>CM074282.1:8337489-9679989 GCA_037194245.1 Opsariichthys bidens
TAGACTGATGCTGAATGTGAGTGATACTGATGTCGCTCTCGAGCGCTTCTCGTTTCTTCCGCCTGGTGGTGCTGAGCTGCACACGGCAGCGCGTGAGCGGGAGTCCATCCTCCGGTTGAACTTTTTCCTCCACATTCGGTAATCTGACACCGACACTAACCCCAAAAAGCAGAGGATGGATTCCCAACTTCATTCGCAAAAATAGCTCCGCAAGAGCAGACGAGAAAACACGAGCGAGCAGAGGACGAACATCTGAACGCCTCCGTTCGCGCGCGTCGACCTGTGAAGTGCCTTTAGTTCTTGTTTAAATGTTGAGTCAAAAGTTTTTATCTAAAGAGGCGGATGGGTGACTACCATTCTCGGCGCTTCCATGTGAGGAGACGATGAAGAATTACAGCAGCAGTCCCCGTCTAAAACATCACAGCGCGAGTCACAGCTCAGATCGGAACAGCAGGAAGGGATTCTGGTTTTCGGCTCTCGGGCTTCGCTTCTCTCTGCGCGATTATGCTTTCTGCATGGCCACACTGCTGCTCTTCTGTCTCGGCTCACTGTTTTACCAGCTGAACGGAGGACCCCCTAAAGTTCTGCTGGAGATCAGGCAGTATCTCGGTAAGTTTCGCTCTCTTCCTCTTGTTTGGAGACTTGCACCGACTGCCGTCTCGTCTCGGCATTGAAGTGTCCAACATTTCCGCCGTGTGTTCCGAGGCAGATGTTGGACTCCCTGAGGTTTCAGTGCGTTTTCTTGTACAAACGTGTTTGGACAGGTTCGCGTTTCCGCGTCCTCACTTTTTACGCAAAGGAGAACGTGCGTGGAGTCATTTCGGTTTTATTTGCATCTGTAAAGTCCATTTAAAGAGAGAGTCCATCAAAGAAATAAAATTCTGTCATTTACTCACCCTCATGGTGTTCCATGATTTCTTCCTCCTCTTCTGTGGACACACAGTGGGATGTTCAGATTCACTCACCACTGCATGAATGAAGGTTAATGAAGACTTGAAGAGAGTCACACATTTGGAGTAAAGTGAGTTTGAGTAAATTATGGGTGAGCTATCCCATTAACTTCCAATATATAGATAGAAAAACTGTTTCTTTTCTTTATTCAGTCTTTATACAGTATTGTCTATTCACAAGAAGAATGGAAAAAGCTGATCATGTTCACTGTTAATGTATTTTTAATGCTGCATCCTTATTAATTCAACAGCTATCAACTTGTGTGTGTGTGTGCGTGTGTGTGTGTGTGTTATCTTTTATGTATGATCTGCATGTTTCACTCTTGCACTAGAGTTTTACTAAATGATATTCAGCGTCTTTGTGCCTTGATAAGGCAAGACGTTTGATACAAGCTTTAAGCTTTGATTCGGGTTTTTTGTCCATACAGGCAAAATTGGGTCTAGTTATCTCACATGGGAAATGTAGAGATTTTTTAATTCCATTTTTGTTTGTTTAATTATTGCTGTAAAGATGTCCAGTCTTATTTCTGCACTTGAATGCAGAACAAATGGGTCATCGTGTGCAGTCATAAAGAGCAGTCTGTGTCATTGTGTTGGTATGAACTGGAGAATAACATTAGCATGAGCAGTGCATGCTTTCATTCTGCTGGAGTGTGTTTGTGAGAGGGGTCACACAGATCAGCAGATTACTTTCCTTCCGTTGGTTTAGAATCTGTCAGGTCATCTCAACCCTACGAAGACTATACTGTTTCATATTTGATACCTGAGTTTCTAACATCTTTTTATCATAGTGATCAAAACTTTGCTGTTCATATCTCGCCTGCATGACTTCTACTGTCTGATTGATAGTTCATATATTCTTTTAAGTAAATGAAAGGTTTTAGTATAATTCTAAAAAAAGTCCAGGTCATTGTCATTTTTTTATGTGTGTGTGTGTGTGTGAAATCCTTAATGATTTTATGAAGTTAAAGTACAAATAACTTATTGTTATTAATATTTCAAGATGAACATTTAATGGACCGATGCAACTTAAGTTTATTTGATTGTCCGTATATACATTTTAACTGTCATGAATGTATTACAACCATTCTGTTATATGTTTCGTTTCTCGCAATTAAAACTGAAGAGCTTTGATCATAAAACTAAGCATTTCAATATCAAATTACTAAAATATATTCTTGGGATTTATAGTGTGACAACTGATATTTATTTTAGACAAGTTATACAATGTATTATAAAAATCTCATTGATTTACATCACAAGATATCAGAATTTAATTTTGGCCATATGAATACCAAATTGCGTATTTTTACTCACTTTGGGCCTCTGAATAAAGTTATTTTTCCTCTTCGAGTTTTGGATCCCTATTCTTACTATATAATACCATATGGGCCATAAAAACCTCAAATATGATACAACACACATATGCACACTTTTTTAGATTCTCTTTTAGATTTTTATCTAAAGGTTCAATAAACTGTTCCATTTTTATATATATATATATATATATATAATCCATATATACAATTGTTTCATAAATCAGGATAAAGTTTCCATAGAAAGCTGGAAACTCAGTTATTGTCTGCAAAAATGCATCATACAAGAAGGTTCAACCAAAATTGCACATTGCCATTTACTCCACCATCATTTACTATTCCTGCCTCTTCTGGATAGAAAGAAAACTGAAAGTAACAACACGAGGGTGAGTAAATTATGCCCGAACTTTCATTTTTAATGGGGAACTGTTCCTTTAAGCAAATACAGTGATGCATTCTTAAGGTATACTTCAGCTTTTTCCAAGTGGCTGCAAAGTGGTTTCTCATCCACTTTCATCTGCTCAAGCCTCACCCTTTACCATCAACACCTTCTCCAGAAGCACCCACGGTTGCCAGTCAGCTCCTGAACTCACCCAAAACTCGCTACACAGAGCCAGCCTTGTTCACTGCCACAGACGCTTTGTGATGTTACGTCCACACGTGTGTGTGTGTGTGTACTGAGATCTCAATTCTTTATTTCCACTTCAAGCTGTGAAACATCTACAGTCCTCATCAAGTTAAATGGGGGACAACAGCGGACTTCCTCACCGCCAGTGCAGAGCGTCTAACTGTTGAAATGTCATTGGCATTGTGTGTATACACATGGCAAACTTGTTGCAGAGTAGATGTAGCGTATTCTGGCCGTGTTGTGGGAAATGATTGAACAAATGAGCAATGGACAGCCAAAGATGTTCAGCACACAGAAAGCAAGGAAAACCATCATTCTCTCATATTTGTTTTGCCCACAGAAAAGCACTCGGTTTTCCATTTCAGTGTGTTTTGTTAGAATGAAATGCTCTACGTTGGTATTGCTGGAGCATTTGCAGCTGCATAGAATGAGAAATTTTAAACAGCAACAAATAAATGTGAAATAGAATTAATAAAATAATGCACTGGAGTGTAAACTAAGAAAACTCAAATGAAGCAAAGAAGAAAAATTGAACAAGTAATATTGCTTGAGCCAGTCATTAAGAAAGAATGGAGAATAAGACTAACTGTGCCAAAAACATTGATAATGAGCTTGTGTTTAGTGATGGAGACACAGACTCCAGTCAGATCACTCACTGACCCTCATACTGTGGTGACAGACTCATGCTGTCACAGTCCTTATTAGTGCTCCCCTCATAAGACACAGTTTCATTGTTTCGTACATTATTAAATGTGTGGTGCATCGATGTATATCGTTTTGGTTACACTTTATTTTAATGGTCCGTTCTACAACAAACGATAAGTTGCTTTGCAACTACTATTGGTGGATTGTTAGGTTAGGATTATGTCAAGGTTTGGGTTAGTGGAATAAGTTTACACGTCGTCGTCGTAACGTTACAGTATACGCAGTCTGTCTACTAATATTGTAATGACTGCTAGTTGACATGTAATTGCAAAGTTCATAGTAAGTAGAATGTCTAAAGTAGATTATTTTGGGCAAGATCATATTGCGTTTGATTTTTGATACACGATAGTTCAAAAGTTTGAATTATTAGGTTCGTTAGTTAATTAAATGAGTTAACCTGAACTAATAATGAACTGTACTTAAACTGCATTTATTAATCTTTGTTAATTATTAAAATCTTGTTAACATTAGTTAATGCGCAGTGAACTAACATGAACAAACAACTGTACTTTCATTAACTAACATTAACAAAGATTAGTAAATAAATGTATTGCTCATGGTTAGTTAATGCGTTAACTAATGTTTAACTAATAAACTTTATTGTAAAGTGTTACCGAGTTATTAATGTTTTTAAAAGATGCCTCTTCTTGTCACCAAGGCTGCTAATATTTGATGAAAAATACAGTAAAAATGTTTGGTATTTATTTTACAGTGTCATTGTCACACATGTTACATGTAGTTACTGTATTAATAACTATAAATTATGCATAATTACATGTAATTAACCTTAAACCAAACCCTCATCATAACCCTGTAGTTAATTATTATTACTCAATACTTAAATATATAAATACACTGTAACACTGACACCTTAAAATAAAGTGTAACCAAATGTTATTGTAAAAATGTACAGTAAAAATATTGTCAAATATTATTAAAATGTAAAATAATTGTTTTCTATTTTAATATTTTATCATTACTCCAGTCTTCAGTGATCCTTCAGAAATCACTAATATACTGAAACATTTCTTCTTATTATCAATGTTGGAAATATTGGTTTAATATTTGTGGGGATACATTTTTTCCAGGATTCTTTGATGAATTGAGGGTTCAAAAGACATTTATTGTCACTTTTGATGCATTTTGCTGAGTTAAAGTGGCTGACCCCAAACCTTTGAATAGTAGTGTAAATGTTTGGTTTTTGCTGTGATTTATAATTCGTTTGACAGGATTGTTCTTGTCTGGAGTGTTGAATATCAAGGCTGAAGCTCAGTGTATGAGTGGGGGTCACTGAGTCTCTCTCTCTCTCTCTCTCTCTTTAAAGCAGGAGGATGAGCATCTGTCATATTTACTTTAAGAGCAGGTGCTACTTTTGGCTGGGCTGTGATTCGGTGTGTGAACACAAAGCGAACACTTGTGTGTTAAATCACTATCTTGGACAGTGCTCAAGTGCAACGTTGTTATGCATCTCGACTAGCGCAAGGAAGCTCAGAATGTTAATCAGTCTCTCCACTCCAGGTTCATCTTCAGCTTTCTACTCATTTTTTTATTTGGAGAAATGTAAAATACATATTTAAAAAAAAATGAGAGAGAGAGTGTGAATTCTAATAAAATTGCACAATGTTACCGTTTTTTTTTTTTTGTATTTTTGATCAAATAAAGGTGAGCATAAGTGATTTTCTTTTAAAAACATTTTTAAAAATGTTACCCACACCATAGTTTTGAAGGGTATTTACATATTGGAATGTTTTGGCAAACTGGAAGAGCGATGACCTTTGCCGTGACGCCCGTCGGATGTGAGCGGCACGTGTTTGTGTTGATGTCTGAGGAGTTTATGGCAGTTCTGCTGTTCTGTGCGACTAATAGCAGGTTATTGAAACACTGGGTGTTTTTGTTACATTAATCATGATTTGTTACGTTGCCTTGACTGTCAGAACATCTTAGACTATAAAATCACACAAAAATAACTGCTGCTGAGAGGTTTTTATGATTGAACAAACCAGCCAACTTTCAAAAGTATCTCTAGTGATATGAATTAGAGTGGAATGTTGGAAGGCCACTGCAGACACACACATAAACACTCTTGATCGTGATCTTCAGTTTGTGATTTATTGTGATTATCATAAGCCGTCCTGCTCGTAAAGATCACTCCTGAACAGTATGAACTCTGTGCACTGACAGACCTCTAAGGTTAGATGAGAGATGTTGGAGAAACTCAAAAGAGATTCATCAAACTGCTTCAAGCCATGGCCTAACAATGAGCTTGCGTGTTCATATCGGGGATGCAGGTTCGAATTTGGCTGTCCCAATCTTTGGCAAAAAATTTTTAAATGACAAAAATGAAACAAAATGAAAAATGCTGCAACAAGATTTTCAACAATCAAAAAAATGTTAGATTACCATAATTGCGAGTTTCAACGCACTACTAATGTGCTTAATTTTTTTGCTTATTATTTAAATGAGGAATATTGTGAAGTGTACATACATTCCTGGAAGAAAGCTCAAGACTGCGATCGAGGTGTTTCGAGCTTACTGTTAAAAAGCAGTGAATCTCAAAATTTTTCACATTTTTTTCAAAGTATGTAAGGTTAGTATTATGGATTTAAATATATTTGTAAAGAATGTTTACGTCGTTTTGAACCGCGAGAGACGTTACACTTTCTCTGTAAGCTGAATACGGATTGAGGCCTGGCGAAAGCTAGATATATTCCTTTATAACTTGTTAAATATGGAGCTTTTTCTTACACAAACGCATCGCTTCGCTTCAGAAGAGCTCTGTGGAGTACATTTATGATGGATGGATGCACTTTCTTGAGCTTCATACTCATTTCCCCCATTCACTGCCGCTATAAGGATGCGTCTGGATATTTATTGATATAACACTAATTATGTTCACCAGAAAGAAGAAAGTCATATACTCCTAGGATGGTTTGAGGATGAGTCAATATTGGGGTCATTTTCATTTTAAAGTGAACTAATCCTTTAATTGTAACCTTGAGCTTGGGTCTATCTTACTCTTCCTGATGACACAAGCTATAGAAGCGGCACAGTAGAGTTTTGCCAGATGCAAATGATAATGACAGTCACACTGGATCAATTACACATGTGGAGACAGTGAGTTCAGCTGCTCTATGCACTGACGTAAACTCTATCTCGCTAATCTCTGCAGAATCTCCATAGAAACACTTCTGCTTAACAGACTTTGTATGATCGCAAAAATAGGAAGTGTGAGTAATGTAAAAGCAGACACGCATATAATCCTCATTTAGCTGCACGGCGATGTCAGTCTCCGCTCCACTCATGTACGTGTGATTTTTGGCAGGTCCCATCTATGCGTTCTTATACAGCATGTTTCCAGCGGTCAGCTAAAGAAACGAGGGACTGATCCTCACTTTTATTTCATTTATTCATCTCACTCTGCCCCGGTTGACAGATTTACACGGTGACTCTTAAACTCGCAGGCCAACTCCTCCAGAGAGGCGCAGGTGGGAGCGTTTGCAGCAGGAAATGAGTGCGCTGAGCTGTCATTCATATTTTGCTGGGCATTTAATGTAAACAGTGTAAGTTGTTGGTGGGCGTACGCTTGTCAGATTGTCGACTTGTTTATTGAGTATTAAAATCCCACGTTACTGAATGGGATCCTCTGAGAGTGGAAAAACAGAAAGGAGTTTATAGACTCGGAAAGGACTGGACAGCAGACAATATGGATCTATTATTTGACATTTGAACTTTCAGTGAAATATGTGCGTAGACGGAGGGAGGCTCTCCTGGCGAAGTGGTTTCCTGAATGTTTGACTAGGACAAATGGCCTTTGTAAGATCGGAGTTCCTTCATTTTCACTCTGTTGCGCACACAGACGTCTTTCTTTCTCTTTATATGTAGTGTTATGTAGAAAATGTGTAAATGTAATGATATTGTATGTGAGAGCTACATTTAAAGAGATGCATTTCGTTTCAAACAGAGCCATCCTTTGAAACAAGCTGAAATGAACACTTGTGGCAGTAAAACACCAGCATCTTTTATTCCTTTTCACATACATTATGATTACAGGGGCAGATCATCGATTAAAAAAGACTTTACCGTAGTGCATGATAGGTAATAGATTTTGATGTTTCAGACGTTTCAGATAAAACTAAATGTGCTTTTAGCTCCACTCATTGTACATTTCACTTTGAAAATGTTGCGAAATGTGCAAGCAGCAATGAAGCACACACTTTCCCATTTAGCCTGGGTTGGACTATATAGAAATATAATACAGATCCGACATGTGTATGTGTTTGAAAACCTTAGAAAACAAAAAGAGTCTCAGATAAGTTAATGGTCTCAGTCAATTAACTTTTTTGTTATTGAACAAATTTTGTAATTTATCCTCTTTCCCAGACTGCAAAATTACAAAATGAGTTCAAATACAGTACCTCATTAGTAATGAAACCCCAAAGTCATTAAAGTTTTATTCTCCGAAACAAATAACGAATCCCATGTAGAAGCAGCTACTTCCTAATATTTTCTCTTCACGAGGGGTTCAAAGAATCATAGTTGATCCGTGATCCGTATGGATCAGGCACCACGGTTCGACACGCATGTGATTTGTGGATAAATTCAAGTAAAGTTTATCATGTGCATGTGTTTTGTCCTGCCAAATTACACATTCAAGCGATTTTAAACCATTCCGGTACAAGAATAGGCAAAAGAACTCAATTCGGTACTCGCATGCACACAGAGAGGCGCAATTCAGACGGACGCATAAAAACAAAATTATGTGAAAATACCCGTCTCGGCATTCTTGTAAACCGTCGGTTATGCCTCGAGGCCAGCTCACACTACAGCACTGTACGACTGCATGAACTGCTGTGGTGCTCATACTACGTAACAACATTTTTTGTCATCTGTCGTCACATACTACACAACGCTGATGAGGAAGTCGGATGTAATCTTTAACAAAGATTAATCTATAATTCACCACAAGTGTTATTTTTCATTCTGTACCTGAATACTCTTTAGACCTTACTATATTTGTAACTTTGTTCGCTAACACTTTATTTTACAGTGTCATTGTCACACATGTTACATGTAGTTACTGTATTAATTACTACAAATTATGCATAATTACATGCAATTACTCTAACCAAAACCCTCATCCTAAGCCTTTAGTTAATTATTATTACTCAATACTTAAATGTATAAAAACACTGTAACACGGACACCTTAAAATAAAGAGTTAGACTTTATTTTAAGGTGTATTTGTTACACTGTAATTATAAATTTAAGTTCTGAGTATTATTAAGTAACTACATGCAATCCTTCAATTTTAGGATTAGGGTTTGGTTTGGTTTAGGGTTAGTTGAATGTAATTATGCATAATTTATAGTTATTACTATTGTAACTACATGTAACATTACCCTTTGTTCTATTTGTTACGACTGCTAGGGGTTCAGCCGTAACAGAAAGAAAGCGAGTCTCAATACCAGAGAGATTTCCACTAAAAGAGCTTTATTTACAATAAAAAAAAAATAATAATAGTAATAAGAGTTTAACGTCACGGGGGGTGACAAGGCCAAATCAACAAACAAAACTAAATTACCTCGATGCAAAATAAAGAAAATAAAATACAACTTAACTTACCTACCTCCCTAAACCATTAACAAAGTGAACCCCCTACCTCCCTTTGAACCTCGAGTTTTTGTACATGAATGTTTGCATTCTTGAGCAAACAAATCAAATTCCGCATTCAAGTCGTAGTCGTATAACAAGCAAGGATCAAATAAACCAGGAAATCAGAAATAACAATAAACAAAACAAAACAATCACAGTCTTACTAAACGCTCACAATCTCTCTGATACGACTCTCTCAATCAAACGATGACGAAACGAATGTCAACAATCGAAATTAGCGAAGAACAATGGCGTGAGCACAAAGTCAACAAGGCACATGGCCCAGAATGATTGTTTGGGGCGGTCCTTAAATACATGTCAGGAATTCGGCTGGACCAATCAGGATGTTCAAATGAATGGCTAATGATGGCCACGCCCACCTGGAACACAAACACATTTACACACATGGAGAGAGAGAGTATACACAGACAGAGACAGATGATCCCGGGGTCTTAACATATTGTATGTATCTATGCTTGTAATTTGTGTATTTGTTCTGATTTTATTACTGATTGTTCACTTGTTCTTAATAATGTTTGAACTTTATTAGTTACGCTAGTAGTTTTTGCTGTGGCATCGAAGTACTTAAAATGTGTTTTAAATAATAAATGGAGTTATATAAAGTTATATTTGCACCCTACCTCGAATTTTTTCCTTCCGATTGGAAGGACTCAAAAATGAAATTTGAGTTTTATGATCCATTACACCACCACTAGTTACTATTACTATACTCTACTCTTAATTATCTTGAGGCAAAAAAGCCTACTTCAAACATTAATTCTAGACTAATGAAATAATAAAATGTGTATTATGTATATGAAATATGTATGACGGTGACTAGCCCTGACCTTTGAAACGGCAGCAGCAGTGTTGTGATTCTCTAAGTCTCTTTGCTATGACTTTTGGAGCTCAGCTCAAGTGTTGAGTTCGGAGAGGACAGTCGCATATTTTGGCAGTGGCCTGACGGCGAGGATCTTTTGGGTGAGGGGGATATGCTAGGTGTGGTATTTCACATCTGCACAGACTCCTTCTCTGAGAAGAACATCTCGCAAATCTGTAAAAACACATTTCAAACTGTGATTCTCTCACTCTTACCAGATCCTGAGGAAGCCACAATAGAGTTAATCGTAATGCGTTTAGAGTTGAGTAGCGATCGGCTACATTAATTCAAATGCGACAGTGTTTTGAAGTAAGAAACTTGTGCAACTGTTTTCCTTGCGAAAGGTTGATGAGGGCACAGCTGGCATTGGCACAAGCTTGTGGGTGGCACAGTCAGTGGTACTCTGGGTGGGGCGCAGTTACCAGTGCCATTAACACAGCAATTGAAGATAATTCCTGAAAACCTACTTGTTTGGAATGGAAAGTCATTTCTTACGTCCCTTGTCATTCCCGGTCCCCAGGAACCTAAGGTCCTTTTGCGTCGTGTGTCATCTGTTCCTTGTCAACTGTTTTCTCTTTCTTTGAAGAGACTCTAAATTTTAAGTACCAAACGTTTGGACCCCGTCATTGATCTCCCCAGTGATGCAAGAGCCCCTCTACCACATGATGGAGAACATTCCACAAGTTATGCCATCCTCGGATCTTCCCAGCTTCATCCTGAGAACATAATCCGCAAACTTCCTTCCAAGCGTTTCCATATGAGCTTGTCTTTCTTAGTTAATGCCATTTAAGCGAGCCACGCAAAGGTGTTTTATGAGAGCCATCTTCAGATAAGTTAAATTGCTCATTAAAATGGTTATGAAGATGAAGTGTTCTGGCAGAACACTATATCTTGTTTGGAAGGGCCGTCTGCCCTGCATTACAATTTGCAAGCCAGCTCTGTTTTACTAATTTACTGCTTGTGAAAGAACAGAAGTACCCGCTCTAAAATAGCACCCTTAAATATATGCTGGGCAGATAGGGCAGCCATGCCCGACCCATTGTGTGTAACCGCTGTGCGCTTGTCGGGGAACGTGTACATGTGTGTGTCTGTGTTGTGTGTGCACAGTGCTGAGCTTTCATGTTTTATGTAGGCCGAGCTATGTAAGCGGCAAGTTGGTGGTTTTACAATTTTTTCAGCTTTTCCACAGTGCCAGCTCGCATTCAGAGTAATTTGGTTCAATCATTGCCGTCAGTTTCTGCATGCCACGTGCTTGCCTTGTTCGGTGGTTTTCAGATGGTGGGTCTTTTCTGTTCTGATATGGTCACGGTCGGAAATGTACATTTAAAAACCTTTGACTCGCCGCTGTGTTAGATATAGATTATGCAAGAGCTGTTGGCTCAGGCTCAAGTCTCTCACCCCTATTTTCCTGTGAAATAAAGGGCAAAAGCGACGCCTTTCAAAATTTTGGGGTCGGTAAGATTTTTAAAAAAAATTTTGAATACATTTTTTTTTTATATATATATATATATATATGTATATATATATATATATATATATATATATATATATTAATGTATTTTATTGCATTATGTATTTAATGCATTCATTACTCCAGACTTCATGATCCTTTTTATTTGGTGCTCAAGGAATAGTTGTGCAGATTAATAATGTACTTTTCTTTTTTTGTAGGATTTTTTTGATGAATAAAATTTAATGATTTCTTTTTTTCAAAAATTTGTCCATGTATGTCAGTCGTTAAAGAGTCTACATCAGCTCCAAACCCTGACATGTCTGAGAAAGTATTTGGTTTTCATCACTGGCTATTCCAGGCAGCTTGTAAGGGATTGTACGGTTAACATTGCTCATATATACACTTAACCGATATTTATATATAGAGATCCTGACCTGTGGTTCGCAATTGTCTGAATTTCAGATATGTTTATTTGTGTTACAAGCCAATATACAATTAACATTTTTCTGCTCCGTGATGACGCTTTTATTGATTCTATTTAAAATACTTTGGTTTATAGGTGACATCCTCTTTCATTTTTTTAAAGAGGATGTCTTGTGTGGTGACTCAGGGATAGACAGCGTTGACAATGGCGTAGGCAGAATTTTATTTTTGGCCGGGCCTAGGCAAAAGTGAATAGGCATTTTCTCGTGAGGTCCTTTACTTTCCTACATATTCCTTATAGCCAAAAACAAAATAACAGACTCAATATTCAGGTAATTTCAATAATTTTCTCCTATATCTTTATTGAAAATGAACTGGAGTAGAACACACTTGCACAGCACAGTAAAACCTCCACATCTTCATCACAAACACGTTTGTAATTCCGTAGGGAAAAGGTCCATTGTGGAACATAACACAGATATATTCACGATAGGCCCAAGAACTAAATACTGTTGCAGATTACAATCCTCAAGCTAAAAAGTTAGAACAAAGCTGTGTAGTTTTGCCGTTACCTGCGAGCCGATGGACGGGTTTTCTCTCGCGAATTTTGCTTAAACGACACTGCTGTTTCTATAACATTTTCTAACACACAGCTGAAAATTATAACTGAATGGGTAAACACACATGAACTCACAGGTGCGAAATGCCTGAGACAGCCTGAATAACACCTAACTGCCTAACAAAGATGCCAATCAAACTCATCAGTAATTATCCTAAAACACATTTTATATGTTTGTAATTATATTAAAATCAATAAAACAACTATATTTTAATAAATAATATTTGTACAATAACTGGGGGGGTCCTAATTCATTGTAGAGGGCAACCCATCTGTTGGCTACATTTTGACTATATTTTTGCACATCTCTGATTTTGAACAATAATCATCAATGTGGAAAAATATACAGCAATGCTGTCCAGGGGTGTAGCCAACGGACGGGCCGCCCACTATAGTGAATTAGGAACATTTACTGCTGCAGATACAGATTATTATGTAACACAAAATGTCTTGCATCTTATCAAGGATAATAATCCTGCTTTCTGTGCAAAAATTCAGATATTTATAAACGCAAGTTGCCATGAACGATGTTTTCTTATCTGCAAACATTTTTGCTTCTTTTGCTCTCTTAAAGTTAAAGTCAGTTTAAATTCTGTGTGAATGTCTTTAACCTTTTCAATGTGTTCCTCATTTAATGAGTCTGAAATCATTGAACATATTTGAGTTCCTCTAGGAAATAGATTCAAATAAAAAAGCTCCATGGTTGCCTGTGTTCTGCAAAACTAATTACATATAGCCGTATACCTCAAGCATGAATGTCAAAGCCTCTGTGTTGTTTTTAAAATGTAAGTTGCTATCAAGTTACATAAGGGCTACAATGGTCGTCCGATTCGTCAAGGACATAAACTTACATACTTGTGGTAGGATCTTCAAGGAATATTAACCACAGCACAGACCATATTTTATGTATTCAGTGAGTAACCACTCACTTCTAATGCACCAGAGACCCGGGTTCAATCCCCACCAAGAGCAACTTCTCACTTTGGATAAAAGCGTCTGCCAAATGAGTAAATGTAAATATAAATACAATGAATTTACATCCTAACCTAACTGACATTGTGACTGAACAGCTCTATTCATTTCATGTCATAGCAGTTGCACTAAGCATTGAACAGTTGATCCAAAATTGAACATTCATTTACCGTACATCGAATCCGTATGATTTTCTTTACAGTGTATGTGATGGCTATTGGGGCTGGCAAGGACAAAAAAAGCATAATAAAAATAGCTATTTTGTGTTAGACGGACATTCATTAGCTAATAATAAAGTTTTCTTTTTCTTTTCAAGTGATATGGACCACTTATATGACACTTATGTGATGTTTTTATCATTTCTGGCGCTTGCCAACTTGCCCTAGCGTCCATTTCCTTCAGTGTATAGGAATGAGCTTCATACTGTTTGATCATGTGAGGCTGTGCTGATCACAAGACTTGCAGGTGATCAGTACTGAGCTGATTACTTCATTCATAGAAGTCATAGAGATTTCTGCAATTAACTGTCATGTAGTTTTTCCGTGTTTGTATGCATGCGAGTTGACAGGACATGTCTACAAAAATCAGGATACAGTATATCAGAAAGTGTTTGTAGTGTCTGAAAATTTGCCTCTTGAACTCCTGGCACGCACAGGAACAAGGAAGTGATTAGTGAATGTAGGAATTAGAAAAATCAGACAATATTAACATGGAAAAGAATGAAATGCCCGGAGGAAAGGGGTGACAGATATTTCCAGACGTAAGGAAATCGTGCCATGATGAGAACATTTTTGTTTCTCTAGTGTTTATACATTCTCTTCCAAACATGTGTCTGCTTTTTCCACTGTTTTCTTCTGCTCGATCCAAGTCATACCCTTTACTTTCTCTCTCTGCGTCTTTCTCTACCTTTCATATGATTTTTAATGGCTCATGTTGATGCTTTTGGTTCAGTGCAATGCCACAATTTAAATGTGAAATTTATTGTCTATCTCCATACGTATATGAGCTCATTGAGCTGTGACTTCAACAAAGTTACAGCCCCCCCTCCATAAAGAAGTTTGACAACATCTCCATAAAGACTCTTTTACAGGCTTTAATAACTTCACAATTAAGCATGACTCTGTCCTCCCTAACACAGCGCTGGGAGATAAAAGAGTGGTCCCAGATGCCAAACCACCCACGGCCAGTCTCATCTCCAGGCCCGCAGGCTGTTTCACTCTTTGTTTTAACTTATCATGGCTTTTACCTTTTTTTTTAATTTGGGCTGTAAAGACGCAAGTAAGATAAGCCCTTGTTTACGACTCCATATCCGATGCCGCGCCAAGTCAAGTAGCAAAGAATGTGGGCCGGCATGCGGCGTTTTTGGATTTTCAAATATAGCTTTATTTTATTGTTTTCTTCATGCTTGTTTGTTTCCTTCTGAAAACAACAGCTTTAGTTTCATCTGGGTTATAATGTTAGACTGCTCGCATTGGGTTGAATGTGTGCCTGTGGAGCAATTGTTATGACATTTGTTAGCAGATTTATGTTGTTCTGGTTCTATTGCTATTTTACCTACTTAAATTATAGTATTTTTCATTGCAAATGCGATCATGATCGCTCAAAGTTGGGTGAACAGATTCATACTAATATGTGGGATTTTGGGAATCGTAAAAGGTGAGTGAGTTTAAAAAGCCAGACATTTGGGACTCTGCAGGGAAGAACGTTGAAGTGACCGGTTTAATTTCAGTTACAGAATTGTGTACTGGTGTGGATTAAGAATTCTTTTTATTTTTTTGTCATTCATTTTTGGAGTTGAATGGAACAGAACTCATTTGAATTTTTAGATTCTTCTTCAAGACTCTTTTTTTTTTTAAAGAGTTTTTTTTTTATTGGTTCTATTTCAGTGTGAAAGTTTAAAATGCAAAAAAAAAAAAAAACAATTCAAAAATTTTGCAAATTCATTAATGGATCAGGAACTGAACTGGACCTGAAAACAAACTTGAGGTTACTGAATACTTTGTAAAACAGCCTTTAGCTTTCATTGATTCAGTTGTTTGCTTGCTCAGTTGGTCAGCACTTTTATGTGTTGTGGCCAAACCTCAGACAAAGGTATGATTTGGAAGAGAAAAAAATTGGATCAAATGAAGGTTTTTAAGTTTTAACCTTTCTTTCATTATTGACTACATCCATAAGTACTGGGAAAGATCCAGAGGTATGCTGAGTTAAATGAGAGTCACATTTGACAGTCTGCCAGGATACTCTGGGCCTATATAAACCTGCTCATTAAGTTGTAATCCTGCTTTCAGGTCCAGTACAGACACGCCGTATACAGCGGCTGGACTTGAACATCCTCTGTGCTCTTGTCCAAAATGAATTTGGCATCAGGAAAAAGTAGCTTTCTGTTCCAAGAAAAAGAGATTTTGGACAGAGAATGAACTTCAGCCCAGAAGTGTACAGGAGGCAGGGAGTGGAGAGAGACTGATCCAATTCCTTCTGACCCCGAAGTCTCAGATCTCTGGAGAGATTCACACTGCTGTTGGCCTGTTCATCTCGCATTCATATGACCTGGGTCATTGGAAGTTTGGAGCTCTTAAGAAGGTCATTCAAGGTTCTATTCATTAGAGGCAACCTATTATGCAAAATTCACATTTATAAAGTGTTTGAACACAGATGTGTGTCCACAATGTGTGTAAACAACTAGCATATAATGGTAAAAATCCACCCATAAATCATAAATAGTCTACGACGGTTCCTGATTTCCCCTTACTCTTCCGTCGGATGTGTGTGCTCAGAAAATCATATATCAGAAGTTTAAACTGATATGGCTTTAAAACGAATGCAAATAAGTAACTGTCGTGATGATGAAGAACTGCAATGTGATGTGAGCATGGCTGCGATTGAGATAGCAGTCACAACCAAAGAGATGTTTTGTTCGTTTTTATCTGAGGCACGGGCTGTAGGCTCCGTCCTTTTCTGGAAAGCAGGGTGGGGAGCAGCAGCTCATTTGCATTTAAAGATACATGCACAAAAAACAATTTCTTAGATTTATGTATATTTAGCCCAACAGAGCTTATCATGTGTTTCCCTTGTTAGATCAGCTGAATTACCAGATAGAGCTGATAACTATAGCGGAAGTGGTTTTCTTGCGTGGGTTACTGATATGTGCTGCTGACAGAATCTGAAAGTGTTGTGTGTTGATCGTAAAAATGTCATCAAATTCCCATAGAAGTTCTCTGCTACTGGTTGTGAATTAGTCTTACTATAACGACGTACCGTGACTCACTCCCTGAAACTACAGGACAGACGTGTCTCTGCCTGAAGTTCTAGTAGCAGTTGTTCATCTGTTTGTATCCAAGTTTCAGATGTTTTATCTGAGAGTAAGATTACGCCAGTCAGATTTGAACAAATGACTTCACTTGTGCTTGCATAATGTCTCATGGAGTCTTTTGGCAGTAGTTTACTGTAAAAAGTTTCCTGGGTGGTATAGTAACATTTGCATCTCAGAGCAGATGGACAATGTGTTTCTGGCTCAGGCTGTGTAAATGTATACAGGAAATGTGTGTAGATGGGTGAACATTGATGATTTAGTTTAATATTATGCACACTTCCATTCATTTTCTCCATTTTAATATGAAGAACCTATAATACGGAACTCAAGGACCCAAATCAGCGATAAGAGAAAGGGAAGGGGTCTTTGCTGAATCTGAGGGGCTGCAAAGAATCATTGAAGACCCTTTCATTTTGAATGTCTGTCGGGAGCTTCAGCTCATCCAAGAAAAGTACAGAGTCCAGTTCACTGAAGACAATAGGAGCTTTCACATCTCTGAGGGAGAGAGGCTTGAGGCTAGAGTTCAATAATTTTGAGGTATTTTTAGCTGACAATTCCTTGTATTTCATCTTGTCATTTGCATGTCTGCATTTTGAACCCACTTTTGCAACATTGCAGCTTGTGCTGCTTATACTGAGGAATGCATATAAAAAAAAACAATCCTGACGGGTGTGTCGATGCTAATAAGTAATTATTGTTAAGACATGCAAAGGAGAGATGATATTAAGGGCAGGGAAAAAATGGAAAACAAGGGTGGCTCGAGGAGGAGGTGAAACGAGGGAGAAAAAGAAGTGTGTTTAAGTGTTTTAAGGGATAGTTCACCCCCCAGAAAATGATAATTCTGACATTTACTCTTCTTCATGTTAATCCAATCCCTCTAATTTGTTTCCTGTGAAACCTGAAATGAGAACATGCAGTACTCTTCAAAAGTTTGAGATCTGTATCATTTTTGAAACAGTAAGGCTGTATTAATTCAATCAAAAATGGATTAAAACAGTAGAATTATTTAAGACCCAAGTAAGGATGCTCATAATTAAATGGTTAACCATTAACCGGAAGTAGAAATTTTGACTGATTAAATAAATCAAAATAATTAAGTGTTTTTCAAGATATTTTAAAATGTTTGCTGCGTGTTCAAAAATACACTTAATGCTACACATATAAAATTGTGTTTTTGAGAGAAAAAAAAACAGTTAAGTCAGATTTTATTAATACAACATAAAATGCTCTGTTAATTATTTAACCGAAATAGATTTTGTATATAGGCCTATTGATTCCATTTATATATATATAAAATTATTTTGTTTTTCTCCATTCACAGAAGCTCTGCTGGTGTGATTTGGCCATGTGCGAATCCTAATGATCTGTTGTTTATGCTGCTATTTGCACATGTAAAATTAAACTCTTAAACATATAAAAAAGGGGTCACTGACACGTATCCATTCTAATTTCATTCCAATTTAACATAATCTGGTCGCTAACGGTTAATGATTAGTTAACGGGCATCGGTTGTCGTTCAGGGAAAAAAATAGAACGAACATCCCTAAGCCAGATAATTGAGTCAGAGTTGAAACTCAAGAACCATATCAATTTGTGATTTTTTTTTTTTTTTAGATGATTCTTTTCAATTAATTATTTGATTTGGTTCACAGATCAGGCTAATAATTCATTCAGCTCAGTGACTCGGTGATCCACAGTGTTTCACCAATTAATAGCTCACAGGAGGGGAAGATTATCATTGAAAAAACGAATTTGATTTCAGTTGTTTCTCACGCAGAGCTACTATATGACTTCAGAAGTCTTTGATTATAGTGCATGAGTTATATGGTCGACTTTTGAGGTGCATTTTCTTTTACAGCTTAACAGCTGTGGTCACAAGAAAGTAATACGGGTTTGGATGATATGAAGGTGAGTAAATGATGACAAAGTTCAACCCTTTAAAGTTTACCAAAAAGAACTAAAAGCAATTCAGGAAGATTGCTACACCCTCAGGTACATCAGAGAGGCAGAAATAGAGAATTAGTGAACGAGAGAGAGTTATAGAAAGAGAGTGAGAGTGTGTATTTTTAAAAGACTGGTAGGGTGGAGTTCTGTGGCCTCTTGCCCTTCACCGTAACACCACTCCACTATTTATACTCAACACCACCCAGCCCAAATAAGGGGGTTTGGATACATAGCATCTGAGTATGTGCGTGATAGGCTATATATGTTAGTGTAAATTCTTCGTTCTATCTGAGCTAAATGGTTGTGTATATGTGCGCATGCATATGGGAGTGTGTGTTTGTGTCACGGTCTGTGTTTCTGTGTTGCTTAGCTTGTGTTTTTCACAAACCATTCCTGACATTCCTGGCAGTGGAGTACAGTCTGTTCAGTGTGTCCTCCCCCAGCACAAGTGTTTTAGGGTGAGAATGTGTCTGGTGAAACCGGAGACCTTTTCAGCACAGCCACTGAACACGAATTCTGATACGAATATCCATCCCGAAATATCCATCTATCTCAAACGGCATGGAAAAGCGAGAAATTCAATGCAGAAGTCTTTCCAGTGCAGCTGTGCTGTGACTTCTGATCCATAACCACAGCATAGCTTCCATGCAACATGTGAAGGTTTGCATTAGTCCACCATGAACCTGAGCAAACACTGTCAGATCCTTAATACTGTATATGAAACATCTAACTGTGGGATAAAACTCTAATATAGAAAACAGATGACCTAGACTGACCGGAAACTCCCGTTTAAGTGGTCATATCTCCTCGGCCAGACCGCTGTAGCTCCAGTGGGGCGGCAAGTCAGCATGAGAGGAGGAATTGGTCTGTAGCCCAGACGTTTCTCTTGAGTCTTAAACCACCTCAAACATGCAGACATGAATGCACACTGCATACTGCGCCATCCTGGGGCCAGGTAAACACCTTTGGCTTCTTAGCCTTACTGTACATCGACATCAACACACACACACACATGCTGAGCCAAGCAGTATCCTGTCCTGTATTACAGTTGAAAATGAATTGAAATGATATTTATGACATTACAGACATATTTATGTGGCTAAATTGTGTATTTTGTACTTGATCCCTTCATTTCCTGTGCCTCTCTTGGCAAGGACTCTGTGGCTTATATTTGCTGGATTTTAGGGAAAAACTACAAATAGTACACAAATCAAGTCATAAACACATGTATCTTGTCTTTATTTGAAGTTGTGTGTGTGGATGTATTTCCTGTTTCCATTATGCCATATTTATGTGGGTACAAAGAAATTAGTATTGAAACCTGTGATGGATACCAACACTCTTTTATCCTCCATCTTCTCACATGAGAATCACCTTATTCATCACTGTAATGTCACAAGCCCCATTACCCTGATCCATGTTCCTGCCATGGCTGCTCTTTCTCTGCCTGTTTATTTTTGTCTTTCCATCTTTCTTTCTTCCCTCAAGAGTTTCTCCTATAGAACATCGGTACATGGGTCCTGGTAAACCCATTCTGGTAAACCCCCAAAGATAGAAATACCAGTAATTTTTGAGAAAAATGTTGGTCTCCATGAAGAAAACAGCTTATAAAACATACAGAATGGTTTTTTTTGAAAATGTAAAAAAGTTTTCTGTGAGGGTTGTTTAGGTTTAAGTGATAGAATGTACTGTTTGTATTGTATTGTACTGTCAATGGAAAGTCCCCATAAAGCATGGAAAACCAATGTGTGTGTGTGTGCTTGTTTTCTTGATTTTTGAGGACACAATTTTGTATAATGACATGGGTATTACACTGGTATTACGACGTAAACATGTTTTATGAGGACATTGTTTGTGTGTGGACATATTTGTGTGTGTGTTTTTATGTGTGTGTGTGCTAAAAATGTTAATTTTATGTGTGGTGTCAAGCACTCGTGCACCAATGATGTGTCACGATTTATTGCATCACAGGTGCTGTATATGATTTAATTTGTGTCGTCAATTCCTTGGAACTGCTTAAAGGAAGTTCTGCGTTTCCTTGCTGTACTGCATGTCATAATGAGACAATAGAAAGTGCATACAGTAAGCAGTTTACAGTTTTTGCTGATGACCACATTTCCTATCTATGATAATTTTACATTTACCTTGCCATCGTAAATTAGTCAACTTTAAAAAATTTGTTAGTAAAAAGAGTTGGTGATGCATTTGTTCTAATTACAGCAGAATGGTGAAAAGTCTTTATACGGTGTTCACAGTTCAGTGACATACAAAGCTTCAGTGTCATGAAACTTGACAGAATTCCAGTGCTTTCTGTTCCACTGCAGTTCTTTGAATTGATGAACATTCCCACATTGCTTTTGTGTCTCTCCTTACAAATTTAGTTTGGATTGAAATTCACCAGAAATAATATGTAACGTAACATTGCATTGCTGTAGTTAGAAGCTAGAAGCTTTGGCATAATAAATGTCACTGCATTATAAACCCCTGCGTTTTCAGCAAACCAGTAGTGCAGTTTCTTAATTGCTTTTCCTCATTGCCTCTAATTAACCGTTTCCTCATTTTACTCTTTGGCATTCCTAGAAACAACAACACACACACACACACACACACACACACAGACACGTTTTGCTCTATTTAGGGTTCAGCTGTTTTTTTTTCCTAGAGAGTGATGTCAATTACTGCCACATAAAACATCCCTGTAGCTCAAACAAGAACATCTGGAGCTGAGCTAAGCACTTTTCATTTTCAACCAAAGACATTCTTGCAGAACATTTTAGAATTCGCCTCATGGACTTATGAATTATAGTATATTAATTCCAGCTCCAAAACCAAGGCAAAATGTGCCTTAGATATATAGTACTGTAACAAAATGGCAGATGACCTGAGAGTGTCTCAGTTGTTGTAAGCAGCCCTTACACTCAGACAGCCCGAGGAAGTCTCTGATATAACACTGGATATCTTTTGTAATGATGTTATTCTCCCTGGAAACTCAAAAAGAGGAAGTTGTGTTTTTTTTGCTGTTTCCATGGGCTTAGCCACCGTGGACATTGAAGAGGATGCTTCAATCCTAAAGTTTAGTTGACGTTTTATAGTGGACTTTTTTGTTTGTTTGTAAATCTAGCTCATGAAAAATGATTTCTGTATTGGAGAAACCATGTCTCTCATACGGAAATAAGACCAAATGGAGAATTCTGTGAATTCTGCTATTCAATTTTTTTTTTCAGAAAAAAAAAAAACCCTGTAATGTCACTTTTTTCAGAAAAGATCTGATTTCTCAAGCTCATCAGGATCCTTTGAGTTAGGGTTCATAGACCACATTGCCAGATGTGAAAGACCTTCTCTTTATCAATTTACACTGGTTGCCAATAGCCACTTACGTCAAATTCAAGGCACCGATGTTGGCCCACAGAACAGCCACTGGCTCTGCACCCTAAATCCACTACTTCAGACTTATGTGCCCTCCAGAAGCTTGCGTTCTGCAAGTGAACGGCGCCTTGTAGTGCCATCCAAAAGAGGCACAAAATCACTTTCACAGACCTTTACCTTGACTGTTCCCTGCCAGTGGAGTGATCTGCCTAACTCAACACGAGCAACTTCTTTTCAAGAAACGGCTAATCTGACTCCTTAATACTAACACTTTCTATTCTATTTTTTCTATTATTAAATAAAGTACTTTCTAGATTGACATTAGCTGCTTTTACACTATTGGGTCACTGCGAGCCAGAGCTAACAACGTGCAGGGCCGGGTTAGTAGCCTCAGACCTCGAACCGTGAGGCCAAAATCAAGCTGCGTTTCCACTGTCGGGCCAGTAGCCCCACAGCACTACTCTAAAACCCGCGCTTAAGACGCCTCCATAGAACAACATCACACAACCCCACCGTTTCAGCAGCACAGGGAAGCACATACTGAATTAAATTGTATTTATCCTTATTTCACATAAAAACAGAACACACATACTTATTCAGCTGCACCTGCTTCCATTTATTTGTTGCCTTTTTGGTGTAACCGCCCCCTTTAGTTACCAGTGCTTTGTCCGACAAGCCATGCGTTCTCACACATCATGTTCTCACACAGTGAAAAATGCATACCGGAGCAAAGAGGACACTGACGACGCGTCGACAGACATATGAAACAGTTTGATATTTAATATATCATAATTTTTTGAAGAAGTTTAAACAATAAATACCGTATAGTGGCGTGACAGATCGCTGTAGCTCCTTCAAGCGGCTCGTGGACCGATTATCTCTTCATACTAGTTCATTTATAGCATCAAATAAACATGAATGAACATCAGAAGGAATGTTGTTTCAAGCGCGGAAAGACGTGAGTACACACAATTTTTGAAGTTCAAGTTCACCTACGTTAATCTCCTAACTCCCCTGACTGCTTTGTTTGACAAAATGGTGGGTTCGGGGCTATGATTGGTCAGATCGCCTGTCAATCAAACTGTTTGCGAAGGGTCCGTTGCTTTTGTTGTTTTCCTCATTTGTAAGTTGCTTTGGATAAAAGCATCTTCTATATGATTCAATGTAAATGTAGTGTAAATGCCTTAAACCTAAGTTCAGATTAGCAAAATACTGCTTCAAAAACTCAGATATTTCAATATGAGCTCATATTTCTCATCAATATCTTCATAAACTAAATAATCTGAGCTTTGCTCTCTATTAGTTTTATAGCACTATACTGTTACTGTGTGAACAATTGTCTAATTTGTTTCTATTCTATTATTGTTTCGATGATATAGCAGAAACATTTGAGAGACAGTTGATTGCTTAAATGAAACATTACTGAAAGTCTTCAGTCAAAACTATGATAATGGATCTACCCTGTCATTTTTAAACTGTGCATGTTATTGAGCTTCATGACTTGTTCCTTAATTGAATTGTTTTGTAAGGAGTTTAATAAATATATTAAAGCTATTCTCAAGTTTAACTTGATTATACTATAATTAAATGATCCAAATACTGTTTATACTCTTGCAGTTGAGTGCTTAGCTGAGAGGGAGTGGTGGGAATAATATTTAACAGGAAGTGCATCCAATTTTCATGTTTCCTGTTCTCATCCACACATTTAAGATGGATTTGGTTTGTTTGGTTTAGAGCTCATACTCTTATTTTAGTGGATTTGGGTAATATCTCTTATATCTGAGGGTCTGGTTGCCCTCCACTATGGAATAGTCCATTAGCTGTTGCATTCATTTTATTCACTCATTCTGAGATATTTGTTATTACAGAGTGAGCAGGAAAACATACACATGTGCTGCACATGTGCAGCCTATGTTATTTAGAGCTGGAGGGAATGGTGTTTGTGGCTGTCTGTGTCTATATGAGACGGAGACAGTGAGAGAAGGAGAATGCATACTCTAGAGCGGGACACTTCCATGTATTTCCTGTTTACTTCTGTTGGCTTATATCACCCGCTTTCAATCAACCCCCTTGTCTGTTTTGTTGGCTGCTCTACTTTAGGGCAGTGCGATATTGACAAAATAATGATATTTTAGGATTTTTCCGATTACGATAGTCAGATGATATTTTACATCATTCAAAAATGTTTTTTGTATTAGCTCTGGCGATGTAATTGGTGCCATCGTATCTTTCCATCCGTCGCTTTTTATGTCGTAAGGAAATTTCTTGCTAAATGATTCGGCCTACGTTTGTTTCGTGTGTGTTTTTGATTTTGCTGACTCCCGAAGCTTTTCATAATCCTCATATTAGGGCTGCACGACTTATCGCGTTTTGGCAAAGGCTGCGATTATTTAATGCCCAGCTTGTCAGAGCTGTACGGCTCTGTGTTCAGTAGTAAATGCTTCTCCGTCTGAAAGCCAGAGGGCGCCCTTGCGCAGAAACCCTGCAGCAGAAGAAGATAACACGCGTCATATCGCTGTAGCTGAATAAACAGAATACATATTCTTTGTAAGAAGCCACATCATCTCTCAGAGGGATGCTCATCTGTCGTTATGAACATGTTATTGAATGTTGTCTTTTGTTGGACAAGACGTTAATAAATGCTTTTTCAAATATACATTATAAGCGACGCAAACTCGCAGCGCTTTCAGATGGGATTGTGAGGTTGGTGTTTGTGTAACCCCTCTACCCGGGTCCCACTCGACCCGCTCCGAGCGGGCCTCGAACCCGGTCTTCCGGCATGGGTGTCGGACGCTCCATTTGGATATGTTCTTTCACAGTTTCTTCACTCATTTTAACTTCTGTCACACACCACACTCTGAATACGTGCACGCAATAGCACTTAGTATATACTTAGCTACATCACGCAGTGAATTCGTGAACATTTCATGCAGTGTTTTGATTGGTTTTTAAAAATTAGTGAAATGCTCGATAATATGATTTGGCATATCGTTAAAACATCAATTAACACCCCTACTCTACAGTGCAGTGACACTGGATTCGGTTATGTACTAGTGGATTTTTAAAGCAGGACTCATAGTTTTGTTCAATTTTATTTACGCACTAGAGGGATTTGCTCACAAAGTCAATGGCAAGCAATATTGCACAATGTAATTATGTGTAAACTCTTGTTTTAGGATGTTTATATACAATACACACATTAACCAGCATGTTTCAGTGGAGAATGCATATGTTTACAGTTCTGCTAAGATAGCATATTATTTCTCGAAAAAACTCTCTACTTTGGTTCTTGAGGTCACTGTAAACATTTATTTAGGGATGCACTGGTATTAAAATTGTCAGATTCAAAGAAGCTTAGATAGTTCTATTCATTCTGAACATTTAATCGTCGATAATCACTGTGATCAAAGAAAACAGGTCATTTGAGGTCATTATCAACCCAACATTGTAATGCAAATACCGATTGTAGTGACATTTTGAACTGAACTAAAGCAATTTGGCCTTGCAAAGTCATTTTAAGAGGTAAACATGGTATTTCCAGTATTTCTCACCCATCTCTTCTGGACACATAGTCTTATAAACATAAATTGCTTTATCTTAAGGAAATGTCAAAGACTTCAACTAAACCCTGTGTAACATCATAGCACATTTTGTGCACAATAAACCACAGAGGACAACCGTAATTCAAAATATAGGTAACAATTCATACATCCTAAATATATGTATCCCATGGTACACTTCACATCCTTTGAACCACAGCTGGCCATATTGTAAAAGGATTTGAATCATTTACAGTTCCTCCACGGGCCATTACAGCCACATTCCCCGTATGATGATAAATCTATACTAGCAAAACCAATGTTTAACACAATTTCGATCTGCTCCATAGACAACAAACACAAAATCTTCCACATAAATGAATACAGATGTATCAGACGCAGCAGTAGCTCTTTTATAGCAAGTGTTGCAGTCACACTGTTACACCATATGTTAATGACAAAGGGGCGTAGTTAAGGAAATGAATGTTTCAGAGCTCATCTGATTAGTGAAAGCAGTTAGTGAGGGAGCTGCATGTGACAGAGAGATCCAAATCATCGCCACATGTGTCCTGGTTCCATGAGCGAAGACTCATTCGTCATGACAATGAGGCAGAGCTGCCGTGTTCCTCTCTCTGTCTTCGGGATCTTGTCAGATAGACTTGGAACTGCATCATGTGTTGAGTACCAGGAAATTGAGATTGAAGCCATTGATGCCGTCTTATGAATCCCAGTAACATTTTCCTAGCAATCAGAGGTTGTTTTGCAAGTAAAGCCGTCCAAACTCAATGCAGGGTTCAACGCCGGGCTGAACATATGCATTACACAAAGTAAGAACAACTACCTTAGTTGACCTGCAGGATCACATCACAGTTTTTAGTGCTGACAGGTTTACTTGATCTATGAATGGTCTCTTAGTATTTTTGTCGGTGCTCTAGTGAGTTTTTAATGTGCTGACGGCTCTGTTTGACATACACAGATTCCAGCACATGTTTGGCCAATTCCATATGTGTCTGTCATGCCTCCCGAAACTGTGGGAAACTATGAAAAGTAGACCAGGGATATGTATCTGAACATGATTGGATGAGTTTCTTAAAGCCGTGATATACAGCAAGCTGACGGTCAGCCGTCGGCCGTCGTCAGATTGTAGTTGAGTGTCTGAGCTGAGTTTTTGCACTTGAACAAACCTCACTTGTTTGTGTGTTGATGTGCTACACAAAAACCAATTCGAATTGTTGTAATGGGTGACGCACGCGCATAATGCACACACAAGCTTCTGTGTTTGCCATGGGTGTGTTTATATGTGAATAAAAGCCTAAATGAAATCTAGTCATCATATTAAGTGATTATATCTCTTCAGAAGACTTGGATTAAACCGCTTGAGTCATATGGATTACTTTTACGAGGCCTTATTTTTGAGTCTTTTAAGTTTAGGTTACCTAGGTTAAGTTTCATCAAAAGTGTCATAATTTGTGAAAAACAAATAAAAAAAACAATCAAAAGTCTTATGGGTTTGGAATCAGTCAATGATGACAGAATTTTCTATTTAATAATGAATAAATAATATAACAATACTATTTAATGTAATCTTTAGCAAATTTCAAAATGAATATCCATTTTCTATACTGTACATTAGAATGTTGTGATGTCTAAATTCACTTGTAGCATTTAAAGAATGTTTTCATAGTGTTATAGATTTTAATATCAATTAAGACATTAATGTTATTAATGTTGATATAATCTTACTGGGCTTTGGGAAGCACTTGCACTTGAGAAAATGTAACTCCATGTGTGGCAGTGTATTGTACGTTGTGGCTATGCTGGCCATAGGGACACATATTTAAAGACATAAACTTTTAAAAGCATAAACACACCCTCGCTTTTACTGTCAGAAGACTTGAAATGAAATGAAAATACCTCTGTGTTAAAATCGCAACTGAGTTACTGTTTGTTTTTTTTTGCTTAGGAAAGTAAAGATCCTTCAGGTTCTTCTACGACCATATGTTGTGTTTTTGTCTCGCTACTGATTTTCTCTTATTCTTGTGGTTTATGGATGTCACAATCCTGTTTTGTAGCAGCCCTGGTAAAAGTGACTGTGAGTCTATGGGGATGGATCTGTTTCATATAGTCAAGGAAAACTTACAACCGTTGGCAGTCAGTTTACTCCACAGCTTACTCAAATCCCATGGTCATTTCCTTCGGGTATTACTTAGTAAGCCATGTGTATGTGAGTAAGTACACTAGCATGTGTGTCAGCCATTTGTGTTAATGTCATTGAGGTTCCTGTCGGAGTGCATTAGGGTTTCATACACTGTGGTTTTTGGTATTAACCTTGAGTTGCACCTGTGCTTATAAAATACTGCCTAACTGATGAAATGATTTGTTTTATTTTTATTTTGTGCCATAGCATGTTCATGCATCAGAGGCCAAATGTCACGTTTAAGTGAACCAGTGCTCAAACGTGCTTGACCAAGTGTGCTGTGTAGGAGGCAGTGATGAGAAAAGCACATGACGATATTTGGATTCGATGACTTGCTACAAATGTTGCTATTCTGCACAGTCATAAAAACAACAAACGTCTGCTTTAGAGCAAACCTGCAGAAAATCTCTGAATGGGATCTCCCTTAAGAAGTTTTATTTTCCATATTTCCTGTCACCAAGAGCAGTTCCAAGCTACAATTCAATGCTGTATTCACAGGGGTGCGCCACAGTTTTTCTTGTGAATGGCACCTCTGGGTGAAACTCCAGGTGGTTTCAAGAGTCACGATACCATATTTTACTAGTAAAATTTCACATGGTTGAATTTTCACTTCATGTGTTTGGTGTTTCTGTACCGTAAAGCATAGTGTTCGCATAGCGAAGGTCATGATTTTGTTTACCGGAAATGAAATGATAGCATGCTACGATAGCAGGATCTACTTTCGAAAACAGTATGTCCAGCATTATTTATCATACATAATAGCAAAACATGAGTTTTCCTGGACTACACTTAAGCACATCCTAAAGCCCCTGAATAGTGGTCTAGTTGTAAATGGTGTTTTCATGTGGCTTCTTTTGTAGGCGAGTATGGGAAAGAGCACAGGTCAGTATGTGTGGCCATATCGATGCACACTTCCCATAAGACAAGGCCAAGGCCAGAGCAGGTGAGCAGAGGTATGTACAGATCCACAGGAAACGACGCACATGAAAACCAGATGGTCCTGGATTCTTTCTGACCCCCTCCCACTTTTTGTTAGCCTTACTGGATTGATTTTTCACGATTAAGCTGAGAAATGTAACCTTATCTTGAGCATTTTCATTCTGTTTCTACTTGTTTGTTTTGTTCATGTGTTTGGGTTTTGTATTTTCTGTACAAGCAAACATTTAACTGTAAATTTAACAGCATTTTACTTTTAGGAGATCTTTTCCTTTGTTTGCGTAACATTTCTCTTTGAACTAGTTCTGATTCTGATTAGCTGTGGCTTAGCTTCTTAACTTCTCTGCTTTACCTCCTCTTGTTGACATTTATCTTGACCGTGGGTTACAAAAGATTTTAAATGATCCAAAAAAGGTTTGTTTTCAGTGGAACAGTCATCATTTTTTATACACACACACTCTCACCATTTACAAGTTTTGAATTGTAAATTCCAAACTTTGAAATATAAATTTGAAGTATATACTCTACTACTCAATTACTCTAGTCTTCAGTGTCACATGATCCCTCAGAAATCATTCTAATATGCTGTTTCGCTGCTCAAAAAACAAACAGTTGTGCTTTTTTTCAGGAAACCATTAGATTTCAGGATTCTTTGGTGAATAGGAATTTCAAAAGAACAGCACTTATTTGAAATAGAAATCTTTTGTAAGATGAATCTTACTGATTTTTTCCACGAGAAGATATATGTCACTGTACTCTACTCATAATCAGCATGACTCAAGTGCAGTGAATTATGAAGATGTTTCGAGATCATGTCATGCCTATGCTAACATTAGACACAAGCCACCTTATAAATCCTGACACAGCTCCTTCAAGAACTTGGACCTCACTAGGTGATGGTTCCTAAAACAACAAAACATAGCAATTATTTATATATATATATAAAAAAAATGTTAGATGTCTATTAACTCTACCACATTTGGCAGGTGGTAAAAGGGTGGGTCCTATTGAATAACAGTCCTGGGTGGAGACTTTTAAACCCCCCACTGTCATTAGACTGATGGGCTAATGTTGGGCCACTCCTACATGCTAAATGAAAGGGTTGAGTGAAGTCTGACCACATATGGCTATGAGGAATTGTGCCGCCACACAGACTAAGAGACTTGCACACTGCTGTAGGGGCATCTGAATATGGTGTCTAAAATAAAGAAATAATGTTATTTAAACAGGGTGTGTTTAACCAGACTGATGTCATTATTTCAGGACCCTCTAACCCTCAGCCATATGTTCTCGTCTCAGCCATGTTAGTGCTGCCTACACACCAGCAGGAGTGTGAGAGTGCATAAGTGTGCTGTCAGCCTGTCTGTCACACACCCTCTAAAGCGCTTACTTCACTGAGAGTGCAGGTGTAAGACAGTGGGATCAACTGAGACTTTTGTTAGGTTGTAGAACAAGCTTGTTCTGGCTTGAAGCCAACAAGCCACCCGACACATAATCACCTGGAGCTAATTTGGGTTGCTAAATCAGTTGCATTCTGTAATCACTATGACAACGTCTTGTTTTTTATGTAGCTGTTTTTTTCTCAGTGACTGACGTTGTTCAAGCATGTCCAAGCTCACATTGGCATGCATCAGCTGTATCAAAGTTTTGTGAGTTCAAAAGTCATTTTTCTGTCAAAAGTTAGAATTGATGGAACATTTGTTATTGAAATAGAATTAATTTAAATTAGCATACCGGTAATTAAAGGCTATTCTAAAAGTGACTGCATTGAAGACATTAAAAAAGAAACAACAGAAATAATTTTGAGTGTTTAATATTCTGAAATATATTATTATCTTGTGAATTATTAATTTTTTATGTCTGTGACAATACAATTGTTGTTTTTCTTTTCTTTTTTTCCAATATGTTTTAATATGATCATGATCATCTGGACACATTCTATAATAAGAATAGTAATTTTTGCCCAATTTACAGTTGCGAGGGCGGTTCATTAGTATGACAATGTGAGGGTTAGGGTTAGGGTTATTTTTTTTTTTTTTTTTATGGAACTCTACAAATTTATTTCATTGTGTGTCGACAACAGGTTCACAATGACACTGTTTGTTTGCATGGCTGGTATGCATGTTCCCTAAATTCAGATCAAACCAGTCAAGAATGTTGAGCATGAGCCAGATGTTTTTTGCTTTAATCTTCATGTTCAGAATCTCCTTCAGTACTCAAGAATGTTCTACCTGCGGTCACAGATTATTACAGGATGTGATTTGAAAATGTCGTCTGGATGAAAATAGCCAGCGGCTTTTGTGTTTTTTGTACCTCACGACCGAGATGTCGACCCTGTGTGGCTTCCTGTTCTGCCTCCGGAGTATTTCTGCCTCTCCTCATCTCTAAACCATACTTTAAAGAGCCACCAATTTCATAACTCTAATTAAACATTACATGCCGAAAGCATACGTTTATGGAATTCCGACACAAACAACAGCATTCCTAAGCCAAGCCAGCTGCGTAGAGAAATTCCATTTTAGAGAATGTTTTGCTTTGTGAAAGCCAAAAAAGGATACTTTTATGTGAACGATTGGTTTTATGTTCCTGCTGGGGACTTGAGTGGTTGTGAGTATGCCAAGTTAGTGGCTTTTTCCATCAATGTCATTATGACTTTTTGTGTCTTAATTATAGGTTATTAATGATCCTCTTGTGTCCAAAGCAAGCTTTGAACCGGCTTCAACACAGCCCAGGAACAAAGTTGACAGAAATGCACCACTGCTTGATTTCTTTCCAGCCTTCGCCCACTCTCTGCTTCATGCAACTGGGCCATGCTAATCATTGCAGAAGTCCTCTGTTTACGTTTTGCATTTTTTCTGCTTTGGTGTCCAATTATTTCCAAGCCTGGCGACCTGAATGACTTGCCTGGAGTCTGAGAATCTGACCCCAGACGACTGCAGCCGGGACGGGTAGTTAGTGCAGGTGCTAATTGGCTTTGAGGGGTTATGAAGGTCCGATATCAGATGAAGTGCGATGCAGACCAAAGCCTGGTCCAGGGGTGCCGGCATGGGGGGTAAGCAGGGCACTTGGGCTTTCGGTGGATAATTGAGCAAGCCCCCCACAAACTGCTTAATCCTGATAGTAGTGACAAGTACATTTAAGGACAAGGTCATTCTGAGGCCTGAATGGCTAGATTTTACAGCAGTATAGCACGAACTTTTAGTTCTAAAGACATTGCAGTGCTAAAAATGTGCTTTTTCTGCATTTCACTTAAATGATGACAAAGTGCATATGATGTTCCTCATCTGTAATAAATACACTGTGGGTGAATAGACTTAATTAACTTCCTCGTGTCTTGTAAAGTGTAAAGTACAGATATATTGCCCTGTTAACAAGATCTCAATGATGACAACAGCCACTAAAAGAGGAACATCATTTTTTTCATCATTTAGCAAACGCTTTTATCCAAAGCGACTTACAAGGGGAGCAATTAGGGGTTAGGTGTCTTGCTCAAGGTCACTTTAGTCATGGTATCGAAGGTAGAGAGAGTGCTCTTTATTCACAATCCTCACTTTCAATTCCTGCCAGTGTGGGAATCGAACCAGCAAACTTCTGATTACAAGCCCGACTCCCTCACCACTAGGCCACGACTACCTACATACATGAGGTCTAATAAGGCCTGATGGATTACAGAGAAACTGAGATAAAATCCCCATGACCTCATTTGGGGTCATAAGTTGCTTTTCTTTTTTTGGCAGTAATTATTCAGCCAGGACTATGGAAGCCTGTTTCTGCCACTGAAAAAAATAAATAAATAAAAAGAAGATTATTGCGACTTATTTATCTCACAATTCTAACTTTTTTTCACAGAATTGTGAGACATAAACTCGCAAGTGCATGATATAAAGTCAGAATTGTGAGAAAAAAGTCGCAATAATCTTCTTATTTTGTTTCAGTGGCAGACACTGGCATAAGGACACATTAAACTGATCTATAAAAAGATTTCTATTTTAAATCAATTCGGTTCTTCTGAACTTCATCAACCTGATCTTGTTTGCACCTGATCACTTCATCTGTTTTTACTGATCGGATAACTATCCAAATTATTAAAGGAGTCGTGAATTGACAAATCAAATTTTCTTCTGACATAAAGGAGGGATGTTAAACTTGACCCTAAACTTTTGAACGGTAGTGTGATGTATATAATTCAGTAAACACAAGAAACATGTCTCAAGAAAGTATTTATTTATTTATTTATTTAATAAAGTGTCACACACTGATCTATGTTACGTTACTGCCACCATCAGTCTGGGACAGTACATTCTCTTTGTTGTACCTTATGATCGTTTGTGATACATCTATGCTGAAACTATGCAAGATTTATGACTTCTTGCTCAGAGGATGAGAACGCATCAATCTCTGTCTATGAATATCTCATTCTTTTACTCAGCCTCATACTGAGAAAGTTGAAGATAGGCTGAGAAGTATAGCAGCTCTGTGTTGCTGGATGAGTTATTTATTCAGCAGACGGACACAGGCAGAGCACAACAGATAGAGTTAAAGGAGCAGTGCACCTTAATGTGTTATAATTTACTCGCCCTCATTTAAGTCCAAACCTGTATGATGAGTAAATGATGAATTATCATGTTTTAGACGAACACAGGATGAACATCACTGATTTCAGCATGACATCTGGAGTGGAGGTTTGAGATGAAAGAGTGTCTCCTTCTTTTTAGCCACAACTGTACAACAGAAGGCGTTGCGTTAAGAGGCTGAAACACACTTCTTCCTTTTTCTCACAGCGGATTTCATCTGGCTCTCATGCGTATTATCTTTGCTGATTCATCTCAGATGCTGAATCTGCTCTATACCAAAATATAGTTTTTCTCTGAATGTGCTAAAAAAAGTTTTGTTTTGTCTGCATTGTTCTCTAAGGTTATGATTTACTAAATTACAGATGTTTTATGCAAGTACTCACTCTGACACTCAATTTTCTTCACAGGAGAATCCACTTTTGTTGATGACCACGGGCCTCCTACACCAAGGGTAAGTGGCTTTTTTGCATTATCATACTCTTTCTCTCTCTCTTGTTTTCCTCCAGTTTCAAATGTGCTGTACAAAACATCCCACTCTGCGATTGTCCTGTTATTTTGGCCTTCCCACACTAGAGGAAAGAATTTCAAGACTTGACAGTGACTGGAAGGTCACGCACACACATATACAGCCACACATTCACATTTAACAACCCCATGAAATGGTTTGATGAATGTGTTTTTATTTCTTTTGTTGATGTATTTGCTTATGAAACAGGAAGTTTGGGTGGTACATGTTGAACGGGGTTTGACTTGTGTCTTGCAGTATCAGCGTTGTCGCACCGGTGCCACTACACCAATATGTTAAACTGATAAGCTCTATTGCACATGCGAAACATTAAACGGTAAATGCGCCAAAAGTGGAACGAAATAATGCTTCTTCTTCGTTGAATGGACCATTATCAGCATTGAGCAGCACAAGACGACCAGATCTCAGCGTTCCAGTTCGGCGTAGAGTGCTCTGATATAAACCGCAAATGTTTCTGTGATTAGTTCAAAGCCAGGTGAAACTACGCTGACATTCTCAACATCACTGATGTAAAAAACAGGAGAAACATTGTGCCACAACAATCCAGTTAGAAGACTTTTTAACCCCAAAATACTGTAAACTAACAGTAAACATTATGGCAGAAATGTGGGATATTCATATCGAATATTATTATAGGCCTATTATTAATGTAGACATGTATTAAATGTATTTAAAGAAGTGATGGAAGATAATTAGAGTATTTTATGTTATTACAATGTATCATTTGCATTTTTATTTATATTAAATTTGTTCAGTCTACCATAACAAATATCAAAGAAACTATACAGTTACTTTTTGCACGACTAATGGCGCTATGCGTGGTTTTACTTGTTATCATGATTTACAAATGTACGGTACTATGCAAGAGTAAAGTTCTTACTCAGTCGAAATATTTAGTTTTTACCCTATAAAATGAGGATGTTACAATTTTTCATTAACAAAAACAGCTCAAGCTACTTTTGCTGTCAACTCAAATTACTGTCAAACGGGCATATTCAAGAAACAAGTAATAATAATTCATTTATTCGATGGTGCTCTAAATTCTTTCTTTTCACCATCTCCACAAACTGTAATCTATAGGCAGCAGCTTGTATCTGAGCGGCAGAGGTTACTATGGCTCTGTTCACACAGCAACAGAATTTGACTTCCCCTTAACATGGTTGCATTAACACACAGTTTAGTTATTTTCAGGAGTGACAACCACATTCTATCACCTTTAAATTTATGGGCATTCTCCGCAAATACCTGCTGCGTGAGCCAGACTGGACTACTATTTATCCGTCATGTGACACGGTGCAAAAAAAACAAAAAAAAACACACTGCGCTGCACACAGGCACAGGGTCCTGGTCAAGGGTGAGAAACCTGGCGAACCAAGCGATTTTTGTTTTTGAGCCATAGGTTCCTGGCCATAGCCGTCGTGTGTGTAAGGCTGGACAAGGCTTTGCCTTCCCCTGACCACGGACTTGAGACTTCCGTGGAATTTTCTCACTCAAACCACTGCCTGCTGCTGCTTATGATTGTTTCTAGATAATAATAATAACATATTGGTGAAACAGATTTGGTGTTTTCGTTTTTAAAGGTTTCAATTTACAGTGTGTTTTGCAGCATAGCCGATCACAAATTTGTGTTGATTTCTGGAACGCAATGGCCAATCAAGTTTCAGTTAGAATCTAATCATCGTTCAAAACGCAAACGAGTTTTTGTCCAGTTCTGAGTTCTGCAATCCTCTGGTTGTAAGTTAACTTATATCAAACAAACTGTAGACAATATGTATAGAGAGAGTGAGTGAACGAGTGGAAAGAACAAGCTTGATTTAAGAGGAGTGTCATTACACGCACTCTGCAAAAGAGGTTAAGCCCAGTGAAAGTTTCGGCAGGGTTTGCTCAGAGGATGAACGATGGGTCTGTTTCATAATAGTAGGGTTGAAGCCATCACTGTGGTTTGTCTATGGTTTTTATAGAGCCTTGTTGGAAAAGGAGTCATTATATGTGTTATAGGACACAGTTGTTTTAAGCTGAGAGTCTCAAAGCACTTGTTACATGTGTGAGAATGCATGAACTTAGTTTTGATTTCCCTGTAGATTTCAAATGATTTATAGCTGGGATTGTAATCAGTGTTATAATCAGTGTTTTGTGGTCAAAAATAACTGCAGAGTGTAACTCCTCATTTCTCTGCGCTACTATTTTCCTATTTGGTTTTCTCTTTGGTTTTTGTGTCTCTGCTAGGAAATAGGTTCAAATGATTCAGAGACTTTGGAATGCTGGTATGATTCATTGATAGTACTGTGTGTGTGAGCGCACTCACATATGACAAAAGAGAGAAAAGAAGAGAACAGGAGAGGGGGTCCACCCATAAAAAATACTCTTGTGAATTTGAGCAAATTTGAACTTTCTATAGTCTCTAACTAGAGAGGGATTGTTCTGTGATAAGTATTGGCATTTCTTGTATTGAATATCCACTGGAGAGGCCTCAATGCCACAGTAAATTAAGTCTTTATTTACAGTTTATGCAATAACCTGCCTTCTGAGAGCAGTGCTGTAAGACATTTAAAACATTCTGATAATAATCCCATAGCGAATTGGGTTTTAGACTTTTTGTAATACATGTTATATTTTATTGTACCTTCTCTATAAAATCCAGAGTTCAAGTAATAGCAGATTTGAACTAGTTATATGTATATTTAATATTTAATAGTATAATTGTATTAACTAAAATGATAACAAATGTAAATGATCATATCTGAAATCGAAAGAGACTCAAACAGACATATTTAATAATAGTGCTCAAGCTTGATTTGATTTCATAAGAGAGCCTATGTTTGTTTTAGCCTGATTTCCATGGGTAACAGAGCTGTACTCAGGGTTAGGAAATTTAGAATAGCATAGCACACTACTCTTCACTATTTCTTCCACTATTTTTTTTAATAATATAATCGCATATAATATATTATAATATAATATATGTTACAACTCACAGTAAAACATTTGAAAAATATGACTTCCTGAATATGACATCAAATTCCAGTTCAGTGTGTGCATGTGTATAAATCATCCCCTTTCAACCAGGACTGCTTCAATTTACTATAAAAAAAAATCTATCTATAAATCACTATTTTCCTAGGTAATAATGTTTTTTTTTTTTTGTGGATCCGTCTTTGGTAGCTGAACCCCCCACAGCTACTAAAAGATCTCAAGCCAGCAATGATAACAACCAGTTTTAACATCTCGCAGCTGTGGAAAATACACAAACTCTGAACAGACGTTGAGAGATTTAACAAGAACTCAACATACTTCAAACATACAGTAATACAAAAATGCAACAGCAAAGTATGTTAGCTCCAGTGTCATCACTGTACAGGCCACTGCCAGCAACTGCAACTCAGCTGGTCAGGTATGGAAAGAGAGAGAATTAATCTTTAAAAAAATCACATTCTCGATTTCATCATCCACATGATCGAATTCCTAAATGACAACGATTTGACCGTGTATTATTTCTGTTACAAATATTCCAATTTCCAAAAGTTTATTATTCAGATATAAACGCTGATGTCTACGTTACCAATCAAAATAGAACGAATCACTTTTTGAGTTACTGGATGCTTCAAATAACGACCGTATCGATTGCATTGTTAGGCCGCTAAGTGGCTACAAATTGCTGTTAAAAATATATATCACTGAATCATTCTTTCAGAAACAAGTGAAGTCTTTATGAATCCAACTTACAAAAATATTCTGTTTCACCTGTCTGGATCTTACATCTGTGTTCAGGCATCTTCACAATAAGGTTCATTAGTTAAACATTAGTTAATGTATTACCTAACATAGACTAACCATGAGCAATACATTAGTTATTGAATTTTGTTAATCTTTGTTAACCTTAGTTAATAAAAAAAATATCTGTTCAACTTCATAGTTTGTTCATTTTATTTAACAGTGCATTAACTAAATACAACTATTGATTTTAATGATGTATTAGCAAATGTTGAAATTAACATTAACAAAGATTAATAAATTCTGTTGAAATGCAGTTTATTATTAGTTCATGTTAATGTAGTTAACTAATGTTACGTTATTGTAAAGTGTCAGTGAATTTGAGATTGGCAGTCTGTTAAATAATGGATGCTACCTTTGTCTAGGCCCAGCTGGTGCAGTAATTTTATCATCCCATAAGCTTACTATACCTCATACCTCTAAGCAACAGTTATGATTAGAGGATAAAGAGGACATGGTTAATTTGTACATCATGTTCAATCATTGTTTAACACTTATGGCTCTTTTTTCCAAGTCTACATTTGTCTTTTGTTTTTTTTTTAAATAAATTGCAATAAATATCATATTGTGGACTTTATCGTGGAGGTATTATCATACCATGAGATTTTGATATCATTACATGCCTAGTGTCACATGATCCTTCAGAAATCATTCTAATATGCTGATTTGCTGCTCAAGAACATTTGTCATTACTATCAATGTTGTGAACAGTTGTGCTGCTTAATACTTTTTGTGGTAAACATTTTTCCTTCCAGGATTCAAAAGAATAGCAATTATTTGAAATAGAATTTTTTTTTTTTTTAATAATGTAATTGTCTTTGCTGTTACTTTTGATCAATTGAATGCATCCTTGCATAATAAAAGTATTCATTTCTTAAAATAAAAAATATATATTACTTCACCCAAACATTTTAACTTTTTAGTGTAAATATAGTGCATCCTTAAAAGGCTTCTGAATCAGTGCAATCCAAAAATGGCAGAATGCATTTATTTAGCATTAGGACATATATAGAAGCGTTATTATCCAAGAAGAAGAGTGAGACAGGAGTAAATGGCGAGAGAGGGAGAGAAATGGAGATTGAGTGAAGGAAAACAGGGTGGGGGAGAAATGGCAAGGCAGCTGGGCTCAGACAAGGCCTCTTATGTGTGTGCGTGGTGAAAAGAGGGCATTCTCTGTGAACTTGAACGTATTTGTTGTTTTGGGAGAGAGCGCAGTTCCACACTATGGAGTGTGAGACTGAAAGAGACAGAATAATAAAAGGCTCGAGGGGGTCCCGACAGGAGGGGCTCTTGTGTAGGTGGTAGCAAGGGAGTGTGTTTACAGACCTGAATAAAAGTGAGTGTGACTGTTGTAGTGAGGTTAAAAAACATGTCACACATTCAAACATAAACACAAATGTTTGTTGTCATTTCTCATATTAAGTAAACAGAGGGGACAGAGCAGTCTCCAGAACCCAGTTTCATCGAGGATGCTGGCCTCCAGGGAATTCCATTCTTTTTTCCACACTGGATATTCATCCAGGAATTTAAAAAAAAATCCTTTTACTCTATCTCAAAGGGGTAGTTCACCCAAAAATGAAATTTCTGTCATTAAATACACACCCTCATGTCGTTCCAAACCCATAAGAGCTTCGTTCATCTTCGGAACACAAATTAAGATATTTTATTTTGTATCCGAACCACACATAGGCAGCAACGTCATTGCACCTTTCAAGGTCCCGAAAGGTTGCAAAGACATCGTTAAAATGGCCCATGTGACTGCAGTGGTTCAGCCTTAATGTTATGAAGCGACAAGAATCCTTTTTGTGTACAAAAACAACAACAGTCTCCTACACTGTTTATGTTCAGCGCTTCTAGGTTCTACGTCAGAACGCCGGCACATTAGTGGCCAGATCTGGGGCCTCGTATAAACCTTTCCGTAGATTTCATCCTAAAAGTGCAAAAAAGCTAGATTTTGATTGCGTACGCCAGAACCTGTGCAAAATTCCTTTTATAAAATGACTCACCCTCATGTCATTCCAAACCCGTAAGACTTTTGTTCATTTTCAGAACACAAATGAAGATCTTTTTGATTAAATCTGAGAAATGTCTGTCCCTCCATAGATTACACTTTGACGCTTCAAAAAGTTCATAAAGAGATCGTAAAACTAATCCTTATGAATTGAGCGGTTTAATCCAAATTTTCTGAAGAGACACGATTGCTTTATATGATGAATAGATTGAATTTAGGCTTTTATTCCCATAAACATTCATCTACTTACACATCAGATATGGTAATCAGAAGCTCGTGTTTGCTTGACGTATGCGAGAACCAATGAGGTTCATTCTCGTGTGTTACGCAGCACGTCTGAGGTTTGTTCTCACGCGTCAAGCAGATCCGGTTGAGCTTCTTTGCAATTCAAATGAATTAGTTTTATGAACTTTTTGAAGCATCAAAGTGTCAGTTGCGTAGCTGTCTGTGGAGGTTCTTGACTTCTACCAGACTTCATCAAAAAGTTCTTCATTTGTGTTCCGAAGATGAACAAAAGTCATATGGTTTGGAACGACACGAAGGCGGGTAAATAATGACAGAATTTTCACTTTTGGGTAGAGTGGCATATTTAATCTAAATGTGTATATCAGACGTAAAACAGAGTTTAAATCATTATTTATTTCATTACCTTCGCTCACTTCAGTAAAATAGTGCATACGCATGGTCTAGAGTGTCCGTACAGTGCGCACATATTTACTCCTATCTTTTAAAAATCCCAATATGTGTGTGGAAAATTTGTGTATGCGCATTTCTACGCCAATTTTGTTTGTACGCAACATTTTAACATTTATACATCAGCCCCTTGGGCTGGAAACTTATAGATTCACCATTCTGTCCTTGAGTGAGACACTTAACCCTGGGTTATTCCAGTGGGACTGTTCCTGTTCTGTGGACTAAATGTGGCTCAGTTATTAATGAATTGAGTTACTTAAACATACTTATCACTACAGATACAGTCATTGTTTTAATGAAGTATTAAGCTTACTTGTTATAGACAACCTTTCTCAGATTTGCAGTTGTTGAAATTTCAGATTTATTCAGCCACAACCAAACTTTTCTTTCTTTCTTTCTTTCTTTCTTTCTTTCTGCCATAATCTAGCACTTGACTTAAAGGGATAACAATAGACCATGTGAAATATTAAAACATGTTGTTCTATAGCATATTCCAAAATGATTATTTTTCCTTCATGTATTTATTCAACTTTTTATATGTTATTATACATTCTGTTATCTGATCCATAAATTCACTTGTAGCAAATAAACTCTTTATTTTTGTTTTAATTTTCTAATGTTCTCTTCATAGATTAGACTTTCAGTAAAGATTTATCATTTAACAGTTATTGGTCACACATAAAATTGATTATGTCTGTCAGAATTGGCCACAATTTCAATGTTGGTGCATCCCTCCCTATTCTTCGTCTTCTTCTTCTTCTTCCTTATCCTCCTCTTCCTCCTAATAACTGTGTATTCCAATGTCTGTATCTCCAGGAGCTGCCATTCCCAAGTCAGGTGATCTACAACAGGGTTGGCAAGTGTGGAAGTCGGACAGTTGTCCTGCTGCTGAGGATTTTGGCAGAAAAGCACCAGTTTAACCTGGTGTCCTCTGACATCCATAACAAAACCAGACTCACAAAGCATGAGCAGGTCAGTGGATGGGTGAGTGTATGACTGAGGCAACTAGTACCTCTGAGAAGTTGTTTAGCACGCTAAGATAAAAAGCATACTGTGATGAAAACTTGCTGATGTGATTAAATAAAGATGTTTGCCAAGGGAAATGCTCAGTGAATGCCAGGAGCAATGAAACACATCCGAATGGCACTCATTGTGGAGAAATACTCACTTTCTTCCTTTGCGGAGAGGAAAAGAAAATATTCTGTCATCCTATTTGGGTAGAGTCAAGCCGCCACACCTCCACACAGCTAAACACAACCTATGAAAAGCTAAAATAAATAAGCTGATTAAATAACACTCATGTACGTTTGTTGAGACGGCGAGTGAAATAAAAGTGACTAACATGAAAATGAAGACTCTTTGACTGGAAATCTGTCTATATCCCAGAGGACACTCATAATTCTTGGGACCTTCCAGAACCCCAGAATAAAATGATTTTGTGAGTGATACATTATTCATAGGTTTTAGAGTGTAAACTGGTTAGATGTACAGTAAATACTCATAGCTAATATTAAATGTGTGTGTTTACAGGCGGAAGCTCAGAACACATACAGGTTTCTTTGCCATCAGAAAGACGAACTGTCCTAAATCCTGGTGTGTGTTCAGGAAGATGAGAGAGCGCTGAAAAGAGCATGGCGTGATTCTCAGCGTGTTATCAGAATATTCTCTGATGTTCCAAACCTATGTGACTCTTTCTTCTGTGGAATGCAAAAGAAGATATTTTCAAAATGTCTTTGTGTTTTGTCCATACAATGAAAGTTATCTGAACCCCACCGATCTTCAACATATCTTCTTTTGCATTCTGTTTGGGACTGTGATTGCTTATCTGGGAATGTTATATAAACAAATGTCCATACCTGATTGTTGAAACAAGTGCAAACAAGAACGTGTGAAGGTGGCGTATGAAAAGGTCAACCAGTGGGACCGCCCTCAGTCACCTTCCACATATATAAAATAATTCAAAAATAATTTAAGCTCATTTGAACAACATTTGCTGTGAAAAACTGCTGTGCATTTATATTCATCTAGATAAAGTGTCGCTAAATTTGAAGAAGATTTGTTTAATACTTTTGGTCATTTCATAATGTCCACATTTACATTTGTGTTGTTTTATTGCTTTCATGACATTAATGTGGAAATTATTTTATAATAAGAATGAATGAGAGGGTGAGTCCAAACTTTTATACTGATTAGGTAAAAAAAGGATTTAATTTCTTGTTTGGATGTTTGTAATAATCTGATAAACTATTGACCTTGCTTGGAGAATTACCCCTCGGCTTCGTCCATAGTTAGTTAGCGTGACGTTCTTTGAGAGCATTAAGTGTATTCCCAGTCCTTGTTTTCTCTGGCTGACAGCTGTGATTGTGACTGATTACCTGTTTGTGACATTGGAGCATCTGCAGAGTCTCCTAAACAACTGCAAATTTCTCTGCGGGATAAGGGTCATAAAACTCTCATTTAGAGAAGAAAGTTTATTTGTGTGTATAGAGGGAAAGTTCAGTCTGTTTTTAACAGACATTTCAATGAGACAAATGAATGAACCTCCTCTCCATTAAACAATCGTCATTATGTGACTGTGTACAACAAGGTTTTGTCATTAAAGGGGTATTTCCTCTTCAAACAAATATGAAAAGCCCGTCAGATGAATATGGAAATTCTGAAGACTCTGCTGTGTACCTTCGTCAGAGTGGTTTCTATGACTATTCCAGTTACCATTCTTCCATTTGACATGAGAAGTTGCAGCACAACACACTAGATAAACTATTATTATTATTATTATTATATTTTAAATAAACCAAAATCGCTACATTCCCTAAACTGTGCATCAGATCACGTTCATGTTTATTCTGTCATGCAATTCCTGCACATTTTTAATTAGCCTCAACCGCAGACCGCTTACCCAGCGTCACACCACCTGAGGTGTTACTTGTGATGTGGTCCTACCAACACCTCGTATATATCTTTACCTTCGCGGTACGTTGTATGCCCGTGTCTGTGCCCACATAAGCGTTTACAGCACAGGAAATCTCATTAAGATGATGTCACCACCTCAGGTTGCTACAGAATGTGTGTTTTGGCTTCGACACAGCGTTTGATAAAAGATCGAAGCTTAAGCAGTGCACTTGTTACAGTGTGGTTAGCTGTTTGAAGGAGATATGAGGCAAGAGAGGGAGGGACATAAAGAGGTTCTGAGGGTGGTCTTTTCCAAGCTGGAAACTTCTGGAAACTATTGTTGAGTGCTACAGAAAGCAGCACTCTACATACCGTCCTGGCACACCATACCAACATTACGCCATCCCGCTCCTCATATGGCGATCTGTTATAGGGATTGTTAAGTCTCCTTATGCCTGTGTATGTATGTTTGTAGAGACTCTAAATGCATTTAGGGACACATGGGCTCTATCAGAGCTGACTGGGGCCCCAGCTGGCCCTCATTAGGAAACATTAAGGTAATGAGAAATCAGCTTCTTTCCACTGCACCACGCACCATCCACACGAGGAATGTTTCCTTGGTGTGTGTGAGAGAGATTTTGAATCTCAATGGCCTGTTTTGAAATGTTTTATGTTTATGGTTTATTTCTTTGAAATGGAAGAACTATTGTTTTATAGCCACTGAAGACGGCAGCTTTAATTAATTATGGCTGATTTTGGTTTTATACCCAGTAATTCATTAGTTTGTGAGTGTTTTATTTGTTTGTTTGACAGGAAGGATATATAATTACGTTTTGTGCAGCCGATGCTTCTGGTGGTTACATAATTTTAGTTAAAAAAATGATTTTTTTATTTGGGATCTGCAATTGTAACTTGTTGCACCCCATTGGTGTTTTGTTTAATCTGTGTTGTTGGATGAAGAGATGCTCATGAATGGTTATGTAACATGCATTTTGATCTCTGTTTATTTGTGTTGATTTTTTGCCAGGTGGATTTGATGAGAAACATTAGCACTATTCCGCAGCCTTTTCTGTACACCAGACATGTTCACTTTCTCAATTTCACAAGGTAAGCAAATCAGGAATTATTATCTAATTATCTGAATGTATCTGATCAGGACCGAGATAAAAACCCTGCCAAATGTTATTTGCTGCCATTAAATAAGTGATCGATTCAGTGCTCATGCTCTTTGTCTCGTCCTGTCTCAGGTTTAGGATAGAACAGCCTGTCTACATAAACATCATCAGGGATCCCATCAATCGTTTCCTCTCCAATTACTTTTTTCGGCGTTTTGGGGACTGGAGAGGAGAGCAGAATCACTTGATCCGCACACCCCAGATGAAAGATGACGAGAGATATTTGGTCAGAGACTCTTTCTAAATTCCTCCTCTTCTTCCTAATTCTTGTTTGGAGTTTCTTTTTTATTATTTTTTGACATTTTATTAATCAGGTATTTCTTAAACTACAGGCACTTTTATGTAACATGTTTTATTAAAACTATCACATTTCAAATCTTTTATATAGCACATTTTGATTATAGCACATAAAACTCTTGGAAAATTCACTAAAATATGACTCCATAATTAAAAAAAAATCATTTTTTACATTTTTAAAACTATGATCATAAATCCTCTCAATATACTGCATAAAAGAAAATCCATAAATTTCAGACTTTCCCTCATTTGTGGTGTAATAAAAGTCACAAACATACATTTTGCTGCTAATATATATATATATATATATATATATATATATATATATATTAGCAGCAAAATGTATGTTCACACAATGTCATTACCATTTACATTGTAAAATGTATTATATTATTTTATTGTATGTAGGATATGTAAAATTGATTGATATATAACCATTGTCGTGCCTATAGCTTGAGGCTGTCTACACTGAAAATGTCAAATCCACCTCTTCAATTCAATTTGTCCGTGTCAGAAGTTGCGCAAGTGCTTGGATTATTATGTCATAAATAAAACAGAGCATCAGTTTTTCATCGCGCCACATCCGGTGTAGACACCGTGTTAGCTATAGTCGTTATTTATTACGAGTTTTAAAATGCTGCATTTGCAGTGTGGTCACTTGTCACTTGTTCATTCAGAGCAAAAACAAGACAAAAAATAAATACGTGTATATATAATTTGTGGTCAAATTAACCCTTGAGCTGCACCACCCTTTGTAGTAAAAAAAAAAACCCACTCAATTAGGCACAGAAAATCTTGTGCATCAACACTTTATTTTCTTGCTGCGTTTCTGTTGTTGCAGTCATGTCTGTGCTGGTTCCTGTAGGGATGCAGCAGTGAGCACAGGTTCAAACATCTGAAGAGTGATATGAAGGGCTTACTGTATTTAGTGTAACTTGAACTTTGGGACTTTATTTCGACTTTGGAATGAATTTATTGCACAACGTAAGTTTCTGAGAGCGGGTATAGGAGTCTGGCTGTGTGTTTGGAAATTAGCTCAGACAATGTGAGCAGAATGTTCAGGAATTGATTAGTCATGCTTGCTTTTTTAGTCAGTTGCATTGCTAAGTGCTCTAATCTCTGATTTCTACATAAATGCTGAAACTCAAGACAATCACTTGAAAACTTGGCATTGCTTGAAGAATTACATCAGTCGACTAAGGATTGTGACAGAATTATGGCTCATATCTGTTCATAAAACATAAATGGCCAGTTTCCCAGACACATATTAATCTGGAACATTAACTGGGACTTTTTCTTTTTCAAGTTGCTAGTTAATTCAGTCCAGGCCGTTTTTTCTGTTAACTCATCCTGTGCCTTATGTAATGAGATTAATCTATGAATATTTCTACAGAGTGGATTTGGCAGGTTAGCGTGGTTCAGTTAGTTCAGTTCACAATGCATTAAACAAGATAACACAATAACAGACCAACACATTAGCAACATAGGCTAAGTAGAAGCCAACTTATACAAATGAGTTCAAAAGTTTCCTAAATCCTGACTCGGAATACAACAATCTTGGACTCGGTGGAAGATTATTCCAAAGTCTAGGTGCCAAAACAGTAAAAGCTCTATCTCGTTTATATTTTAGCCTAGACCTCATAAGAATCAACCAGTTCTGGTCTGATTGTAAACACAGTGTTGGTCTGTGGATGGTGGAGTCAAAAAAGGATGCTAGCAACTTTAAAAATGATGAATAATACTTTAAGATCTATATCTTCATTTAAATGGGAGCCAGTAAAGTGCCTCCAGAACTTTGCTTTGTCGTCACATGACTAAATTAGTCTATACAAATAGAAAAGTTATTTTAAATTGTGATAATATTTCATAATATATGTATTTATTTTTGATCAAATAAACGTAGTCTTGGTGAGCATAAGATATTTGTTTCAACAACATTAAAACATGACGCCAGACTTTTGAATGCTTGTGTATGTATGTATATAATATTAATATAATATTGAATCCTTATCACACTACATTTCTAACAACAACTAACAAATATCTTCCACCATTAGCCATTTTAAAATAACATTTGTTTTTATGATTTGCAATCTTAAAGGAACACACGTTAGAGTGGCTGTTTTTTTATTATAGGAGTTGAACTTATCTTAGCTAATGAAAGAGAACAAAAATCAGACCTTCACCTTATAGAACATAACCTCCTCTTAAGATCCTTTCTCGTCTTGGAGGCCCGGTTAACCACAGCTCTCTTTTTTTTAGTTCAGGATTACTGCGGCTTGTGATCTATCTCACACTAAACATATCTGTTTGCTTGATTTATGTGTCTGTAATAGCTGGGCCCTTTGTCAGGAATGAGCCTTCAGATGGTATGCTGTAGAAGTTTCATTTTTGATCTTTCCTTTTGAATTTAATTTAATTATTATAATCTGTGACGTACTTGGGAATTCCCCCGCAGTCTGCATTGATGTGCACCCACACACACACACACACTCAACGTCAGACACATGATTTCACCAACACAAACACATTTACATTACAACTGGAAGCTGGAAGATAATTGATTATTACAGGGTCGTCCCATATGTGTGAAGCATGTGAAGTGATTTTATAAAGTGTGTGTTAGAGGAATGGCCGTGCTAACAAGGGCAAGGAGGGGGGTAGGATTTTTTCACTTGGTGTGACGGAAATTTTACAAGCTGGTTTCCTTTCAACACTAGGTGGCTTGGTTCAGTGGCCTTTGGTGTGAAAAAAACTAAGATATGGAGAGAAAAAGATATGCTAGTATACGTTTAGACACACTTGGCAACATTTATCTTGAATTTTAAAAAAAACTTTTGCTTATGCTTAAAATATGAAAATGTGCACTACCTTTGAACCAGTTTGGGGTCTAAGATTTTTTTATGTTTTTGAATGAAAAGAAGTCTGTTATGTTCCCCAAAACTGCATTTATTTGATCAAAAAATACAGTAAAAGCATATAAAAAAATAAAAAATATTTTGAAACATTACAATTTAAAATAACTTTTCTATTTTAATATATTCTAGAATGTCATTTATTCCTGTGATGGCAAAGCTAAATTTCACATGATCCTTCAGAAATCATTCTATTATGCGGATTTGTTGGACCTTGGACCGTCGCCCAGGTATATGGATCAAAATGATCGATTTTTCTTTTATGTCAAAAATCATTAGGATATTAAGTAACGATCATGTTCCATGAAGATATTTTGTATACTGTAAATATATCAAAAATGAATTTTTGTAAGTGGATATGCATTGCTAAGGACTTCATTTGAACAACTGTAAAGTTTTTTTCAACATTTTGATTTTGATTTTTTTTTTTGCACCCTCAGATTCCAGATTTTCAATAGGTGTATCTCAGCCAAATATTTTCTATCCTAACAAAATGGAAAGCTTATTAATTCAGCGTTCAGATGATGTATAAATGTCAATTTCAAAAAATGTACCCTTATAACTGGATTTGTGGTCCAAGGTCACATATTATTATTATCAATGTTGAATGCTATTGTGCTGATTAATATTTTTGATGAATAGAAAAATATTTGAATATAAAGTTCTGAACAGCTTTTATTAGAAATAGAAATCTTTTCCAATGTAAATGTCTTTACTGTCACTTTTGATAAATCTTAAATGTACTTGTGCCAACAAACTCATTTGTTCTGAAAGGTCATTTCTCACAAAAAAAAAGAAACAGTGCGCTATGCTGGCAGACCTTCAAAGCTGTAATACTGGCCATGTTTACTAATGACTGGAAACATTAAAGCTGAACCGTGTGTGCTTGTGTGTGTGCGCATAGGAAGGAAATTGCCCCTGTTAGTGGAACTCATCCAGGTTCTCATTTCTCCTATCGTATCCTATCACCTCATTTTGTCTCAAATCATCTTTCATCAAATCTCTACTTTTCTCAAACAGTGGCCACTCTTAATGCAGCCAAACATTATGAATGCAGTAACCAGTATTATTTATTATTTGCATTCTTCTCTTTGTAGCATTTTCTAGACAGAAAAATGCCTTCTTTCATGTGAGGCAGAGCGTGTTGCGTGGTGACGTCCATCTGGAGGTAGTTTAGGGGTAAATTGCAATGGCCGTGTTCCTAGGTGCTTAGTGAAATGGCCACCTTGGGACTGAATCAAGAACACGAGACCAAATAAGTGTGTCACCTGAGCTGAAGTGGGTCCTTCTAGAGAGAGACTGACCCGTTTTACTGCTCGGGATGTTTGCCAGAAGCACACTAGACATTTAGTGCAACTTTTTATATGCAATTTCATATATCCAAACAGACTTTCTTTCTTTTTATACTCTTTTTCTCCACTCCACCAAACAGCCTCTTCCTTGTTTTTAATTGTTGGTTTTAAATGTCTGGCACAGTTTTAAGGCATCGTTATCTCTTCAGGGCTTGAGTACGTTGTTCTGGAAGTTGCTGCGTAATTGGTGATCTGTAAGAGGATGACATTTCTGTTCCTTTTGTTCTCTGCAGACATTTGCCCTTTTGACCATCTGGCTTTCTATACTTGAGTACTTGTTTCCTTTTATACACCAAAAAGTCAACGGAAGCCCAAATGGGACATTGCTTGTTTTTCTTTCAGCAATAGCATCTGTGCGTTCAAAGTGCATATCCATCAGAGTTGTATGTGTCTCCATTGGGACGGAGTGGAGATGTGGATGAAAGGACATTGATGCGCTCTTGGCTTTTAGACTCTATTCAGAAACACACAGAGTGAGTATTGTTAAAGGAACTGGCCCTCCTGAAGCTTCACTGCTTTGAAGGAATCGCCAGTGCATCAGCTTGATATTGTCAACAAATGAACACGTTTATAGAGCAGTGAAAGCAAGCTAAACGCAGCAATCTGGCCCTAGTCACAACTCACACGCCAATTAAGTTTTCCCAGAATGCTGTCCATATTTTGGTATATTATGTACAGGTAATCATTTTTTAAGCAAACTTCCCAATCCAAGCAATGATGTACAAAATTACTGTAATTTTTCCATTGCTTATACCTAGAAATAGCATGACTATATCTCAAACCTTTGTCTAGTCAAATGTTTGGACACACTTGACCAATAAATTGCATTTTAAAATCTGATCACCATTGTAATTTAGTGGAGTAAAAAAAATTTGAAGGCATTCAAATATTTGGAATGTGGTGTATTGTGGAAAGTGGTAGTATAGAATTTGGTAGGTGGGACAGTAAAAAAAAAAAAAAATCAATTTGACTAATATTTAAAAACTCATTAAAAGTGAAAACCGATTTAAAAATTCCCAAAACAATCAAGTCTGCAGTTTAAGTATATAAATCACCTACCATTTGGAAAAAACTAGCGAAACCAACAGAAACATTCATAATCGAAAGTGACTGATAATTGAAAAACATTCATGCTTGTAATGGATCTTGATATGGAGATAATCCAAGTAAATTTCTAAAATCTTCCAGACTGAACGAGATGTCATGTTTCACTTTTAGGGGACTTTTAATTTCCTGAATTAGGACTTAATGAAAGGCAGAGAAATTATGTTCACGTGTCGTCTCATACTTGGCATGTGCAAAGGCCACTCTACTGTGAAAGATTAATGCTGAAATAACTCAGAGTGTGTTTTTCTACCTGCCAGCATGAGGGCCCTTCTCTTCTAGACCCACGGCTTGCATGTGATTCCCCCACCTGGGGCTCATGAAAGGGAAGGAGTGCGTGGAGTCTGGAGCCTCGTGGCTATGTGGTCTTTACTTAACCTCTCTTGTGTACGAGTTAGAGACGAGGCTGTTAACTTGACAAACTGCCCTCTTTTCCAAGAAATGTCATCTTGACCATCTACTTTTCAGCATGTAGTACGTTCTCTTAAATTTAAGTGTCATTATAGCAACGTTGGCTCCATTGATTTATTTGAGGAAATTGTATTTAGTCTTCAAGTCTTTCTTTTCTCCCCTGTCTTTTTACTCTTGTCCATGTTATTCTCTGAGGACTTCACATGTATTGTAGTCTTGATAATTACACACGGGACAGGGAGAATTGGCATGTTTTTATGTCAGGACATCTTTAGTCTGGTCTTCTCAAGCCTTTAGTCTGGTTTCTTTTTGCTAGATAAAAATGGAATTAAAATACATTGGTTTCATAGGCCTCTCTTTTGTGTGTTTTAAATAAATGTGCATATGAGTGTGGGTGGATTGCCTTTACATATTTTTCCACTTGATGTTCCCCAAGTTAATTATAGCTTTAGGATCAAATAAAGTGATAAAACATTGTTACGGTTAATGCATTGGATCCAGATGAGTGAATGTTTGTGTTTTGGATGCGTTGATTAAAGATAACCGTCAGTGCAGCCACATGCCTTTCAGAAAACTACTTGTTTTAATATTTGTGTAAGTGGTGCCCCCTTGTGTTCACTGGAACAGATTGGTGGTGCTTTGCTACAGTATAAAGCATATAGTGCAGTGAAAATGTGCATGGCTATGAATTATAAGCACATTTTGAGATTTTGCTCTGTTTGCCAGTTTTTGTTCAATGTGCTGTTTTCTTTTTGGCTGTAGCTCTGTCTGTCTGACTCACTTCCCTATTTCTCCATTGCAGGACATTAACGTTTGCATCATGGAGAACTACCCAGAGTGCTCCAACCCACGCCTCTTCTACATTGTTCCATACTTTTGTGGACAACACCCTCAGTGCAGGTTATTATGGCCCATCATTTGGGTATTAATGTTGACGAGTTTGTATTTTTCAAGGGTGTAAAATTTAGTAGGGACGCTTTTAGTAGGGACACTAAATTGTAGGGGCGCTAAAATTTAGTACGCGCTTTTCAAGGGCGTAAAATTTAGTTGTAAGTTAGCTCAAATGTCCACAAAATTGAAAACAACACTGAAATAAGAACATGTGGTTTATCTGTCGGTCAGATGTGTGTGAAAGTTGTGTTGGCTTCCACAGCAACAGTAGACTCCCGGTCATGTTTTCTTTCAGAATCGTCATAGATTCAGTTAATTTTTGATTTAAAAATAAATTGATGTGCAGAGTCATCAGAAGCACTTTGACCCCCAAAAAACACTGTAATCCACAGTAAGTGCTCTATATATTATATAAAGTATTAGTATTACATATACATCATGTATATATGTACTCTGATAATGATGTGAGAGATGGTTAAACTGCCTCCTTCTCGTCATTACCTTTAACTTATAACATTACAGAATTGATTAACTGAATTCAGTATGGACTAAAAATGTCCTTGAATAAAGTTTTGTTTTTATCTCCTCCTCTTATGTCCCCACCAAAGTCAAAATCAAACCTACGCCTTTGCTATTTTTATAACTCATTACAAACATACTGTATGCATGTGAATTGCTTTATGTGCTGATTATAGAGTTAAATACCTGTTTTGTAATCATGCAGATTTATTACTATTCAGCAATTTCACACACAAGATAGTTTGAAGAATTTTGGTAACCATACAGTTTTGTTTCCCATTGACTTCCATTGTTTGGACAAAAAAATACAATGGAAGTCAATGGGAACCGAGACTGTTTGGTTACCAAAATTCTTCAAGATATCTTCTTTTGTGTGTTTCACAGAAGAATGAGCATCATACACGTTTGTTTTCACACAAGAATCTCTCCAGTTAAACAAACTGAAATATTTAGATGTTTTCATGTCAAATAATTGTCATTTTTCTTTGTCTGCTACAGAGAGCCTGGAGTTTGGGCTTTGGAGAGGGCCAAACAAAACGTTATAGAGAACTTCTTACTTGTGGGGATTCTGGAAGAGCTGGAGGATGTATTGCTCCTGCTGGAGAGACTCCTACCTCACTACTTTAGTGATGTCCTAACCATCTACAAGAGTCCAGGTGTGTTTTATTTAATCACTTTGAATTCATATGTAAGAATGAAATTAAATCAGAAATGTAAAAAAATGAATGTTACTGTAAATATGAATAGGAGGAGACAATTCAAAACAGTATTTAATTGTTCTGAGAAGGTTTTGTAAAATGAAACTCCTCTTTAAACTGACTCATAGTTTTGTAAATCTGATTTCTCTGCAGCGTTCTGGAAGATGGGGAACCTTACAGGCACAGTGAAGAAACACATGCCGACTATAGAAGCCCTGCAGGTGCTTTACCAAAGGATGAAGTACGAGTACGACTTTTACAACTTCATTCGTGACCAGTTCCATCTAACCAAGAAGAAAATAGGCCTCAAGTCTGCCTCCCAGAACTCAGCTCATGAGCCTGACTTCCTCCGTGAGCTGGCCCTCAGGACCCATGAGCCTTTGGAAGAGGAGGAGGAAGAGGAAGAAGAGGAGGACATGGGACAAGAGGATGCAAACATCTGGATGGTTCAGCCCTGAGTAATAGCCTTGGAGGTGTAGGCATGGCAGATATCTCATAAGCTTGATGTCTATGTCCAATCAGGAGGTAGTCAACATTCCCAGGTGAAAATTGGGTGTGTAATAGCGATCCCCGTGTTTTTAACGGGACGGCCCTTCAAGACACTCTCTAGAGGTGCACAAAAGGGTCTGAAATAGTTATTTAAAGAACTAACAATTATGAAAAAAGGATTTTGTTTATGTCTATGAAATTGAGCGGTTGGTTGTGGTCATTTCCTGGTGAGATGATGCACGATTGGAATTACAGGGATGTTGCTGGATTGTCAAAATGGAGGAAAGAACTAATTGTGGTAGTTGTGAGATGCTGTGGAAGTCTGATTTTTAAGCACAACTCCTGTTCACCTGAAACCTGGGTGACATCTGACTCAACCCACACTTTCACACACAAACACATTCAGACTATGCAATAGAGGCAAGTGAAGATCACAACAGAGTGCCAAACCTTCAAAGTGAAAAGGATTACTGCAAGATACAGTTGTAATCACAATAAACAACTCAAAACACCAATCAGATCTGATCATCTCATCACTCACTTCCTCCTCTGGTTTTAGAAACCTGCTGCAACTCTGTGCCAGAACTTCAGTGCTAGTCTTTTTGAAAGGTTCTTACTACATTGTACATGCCAGGGGTTGTACATTGAATCAAACACTTTTGAATGTCTGCACGATGACAAATGCAGCACACTGTTTATCTAAAATGTGGATGTTAAACATTTTGTTCACCTTGACCAGTGTGTCATCTATTGTGTTCAGTATTTGCATAAAATCAGGCTCCTAAAGTTCATTTGGTACGTGATGTGCTAAGCACACTTCAAGTAATAGTTCAACACTAATAGTTCATCCCCCCCCCAAAAAAAAGAATTTCAAGAAGCTATACAATTTTGTCTCAGTCTGTTTTACTCAGCAGTGCATATTGTTATACAGCTAGTTATATCTAAACAATGTTCAGACAGCACATAGGAAAACAAGTTTGACAACAGGACAAAAGAATAAAAAATATGAATGAATGTGCAAATTTGTGGGAATATGAGTTTGTAAATTGCATTTTAAACCAATATATTTCTAAATCATTAACATCCTGCTCCGCTCCTGTAGTGTGTGTTAATTAAAGAATGGTCCACTTATTCATTACTGGTCAGACTCATGGAGCATTTCTGTTGAACTATACTGGTAAAGTGAAATGATTAATACATGACTAAATAGATGTTATAGCTACAAGCTCTCACCGAATTTAACACTTTCCTCTTGTCAGTTAAGTATATACTTGTGTATGTACTTGTTTTGTGTTCAGTGTGGATTTTTATATTGTTTAATTTATTGTACAGTATTTTGATTATTGCATTCCATGTACGAATCTCAGGAAAAAAAAAACAGAGCAGATATATTTTTGTTTTTTGACATCTTAACAGCTGGCAAATATTAAAGCATCTGATACCTAAAGGTTACTTTAGGACAGCAGTGGCTATTGTTTTGAATACCAAAATTGAATGAAAATGGCTAACATTACAAATTAACTGCACCTTTACTGGGAAAGCGCTCAAAATAAAAGCATTTTAACAGCAGTTGTTGTTTGTAGGACTTGTTCATAATTTCTGTATGAAAATGTTTCATATTCTGTGTTATAAAATAAGAAATAATCATTTGTAAGCAATCATTTAAATCTGTTCTGTTTTATAGGCTATGAGGATTCTAATGGTGATAATTACTATTTATTGAAAACATGGCGCTTCGTTCGAGAACGGATCACTAAACCCCATTTCCAGATAGCAAGTATGTGCCGGCCCAGATCCAGCCCACATTTGCCACTCGTCTTATGATGATCTGGGCAACATGTGGCGTAGAAAGATGACATTTGGGTGGACCGCTCCTGTTTGCCAGATCTGAGCCACAACCAGGCCATAGCAATGCCAAATGTCAGCCAAGAGCAAAAAAATACACTAGAACTGGACCTTATCTGAGCCTCAAAATCTTTATATATTATTTATAGAATCATCTTAGCATTAACAAGCAGAATCACTGAAGGAAAGAAGAGAACATAAAAAAGAGACAAACAGAAACACAAGAGATACAACTGACTTTAGCCACAGCTTTAGATGAAATGAACTGAAGATAAAAGAAAACATTAAATCTCTCCAGATCTCAGCAGAGGATTAAACAACTCCACAAACAGCATTACAGCTTCACATATTACTAACCACACTGACTTTATTTCTGTCATTCATCTACAGAAGTTCTCATTGAGAATTAAGAGAAGTTTAACACTCATGTTTGTTTCATTTTAAGTCACCATAATGGTGACTGATGTTTCCATTAGTGGGGCTCTTAACTCTTATAATAATTTTACCTTCCTTGGCTGCTGTGAAAAGATGAAAGATAATATATGAGTGTTAGCTATTGATGATTTTATAATCATCTTGAAATAGCTTGAACCACTGATGTCATTTGATTCTTATAATTGTTTTTTTACAAATCCTGTTTTACTGCAAAAAGAGATCACATGACAATGTCATATGAATGGTGACAAAATATGCAGACAAACTCTGGACATCACGAGAAACTACTAAATGACAGAAAAAAACAAAGCAAAAATATAGCACAATAATAGGACAATTCAGCTACATAATTTATTCATGCTGTAATGCATGTTGGAGTTTTGTATTGGGTTTTTTCCCAGCATGCATTGCGGCATGACACTTTTGATTGTCACCATTGTTTTTTAGTCTTCTGATAGGTTATTGTTCCATTGCAAGAGGTCTGCATCAGCTGGTGGCAAGATCTCAATTGTTTTCTTATCGCCATGAGGTTTCAATGACGGTCACTTTTGATCTTAATAGCAGTCGGTTTTGTTCCTTTGCGAGATGGTTGGATTTGTTTCTTTACAAAATTTCAATGACTGTCCTTTTTGTTTCTTTTCAAGGTTTCAATGACTGTCGGTTTTGTTGCCTTACGAGATTTCAGTGGCTGTCGGTTTTATTCAGTTGCAAGATTTCAAAGACAGTTTTGTTTCATTATGAGATTTCAATGATGGTTGGTTTTGATTCATTCCAAAATTTTACTGACGGTTTTCAGTGTTGATTTTATTTGATTTCAATGACAGTTGATTTTTTTTCCATTACAAGATTTCAATGACTATCAGCTTTCCTCCATTATGAGATTTCAATGTTACAAGATTTTAAAGATGGTTGGTTTCGTTCCTTTATGACATTTCAAAGACAGTCGGTTTGTTTTCATTACGTGACTTCAGTGATGGCCAGCTTTGTTTGGTTGGAAGATTTCAATGACGGTTAATTTTGTTCCTTTGTTATATTTCAAAGATGGTCAGTTTTTTTTTTTTTTCCTTTGAGAAATTTTAACAGTCTGTTTTATTCTGTGGCAACATCTCAATGATGGATGTTTTTTTTCTTTACAAAATCTCAATGACAGTTGGATTTATTTGATTATAAGGTCCCAAATACGGTCAGTTTTTGTCAGTTATACGAGATCTTAATGTCCGTCGGTTACGTTTGATTACAAGATGTCGGTCAGTTTTTTTTTATGCTGGTGATCCTCACAGTTGAGTCCTCTCAGAGCGGGTCAGTTCGGACCGGGTGGGGTTATATTAGTGCCATGACCCAGATGGGAGTGAGGTTTAAGTGTGTGAGTGTAATGAGGACCAGCTAGTAGAGAGCTGTACGGGAAAACTCCCTGACCTCCTAAGGCACTCTAGCAAAGGATGTCAGAGACTGTGGTTAGCCTCCTTGTTAGTGTGTCTGCTTCCTAAGCTGGCGATCAGGGTTCAGGTCGACCGTCAGAGGGGTGCAAGCAGAACCCAGAGGGTTTATAATTACAACGGAGAAAATGTTAATCTCTGAACACATTTTTGTAAAAGTGAGGTGAAAATGAGAAGTGTACGCCATACTGTATATATCTCCATGAAATTTTGTTCAGATACCAAATATTTTGACAATCAAATGCACATACTCAACCAAAGTGGCTATTAGCGCCGCATGTAATCAATGTTTGTATTCCCTGTGTCTGGGAAGTAAAATTCAGAAAACGTTATTTGAACGCGCTTTGGTCCATAATTCAGAACAAATTCAAAAAGACATTGTAGTTATTACGGTACAGATTAAAATTTTATTATGAATAACAATTATTTTATGTTTTGTTATGTTTTACCCATAATACATAAACTGTGTGTTATAGCCTATCTATCAATCTGCTGTTTTCCACAAAATGTCACAATATCCCTCTCAACCACTTTCCAACCACAGGCCTTCATTCGTAGCAAAACTATATGGGAGTGTACTGCAAAATATAATGTGATATATTACAAAACACATTTCCATATATGTGAAACTAGTGCTCATATTTTTTTTGATCGACTACAATATATACGTTGACCATGTATGGCTATATATTGACACAATAGACATTAAAACAAAAATTAGATATCAAGACAAAATAGCATTATTTGTCAAATTCATCAAGTTATACACCATTCACAGAATGAGTTACAGCAGATTTCTAGTTCCCAGCATGTTTTGTTTCTGACTGTTTAAGGAAGGGTCAGTGTTGAAATTAAGAGTTATTTCATTTGTTTTGCTCAATATTAATTTAGCGGGAGATCTGCTGGTATTTAATGTTCTATTATTTTGGGATTTAAAATGATTTCTGGTTTTTGGGGTTACCATTGTGCCTAAGAATAGAGCATAGTTATGCTGAAATACTTACAGACATATGTCTTTTATTTAAGAAAATGAAAAATGATTGGCTTTTGGTGGAAGGTTTAGTGCATGCATGTGTGTTTGCACAATTGTTAACTAAATACATAATAAATATATAATGATATAATTCACAGAGTAGTGACTTATAAATTGCTGTGTGTGTATGTACTGTGGTAACACTTTATTTTACAGTGTCATTGTTACATATGTTACATGTAGTTACTATAGTAATAACTATAAAACATGCATAATTACATGTAATTAACCCTAAACCAAACCCTAATCCTAAACTACAGTAAGTACATATAGTTAGTTAATATTACTCAGTACTTAAATGTATAATTACAGTGTAACAAATACACCTTAAAATAAAGTGTAACCTGTACTGTTTATATCAGTGTTTTCAAACTCAAACTGGTTATTTGTATTTTGGCTGCTGGGTCTGCAATTGTTGTTTAAAGAGAAGCTGATGCTGTTGTTCATATGATAAAGATGCAATCATTGTATAGCTGGCTGGTGTCACCTATGATTCATTTTTAATTATAGCGATAATTTCAACTAATTAAAATGAAAGTTAACGCATTACATTAGGTGTATTTCCCAAGTTAACAGAAGTGGGAGTCCTTGCTTCAGGAAACTCTCAGCTATATTGGTTTTGATATCACTCAAAAAAAAAGAGATTTTTTGATGCTGTTCACTTTATTTAAACGACTTATTTTGATTCAACATTATTGCATTAGGTTTCTGGTTCAAATGTGATTGCTTCATGTTAAACTGACTTGATTCAGACGTACATCTACTTAAAGTGCGTCCGAAATCGCCAACTTCTCTACTATATAGTAGGGGGAAAGCAGTAGGCGAGCGAAGCTAATAGGTTCTAGATATGAAGTAGACATCTGAGTGATGTTTATGTGTGCTATTGTGTACTTGCATTCATCTATTGCAAACAGTGAATTGTACAGTGAAATTTATTTGTCCTTTAGTACTGTTGAAAAATGGAGGAACGTTTGTGTTGAATGAAAAGTGACTTAACACAATCAACTACCTCAACATGTAAATGTAGTTTTGAGCACTCAATCTCAGAGGTAACTTGAATCTTCTTGATGTTACAGGGACAGATGAGCACACATCTGCTTATCCGCTGGAGAGTGGCTAATGAAGCCCTCTTCAACAAAAAGCGGAATGCTGCCATCAAAGGCCTTGAGTGAGTATGCTAAAGAAATTAATTTAAATTTAATTATCTTAAATTGTAGTTTATTTCAACTATTGTAACTATTCAGAGTTATTACAGCATTTTTGTGATTCTAGATTTCTGTGCATTTGCGGCAGGGCTTTTGTGGTGGAGCAGGACCTGCAAGACAAGGTGACGGCGGCATTTGTGGGAAAAAGAAAGCAGCAGGACAACCTTGACCAAAATCACCCTTTATATTCAGAAAAAAAAATCCACAGGGATTGAACATCTTAAAGGCGAGTAAATAATGACTAGAATGAATTTATATGTTTGGATGAACTAATCCTTTAATAAATGTATGTATGCATTTATATTATAGTAGTACCTTGAAAAAGTCAACTTTTAGAAATAAGCAGCTTTGAATGTTTGCGCCCAAGACACTAACAAAAAGGGATTAAAAAAAAAATCACATTTACATTTCTGCATTTGGCAGATGCTCTTATCCAAGGCAACTTACAGTGCTCTTATTACAGGGACAATGCCGCTGGAGCAACCTGGAGTAAAGTGACTTGCTCAAGGACACACTTTCTGCTTACCAGTTCAGGTTTTGCCCTCTACACCACAAAAACAATAAAACTATAACAAAAATTAGCATGTAAAATGTTTTAATCTTTAAATGTTTTAGAGGTAGTCATGCTCATGGCAATCAAATATAAAAATAAAACACAGCAATGATCAACTAAAAAAAGGTAATTTGATGACTTGAATGACCACGCTGACCCCGACCACACTACATCGCTCGGGTCGGGACCCACTTGGCCCCCGCTGCACCCACCCACCACACCCTGGCAGTGGGGGCCAAGTAATAGTAAGATTTAATCAAGTAATCAAATATAAAAATAAAACACTGCAGTGATCAACAAGTAAAAAAGGTAATTTGATGACTTGAATGACCATGCTGACTCTGACCACACTACATCGCTCGGGGTCGGGACCCTCTTGGCGTCCGCTGCACCCACCCACCACACCCTGGCAGTGGGGGGCCAAGTAATAGTAACATTTAATAAAGTAATCAAATATAAAAATAAAACACTGCAATGATCAACTTAAGAAAGGTAATTTGATGACCTGAATGACCACGCTGACCCCGACCACACTAAATTGCTTGGGGTCGGGACCCTCTTGGCCCCCGCTGCACCAACCCACCACACCCTGGCAGTGGGGGCCAAGTAATAGTAACATTTAATAAAGTAATCAAATATAAAATAAAATACTGCAGTGATCAACAAGTAAACAAGTTAATTTGATAACTTGAATGACCATGCTGACTCTGACCACACTACATCGCTCGGGGTCGGGACCCTCTTGGCATCCGCTGCACCCACCCACCACACCCTGGCAGTGGGGGGCCAAGTAATAGTAACATTTAATAAAGTAATCAAATATAAAAATAAAACACTGCAATGATCAACTTAAGAAAGGTAATTTGATGACCTGAATGACCACGCTGACCCCGACCACACTAAATTGCTTGGGGTCGGGACCCTCTTGGCCCCCGCTGCACCAACCCACCACACCCTGGCAGTGGGGGCCAAGTAATAGTAACATTTAATAAAGTAATCAAATATAAAATAAAATACTGCAGTGATCAACAAGTAAACAAGTTAATTTGATAACTTGAATGACCATGCTGACTCTGACCACACTACATCGCTCGGGGTCGGGACCCTCTTGGCATCCGCTGCACCCACCCACCACACCCTGGCAGTGGGGGGCCAAGTAATAGTAACATTTAATAAAGTAATCAAATATAAAAATAAAACACTGCAATGATCAACTTAAGAAAGGTAATTTGATGACCTGAATGACCACGCTGACCCCGACCACACTAAATTGCTTGGGGTCGGGACCCTCTTGGCCCCCGCTGCACCAACCCACCACACCCTGGCAGTGGGGGCCAAGTAATAGTAACATTTAATAAAGTAATCAAATATAAAATAAAACACTGCAGTGATCAACAAGTAAAAAAAGGTAATTTGATGACTTGAATGACCACACTGACCTCGACCACACTACATTGCTTGGGGTCGGGACCCTCTTGGCCCCCGCTGCACCCACCCGCCACACCCTGGCAGTGGGGGGCCAAGTAATAGTAACATTTAATAAAGTAATCAAATATAAAATAAAACACTGCAGTGATCAACTAAAAAAAGGTAATTTGATGACTTGAATGACCACGCTGACCCCGACCACGCTAAATCGCTCGGGGTCGGGACCCTCTTGGCCCCCGCTGCACCCACCCACCACACCCTGGCAGTGGGGGCCAAGTAACCGTAACATTTAATAAAGTAATCAAATATAAAAATAAAACACTGCAGTGATCAACTAGAAAAAGGTCATTTGATAACCTGAATGACCACGCTGACCTCGACCACACTACATCGCTCGGGGTCGGGACCCTCTTGGCGTCCGCTGCACCCACCCAAGTAGCAGTAGCAGTACCGGCTTAACGTGTCTCCCTGGAGGTCATCAGCGTCGTTACACCCAATCCAGGCTGCTCTAGCTCCTCGCTCCAGGGAGAGAACGAGTAAACCGGGTGCCATGTTGTGCCGGAGACCGGATGCTGCTCCGCGGCATAACGAAAGCAGCAGACATGTAAAATCCTTCGCGAGAACTGGGCACCGACTCGCCGAGCGAAGTTTCGCGAAGAAATTTACTCGACCGTTGGTCTTACCTTATCCTGCAGTTGAAGAGACACAAACTGAGCTCAAGAGTGAATTCCAGCTTTTATATGCAGCTTAAATCGCGAATATTTAGAACGCGTGTCACTGTGACGTCACTGAGATTGTTCTATGAATAATGAGGGATTAATGAGGGAACTAACTGGTACAATATCTAAAAGCCATGTCAAAAACCACAAATTAAAATGATAGGATTTTGATGTACTTCGTTGTTAAAACGTATTATAATATTTCCCTAATACACTTAATAATCTTGCATTCATTGCTAATTTTGTGATTAGGAGGTTTGTGCAGATATTTCTTTTTTATTAATTTATTTTTACTTCTCTTTTTCATTTATTTTTGTGTCTAAATGCATGTTATATGTTTGGACTAAGTTGATGGTAAATTAAATCTCTTCTTGTTCAATTTTGGCAGACTAACTTTTGAGAGCAGTGGCACCATGGAGTTTTTTTATGAATGGGTATGGGTAATTTATGGGTAATTTAATCATACTACTAATGTTTTGCAACAATACTTATAGTTACTTAACAGTAACGTGAAAAACCATTTTTAAAGGGGGAAAAAATAAAATATTCTACTCTTATTAAATGTGCCATACTGAACTGGCACTCAGCTTTGGTGATTATGAAAGGAGCACTCTTGGCTTGCTTTCTGTGTAATCCAGTCACAATTTGAAGAAGTTTTTTTTTTCATTAGACTTTGCGACTTTTCCATATATTAGGGAGTCGATAAGTACTTCTCTGCCACCATTTAGTGGTCATTTCATACCTTTTTAAGTGTTTGTTTGCCTAGAAGTGTTAGTTTTCTTTCATATTTAAACTTTTAGTTTTACAAATCACTACATTAAAATAACACTAAAATTGGATAATATTTAGAGCTATTAAGCGCTGAAAAAAGTACAATGGATTTAGTCAGTGCATATTTGTTTAAATTGGTAATCTGTATGTGCTCATTTGTGTTTTGAATATTTACTGTGAGCACATTTGTTATGCATATTTGTGTTTTGAATTTAACATGCATTTTAATGTATTATATATACTGTATATGAATTTAATGTGTATTTTGAATAATTGTAATTTAACATTTATCTGCCATGCGTTCCACGTTCACTATTTTGAATTCAATATATGCAAATAATTGTGCATATTTATAATAAATATTAAGCTCACCAATATTGAGTACATTTTTCATTTAAAAACGTAACGCCTGTTAAAACAGATTTGTTTTCATACTTAAACAATCTGTATTTGAAAACCGTGTATTTTATTAAATAAAACAATCTCATGAATAAAAGTAAATAGTTAACCCAATTGTGTTTTTTTTTAACCCAACTGGATTTTAACCCAATCACTGGGTTAAAAATAACCCACAGTTGGGAAGGTGCTATGCTAACCCATAGTTGGGTACTTGTTGGCTTATTATATTTAACCCAACATTTTTAAGTGAGTGGTTATTGTTTTGGTGTGTCTAGCCATGTGTGGGCCACATAATGCTCATCAGCCCTTTACAGAACTCAGCCATACAAGAATAACATATAACGCTCACATATAGTCCATGTCAGGTTTTATTATTTGGCTTACTGCTGGTTGAGTTATGGGCCTCTTTTGGTTTAGTTCTGGCTATAAAGATGTGGGCCAGATCTGGGCTGGCAAGCACAATCTAATCTCTGATGTTTATCTGGGCCACATCAGTCCCAAAGGAAATTTGCTGACTATGTCCGCCAAGGTAGTCAGGGGATTTTAGGTCAGTGCACTTGAACTTTGTGCACTGACGTCTTTTTTTCTTCAGTTGAAACAACATTCCTTTTGATGTTCATTGATGTTTATTTGATAAATTAACAAGTAGGAAGACGACCAGTCCATGAGCCACTTGAGCTGAGGCGCTACAGCGATCTGTCAAGACACATTGAAGAGCCACAAAATTTCAAATTTCAAAGCCCCCCTCATGTATATTCAAAGTCAAACTGTCATCAATCCACGTCAAATGACCTGGGATTAAAAAAACATATATGTTGCGTCCGAAATCGCCTACTTCTCTACTATTGAGTAGGCGAAAAGCAGTAGGTGAGTGAATAAGTATGTCTGAAACCTTGGTAGTTAGAATTACCTCGATGATGTACTATTTCTCGCGAGTTTCGGACGTACATCTGCTTAAAGTGCGTCCGAAATCGCCTACTTCTCTACTATATAGTAGGGGGAAGCAGTAGGCGAGAGAATAAGTATGTCCAAAACCATAGTAGTCATAAAAGATGGCCTACTGACGCAGCCAAAGTGTTATTTTAAGCAGTTTTTAGCAAGATGAGAAAAAGGAGAGACTTTTTAAAGTTTACTGTTCTATTATGTTGGTATTTAAAAAAATGTGTTGATTGTTTTGGGGTTACCATTGTGGTGAAGTGTTGAGCATGTGCTTGGATTGAGGACCTGCCAACAATAAAATAGTTTACTTTAGTAGTAAAGTACATGTAATGGAAGTGTTTTGGTTGAAACCAGTATCACTTCTTGATTGACAGCTCAATACATCACATATATTATGTAATGCGTAAGAACAAGCTAGAAGCATTAATTGTAGATTTACTTGTGTTGATCAAATTAGAGAAAAAATAAATATTTGATGATGCATGATTATGGCATTTTTACTATCAGCATTGAACTATTCCAACAGATACTTAATTTTAAACAGAAGGATTTAATAAAGATTGAACTGCAGTTTTATTCAGTCAATACCTTGTTTCTAAAGCACTAACACAATCTAGTCATTATCTAGCATATTTTAGTCCCAGTGTGTGTACCGCTTAGATTGGTTTTATCGCTGAAAGGTTTGTTTTGAAGTAGGTATTTGCATCAGTGTGTATTTGTGTTTTGCTTGGTTTCATAGCAGGGTCAAAGTGCAGTTTCCAGCTGGCCCTGTCCACAAGGGATCATTTCTATTTGTGTTTGTAGGACAGCACTGATAACCCAAACCTCACATAAAAAAGTAGGGTAAAGTATTTAAAACAAAACAAAAATTAGTAGCTGTCGAATAACTGATGGTGTTAAAAAGCTCTTGTCTTGTTATAGGTGCAGAGGGCAGAAAGTGGAAATGCTAAATGCTTGTACCATAATAAATGAATGGGTGAATTTGTTGTGTAAAGTAAGCCCACTTCAACTGTTCAGTAACATTGGAGATTATTTTGTGAAATATGCTTGTGCTGACAATAGTCCAATATACACAAAACAAAAACATATCTATAAAATTTACAAAAACAACATTAATGTCCAGAAGAGGCCATAACACACAAAAGCTCCTTTGTATAAATTCAGAACCTCAGGTCGAACAATTCACTGTTTTAGTAAGAACTGGCAGTACACAGTTTGTCCTGGGCCTCCTCCCCTCCATCACAGCGAATGAGAGACGCCTGCCTTACGCCCACTAACCTGGGAAACATTTCCCACAATTTCTTTCAGCATATTCTCCTTATGCTGTTCACTGGAAATGACTGGGCATTTAGTATAGCACTTCATTAAATTGCCAGTATTTTTTTAGCCAATATTATTTTAATAAAACTAAACTAAAATAAATGATTATTTTTTGACATATTGTTTACTAATGTGACATTTAGACAAACATGTTGCTATGACAACTGCATATGACTATAGCAAGAATCTACCATCCCTGCCTTTTTTGGTCCAAAAACCCATTAAAATTCAAGCGTTTGTGGAAAATGGCAAAACATTGATTATAAAGTGTATGGAGTCTATGAATAGAAATAGCTGTGTTACAAATAATCAAATCCTCAAGTTAAGACTTTACAAACATTTTGTTTTAGCTCATAATACTAAATACTACTAGCAACGATGCCACTGGAGCGATTGTTAATGAGAGACGAATGAGCAGCGGAACTTTAATCATACCACAGTCGCCGGCGCCGCTTCTGCTTTTCCGGTCACGAGTCATGAGGAAACGCAGCTCTTTTCATCAATTATAACATTTTCAACACATTCAAATGCATCTGTTACTCTGTAACAGACAGTAGACAGTTGTTGCACAATGCAGTCAGATAGATCGATAATAGAATATCATATTAAATGCTGGATGGGTTGTGTTGATAAATGTCATGCAATTCATTTTAAAATGTATTGTATGATGGAGAAAATTCTGTAATACTGTTAAAATAAAGCTGCATCTGATTATGCGATGTAAGCTACTTAATAAGTGTTTTTCTCTGAGGTGGTTATGGTATTCGCAGAAAATCAACAAAATTAGACTTAAACAGTATGACTAAATGCGTTAAGCTATATAAAAATGATTAGTTTTCCGTCTATAAATGTATCAAAGCAAATCTTCCCCGTCTGTGTTGCCACATGTAATGCGGTGTTTCCATGGTTTCTACAAAATAAAAGCAGAAACCGAGGGTAACGCGAATATGACGCCATTTACAGGCGACTCCCTCACGCAAACCAGATCCTTGGTTAAAATTGCGATTGAGAGTCACAAATAGTTGGAAACATTTGGGATATTGTTAGAACTCAACCGAACAAAATATATAACACTGGCCTAGTGGTTTTTGGATACTTTACTGCAAAACTTTTTTACATATTGCAGCTTTAAATAAAATAATACAAAATAAACAGTTCTGAAGTGTCACAGTTTACAATGAACAATACTGATAAAGTGAGCTAAACCCTGAGATGCAATTGTATAAAAACAGCTTCATACAAACAAGGTCTATTCCAATGAATCATAAATAGAAACTCAGCACACCGTTAACTGATGATTTTTTTTTTTGTCCACTAAAGCTGAGTGTTGCTAATAGTGTCCATAAATGTAGATGGTGTTTAAAGGATTAGTTTACTTTAAAATGATTTACCTCAAACCATCCTAGGTGTGTATGGCTTTATTCTTTCCGACAAACACAATCGGAGTTATATTAATAAGCACCCCGTCACTATCAAGGTTTATAATGGCAGTGAGCGGGGGACGCTTTTGACGCTTACCTAACAAGTTTAACGTTCACCATCCATCCATCATAAACGTAGTCCACATGGCTCTGGGGGGCTAATAAAGGCCTTCTGAAGTGAAGCCACGCGTTTGTGTATAAATACATCCATATTTAACACGACATAAAGTAAAATAACTAGCTTCCGACCAAACTTGCCAATTTTTTGGGTGTAGCCACTAAGAGGCTGCTCAGGTAGAATTCGTCCGGTTAAGAGTTGTTCTACCGCTGAAATAATTTCTCTTTTTCTCTATTTTCAATTTTTTTTTAAAAATCATATTGTTGCTTTAAAGTGAACTAACCCTTTAAGATCAGAACAGTGCATCGAAATGTTCATCATTTAACTATGTCCACATTGCTATAATAAAGTTAAAGCTAAATTTGCATGTCTTATAAGTTCACACCATTTAAGAAGTGCAAAGATTTTAGAAAGGCGCAGTCACATTTACTTTTTACGTGATTCGTCTGGTAAAATCCAATCATTTCAACAGTTATCCACAAGAATTCCGCAAAGGGTTCAAGTTGGATTCGATCATGGATTCTAGGCTTGTAAGGGGCTTCTGTGTAAACTGTACTTCGTACATCACTACACTATAGAGAGGGGAACTTTGTCTGCAGAAATGTGCTAAAATTTTGCTAATGTGGTTTGGGCTGAAATGCAAAAATGTAATACTTAGCGGTTTAGTTTAATGAGTTATTGCCTTGCAAGCTCTTTTTTAAAATTAAGAATACTTTTCAGAACAACATTCACAATAAAATTTACCAGCAATGTTTTGTGTTGTCAATATGAAGGTTTTTCAGTAATTATCTAAACTCGCTCACGCACAACAAAGCCACATATACTCACAAATGCCTGCTATGTATATCATTTCACACGTCTTAAAACGTTTCATGTCTCATTCATATTGGAGTATGTACTGTTGAGAGTCAGTAGAGGCACTTTCAGGATCCTGTGTGAAAACAGATTTCAGCTTTAAACTATACATTTGAGTATAGAGTTTGGTTCATCTCAAGTGCATCCACTGGAGGACTCTTTGTCTTGGGCTTTGAGCCCAGAGCTTCAGCTTCTTCCAAAGTCGAGGTGAGGGGCTGTCCAAGAGTCTCTGGAAGAAACATGGTCAGGATCCCAATGATGAAAGCCAGAATTCCCACAATGAGCTACAGAATAAGAGAGAGCAGAAGTTACTGCAGCACTGCTCAATCCAGTAGATGTTTAAGATGTATAATTGTTCAGTTCAAGAGTCTTACACAATTGACCGCACAGTCAACCAAAAGTTTTTGATTGCGGTTACTTACCTGAGGCAGATAGATCCAGATGTCAGCAAGGTAAACGCAGAAAGGAGCCACCACACTTCCGACCCGACACATCATACTACCACTGCCTACAGCCAGAGACCTGCCGGAACAGATATGGTGTCGGTTATTGACCATCGGAAAGCATGCAGCATATATTTAACAATCATCCTACTGTACAGTGTATTAGTATAATACATACCTGATAATTGTGGGGTAAAGCTCACATGTGTACAAGTAAATCAGACCGAATGCAATGGCAATGGCGAATTTCCCCGTCATACTCAGGACTATAGCCAATACCTCAATATCCTGAAACAAAGAGAGAGAGAGAAACACAGAATGAAACTATATTTATCGGCAAACACAAACAATGTTTGTTTCATCAGCTGTTGGAAGTGGCCTCCTGTAGCAGGCCATAATAGGGCTGCATTCAATTTGGGATCAGACACAAGTCTAAACGTCCCCAAGAAATATATCCCCTTTGACCCCTCTCAGAAGCAGGCAGCTGCCATACATATAAACAGCCACTTAGATGACAGGTCTATTTATAGATTTTTGGAGCAACGATGGCTGCACTCATGCCACACTCGGCAATTTCAGGGTGTCAGCAGTGCAGCTATTAGTTATGAAGGGTGGTGTAATCCTGATGGAATATCATCCCACTAACACATTCTTCTTAGCCTGTGCTTTCAGTGACCAAGGCTGCCTGGAGACTAATTGAGAAATGCACAACATATTACATATTTCACTAACATCCTGTGATTTCTATCATTCACACTGCTCCATTTGTGTGACCTAATTTTTTAGTTAGTACATAATATATTGAAAGTACTGTTGATATTCAGACCATCAACACATGACAGTTCATTGAATGATAAGGTATTATCCTATTTTTGGCCTCGCCAATGAAAATGTTTGTCATATATGAAGTAGTATCAGAATTAAGATTTGCATGGAAACACAGAAATACAATTCCAGTGTTCCTGAATGAATCAGCATCTCCTTGACTAAATGGTAGAAAACTCAGATGTTGAGTCGATTCAGTAATTATCAATTTATCTTGTTTCGTTTGGAACATATCAGTTGCTGTTTCTGAATATGCATACTTCCCTACTATATAGTAAGGGAAGAGTACCATGTCAAAATTCACAATATTCACAACAGGTGACAAAAAGTAACCTGGATAACCTGCTTCTCTCAATGGACACTTTACTATCCCATGAGGCCATGAGAGAGGATTTTGTAAAGGGTAGTGAAGGTGGTAGCCAACATTCATACTACAAACATTCATTCTATATAGAACATATTTTAAGGACTGTGAAGTAATTACTTAAAGTCAATTACTTAGAGTATGCAATAATCGGACGCAGCCATCTTTGGAATAAATCAGTAGAGTGATTTAATGACTCACTCATGAAGTGTACGTTGTCGCCACCTACTAATGGATTGATGTAAGCCAGAAAGTCACTGTATATACATTAATAGTGCAACTACTTTCATAGACACTATTATAATAAAGTGCAACGTTAATCAACCCTGAGGGTTAAGAACCATTTAATGTATTGATTCTGATTCAGTATGTGTGAGCATGGCATTTACTGAAGTAGTAACAAACATTTTCACGTTTTTAACCTTTCATCCAAGCAATGCTAAACTGACATACAAGGCATACATGTATAACTCTATAGAAGCCAAGACTATCTTACACCTGCAGATACAGAGGCTAATTCAAGAGGCTGCCAGGACACTGAGAAAACTGCCACTTATTTTAAGTTAAACTGAAATTGGCACTGACCACAAGGGGAAGTTTTCCAATTGACACTTGAATCCAACTACAGCACAGAGAGAGGAAAACATAAACACCGTGTCAAACATTAAAATGATATAAAGTGAAATAATTCACTTGCACAGATGGTTAAACACAGGTCTTGTGACACCAGCGATAACACCATATGGATATCTGCATTGAAGCAATCTGGAACATGCAGCTTGTTATTAATTATTAAACTCAAGCAAGGCAACAGTTAGTGTGACACGCACAGTAAGGTTTTGGGCTTATGACCTGTCCCACTGTGGATGCTCTGGTCACAAAAGGATTGTAAATCATTTCTGGCAGAATCCTATATCCTAATATGGGTTAAGTGTTGCACTACCACAAATACTACTTGAAATTTTCAAGAGGTCCAAATCTGTCATATCAAGTGAATGTGTCTAGGGAACAGGCAGTAGGAATTAAAATAAGGAAAAGAAAAACAGGGATATCATCTACACAAGCTTTTGCACTGTATTCCCATCCTCTAAATAGAATAGATGGTGCTTAAACCTTGTTGCTATACCAACACAGCTGCCATAAATTTGTCGCAATAATTACACAAGCACTTTCTTTGGTGTATGAAGTGGGATGTGTATGCCGTGACCAAACCCTTCACAAACACTCATATGTCTTCAGCAGACGATGAAGTGAAAAATGTAATAAATTATAGACATTTACAAACTCACACTAAACAAACAAACAAAAAAAAACTACCCTTGATTCAACAGCGGATCTGATACATTACTGAGATCAAATATGTATATTGTTGTCTCTAGTGCTTGGGTAGAAATCAAAACTTGATTCACTTAAGTCCCAACTGGATGTGCAGTGAATGCATTACTGCTGTTTAAAACAGTAGGGAAAAAGAGTGAAAGAAATTGAGAAAGTGAGTGCAAAAAGGCTCTTTAAAAACGGAACGAAAGGTTCAGATGCAAACAGCTGCCCCAGTTACCATGCGAAAAGCAAACACACAAGCACATTATGCTCTCTTGCTAGGGTTAATCATTCAATAATCTCTCAAATCCTCCAATATTTAATGATGATAATGATGATGATGATGATGCAACTAAAAATCACAAGCTATGGTCAGATATCAAGTTGATTAAGACAGATTGATAGTTTCCATAATTTGCTAGAAATTTTAATGGCTTATATTAAAATTTTGTGGCCCTGCCAAGAAAAGTAAATACATAAATTATGTATATCTATATACACACACCTCTTTCAGGCTCTCTCTGGCGCTCTGCCCCCATAAAACACACTTTCCTCTAAATACTTCACTTCATGCTTCCTTTCATAGACCTGAATGAAACTGCCCGTTTCCCAGTAGCATGTGCATTTTCAAAACCTGAACTATATGTTTAAGTCGGCATGAAATGAAAATTTTCCTTATCTATTTTCTAAGACTAAGTGAATGTTATTGATCTTTTTGTGAAAAAAAAACATTTTTTTTTGGACCTCTTGATATTTAATCAAATGTCTGAACCTACTGGTGAAAAGAACAGGCTTCAGGCATGTATGTTCATCTGACTCCATCTCAAAATACAATCAACTCATTTTTCCCTACATCTTTTTCAATAATCTGTTACACTTGGCTGTATGTCACAATTTGGAAGAAATGTCTGTTGCTACTTCCATTTCATCACAACCTTAACAGTGTACTACATCACAGTGTGCATACATCACACAAACACACATACACTCTCATACCTGGGGTACCACAATAATGAGCATGCAGGCTACTCCTCCAAGCAGCAGAGCCGGGGCACACGTCTTCTTCCTGCCGACCCGATCCATTGCAAAGCAGCCAATCAAGTATGACGGAACCTCAACAGCACCTAGTAACAGTCAAATAATGTGTAGTTAAGTGCTGTTCTACAGAGCCCCACACTTGACATGCAGGGGGAGGGGGAGTAGGATAAATCGGAACAAAACAGTAAATCAGGCCGACGGTTTAGAAAATCGAGCGAACGAATTAGTAAATCGTCCGTACGATTTATCCTACTTTTTTTCTTCTTTTTTCCCCCTGCATGTAGCTCAGTGGAAATGTTCAAAATTCAGCAGTACAATACTTGATGGGTTTGCATGTTTTTGTAGCTCATACTATTTTTCATTTAAACTTATTTTGCCTTTATGGAATAGCTCAAATTTCATTTTACAATTAAAGCCATCAAGATTAAGGACAAGAGCACAAACAACACTCTTATGATACTTTTCTGGCGCTTTTCCATAAAGCTTAAAAGCTACACTCTCCATTCTTTGTCTACCAACAGTTTATTATCTTATATTCCACAGAAACAAAAGTAACTGAGGTTTGTAATGACATGAGGGTGAAAAAATTATGTTTTTCCCCCTCAGGGTTATTGCATTTACACCTTCTTGAGAACAAATGAGTCCATTACCAGCCAGGAAGAGGTTGACATACTGATTTCCTCCCAGGTTGACAGACCCCAGGCTGAAGACGTAGTATCCCAAGCTTCCGATGAACCAGATAGCCCAGCAGGTGATGCTGCGACCAGCCATTTTCAAGCTTCCAAACATGTCCAGGATACTTAGCCTCTTCTCGACCTCCATTGCTTTCCCACCTGATTGCTTATCCTTCAACAGCACTCCATCACATTCATCCTTTAGCTCTGACACCTAAGATCAGCGATGCATTCAAATAATCAGAAGCCGCTAACTGTACCACTTTTTCCTCATATCCATTACTTTACACAACTGTTCTAGTCTTTCAATCAAGCACTTAAAATGTAACATCATAATGATTATGATATCTCAACATTTTGATTCTGATCCTAGTTTTGGTCTAGGTTTGTGATTTCTAAATGTGAATATTAATAGGCATATACCAGAAAGGTACAGATGTCTGAGATGGCTATAATTCATAGCAGAATGCCACGTTTTGTTAGCGTGGGTCTACCTTAAGGGTGGGTGGCAGGCCATTGAAGTAGGCCATAGTGTCCAGCAGCTCCTGGGCTTCCTTGTACCGCCCTTTAGCCATTAGGTAGAAGGGTGTTTCTGGAAACTTCCAGCAGTAGAGCAAGAATGGAGAGGTACTGAGAGTGAGGATGATCTGGTAGATCCACCAGACTCGAACAAGGTACCCCACTAGAGCCACTACCATGACGCCCACAGCAAAGGCAGCGTGCACATGCATAGAGGTCCATGTGCGCACCTTAATTCCTGTAAACTCTGTCACATACACAAAGACTACAACCAGATATCCACTTGAAACCTGCCAACACACACACATATATAGAGAGAGAGAGAAAATTGGGGTTAGTGGTGCTTTAGCGTTCCAATTTTTATTCTTTGAACCAAATATAACTGTAGCTTCTCAGCCATATTGAGAATCACATGTATGAGCATGCATGAATGTAAATATTATGAACATGGCCCACTCAAATCAGAACTTACCATGGCAAGAAGGAAACGCATCACCACAAAGAGGTAGTAGTTTCCTGTGAATGCCACAGCAATCCCAAAAATAAACTGGCACAAACTAGTAGCCATCAAAATGGGCCGTCTACCAATTCTAGAAAATAGAGGAGCAAAGGTGTATATTAAAAATGGTTTGCATTACCTACAGAAAACTGTATGAAGCTACAGACAACACAATTGCTAAATTTAAACTTTTGCTTCATGTTAATTTGGAGCTTCTACCACATTCTTTTTTCCAAACACCTGACATGAAAGAGACTGGTTGTACTGTTGTCAATTGCCAGTTAATGAAATAATGCTTCACTATTCACAATTTGATATTCATGTTGGAAAAGCTGGATTGTATTATCAAGGCAAACCAACGGGCTGTTTCGCATGCAGATTTCTCATTCAAGTACACCACAATGACATCACCTTTGACCATTCCACCATTGATTCTGTTCTTATGGGTTCATTTAATCACTGAATAACTTGAATGGATTCAATCCTAGAACTAAATAATACTATTCTACTTTTGTACAACCTTGACCAAACTGTAAAATGAACATGTACATATATCCCTTATGAAAATTAACCATTGTTTATGGTATAAAAAGTGTAGAAACCATGGTTTTTGACGAATGAATTACCTTTTGTATAACCACAGTTTTACTATAAATACCATGGTAATTCCAATTTATGGTTACCATAGTTTAACTACAATAAGCATGTTTTTTTATTTGTTTTATTTGTAGTTAAAAAAAAAAAAAACTGGTTAATTTTCATAAAGGATACAGTATCCAGGATGGAAATTGACTTTCATTCCATTTCTGCATCGTGAACTTGTGACATCCTGTTTATATGCAGCCATGCAGTGTCTGCACATCTCACATCCTGTCCTGCTCTCTATACTCTTATTTCCTGCAGAAGCAAATATTTGCCAATGGTAAACCATATTACAATATCCAATGTTCAGGTTTGAGGTAGTACCTTTGCATAGACGTCACTTATCTTACCAACCTTCTATCTTTTTCTGTCCTAAATAACAGATCAATTATTATGTGATGTCCTACATGTTCTTGCAAGCATATCTACATTTGTATGGTCTTATCTGTTATTTTTGTCCCTCCATTGCTCTAAAAGCATTTGAGATGCATTTGGTGAACAATTAAGTATCAGTTGTGCAAACAAACTCTTTATACCCAAGTGTGTACCGTATGTGCAGGTTTTACATTTTTCGAAAATTTTCGGAATGGTCTTTGCTATTTGAAATACTGCCAAATGATGCTTTGTTTTATCTAATAATGTAAACAGGTTTGGTTTAGGGATGTTGTGAAATAAATATAATTATATTAATAAGAGAATCAGAGTCTATGAAAAGTCCTTAATAATATTGCTTTCAAGATCTGAGTGTGTCTCTATTTGTGTGCGCGCGTGTGTGTGTGTGTGTGTGTGTGTGTGTGAGGCAACAGATAATTACCTATCTGCGACATCCCCAAACACCAAAGCTCCAATCAAAACTCCCAGCATAAAAGTTGGCTGTGAAAGCTTGGCCAGCCATTCCTTCTCACACACCAGGTCCCAGTCTGTTACGATGCTCTGCTCAACCTCGCTGCGATCATACACAAAGCCACCACATGTCTCCACAGTCTTGTTCCCAAAAAACTCATATTGAAAATTCAAGGCATTAAGCCGCAACGCTTTTAAACAAGGACTAAGTTCCCACTGGTCTCCTCTAGCCGTCCGTACAACCACTGGCCCATCACCTGGCTTGTAGTGAGTCCAGATATCTGCCAGAGACGTTGATGAGTGATTTCTATATAAAACGTCTGTGATATTTGGAGTGTCACAAAGAAATTTAGGTGTTTCAACTAAGAAAACCGAGGCCAGATAATGTATTCCACAGGAGATGGCCTGGAAAATAGCAGCAAAGTAGAGACATGCCTGAAACCTGTAGGGAAAGTAAAAGGGTAAATTGGAAGTTGTGCAAGAGTGACAAGACAAGGTGCACACATCATTGATTACCAATAATACATAAAATATTCGATGAAGACAAAGTAATGGTTAGAACAACGCCATCTTGTGCAAATACAGACATGCATTCATTTACATGCAAGCAATACAAATCTGTTTACAATAACATTTTTACAGTGCAGTCCCTGTGAAAAAGCAGTTCTGTTTGACAGTTGTAATATCCTGTTTAACATGCAACTCAGCAATGTCTTCATAAATGTGAACGTTACACTTACACTATTTTACAGTGCAGTGGTTACATTGTAATTACATGTACTTACTATAGAGTCACAGTTAGGGTTTGGTTTAGGCTTAGTTACTTGTAATTATGCATAATTTACTGTTATTAGCCTAGTATAGTAAGTAAATGTAGTAATGTATAACTACTGCACTGTAAAATAAAGTGTTACCAATATATATACTTATTACCTTGTTAATTTCAGGCTATTGTTGTCTTTTAAAACTTATATAGCCTACTGACTAAAATAATAGCCTGCAGTTTAAAGTGAGTGTAAATAATTCAAAATAATAATCTACATTATAATCGTAAGTAAACATTTAATGTAAAATTGTGAGCATTATTTATTATATAGGATTGGATTTTTGTGTACGTCTTCAAAAAGGCACGCGAGCTCTATCACGTGCATTTATTAAAGGCAACCAAATGAAAAATCCGCATCATTCACACGACATAACTATGATTTTGTGTAAATATTAACAGATATGTGACTTGTCCCTTAAAAGTTTTAACGATGTTCCTTTCGGGCTACCTTTTAAAGTGTCCAAGTTCGTCGAATAGTCGCTCCACGCCAGTGGTCATTGTCAGCTTGAGCAGGATCCTCAAGAGTGTGAAGGGCTCTTCGGACTCTTGTCCATTTGTACATGCTGGCTATCAAAGAACCTTAGTCGTAGGAGGGGCGGTTTCGGTGGGGAACTTTCCACTCCTAGGCAAACAACGATTAGAACTAAAAAGTTTGTCTAACATTCGGTAATGCGACACCCCGAAAAGAGAAAAAAGAAGAAGCCCTGAACAGCTGAAATTAGATCATATTGCTTCGTTTGCTTCAAGTCTGTGTTGTTTTTACTCTTGTCAGGTTAGCCAGAGTTTAAATAGTTGACAAGGTACTTCATGGTGCCCCTGGAAATATCCTTGTGACGTGATATGGGTATAAATAAAATCATTTAGACTTAATAGTAACACAGCCGAAGCGAAATCGGTCTGTGGCATGCTCTGATAAGTATGCGCGTGTGCGCTTTTAGTTTTAATTGATTTATTTTATATCCTCGAAAGAAAACAACATAGAACATTACTCTAGCAAATGTGCTAATTCAATCAACGAGTAAATCAATCAATCAATCAATCAATGAGTGCATCCTCTGTTAATCAATCATAGGCTATTTGAGGCAGGGGCTTGCTGTCACAAGGGCTGTATATCATCAAAAAGTTGATTTATTTCACTTATACCATTCAAAAAGTGAAACTAGTATATTATGTTCATTCATTACACACAGACTGATATATTTCAAATGTTTATTTCTTTTCATTTTCATGATTATATCTGACAACTGAGGAAAATCCCAAATTCAATATCTCAGAAAATTAGAATATTACTACTAAGACCAATATAAAGAAAGGATTTTTAGAAATTTAGAAAGTATGAACATGAAAAGTATGAGCATGTACAGCACTCAATATTTAGTTGGGGCTCCTTTTGCCTGAATTACTGCAGCAATTCTGGTCACATTTTAATTACATGACCAGCACCTGTATGTTGTCACAAGTCCAGAAATGAGATTTCTCTACGGGAGTTTAATTGGTTTCAAACACACAACTCAAAATCATCTTAGATTAGATTAATTTTTGTGAATGTTGTCTTAAAAACTAAAAGTTATAGTAAGCGATGAACACGGCTTTAACACTAGCATAAACATTTCTAAACGTCACAAAATGTCTGTCCATGGATTCAGTGACTTTTTTCTAGGGAAATAATGGTAGACATCTGTAATAGCTTTTTGTAGCCAACACTTTAAGTTATATCTATAGAGAAATTTCAAGTGAAGAAATGTACTAGCCTCGGCCTCCTCTTTTAATTTTTTTTAAATGTATTATTATTATTATTATTAATAATGTGTTCGGTTTTTGAGGGAGGCATTACAGAATTGGGCAGCTCAAAAAAATGTGTCTTGTAATTTAAGAGGTACTCTGAATGACTCTAGGAAAGTCTATTCTCAGTGAATCTTAGTTGAATATGATTCTCATCAGGCCAGTCATTATTATTGTTACAGCCACACTGTTGTTTTATTTATTACTGACCCTGTAATTCTTCCCTCTGTCAATCTCTGAATGTCAGAATTCAGAACCTATTCTCACTCCTAAATTTAACCCTTTGAATATGTGGTCACAGCAGGGTGTATGACATTTATGCTCTACGTACTGTAAATCATATATAGACACTTCCTCACTAATATAACTACCTCACTAAAATTGGAATTTCCTTTCATTTGCATCAAATACATGAAAATATGTCAGAAAGCATAATTCATCAAACTACAGCAGAAGCATACATAAGTGACCTTCACTTGAACATTCAACAGCTTGTGTGTTCACACTTACACAAAGAAAACTAATGTAAGTCAAAACCACAGAATATTTAGTTGGTTTTTGAAATGATAAAAGTAAGAAAGGAAAGCTCTATCCTGGCAAGGAAAAAACTGAATCAGTGACCTCAAAAATTCATAAAACATTTTGAATTACTTAATAAATTCTAAAAGTCACAGAAATGTTTTGTAGCACATAGTGAATTGATTGTTTTGATTTTATTGAATGCTTTAACATTTTGCCTGTCATGAATTAGCAAAATGAGTGTAGAGGTTATGTTATTATTTTTTCTAGATGATTTATTGGACATTTACAAAGAAAGGGACCATCAGGTGAGCACTAAATGTAATAAAAAAAAACAAATTCAGAAAAAGAGTACTAACAGTGTTGGTAGGTCTATACAGTCAGTACTATAAAGGCATAATGTCTTTCATCTCGGCTGTATTTGGGAATTTGTTCACTGCGTCAACAATTCAGTGTCTTCACCACAAGGAGGCAGAGTAAAGCTATGCTGGAAATGTGTCTTTCACAAACAAACCAGAAATAACTAACCTCAAATAATGCAGATGATGGCATTCCTTTGAAGTTAATATAGGATAGCACAGAAGAAAACAAAACTGAAATTTGAAATAAAATGGGGGTGTCCAAAATGTGATATCCCGGCTGACATTTTATCAAAACAAGTGGCACAATAGAGCCGTTCAGTCATGACATCAAATTTTGAGCCATCTAATTTGATAACAGATGCTATACTTGTTTGATACATGACTTTGTGTAATTTATACTGTAGACAAAAATGTGAAAGTAAACTTTCCTTGATGTTGCATCAAAAAGTACTTCTTTATGCACATGTTGCACATGTTCTTAGCAAAGAAGTATTCTGGAATATTGAAGTGACTTCTTGCTAATATCCTGAGAGGTAGTATTTTGTAATGCAGATCTTTTTGTATGTTATCACATCTGCTGTATATAAACATGTTATATTAAAAGTACTCCAAATTTACCAGTATAAGACACATTTTAACAGTGTGCTCTTCACAGTTAATAATAAACTATCTTTGTTAAGGAAGAAATATGTTTTTGCTCATAATGTCCAGACAATTTGTTAAATTGTCTAAGGCTGCATTTCTCAAAAGCATGGTAACTATAAGTAGATCATTAGAACCTTTATTAGATCAATGGTCTTTACAATCAACTCAGCTCACAATGCTTTTGAGAAATGCAGCCCAGATCATCAGACTTAGACTAACGTCAGTGAAAAAAAAAATAAATAAAATAAAATAAAAATGACAAGATGCATGGAATTGCGTAATAAAAGTTCTTTATTTAGCCTCATCCATGATGCCATTGATGTAAGATACAGAACAAGGATGAAACAATATGTCACAATTGACATTTTTATACTTGATACCTAGGTTAATATCTGAGTCATCATTAATACAAATAGAATAATACAACAGAATATTACTGAGGCATGTATGGCATCAGTGATCGCTTTTTAAACATGTTGGTACTGCTCTTCAGATGAGTGTCCATTGGCTTGAATGTCTATTTAAGAATGTTCATTTCAAAAGATGGTAGTGTTTATTTCGTTCACTGTTTGTTCAGAATGACCATTTTACAGGAAAAAGGGGTAAGGAATCTCAATTTGCTGTATTCCATTATTTGCATTAATCACTTCCTCAAATTGGGTAGAAAGATGGTTCAATAATTGACCTAAAGGAAACATAACACCAAAGGCTAAAACCCCTTCAATTTCATCTAAAGACTTCAGGAACTTCTTGTAGAAAGCGTTAAGCGGAGCAGCAATAGCTTCTAAGATGTTGAACTTCATGCCGTCCACAAACAGTTGTGCTTCTTCAACAGCTTCTTTGATTATCTCTCCTAGTTTCTCAAGAAAGCCATCAAGACTTTCCATTTGCTTCATCATATCTGCCATCATAGATAGGAAATTTTTCAGGTTACTTCTCACATTTTCTTGGACCTCGGCTACAGTGATGACCTTACCAGAAGGAAACTTCATTTCAACTGTGTTGATGTTCTCCATGATGGGAGAGAAATATATCTCCATGTTGTTAGCAAGTTTCTCCAGCATTTCCGCAATTATAAATTTGATTTTCATGCAGATTTCAGGCAGTGTAGCTTCATCCATTCCAGGCAGTTTGTATTTGGTCTCTCTCAGGAGGTTGATGACAGCGTCGATCAGGACCTGGATGTTCTTTTGGTACGCAACAACTACATTTCTGAACAGTTTAGATAGCTCACTGAGCTCTTCGCTGGGCCAGAGAGCAGCATAGCGGACTTCTACGAAGACTCTTTTAAATTCTTTAGCAATGTCAAGCACTCTTTGAAGTGCATTACTGATGCCATGTTTTTCAGCAAATCCTGTTAAACTGGATGAGATATCTGGTAGCTTGTATATCAAGTTTATGTACACATTACGTGCAGCCTCTAAATTGTAGCTGACCAAAAGCACTTTTTCATCTCCCTTTGGTGTAGCTCTGATGATCAGAATGTCAAGATCATCTTGTGGTGCAGACTGCAAAAAACAACAACAACAAAAAAAACACGATTACATAAACAAAGTAAAATTATGAAAGTACACCCAAAAAACAGAGAGCAAAAGTTGTTAGCATGAGTTAATAGTTGAGTTTGAAGGAATAACAAAAGAAATGCCACTTACAGCATAACGGCTGTAGATTCTCGCATTCAACTGGGATGGAGTCATTCCTTGAAGCTGGAAGCCAAGGTGGCCGGTTGCCGGTGTAGAGACTGAGGCACTTATGCCATCTCTTCGAGCAGCATAGCGAAAGTTTACGTCAGTGAACGTTGGGCTGGTGATGTCCACATTCAGGGTATGGCTAGGATCACTAAACCAAAAATAATAAAATTGTATAAACATAATTGATTATAAACTAAAGAATACTTGTAAGCATAATACATTCTTACTTTAATTTAAAAAAAGTCAGAAATGTATTCATTACCCCATGCGAATAAAATTGCTGACGTCCATAGTAAAGTCAGCATGTGTAAGTACAGCATTGGCTCCTACAACAAGGGCATCATTCTCCACTGTAGTGCTCATAGAGCCTGTTTTGTGAAAAAAAAATCAGTTAATCACACTGCCAATTCTTCATTTCTTCTTAGTAAATATTAGCATCATTGAATGATACACATTTATTTATTTATTTGTCTTTACAGACACTCACTGTCGAGATTGTACTCCAGCAACACAACTGGTGATGTGGCTTCAACCTTGAGAACAGTTTTGTAGTCTGGGACGCTACCATCCAGTTTAGCAAAAACATCTGTGCTGTACACTGGAGAGACGATTTTTGAAGTGAAATCAATTTTCTGCTTGGGTACACTGAGCTCCACTACCATCTTCTCAGAGATGCTAAGGTCACCAAAGGTGCTTGGTTGAGACAAGTCAAATTTCACATCAGCCACCAGTGACTTCAGAAGATCCAGATCAACTGTGACCTGACCAGTATGAACTCCATTTGTGTTGAAACCTCCGATATTTGCTTCATTCTTGGAAGAAAACTTCAGTATAGTATAGACATGTTCAATTGCTGTCTCCACAGACAGGTTTTCATCCACATCAAATGCCACCTTGAGATCTCCATAATTCACATTGCCATCGCCAACAGTTTTAAGAGCATATCGCATACTATTGCCATTCATATAGAAGGATTCATCATAATTCAGAGCTCCCTTCACAATTCCACGGTCTAGGAATGTTCCATCAATGGTACCCTTTAAGAGAGTCTCAGCAGAGATAAATGTGGATGTTCCTTCACCTTTTAAGATGTTTTCAGCATTTCCCCCACCAACAAGCTTAATAATGGGAACGTCAAAGGTGTACTCTATTGTAAAAGTTGAGTCTGCTTTTGGATGGGCCTTGTTGTCAGCAATAACTTGGTGGTTGGCTTTAGCTGTGAATATAGGTAGGTTAATACTTGCAGCTGTGGTCACGGACAGTGCAGCTTCAAAGTTATCTGAGTTCATAGTTACAGTGCTTTCATGGGTTCCTTCAATGTGACGATTTTCCAGGAGTACAGAAGTGGCTAATTTTAATCCATTTTTGACGCTCAGACTGCTGCTTCCTTCGAGCTTTGCCTTCAGTCCCTCAAACTCAGAGGCAGTAATGGCTCCAAATCGAATGACCGGGTTATCCATCCCATAGAGTCCAGCATTTGCATTAAGGCTGAATATAGAGGACTTGAAAGACATCTCTGATTTTAAATCGCCCAGAGGAGTGACATTAATGAAACCAAGATCAATAATGGGTGCAGCTTTGCTCTTCTGATAGACAATCTTTGCATCTACATCAATGGCCTGGTCAAAGTCGGTCAACAGATGCTTAAGGCCAGTTTGTTCATATAGGTTGATGTTGCTGATTTCTGGAATGTCAATAAACATAGTTAGGGTTTCAAACTGGATAGGTGGAATCCTGAATGGTGTATTTAGGAATTCCAAATTGGCCTCTCCATTTACTGCTGTGTAAAGGCCAGCCTCATCTCTGTTGTTGACAGCTGTAAAGTTGTGACTGTATCTGTACTGGTTGAGGCGAGCAAGTGCCACAGTGCTCAACTTCTGGACATCATTATTTAGGATAACATTGTAATTATTCTGGAGATCGATCTTGGCAGATTGCTCTATGAAGCTGAGCTTAGTATTAGCCTTGTTCTGGAAATCAAGGACCACCTCAAAGGGATGCACTAAGAAATTGAAGGCACTGGAAAATGTACCACTGAGCATTCCATCAAACTTTGCGTCATAGTCTGCCTTCATTTCTACCTTCATTTCTCTGAGATTAGCCTTTCCAGAAGCATCCAGCAAGTAAGTGTCCTCGGCACCAGTAGCACTTTCAATACGGGCATCAAAGACAATGTAGCTCAGGGCAACACCTTCAGCATTTATTCTCTGTTTAAATGTTGAAACTTGACTCTTGCCATCTGCAGAACTGGTTAGCTGGACTGTGGTTGGAGTAATAATTACAGTTAAGAGACTCTTTATAGTGACATCATCAGACTCCTCACGCACAGATAGTTGGCTCTTGAGTTCTTCTTCCATTGTCAGAAGGATTTTTAAACCATCCTGCTTTAGAGTGAACTCATATGTGTAAGAATTGTCATTGTTCCATGAAAGTGCAGGAATGTTTACCTTATCATCATATGTTGTTTTAATATTTGCAGACATTCCATCCTCCAGCGCAAAGAAAGCCATGTTAAGAATGTTAGCACTATAGGGAGCAGTAGTTATCTTTATAGTGCTCTTTTCCGTAGCTTGGGCTGAGAAGCCATAGAGTGACACTGAGAATTGATGGTCAACAGCTAGGACACTGTGAGTGATCTTCAGAGTTTCAGCAACAATCACACGACTCATCTTAGGGATGGCAACCCGAGCTGTTGAATCCAAGCTGTATTTAAGAATGTCATATTCTGATGATCCATGTGAGGTAATGTGCCCGGTGAATTGAGGGGTTTCGGCACTTTCAGTAGAGTTTAAGAAGTCCATGGTAGTTCTCATGTTGAAAATTGGAATGGTGACTCTTACCTCACCATACAGCTTTCCAAAGCATGGCATCAGGACCTCATTAGGGACTGCTGGGAGTGTGAATTCTGGGATCTTCAGATCTGAGAATTTGTGCTTTGTGATGTATTTAGGAATTTCAGGGAGAGAGATCTCTGGAAAACTGATCTCTGGCAGTGTGATGGCAGAGATGTCTGGGAGGTAGATAATTCTTAGGTCGTCAAAGATGGCATCAGCAGATGGCACTTCATAGTTGGCAATGAAGTCCAATAGGTCTAAAAGTCCCTGCCTGATATCATCATACTCTATTCTGATTGATGGCACAGTATAATATTGTAGAATAGTAAACTCTGGAAGGTCAATCAAAGTAGAAGGGAGGGTGATTTCCTGAAGCTTTTCTAAACTTATTTTTATGGCGGGTACAACAAGGTCAGTGAGTGGAAAAGTGAAAGATGGGATCTCGAATTCAGCTGTTTTCAGTCCTGTTTTGACTCCATCACAGAATTGCTTTAACTCATTGACAATTGCCTGATCTTTAAAAATGTTTTGGATTACTTCCATAACAGCACTGCATGCGTCTGTTGCAATGGTCACTACCTTAGTGAAGATACCACTCACTTGCTTCAGGACCTGGAGGATTTCTTGTCTAATATCTATGTCTATAAGTCTCTTCCTGAGGCTTTCTATAAGTGCCTCAATGTCAATGTTGACTGTACTAGGAACAATGTCCTTGAGTTTTTTGACCACATCTGCAACTTTGACTGCTCTCAGCTCCTCAAGGCAGGCACTAAGAGATGACAGAGCATAACTGACAAATTCTCTGATTGCCTCAAGCTTTTGCCGGATCTCAAGTGACAAACTCATGGTATAAAGATCATTTATTGATTCCTTGATTTTCTGGTTGGCATCATCTACAAACGCATTGTAGTCAAATGATCTGATATATCTGATGCAATCGTTTAAGCAGTTGTTCAAATGCTCAATGATTTCCTTTACCTCTGTTGTTTTCAAGTAGGTGATGGCCTTTTCCAGCAGCTCTATGACAGGGATCATAATAGATTTCAAAGTGCTAGCAAGAGCCTCAACAGTTTGTTCAATATTGAACTTCTTGATAAGCTCAACAACCTTTTTCAGAATTTCTTCAATCTTCTTGTCAACACCAGATTTCACCAGGATTTCTCTCACGTTGTTGTAGAAGGCATTTGTTGTGCTTCCCAGTACAGTAAGCAATTGTTTTGCTTTTTCAACAGTTTTGCTGATTTCTTCTGTAGGGATTTGAGCCACCAAATTGTTTGCGTAGTCTCGGAAGCTGGCAGAGGTAACAAAGTTCTTCACGTCCTCAATGAACTTTCCTTGGTTAAAGTTTGCAGCAAATTGCTTCAGTTCACTCACAATCTCCTCCACTTTGGATTTAATAGCATATTGGTCCTCAAGATCTTGCAAGATGGCAATGCCACTGCCCTTCAGTCTCATTACATCAATCTGCTCAATTACATTTTCAATAGCCTCAATGACAGCAAGAAGTATGGCTCTGACATCATATTTCTCATTGAATGCATTCAATTGTTCTGTTAGTCTCTGTATTGCAGTGTCAGATAGTGTGCCACTTGTGATCATTTCCCTCACATATTTTTCTATCTCTTCTACATGAGTGTTCAGTTCAGTGATTATCTTCATCACAACAGGATTTAGATTCAACAGAGAGGCCTCCAGATCATCCAGAGTAACTCCATACATCTCATAGAGAGCAACCACGTCCTCGCTGATCTTGACAATTCTCCTCTCCAGATTTACCTCCTTCACAAATTCACGAATGTACTTGGCCAGTTTCTCAATCTCTGCAATAATATCTTCTCTGTTGATATAATACTGCATGGCTTCGGCAGTTCTCACAATTGTATTTTTCATGAGTTGCAGGTCCACAGGAAAATTCTCAAACAATGGCAGGCTGATGACACGACTGTTAGTGTTTTTATCATATTTTAGGAAGGCTGAAAAATAGTGTTCTTGGTTGTCAGAGTCAACTCTGTTGAAGACGTTCGTCGTGATGGATCCAGACACTTCTAATCCAAGTCTTTCAGGAATATTGTAAGCGCTCATATCTTGGCTGAAGATATGGTTGTTAGCCTTAGATTTTACTCTCACTGCTACCTTCTGCTCAGATGGGGTCAGCACAGTGTCAATCTTATTATCAAGGTTTGTTTCAATTGATAGACCATTGTCCAGATTGTGAGTTGTTGAGACTCTGCATTCGTGCGAGTGTGCAAAAGCAAGTGGTTCTACCTTCATAAGAAATTTAGTGTAAACTTGTGCGCTCTGTTTTCCATACAGATACAAATCACCATCTGTATTGGCCATGGCATCAACATTGAATCTGAAGGGAACGGCAGTGGCATGAAAGTTACCATCGAAACGTAGGTACTGTGAGTTAAGACGGGCATCACTGCCGAATGTGGCTGAAAGTCCAGCAACCTCGATTTCTGTGTTATGGCTCATGTGAGATCCCATGAGTTTTCCGGTAGTACCACACTTGGCGCTGGCAACTAGATCTTTATATTTGATCTCATACATGTGCTTCAGCTCATCTGCGCCAGAGGCAAGTTTCCAACTGCCAGTCAGTTCAGCTGTGTATGGAAGTGCCTTAAACTGAGCCTCATTAATCAGGTTCATGTCCAGAACTTTCAGTTGATTATTGATTTTCGCAGAAGTACTAAATGGCTCGATCTGAAGGGAGAAGTCATGCTTATATGTTCCATCATCGCTATTAGCATTTGCTGTTGAGGTGAAGGCTACAGAGGACAGGGAAGCAGACAGAGAATTAGTATTTTCGATTGTCAGTTCTACTAATTTACCCTTGGTCTCAACCGACAAGGAAAGCTTTGAAGAGTCAATATCTCCATTGAATTTGTTCTCAAGTGTCAAAGGGATGAGAGGGCTTTTCAGTAAGGTTGTGCCACTCACGGCCAGGCCATCCTTTGTCAAGGATAGGCTGCAAATATGGGAAGCTGTATGTTCAACCAGATATGTGGAGGCATCACCTTTTACATCCAGCCCATTGCCATCTAGTGCTGCAATAAACTTGGAACGGATGCTATTTCCAGCAGCAGAGTCAGCGCTAGTGTCAATCTTAATGTTGACCAAATCAAGACTAGCTCTAGCCTCAGCTACATTTTGAAGGATCAGACCAAGAGCCTTTGCCCTTGTTTCTGACTTCAGAGCAAGCAAAGACTCTTTATAGGTAACTTCAGCGTCATGGATCAGCACGTCCTCAAATGCAGTTGTTTTTGATAAAAGAGAGAGCTCTCCATTGGCAAACGCTGCTTCAATCATGTTCTCTGCTTGGAATTGTTCTGAGTCTACTTTCAGAGAGGAATCAATTTTTGCCTCTAGCTTGAATGGGAGTAGGATAAGTGATTGCCTGAGAGCAACTTCACCATTCAGAGGACCAGCCTTGATGGAGCCCATCAGGTTTCCATCTCCGGAGATCTCATCCTCATCAAATCCAACCTGGCCTGTGTGTTCCAGAGAAATCTTTAGACCCAAGGGACTGTTTGCCTCAATTTTACTGCTTGATTTCATCTTGATTTTTTCGGCAGTTGTCATTTCCTCAAGATAAGTAACACTGGCCTCGATGAGCTTGTGATAAAGAGACGATTTCATCTCAGCCTTCAAAAATTCCCCGGGTGCGCCTTCCGCTAAAGCTGATCCTAAAACAGAATAACATTCAAGTAATGAGTATTTCATTACAGTTTACATAACGTGGTTTGGAAAAATATAGCTGCAAAAAAAAAGATTACAAGTACCTTCTACTTTAAAAGAGAGGAGATCCACTGGGCTTGTTCCAATTACTTCAATCTTGGCAGAATAGCTTGGTTTCTCAAGTTCCCTGCCAGCAGAAACCGTTGCCTCCATGTTGTAGAAATTGTTGCTGAACTTGCTGGACACCTCTGCCATTCCCATGAAAGGCAGTGACACAGACAGCCTTTCTGGAACAAAGATCTCTGGAAGAGGAATCCTAATGGAATCAACCTCCAGGCCGAGCTGAGGTACTACCAGGTTTGGTGTGGTCAGGGCAGCAGGGAAGTTGAAATCTCTAGGAGATTTTCCACCAAGAGGAATAGGAATGGAGATAGTGTAATAATTCTGGCCAAATTTATATTTGCCAGCCGCCTCACTGTTAAAAAAAAAAAAAGAAAGAATTTTTTACTTGATGTTAGCATGTGTATAATTATATACACAATTCTTGTTTCTACATTTTAAAATGAATTTTTATGTTTTTAATTCACTCACACATTCAGGAACAGTGTCTTAGGGAAAGTGAATTCTGGGAGGGCAGGAATCCTAAAGCCCTGGACATATGGGATGTCAGCAGCAAATTGTTCCAGGTAGGCATTTGAAGCCTAGATGAATATGGATATATTGTTATATTCTAAATCATGTAATCTTTATTTTTATGGTTTGCTTTCTCATATTTGTTTGAATGTATTGGTTTGGGGAACTAAAGACTTCTTTTAAATTTACCTCAACTGATCGGATCAAGACATCACGGATCTTCAAACCAGATTGGCCAGTCTGCAGGTCGAGAAGGTCATTGACTGTGGCTTTGATGGCATCAATTGGAATAATGTTGTGAATCTCAGTGCTGACATCAGAAGTGACCTCAGCCTCAATCTTCTCCGCATCTAAAAAGAACATGAAAATTAGTTAATATAGCAGAGGACTTCCAGTTTTCTTGCTAAACATAAGGAAACAAAAGTAAAATTGTAAGACATTCAAATAATCCCAGTAAGTAAAGTTTTTTTAATGTTTTCCTTAGAGAGTTAAAGTTTAGATAGTTTAGAAAGTTTAAGATAGTCTAAATAGTTTGATAGGCACTCACATAAAAGTTACTAATTGTATTTGAAATTGCACATCATCTATCTTTGGGGCATAACTAATTCAATTCAAAATCTCTGAATTTATGAATGGAAGGGAGTCATTTCTATAATTATGAATTTGCTTTTATCTGAAATTGTAGTGTAGTGTATCTTGTCATACTTTTAGTTTTAGAATGAAAGATTTTTAAAAAATTACCGTATTTCAGAATGACTTTGTGAATAGAAGTTGTCATCTCAGGGAGCCTAATGTCACTCTCAAGCTCAACTGTAAGGGCGTCAGAATGTTTCAGTTTTGCAGTTACTTTAGCATCAGTCTGAAAACTAGGAACGAGCAGCTGAACCTGCAGCATGGCATCCTTCATTGACTCTGTCCTAAAGATTGAAGAGAATTTAAAACCCCAAGGTTATTTGTACAATGTATAATTATCAAAAATATATACTGTCATTGTTAGAACATATTTAATATAGACATGCATACTTGGCAAGGGCAACAAGAGATGCTTCGGGTATGTTCTTGTTAATGAAGTCAATCTGGATGGAATGTGTGGCCCTGCTCTGAGTTTCGCGGTCAACAGCATGAACACGAATTCCAGTTTCCAGGTCGTAGTCAGGAATTTGGAGATCAGCCGAGACACTGTATTTCTGTCTGTCAAACATCAGTTTGGCTGTGCCCTCAAATGATACTCCTATTTATGGAGGAAGAACAACATTTCAATTGATGAAAATGTCTAGACGTCATAAGGGATTATTCTGTGAAACAATGCTTTACCTTCTGCCTTCAGACCAAAAGTCACTGTGTCAACCTTGTTTTCATATTCATAGTCGACAGTAGCTGTGTATGCAGAAACCTCACCAGTTGGGTGGATCTCAATGGCAAATCTGAATACAGGTCAATATTCAAATTTTAGAATTCAGAAAGAAGCAAGACCACAGACAAATAAATAAAAAATCAAGTATTTCTCGTACTTGCTGTCACCAGTCAAGGGGAAATATGGAGAGGCATCACTGGAAAAGGCATTAGAATATTGCATGGTACTACAGTACTTAAAACCAGGGAAGAAAGGAGTGCATTTCTTTGCGTTCACATGTTCCATCATGGGAGGAATAGTCTTTGTTTCAGTACCGGTCAGTGAGAACAAAGAGTTGCTGTGGAGAGAAAATAAAATTCAGAACTTCTATAACGTGTCTTTAGAGCAATCTGACACTTTTCTGTGTTAACAGAAGCATCTTACGTCACACTGATGAGTGTAGTTGGAGCTTGTGGTGTGGGAATGGTCAGTTTGAATTGCTTGTTGGTTACAGCAACCTTTACACTCAGACCGCTCTCATGGTAGATGTTAGTATGCATTTCCAGGCCAGACTCAACATATTCAGGTAAGAGAGCCCCAACTTCAGTGACAAACTCAACTCCGGCAGATGGCATGAATGCTATCTCGCTCTATGTGAATAGACAAAGAAATAAGATAATTAGGATTAGGTAAAACTCTAGTTTAAAAATAAATAAATAAATAAAAATAATAATAATATAAAAGAACTAGACCCATACCATGTCACGGGCAATTTTCAGTCCTCCCTTCACTCCTGGAGCAAAAGTACCAGATAGGGCAACTCTTAATGGAACTCCAGTACCAGTAGGTAGATAAAACTCATTGTCCATGAAGACGTAGTGAAGGAAAAGGTTGTTGTTTACACTTGAGAAAAGGTTCCTTATGAACTGTAAAACAAATAATTAATTTGTTTATACAGTATATAGACCTTTGACCATCATCCTTCTTCATTATTGTGGTGTTTTAGAACATGGCAGATTCGCTCAACACTAATATTTGTTTTAAAGCAGTTCACTTACATCAGTAGGGAACATATTTAAAAGTCTTTCAGTCAGCAAAGTAGCAGAATAGGCCATGTTTTCCATATCCTTGGTTTTGAGATAACCCAGTTCAGCACCTAGAAGCCTCAGGTAGATCATAGCCTCTGGATTATCCTGAGCCTTCAGTTTCTGGATGAGCTTGTTCACATTGTTGGTTATTTCCTTGACAATGCTCTGGGGGGCCTAGAGTGAGAATTAAGGGAACATGAGTGATAAACCAAAATCAAAGAGAATGCCATCAATGTTGCAAAATGTGGAAATTCTTAATGTGGAATATAGTCAATTTGAAAGACCTTTTGCATCTTTATGTTACCCCAGAGGCTTGGGAACATGCTCTGCATAATGTCATTGCCACGGGGCACTTTGTCAGCTGCATAGTTAATGGTCTTCTGCATGGTGTCACGGAAGAATCCATCAATACCAATGAGTGCATCAACAGTGGGTTCCAATCCCTTACCACTCAATCCAATCTGAAAGTAAGAACATAAAATAAAAACACATTAATATGCTGGTTTTACAACCAGATTAAATGAAGGGAGAAATTTTAAGAATGCAGAATAATCTTGCACCTCAAACATGTCTATGTCATATCCAAAAGCATTCATGGTCATCTCCAGGATGACTTCGTTGGGCAGAAGTTCTTCAGACTCGAAAATCACATTTCCCTCTAGAGATGCAATCTTGTAATTGCGAGAGTATTTTGTTGGATCTGTGACAGATCTGATCTCATTTCCTTGGAGGGCATTGAGAATCTTCTCTCTAAGTCTGAGAAGTACAAGTGAAATTAGATACAGGTTTCATACTCAGGATGTTAAAATGCATGAAGATTTCTACTAACTCCTTAGTCTCTGGTGCAGTGGAGCTCAGGATGTTGCTGATATGTGAGTTAACAAAGCTCATGGCCTGACAGTTTTCATTTTTAGGCAGAGCAGCAACTAGCTGAGTCAGTTCAGAGGGCTGAGGGTCCTTCATCACAATGAGATAGGCAGCAATACGCTTCGGTATCGGAGCAGCGGCATCAAAAATGACCTTCATTAGCACCTCTCTGCCCTGATAGAAATATAGCAAATTTATGTCAGTCAAAGATAAATTTATTATAATTACTGTATATATTAGTGCTTTTAATTGTCAGTTAATATATCTGGTTTACCTCATCAGGGACAGAAGTGAGTCTAAAAGCTTGAATCGCAGCTTGCTGGACCTCAGGGGATGCAGCAGGTTGGTTTACACATTGGATAACCGCTGATTTCAGAGCAGGGCTTGCAGCTCCAACGGCAAAAGCCATGTTTCCAATGATCTATGAGATTTCAAATACAGATTTCAATATCCACATTTCAGCTGTTGTTTTTAACTGCAAAGTGAAGCATGCTTAATGGAATAGGTGGAACATACCCTCAGGGACAAGTACACATGTTCCTGGTTCCCTGTGCAGTCGCCAATCTGTTCAAGGGCATAATCAGCGACTGCCTGGATCTCAGGGGTGACACTTCCTTCAACTTCATAGAGCCTTGGATATGAGAGATGAATGAAAGTTTAAATTCACATATATATCAACCAACAAGATTTTTGTTGAGTTGTCCTTGTTTTCTCACCTCCTGACAGCATTGCTGAGGGCATAGTAGATGGGTTTGCTAGCCTTGAACTTGGCCATCTCCAGCATTTCCTTGACAATGTCTCCAGATGGGTTGGGTACCATTCCCATGGCATACACTGCAGCATCGATCTCTATTGATGATTGGTCAAAGGTCCTGAGAACGCGCAAGATGGCGCTGGTGCATTCTGGCGTGCCACACTGGAACAACGCCTGGTACACCAGAGGGCGAGAAATCTCCAGGGCCTCCGGGAGACCAGCGCTCAGGCTTTCAGCATTCATTTTGCGGACTGTAGCGATGAGCTTGTGAGCCAGATGGGCTCTGTTATGTCCATTATTGGTCTCAGAAAGGCCAGCCAGTTCCCTTAGAACAGACAGCATGGCGTCTTTATTCTGAATTGGATGAACTGAATCAATGCTGCCGTCGAGGTGCAGGGTCTTCATGTTGGCTTCATCTAGATGTGGGTAAACCGAGAGAACAGGGTTACTTCTGCTCACTCTAAATGCATGCTAATTTAGGTGTTAGAATGATTGCTTACTGTGGTCAAAGATTCTGTCGTTATGCACAGACACTCCCACCAGAGTCAATACTTGCTTTCCTACGTTAGAAATTCCATACTGTCCTCTGTTGATTATCGGAATGAATTAGCAGCGCAATAAAACAAACAATCGGTCAAACATTAAAAACACATGTAGTTGTCAAAAAACTCACTTGTAAGAAAAAGGCAAAAGCATGTGGTTTTCAGTGCAGGAAGCAGATGTCATATGCTTCTGTGCATTGTCAAACTTGTAGTTGCAGGTTTGGCTGCTCCTGATGAGCTGAGCAAGTGGGTAGTGCTGTGTGATGAAAAAGAAAGTTAACACATTATTGAAACCATCAGATATCCAGCACACAGTTATTTTGTCTTATTCAAAGACTTACCATGCCTGTGATGAGGGCCAGGGGACTGGTGTGGTCCTTGACAGGCTTGAAATTGTCACATTTAGACAAGTCTCTGTTGAGGGTGACATCAGTGGCAATGTCTTCTCTGGAGTTCACGGAGTAGCCTGTCTTGCACATACCGTAGATGGTGGGCTGGTTTTGAGGAAAAGTTGTAAAGGATTAGTCAATGTATATGAACTTTTTAAGAACCGTAAACTTTATTTGGTGTTTTAGAGTGAATGACTGACCATTCTCCTGTTTCTGTCCTCCTCTAGCACAGGCACTGCAAGGGCAGAGATGAGACCCCTCTTGATGTTCAAAATGTTGACTGGTTCATCATCCTCTGGAAACAACTTGATGTCATCGTCTCCCTCAATGGTGAACTTCAATGGGTTCCTGAGAATTGAGAGGTCAGTGTTTATTTATCATGTTCAGCTTCTTCTTATCTGCTCGGTGTAGAGTGCCTTGAGAAACATACTTTTCCATGGCAGCCTTGAAGGCATCTGCACCAGCAGATGGCCCAAAGATAGGATTTCCTTCTGCATCAACATCGATCGCCTCACTCAATGCGCACTCTGTTGTGCGCAAGATGTAGCTACATGTGCGGGGGACCTCGAGTTCAACCTGTTTAAACGAGAATAAGTATGAAACTGTGAGTTTTATGAAAAAAAAAAAACGAGAAAAAAAACTAAGCATTTACAGCATCGACATTTATACCTTGCATTTGGCCTTGGGGCCATTGATTGCTCCATTCAGGGCATTTAGAGACTCCGTTTCGTAGGTGTATTCATACTTGTTAAAGCTCTTGTACCTTTTGGCCACTAGGGGAGCACAATCACATCTTAAACATCAGAACTCTCGTACATGACTGAAGTCCACAACATTAGATTGCGTTTCTTAAATGAAGTGATCAATTATAAAGAAAATGAACTTCTTTGTTTTATTTTTCTTGATAAACATCATTAGATAATATATACCATATAGAATTTCTTACAGACATTATGTTTTCTTGAAAAATATTAATAGTTTAGCACTTACAAAGGCATGGAAATTCCTCGTCTTGAGCATCTAAAGTGAAAAACAGTATAAACATAAAGTATTATACAAATAATATCAAAATGTAACATTACCATATAATATAATTCAATGTTATTCGTTAAAGGGATAGTTCACCCAAAAATGAAAATTCTGTCATCATTTACTCACCCTCAAGTTGTTTCATACCTGTATAACTTTCTTTCTTCTTCTGAACACAAAAGAAGATATATAGCCCCATTGAGTAGAATTTTTTGGTTACCATATTCTCCAAAATATTTTCCTTTGTGTTCAGCCGAAGAAAGAAAGTCATACAGGTTTGGAACCACTTGAGGGCGAGTAAATAATGACAGAATTTTTTTTTTTTTTTTTTTTTTTTTAATGAACTATCCCTTTAACTACAATAGATAAAAATATTTTTTTTTTAAAACCCCACTAAAATTAACCAATGAATAAATACAAGATGACAACAGAAACACTCTTTTGTTTAATATTTATCATCTCGGATTTTTTTTTTTTTGTTTAATACTGATGTACAACTATATTTAAACTGTTAGATTTAGAACTGAATCATGAAACTTTTTTTATAGATAGATAATATATATTTTTTTTTAACCTTTATTTAACCAGGCACGGCACTTAATAATTAATTCTTATTTACATCAACAGTCTGGCAAATATATCATTAAAAAGTATATTAACAAATTATATTATACACCAATATTAACACCAGCCACAAATCCTCAATAGTTACTTACTTGTCAAGAATACTGCACAGAGAAGCAGCAAAAGGTAGAGCTTAGTGTCCCCCATGATGGGTTCAGTTAAGCTCTTTCCTTAAGATCGTTGCGTATTCAGATGGAATCTGCTGTATTACCGCTGTCAGTGTCCTTATATATGAAGGCAGGTCCAGCAGGAATGGGAGGAGAGATGGCAGTTGCAAAAACTAAAGTCCCCACTCCAAAGTTCATATCTTGTGCCTCTGTGGCAGGACAAAGGCAACTGTTTCATGTAATGTCAGTGCTCTTTCAAATAGAGAGAAATGCTTTTTCAAGGGACACTTGCTTTGCTTGCTCTGTTGGTTGATTGATTCATTCATTTAGTGTATTCCTCAATTCTGTGTTTCCTCTTATTGATATAAAGAGAAAATTGATTTATTTAATTCACCAAAAAAAAAAAAAAAAAAAAAGGCCAGTAGTTATTTAAAACATATTCAAATTTACCTTTTAATTATGTAGTATCTCAACTTCCATACAGCTCCTCTTGTGAAAATGTGATGGCAGAAGCCTGTCTTTTTCATGCCTTCTTACTGATGATGATTATATTGCTAATCTCAGGCCGACATATTTAATAGACAGCATTTATTTTGACATCCTTTGCCGAGGGTATTACCAATCAGACATGACTAAACTGATATAGACACTGAAATAAATGATTAAACCTTCTGCCCTTTTGTCCTGTTTACTCTATCCTCTTATTTTCTGTTGAGGGTAAATACTTATCACATTTGTCCAGGCAAGTCCTCTTGGATAGACAACTAATTATTTATCCAAGGCCTTCAGTTGTTGATCAAAGGAAAGCAAAATTAACTAGAATGAATGAATCGATTAGATTAGATTAGATTTCAAAATGTTTATTCATAATTCATCGATCCTGACTACTACTTTTTTATATTTTAAAATTTCATTTCTAAAAAAGCCTACTGCTTATACTTTCAGAAAGTCTTCCAGGTTTGTGGAATCATACAGGCAGACAAGCCATATGTACTTATCACTGAAAACAGACCCACACAGCATTTGATCACTGGGTTTACAGTTCATTTCACATTTAAGAAGTATTTTCTCAACACTGCAATCAATTCACATCATTTCATATTTACATGAATTGCTTGGATTCCCCAACTTTTTTGTCAGCTGAACCTCTTTGACCTAATATTTAAAGTACTCCCTGAGATTTTAAGCCAATAAATTAATAATTAATTGATAATAATTAACATAATAATAATAATAATAAATAAATTATTTTTAATTATAATAATAAATCAACTATAATAAATAATAATTAAATAATACATAAAATAATAATAAAATCAACTCAATGATAATAACAGTAATAATGATGATGATGATAATAATAATAATAATAAAAAATTAAGTTCTCTGATGTTGGTTAATGGTCACATAGCATGCAGGTAAACAAATAAAATATATTTTATAAGTGTTTTTTTTTTTATTACTTATTTTAATTTTAAATGTTTATGATTTGCCATAAACATTCCAAACCCAGTCTTGGAAACCCTGATGTAATGTCATATTTAATGCACTTCATGTTGTTCATGTTCATGCTGTCATGTTTCATGACAAAGAATGAAATAAATTTTCTTTAAATAAATAAATTACAAAAAAAATAATTATAAAATTATAATAATTAATATTAAATTATATAAAATTCCTTAAAAAAAAATGAATTACCTTAAATGTGTATATCTACAATTTTTATCATGTAATTTGGACTTATTATTATTATTACCCAGCGCTGCTCATTGTCTATAAAAGCATTGACACTCAATCTGTAGAGGCCAGCAGCACATGAATCTTTACCCTCTGTGTTTGAATATGCCTGAGTTTGCTCCGTAAAAAAAGAGAAAACTGTTTAAACCATATACATTGAAATGATTAAACTGACATTAATTAATATTAAATTTGTTATTTAGTCTGTTTTCTAGGACCTGGGCCAAATCATTTTTTGCTAGGAACCTGTCTCTAAGGCTCAACCCTAACCTTAACTTTGAGAAGGTACCATATTTTTCTGTTAGAGCAAGTTAACACCATAACAGTGTTTAGCATTCAATAATTGATTTAAATTTAAGATGGAAAAAAGCAAAGAGTCTTTTAGTTGGAAAAGGAGAGCACACAGCAATTCTATTTTATCGTGAACACTTGTTTAAAAGTCCACTGAGATATCAAGGTTCACATACCGAGAGACATGTTTTTACTAAGTTACATAAGATGTGTGAGGGACACTAATTTCATGTAATCTCTGGACATTTCTCTCTCATTACAGTGCTTTTTCAATAGATAAAGGGAAAAAATAGACTATGTAATGAATAAATGAGTCCTGTTAAAAAACTTAATAAATCACACAATTTCAATTAATCATTGTACCAAACATTTAAATATTTTACATATTTTTTTTATATTTTATAAGTATATTTAAAATATTTGTTTAATGGTATCTTTTTACTAAACACTAAAAAAGCTCAGTCTAACTGATACTGATGTCTCTGTTCAATGAATAGATTTTTCAATGTTAGCCATTATTTATATCCATTCAACATTACAGTTTAATTGAAAGCTATCATTTTTAACATTTAATAAGCTTTAAAAATATATAACAACTTTTAATTTAAGTGAACTTAAAACAATCTTCACATATATTGTAATAGATGTCACATTTGCAACACAGGCTCATTTGTCATTAACAAACTTGCTTGGTAGCTCAGCTGGTACAGAATTATATTTGCAACGCGAAGAGCTCAGGTACGAGTCCTGTGAAAAATGAGTCACTGTAAAGTGCTAAAATGCTGTGGTTATGATTGCGATTTTAAGACACATTTGCTTTTGTTAACACTATCAAGTATATTTAGAGTTTAGTGTAGGTATGGCAAGCCGTTTTGACTTTTATTCATTTTCAGGATATGAACTTGTGATATCAACAATTCAATTTCCACTGGTATAAACTATAATTGTTGATATCAAGAATTGTATTTTTACTAGTGAAATCTCGCCATAGGCTGCCATTCAATTCAATTGTTGATATCAAGAATTAATTTCTTTATACATTTGCACTAGTAACAATTACATTGTTACTAGTGCAAATGTCTATTCTTAATATCAACAATTGAATTTCTACTAGAAAAAATGTTAATTTCAGATGTCTGAAAGTGAATTCCTGATATCAATATAATTTCTGATATCTAAACGGCTTTCTTACTAGTAACAACCACATTCATCATATCAGAAATGAACACTTTTACTGGTAGAAATTCAGTTCCCATTCAGTCGGTCACTTCGACGTACGTCGGATGACCGACGAATAGGAATCTCGCTAGAGAGGCCAATCTACTTCGAGTGTAACTAAAACGAGCCAATGCATATTGGCATGCAATCATATGCATCAGCTGCTCACTCCGCGCAGCGCGGGTATATAATGAGCAGCAGGTGCGTTGCATCTTTAGCTTTTCGCTTCGGAGCCGAACCATTCATGGTTTCTACGGAGTGTGACGAGAACGAGACAAGGCGAGAGAAGTTCTTTTGGCGGATTCTCCTCGGCAGAGTGCAGGCGAACAGCGCAGCAGCGGGGCCGCGCTCTTGTGTGTTTTGTGTTGTCTTGTTTGTGGTAACGGTGCGCTGTGAGAGAGCGCGCAAAAGCTGTTTTCACAGCTACAAGAGTGAGTGCACACGACAGGCTGCACTTTTTCCTGTCTGTGTGCCGCGGTCTTCCCCTGCGTGCTTCGGCACTTGAGAGAGTAATCCCTAAAAGAGCTCGCACGAGTAGTTTGCGTCTTTTTAAAGATGTCATACTACTTGTGTGTTTCTGGATGCGGTCGTTACCTGGCGTCTCGGGATGGTCACCAGCGCTGCGTCGTGTGTTTGGGCTTAGAGCACGCGGAGGCGGCGTTTGTGGATGAGTCATGCTCCCACTGCGGGAGCATGACCATCGCGGAGTTGCGGTCTAGGCTCCGCCTCCTGCAAGGGGGCGGGGTCCCAGTGCCGCCGCCTCGAACAAATCCTCCTCAGAGGGTTTCTTCGGGCGGTGGCACTGGTAATTTGAGGATTACGGTGAGCGCGCTTCCCTCGGGGAACCAACCCCCTGGGAACCCTCACTCCTCCCGCACTCTGCAGCCAGTAGAGCTGCTGGAGGAACGTGGTGGACCGCCCCCGAGGTGTGTACCATCCGTATCCTTCGGGGCTCCCCAGGACGACCAGATGTCGATCGCTGCATCGGAGGGTGAGCCTGATACTTTCGAGGATGACGATTCGGCGCAGCTGCCTCCCTCGGGAAGGGTAGCTGTGCCCGAGTCGGACCCGGAAATGATGGCTATGCTTTCCCGGGCCGCCAACAGGATCGGGCTCGTGTGGAACCCTCCACCGTGTCCCGAGCCCTCGAGGCTGGACGATTGGTTTCTCGGGGTGGCAAGGGCTGGTTCTCAGCCCCCCACCCCAGTTCCTTTCTTCCCGGAAGTGCATGAAGAGATCACTGGCTCGTGGAAGGCACCTTTTACTGCCCGAAACCGTGCCAGTGGGACCTCCTCCCTCACCACCCTTGATGGCGGTACGGCAAAGGGATATTCGCGCATACCCCCTGTGGAGCGGGCCGTTGCTATGCAACTGTGCCCTAACTCCACGTGGCGGGGGGAGCCGTCTCTCCCTTCCCGGGCCTGTAAGCACTCGTCGGACCTGACCGGCAGGGCTTACCAGGCCTGCGGGGAAGCCGCTTCCGCCTTACACGCTATGGCGTTGTTGCAGGTCCATCAGGCCAAGGCACTGAAGGACCTGCACGAGGGTGGTCACGATCCACAAGTTTTTCAGGAACTTCGTGCCGCAACGGACCTCGCGCTTCGTGCGACGAAGGTCACTGCGCGGTCAGTGGGTCGTGCGATGTCCACGTTGGTGGTCCAGGAACGCCATCTCTGGCTGTGCCTGGCTGACATGAGGGATACCGACAAGGTCAGGTTTCTTGATGCCCCCGTGTCCCAGGCCGGCCTCTTCGGCGACGCGGTCGAGAACTTCGCCCAACAGTTCTCGACTGTACAGAAGCAGTCTGAGGCCATCAAGCACATCCTGCCGAGGCGGTCAGCTGCTGCACCTCCACCGCCCGCAGCGCCTCGGGCTGCTCGTCGCCGAGGGCGCTCCCCCGCGGCCGCCCCCGCTCCCCAACAGCAGCAGCCGGCGTCCAAGCGGCGCCGTGGAGCCGGTCGTGGTCGGGGTGCCCAGCCTGTCCAGGCCCCCGCCAAGAAGGGCGGCAAAGCCAGGAGCAAGAGGCCCTAGGACAGGCGACCTGGAGATGGAGGGGACTGCTCTGCAGGAGAGGGTGACCGCACCACTCCTTCCCCCGGAGGAGGGCCGGGTGGAGAATCCTGTTTTGTGTTTGTTTTATGTTCCGCCGCTGGCTCAACAGCCGGCGGTACCCAAATTATCAATAAAAGAGCAGTTTCACCCATCTCCGGGTCCGAAGAGGACTCGGAGAGTAGTGGGAGGGCCAGAACCTCACCACTCTCTTCCTCCTCTTCTATCGCCAGTGGACAGCAGCGTGCAGCAGGCAGCCAAGGCTCCGCCTGCTCCCACTGTCCTCCCGTGGAACCAGGTAAGTGTTGCACAGCACACTCTGACCCCGCCTCGGGCCGCCTCACAAAGAGAGCCTCCCAGGCTGCGTCCCTGCGTTCCACCTCGCTGCCCCACGGCGGGTACGCCTGCGGTCCCTTTGGTCCCGCTTGTACGGTCTCTGCGAGCCTGGTTAGCGCTCCCCAGTCCGTCTCGCTGGCTCATTCGGACCATCAGGCTCGGCTATGCGATTCAGTTCGCCCGGCGTCCCCCGAGGTTCAGGGGCGTCCACTTCACTTCAGTGAAAGCTGCCGATGCTCCTGTCTTGCGTGCGGAGATCGCGGTCCTACTGGCGAAGGACGCGATAGAGCCGGTCCCTCCAGCCGATATGAAGTCGGGGTTCTACAGCCCCTACTTCATTGTACCCAAGAAAAGCGGTGGGTTACGACCGATCTTGGACCTGCGAGTTTTGAATCGGAGCCTTCACAAGCTACCGTTCAAAATGCTCACGCAGAAACGCATTTTCGAGTGCATCCGTCCCCGAGATTGGTTTGCAGCGATCGACCTGAAGGACGCGTACTTTCATGTCTCGATCCTTCCGCGACACAGGCCATTCCTGCGATTTGCGTTCGAAGGTCGAGCATATCAGTACAGAGTCTTACCCTTCGGGCTGGCCCTGTCTCCCCGCGTCTTCACGAAGGTCGTGGAGGGAGCCCTTGTTCCCATGAGAGAACAGGGCGTTCGCATCCTCAACTATCTAGACGACTGGCTCATTTTGGCTCAGTCGCAGGATCAGTTGTGCGAACACAGGGATTTGGTACTCAGACACCTCAGCCAGCTGGGTCTTCAGGTCAACTGGGAGAAGAGCAAACTCGCCCCCGTGCAGAGGATCTCTTTTCTCGGTATGGAGTTGGACTCGGTCGAACAGACAGCACGCCTCACAGAGGAACGTGCTCAGTCGGTGTTGAACTGCCTGAATACTTTCAACGGCAGGACGGCGGTCCCACTGAAATTCTTTCAGAGGCTCCTGGGGCATATGGCGGCCGCAGCGGCAGTAACTCCGCTCGGTTTGCTTCATATGAGACCGCTTCAGCACTGGCTCCACGGCCGAGTCCCGAGATGGGCGTGGCAACGCGGCACTTTCCGGGTGGCAATCACTCCAGAGTGCCGCCATACCTTCAGCCCGTGGTCGGACCCCTTGTTTCTTCGGGCCGGAGTGCCCCTAGAGCAGGTGTCCCGGCATGCTGTGGTTTTCACGGATGCCTCGACCACCGGCTGGGGCGCCACGTACAACGGGCATGCAGTGTCAGGGGTTTGGACGGGCCCCCAACTGCAGTGGCACATCAATTGCCTCGAGTTGTTGGCAGTACGGCTCGCCCTGAGCCGCCTCAAGGGGCCGCTTCAGGGCAGGCATGTGCTGGTCCGTACGGACAACACTGCGACCGTTGCGTACATCAACCGTCAAGGTGGTCTACGCTCCCGTCGCATGTCACAACTCGCCCGCCATCTCCTCCTCTGGAGTCAGAAGCATCTGAGGTCGCTTCGTGCCATTCACATCCCCGGTGTGCTCAACCGTGCGGCCGACGAGCTCTCACGAGCTGCGCTGCCGGGAGAGTGGCGACTCCACCCCCAGGTGGTCCAGCTGATCTGGAGAGAGTTCGGACAGGCTCAGGTGGACCTGTTTGCCTCTCCAGAAACCTCTCACTGCCGGTTGTTTTACTCCCTGTCCGAGGGAACACTCGGGACAGACGCACTGGCACACAGCTGGCCCCGGGGCCTCCGCAAATATGCGTTTCCCCCAGTGAGCCTACTTGCACAGACACTGTGCAAAGTCAGGGAGGACGAGGAGCAGGTCATGTTAGTTGCGCCCTATTGGCCCAACCGGACCTGGTTCCCGGAACTTTCACTCCTCGCGACAGCCCCTCCCTGGCCCATTCCTCTGAGGAAGGACCTTCTTTCTCAGAGACGGGGCACCCTCTGGCACCCGCGTCCAGACCTCTGGAAACTCCATGTCTGGTCCCTGGACGGGACGCGGAGGTTCTAGGTGACTTACCCTCCGAGGTACTTAACACCATCGCTTCGGCACGTGCACCGTCTACAAGACGTGCTTACGCCCTGAAGTGGAACCTGTTCGTCGAGTGGTGTTCTTCTCGCCGAGAAGACCCCCGAAGATGCTCGATCGGAGTCGTGCTTTCCTTCTTGCAGCAAGGGTTGGAGCGTAGGCTGTCCCCCTCCACCCTCAAAGTCCACGCTGCTGCTATTTCGGCACACCACGACCACATAGATGGCAAATCCGTTGGTAAGCACGACCTGGTCGTCAGGTTCCTTAGGGGGGCGAGACGGTTAAATCCTCCTCGTCCCCCCTCCATACCCTCTTGGGACTTGGCTCTGGTGCTGAGAGCTCTCCAGAATGCTCCCTTTGAGCCTTTGCAGTCAGCAGACTTAAAGATTCTATCTATGAAGACTTTGCTGCTGGCTGCATTGGCCTCCATCAAGAGGGTAGGGGACCTGCAGTCTTTTTCGGTCGACGAATCGTGCCTAGAGTTCGGGCCGGGTGACAGCCACGTGGTAATGAGACCCCGGCCTGGCTATGTGCCCAAGGTTCCTACCACTCCCTTCAGGGACCAGGTGGTGAGCCTGCAAGCGCTGCCCTCGGAGGAGGCAGACCCAGCCCTGGCTTTGCTCTGTCCAGTTCGCGCTTTGCGACTGTACGTAGACAGAACTCAAAGCTTCAGGACCTCAGACCAGCTCTTTGTCTGTTATGGAGGCCAGCAGAAGGGAAAGGCTGTCTCCAAGCAGAGGATGGCCCACTGGATAGTGGATGCCATCGCCCTGGCTTACCAAGCTCAGGGCGTGCCCTGCCCGCTCAGGTTGCATGCACACTCCACGAGAGGTGTTGCATCCTCCTGGGCGCTGGCTCGTGGCGCCTCGCTAACAGACATCTGTAGAGCTGCGGGCTGGGCGACACCTAACACGTTCGCTAGGTTTTATAGCCTTCGTGTTGAGTCGGTCTCCTCCCGTGTGCTCGCCTCAGGTCAGAGGCACGGAGAGGCCCCGGCTTAGTGTCGGCTTGCTGCATTTACATGTGCTTATTTCTCCAGAGAGTCCCTACAAGGCAGACCCTGTTGAGTCCTCCGATCTCCCTTCGGCAGCCGACGTGGCGGAGCGTCTGGCGCCAGGCCTATACTCCGCTGCATCCTTGAGAACCGGATTTAGGCTGGGTTCCATATGAGTGACCCTACGGGGATCCCATATGTCTAGTTCCACGGTTGCTCCTAATCGAAGCCCGTGTCTTTCCCTCTGGGAGGACCCACCTCTCGTTGAGTGGAGTCACCCCAGTTCTTCCATATGACAACCCCACGGTTAGTCCATTATTCTTCCACATAACTCCTTCGGGGAAGGATGTGGCTTCCGCAGCGTCCCTTTTACACGAAGGGTACGCTTCCCAGTGTTATCCAATAGTCTCACTGAATGGGTTTGGGAACAGCAGTGATTGACACTCTCTGTGTTAGCCCTGGCCCACCGTCCTCAGGCAAGGGGGTTCAGGTGGCTTACAACAGAGCGCTGGAAGAGGGCAGCTCCTGTGGCGCTTTGGTAGGGATTCCTATTCGTCGGTCATCCGACGTACGTCGAAGTGACCGACTGAATGGGAACGTCTCGGTTACATAGGTAACCCTCGTTCCCTGAAGGAGGGAACGGAGACGTACGTCCCGTCGCCACAGTTGCTGTACCCCGCTGCGCTGCCGCCTATCTGGTTCGGCTCCTCAGCGAAAACCTAAAGATGCAACGCACCTGCTGCTCATTATATACCCGCGCTGCGCGGAGTGAGCAGCTGATGCATATGATTGCATGCCAATATGCATTGGCTCGTTTTAGTTACACTCGAAGTAGATTGGCCTCTCTAGCGAGATTCCTATTCGTCGGTCATCCGACGTACGTCTCCGTTCCCTCCTTCAGGGAACGAGGGTTACCTATGTAACCGAGACGTTGTTGATATCAGAATATTTGCATTTTTACTCGTAAGAATTGTATTCCTGAAATGTGAAACTGGAATTTCAACTAGTAAGAAATGAATTGTTGATATCAACAAATTGAATTCGAATGGCAGCCTATGGCGAGATTTCACTAGTAAAAATACAATTCTTGATATAATTTTTCATCCTGAAAATGAATAAAAGTCAAAACGGCTTGCCATAATGTAGGTGTACCTAAACATATGGAGCCCCACACATGAAAGAAAGAGTGTGAAAAAAGAAAATTAAATCGTATGCACAGTTTACTAATTTGTTACCTCGATTTCTTGAAACATGTGCATGATTTACTATTTCGTTCCCGTTCGATTCATAAATCATGCCCATGATTTATTCAGTCAACAGCAGAGTGATTGTCTTTGTCTTTTGTTATTAATGACAGAAAGTAGCGGGTTTATTAGGCTGCTGTCACTTTAAGACCTGAGGCACATGAAGTGTATCTGTCATACATATTTTCTCCCAACTGTTTATGTTCATTTATCACTTTCTAACTCATTTAAAATTGTGCTTATGAGGACACTAGACAAAACGGGATTTTATTTTACATAATTATACGTGGTTTTGTCCCTTCACGTGTGAAAAAACGAACTGAGGCCGGAATGCTGTCTGATATAGTGCTTGAAGGGTTTAATAGCACTTGAATGAAGGATAGCGTGGTCATATAGCCTACTGGATGCCAGGAAAAAACGGATGCTGAGTTAATTGCATTAAATATTTTTAACTCATTAAACTAAAAAAAAAGAACTAAAAAAATAAAAGAATGTGTAAATAGGCCTATATAAAATAGCGAAAATAAAACCTCCTAATGCATTATCTGGTTTTGTTTGAACGTCACATTGAGATGCTTCTGACAGAGTCACATATATAAGAATATTCTAGAGCTCTTTTTCCTGTAGGCCTACAGGTTCTGTGTTAGGATTTGGGTACTTTTGATCAGCATTACTGTTGATCAACGACCTTTAAAACTGTCATAAATCATCAATTTATTAATCCAGTTTATGTTATCAGTCTCCTTGATTTTGTGCTGCTGTGACATTATATTGCACATATGCTGTATGCAGGCACGAACGCAGACGCTGATAGACTCATTCGCTCATTAACCTGGTTATTAATTGTATACGCACACTTTTATCAGTCTCTGAGCAAGACAGTATCCATAGCTGTTGGACATGGATGTGTGAACCTGACCTCGATACAGTATACTGCACAAGAGAGATAATGTCATTATCAAACATAGACTGTTGGGCAACTACTGTATGATAACTGTTATCTAATCAAATAGACCATAATTAAAAGCCCTTTTGTGAGAGTTTGCATGGGTGACTTTGTCAGTGATTTTATGGAAATTTTATAAAAGGATTTATTATTATTACTATAATTGTTACAATGTAACAATAATAATGCTTTTCTTTTTTCAAGTCATAATTTGAACAATTTGGGACTGCTACATTGGTCTATTGTGGTGTAAATGTGTTACTAAAGTTTAAAAAATAGACCAAGCCGTTGTACAGAATGTACAGTGTATTGCATATGCGGTTTCTAGTACACTCCTTTATCGTCACTTACTCTGATTACGGGCAGGTTTCTGATAAGTGAGCATGAACAGTTCTGGAATGCTGTATATTGTGCAATAATGGCAGCACATATATTAAACAGGCAAAGAATCATTTTAATGTAATGTAAATATGATTTATTAATCTGAAATGGCAAGTTTCAAAATGAATGAATCACGAAAGCCTATTCGTATGAGCTTTAATGGAATCATTTTACAGTTAACACATATTTTTCATATTTATTCATTCACGAACAAACGTGGACATACGTAATGACACATAAGCTCAAACACTCCTTGAATCCTTGGTTTGATTGTACATACATTCATTTTTAGCGGACACATTTGTTTATTTGCATGTGCGAACTTTGATCGGGACATTTGAGTTGGATCCAACCTTCGTTCCTGCATTGATGAGCTTATCTTTTGTCTTATCAGGCAAGTTGCTCACCATTTTGAATAGATAATGCCATGGATCATCTTGCTGAACAAGATATTATTTTTGTGCTTAAAGTCCTCCATGATAGTTGTCCTGGTAGTCATGAACTGCCATAATAGTCCTTTAATTTTAATGTCATGCATTTTTGTCATCCAGCAGACTCGTGGACTTTCAGTTGTCATATGTGATACTTTGGCAACTTCAAAACTGATAAGTCCAGGGCCTTCTATTAGACCTCATTTAAAGAGAGTGGGAATTGCTTAATGTGACAGACATGCTGAATACTTCTCCCACACACTTTGCATGTCTAGATGAAGTATTCACTGCAGCTTCATGAATTTAATCTGCAAGATACCATGAAGACAACTGGTGGTAAGAGTTCATTTTTTCATCCCGCCCCCCTTTTTTTGAAGTAGTTTATTAGTTTAAAACTAACCTTAAAGCGATAGTGCACCCAAAAAATGAAAATTCTGTCATTATTTACTCACCCTTATATTGTCACAAACCTGTATATGTTTCTTTCTTCTGCTGAACACAAAAGAAGATATTTTGAAGAATGTTGGTGTCCAGACAGTTGACAGCATCCATTGACTTCCGTCTGGATACCAACATTCTTCAAAATAAAGAAACACAGAGAGTTTTGGAACAACTTGAACGTGAGTAAATGACATAATTTTCATTTTTTTTGGTAAACCATCCCTTTAACCCATCCATCCGTATGGGTTAATGGTTAATGGCAAACTTCTGATTAAAAAAAAAAAAGAAGCAATTTCTTGCTCATATATATTTTTATGTATTATCCAACATTCAATTTTTTGCAGGTAAGTACTTCACTGCACCAGTCAACCCTGACTTTACTGCTTTTGAACAACATTGTATTTGACAAAATAATTGAAGTAAAATCTTTTCTTAATTTCTACATAACTTTATGTGAAAAATAATGTAGAGGTTGTCCTGAAAAATCTGTATGTTTTTGAGAGTGGAGATATTTTCTTGCAATTTGATTGGTGGATATTGGAAGAGCTGATCTAATGGGTGGTTGATTTTATGCCAAATAAACAGACAAAAATCAATCATCTCAAATCATGTGCTGTTTGTTCTGTAGTTAAACTTCAAATGAGACCCTAAAATGAAAAAAAAAACCTGGAAGCCGAACTTTAAAATGTAGGACATTGAGTGATCCAGGTTTCAGGCTGCAACATGAAGAATTGACCTGTTAGTATATTTTTAATCACATATGTACATGTAGATTTTTGTGATTAAATTCAAAAATCCAAATCTACACATTTTGCATGTTATGCTGCTGCTGATAATAATACATTTAAAAATAAAAAATAGCTGAATTATTTATATTGTGTGTTTGTTTATTTTAATACAGTTAGTAAATTTGATTTTGTTGTGTGAACTGTTAAGCAGAAGAAAAAAAAATGCAGAAAAGCAGAAAAAAAAAATTTTAAGCAGAAAAAAAAAATGAAGTCAAAATGGCCTGGCGATATCGGCACGCTTCCATGGAGTGACCATAAAGGCCATTGCCCGTCTGTGTCTGAGGTACACATATATCTGTCAATATTAACTGTTTGTTTTTCAACTCAATGTCATTGGTCTCTCAATCACAAGAATCGTTTGTAAACATGGGCGGTAGCCTAAATTTTCGGTAAGGGGTTCAATCAGTTGAGAAATCTAAATTTTTACAAAAAATAAATATAATAAAAACATTAAATAAGTTTTGATAGTGTAGACTCATAGCTGATTCATTCAACAACAACGTCTTGTTATTTCTATAAGGAGCAAAGGTCATTTATACAATCAGAAATCAGAGAGTGAGTTTTGATGAGGTGGGTCCCTAATTTCAAATATTAAAAAAAAAAGAAAAGAAATTAAAGGGTCTTTGTATGCCAACAAGCCTTTACTAATGAAATCAGTGGATCACATGACATAACGTTTACGAGAGGACATATATTTTCGGAAAGTACATCTGACTGTTTTTATATATTCTGGAATATTCAGTAAGCTAACACTGAAATATGACAAGCTGTACACGATTTGGGCTCCATGAGAGTTCACAAGGCAGCATCTGCTGCCTCCTGGTGGATGTTGAACATGTTCCCATCACAGTTTTCCACCTTTGAATGCTCTAATTTTGTAAATTAGCCTATAAAAATGATTTTTGAAAATCTGAAAATCTATTTTAAATGGTCATTTTGAGCTATGATGCCACTTTCAAGAAATTTTTTAAGACATCATAACTGAATAATAAAATACAAATCCATATTTATTTTGGGTGATGTCATATCAGGTAAATAGTCATTGGAAAGCAAGGTTTGTTTAAAAAGTTGCCACAATATAAATTAATCTTGGTTTGCTGGGGACTGGATGGGTAAATATATTCAACAAAATCTTAAAGTCAACATTAAATTTACTTCCATAATATGATGCATTATATAAATAACTTTCTGTACTTTATTTACATTTTAGCTGATGGGAGTCAATAAAATGGACTGTCAATTTTTAAGTTATAAATTGCCCAACAATTCTCTACTCGATCCACTGTTGTCTATAAGTTATGTTGTATATTGCAAGAGAATTTGGAGGAAATCCAACAGTATCCAGCTGCAGTACGAGCTTTCTTAGCGACCAAGAACTGTTATTTCTTGCAATCTGCTCCACTTCGGAGTGAACGGACTCGTCCAAAGTGCAGCATGGGTGTTCCACCCAATCACAATAACGTTATGAGTGCACAGAAATGATCAATTTGCTCATTTTATGTATTTGACTATATCGAGTTAATGCTAAAAACATGAAACATGCGTTTATAATGAGCACTTTCTCAAATATAATACAAACTGCCCATTCTCAGACACACGCGTCCCCCCGCAGTGCAGTGGTGGACTCGTCCCCTGACAGCGGAGCGGCGTGTGGTGTCGGGTCTCTCGCTCAATGATGAGGTTTCAAGTGCGCCTTTGAGATGTTATGGAGTCTGTAGGATATTCTGCAATTTGTAACTTTTTCGATTTCCTTTTATTAAAACTGCGCTCTAACTTTTAGGGTACAACATCGACCTGTACGTGTACGCGTACGTTATTTAGTTTTTTGTTTGTCTATATAAGCTTCTGTGAGTTTTTTTTTTCCATGGCGAAAATGTTGAAAGTTTTGTGAGGACACTCCTTCTTCAGACGGACTAAGGCTACAGCTGACAAATTGGGGGACATATCAGGTCCGTCATTTTCTTAGAGGTAAGTTGATGTCTTTTTTTTTTTTTAAGCCTCTAATATATTTTTTCAACATATGCCGCTTTCTTGTAACCCATTAGTTGCGTGATACACAGCGTCTATGGCAACAAAAATAAAGCAGTTCAGGCTAAATACTGTTTTCATGTCTCATATTAGCAGTCTTCGATGGTTTCCATAATGGTACACGTGGTCGTTTCGTTTTTTAAGGATTTATTTATTTTTATTATTTTTTTTTAGTTCATTGCCAGGTCACCATAAAAATCTATTCTTGTAAGCATGCCCAGGAAAACTGACCTTATGTTGCTAGAAGACTGTATTTGACCTTTTGCATTTAATTTGATGCATCATATCACTAGATTCCTCAGTTATCCACACTCAATATATGTGACAAATGTTTGTTAGTTACTATATATAATAAAACTGGGTGTTTAGTTATAGTTACACTTGTTGTGATACTTCTCTTATGTTAAATTAATATTTGCAGCGAAGCTTCTTTTCAGTGCCAGTCTGTAGGTGGGCTAATAACAACAAGCTTTTCTTCCAATTCAGTTGTCATTTGTATTCTTAATTTCCCCTCTGTTATGATCCCCTTCTGGGTCACAGCATGATCTCCACAGCTGGAGCAAGAGGTCGATTCCCCACTTTTCCAATCAAGTCTCTCCATGATGCCTTGCAATCATCTCAGTGGCATACCTGCCAGCCTGCTGTCAGCCTCTGAACAAACCTGGAAACATTGTCAACATTTCATTTCTGGTTCAGTCGTTGGAGTTGGGCTTGTAACGTGAAGGTTGCCGGTTCGATTCCCATGCCGGCAGGAATTGAAGGTGGGGATTGTGAATAAACAACACTCTCTCCACCTTCGATACCACGACTAAAGTGCCCTTGAACTTGAAGTGCCCTAAGCCCTAATTTGCTCCCCGGGCGCTGTCGCAAATAGCTGCCACTGCTCCGGGTGTGTGTGTTCACTGTGTGTGTGTGGTGTGTGCTTGGGGGTTAAATGCAGTGCAGAGCAATTCAGAGTATGAGTGGTCACCATACTGACAATACGTATACGTCACTCACTTCACTTCACTTTCTTAAATCTGATAAAAAAAAAAAAATTGGGAATTTCATTTTCAAATTCCTCAAGAGGATGTGGAATGTGGGAAATGACTTGGACACATTATTTACATTATTTAATAAGCTATGGGGGGGGGAAAATAAAAAATTCTTCAGAAAGGGTACAAGCGGATTGTTTTTTTTTTTTCCTTAGTTTAACGGTCCACCGGAGCAGCAGAAGAACTGTGTTTTCTGTTCTACTGATCTTTTGACACCTGTCAGGGTGCATTTTAGTTAGGCCACACTGGGGAATAGAAGGCTTAATGAGCCTCACACACACACACACACACACACACACACACAGTTAATTGAGCTGATGTTTTATGCATGATGGGTCAAAGATGAATACTGTACAACTGCATGCTGAATTGCACTCATGTGTACCAAGTGTGTCCCACACTTTCCAGGTAATGTTTTTTCTGGCAATTTGATCCGTGCACGTGGCAACCTGGTACATATCTTTGTTTGATTTGAATGGGGTGTAAAGAAAGCTGTTATTTGGAAATGAATTAAGGGCAATAATTGCTCCATACAGCTTTTCACACTGGTCTGTGAAAAAAATACGTTGTGTGAGTGTGTGGAATCTGGTGGCTAGACACAACATTCACATTTGCCAGAGTGGCAGTGTTGTAATGGGGGATAGTTTAATGAGAGGAGGGAGGGTAACAAGACAAGTTTGTGCAACCAAGGCTACTGGGAGTGAAATTATAGGGCTTGTGTGGAAATTAAGGAATGTTTAGTCATTAGATGCAATAGAAGAGCTGTGACTTAGTGTGACAGAACTTTCCCTTTAGAGACATGGCAGAGAGAGACATTTGATGAGAAGAAAGTGCAATGGGGATGAGTGTAATAGAATCCAGCATTTAGGATAAACAGAGAAAATATGTTAAACTAACAAATGCAAATTTATTCTTCTGGACAGATGGCTTTAGTAAATGAAATAACATTGAAATACTCACAAGCTTGGCTGAACTGTACATTTCCAAACCTATTTTCACCCTTAAAGGGATAGTTAACCCAAAAATGAAATAGTTGTCATCATTTCACTCTCTGGGAGTTCCAAGTTGAGTAACTTTCCTTCCTCTGTGGAAAACTTGTACTGAAGAATGTATTGGTAATTTCTTTCCATGCAGTTACAATGAATGGCGACTAGAGTGTTCAAGCTGTAAAAAGGACTTTTGAGCGCCATAAAAGTATCATAAAAGAGGTTCATATGACTAATGCATTTTCTGAGGTCATGTAATAGCTCTGTGCGAGAAACAGATAAAATTTACTGTAAGGGATAATGACATCATGCTAGTTGACGATGTCTTGATTTGTGAACAATTTGTTGATCTTTCCAGTGGATCAAATTTATATCGTTCACAAAACCATTCAGAATGAATCGTCCTGTTCTCTAGTTCAACACAACTGACTGCTCCTGTATGTTAAGAATATCAGAGAATAACAAGCGAAAAGATTAAATGTCAGTCTGTTCCTCTCATACAACTATCATAGACGTCAGAAGACTTCCATACAAAACATATAAACCACTTTTATGATTCTTTAAGGAATCGGTTCCCATTCTTTGTAATTTCATGTAGTAATTGTTTTTAAATTAAGTCATACAGTTTTGGAACAACATTTAGTATTTCATTTTTGGCTGAACTTATCCCTGTAAGAAACCGGAGATCATTCTTTGCAGTCTTGACATAAGGATCTAAGTAAGCGTAAGTGAATGTGTGCGACTTTCAATTCATTGGCCGCTATGTGAAATAACGTGAAGAATTACAAAGTGTGGCAAACTGTAACAAACCAGTTTATCCTCTTTTCAATGTGGAAGTAAGGTGTTTTATATGAAACTTCTCATTTATTAGCCACTATAGGGAAATAACGAGAAGTATATTGAAGTGCAGTTATTGGTGGATGATTAAGAGAATACATTAAAATAATATGGTAAGAAATACAAGTTTGCAGTATCAAGCAGCATAACTAGCGGTTTTGTACAGCTGGAAGGGGATGACACCGGAAGCCAGACATTCAATTTACAAAAATAAGGTGGATATGGTTTCCCTTAGAGTGTCACTGGTTTGGTTTATAAAAGACACCAGTTGTGAAACCACCTGTAAAGCATTATGGTTTGTGACTCGAGTGGCAGAGGATGCTTGTGAATCATGAGGTACTGGAGCATACAGTAATACACCATCTGCTCTCCATCCAAAAAGAGATGTATCTCACTTTTCTCTGTTCTCATTCAATTTTTTTTTTGCTAGGGGCTTTTCAAGCATTTTGAAAATTAGGGCTGTGTTCAACTCCTCACTCCTCTCATCATGTCTTCCATTTTGGTTCCTCTTCACAGAGAATGAATATGTGAGTCTCAGAGTCAGCTCTATATATCTGCCCCCTGTGATGTTGTTATTTCTGCTGGATCAGGGCCTATGGGGACCCTACTTTTTCAGATTTTTTTCCCGTTTTGATAGCAGCATGAGCTTACATTTTTTCCTTCAGAATGGAAAGTTCTGGGTTTCTTGTGGCTTGGTGAGTGTCTGAGGGAAAAGAGGGAGGGAGCAGCAAGCTACGCCCATGTTTATGTCTGTTTGCCTGCGTGCTGCCAGGCCAGTAGCTTCACCCATGTGACTCCAGCCAAGGGAGGAGCCACCCTTCTGATGGCCCTGACAAACTAAGCAAACAGTGCAAAGCCATTTTCTGAAGAGGTGGACATATCTAGAGAACCAAATCTAAAAATACCAGTGAAGTGTATTTCTATTAGGTGACATAGTAAACCTGTACCTCATTGACAAATTGTCGCTTTAACTGAAATAAACTGCCGATATAAACAGATATTTATGGTGTCTTTGAAAATGAATGATTTTTTTTCAATTATTGTTATTTAGCAAAATATGTATCCGTCTGTTGCTCTGTGAATGCAGCACGAAATATATGACAGAGGGTATTTTAGTCACAGGAACACCAATTTAGATTTTTAATGAGCCATGATCTCTCTTACCACCCTGCAGTCTTGAAATCAAGAGCTTGTGGGCTAAAATAGGGCATCCTGCTTCCCTGGAAAGGATGATACCCGGATGAAAATATATATTTGCAAAAAATAAAATTGCACTTGTTAATGGTCTTCTGGGCCAGAAGCTTGCACAGGTCTGATAGTGGCTCGGTGACTTCTATCTTATGAGTATAAGATCTTTTAAAAATCTAGTTTAAAACATAAATGTACTTATAATTATAGAACTGTATATTATATAGTTCTTATAGTTCTTTTTGTATGCATGTTAGTTTCATATGGTTTTGAAAAACTAAAACGTTCATAGTAAAAAGTACATTTAAATACATCATATCATTTATTTATTTACAAATGGCATGAATTATTAATAAATATACTTTTCAGTGTTGGACCACATTTATATAGTAAAAAAATTGAACAAAAAAAAAAGAATAAAAGAAGAGCCCCATTGACTTTAACACACAGTCACGAAGGTCTACACTGTGCTATGATATAATATTAATTGATTTTAAGATGCTTTTTTAGCATTCCATTTACAAATATTAATAAGCAGTTTAGTGATTTTGTTCAAATATTTTTTTCTATGATATTCTGTAGAACTGTATACTTTTAGTTTGGCTTTTTTTCTTTTTGTTATAGCAGGACAGTTGTATCACCCTGACATTTATGCCCTCCCCAAAATATCAAAATGAACAAAAATTTAAGGGACGATTGATTATGATTTCACTTTTTTAACTTTAGTTAGTGTGTAATTTTGTTGTTTCGGCATAAACAATGTCTCCAAAGTTACTACGCTTAAAGTTCAAAGCAACCGTAGATATTTTCCTTTTTTTTTATTTTCTTTGCTGTTTAAGGACTACAACAAACCCTAAAATTTACATAAACCTTGCCTCCGACAAAGTGGGTGAGGCCATGTTGGGCTGCTTTAGAGAAGAGTCAGTTGTAGTAGAGTATTTTTGCCATGCCGTCATTTTACGCCGCACTGCTTCACAAACGGTCAATTCAAAAGTGGATTTGCACAAAGGATTAAAATGACGGCACATGCTAGTTGATGAGTTGAATCAACTCCACAGCAACTACATAAATTTATCCACTAACCATTCAGAGATGTCCAGTTGCATTCTATATAAGTTGTAGCTCACCATTAGTGTCCCACTCCGGTTTGAACAATGTAAGGCTGGCAATCTTCATTTTGGCTGCGTGAGATTCTCCAGCTTTCTTGTTGTTGAGCAATGGAAGCACGAGCTGTTAAAGCTCTGCCCTCTTTTGGAAAGCAGGCCGGGAGCAGCAGCTCATTTGCACTTAAAGGGACACACAAAAACAACGTGCTTTTGCTCACACCCAAATATGGGCAAATTTGACAAGCTATAGTAAAAGATCTGTGGGATATTTTGAGCCGAAACTTCACAGACACATTCTGCGGACACCAGAGACTTATATTACATCTTGTAAAGGGGGTATTATTGGTCCCCTTTAAAGACATGCTTATCACAGAACAGATCATTGTATGTGCATTTTTTTGTTTTGTTTTTCAGTTTATTGGTATCATTTATCATTACTTATTTTAAATGAATAATCAATTAATACATTAATTGTTCCAGACAAGAATAGGGCCGTCCTTAGGACTCAAGTAAGATTCAGAAATATGAACAGAAAAACCAAAGAATGGAGGAAAAAGTAGTAAAAGAAAGACAGGATAGGAGTGAGTGCATATGGCCATGTAGCTTATATAACCTATCGTTAAATTTCACTCCCTGCCACCTCACCATTTATATGGTCTTTATACTTGTTTAAATAGAACAAGCAGTGCCTCACACTCTGCCCCCTCTTAACGCCGCAAGCACAGGCTCATGTACAGTAAGAGACACCAACCGTTCCAAATTACCCACACACATGCAAAAAAAAAAAAAAACCATCTCTTCTTCATCTCCCTGGTAACCCACGCCGTCTTGATCGTTGCTAAGGTGGTCTGGTGACAGTTATGCCCTCATGAGCCTCCCTGAATGCTGCTCAGTGCCCTCCCTCCTTTACCCCACCTGCTGCCCCACTGTGAAGGAGTCAATAAATTCTCACCTTAACAAGGTAATAAATGGTTTCCATGGATACCGTGATCCACTCCCTCAATTTGGAAGGGTAACACGTTTTCCATGATACATCTGGCAGAGGAAATGTGAATCTATTTATTGTGGCTTGTTTAGAAAGTATAAAAGAGGCTGATTTGGGTTTGAATATTTCTTTGTGATTGTGCTGACAGGGAGCAGCGAGGGTCTGGGAATCGTCTGCGGGAGAGTTTCATCATGGGTAAACAGAACAGCAAGTTGCGCCCCGAGGTCCTCAACGACCTGCGGGAGAACACGGAGTTCACGGACCACGAGCTGCAGGAGTGGTACCGCGGCTTCCTGAAGGACTGTCCGTCGGGCCACCTAACGGTCGAGGAATTCAAGAAGATCTACGCCAATTTCTTTCCCTACGGTGATGCTTCGAAGTTCGCGGAGCACGTCTTCCGCACATTCGACACCAACGGCGACGCCACAATCGACTTCCGGGAGTTCATAATCGCACTGAGCGTGACCTCGCGCGGAGGCCTGGAGCAGAAGCTCCGCTGGGCCTTCAGCATGTACGATCTGGACGGCAACGGATACATCAGCCGAGCTGAAATGCTGGAGATTGTACAGGCGAGTTTTTTTATTTCATTTGTTCTAGTTTTTTTTGGTTTCGTTTGCATTGCTGTGTTTTAGCTGGCGAGCCATTGTTTTTAGAGCAGCTTGTTCCATATCAATATTGGCTCAGTCTAATGTTTGGTGTTACAGACCTCCTGAATAAACAGATCTCCTCAATCAAGTGTTCCACAGGCCATATGGTCTTGCCACAAATGGTGACCAAACACAAAGGCTTTGTTCGCTACTTCAAAGGGACTGTTGACTCTCAATGTTAATAAGATAGATGGCTCTTTTACACCTGCAGCAGAGGACATGCTATAAAACAATATCTGAAAGTGACATTAAATGAGAAACAGGCTCATGATCATTTGCATTGATTACACTGATATGAAGTGTTGATGGAAGCTGTGACAGTGACAGCTGCGTTATGCAACTTTCAGTTGTTGCATTATAAAGACTGAAACCTTTGCATGTGACAGCAAACTACCATATGCTTTGACACACAGTTACATTCATTTTCACAGGCAATTTACAAAATGGTGTCATCTGTGATGAAGATGCCTGAGGATGAGTCAACGCCAGAGAAACGCACAGATAAGATATTCCGACAGATGGACACGGACAACGATGGTACGCCTCCTGAGATCCGTCTCCCACTCGTTGATATTATTTATAAAGACTCTTAAAGTTAAACCATGCAAAATGTGATAGAAACTGCACTGCAGAACAATTCTATATTGTCTTTGTTTTCCAGTAAAATTCTTAAAACAAGATATTTGAGAAGCAAAATTGTGTAAGGAATCAAGATTTTTTCTAAGTTTACTATTCTTACCCAATTGCCAAATCGTTTTTTTCTTAAGCCAAATTTAGTGTTTTTAATATCTTATGTAACTTTGCTTTCCAAGGATATTTATCTTGCTTTAATGATAAGATGTGGAAAAACAAGGCAAAAATACTAATTACTAAAAATACTAAAAGAGAATCCTTTTTCACAGTGTCCATGACAACCACTGACACACAAATGAAGCCATATTTAGAATTTATTAAAGTTCCAGGATATTTGACCACCACTGAAATGTTAGTCTCGGAAATGAACAAAATAACTTTTTTATTGTTTTTTTTGTTTTTTTTTCTCCAAATCTATAGGCAGACTGTCTCTGGAGGAATTCATCAAAGGTGCCAAAAGCGACCCCTCTATCGTCAGACTACTGCAGTCTGACCAAAGCACCTCTCGACAGTTATAAATACAGGTCTTAAAAAGCAGCTTACAGGCAACCACTCACATGCACTCTGAAAAGACAAAGATTATTTGAAAGGTAGTTGATGGTGTTATCGATGATAAATTTCCTGCTTTAAAAGTTTCCTTGTTCATGGGTGGTCACCTGTTTCATCAGTATTCCAGCCTTTTTTATTTTAATGAAATTCTGTTGGCATTGCTGAGTTGTCAACTCAGTCCCAGTCTGGACTGGGTCTAAAGTTGAAATCAATTGTCAAAAATCCACTTTTAGCAGTTACTCACATTTTAAACTTGGTTGCATTACACAGATTTTTGTCAAATCAAAAGCTCTCTAGATTGATTCTGTAGAATTGTCAAGTTACTTCATGGTGTCTTTAAGTGATGACTAAAAATATTTATATTTCAATGGTTTGCATTCCACTTAAAATGTGTAAATGACTAGTCAGTACCACGTGTGAATTCCCAGAATAGCTATTAGGCCAAAACATGGGGCCTCATTTATAAAATGTACATACGCACAGATTTGATCTTAGAGTGTACGCTAAAATCCATGCCAACATTCATATTTATAAAAATGGTCTTTGACGTGGAATAGTGCTTAGCGCCACGTAAGGGTCTAAGCAGATGTACGCACGTTTCCTTGTGGCTGAGAGTCTGAGTGCTGCAGGTAATCGGAAATCTAAGCTATTCTTTCCGCTCGCCGTTCTCAAGTAAAGCGTTTGGACATTGACTGGTGCTCTTTTATATGTTAATGACATTAATTAGATGGCGTTTACAAGGCGGAGACCTGAAACCATTCGGCTGCACACAATCTCAAGATCATTTGTTAATAAATTTTACATCTGGAAGAGTGCGTACGTTCGTTCTCTGAATCATTTGAGAAACGATCGTAAGATCAAACGTAGGTTTCTGTTTTATTGGTGTTTCTACGTATTATTTTATAAATGAGGCTCGATGAAATTCTGCTTGTAAATATTCCATTTGTTTTGCATTCAGTCAAGCTAAAATATCTCCAGAGCACTATTTACATTCCCTTGACGTGTTCTATTTGTGCTAGGTGTTTTTTGGTTGGATGTTGGGTTTGATGTGTCAGGTAGTCTAGCTGCAGGTAGTTTGGAGCAGCCTGCTGTCCAGCCAATTATGATAGACTTTGTTTTAAAAGGAAAGTATTGCTTCTTTTATTATGTAACAGTTTGGGCACAGTACATTTTTATTTTTATTTTTGAAGGAAAATACTTTTATTCAGCAAGGATGCGTTACATTTTCTACATTTTACAAACGATTTGAAATCATTTCTATTCGTGAAAGAATTATGATAAAAAAAAAAAAAAAGATCCATTGTTTCCAGAAAAATATTAAGCAGATGGGTTCTGAAACCAGCTTTTGCATTCACAGGAATAAATTAAATTTTAAAATAGAAAACTTATTTTATTTTCTGTTTTATTGTAATTTTGATTAAAAAAAACGCAGCCTTGGTGAGCATAAGAAATTTGTTTCTTTCAAAAAAAAAAAAAAAAAGAATCTTGAATGTTTCCATTCATTTCCATTGTATTTAGATTTAAAATCAATACAAATGTGCTGGAATAAGCGGGCCAGAAACATGAATTTTGGTTTCAATTCTAACATAAGCAAACAAACTTCACAGAACCATTTCTGCCATTAAGGTTAAAAAAAAAAAAAAAAAAAAACACCAAAAAACAGCAACCATCAGCCTTTAGGCTACTCATTAATATTTGAACGCTGTTGTCCACAGATAGAATGGCGAACAGGCAGTTAGTTTCTATTCATCCTTTCACCAGTCCAGTGTCAACATGAACAGTAGTGATTCTGTTAGATAAGCAGCTCCATGGAATGCGACAGTAATACTAAGTGTCTTCAAGTTTCTGTTAATGGAAACATTGGATTATGCTCTTAATTTGCTCTTTTGCATGTGTGGTATTTCAGTGCAACCTTCGTATTTTTTTCTCTCTGTAAAATGACTGTTGAAGTGAAATGCCAAAACTAATATTTGTACTGGATATATATTAGCTTTATGAGTCATTTCTAATTTTGTATAGTGTTAATTGTGGGAAAAAAAGGTTGTATACTGCAGCTGGGATTGGGACATCCAGCCATATTTTTGTCAAGCCAAAGCATCAGTGTGAATCTGAATGTTTCATCTTTACAACTGAACAGTGTATTTGTCTGCATGAAGTCTCAATAAACCACTGATTCATAGGCCACTGGTGTCTATCAGAATAACTTGTGACAATAAAAACAAATCAATTTATTTTTGTTTTATTTCATAACAAAAACATTTTTTTCTTTCAAAACAAAGCAGTGTAAGAAAAATCTACACGATGCCCGCATTACACCCGGTCTAGCACACAAGACAAATGGGCAAACTGGGATAAAGGTTGGCTGACATTCTTTTCAGTAACTCAATTTAAAAACAAATAACCTAAAGAAAAAAAAAAAAATCACATGAGAGGGAAAAAGGGTGAAAATGGAAACAACGTTAGGCTTGCACCTCCAGTGAAATGAGCTGCTGGAATCACGGAAAGGCTGATAAATAACCACTGGTTTCTCATTAACAGCAAGACCAGTACCATCAAATTAAACCTAGTCAATGAAACAGATTAGAATCAATGTGCCCTATGAAGAGCCTCTGTGTGGCATCTGCTTACTGGATACAAGTGATTGAGAACCACATTCTCCAAACTGATTGAAAGATCCAATCAGTCAGAAAAAGTGAAGGAGGAACTTGAGGCAGAGAGTAGCTCAATCATGATGGTACATACTGAAAAACCACATTTTTAAACTAACACGGGGATGTTTTCTTTTAAAAAGCTGCACAACCATTTGCTTTATTTGTATGTTTTCAGGAGTCTTAAGGAAGTTAATGTCCCAACCATCCCCTCATCCATGGGAGAGAAGACATGGCAATCATTTGGGTCTCAGAGGTCTAGAGTGGTTTAGACCAGGCTCATAACTCATCCTTCTCCAGATCGTCCAGATCCACATCGCTCAGGTCAATGTCATCCTCCATGGGCAACTGAGGAAAGGAAAAAAGCGGGGTTGAGAACAGCAGAGGACTTCCATCAACCCTCGCAGTGTTCTCTCTACTCACCACTCCATCTTTCCCGTCCCAAGGCTCCACAGTGTTGATCTTAGGCAAAGCTCCGCCTCCCACCGTAGCAGTGGAGCCACGGCCAACAGAAAGTTCCCTGCATAAATAAAGACATTAATAGTTTAACAACATAAAACAGGCTGACAGTTAGAAGGGCCATTATAAACAACACCTTAAATCTACTGTATGCTAACTGTCTCTGTGACGTAGCTTGTTTCCCAGTAATATAAACTAGAGACTTCTGTTACCTAAGGAATTCGTGGATGCCCGTTTCACTGAATGAGCCTTTAAGCAGAGCGAACTTCATCTTGCGAGCGTTAATGGCTGCCATGGCGGGATAGCCAAATCCACCGATCCCAAGAGCGGCCTCTAGCTCCATCTGTGCCCCCGCTTCGGTCCACGACCAACTGTAGAGAGAGGAAAGAGTGAGACGTGTGTAACTGCATCCCGCTTTCTATTCCCTAAAGTCTCGTCTCCGCCACACAAGCAGAGACATGTACCCGTGTTATTTATGGGCAGGCCAATCTCAACTTGTACTATGGATGACGCTGAAAATACTGACCCCCACATCTTCTTCTTGTATTTCTCTGCCATCATCTTCATCACTTCCAGGTAAGAGTTTCTTCCAGATGCACCTGCAATTATAGAGAAAATCAAATTAACAGTGTTTTCGTTGCTGCGTGTTATTGAACCATTACAAATTGGTGGTTATTTGAAATAAAGCTGAAATAAATATTAGAAGATAAACAAAAATGAGAAACATTTCCTTTGCAGCAAACTGAAATAAAATCTACTGAAATGACTAAAATAAATTTACGCTAAATAGACATTAAGAAAAACCTAAAAGACAATTTAAAATATTAACTAAAATTGCACTGTAAATTAACCATCAATCATATGTTCCTAACATATTTATCTTATAAAGTAAATTGAAAATGAAGCAATCACTTATAAATTATCAATGCCAATACATTATTTTTATTTATTTTTAATTCACATTAAATTAAGGTACTTTTTTCAGGTTATGACTGGTATCTGATAAATGGTTGATATTAAAGTAAAGAAAAAAAAATTAATGCAACAAGTGAATTGAAGCATATCAACATTTTAATGAACAGAATGAAAATGTTTTTAGATTTTCTAAAGATTATTTAACGGTTATTAAATTGGTTTTTGGTTAACTAAGTGAATGTTTGATGTAATCTAAATGTAAAAATAGAGGAAAATGATCATGCACTATTAAATATCCAATAATCCAAAAATAAAAACTTTATTATCCAATATGGCACCAATCCTCCTCTAGTGACATGACCGTTTGTTCTGCTTGTCATTTTCACATATTACTTAAACAACAGTCTTGATGAAATCATTTGATGTGTTTTAGGCTGATGTTGGATCATACCTGTGTCTAGAATGTGAGGCAACACAGCTATGATACACAGCTGATAGTCCTCGCAGGTCTTCTTCAAAACCTCTTCACTCAAAATCTGAAGGAAATAAAAGCCACAGAAATATAAACCTACCTATTATTTCTTCACAAAACATCCAAATAAATGGAAACACTTTACATGTAACTTGTAACGAAGCCACTGTAAAATAGTTACTATAGTAATAACTAATGCATGCAACTAACCTCAAACCAAACCCTGATCCTCAGCCTCTAGTAAACACATGTAGTTCATTAATATTACTCAGTACTTAAATATATAATTACACTGCAATAAAGACACCTTAAAATAAAGGGTTACACTTTATTTTAAGGTGTCTTTGTTACACTGTAATTATACATTTACGTACTAAGTAATATTAAGTAACTACATGTACTTAATATAGGGTTAGGATTTCAGTTGGTTTAGAGTTCGTTGCATGTAATTATGCATAATTTATAGTTATTACTGTAGTAACAACATGTAACAATGACACTGTAATCAAAGTGTTACCAAATAAAGTAGAACCAAACAATACACAGTTACACCATATTCTTTAATATGATTAAAACTAGAAAAGAAAACACACACCTCTTGAAGCTCTGGAGGAGGGATGTTATCAGAGAAGAGGTCCAAGGCACGAGCAACAATGTCAGATCTGGTACGTCCCCCCTGATAGTCTTCTGGCTCCTCTCCTTTACGAAAGACCTTGATGGTGGGGAATCCTCGAATCTACCAATAAAGAAAGCAGAAAAGAATTAGTTAACCTAATGACCTGAGGAGAGGGACAACAGACATTCAACAAAAATGAGCTATTTTACCCCCAATTTTTGATGGGGACATAAATAGGATCTGAAAATAAAGAGACATCACATAAGTACCCCATAGCGGCTTGCCAAGCCCTGGTGAACAGTAGCATCCACAGCACCCAGTTTCACTTTACCCTTCGTCTGTTCTTTGACTTCTGTGGCGGCTGCCGTCCATTCCGGCTCAAGACTGGAAACATTAAAGAAAGTCAACATGGGAAAGCCCAGCCGGCAGAGGAATTTCATTGCATCTTTGAATCCTTGTAAATAATTGAACATGGATTCAGCGCTTCAATAATGCATGGCGCAGCATGTCAGGTACGATTTCAGTGGAGTGACAGACAGACAGGTCTTATGATGTAGGCGGGACAAGGAGAAAGCCACATACTTTTTGCAGTGTCCACACCAGGGGGCGAAGAACTCCACCAACCAGACGTTGTCGCTGTCCAGCACGGTACGGTCAAAGTTGTCATCGGTCAGCTCCACCACATCCTTCTTATTGCCAGCACCACCTCCACTCTGATCACAACATCAGAGGTGTCAATCAATGGTAGGCAAATAAAGCAATGACAACAAAATCTTCATCCAGAGCTTCAATACCTGTCTGCTATAGTCGGAGCCTCCAGTCTTTCCACCAAGTCTGTCTTTGACCAAGGAGCGAAGAGCATTCAGAGCAGAGTCTACAATGGCCTGACTGGTACGGCCACCTACGACAGAGAGAAAGAACTCTACTTAAGCAGGAGCAACAGACTTTCTTATGAAAAGTTTTCCATAAAACATTTTCTTTACATGCATGCCAGGACTTTGTATGAAAATGCAGTACTGAACCTTGGTAATCCTCTGGTTTTTGTTTGTTGGCTCCAAAGATCTTGATAGTTGGGAAGCCTCGGACTCCATACTGACCTCCCAGGGAGTTGTGTTGGTCTGCATCCACAGCACCCACCTTCACAATGCCCTGTACCCAAACACAAATGACATTAATGATACTTTTTATATCCATTTTTACTTTTAGATTTATCCAATTTACAACTGGAGTGAGACAGATTGCTTCCAAATTTTAAGATTAAAAAAAAAAAAAAAAAAGTAATGGGAATCGCAAAGAATGTAAAGATTCAGATTTCGATTCATGCTCCATTTAACAAGTACGGTTCCATTACAACAGTTCTTTTAATGCTTTCCCCGCCACTGACAGAATATTCCGTCATTTATGAGACAACACTTTCACTGTTATATGGCATTGCACAAAAGCATTGCTTATGCACCATGTAGTCTATAGAGAGTCTAAAAAGAAAGTAATTTTTTTTTCAGCTTTATGTTCAAAATGTTGCTTTTCCAGTGTTGATAAAAAAAAAAAAAAGAGAGAAAGTTTCTTTTTTTTTTTGTTTAAAAACAGTCTCTTGATATATGGCATGTTCAGATATTCATACAAAAAAATAGTCTGGGGGCCATGAGAGTTTTGTAAAAATGCTGAGCACTATCCTACACTATAATATACCATTCAAAGGTTTGGAAGAAGAATTTTTATTTAAAAAAAAAAAAAAATCTTATGCTCAGCAAGGCTTTATTTATTCAAGGAAAACAGTAAAAACAGTCATATGTGAAGTGTAATTTACATATGCTGATTTGGTCCTCAAAAACATTATTATGGTCATCAATGTTGAAAACAGTTTTATACAGCTTTATATTTGTGAAAACATCTTTTTAGGATTCTTTGAATGTAAAGTTTTTTGTTTTTTAAAAAATAGAAATATTTAGTCTCTATAAATATATTTACAGTCACATTTGAACAATTTAATACATCCTTGCTGAAAAGTTCATTTCTTTAAAATTTTTTAAATCTTTCTTAGCCCAATGCATTTGAATGGTAGTTTAAACTACATTTTATCATCTACACTTTGGAAGGCGGCAAGTTCAATGAATCATTCCATGCCAGTAATTTGAACTTCTTCTGAATAAGCCACAGTTCTTGATTATCAAGCAAAACAGAAATATCTGAAGAAGTGTAACTAATTACGTAATCTTGAAGTCAGAATTTACCTTTAAAGCGGTGGCTGCTTTCTTCCATTCAGGAGCCAAACTTTTGCAGTGACCACACCTTAAAAAAACCCCCAAAGATTTCAGGTATTGCACATAAACATCCAAACCCCACCATGACACGTGCATCTACATAGGTTTAATGATTCTCATAACTGTGTTGTGTGTTGCAAACAGACTAATGAGATGTAAAACAAAATGCAAATGAACTGCCTCAAGACTCACAAGTAGCTATGACTCATACTTTCAATTTTAAACAAGAAAAAGCAACAGATTGGCCTGATTCAGCACCAGCATTACTTGATCTGTAACTACAGATCTCCATGAGTGACATCCCCATCACTTACAACTTACCAGGGGGCATAAAACTCCACAAGCCAGAGACTGTCACTCTGCATGACTTCTCTGTTAAAGTTGGAGGGGTTGAGTTCAACCACATCGTCACTGGCAGAGTAGAGACCGTGGACAGAGAGTACAGTCAGAGAACATGCCAACACACCTGAGAAGATAAAGAGGAGCATCAGTACTGGAGATCCAGCAGGTGATTTCATCAGCTCGATTACAAAAAAACACTGCTGCATTGTTTTGTAAAAAACAAGAACCACAGCATATGATTCACAATAAACCACTCTATGTACATCAGAGAGATGATTGCAGAATCTCAATATTGTGCATTTAATAATTATTCTCCAATTGTTCTTGTGTAATTTGCTGTAATGAAAAGGCCCAACCACCAGTTCACCACACTAACTATAGTATTACTCTTATGTGTGTGGATTTAATAGAAACAAAAGCCTCATAAAACACTCTTCAGATGGTTTGCAGTTTTTTTTTTTCTACTTTTTTTCCCATTTTGTCATATTACCCTCCAAACTAGTTCTACATGCTAACTAAAGTTAGGCTCTCTACACCTGACAGTTTGCTTCCAGACGCTTTTGAGACAATAAAACGCGTCTCTACAGCTGAGTTGCCGGCTTTATATCAGTATAACTCACCCAAAAGCGCTCGCATGGTTGTTCTTTGTGTCTAGTCAGTATCTTGTTCAAGGTTTCTTCAGGCTGTGAGCCGCATGAACTCTCCACCTCACTCACTCACTGCATCACACAGCCGGTCTCCAACCAGCAGCGTAACAACACAACACAGTCGTACCGTGGCCCGCGCTGATTGGCGCGCCTCCACCCGGAGACGACCTTAGCCAATCGGAGCTCGACGTGTAGTTCTGTGCCTTGGTGAGGTACGGTGGCTATGAGGTGACAAATTAGTTTTATGAAATGTACACAAGTAATTATGTATTGAAACAAAAGTAAAATATAATGACAAAAAAGACTATTGTTATATGAATTAGGATGTAATAATAAAATATTCAAACCAAGGCGCACGTTCAAAGAAAGATTTTAATTTCAGCCATAATATTAACATAACAGGTAGGAAAGTACTTCAAGAAACATCCTAACACAAAAAGTATAAAAAAATATATAAGAAAGTTCTTCAACCAAGGGCACTTTTTATAATATCCCTGTGATTTATTAAAACTAGCAAATTGCAACGTTTTTATTACATATTCAAACACAAGACAAGCTATTTTAAGTAAATATAACCATTCGATTAATATTGGTTGTGCAGAATGTCCAATGAATCAAGCTGTAATTGTGTAAAATTAAGCAAATAACATGAAAATAACTATTTATAATACACAAAATGTCAGCTGTGAATTTTGCCTTAGCGAAGGCCAACCGTATTTTTGTTCAATTAAACTTTTTAAAATGTCATTTGCATCACTTCTACCGCAGAAAGTTATCAAACACAATACAAGTTGAGAAGTGTTGGAAATGACTTTCAGATTATAATGACAATATTTCTGATGCATAAACAATGTTATTAGACAAAATAAGTTTTTTTTAAGAGTCCACAGTGCCAAAAGAGTTGAAGAAACCCTCATTAAAAGCCTCTATATATACTGTTATCAAGCCAAACACCAGCACTTAATAGTGTATTTAAATGCATTTATTCAGCAGTGCTTTTAAGTGATGCCATCCTTTTCAATAATCTGTTTTGTGCACACTGTGCTGATAGCAGGTGATTGATCAGGTTATCCTAAGATGTTGAAGATCTTCTGGATGAAAGCTGAAGGCAGAGAAAAGAACAGGAGGCCCAAAAAGATCAGTCCGGTTATGCTGAGCAGAGTCACCACCATGGCCAATTTATACTGCTGCCAACCCATTATGCAGGTCACCCGTATTGGACTCAACAGCCATGACAGGCTAGTAGTTGGACGACTGTGTGAAAGAGAACAGGTTTTATCTCACACACATACATGCATACCCACCACTATGGAAACAGGAAACATGTTTTTATCTCAATGAGTTCATTTTATTGTCTTCATACCGACAAAAATAAATAAATCAATCCATATTGCACACTTGTAAACAAGAATGAAAAATACACTCTTTTTTATATAAACAAGCCAAAATCAGTGCAAACAATTTCATGGTCAAATGCCATTCATTAAATAGAGCAACAGTACATAGCAAGCAAACAAGTACATAACAAGTAAATATACACAGCAAGCAAAATCAACATTAGGAAGTATAAGAAAGAGCATTCTATTGTATTATTTAAACTTAAAATGCCAAATAAAACATTATTCCCCTACTGGGGTCTGTGTGTTTCTCTATAGGTTAAACAACATTATCTTACTGGAGTGCAGACGATTTGAGTCATGGACTGAAAGTGCAAACATCAAGGCAAAGTGTAATCAAATAACATAGTGTATATACGAGGCCTGCAACCCTATCATACATTTTTTTAAGACCATAGCGACCGATGAACAAGTCAGCTTTCTTTAGACTAAGTTGCATGCTTATTGTGCTTTTAGCAGCGACACAAACACGTCTAGACAATAACGACAAAATCTAAGAATCTGAAGCAATGCATTCATATGAACATTTGAACGGATACCAGAAATGCTAGTTCAGTTTGATTTCGTACCAAAAATAAACAGTGCTGCTTTCATTCTCTCCATTTGATTAATTCATCTTGAAATGTACAAATAGAAAGATAAATAACATATTTGATCTCTTCCTGGTAAGGCATGCAAATTGATACGGAAAAGGTCATGATATTTGATACGTTATGCTTAGAGTGCAACTATGAAGGATGGTAAACTCTTGAGATATCATTTGAAAATAAAAGAAGTGCTGTAACCAAATATTAGAAAAGGGACACTTGAGAGGTCAAGGGCAAATCAGAATCTCTCAAATGAACCTTTCTGACCCTTCTTTAGGCCCCAAGCAGCTTCTTGACCAGATAGCCTGGCATGCTGTAGAGAAACAGGCCCACCATGATCAGCAGCAGCAGAGCCAAGACGATCTTGATGATGAGCCACTTGTAGCGGTTGCATATCAGGTAACGGATGGCCTTCAACGGGCTCAAAAACCACAGGAAGGTGGTGTCAGGCCGGCTGGGATGGGAAGTGGTGGAGGTGGAGAAGGGGTTGCAGGAAAGAAGTGGTGAGTTGAAAGGTGAAACCATGGATGATGGAGGAAGAGAGGTAATACAAATGTTAGTGGTTAGTAAGATGACTTGTAACATGACTGAAAAGTTGTTAAATCTCTTAAAGGCATTTAACCATTCATAACCATTTAATGGGATAGTTCACTTAAAAATGAACATTTGTTAACATCACCATGAACATGAATATTGAATATTGCAGTGTTTATGATAAATGTACATAAAAGAACATATATATAAGTTCGACTTGCAATGACATCTCTTCTCTAATGATATGTGCGCCAGGGCCCTCACATGAGATCGCAGCAATTACAAACCACAATGATCCAATGATCCAATCAATTCCCGATGAACGAAATCAAGTACCGCCCTACATTTTTTCTTTTTGGAGAAGCCATTTCACTCAGATATACATCCCAATAGTAAAAAAAAAGACTATTGCAACTTCAATTTCATGGCCACTTTAATGCCATTCCAAACCTGTATGACTTTCTTTTGGTGAGCACAAAAGAAGATATATTGAAGAATGTTTTTTGTCCATACAATTAAAGTAAACACATTTGTATTTCACAGAAAAAAAGAAAAAAATCACACAGGTTTGGAAGAACAAGAGGGTGAGTGAATGATGGCACAATCTTCATTTTTGGGTAAACTATTCCACAGAGCTGGTAAAAAAACATTCGCCTAGGTCTGCCGTGTATGTAAGTGTTACTGTAAATTTGCAGTGGATTTAGCTCAGAGATGTAAAATGACAGGCAACAAAGGTAAGTTCAGAAAGCACAGTAGCAAACAGTCGACTATAAATATGATAAAATCCATAATAAATAATTCAAGTCTTTGCCCAAACAGACAACCAGAGGCAAATGACAACCACAAAGACCTGAGGTACAACACAGCATACAGATATGCAGTAAGAAAGAGTTGGGATGACAAAATGGAAAACATTTAATCACCCACATTCCCTCAGGTCCATGTTGTAGGCCTTTAAAAATGGCATGAGCAACAAAAAGACAGAAATACACTGTGAATGGTGACATTGCACAGTTTGAGCTTAAAGGTTTGCTCAGAGAGAGACAGAAAGCAGAGAGAGTGGGCTACCAGTGGTCTTCCCCTCTCTCCTCACGCCCCTAGAAGTTTCTTGACCAAGTATCCAGGAATAGAGTAGAGGAAGAGCCCAACGAGGAGGAGCAGCAGCAGCAGGGCCAGAGTCTTCAGGATCAGCCAGCGGTAGTTGTGCCAAATGAAGTATCGTATGGACTTCAGAGGGTTCATGAACCACATTAGACTGGTGTCTGGACGACTTTTTCCAAAACAGGAATGGGGGTTGGAATGAAGGAAACGAGCGGGAAAGGGTAGGCGAGGGAAAGGGCAGTCACAGGAGGAAGGAAGGATGTGAAAGAGGAGAGTGGGAGTATTAGAAAGGAACGTTAACACTTTCAGAGGGGCATTCTTCACTGGAGAGAACGCTTCTGACTTAAGCCCACTTTATGTGTCAGTGTTTGTGCCATACCTGTAATTACCTACAGTATTTATAAGGGTTATATTCTATAGCTGTATAATTAGTATATCCTCATCAGTTAAACTTTATACCCGAAATACTCCATGTGTGCTGTCTACTATGGAAGCACATTTCCACCTCAGACTAATAAATAAAAAAAAACGGTAAATGTTTTGCATTTTAAATACAATATATACAATATATTTTGAACATTCTATAATTCAAAGAATCCTGAAAAAATTGTATCTAAGATTTCACAAATATTTCAAGCACCACAACCACATTAACATTGATAATAATAAGAAATGTTTCTTGAGCACCAAATCAGCATATTAGAATGATTTCTGAAGGATGAATGGCCTGCATTTCCATCACAGGAATAAATTACATTTTAGAATATATTAAAATAGAAAACAGCATCACAATTTTATAGTTTTCAATCAAATAAATGCAGTCTTGATGAGCCTATAGTAAGAAACATGTGTCTTTCAAAAACATTGAAAGTCCAAACTGTAGTGTATCTCAGTTTCAACTTATTTCTCATAACTGCACATTTCTTTCTTAAACTAGCTATTTTAAATCTCACAACTGCAACTTTATATTACACAGAGCAAATTTATGTCTCACAATGCTCAAAATACAATATTTTATATCTCGTATACTCTAAAGTATACAATGAAAGTCTGTTTCAGCATTAAGAGTTAACGTTATCTCACAATTACCCTTTTATTTTTTTATTTTTAATGCAGAAACACACTTTCAATCTCTACTCTAGAGTATGTGAGATATAATATATTGCATTTTTATGCATAAACTGAAACTGCATTGATTTTCAGCACCACGTGAGCAGAAGCAATTGTGTGTAGATGAGCTGCTTTATGTCTTACTTTGGTTTCTCAAGTGGCTCAGGTTCGTTCCGTCCAAGGCCGACTGGACTTTTCTCTGCCTCCTCCGCTGTCATTAGATGGAGCTCTGCCTCCACTTTTCCCTGCAAGCACGACATGGTTGGAATGTTAATGAGGTAACCTTATGCAATCATTTCATTACACCACATGCTGGCTAATTATCAAGCAGTAGTAAAATAACATGTAGATAATTGCATTGTATTAACTCACCGTGAGCTCAAATTCATCATTCTCATCTCGGGCCACAAATGGCCACCAGCCCTTCACTCTCTTCTGTTTGAAGATGGAAATGGTTGGCAGCTCATGTTCTTTGAGAACCATGTTGAGAGAGCACTGCTTGGCTGTTTTTGCCCCACGGGGAAACTTATTTAAGTCCAACTCAATCGCACCTGTGGAAATAATCACAGGCTGCATGAAAAATGTCTTTTCATGTTTTGGAATGAAAGGAAACACATTATTAACAACAATAATTAAATTATTCTTCAAACCCAAAATTACTTTGCTGTACATGCAAATAAGTCATAAATACCTAATACATTTTTTAAATTGTGAGCATACCCAGGAAGTCATCTGCAGAGAAGTGGTCAGCATCCCATACTTGAAGGGTAAGACGTGCAGGAATCTTGTACTCTGTCTCATCCCAGGAAAACATGGATTCCTTTTTGGAGATGACTATCTTCTCCTCAGCCATGAGATAGTCAAAGGGGAAAACAAAGCGCCAGTTGAAGTTTCCCTCTCCAGTTAGAGAGTGATAATGCACGTCTGTGTCCTGTTTATCCTCCTGCTGTCCTTTTAACCAGCTGAGCAGGGAGACGATTTTCAATTGTTAGAAGAGGCACAATAATATTTTAATATTTATACAAAAATATACAAGCATGGTATACGTATGGTCATCAATGACTTTTTGTATAAGTCACATGACAAAACATGCACAAATGTTCTATAAAAGTGCATTTTGATATTTGTAAATGTGTAAATGTATAGACAAAAATACTGAATAGACAACATGCATATAATAGCATTTATACATATCAAGTTGATGCTCCATATTGCATCAGGAAACTGAACAAAATAAAAATACTACCCCGTAGTCATTGCAGTTAGTTATTAAAATTTAGATAGATAGATATTATTATAAAGTGCAAAGAATATGTCCTGTAGACTATCAATGCATTACTCAGAAGACTTCTGTGCTTGTAGCTCTTTGATAATATCATTTGAAAGAGAGTGCATGTTATTACAAACACTTTCTGGAAATAGAAAAGAAAAATAGATGCTTGACCTGACATCTAGTCAATTATCTGCACTTAAGTTATGAGGCTTGCATCTTTAGTAGCCAACTACTGTATATAGATCAGAAACATGCATAATTCTATGCGTAACTTTACAAAATAGATAGATTCAGTCCTTAAGCAAAATGTTGGTATGCAAATGCCACATGTCAGATTATAAAAGTAGGTTTTGGCATGCAAACAGACATATCTTGTGCTTTCATGCAGTATTTGATACTGTGAAAGGCATCTCAGTCCCAAAGACATACTAAACAAAAATGTCTCTATAAACCAAGACCATACCAGTTATTAAATATTACACTATAAAACAATTTATTTTAATATTTTTTCATTTCAATTATCAAGGGAATTTTTAACTGAAAAGACAATTGAATTATTATAAATAACATTATCAAATTAAATGAGAGGTGATAACTAAGCAGTATCATTTTGAATGATATGGTCCTGTTTAACTTGGATCTGCATGGAAGGTGGTATTCGTTCATTGGTTGTGAATGGAAGGGGGAGGTGCAGATTTCTGCAGGCGGTGGGCAGAGCGGTCAAGCCATGCGATTGAATCGTCTTTACCCCCTGACATAGATGTCAGACATCTTCTCTCCTGTCATGAAAGCATCGTCCTCTAGAACTACGTCATCAGTGTTCCAAATAATAACACGAAGCTCAAAGCTAGATAACAGCACAGCAATGACGTGGGGGGCAGGGAGGGGGGATAGACAAAATAACACCAAACGCAACAAGACAGACAAACAACAAAAGGAAACAGAAACAAAAAAACAAAACAAAAGGTAACCGATTAACCACACACTTTTCACACACCTGCCCATACCTACCCCCTCACAAATATGTCACTGGACTTTTCCCCTGTGAAGTAATCATCATCTTCCAGAATTACCTCGTCAGTATTCCATATTATCACCCTGAGCTCATATCTGGGAGATGAGTGGAGGGGAAGGAAAAGAATGGGATCATCATCTCACAACTCAAAAATGTAACTGGTTTGATTCAAATGAAAAATAGTACTTGAGAGTATAACTTAATATAACCAAAGTAATAAGGTAAAAACTGCTACGTAAAGACATGATTGACCTTTTTAATGCAAGTTCCTGGTTTTTGTAATTGATTGTTTTAAAAATGGTCTTCGTAATCAAAATATAATAGTCTGCTCTTCCTCTGAAATAACTTTCCTTTTTAAAATTGTGTCTGTGTGCACTATTGGATAGTGGTATTGAATATGCAAATAGCTTTTTAGGCGTTATTTTAGCAAGCTCACTTCTGGCTCTACTCTATTCTGTAACTTTTCAGGATTCAATCCTATCCAGATAAGACCAGGTTCTGCTTTACATTTTTTTCTACTTAATTATGCTGTACACTCAGAAATGGGCTGCAATTTGCATTTATGTTAATAAAATGCACATTTTGACTTTTTGCGGTGCATAATCAAGTAGAAGAGTTTCATAGTTCAGGCCTTATTAAAAATTGGCACATTGTTTAGATGATTAATATGAAAAAAAAAAGGCAGATGAGAGGCGGGAAGCTGGCAAGGTATGAGAGGAAAAAGAAAAAGGGCAGTGTGTTGTATCTACAAACTCTGGGTGAGAAAGAGCGCCATCTGTTTTGTAAAATGTAGCTGAATCACAGTAGTACTTAACCTGTAGTTAAACACAGGTAAAAACTATTATAGTAGACATTTATGAAAAGCAAGTTAAGTAAAAAGACTTTCTGTACTTTGGTAATTTGCCATTCACAGCTACTTCTTAATCCAAAGCTTTTAAGTCATCCAAAGAATATTAATTGCACAAGATAACAGAGCAATCTGTTCCTTGCTTAAGGGTGTAATGATCTAAGAGTGAGAATGTGATCTAAGCTTCCTATCTTTTTCTCATTTTCTTCATGGCTAAACTTAGTGATGCACATATCAAAATGACATTTTGTTCCATCTGGAGACATTAAAGAATTGGTTCACTTCAGAATTTATAATAATTTACTCACCCCCATGTCATCCAAGATGTTTATGTCTTTCCTTCTTCAGTCGAAAAGAAATTATGGTTTTTATTTCTTTTAGAAAATGACCAATCGATTCACTAGATAAGACCCTTATTCCACGGCTGGGATCATGTAGAGCTCTTTTCAGCTGCATTTAAACTTCAACCCATTTGAAGGTCCACTACATGGAAAAAAGTCCTGTAATGTTTTCCTCAAAAATCTTAATTTCTTTTCGACTGTAGAAAGAAATCCATGAACGTCTTAGATGACATTGGGGTGAGTAAATGATCAGGAAATATGAATTCTGAAGAGAACTAATCTCTTAAAGAACTTAAGCAAAAAGTCTGTAAAAATGAATGCAACATGTACAAATGAAATATTAAAGCCTTAACTGCAACAAACTATTTGAGATTACAAAGAACGTGATTAAAGGAAAAGCAACAAAAGTCTCATCACTGATCCTGATTCAAAATGTGTTCAAACTGGTGAGTAAACCGAGACTTCGAACAGAATCATCTACCTCTTTGGTTTGCGTGGTGATATGTCAATGGCTGGTCCTGGTGCTGGTACATCCATAGGAAACATGTCCACCCACATTTCAATCCTTCCCTGTGAGATTATGAAAATTTGAGCAGTTGATAGTTACAATGACAAATTGATAATGCACCATTTTGCGTTATTTTTCCTAAAAAATGTTTTTTTCTTTTCAATGATGTTTCATTTTTCATTTACATTCCCTCATTTATCAGGCATAAACTACTAAAAATTATGCAGCTGTTTATTCATCCTCTGAATTTGTTTCCAAAGAATGGAAATTCAGCAAGGCCAAAACCTTGGAAATCTCCTTGGTAATAAGAGCTGTATTTTGTTGCACACATTTGCATACCTGCTCTATGCCTGGCTTGTCAGGGTTGAGGAGCGGCCTGGTCTCCACATGCTCAGGGATGAGTTTGCAACCAACACGTGGGATCTCCTCCCAATGCCTAAGAACCGTAAGAGCCAAGTGTTCTTCTGTCTGCTTCTTCAGACCTGTAAGCCAAACAAAATGTATATCTTTTAATATAAGATAGGATAAAAAAAAAAATACTTATATTACATTCTCTATATAAGCTCTTAAATATCTCACCACTCTCATCCTCCATTTCTGTTGGCCCCAGAAAGATGCGGTTTGCAACTTTGACCCTTCCACCAGGTCCATAGTGGGGTCCATCCAATTTACCTTCTTTGCACAACTTAGCAAGGATCTGAGTTGGCTTCTGAGGGTCCCGCCATACATTGTAACCATGGCTGGATGGATACACGGTGAGATGAAATTATAGGGCTGTCAGTTTAACACATCTATTCAAGGCGGTTAATTATAAAAACTTTATGTTTGCCTTGGACATATCAAAAAACTTGATTAAATGGATTATTTTGGGTATGGCTGTACTCTAATCATATTTATGGCATAAGCAATTAATTATGATCGATTAGATAAATTCGTTGTCATATTATATAAAATAAAATGAACCGATTGACAACCCCCAAATAAAAATACTTTAAAGACTTTGTTCAATGTGTTCAATGTGTTGCTCTCCTATATCAAGTAAAATAAGGGTGCAGAGAGTACTTACACAGAATAGTTGGATGCGATGCCACACGTGGCTCTGTGTTTGCTGTAGTATCTATTCTCCAAATCAATCTTAGTCTCACCAATCAGGTCATCAGTTCCGACTAAATCCCAGTCATATACTGCCACAGTCAGCATGGACTCCATTGGGAATGTGGCCTCTATGTCAAATGACCTTAAGGGAAGGAGAAAGAGAAGGGTGTGCTATACATGTAGTTCTTTCAAGAAATTAACATGTTCTTGCTTGAGCTCAAACCAATTCATTGGTTCCGTTTGGTTGGTTTATAATAGTGTAGCCTACTCACTTTCCAAAGACAGGATTTAGCTGCTTGGATATATAGTTCTCCTTGTCCCGAATCTCTGACTTTCCCAATCGAATGACTATATAAGGGTCCGCTTTACCATTTATATCTGCAGGATGCAGGTCTGTGGCCTGAGAAGAGATGTTGAAATTCATGTTACTTTAGCTGACACAGTACCACATTAATAACACCAACACCTAACTATGGCAGAGTTGAATTCACTTACTCTAATGATATAAATCCTGATGAGAACATTGATAGGGTCATTGTGAGGAATGCTTTGGAACATTCCCATGTTCGGGTCAAATCCTGCCTCCCTGGTGATCTCCTCAGACAGTGGTAGTTTATACATACATAGGGAGCCCTGGTTCATTAGGAGACCGATTCAAATTTCAAAATTACTTGTTCATACTCTAATTCTTAAACTTGATCTATACATTATATTTTCTTACCTTGAATCTGCCCACAATTCTGTCATCATCAACCACATTGTGGTCATCATCATCCCCAGCCTTTCCTCTATACAGGTTGAAGGTGTGAAGCCAGTCCTCAAAGTTACAATACTCACACTCCAGCTCTTTATTGTACACCTGAGGTAAAGGTGTTTACATTTATGTTGAAATTGGTTTAAATCGCTGCAGATCAAAGTTCATTTAGCTAATGTACACTTATTAATTAAAAGTTAGGGGTCTGGAAGTTTTGAAATGCTTTTAAAAGAAGTCTCATGTTCACCAAGACTACATTTATTTGATAAAAAAAAAACTGTGATATTGTGAAATGACAATATGAATTTTCAGCATTATTATTCCCGCCTTCAGTGTCACATGATTCAGAAATTATTCTAATATGCTGATTTATGCTGATTACTCAAGTAACTTTGCTTATTATTATCACAGTTAAAAACGGTTGTCTTGCATAATACAGTGTCCATCCTTCTTGTGGGCATTTAATAAATTTTGACTTTTCAGGCATAAGGCATTTTTCATTTCCAGCCTTTCATGAACAATCATTTATCACTAAACATTATTAAATACAAAGTTAATAGTAGTTATTAAGATCAATGTGGTTTGGAATTGGTAAGATGTGCCTGGAAAAAAATATGATCAGAAAATCAACGTGCCTAATAATTCTGCACACACTGTGTTTTTGAGGAGGCCATGGTACTTTTCAGGATTCTTTGACGATTGAAAATTCAAAAGAACACAATTTATTTGAAACTGACATTTTTTGACTGTGAAAAAAAATCTTACTGACCCCAAACTTTTGAACAGTAGTGTAAGTGCATTTTAAATGAAAATTCTTTATAAAAAAACACCTCCAGCTGTAGAATAAACATTTTCAAGAAGACACTGACCATAAGTTCGTCAACTTTTGGTTTTGGAGGTCGTTTTTCTGTGCCGTCATGGTTCTTCTTTTTGTCCTTGGAGTTCTTCTTGTCTTTGCTCTTCTCCTTGGGTTTGGTGCCTTTCATAGGAAATTCATCAGCTTTGATCTCTGAGGTTAGGGGTGAATGGACAGGTACAGATGGAAATGAGAAATGATGAGCACAACACCTATGAGACCAATTTGAATGGACGTGTGTAATGAACAATGATGTTTTCAAGCCATGAGAGCTATTTTAAATACCCAAACCCCTTTTCATTTTTGCGTGAACTATCCCTTTAAATACTCTTCATTCATACATTAAAATTCAGTTAAATTACAAGTAATATGTAGAAAAATTGTATCCCAAAGTAGAGAATTTTTATAGTTTCTTAACATTTCATGGCATGAAAAAAGAAAAAAGAAAACAAATGGTTTTCTATCATGACTACAACAGTGATGGATATGGGATGGCAGTGCTCATCAGAACATGTTCCTAACTAGAACGTTAGTTCTATTCAGGAGCACGACACCTGGCGGTGCTAAAAGCGCTGTGGTTACCTGCACTCTCTGCTGCTATCTCCAAATCTTCTCTTTCCTCTGCCTCTGCCAGAGCAGCCTCCTGAGCTCTGAGATTCTGCATTCAAAGAAAGTATATTTCAGTAAAATATTACAGTATATATCAAATGTAAACGATCCTTACTAAGTTGAAATTAAAAAACAGTTCCTCCCACCTCCATCATAGTCTCTATTGAAGCAAAGTATTTGGACCACCAGTCCAACATGCTCTCATCAGGCTCCTCTTCCTCTAGATCTTCTCCCTTCTTTTTCTTCTTCTTCTTTTTTTCTTTCTCCTTCTCGTCCTCGTTCTATTAGCGCAAAGGATGACGTGATGTTTATATGATAATAAATGTTATGTGTTTACATTGTTAATCCAATGCAATTAAAATGAAATTTAACATTGTTAAATCTGTCTAAACCAAACCAAGACTTACCAAGTCAACTTTAACAACAGCATCGGTGGTCTACAAGGACAGGACCACACAAAACATACATCAAATACAAACATCCACTATAGGTTCTAGCATACACATCACATGGCTGTTGTTAAAGTCACCATGAAATCTTGAAATCAATTTTTTACGGAATATTGCAATATTTATTATAAATGATTTATTGTGCACATTATTGTTTTATTATTATTATTATTATTTAAGTGCCCTTGTTAACTTTAATCAAAATAAATTCCCTCCACTTGTAAATACATCCTTTCTCTGATAATGTGTTTACTATCACAATTTCCATATCATGATGACTTTAAAATTGCACACTAACCTTAAAGCAGAAAAACAAACAGAACCACAGTAGAAACGAACAAAACACCAAGCTGAGCAGTTTTTTTAAAACTATAACAGCATGGCACATCTACTCACAGCATCGATCTTGACAACTGTGTCCATCTTCTTAATGTTGGGTTCAGGATCCATATTGACCACAATATCACCTGAGGGATGAGAAATAGGACGGGAGTGGGGGCGGGAATGAGACGTCCCATTGGTGAGAGCCATGTAGCCATTGGCCAGTCTAGCTGGTGTGGGTAGGGTCATAAGATTTAGCAACCAATGACCCAAGACCAGCACAAGGACAGAAAGGTTAAGACCATGAAGAGGGAAAGGAAGAAGGAATAGAGAAAAGGAATGAAAAGTCAGAAAAGCTGGAAAAAGAAATAGTCTGTACAAAGAATTCAAAATAAAAGCAATATACAGTAAGTTTTCTTATATACACACTACCATTCAAAAGGTTAAGGCTGGTAAATTTTTTTTATGTTTTTAAAAGTCTCTTGTGCTCATGAAGACTACATTTATTTGATCATAAATACAGTAAATTAGCAATTTTGTGAAATATATAAAATTTTATTTTAATATATGTACTTTATTGATGCATGATGCAAAGATCAGCAGCGAATTGTTTCTGCTCAAGAAACAATTCTTATTATTATCAATGTTAAAATTAGTTGTGCTGCTTAACATTTTGTGGAAACCTTATTTTCTTTCAGAATTCTTTGATAAATAGAAAGTTCAAAAGAGCAGTATTTTTTTTAACTTTTGTAACATTTAAATGTCTTTACTCTAACTTTTGAACAATTTATTGCATCTTCGCTGAATAAAAAGGTTGTAAAAAGTTGTACAGTATATGGTGTTAAAAATGACCATGGTATAATATCATAATTTGGCATATTTGCTGCTGCTCTCACATTGTGACGCAAAGCATAAAAGTTCATGCACTGATGACTGAAATTTGTCCCGCTTTACATTTTGTTGACAAAAAAAATCAGATGGCATGTTTAACGAATGTGAAGTAATTTGTAATCTTTGCATGCTAGAATTTAATTATCATTATCAACATTTTTTTAATACAAATATGAATTAGACGATCATTAGGAATGTTTTATTATATTGGATTGTTATACTTAACTATTATAGATTTACAGTGAGTATATGTGTATATGACAGGTACCTGTGTGAGCCCAGTTGTTAGCAGTCTTGTCTGGGGGACTGTAAATGAACTTGCGAAGGCTGGTCACTGCATGAGACCCCACCAAGGTGTAGCGTCCGAATGCCCTACAGTCCACTACCCGAATATTGAGCGGTGGATGGAGTAGCTCATTTTCTGGCAGATCCTGCCAGAAAGATTAGCTGAGTTAACTTTTTAAATCAGAAAAAACTTGGAGAAAGATTTTTTCCATATAAGCTATACATTTTCTCACCACTTCAAACCACTTGACTAATGTGCTGAAGTTTGGATTCTTCTTGTAGTTCTGAATGAGGGCTGACTGAACTCCTTTCCCTGCACACTCTATGTCCACACGAGGCCTGTCCACCTGGGCCAGGTTGATTCTTTTAAGGTCCCTCAGACCCCAAAAGAGGACCTGGTGAGAAACAAAGACTGTGAGTTCAACATTACTGATGCACATTGTTAAGAATTGTTTTGGCTTCCTATGGCTGTTTTCACCTCTATGCGATATCTGCTGAGAACTGGTCGTATGCCCAATGGAACAGGTAGAATGGGCCCGTGCTCAGAATCCGTTGGGCCGTCAATTGGAGGAAGTGCCGCCCGCCCTGCTGGACCAATCTGCGGATAAACAGATATTTAAGAATGAAAATATACAACCCATTAACTGATGAAATAATAAAGTAATTACTGACTAAATCCTCATTTTTTCTAAATCTCCACCATACCTTGTAAAACAGGAAAAGCAAAAGCACAGCAATAGCAAAGAGGATGAAGTCATTTAGACAACAATGGAAAACAAAGAGAAGAATTAAAGAAGGGAAAGTGCTATTTTGTTTATTGCACCTTGATCTGAGGTACAGCAAAGTCATGGACAGCAATAAGAGCCCTTCTGATCTCCTCATCATCATAAGGAATCTGCCAAAGGTTCCACGGAAGAGTAAAGCAGAAAAATAGGACAGAGGATTGTGGAAAAATGCGATGGGAAATGACAAAAAGATCAAGAATCAAAGACAAGTGGGAGGAAAAGTGACAGAGTGATCTGCATCTGTGCAATTTAAGCAGCATTTACTGTATGAATAGACAGGCTAAGCATTGACTGACAGTCCACTCAAGATTGCAGTATTTACATGTGGATCTCAACCTCTGTGTACCAGCCATACCTGCAGTAGTTCAAAAGCAGCCAACAGATCTCCTGCAGTGCAGTTTCCTCTGTAGATCTGATAGTACTCCAGCTGGGGGGGAAACCGTGGGGGCCCGTAGTGTTCATCAACCATCTTAGTTAGTGGCTTTGCAAAAGTTCGCCCAATGAACTCCGCTTTTCCCTGGATGCCACACAAAAAACACGCCAGCTGACTACCACCTCTGAACACCAGGGGTCAGTGTGGCCACATTCCTTGTAAAATCACTTTCACATCATGGACACTGTATTGCTGGGGCTTCAAAATCAATCTTTGGTTGTCAATTATAAATATTTTTGTTATGTGTTGAACATTTGCATTGACAGAGGCCAAATTTTGTTTGGTTTCTTCATCTGTGCTCAATCACTCTCTAAATATTAAAAAAAAGATCATTTATATAATAGTGGACCTTAGCTGTCAATGAAATAAACCACAGCAATGATTACTACAAACTACTGTAGAGACTACAACTACAAAGAAGTAATCCAATTGTTAACCCTCTGAACTCTCACAACCACAGGAATGCAAGAGGTAGTTTATCGCCACAGGAAATTGTGTTTTTATCACCAAGTAAGTGAGGGAAATGGCGAGAAGAAAGCTTTCATCTGGTTTTTGAGAAAGACTCCCAAACAATCCCACTTCTTGCATGCCTTGTTGAGTTCAGCTATCTATGCAAAAACAGACTGACAATAGTGTTGAAATATGTTTTCACACTCTACTTAGCCAAAACGCCGTCCAACAAAAAGGCAGGACCAGAAGATTTTAAACAGGAAGAAACATCAAGTCAGGACAATAGGGCACATTTTCACACACTCTTAATGTGATGCAAACATAGGGGGGATTATGTCTACAGATTTGTCCAGTGAACTAGCAAAAAATGACATAACATTTTGTATATTTAGCTTTTGGTTGTGGCGATAAGACTTACCACAGTGTCTTGGTCATACAGTTCAATGACTATGATTGGAGGGTCATCGCGGAGTTCACCGGCCTCACCGTAGAGTTCAACATTATCAAATACAAGCAACTGATCCCATGTAGGACAGAGAGTCTCACTGAGGACCTGAAATATACCACATACATTAGTTTATTTAACAGGGAGAATGCAGTATAACATTGCTACAATTTCAAGCAGCTGATGCTCCACATTCGTGGATTATTCAGCAATTAGGAGAACCTTTCTGTCCTTTAAAAACAAAACAAATGCGTAATTCTAAAATTAAAGGTCAGTATATAATATCTTTAGACTTTTCTCAGACTTTCCCCTCATTTAATGAGTAATTTGATTATTTAGTTTGCAATTTTTGTGTACTAAGTAAATTAATTTAACATTTATAAAACATGTTAAATGAAATGTATGTAAAACATGTAGATAAAGTGCAGAGTCAACCACATATACAAACAGCAACCACTGTATTTGTGCACAGAGAACAGCTAAAAATCTGAAAAAGCCTGTTCAATCACAGATTTTATTAATCTGAACTCGTAACCAAAGACTTCAACACACTCACCTCTGTCACCTGGCTGTGAGTGGAGAAGAAGACCCTTGCAAATGGGTCTGACAGGCCACTATTGTCAGCAGCAAACAGACTGCGAGCCTGATACATGTGTGCCCTCAGCTGAAACACTTGCTTCACTACAGAAGAGGATGTAGAGGGTCAGTAATCACATACTGAATGTTTTAACACAACTCCACCAAATGCAAAGAAACCAACATGTACAAACCACAAGAGCATATATAAAAGCATTTAATCTTACTGTTATAAACTAGGCTGATGGGAGGGACAGCTTGTATGCCTATTCCCTTCACTGCTTTGTTTTCTTCAAAGCCGCTAGGGAGGCCGCTCAAGAAGTCTTTCCTCTGTTTGTTCAACCCCAGCCACAAATACATCTCTAGTTTAGCCTGAACTGTCCAGCCAGCAGGTCCAAAGCCTTTCTTTCCAGGCAGCTATAACAAACATAGAACTTTTACATCAATAATATCCAACCTGATTTAATTTCTTCTAATCAACATGCTAAATTGGAAGAAATTACCCTGAGAAAAACAGCTTTAACTTTCCCGCAGTCTTTGCCCATCTCTTCGTCGACGATCGAGAAGAGAATGTCTTTGGAGGGTATGCGGGCGTACGCTATGCGTTTGTTGTTGCTAATCATCCATATGAACACGTCAGGGATGCTGTGCTGGGGCTTAGAGGAAAATAAACAAAAATGATGAGTCTGAGATGCTGTTGGTGTATGGAGAATTAAAGGGTTAGCTCACCCAAAAATTTTTATTCTGTCATTAATTACTCACCCTCATGTCGTTCTACACCCGTAAGACCTTTGTCACCTTTGGAACACACATTTTTTATGAAATCCGATGGCTCAGTGAGGCCTCTATTGCCAGCAAGGTAATTAACACCTTCAGATTCCCAGAATGGAACTAAAATATGTTTCATGAGTTCACACTTACAAATAATCAGATAGAGTAATAAGTATGCATATTTGGCGTGCTGTCAGAGGAGAGGGCTCAGAGCTCGCTACGCCCCCCCGTATTTCTGGTTAGAAGTAACCAAGCGAGTGTGAGGAGACGGGGTGGTAGAGGGATGCTGAAAACTGTCAAGAAACATAGGTGATTCGACTGCGTATATATATATATATATATATATATATATATATATATATATATACAGGTCTCTGCTCTTGCTGATTGAGTAGAGTAGATGTTGATTGCTGTTGGAGTGATGTGGTGATTCGTTAGATCATTTGAATTTGTTCCTCCTGAACTTTGTTAATAAAACATCATTTAAAATAGTTCATGTGACACCACTGATTCAACCTTAATATTAATATTAAAAACCTAATACTTTTTGTGTGCCAAAAAAAGAAAATCACAACTTTTCAACAGTCTCTAGGGATGGCCGATTTCAAAAGCTTAATGAATCTTTTGTTCGAATCAGTGGTTCGGATCGCGTATCAAACTGCAAAAGTCACATGAACTATTGAAATTGCGAAACACTTATGACGTAACAAAGCCTCGCTTACTGAAATCACACGACTTTGGCGCTCCAAAGATGAACGACGAAGATGAAGGTCTTACAGGTGTGGAACGACATGAGGGTGAGTAATTAATGACAGAAATTTCATTTTTGGGTGAAGTAACCCTTTAAGGGAATGTGATTCCTTTTACCTCATCTGCCAGGAAACGAAGCCTATGAAGGAAATTCAACACTAGCTTGAGTTTGTCCCGAACTGTGTTTCTCTTCACTTGTGAGCGAATAGTCTTAGCCTGCTGAGCCATACTCTCCTGGGAAAAATATAACCATAAAAATTACATTTAACATCAGCAGTTTTTAATGTCCAAGCTGAAACTAAATAGGGTGTGTAGGTGTACCATCTCTCTCATACAGGACTTCAGTCTCTCCCTGTCCAGCTTGGTTCTTCCGGATAGATTCTGATCTTTGTTTGCCAGTGTAACAAATCGGCTTTAATTGTGGAGAATAGGGAAAAGAGTCAAAAGATTATTGATTATGCTGTATAGACTTTAGATTGTTTAGATTCACTTTTATGTTCTCTCACCTGCAACTTGTGCTAAGTTCTTCTAATACACCCCTAAGTCTGCGTTCTGGATACGCCTTCTCTGTTTTTATGATTTCTTGAACATCATTCAGACCTTCCTCCTGTTTACACAAACAGCCATGCACATGCTTAAACAGTAGTCCGGTTTTACAAAAATAACCCTAAAAGATCTGTTTAGAAGGAGGAGATTGACAGCATAACAGTCACATAGCAATTTTAGGAGGAGTCTGACCAGTTTATCTGCAATCTTATCCATTATGTTGGAGTTGTAGAGCCGTCTCCTCTGGTCCTGCCACCAGCTCTTGATGTAAATACAGGGTTTCTTTTCAAAGTAGGGCAAGTGGAAGTAATTTCTGTAAATCGAGCGAAATGGACAGTTTAGTTCCAAGACACACAGCTCAACAACAGCTGGTGTTAAAAAAGTGATTTTAACAAACTGCATATAAATAAAGTTGCCTGTGTGAGTTATTTTCAGTCAGAAAATTTTTTAAACGAACAGCGTAAAAGTTTTTGCAAGAAAGCATCATTTGTTTCCCTTTCCTTAATCTCTGACCTGTCAGTGATAACTGGTTTCATCGGAGGGGTGGACGGCACAGACGTCAAATCTCCATCATCTTCGGCCTCTTCATCGCTGGAGTTGTGGATGAGCTCAGACTCCTCTTCCTCACTTTCTCCTCCACCATCTTTTTTCTTCTTTGCTGATGCAGGCTTGCTCACTCCGTCAATCTGGTTACCATAGTTACCTAAGTGGAAAATTGTGTAGATGTGATGCTGTACATTTTTTAGTTTTCATGTGTTGAATTTACTGAAGCATCGCCTGACTATTTCCATAAGTATATTGAAAAGTGAAAGAGACATCACAGGTGTTTGAATTCAACTCACCAATAGTGACTTCAAAGCTGATGGGTTTATCTCCAATTTTTCTGTCTATCATTGTAGCCTCCAAAAACGAACCAAAAAGGAAAAACTCCTCCATCTTTCCTGTGGCACTCTGAAGCAAGACAAAACAAGAAACAAAACAGGATATTTAAAGGTCAAATAAAATAAAATAAAAGAGGTTAAATAACTGGAACTGCGCAGATACAGTAGACTGAGGAATGAATACACTATCTTTTTAAAAGAAAACATTGTTTTGTTTTGTGACCTTTTATTTCACTGCATTGGGTTCTTCTGCTTTCGTATAGGATTTTCCCAATAGTGAAATGGAAGCACGTGAGCTCAGTCTGAAATCATAATTGACATGTGCTGCATTGCAACCCAGCAGGGGTTTCTTCTTAACTGAAGCTATGATCTTTGATCAAATAAAACTCTCACTAGCCTCTTATCCCTCTCTCACATTCTGCTGTTCCTAGCAGAAAAGAAGAAATGAATTCATGCCCTTATAAAGAAGGAATTTTCAAAAATTAATAAACGTGAATAAGGACTGAAGACTGTCAAGTTCCAAAAAGCACCATTAAAGTGAAACAAAAACTTGAGCTCTATATTCTAAGTCTTATAAAGCCAAACAAAAGCTTTGTGTGAGAAACAGACTGAAATGAAAGTTAGAAATGGATTTCTACTTGAACTTTTCGTTAATTTGAACCTTAAAATCTCTTGTTCTTTTTTATTGTAACTGTGAAGAACAAATTGTACATTATTTAAAATGTATCCTTTTGTGTTCCACAAAAGAAAGAAAGCGAGAAAGAAACCTCTATCCCTAAGAATCCCTTTTCTATGCTATTCTCCAACTCTTCTGAATTATATCAATGATCACACTTCAACATATTTTTGGCTTACACTTTTTATGTTTTCTATTTCCAGGGGTATAATAGACATTTGCACAGTTGTCAGTTGACATTACCTAACTGACACAACTGTAATTGGCTGAGTACTTGTTTACTCAAAAGTGCGGGGGACAGATTCGCATTGAAGCGGGGGGCTGTGTCCCCATCGTCCCCCGCGGCTGGTGTGCCCCTGTCTAGATCTTGGATCAATGCACAGGCTTTTAAAGCACCAGGTTAGTCATGACTATCAGCATCCAATGTTTGCCTCTTCATCAAGTGTGATAACAAATCTTTTCCTTCAGTAAAAGACATCTAACAATCAATATTTGCTCCCAGAGGCCAAACAAAATCACAGACAGCTGGACTCCCACATCTGCAATGACTTTTTGTCTGAGGACACAAAGCTTGGCTTTGTAATTTCCCAGTGGGCAGTTGATATTTCAAAGAATCTGGATTTGTCTTCAGATATGGTCCAAGGGGTGCAGAAGGTCACAGATTACTGGGCCAAGATGAAATCTGCAGAGTTTTTTAAACATTCTACAATATGAAAATTGTAGGCCTGCAATGTGTAATGTCTTGGTGGGACAGGCAAGAGTAGAATTATTTAGGATTCATAGAGATTTCAGTACTGATCTCGAGAGAAATGTCACAGTGTCTTGACACAATCTACAAAAAAGGAAATAAGGACTCTCACCTCTGAGATGTTGGACACTGGCTCCATTTGTACCTCAGTAGAACTTATTATCTCAGTGGAAGAGGTGTCCAGGATCTCCATTGTGACACTAATGAGGAGGCGTGCCCTGAAGGACACCCCCTCCCCCAGCCCCTCGTTCAGGTCCTGATGCTCATCCATCAGGGTGTAGTTACGGGTAGAACCATACATATTCACCCAAGCTGGGCCCATAGTGGGCAAGAACCCTGGGGAGAGATGGAGGAGCAGTCAATTGTCATGTTTTTTTGTTTTGTTTTTAGATCTGTTTATTTACAACCACAACTTGTACATTCATTAAACTGTTAGAGTTTAATTGGGACAGATAGCCGTTACCTTTGTCTCCATCATTTGCAATCTTGCGTAGATCGATGAAATGGGTTCCTATGGCGACATCATTCACCTTGTCTGAATCACGGATCTGAACTTTCAATCGCCTACACAAAGGTGGGAACATCTCAGTGAAGACTACTTGCTCATTCCAGATGGGCTCGTAGCTGCTCTTCTGAACTGACGTTTTACCCTGCAGGTGTCATAGGAAAAGTGTATAATAAAAAAATAATAACAGACAGTAATGATTTCTCATTGTCTAATATAAAAAAATTGGTAACACTTTACAATTAGGTTCATTAGTTAACATGAACTAATAATGAACTGCACTTTACTGTACAGCATTTATCCATCTTTGTTAATGAACTAACATGAACAAACAATGAACAACTGTATTTTCATTAACTAACATTAACGAAGATTAGTATATAAATACAGTAACAAATGTAATGCTCATGGTTAGTTGATGTTAGTTAATACATGAACTAATATTTAACTAATGAACCTTATTGTAAAGTGTTACCAGAAAATTGTATGGATATAAATTCGAGTGTTTTCAGGCGTTTCTTACCTTCTGCCCTGCAAATTGCACCAGGACATAAGGGTCCACAAGGTCCCTATTCTCTCCAATAAAAGCTTTCTTCACGTTGGCCATGATGCTGGTGTTCATCTTAGGTAGTCCCTCAGCTCTATAAATCTTAACATAAAAACGAGCCCACTGTCTCTCTGATGGAACACCCTCTGGCAAGAGAAGATTCCTGCAATACATCATAACAAACATGAGAATAGAACAACATTAAATGAACAAATTAATGAATTATTGTACAAATAAATAAAGCATTAGATAGTGTAGGATGCAGTTTGAACTTTTGTTCCAGAACATCTGGGAATCTAAAGTGCACTCAAATATATAAATGAATGAATAAATAAATGTTTAAATAAATACATGTTGCAATGTTGATGTATGAATATATCTGTTTCTAACCCCTCTATGTCATCCTCATCTGGTTCATTGGCCTTGTGGGGGGTCTTGATGTTGTCTCCTTTTCCTACAACCGCAATGTCACACTTAACGTAACCTTTGCAGCCAGCTGTGATATCATCGGGGTCAGACAGCATTGCCCATTTGTGATGGAACTGATGCTCTGAAATATAAAAGCAGTAATTAACAGTCTTTTTTCTTATCTAAGTAATACATCTCTTACTTATTTCCATGGTTACTGACCAGGATGTGAATAAACAGTTCCCACATCTAGTTTGAAGGTACCAACCAGGGTGCCACTTCGTAGAAGGTTTTTAGAATGTATCACCTTAATTTCAGCATGAAAGAAGAACAAAAGTACAACTTAATCAATTTAAATAGGTTGTTTACAATAGGTTTCCATGGAGGATCGTTATAATACGTACCAACATATGCTGGAAGGTGTGAAAAAGCATGAATAGTGGCTTTATCTACTCACTGATATCTTTAGGATCTTGTCAAACATCACATCTGGAGGCACGTGGAAGTCAAAGACAAAGTACTGTTGAGAGATAAAGACAAAATTGAAATAATGTCTGGACATGTTTATAAAGCTAGGTTGTTTTTCATTTAAACAATGTGGATGGACTTAGGTGTTATTTACGTATTGATACTGAATATATATATATATATATATATATATATATATATATATATATATATATATATATATATATATATATATATATATGTATATATTAGAGATAGATTATTGTAGTTCAACTCTAATATACATTACACCCGTCAGTAAACAGGCCGCCAAACTGTCTGAATTGACAGAACTAATTTGCTAAGATTTTTCAGCAATGTGAATGAAACCTCATTGTAGTAGGGGCAGTTTGTGGATTCCTTCATTGATGTATACTTCTTGTCCTCTCCAATTTCCACACAAACCACAGGGTCCATGTTCAAACCAACCAACTGACGGGCCTCGATTACTGTAACACTGATCTGAAAAACATTTTTAATTGGGTTGTTATAAAAAAGAAATTGATATAAAAATAATGTATCTGGAAAAAAACACAGGATATAAACCACTGAGCTGGTATGTGTCTTAGACGCTGATTGAGACTGATGAGGCTGTGTTAACGTGGGAGTGGAATGTGTTATGCTTTTATTACAGTAGAGGGCTAATTAGTCAAGTTTGCTTTAGGGAATCAAATGACAAATGAGCTACAGTATTCTGTTGGATCACAGATTCATAAAGTAAATATTTGAGGCTGCGTATGGACAAATAAAGTCAAACTTAGCCAACAGAAGGAAAATCATAACACTTTTATAACTTTAGTTTCCGTTTTCAAATGAGCAGAGCCATCTCGTTCAGATTTGCACGGTTAAAATGAACTACCAAATTGCGTTCTCTCTAATTTCCGCTACATTTGTGCTGTCTTTATTACACTCCAAAGCTACATTTCTATGAAACGCATAAACCTCTCTCCGCAGAAGCTTGATTCCAGAAGAATTCAGACAATAATAGCACTTATTGCTACCGTGATTTATTCTGCAAACGAGCCCCAAAAGTTAATGTAAGAGAAAAACAGAGAGGCAAAGAGTTTCCAATCTCATGAAAAATCTGAACTGTTAGAGATAAGGAAATAAAGTAAAAAAAAGACCTAAAAACACTTACACAGCACCCAGGGGATATATGGATTCCCTGCATTTAAAGGAATTACACAGTGCCGGGACTGAAACGAATTTGCTATTCAACTGTTCAACACAACAGCCATGCAGAGGAAAATTAGCAAGTAAACATCAAAGACTTCTCTGAAACACTGAAGCTCAAGGCCGATGTTGTTTATTTGGGACGGCTCTGTATATTTCGGGCTTTGAGCAGAAAACACTACTCAAGGATAAATGCTACTGGTTTAACATGTCTGGTCGGCAATTCAAGGCTGTGCAGTTATTGTCTGTGGGAATGTTATTTAGCCTCTCTGTCTGCTTTTGTCTCTTCATACCTGATAATCCACAGGACGCCCTGAACTGGCCTCCATCTTAATGTCAGGCTTTGATCTGAAAAACAAGAAGTGAAGATCAAACGTCAAGTAATACATTTGAACTAGCCCCGTTAACTGATTAGTCATTTTAATCTAATTAATTATATGTTATGTTGAACCAGGTCTCCAATGTGGCTATCCAAATTGATCTCAATTAATCACATTATTACTAATATTTGATCAAATAAATTAAATAAATTAAAAATAATTAATTCCATGTTGGCCAATTTGAATTACAAATGATTCAAGTTATATATATATTTCAGAAAAAGAAATACTGAAGTTTTTCTTCACTGTGACCTTTTCGAAGGATGCAAACAGATAAAATTGTGTACTGCTTTACAAATACACCATGTGCACATCAGATATACGACCTTTTGTTGGAGACATTAGTGGTTACTGCAGTAACAGAGGCCAGTGATATGGTATCAGGGTCAATCACACCGCCCAGACGCATGGCCTTTCGATCCAGATCTTCAGCATCCAAAATGGCAGGGTCATCTATGCAAAAGAGAACAACTGAGTTGATACTGCATGTTAGTTTATGATTTTTTAAGTCTTTCCTATTGATGTCAAATGTAAAGTCACCTGAAGCAAAACCAACTGAGAACCACTGATTTAAAGTACAATTAAGGAGAAGTAATAAAAGTGCAATAAACCTGAGCCTCAGTTCGCATTGAGCATTAAAGTGACACAAAATGCACACACAAATTTGAGTATTAAATGCACATACAAATACTCAGTGAGCTACTGTAAAAACCATTTTAGTTTGGTTACTGCTTTTCTCTCCCAACCAATAAATAAACACATCTGCAATTCTTGTAAAAACCAGCTCTCTAATGTGTTTACCTCCTTTTTTGTGGTCATCTTTGGAGCTACGTGTCTTGCCCAGTTTCATGGCTGAAAACACTCCTTTCCCTGTCCTACAAGATAAAATAAACATTTAGAAGGGCACAAATGGAAAAAAAAGTCTCAATAAGTGCATTGAGATTAAAAATCTTTTAAAATCACATCTGGACCTCTCAAACACTGAATAATTTATACCAGTTTAAACTAAGAAATATGATAATGCTATATAGATACTGTATAAAAAGCAATTTATTTTACTGAATAGTGACATTTCACAACTCAACAAAATAAATTATTAACACATAAGGCTTACACATAGGTAGCGCAATGGATAGATATTCAAATATCTAAGAGGTTTCCATACACAACTGTTTGATCTGCAGGTCAAGTTTTAACTTTTATTTACACATAAAAAAGCAGTTCATTCTCTTATAGACAGTGCTGGAGTGCAATCAAATCATCACTCCTGGAGCACAAGAAGTTTTCCCATGACGGAAAATTTCTGTGATATTTATCACTCAGACGAGACACTCATTTCAACAGCGAGAGCCCACTCACAATAGCCCCAGTGGTGTCCAATAACTCTGCACTGATATTATGGTGATTAGATATCAGTTCACCTACAAAGGCCCAATGATGTCACAGGCCGGCTGGACAAATAACGGTCCTTAATTATTCAACAAGATGGGCACAATTCTTCAATTAGCTGTGATCTGTGGATATAGATACTTTCTCAGGACAAGATGAAAGAAATCCAGACCGTTTTGTTCCTTTATTTCCTTTGAACATTTTAAACAGAGTGAAAACTTCTTATAATAACAAACTTCTTCATAATATGGATGAATTACATAAATCAGCAAATAACAAGACATCATTTGTCAAGTCAGGACTGATTATGGAAATACTTTTTTTCAACATTTTCAAACATTATTATTTAGTCATTACTTGCATCTCAGTCTTGGTGGAAGCATATCTGGAATCTGTTTCGTCGAATCTCAAAGTGACATTGAAGAGAAAGTATTTAGAGCTTGCAAGTTTTTATCCATTAGTATGAATTAATAAAGATAAAAAAAAAATGTTCCTAGAAGTCCAGCAATTCCATTTGTAAAGGTTAAATATTCATAAGTCAAACACCGCTCTAAAATAAAAACTCAATAAATCTGTTATATCAAACAGAAGAGTGTCTTAATATTAGATCAAAATATAGAAATGACATGTGTTTTACTTCAGTCAGAAATGTCAGTGAGTGACCATAAAAAAAAATATATATATATATATATACACACACACACACAAGCATAATTAAGCTTTGAAAAAAGTTGAACCAATGGATTAAGCAGGTTTAGTTTAACAAGTCTATGAACTGCACAACAGAAAAAAATAGTTTACACTCACATTGCTATGAACTCTCCAACTAAAACCAAATACACCGGATACTCACCAAATGCTAACAACTACCAAAAACTGACCGATAGAGAAATATGTGTTCTGATCCAGCTGGGGTAAAAAAAAAAAAAAAGTATTCCTGTCTAGAGAGTGTATTATATGTCCATTTTCAGTGGCTAGTTCAGATCCAAGCAAGGATACACTTCTCAAACTAAATCGGCATCCACAATAAGGGAGAACTTGAGATGATGACCAGGTATGAGTGAAAAAGTAACAGGAGAGCATGTGACCTCACACACACACACACACACACGCTCACACAGCAACACTCACTCACTCACTTACTCACTCACTCACTCACTCACTCTCACTCTCTTACAGATGTGTCCGATACAATTACTTATATTAAATAAAGTAAACTACCGTTATATAAATCTATATAAAATTGGGGGTTAGTGAGGGTTTTTTTTGGAAAGAAATGAATACATATATCCAGAATATTGATAAAATAATATATTTTTAAATGCTGTCTCTTTTTCAAAGAATATATATATATATATATATATATATATATATATATATTTGCAAATTATGCAACATCATAGTATACTATTATATACTACTTCAACGAGTATTATATATACTTCAAAGAATATATATATATATATATATATATATATATATATATATATATATATATATATATATATATATATATATATATATATATATGTAAATTATGCAATATCTTAGTATACTATTATATACTAAATATAACTGTCTACAAATGTGCTTGGCTTATCAGGTGTACAAATGAACTGTTACAGGAAATAACAGTTTCTTAACCCAAACAATGTCATCTTGGGGTCACCCCCCAACCCCCCAAAAATGTTATGCCTGGGCTTTCACTTAGACTATGATTAGTTTGGACAAAATCAAGAAGAAAAGACTGGATTGTATCTAGACATGATAAGGTAACCTAACACTAATTAGATGATTTTTAGAGCGTGATGAGACCAGCTCTGTTTAATCAAAGGCTTCACTTCAGCAGTCAAGAAGAAACAGGCAACCCACAGCGCAAACAACAGCGGTTCTCCAGGTCTTTGGGACTTGTTGGAGCTAATTCTGTCTCATGCAAGATCCTTACAGTAGTAGGGCAGACTTTCTGCACTAACTTGTTTCGTCAAGATAGGATGGTCAGGAAACCATCAGTCTGACAGTCTACAGAGAACAAAGCCAGAGTCTCAGATTGCGCTTTGAGCTACACACAATGGAGAAGTCACTACTTTTTAATGCCTATGTGAAGGACATTTGTGGACACTGTCAGTTAGCGCAGCACTTGAGACAAATAAATAACATTTGTTCAATTATATCATTAAATGTCAAATGCTGTACTTTCATGTGGTTTTCTTGTGGGTAATCTCAGTCGATCTACACTGACTGTACAACCTTTGCAGGATGACAAACCCACTTTAATAAAGACTATAATCCCCCTTCCCAATGTTTACTGAAGAGTGACCTTTGCATACTGCATATTGCTCTTATTTAGTGCGTGGGGGTGAGCTCAGGTGACATTTTATATTTTATGAGTGAAGATGCTAAACTGGGATGCACAAAAAGTCACTGATCACAAACTGTGCGCATGTGTGTGATTGTGTAGTTACTGTAATAAATATCATCTTAACCAAGCTTGAAGACCAGCTAAACTCACCTTAGGATAAAGGCAGAGGCAGAGGCAGAAAAATATAGAAGATCATTCACATAAATGAAAAGTCACTGTGTATATCACTGGCCATTTCTCAACCATGACATGGAACACACGTAAACAGCAATACATTTAAACAATGTCATGAATTGAAAAGCATAAAGCATCCTAATGAATTATGTATCACTCAAGTGCTTAGGAGATCTTGGTGTCTAAGGTGAGTTTTTCTGGTGACAAAAACTGAGCTAAAACAGTAACTCAAAGTCTGCTCTTTATGTCAAATCATTGATCAGGACAAAGTTATGGTGTAACGTACAGTAACCTAGTATTGACACAATTACTTTTCCCTCTATGGATCACTCTAAAGTTATAAATATAAATCACCTTTTAAACAAGTAGACAGTTTAAACCTTATTCCAGAGAGATTAATACACTAAATTGCTTGTTTTAATGAGTCTCATTTGTATTTTCTTTGCCATTTTTATCAGTGCGTAAATGAATAAGAAGCACAATTCTGTTTCATCGATGTGACACTCTATTAAAGTAATGAATAATTGAATAACGAGCGCCTTTGAGCTTTTGTGCCCTAGTTTATAAAGTGTGTGGGGGGGGGGGGTTCAAAGTGACAGTTTTATGCAAGAAGGAGGAGAGAAGAACAAAAGAATGAAGCGATGGAAGCTGAACATTACTCTGTAACAAAGACAGCAAACTGAACCACTAGCGTAATGCAGCAGCTCTAAAGTGATAAACATCCCTGTGAAAATCCCTTTGTACTGTAAAGTTTCATTTGACTGCAAGCTTTCACCCGTCACTGCACCAAGCTCAGAAGAATAATGCTCATGCTCTCATGATTAAGGTTACCTTACAAACAGCAGACGATGACATTGAATCTATTAATTCTTAAACCAGCCTGTGAATATATGGTTTTAAACCAGTTTAGCTGGTCTTTAAGCTGACATTAGTTTCATCTTTTCAGACAGCTTATCTCCCCGTTTGTTCAGCTGAAAATTTCACAAAAAAAAACAAAAAGAAACCAGCATAAATAACTGCGTCAGACTATGTTCCAGTAAAACACCTTAGGACAGATTAAAATGTTTGCTTTTTTCCCAAGCTGGGTGGTAATTTCTGTTTTACTCCAACATGAAAGCACCTCATCTAATGCTGAGGGTAAACATAAAATGTTCTCTATGATAATGATGTTGTACACAAAAGGCAGATAGAAGCTGGATGGTCCAAATGAGGTATCAAAAGCTTTTTCAGGTTGCTTCAATGATGCAGGTGCTTTTTTGTTGAGCTCTTCAAATGAGATGTCCCTTGTAAAATGATGGAAAACAAAGGACTGTAGATATATCACACACTTACATGTGCTTATAGAAAATAGCCATGTAAATCCATTACAGCTATTTTAATCTATCCTTGGATATAAGTCATATACGCAGTCCAATACTTAAATGCAAAGTTAAGGATTTAGCTAGATTAATCTGATCTAATCTTCAAAGAAGTTACAACAGCAGACAAACACGATTGGAGATGGTCAAAGCCGTCCAGAAATTCACAAGAGGGCTTTGCCTGATGCAAAATAAAAGATTTCAGTCAGTTTCTTGTAAATAATAATAACTTTTCCTGCAACTGTACAAAGGATTTGGACTGTTACATACAGAATATCTGAGTAAGGTGCCTTCTCAGTGCAAGTTCAAGTAGAACTTCTGACTCATCGGAAAGAAGAGAAAGGTTAGAAAGAGATAAAGCAGAGTTGTGTTGGAAGAGAGAGAGAGAGAGAGAGAGAGGGAGAGATGTGGAGATGAGAGAGGGGTCTAGTCATTAGAGAGGACTAGCAGTTACTTCAGATCAGAAGATTCACTACGTCCAACTGGCTTCTGATATGCACACCCCAACACACACACACACAGACACACACACTTTATAGAAAACTCTAAAAGAACTCACACATACTTTTAGAAGTAAATCTGTAAAACTAAGACTTGTAATCAATAATGAAACAGCACCAGGAATTAAGTTCAATTGAGGACAGTGGTATATTTTTATATATTTTTTATATCTATTTTTTTCTATTTAACATGACTGAATTAACATGACTGCATTGGGTTACAGTAATGTTTAAATATCTAAAAGAAATATCAGTTAAACTTAATTTTACAGTACAGTGTACTTACCTAAGAAAATACTGGGTATAAGGTAACTACATGGGTTAAGATCAGGTTTTGGGGAAGGTTCAGGGTTAGTACTTAGTTATTACCCAGTTATTGTAATTACTATAATGAGTACATATGTACATGGGGAACAGGAATGTAAAATACTGACGAAATATCATAAAATGTATTTTTTCACTGTTGTCCAAAATTTCTAAATAGATACAAAAATACATACATTTTGTAATTAATATTAATACCTAAAAGAGTTAAAGATGCTGATTGCTGTAGAATGAAAGTAGTACAAAAGCCAAACTCATAGCTAGAAAGATGCTTGAAATACAAAGCATAAGCATGTCTCAAGTCTTTGAAGGTGTGGCAAACTCTTGATGTGAGCTCAAAAGTCATCTACAAAGCATCAAAGACAGTGGTTTTGTGCTCACTCCTGGTCAGAAAAAGGAAATATGTTGTATAAGGACTCCAAATGTACTGTTGGGAGAAAATAAACTGGATTTTCTGGTGTGTGCGTGAGTTTGTTTGTCTGACTAAGCAGCTGTCATCTATGCCAACTACACAATGCATAATAAACTATCAAATCACATCCTATTTATTCAGACCTGAACGCTTCCTTCTCCTCTCCTTTCCTTGTCTCTTCTCATTTACTGTTACCATATGCAGTTAATTAATGCTATATTAAAATATGCCATAGTTGCTTTATTAATAACTCTTTAATAAGAAATTATCATGCATGAAGATAAGGCCCATTTCCAGAGGCAACATGAATTACATAGCGTATAGACATAAACTGTCTCAAACTAGTTGCATCACTTCATCTCATGACAGTGAATCTTGGGTGAAGACATAAGAAGTTGCATGAGAATTGTATAGAAGAATGTGAAGTGTGAAATGAGAAGGCAAGCAAGGTGAATTAGAACAGATTAAAACACCAACTTTCATCAAGTGAACATGAATCTAACACAAAGATTTCAGAATCACTATTTCTTTCGATTGTTGGTGGAACAATTACTAATTAAGTGTCATCATCAAATTCAATATCTAAATGAAATGGGGCTTTCAAAGCAATGCAAACAAGAATAAAAAGCACAGAAAATCTCTATTGTGCTGCTCTAATTTTCCTAATAGTACCTTTTAACAACTCCCCAATATGGATTTTTCTAGCATTAATCATTCATACACATCCGTATGTAAACATATCCTCACAAAAACACTAATGGCGCCCACACACAAACCATGATGGAATACTGTTGTGTCTGTATATGGTTATAATTTATGGATTAAAGGCCCTGTGGAGACTGAAAGGATTAGCGGAAATCAATACATCCCACACATTCAAGTCTTCCATGTCTCCATTACTCAGCAAAAAATGTATGTATCAGGGCTGGACGATATGATCTAAAATCAAAATCCCAATTAATTTTTACATTTTACCTCGATTACAATTAATAAACATTTATTTTACTTCGTTTATTTTGTCCTCATAGTTCACTGACAAGGACTGTACTGTAAATACGTTTGACTTTTAAATGTTTTTTCCTAATGAAAGAGTGCTCTGACATAACAGCTCACTTTCAGTATTTTATGATTCGCAACGTTTCTTGCAGATTTCTGCTTGTTGTAAAACAGATACAATTAAATTAGCACATTACAAGTACATTTATTTGAATGTATTAATGAGAGAGCGATTGTGTCTATGAATTAGTCATACCGCCTCTCTGTGAAGCTATGTAAGCAATTACTTCAAAAGTAGAAAAATATGTGCTATAACTTTAACTTTAGTGATTAATCAAAGAACAGCACTGACAACGAGTCCCTGCGCTCCTCTCTGTGCACGTGATCAGCAACTGTCTGAGTGTTTTTGTGCCACAGCGCAGTAGCTCAATATAATGATACACATCCGATGGTCAAAAATTGCTTGAATGTTCAAACTGGCCATCCTTAAAACATATACAATTGAAAAACAATCATGAGGACGCAAGCAAAAGTGACCTCTGTATGTGTTGACTCTGTGTTTGAGTTTGCATCCGTTGCTTCCATGCCACTGACTGGACAGGGTGGAGTCACGTGACTACATATGCCATGGAAAACGACATAATGACATGGAAAAATTACGTCGTTTAGAGCTTCTGAATTTCGGTTTCGATTACTTTTCGATTAATCATCCTATATTATATATATATGTATATATATATATATATATATTTATATATATATATATATATATATATATATAGAAAACTTTATTGGCATGGAATTTCTCTCTTGAGAAATATGATAATACATATGCAATAATGCTTATGATAATGCAATAATAATCTAATTTCCTCCACATTATCTTTTTAATCACAGAATTATCTGTGCCATATAAACCACTGCATACCGAACATGATGATGATGAGGTTCAATTGTGTTAACAGTGATAACAGTGACTGGCTACGATGACACACTCACTTGCGGAATGTGGGAATGCCGTGGATAGATCGTCCAGGGGATGTCCCAGAGCTCTGGCTGCGTCCAGAGAGTAGACTGTCTGTCTCAAACTGGAAAGTTCCATCACAGTCATCTGGAATATCAAGGAATTCACCATCGCTCCACACCTTTACACTCCCGTCCATGGTCTGATATTTGATCTCTATGGAAATATTTGTCTGTAATACAACAAGAAAATTAATTATGAATATACAGTATGTCCAATTAATATGCCCAAAACTTCAATATGCAAGGCATGTCTATCTTTTCCAAGTGGACTACTGAATAATATAATATAATATAATAATGGTGCTGTTCTTGAAGCAGATAAACTTGCAGTTTCGCTATTAGTAGAGACACTGCTGCAGAAAACTTTTGAGAAATGCGCACAGACTCAGGTAATTCACACACGCTTAATCTCTCTCTCTCGAATAACTGCATTAACAACTGCATTAATTAGTCTGTTATCAATGGCTCAATGCTCCGTTACCAGCTCTAAAATGACTTTTTAGAATTAGCAATGGAGACGTGGGATGAGATGCATAAGAAATAAATCCTGTAGACACAAGAGAGCGTTTTAAGGACAAAAACCTGACAAATGACTTGAAATACAACATCTGAACAATGTCTTGAGGTGTTGTAACCGTAGCATAAGTGGAATAATTGACTCCAGTCCATTGAATAATTAGAAAATAATGCACCCCCGAAGCATTCGACAGCCTGTCATCATCAAGGAATGTCTAAGTATGTTTTTGCTAGTGGACTACTGAAAATAACATAAGCTAAATGTCTATAAGAATATGGGTAACACTTATTAACAAATAATGTTCATTAGTTAAAGATTAGTTAATGTGTTAACTTACATGAACTAACCATGAGCAATACATTTGTTACTGTATTTATATACTAATCGTCGTTAATGTTAGTTAATGAAAATAGAGTTGTTCATTGTTTGTTCATTTTAGTCCACAGTGCATTAACTAATGTTAACAAGTTTTAATAATGTATTGGTAAATGTTGAAATTAACATTAACAAAGATTAATAAATGATGTATAAGTGAAGTTCATTATTAGTTCATTTTAACCAATGTTGTTAACTAATGAACCTTATTGTAAAGTCTTACCAGAATATGTTTCAACAAACATAAACATTTATTATGTGTTATTGAAAATGAAAATATATTGTGCATATTCTTTCTGAACAAAAATGAAACTGAACTTTTAATAAGAATCGAAATAAACACTCACAGGTTTCACAAGCAGTAAAGAAACTTGTCTAACCCAGACAAAACTTTTAAGCTGAAGAACGATAAGGTTCAGGTTAGGTGTTAGAGTTAAGTGTTAAAGTTAGGGTCATGCTAGCTAACGCATGTGGCAGTCTGTCAGCATCAGTTACCCTTTCCTTCTCATGTTTTCAAACTCATTAAAAGGAACAAGGAACAATTTAGCCTCAGTCCAACTTGTCCCTTTCAACAGCCTGATGGTCACTTCTCCCAGGGGTACATGTCATACAAAAGGGAGAACCTGAGCCCTTGTACAGCTTTACTTAGATATGACCCCTGCTTTAATTAACCACAAGTACAAGTCGACCATCAAAGACTAAGTTGCATGAAAGTAGTATGATTTCACTCTTTCATAATATAAAAGTTGCTTTTTTGATGCAAAAAACACACACATTACAATAGTGTAAGAATTGCACTAAGTCACGGATGAAATGGGTAGAAGTGGAGAAGAGAAACATCTGACATATCTGACTTTTCCTGATGATATAGCCAATAAAAAATGTACAGGTTCATTTTTTTGGGAAAGTTTGTGTTTTTTCTTGTAAGAATGTTTTAATTTACACTTTAATAAATTTTCAGGAACCTACTATTCAGTATTCTGGAAAATGAATGAATGACACTGCATAGCCCAAAGCAAGATAAAACATGACAAGGAACTAGCCAGTGATCACCATGTATTGTGTTACATAACAGCTTTGACATTTTAATAACTCCTGTTGTGCTGTAAAAAGGTGGGTGTTTACAGTTTAAAGCAAATCATTTGCAAAAAATTTACAAATTTAGACATGTGAAAGAGATCGTTTCCGGCACAGTGTTTAAGGCAAACACTTACTACTCCTTACAATAATAATGCCATTTTATCTTTCAAGGTTTATAATGGGAGGGAATGGTACCCCAGATTTTAAAGCTCCAAAAACTGCACCCATCCATCATAAAAGTAATCAAATATAATTAAAAACTAAATATAACTTTATAAACTATAATCACTGGTTTCCAGCAACGGTTATACTGTATGTGCGTTCACGAGAGAGTCAAGTTCGGGCAGAAGGGTGACCTCTGACCCAATGTGTGAGATATGACGTAGCTTCTCTTCTCTCTAGTTGTGGCCTAATGGTGAGGGAGTTGGGCTTGTAACGTGAAGGTTGCTGGTTTGATTCCCACGCTGGCAGGAATTGAAGATGGGGATTGTGAATAAACAGCACTCTCTCCACCTTCGATACCATGACTGAGGTGCCCTTGAGCAAGGCACCTAACCCCTAATTGCTCCCCGGTCGCTGTCGCAATAGCTGCCCACTGCTCTGTGTGTGTGTTCACTACTCACTGCTGTGTGTGTGCACTTGGATGGGATAAATGCAGAGCACAAATTTCAAGTATGGGTCACCATACCTGACAATACGTCACGACTTTCACTTTTTCACTTTCATATCAAAATCCTCTTTTCAGAAACCTTTTTCTTTAAAACTTTTCGTTTTTGACTTCTAATTCGTGACTGGCATTTTGTTCTGCCCTATCTTCTGCGCTTCCGTATTCGTCACTTCTCACCAGAGCTTACGCTACGCCCTACGTCATTCACCGGAACTCGATTCTCTCGTGAACGCATGTGCGGTGAGTTACCGGAAGCTAGTGATTACAGTTTATGAAGTTAGAAATATGGATAATTTTCTTACAAAAATGCTTTGCTTCAGAAGGTTTTTTTTAACCCCCTTAGAGCCATATGGATTACTTTTATGATGGATAGTTGCGCTTTTTTGGGCTTCAAAATCTCTATTACTATTCACTCCCATTATAAAGCTTAGAAGAGCCGGGGTATTTTTTAATATAACTCCGATTGGGTTTGGTTGAAAGAAAAAAGTCATATACACCTAGGATGGCTTGAGGGTGAGTAAATTATGGGATAATTTAAATATTTTCATGAGATGAGCAGGACCCCTATAGAAATCAACCTGCATATGATGGTGGATATCAGAGAGAGAAAGAGAAAAATAAAACAGAGTGTTATAGTCCCTTATAGCCTCCGAGTAGACATGTATCCATGACAACGATGATTTTGTGCAAGTTGTGCAAAGCTAGAGCCTGTGGTGAAATATGTGAATGGATGTTTTTGTGAGTGGGTGTGTTACATGAAAAAAGAGCATTTCTGATCTGTCAGACCAGAACAAAAACATGCACACGCACTGTCTGCAATGTTCACATCTCACCCGTATGGCTGTGTTATTGTCGTCAATAAGGGTGTCAGACACCTCCAAGTGACCCTCCTCCACCACCTTCTGCAGAACCATGCGGAAAGTGCCAATTAACCTGCAAACACAAAAAAGTTCCGACAGACAGTTGTGTTAAATAGCAATCTAACACTTTGGTCTGACCCGATGCGCACTGAGCTTGTAAGGGTGGTGAGGGAGATACACTGCAACAGCTACAAAGAGCATGTGAAAAATACCAACACACATACTGTACACACACACAAATATGTGTCTCTGTACATGAAAATATGTTGAATATTTGAAGCATGTACACCTGGGACAAATATGATGAACTTTGAAGGTTGAGAAGTCTTTTTATAATTGAACTTCTTCTAAAATAAGTCCTTATAATAGAACTGTTTTATAATTGTTTTTATAATTTTCACATTTGCTACTGCTGCTGCTATTAGATTAAATAAGTCTCTTGTGTTAATTTGATATAAAATACAGTAGCATTGGATGTGTTGACGAAAAAATAATATTGTTCAAATTTGTATTGAATAATAATAACCTTTTTGTTTAATCCCTATTCTGCATATATAATATCTGAATACTGTCCCCTCTGTGAATCATTTAAATATTTTCAAAAAAAAATAAAAAATACACAGTTTAATTTCTTTATTACCAGCTGCAATCACTCCTATCCACACAAACACATGCTTTTTATGTAACCACAATGTCTGTTGTGAGTTTAGAGGCATTGAGACTCACAAACTAGACACAAGAAGAACAACAAACACATGGGAGATAGGGATGCGTCTTTGTTCTGCTTGTTAACTTAACTCTCTGTATGAAAAGTGACAGGCAGTGAACAAAAGCAATCAGGAACTCTGGACTAACCAATTAAATGCCATATGTAGTTAGCTTACACACACTCTCTTGTCTATTACTGCATCACTTTCTGGAAGGGAAAGACAGGCGGGTCCATCCATGTAGTCAGTGAATTTGATAAGAAAACACGTCAAACCGCTAACAGTTTTAGCACCTGCCTCAGAGCTACAGCTGTATTCAGATGTGAAATGAAACACTCAGCACCATTGTTCATCACGAGGAACTCGATAAAGGAAAAGAGACCATTTTGATTGATATGCGCCCAGTTCAGTGGTGAAATTATGGCTTTGTGACTGTCTATGAACTGCATGCATCCACGGGTGAATAATTCACTGATCCTGGATCAGGTTCTGGCTCCCGATCAACTTTTCTAAAGACCCCACATACATTATTGATCCTCTGAACAAACAACAGACAATTGACTTTCATCTGCTCCATAATTTACTGCGTCCTGCCTCAAGTCCCTTCTCTTTTTTTTTTTTTTGGTGAGGTCAGAGCCAGAGAATTCACAACAGTTGTTCCCATGTCCTTTTGTTCTTTTATTAATTTTCTACAGCATAATTGATACCAATTTAGACTTGTCCTTATGATGCATGCAAGTTGATTTCAGATGAGATCTTAGTAATCTGTGTCCTAAATGATCATTTTAAGTATTTCTGACTTATTTTTTACAACTTAATTGTTTTGTTTTTTTATATTTTAAAAAACTACTATTATTGTGAAGACCATAACCAAAAAACAATGAGCATTTCTTCAGTTGAAAATGGGGGAAAAATAACTCACGGCAGGGATGTATCTAATACAGAGAAAATACCAGGTAGGAATTTTCATTTTGTTAGTGAGTAATATAATGAGTGGCTGTGTTGGAATTCTGAGCTATAATTTGAAGTTCTTTTGCACATTCTCGGCAGTTCTGCAGTCATCAGTGGTGGATCCTGTTATCGAGCTGCAGAGTTCTCTCCTGCATAGCTCTCCCTTCCAGTGATATCACTAAATTAAATGCATGAAATTGCACCCCAATTCCTCCACCCCAAAATCTCACCAATACTTTTTAAAACACAGTGACTATTTAAAGAACATACATACTTGAATGTTTTTGTATTTACAGTAAAAAACTGTAATATTGTGAAACGTTATTACAGTTTAAAATAACTGTTTTCTATTTTAATATTTTTTGACACGTATTTTATTCATGTGATGGAAAAGCTGAATTTTCAGCAGCCATTACTCCAGTCTTCAGTGTCACATGATCCTTCAGAAATCATTCTAATATGCTGATTTGGTTATCACATATCACAAACATGATACATATTTTTCAGGATTCTTTGATGAATAAAAAGTTTAAAAGAACAGCATTTATTTGAAATCTTTTGTGACGACATAAATGTCTTTACTGTCACTTTTGATCAATTTAATGTGTTCTTGCTGAATAAAAGTATGAAATTTGTTTTCTTTACTGACCCCAAACTATATATCATTAATTTGATTTCTTCTCATATCATCTTTAATTGCAGAATGGCATCCCATTAATGCTATAGCAGTCGTCTACAACGTCACCATCTGGTGGTCAGTTGGTCATGAAACACCAACTGCAATGTCGAATGAATCACCATTCATTCTGAATTACTGTCTGATCTTCCCAAGGCTAGTAAATGTTCATCTTTAAATGTACTGTATAACTGTAATGTCTGCCATAAGGAAGATCAGCTATATAATCGGTCTCACACCTGGTGTTTGGTCTCGATCTACTGAGTTTGCAAAGATCAGGATCAGGTCAGCTACGTAATGCTTATGATGGATAGAAATTACATCTGTAAATAACAAACAAATATCTAATGAGTGGCGCGGCTGACACATGTCACAGGGCACGTGAATTATTCAGCAGATGCTCTTCTTATACATTGTGATCTATTCACAGGTGTCACTCACACCACAAAAGATGTCTCTGAACTCAAAACATTGCCCATGGTAACAAAACAAAGAGCTGACCATTGATTGTACTACAATTAAATTAACTTAATAGTCATGATAGATTTTTATACTGACGCTCACAACAACTATTTATTTACTTAGTCACGTTGATGTAGCCGGACCAAGTTAACCATATACACTCGCACACACCAACTCGCACTGACGTCTACATCAGCAGAAGTGTCACACCTTTCCGGACACAGAATTTGCACGTCAGTCAGTGGAGAACAGCTGGTAATGACTGTCAGGCTATCCAGCACCTCTGAAGGAAGACAGAGGATGGAAAAACACCACAGCACTCCTTCAGAGTAGTGGGAGAAAAACTTCACAGAGTGAATACTGACAGGTAAAGTTTCAAAATAAAAATAAAAATTGCACTGCATACCATCAACAAGTTTCTAGAAAATACTATAACCGGAACTGATAGGGTGGACCTCTTTTCTGGGCTTGCTCTCTCATTCATGTCTCAGGAATGTTATAAAGTGTTAAATTAATAGTATTAAATTAAATAATTAGCAATAAATGTAAATTGCCACTACCACTTTTATACAACCACTCAACTAATGCCAAAAGAAACCTTTAAAATATTATTAGGAAAATATTATATAATATGTGTTTATATAATATATATTTATATATGATATAAAATTATAGTTAACACTTTACAATAAGGTCTCATTTGTTATAATAAGTTAATGTATTAACTAGCATGAACCGAGCAATACATTTGTTACAGTATCTATTCATCTATATTAATGTTATGAGTAAAAATAAAGCTGTTTGTTCATGTTAGTTCACAGTACATTAATTAATGGTAACAAATACGACTCTTGATTTAAATAATGTATAAGTAAATGTTGAAATGAACATTAACTAAGATTAATAAATGCTGTAGAATTATAGGTTCATTCTTAGTTCATGTTAACTCAAAATGTTAACTAATGAAACCTTATTGTAAAGTACTAAAAAGGTTCAAATCACTTACACTGCTACTGGACTGTGAAAACAGCATATTATGAAAACCAGGATTACAAAGAGAATTTATGAGTTATGAGGTCCTGTATGGTCAGATAGAAATAACAAAGAATTATTGTTAAACAAACGAGCCTCAGTTTGTCTAAGAGAATATTCAAATAGCCAATGCTTTGTTGCTGGAATTTGTTTGGAGACCAAAGGTTGAAGCCATGAATGTTAATTACCTGAACTGGATTAACATCCAACAATGGAACTGTATTTAGGCTTTGTTTATAGCCTTGCTCCACTCAATATCTTGTTTAGATTTATTTTAGACTGCAAGAATCCTTGTAGTGTATACACTGATCAATATATTGATTGTATTGTATTTTCTAATCATAGCCAATTGAATCTATAGAGATGTCCGTCAATTAATACTATACATTCAGAAGCAAGTATAATAGGCTGCAATCTCTTTTGAGCTGATCTGAGGTCACATAGCAAATATATTGAATTCTCATACCTGTTAGTGAAGACTTTGCTGTAATTAAACACTTGGATCTCCAGCATCTCATCCCCATCGACTTGACTCCCAATTGGCCATCGGAAAGCCTGGAAAACAAACGAAAACAAAGCCAAAAATCAATTTGTTCAATCGTTTTAAACGGAACTGACCATTTGTAAACATTTCCATGTTAATTATCCACACTATATTGAGTCCATATCCAAAACAGATCTAGCATCACACCGCACCATTAGACTTCTCATATCAAACCAAATAACTAAATCATTATTGGTAATCCAATAAAACCCTAATTTGAATCTCTAAAGATAAACTCTTCTGAAATCATACATTAACAACACAAAAAGAAATGAGCACAGATAAAGACAGGTGAAAGTTATCGATACTGTCACGCTTGGGGATCGATATGGAAGCCCGTTTGTGCTTCAGAGTAAAATATAAAAAAAGGTAATTGTGAAATAAAGTTTAAAATAACAAATAGTCACATTGTGAGATATAAAGTCGTAATTACAAAAAAAAAATCGTCATGAAGTTGCAAGTGTAAAATATAAAGTTCCACACCATACCATTAGACTTCCCATTTCAAACCAAATAACTGAATCATTATTGGAAATTGCTTTACTATTACAACCAAAAACAGAGATACATTAGTCTCAATTGAAATACACTAAGTTCAGCCCATTCACTTGCCATTAACAGGACAAACATTAGTTGGGATATCGGTGTGAATATTATATAAGATGACCCACTAGCATTCCCTTTTAAACTAATTGTCGTAATCTATGACACTGCAGGAGTCTTTTCTGGAGCTAGGGCTCTCAACAGTGGGATGATGCATTAGCTTGCTCCTGATCCCAGAACATGGACTCCCATCTGGCACTGATCTATACAGACAAACGGGCTGCCCTGAGGGTTGCTGAGGCGTTTGTTTCACTGCAGTTATAGAGAACAGTGATACTCCATTGCCAGGCTGTGGGACCACAATGCTTCTTGCCAAATCAATCAGTGCAGAGCTGAGACTGGCCAGCATGCTCTGACTAAGGGAATGAGATTTGTTGTTCAAAGTCACTGAGGCCATATGCAGGTAAACAGGGCTGTCATTTCTGCTTAGTGCTGTTTTGATCACAGAGTTTGGTTATTTATAGGAGTGACAGCCACATTCATCGAGCAAATTAAGTCTTGAAAAATACAAGAAGTGTTAACAACGTGTCTAGAACTAAACTGAACGTGTAGTTGTTAATTGTTATTACAAGCGTATCAGAGACATGTGAGTTTCTCTTCACCAAGTGCAGTGCAAACAAAGCATATGGAAAATAGGTATATGTGTTCACTCCATCACATATTTTGACACATGTAATTGCAAAAACAAAACATTGCGCCTTGATTGATGGCAGTCTACTAAAGTTTGCCAGGCGATAATTCGTCTCCTTAACTTTTAACTTTCAAGCCACAAAATAACTGGTATAATTAAAATTTCACTTTAAAAATGTTTTGTCAGGTGACCTAAAATTTAGCTTTATCTAAATAAGCTGGTTTTATTCAAGTCAAAAAATTATTTAATATCACTAACTTGAACTGACTACATTATCTTACATCAACAAAAGTAACTTCTAAGGGTTAAATCACACTAAAATAGCTTTTAGGTAATAATTGCCTGTTACAGCACAGAATTATGGGTATGGATGAAATGGACATGAAATATATAAATATATCATAATATTTTTATATTTTCATAATAAAATATTGAATTACTATTCAAAAGTTTACGGCCGTAAGTATTTTTAAAACATTTATTGAAAGAATATATATATATATATATATATATATATATATATATATATATATATAATCAAAATTTCAGTATGAACGGTTAATACTGAAGATAATACAAAATTAAAGAAATACAGAAAATGTTTTCTAGTTTAACTTATTAAAATGGCATCTATTCCTGTGATGGCAAAGCTGAATTTTCAGCAGTCATTACGTCAGTCTTTAGTGTCACATGGTCCTTCAGAAATCATTCTAATATGCTAATAAACTCTAATTATTGTCAATGTTAAAATGATTGTGCTGCTCAATATTTTTGTGCAAACAGATTTATTTCAGGATTCACTGATATAACATTCAAAAGAACAGCTTATTTTGATCTTCTGTATCACTATACATGTCTTCACTGTCATTTAATGCATCCTTGCTGAAAAAAGGGATTAATTTCTTCAAAAAAAAAAAAAAAAAGATTAAATACAAGTCTGCAGTAAGCCTATAGCAATAATAAGGCCACTTTATTCATCAGTATGGTCAAACGATTAGATGAACCAGGGCAGATGGGGAATAATTCTTTTCGAAATTGAACTCCAGGTCTAAACAGCTCCTTCACAGTGGATGAAATTGCATTATGTATACATTTTAACCTCAATAATATCCTGTAAAAAGAAGAGTCCGGCTATACATATAAACACACACCAAATATTTATGAAAAAAATACTAATAAAAAAAGCAAAAAGCTTGTTGTTAATGTGCGCTTCACAAGAAAATAACACATTTAAGAATCTAAGTGAAACTTAATGGGAAAAAAAATCATTGTTGAGCTTGTTGAGGATGGGATGGTAATATTAACACACACAGACATACACACACACACACTCAAAAGCAAATTTTTGTCAACAGGACACCCACAGTCTTTAATTCCAAACACATTAGGATCATTTGTCTATTTGAACATCATGGGTTTTCATCACAGTATGAGCAGATGCGATGAGAGACATCATCCTCACTCGAGAGGGAGAGATACGTACCAGATGCTTGCACAGGACTACATGCGAATATTTTATAATACAGAACGGGAAAAAAAAAAAAAAACACAGGAGGGTCTCAAAAGGAGTCATGTGGCCTGTATGGAAATTGTGAAGTCATATTGAACACAAAAGGCTGAAGAGAGAGGATGTATGCGAGTTTTAATGGATGTCTCAAACCGCCTCCATTCTCACTCGAGCAGCTGCGCACACTGCAGCACAGGTCTATATGCTCAACCTACAGAGAGGAGCCACTGATGGAAGACTGCAGGAATCGTGCGCTTTGCTTAGCTTCACGGTCTGAGCCAAATACCCACGGGGTACAGTCCAGTCAAGCACAGTGAGGATTTTCCCCTCAAATCCCTGAGCTCCAGTGCAGAATATTCACTCCCACAGACAGTATAAAATATGAGGAAGAATAAAGAAGAAGAGATGGAGTTGCTCATTAGAGAGAAAGGAATAACTGGGAGTGAGGGCTTATTTTAAAACTCACTCGTCTATACAATCCCTCGTGTATGTTAGCCTTTAGTACGTTTATTAGAAAGCTTGAGGTGAGCGCCGACTCGGAGAGTATGGGGAAGAATTAAGAATATGAAATGTAGAGATAGGGACTATCTCTTTAACATGGTTTATGCTCTCGGTGGAGCAAAGAAAAATATCACCGATGTTTCTGCAGCTATTAGAAGTCACTCTCATGGATTCATAAAGTCATATAGATCAAAAATCCCAACCATTATCATGAAAACACAACAGAGAATAAAAAGCATTTTGTGAGATGTTTAATCAAAATTGTCTGATGGGGTGTTATTGCATATCTATTAACAGAGATGCACAATATATATTATAAGTCGGTTATCTTTTTTTAACGCTGTTAAATGTTATCTTTATCAAATCTCATCTTCATACTATACATTATAATATCGTGATGCATAAATCCACTTGTATAGCATTTGAAATGATTCATTTTAGTTTTGAGTTTTATTTTTCATTTACTGAGACAAATAGTATTGAATTTTCACGACAGCCATTTTTGAGCTATCAACGGCCATAACATGAAAATACTTTCTCATATTGTGCATCCCTATAAAATAAACCAAATTATTGTGTGAAAATGTAAACAACTGCATAGTACAGTTGCCGCACAGATAATATTATTACGAGAGCCTGTGTCAAGTTGCAACAAACCCTTTATAATAATTAATAAATGCCCTAACAAATGTTGCATGGCTGTCAAGAGAACAGATTGGAAGAAGGACTTACTGTGACTGTGCCCATATGAGGGGCACTTATGAATTATCTTTGTAGATGATGCGGCTACTGATTAAACTTTGAAAAAATTCTCTGCAGCTTAGAGATATTCTTGTAATAGCATTTGTAAGAAGGCTGCATTCATTAACACAAAGATACCGCTAGTTCACAGTTTCTCACCATGGCTAATTAACCCAGGAAATAAAAATTAATTGGACCAAAATAGCATGGCTCGTGCACTCATTTTCAAAGCATAAGGTTCACCACATTTTGTTAGATGCGTGGTTCCAAAATACATTGCAAGAAAAATAATCTTAATTCAACATGTATTTACCAAAAAGAACTTTAACATTATATTTTTTTAAGTACTTTTTGATGTTTTTTAAATACAAAAAAATGACTGCAGTGCGTATAGAGTCACATGACAGAGACTCATGATCATTTTATACAATAAAGTGTATTTCCCAAAGAAATGGCTGCAATGCAGTGGGATTATTTAATGGTCACTTCCTAAAGTTTATACATTAAATCTTTAATAAATATTAAGAAGTTCAGGACAAGTTGTGGAATAATCCTGTTTGGAGCATGTGTCTGTCCATGAAAAAAAGAGACTTATCTCCCTGTCCTGGTACCATGAGATTTGAGCTCAGAGAGCTGTGACATTACAGATTCACTCAGTGTCTTGTTGACTGGACTCTATTTCACTGCAGATAACTCGGAGATATAGAGTATATTTTCAATCTATCCTCTTCTTTTACTCTACTTTGTTCTCAGGGATGTACTACAGACTCTCATAACCAAAGAAACACGCTATGAAAGTATTTTTTCCACAGGTTTTGAAACCCAAATATTTATATTAAATATTAATGTTTATATTGTGAATAGAATCCTAATCAAATATATACATAAGGGATAAACTTACGGGGTAATGTACAGTTAGCTACCCAACAAATAAATACATTGGATTTTGATTTGATTTGAAATTATTTTAAAATTGAACTTGTTTATCTTAAAGCTCCTAGTAAGAAAAAAGTCCATTACAATGTACAAAACAGCCTAGAGAGAAGACGACCACTGAAAAAAGTGTTACAGTAGTGAATTTTCACTGCGATCAATAGCACCAATTCTGTTTGTATGAATCAAGAGTCTGCAGTGGGATATAAAAGACATGAAAGTAATAGAGGAGCGGTCTGATAGACAGTGTTATTGCTATTGACAAGTCCGATATTTAACAGATGACATTACAGTTGAGTCAAAAAGTCTGAGACGACATTGAGTTCATTTCAGTTCATTTGAACGGATCTCCTACTACAACATTGAAAAGACTGATTCTCCTTATAAGTGTTGAATAACTACCACAATCATCTCAAATATACAGATTCAATCACTTAAAAATGTGCATCCTGGTGTTATCATCAACCTTAGTCATATTTTACCTACTTTAATTTTATTTATCTCACCAAAGGCTCTCCTCCCCCTCTTACATAAGCTGTGAATAGATGAGCTCCCTGCTTCAGTGATGGTGAAGAAATTGGTGATTTGAGTTTGCAATTGAGCTCTAAGAAACTCGGAGCCTCGTCACGATTTAAATGCGCAGAGAGTGAATTATTCAATGGCAAAGGATCACACACTCTGACATGCCACATCTCCCTCCCCCTCACTTATTCTCTCTCTCTTTTTTGTCTGTGATTCAGATAAAGGAAAGAAGCATGAACACTCAACTCCTTCATTGAAATCAATGCCTCTCTATTAGGTACAAAATGTGCACTGGTCCTGACATCAAACCGCATCTCTAATCAGCCTGTTCAGTCAAGCCCCCTGGTGTTTTTCTTTCCCACACTCGCTTGCCCTTCCATTTTTCCTTCTCCTCCTCTCCTACATGTTTATCTGTCTCTTTCACACATCCTGCATTTTGGTCTCTCGTTCGCCCTTTTTTTCCTCATTTCTTGTAATTTGAGCTTTTTGAACATGATTTCTCAGCTCTTATCTTCATATTTATCTTCCAACCTCTGTAATGTTTCATACTGTCACATAAAGTCACTTCCTGACATTAATACAACAAGTTAAAGCGCTTCTTGTTTCAGATTCCCAGTGTGCGGCCAACGCTCAGGAACATATCAGCTAATTAAGCTTATTAAAAACAGACTGTTTTGATTTACCGCAGTAATCTGGGATGATTTAATATGGCCATTACTTCTTCACTCTTCTCTCTACACCATATGGCCTCACAGTGTGTGATTTCTCCTGCAGCACCTCAAACATCTCACCCTCTGCAGACTTCTCTAGGTGACCTCATTCAACTCGGAGTCACAACAAGCTCATATCTTCCCCATTTGCCATTAAATCTAAAGCATCAAAATAAATTGTGACATGCATTTACATGTCTGTATTTTCTTTAACAAATGCTAAAGACAGGGGGAGTAATGTTAGATTTCACCTGAAGACAGTTTTAGCACAGTAATATGCAAGTATATGGATTGTACACTGTATGACAATAAAGCTAAATGCAAAATTCTAGCCTGTTTTTGAATGTATTTGAAACAAGACACCAGAACTTTTGTTCATTTAATTGTCTATTAATTAAATCCACACCTGTCTACAAGAGTATTTTACATCAGTGGTTCTCAACTGATGCACAAATTAGAAATTGTTCTGCACAAACAGCAGGGGAAAACGATGCTAAATGCAAACCGCAGCATATAAAAATAAATAAGCTGATTAACTTTTAAAAATGGAGGAGAAAAGTATTCACCTGTCTATTATTTAAGTCTAAGTAAAACTGTTACTTGGTAGAAGTTTGGACAAGTTATACCCACATTATATACATAATGAAACAAGAATAAATATGGTTTGTGTTCACCACAATGTGTTTTGTTTAGTAATTTTTGGGTGCTGAGGGCAAAAAACTAAAACTTCAGACATTTACAGTGGAAACCAAACACCTGAACTACAAAAATAAGCCTCTTTATATATTAAAATGAATAAATATGTAAATTTCTGTTTTTCAACTTTTTACAATATTTTGGTACTTGACACTAAAATATGGCTCCTAACGTATAACCATAATAGAATTATTCCTTTAAATATGTCTGATCCATAGACTGTAAAAAAATAAAAAATAAATAAATAAATTAACGTATTGTCCATGACGTCACCCGTAGGTTTCTGAAGAGCATTTTGGCAGCACATCACCACGCATCACTCCCAGATAACTGAAAATGGGCAAAGAGATGGGATGTGGTTGGAAATGAGGTGCCTGGTAGCTGAAACCATGCCCGCCTAGCTTGACGTCACCAAGTTAGCTCAGGCTAAGGAGCTATCCATCTATCTAATATAATAATAATGATAAGTTATATCACTCAAAAGTTCTAAGGGTTTGCGGTCACTGTCTACGGTGTCTGTTTACGATATAGATGCTTCAGCAACAGTAATATTGTAATTTGTGTCAGGTGTGCAAATGACAACATGCAAAATCAGAATGAAACTTCATATCTCTGTAATGAAATAGTGATTGTGAGATGAATCCAATCCATCGCAATTGGGTAAAATGAGCGTCCATTGAAAAACATCCAAAAGCAATTTTTGTCCACAAATCCATGAAATTATTGATAAATTGTTCATTGTTTGAATCACATTTCTTCTGCACGATCTGCTCTCCATCATCGTTCTTCAAGAGTTTATGCAATCTGAGCAGCGTTTATGTTGTAAAACTGTATGCCAACTGTATGTCATTGGACTCTCACAAACAAATGACTTTGTTTATATGCAAAGTATAATTTTTCAAAATAGTGCAACAGTTTTAGTTATAATATCCAAGCAGTGCTGTCGGATTTTGTGCTGTCTTGAGAGGCATATTCTCCAGACACTGTCATTGTGGTAAATCTGATGAACAAAACTTTCAGCCAAAGCCAAGACAATCCAAAAAATGTGTGTTGTTTATCTTCCACATGTGCGCACATGTACACAGACGTACATCTGTCTCGAACATTAACCGCACAGCAAGCCATATTTTTGATCATTGTATGAAATAATCCCAGAAAAAAGCACAAACACGGCCAAGTTCAGCGGCTGGAATTAGCTGAGGTGACGAGATGGTTCACAGACAGACAGCTATGGCAAGCCGTTTTAGCATTTAAGCTTTGTTCTGACTATCTATAAATATATTTAAAGATAGTAACTATTGTATTTTGATGAGTGAGAATTATAATTCGACTAGTCAGATTGACAAATAGAGATATCTGCAATTATAATTGCACTAGTAAGAAATCGGATTTGAGATATCTGTAAAATATATTTGACTAGTCAAAACTCCATTTAAGATATCTGTAATGATGTCATAGATATCTTTAAAAGACGCGTCATTTATCCGCAAAGGTAATTACAGATATCTGTAATTCGGTTTCGACTAGTCACAATTATATTTTAAGATATCTTAATTGTACTTGCTCCTAGTCGAATCCACTGTTGCGTGACGTGAAACTACATTTCCTCAGCACCACCCACAGGCGCTATCTCTGACAACTATATTACCTTAGAAAACGGTCGACAACGCAAAACAAGCCCGCGATTTGCAAATAATGCAGTTACTAGTCCAGTGTTAATAACATACACAGTAACTTTTACAGTAATTTTATTACCTGAAAACCAGGTCAGGCTGTTGAGATTTTTTGGCGCGCAGACAATATGGTTAGAAAAGGCGGGGCTTAGCAAAGGGGTGGTTTGAGAACACAATTAAGATATCTATAAAATAACTTTGACTAGTCAGAATGTTCATTCAAGATATCTACACTGAAATTCTTCTTAGTCACAAAGCTGAATCCAGATATCTCTAAAGAAAGATCCTCCTAGTCAAAAAACAGACTGAGATATCTAAAATTAAATTGAAGATATCTTTAAATGAGTTTTGACTAGGACGAATTCCAATTCAAGATATCTCTAATTAAGTGTTACCTAGTCAAAAATCCAGTTCAAGATATCTACAGCTGTAATTTGACTAGTAATAAATTACTTAAAGATATCTACATATTTATTTTTGGATATCTTAAAAAAACGATGAATTAAAGATATCTCCAATTTGATTATGACAACACAAAACCTAGTTAGAGATATCTCAAATTCTAATTTGCACTAGTGGCAATTAAATTAGAGATATCTGTAACTAGGTTTTGTCTAGTCATAATCAAATTGGAGATATCTTTAATTACAATTTCTACAAGTCAAAACTCATTTGTAGATATCTGAAAATATTTTCCAATGGAAGTCAATGGAAGAATATGACTAGTTATAAAAGCATTGTAGATACCTGTAATGTATATTATGACTAGTCAAATTAACATTGTAGATATCTTAATTGCAATTACGAGTCAAAATTGCAGAAGAGATGTTTGGAACTGGAATTATGACTAGTCAAAACTGATTTATGACTAGTACGGGAAGGAGTATTTAATGCTAAAACGGCTTGCCATAGACAGCAGACAAATGGCTAGTAATGACATCAGCGGCAGTCCACCTGTCACTCAAGTGGCCACGCCCTTAATTATGCATAACTTTAAGGCTGAATATAATTTAAACAGATGAGTTATAAAAAAACATTCACCCCCCTTACAGTTGCCATTAAGGGAAAAAATAGCTATAAAGACCAAAACCACAATTTGTACCAGGCTGTAAACGTTTTTTTTTTTTTTTTTTTGCTGAAAAATTGGCCATTTTAGCATTTTTTTTTTTTTTGGTCCTAGCGGTCAGTCGGTGAATTGCAGTTTAAGTCACTTCCGTACTGGCTTCAAGAGAAACTGGGGACGTTGCCGCTTGGTTTGATCTCTTGCTCAATAAGCAAGATCGACATTTTCATTAGTGATCTTAAGTGAAAGATCATTATTTCTGTGTGCACAAATTTGTTCACGCTCCAAATTGGAAACACAACAAAATATAATGTGAAACATCAACATTTCATTCTCCAGCAGCATGAAGCATGTGGTTGAGAACTGTTGGAAAGCTGAACAGAAAGAATGATTAGACTGACAAAAGAGAGATTGATGCAATTTGGTGCTTCATTGGGCCACTGAAGAGAATGATCATATCAGATGAGATCTGCTGGTCATGATGAGACAATTCCCCATCTGTATAATGAGAAAGCAACTATTATTTCTTCACTGAGGCACTGACGCTGTGTGATACTGATGTTTTGTGATGGACATGAACTTAAAAGCATGGGAGTAATAGGGCAGAGGAAAATGCTGTATGGGTATACATGCATTTATACAAACAGTAGCACTGGTAACACATTTATGATCTCGTGGAGACATTATTTTATATATATTTTTTAACCAAAAAAGGGGACAAGCATTCATTCAGTAAACATACTTTTATTGCCCAATGTATTCCTGTGAAACTATGTCATCACTTCAACTATTTACTCATTATCATTCACAGAAAATTTGCAATGGTTTGTGCTTCACCAGACCCATATATTATACTGGTTTCCCAACATTTATTGTCTTATGCATCCCCAACAGCCCCATCAGAGACTCAATACCTTTTATAAGCACCAAGTACAAAACAAGAATTACGTTCCTTCACTCACAATCCACTACATAACCTTTGCATTATCATTAGCATCGTTACAGAAGCTAGTATTAAAATCATTAACTTAAAAATAACTAAAAATGTGTGGCTGTCTTTAATAAGACACACCTGACCTTGTTTGCTTTCTACAAGGGCCAATCATTCAATCAAACCTTCACTGCAAGACCTAACAGTGAATTTATTTTGAAATAAAACGCAGATGGTATGTCAAATATATTCTTTATACGGTGGAATATAAAATAACAGAAGCTCAACAAAATATGAAATATCTCCCAAGAACTAATACACTGGCATTTCTATAGATTTAAGAGCAAAGTTATGATTTACAGGTAAAAAAAGAGTTCACCAAAGTTAAGTCAAAATTAAGTTAAAAAGTTAAGTCCCAAACACCCCTTGGAAGCTGTTTAATAACTGCCCCGGGGTTTATGATCCCCTGCTTGAGAAGAATCATTTTAGACATAAGTTATCAGAGAAATTTCCTGCCACAATGGGTTCAGAAAAGTCTTTCTCCATCAATGGTTCTCTTTTTGTATATTTGACATTAAATTGCTAAAATACAAGCAATAGTAATGAAATCTGATCTATAAATTCTGCCCACTGAAGTGCCTTAACCTGCGCGAGCGCCAAACATTCACATCAGCAGCTGTTAACAAGTTCCTCGCAAGACTCCTGCAGATAAAATCAATGATTTAAAGACAGGCACTCCTGCAGAGCTGATGTAAAGGAGGGCAATTTTTGCACATAGCTGCAGCAAGCGCCTGCTTTAAACCTTGATTGTCCATCACAGTCAACATCAGGTTGCTGGCCTAAAGCAGTGTGCAACAGCCCTGCAATAATAAGCCATAACAATACAAAGTATTAAAAAGTGCTTAAAAATGTCATTTATAATACATAAAATGAGGAAGCACAGATTGTGTGGGGGAAAATGTATCACTGTATTAGGTATGTTAAGAGCAGGACATATCCGGTTAAATTATGTACTGCTTTGTCTTTGCCCGTGTCTGTGAGCTTGTTGAAGATAAAATAATAATTGCTCATACATAAACAATAGCTGGGTCCATTCTGATTCAAATGAACAGTCTATTTGAGAGTGTACAATGCGTACAGCTGGCAGGAGACCTGAAAGGTGTACTCAGCTGTAGACAGCAGGATTAGAAAACAAGGTAGGGCCTTATGATTTCCGAGTTGCTGAAACAGCAGACAGAATTGAACATATCAAGGAAGATGGCAAATTTTGAATTAATATTTGAAAAGCAGGGCCATATAATTAATCAAATTCCAATTGCGGTATGGACTAGTGTTTGTGATTATTAAACTGTAGGGGGAAAAAAAATTGAAGTCTGCATGTTCTGTGTGTCTCACAATGAAGAAGCAGTGCAGTTTTGTCTACTGCATATACTCAAGAACAAGTGATGCTCATGGTGTTTTCAGTCTCTGCCGTCTCACTATATGAGGATATAAACACATGAACTCTCCAGAGCTGGTCTGAGAGTTCACTACATGAGCATTTCATCACTGTTTCGAGTGTTTCAAAGAAAGCTATCGTCATATATTCTGTAGCAAACACACAAACAAGATAAAAAACCTTAAGCATCAGAGGTCATTTTAGCCCTGAAACGTTCTTATAAGAAACTCAACACTGAACCAATAGGGCATCGGTTTCCAGCCTGGTGTAAACTCCTTTAATGCAGCATTTCAATGGACATGTATACATACATAAATGCAATGTTTTGTCGTAGTAAAGGAATTGTTGTATTTTCAGCTGATTACAAGCTTTATAAATACATTTTATTTATTAAATCTTAAAACACAGTATATATGAAAACAGAATTGGTGAAAAAATAAAACAGGTTTCATAGTGCCCTTTGTTACAATTTTTATGAGTTATTAAATTGTTAAAGTTTTATGAATTCTATTTATTAGACATGCTTTTTGATGTTATTTTTAATTAAAGCATTAAAAGAGAATCTAGAAAATTAAAAGGGAAAACTGAATTTTTTTCTGATGTTACAGGGCCTTAAAAAAGTTAAAGCAAAGTTCAATTGTTTTGAGGTAGTATGGATGTAAAGAAACAAATGGTGGGATACATGTCAGAATGAGAGAGAATTTCAGCATGTCTATGGTAGTAGAGACGTAGCAGGGAAATTCACTTAAAGGAACCATTCACCCCAAAATTAAGACTTTGAAACAAACAAAGACATGAGTGAAACCTGAGAGATTTCTGTCCCAACAAGACATTGCATCAACCGAGCACAGTAGAGCTTCCTTTCACCATAATAGATATGCTCTATGTGCATTGATCAGTGTTTATTTGTGATCAATTAAATTAGTTAAAACACTAAATTGAATCTCTTTCTCATATAAAGCAATCATGTCTCTTGAGAAGATTGGATTAAACCGCTTGATTCATATGGATTTCTATTATGATCTAGTTTTGTACTTTTAAAGGTACAGAAATGACTCAGGTGTTATTAAAATTATCGTCATTTGTGTTTTGAAAATGAACAAAAGTCTTATGGGTTTAGAACAACATGAGGGTGAGAAAATGATGACAGAATTTTCAATTTTGGGGAACTGTCACTTTAACCTGAGTACAAATATGCATACTTTCTAGCCACTACTTTCTAACACCCATCTTGTGGGTCGGTTCCGAGTTCTACGTTGTGCAGATACAGCAAACTACCATAATCTGGCATGCAGACACTTATTGGTTCTTTAGAATGCAGAAAGCGTTTGTCTACACCCCACGACTGAATATATGCCTGGTTAGAGGACTCTATAATCGTCATTGATCTTCAAATGATGAATAATAGCTGTCATGATCGACAGAAAATATACACAAGCATCTCTTTAAAATAAAGTCTATTCACTTTCGGTTTATCCCCTGCTTTCAGTAAATGTCAGTGTTAGGTACACTAAAACCCATGTTCTGATGTATATGAAACCTGATCTTGCCTGCCGGACAAACCTGCATGAAAAGACAATGCTGGTGCCACACACAAACATGCTATTAAATAAAAGAGAAGATGGAGGGAGAGAAAGACAGAAAAATGCAAGCATATCCTACAGTGCAGTACTGGGAGAGAAGATAGTGTTGTCTGAACTGTCTTGTGGGGTTTGTTATGAGATCTGTGATGTAATCATAAGTGGCGAGTGGGCTCAGTCGATTTGAAGTGTGTACTGACCCTCTCTAAACGCCTAGTAATGATTAAACTACTATCACAAAACTACAAGTGAGGGATTGAGAGGAAATAAAGAGGCTGGAGGTCAACCAGAAAGTTCATAGGACACATAACGACAGCAAGATAAACACTAATTATGTCACTGCTTAGCAGAAAAACTGCTTATTTCCCTAATTTAGATCATCCCAAATTAATTTTCACTTTACTCACTGAGTCATTCTCTTGCTCCTTGCCATACAGTCCATATACCTTCCATACTAACATAGACAAAAGATAATCAGCAAAAAAGGAAACAGCACTTGTTTTTTAATAGAATCAAAAGAGAAATTTTGTAATGCTTGCTCTTTGAAGCACTAAAAAAAGAATTAACAACCCCCTCCAAAGGTGAGACACTAGTGTGGGAGTCCCAATCACGACTGACAGCAAAACATAATTGAATTTCTGCCTGCTATGAGGACACATGAGGAGGCATATTTTAAAATCACTGTGTATACAAGTGCTGAGAAACCCTCCAGATCAGAAATTCATATCATATATATATAGAAAGACCTCATATTACTTATGAATGGGAGAAAGTGCACTGCGCAAAATGGTGGAATAAATCCCGCCTTCTAAATAAAAGAGCCAATCACTGCAGCAGCCTTTCAAGAAGCTGCAGTTGTTATAGAAACAGTCAGTGTTCTGAGACACAACTTATGACTGCACATGCGCATTGGCTGGTCTTTTTTTATGCCATTTGAGGATAAGAAACAACATTTATGGGACAGTTCATGTCAAATTTTGTTGCTCATTTGCAAGGTTTTTTTTTTAGATTTCAGGATTCCCCCATTCGGTAGGACTTGTATGCTCAAAAAAGCTGTCTGGAGGCATTTCTAAATTACGGACACAAATAGGACAGCGCTGTAAGCGGTAGACCAATCACAAAAGACTGGGCCATCTGACCAATCAGAGTAGATAAAGCTCTCGGAAAGGAGGGGTATAGAGAGACTTTATTGAGTCGCTTCAGACACTGTGAGAAAAGAGGTGATGTGCAATTTATATCATAAGAAAATTAAAGGGTTTTTTTTTGGATGCACGTAAGCCTATGAAAATAACTTCTGAAAATTATTATCAATGCAAATAAAACCTCTTTATTGCTGAAGAATCAGAAACTATTCATGGGAACATTATGCATGACGTCCCTATCCTTAAGTTATATTTAAGAACGAGAAGGCAACAAAGCTTTACCTCCTATTCCCTTATCAAATGTAAGGATGAGACCTGGGATATTTTGGAGTAAAGAGAGCAATCATTCAAAGAACTGTATTAGTGTAATGGTAATTTACCTGGTGTATCCGCAGGCTTAATGCAATTTTATAGAGTAATGTTGCTTGCCTGAGGGTCTGTGCAAATAGCATTAATAGGAATCAGTTGGGCTGAATGTGATGCGTTTGGCCACGGTCGAGCGGTTTGATTCCTTCGCCATATAAGCAAGAGGGGAATCAAATTGGTAACGTATATATATATGTATCGTTAGATGATTGAGCTAGTCATGGAAGCTGGTGATATACAGTAGCTGGGGGTGGGGGGGGACTGACCTGCTCAAATCGAGCCTCATCCTCACAGTTTTCCAGCACCCGAGAGAAGAATGAGAGACCTGCAGGAAGATAAACAAGGTTAAAGGTCTGATACAGCACAGTATCAAAGCAGCAATTAACATAACATACAGTTGTGTTCAAAATTATTCAACCCCCACTGAAATTGATTGTTTTGGCCGGTTTGACATTGATTTTGATCATTCAGTCATCCTGCTTACAATTAAATCAAAGAGGCACGTGTAGGTCAGACAAATATAACATAACATTTATAATGAAATAACCACAAATGTCTTTTCTCTGCTCACATCATTATCAGTTTTATTCAACCCCCAAGTGACATTCAATCTTAATACTTAGTACAACATCCTTTTACAGTTATAACAGCTTTTAAACGTGAAGCATAGCTTGACACAAGTGTCTTGCAGCGAGCTACGGGTATCTTCGCCCATTCATCATGGGCAAAAGCCTCCAGTTCAGTCACATTCTTAGGCTTGCGCACTGCAACTGCTTTCTTTAAGTCCCACCAGAGGTTCTCAATCGGATTTAAGTCTGGTGACTGCGATGGCCATTTCAAAATGTTCCAGCCTTTAATCTGCAACCATGCTCTAGTGGACTTGGAGGTATGCTTGGGATCATTGTCCTGTTGAAAGGTCCAACGTCTCCCAAGCCTCAGGTTTGTGACGGACTGCATCACATTGTCCTCCAATATCTCCTGGTACTGAAGAGAATTCATGGTACCTTGCACACGCTGAAGCTTCCCAGTACCTGCAGAAGCAAAACAGCCCCAAAGCATGATTGACCCCCCGCCATGCTTCACAGTAGGCAAGGTGTTCTTTTCTTCATAGGCCTTGTTCTTCCTCCTCCAAACATAGCGTTGATCCATGGGCCCAAACAGTTCTAATTTTGTTTCATCAGTCCACAGAACACTATCCCAAAACTTCTGTGGTTTGTCCACATGACTTTTGGCATACTGCAGTCGACTCTTCTTATTCTTTGGAGACAGCAAGGGGGTGCGCCTGGGAGTTCTGGCATGGAGGCCTTCATTACGCAGGGTGCGCCGTATTGTCTGAGCAGAAACTTCAGTACCTACATCTGACAAATCTTTTCTCAGTTCCTCAGCAGTCACACGGGGACTTTTCTCCACTCTACGCTTCAGGTAGCGCACAGCAGTCGAAGTCAGCATCTTCTTTCTGCCACGACCAGGTAGCGTTTCAACAGTGCCCTTTGCCTTGAATTTGCGAATGATGCTTCCTATGGTGTCTCTTGGTATGTTTAACATCTTTGCAATCTTCTTATAGCCATTGCCCTTCCTGTGAAGAGTAATCACCTCTTCTCTTGTCTTCCTGGACCATTCTCTTGACTTCACCATGTTTGTAACCACACCAGTAAATGTCTAGAAGGAGCTGAGTATCACAGTCATTTTAAAGCTGCCTAATTGGTGCTTATTAGGCTTTATTGCTGCTCCCTGACATCCACAGGTGCTTTCAATACCTGATTGAAAACACTTCAATGGACCTCTGTTCTTCAGAGTGGTAGTCTTTAAGGGGTTGAATAATTGTGTCAATGAAGAATTCACAAAAAAAAACATTTACTACTGTATTACAAAACCAATTGATGTCATTTTAGTTGCATATGCTTCTTTAAGAAGTCCTTGTAGGATTTCATTCTGAATTCAATTACAAATGTACTCTAAATTCTCTAAAACCATTTACAGCATTGGGGGGTTGAATAATTTTGAACACAACTGTATATAGTAGTGGCCAAAAGTGATATTTGTTTTCATATTTTTAATTACATAAATAATAATAATAATAAACATGGAATATAATAATAAGTGTTAGTATCAAATGGTCAAGTGTTGATGTTTCTTGTACATGCATATATACACACACACACACACACACACACACACACACACACACATATATATATATATATATATATATATATATATATAACTGTGCCTTTTAATAATCTTTCCAAATAACACATTGTGACAAATGAATAGTTAAAACAAAGTTTTTCTGGTACTACTCTTCTTACAAGAGTAAGAGGGGGGGGGGGGGTGCCTTAGCATTCATTCTGATCAAGAATAATACAGGATAGTGCTTGTTGTTTCTTGTCATTGTGTGTTTGTGTGCACGTTCGAATATTTACACACCAGCTCACGAACACATACACATATACACATTCACTTGAACACATTTAGAGGTGTTGCACTTAAACAATTAATTGATGTTTTTTGTCTTAGGTACATTGGTAGATATCTCACTGCAGAAGAAGGGTAAGTACATAACTTATCATAAGCTATGGACACTATATAAACCCACAACACAACAAAATGCTGCTTTTTCTTGTTCATAACCATCGATTTTTATAATACATGCAATCCATTTTTGATGATTGTAGTTTTATCTAATAATACCATTGTATGGTGTTGTCTTGATTCTTTGTTGAACAACTGATCTGGCATATAACAAGTAAAAAAAAACGTTAGGATACGTAAAATTAAGCAAGTTATGTTATGTAATCTCAAAATACAGACAGCAAAGTTTTCTCAGTCTCAGAGAAACAAGCAGGAGCTCATCTCAAACTCATTGCTGTCTGCTGTTGTTCACAAGAGCTTTTCCCCCAGGTAACATTTACATCTAACCTCTGTAAATCATAAAATTCAGCTGATGAGGAATATTTTTAACTTCAAAGTCATAATAGAAAAACAAGAATTGAATTAAAAAAGCATGATGGGGAAGATTTTTATAAATTGCACAGTATATTATAGCTAAATAAAGAAAGAACTTCAGGGCAAAAACTAAAGTATTACCAGACGAACAACCTAGATTTAAAGACGCTTTTCCTTAGTAGCCATAACGAGAAGATAGGGATAAAAGCTGGAAACGTAACGTGCATAAACTGGACGAAGACTTAATGGTAGAGTATGCAATTTCAAAGAGGAATAGCAATTGCAAGCTAGCTTTGAAAGCATAAGATCCCACCCTCTCCAAACCCACGCCTCCGTCAAAACGCATGAAGCAACTATAAACAATTTTGTCACATAAACACATTCAGCGTTCCTAGTATTGGAGGACCTGAACAGCTGTAAGTATAATGTCATGGGTTGCCATCTCTTAATTAATGTACTAACAATATGGTGTGAACACAGCATAAGTTTGTTGTTTTGGTTCATGTGAAGAGTTTAAAGCAATATAATTAAAAGTGTTCATGAAAAACATTGAATACCCTATACTTTAATAAAAATTCCTTTCCTTCATTTTCAGTAATCTTTACAAGGACTTTTCCAATTCTAAAGCAATCACATCTCATATTGTCTGTAAGCTAATATTTTTGTTTATTGCATCATTTTCTATCTCTGATATAATCAGGGATTTTTCATTGTTCTCAAATCCACTCAGAGGTACTCAATCTAAGTTATGCAACCCACAGAGAAACAGGCAGGACACAGCTCAGTAGAGCCCTTCCGCTCCAGACAGCCAAGATCACTGAACACTGGAGATCAGAGGAAGACCGAAAGGGAGGGAAGGAAAGGGTGGCAGGAGAGCTGATAGGCAATGCCCTCAGTCAGTGGCAAAGCATCAGAATTACTTCAATCACATGCAGTGTCTCAATCAAACCACTAGATTGGGAGTGAATTGAAACAGACCGTCACCTTCATTCTCATTTCAAACAGAATGTCTTTCTGTAAAGCTGACAAAAAGATCCCCATTAATACCAGAATATGTTTAGTCTTTTAAAACATACATCAGCTTTTTATAACCAATAAAATGTTGTATGTCCTAGCTCATTTCTGCTTCATTTAACTGAGGTGATTCGGTAATTTATCTTTTTATATGCTAGAAACATACACTCAACACACATCTCTAGCTGTATTTTTCTTCCACCTCTCTCTCTCTCTCTCTCATTCACACAATGAGCATTTTATAAAATAGTAAATGATTGTATCAGACGAACACTTAGCAACTGTCCAAGGTGCTGAAATACAAATACAGCTGGAAAACAAAACAAACAAACAAACAAAAAGAGACCACAAAGCAACCAAAATTTCAAACAAATTTGGTTCACTCTTATCAGGTTACAACTTTATGCATTTTTATACTTCTTGAAAAATATTTCGCAAAATAACCCCAGAAATCCATTAAACTGAATACTGCAGTGGACATTAAGAGCCTTGGTATGAGAATCTAGACCAGTTACACATATATTGAAACTAAGTAGGCAGATCAAGCTTGTGTCTGAGGCAAAATTGTAGCCATGTATCTACAAACAGGGGTGCTTTCATCATCTAAAAAACATATAAGAAGCCCTTGTTCTTTGATAAAGACATGAGCTTCAGAATTGCATGGCATTCTACGACCTCAAGCTACACAACACTGCATGATATAACCTACATTAAACAGGATACAACAATATAAAACTGCACATGTATAACCCCAAATGTTTAGTGTACAGATACACACATACTAACCCATTCACTGGAAATGAAAAGTATTGCTCCATACCTCTGAAAGTCACTTTTGCGATTCGGTCCCCCTTCCCACGAAGCTCCGTGACAGTCTTTAGGTACACCACTAAAGCCATTTCAACTTGGAATGAGTAAAAATTTCAACTACAGCACAATAAAAATGTTTCATCACCAAAGACCGCGGATCTATCTTGACCAACGCTGCATAACTTATAAAATCATATCTTAACAGCTTTTATTCGCTGCTTAAAACGGGGGGAAAATCCTCTCGTTGTTCAGGCCGCATCCTATGTGCGCAATAACATAAAAAGAGTAATTAATAATTAAAGAGCTTTCATTTTCTCTCGCTTTACAATGCGCACATGTACACTCGTCAGGCGAGACTCTTTCACTCCTCCACCAGTCCGCACGCAGAGCAATGCGATGACTTATGACGCCAGCAGGGGGCAGTCGCACACCGTGAACTCTCAGGGGCGGATTATTGCAGAAACCCACTAGCCTACGTCTCAAAAGCAGTTTAGCAGATTGATTATTATCATTCGGGGCAAAATCAACAGAGATTTTATATATTCTTGATCGGTTCAAATAAAACTGACTTAATAAAAACGCATAACTCTACACTGAAAAAAATGGTTACCAGGCAACTATTTGTTGTCTTGTCTGTGGTGCAGGTCAGACGCAGTGCTGAACTTCAGCAGCTTCGTAGTATCCTTGTCTATTCAGCCATGACTTTCAGAGGAAATGGGACTCTCACAACGCATAACAACACAGCCTACATCCCATCATCTCTGATGCCCGGGTAAAACATAGCTTATTTCTTGTTTTGTGCAGGGCGGTGTCAGAAATTGCTTTTTTAAAAGCATATTTTCCCCCTTGAATTAATTTTCAGGGGTATATTTTGACATCCAGGGACCTTGGTTAGAGGATTTTTCTTTTTAAACATAGAAAATGTGTGTTGTCCCTTAATGTTAAATATTCAAATTCAGTCAATTCTTGAATTAAATTTGAATGAACAGTTATGGCTGTTATCTAAGGCATTTTTGAACCTCGCTGTGGTTAATTTCAGGGAAACCATAAAACAATATTTACAACAGTTAAGCCTAATTGTGCAACTGCTAAATCATTTAAAGGTACTGTGGACACATTCCCACGACAAAATTCCTGTATGGGGAGACTTTTGGCAATTCATCCCTAAAGTACTTCCAAAATATGCGATCTGCGGAAATGGCCTCCAGCAAAAGCTTTTCCAACAAGGGTGGTATGCCCCTGAGCTCCCATACGCAAGACAGTATCTTACCCTACTGGGTCCGGTACAACACTGACTTCAAAAGGCAGAAGGAGATCAAGGACTTCAACATGGTATGAAAAAGCATTAAGAAGTGAATATGGGTCATGTTCTTAACTGATATCTTCTATCTCACTGATTAGTCATTCTCTTTTCCCCAGTTGTCACAGAAGCACAGGGAACATTACAACGATAAGACTGGCACTGTGCAGCCTGTCAAGTACTTTGTCATGCAGTAAAAGAGAAGAACCCTCCGGAGACAATGTTAGAACTGTACTTTACTGAGCCACCTCGGCTATTTTAATTAAAATAACTGTGTTAAGTGAGACCCAAGAATGTGAAACATGGATATTCAGTATGAAACATTTAAAGTCGACAAACGACTTCCGTGCTGTGATATATTTTATTTATGACTGAAACTGCTCATCTGACATAAAAAAACAAGTAATTTTATTTATCGTCTGTTGGATGCATTGTGAAAAGTGAGCGTCGTATATTTGGAAGCAGACCTGAATGTGATTGGATAAACTGAATTTTTTAGGGGAAAAAAATGATATATTTATTGTTATATATAAGTAACATGCATTCAGAAAAAAAGTTTTGATTTTATGCTTACTTTAAAGGATTAGTTCACCCAAAAATGAGAATTCTGTCATTAAGTACTCACCCTCACGTCGTTCCAAACCCGCAAGACCTTCATCTTCAGAAAACAATTTAAGATATTTTTGAGGAAATTCTGATCCTCAATTACGACATTCGAGGCCCAGAAAGGTAGTAAAGACATTGTTTAAATAATCCATGTGACTACAGTGGTTCAACCTTAATTTTACAAAGCGAAAATTAAAAAATAACCTTATTCAACCATTTCTTCTTTTCTCAGTCTCTGACGCTGTGAATGTTGTTAACACAGTGCAGTGCTTCCAGGTTCTACCTGTATTGGCCGACTCCTGCGTCACACACTTGAGCCGTTGTCTCATGAACAGCATTGGAGACGGTACACGGAAAGGAAGAAATTGTTAAATAAAGTTGTTTGTTTTTTAAGCACAAAAAGTATTCCTGTCACTTTATAAAATTATAGTATGAACCGCTGTAGTCACATGGACTATATTAGAGATGTCTTTACTACATTTCAGGGCCTTGAAAGTGGTAATTGCGTTGCTTTCTATGTGGGTCAGAAAGCTCTTGGATTTCATCAAACATCTCCATTTGTGTTCCCAAGATGAATGAAGGTCTTACAGGTTTGGAAAGAAATGAGGATGAGTAATTAATAACATATTTTTAATTTTTGGATGAATTAACCCTTTAATGTTGTTGTGAACGACTAAATTAGTGTAATCTCTCTAAAAGCTGGTCTATTACTTCTCTCTCTCTCTTAATCCCCATCTCACACAGATCTAATTGCCTCTCTCTCATGGTCCCCAGAGATAGTCCGACTATGGCTGTCCAGTGATTATTTGTGATGGAGTCTTATTTGCTGATGCATTACTCGGGGTTAACTGTGCTTGGAGCTCTGCAGCTCTCTAGGGGTTTTACGTTCAGTTATGTTTACATTTAGCTGCTGGGTAGTTTCTGGAGTCATAAAGAATTAATGTTCAGGCGAAACTAGAGTTGTCGTTGTTTTTTAATATTATCCCCTTCTCTTTCCTTTTTGTCAATTAATTAGAGGTTATGCCATCTGCATACATGGAAGCAGCAGTCTGATGAAGTCCACAAACAAGTCTGCAACCAGGGCCCGCAAATTACATTTGTGTTAAATAAAATAAGAAAGAAAAACCCGATGCTTTCATTGTGCCTCCCGTATAAATATAATTATATATAATTTAATACGTTTTATTTAGTTATTTGTTAGTTAAAATAACTTATGTAGGTAGTTCCACAAGACATGAATTCTCGACATCACCATCTTTTAAAGCCAACCGTATTATACAGATCCATAAGCTATTTGTTCTTTACAGTGCATGGGTGAGCTACAATTTAAAATACATCGCTGGACTATGACATTAATGTATATATAATTTATTTTAGGGTCACGCAGAAGCTGAGACACATTAAATCTTTTAATCTCTTTTGACTCGAATTTATGGCCTTGCAGAATTTCCTTGAAAATGTAGCAAATACGGCATCATTAAAAACATGCTGACTACAGCAAATCACTAGGATCCGGAGGTTTAACCAATTAGAAAACAGCAACAGGCCCGAAATCACTGTCACACAAGACCAGCACCTCCCTGAGATGACAGTATATCTGTGTGAAAAGAAAAGGACTATTTTTGAGGTAAGAAAGTAAAATGAGCACGTCATTGGTATCTGGTATCATCTGAATCAGCAAGTTCTCTTGCTTAATTTGACATATAGGCCTATAACATGCAAGCTTTTCACTTACAATAAAAAACGATTAAATAATAAATAAATGAAATCTTTAAGGTCTAAATCTTTAAGGTATACTGTAACTTTGTATTAATTTACACAGTTTAGGGATAAGTTACAGATTTCTAAACAACGTTCATTTGTAGCAGACAAATATGAGAACATTATATCAGAGCCTGAGACAAAAAAAAAAAAAAAAAAAAAAAAACACAATCCAGAGTTACAGATGTTGAAACAAACTGAAAACAAACACCCGGTCTCTCATATTACCTCTGCTAACCACAACTGTTGTTTCACTGTATTTTTCCTTCGTGGTGGAAAGATTTTGAATGATCCTTCACCTACTTCTTGAGTCATTTCGTCTTAAAAAGAAAAAAACCTTTCGTCTACTCTAACCGTTAACGAACCCGTTATGTCTTCGTTTCCTAACCGTCGCGCTCCAAATTACGCGCATGCGCAATAGTTTTTTTGGGGGTCAGAAATTTGTGGATGATGCAAATTGCTTTTAAAAAATATCTATAACTTTAGAACTGAACATGAAATTAAAAGAGCTCTAAAATTTAGAGTATCAGAGGTATCGCCTTGCTCTGGAAATATTGTTGTAGCCCCAGTCCCATTTTTGCACGGAAGAGGGAGACAACGTCTTGAAAACAGCTCATAGACTGACGGCGAGAACGGGTAGCGAAGCATCCGAGCATCCCATTGCCTTTCCTCCCTCAGTGTAGCGGATCTCCGTATTACTGAAGCACTGTCTGCAATGTCTCCTGCACGGGCACGAGCTCTTCTCGGGCTCCTGGTCACACTCTGCACCCAGAGCCCACTACTGTCGGGTAGGTCAATCTGCTTCGTTTTTTTTTTAAATCTTTATTCATAAAATCAAGCTTTGTGTATTATTAGAATTATTTAGAATTATTTTAAAAGTATAATTCAGTTATTCGTCTGTTATAATTGCCAGGGCTTACTCTAATGCTGCTGTTATCTTGTACTGTAAAGATTATTATGTCTTATACACTTATGACAAATATACTGAAATCACCTGCGGTTGGGGATCATATTGTGCATGGAAACCATGTGCCAAACTTTTAATAAACATTCCAAGCACTAATAGCTTAATGCATGAGGGGACGAGACCTGAGGCACAGGCAGGTGCACAAACTTCAAAACTGTGTAGTTGCTTTACTTTTAGTTTTTAATGAACAGTTATTTTTGAACCAATTTCAATTAAAAAGTCATCATGCGAGCATGACGTCTATGTCCTGTAAACTTTAAAACGATAACTATTCCTTGCTTACAATCAGAATAAACTGATTAAAATGATTAATTCTGAATTATAGTTGGGGTGTGGTGCAATACAATTTAAATCTATAACATTGGGGTGTATATAAATACTATTGTACAACTTCTACTTTGACTGAGGGTGATGTCATCCTTGTAGTTAACTGCTGTTGCTAATTGATAACTGATGGCGTAATAACTCACCCCTGGTCTCCCCTTATCAAAATAAGACACATGACACATTCACATGACACATACATACATGACCCAATTTGATTCCAGATTTGTTCATCACTTCAGACAGATAGATAGATGTATAGAAGTGCAGCTCTCAGCAAGTATTTTTTATCAAATTAGAGCCAGGACAGGAAGTACAGTTAACCTCTTCAAAAGGTCATCAGGGAGTGTAAAAGCACAGATGTTGGAGACATTCTTTTGCTTTCAGCTCTTGAAATCAATTTCAGCCACGTTTTCTCTCTCTCCCTCTCTTTGACTTTCTTTCACTCTGCCTGTCCCTCCTAATTCTGAGGAGAATGCAGAGGAATCTTGGATGAGAAAAGTGGTAGCTAAGTCCTACTGAGCTGTGTTAGCTGCCACGTTACAACGGGCCCTTTTCTTTCTCGCTTGCTCTTTCTCAGTGTTTTGGAAATGTTCTTTATATGAGGTCACCCAGTGCAGCCTGGGACTGCCATCAGCAGCTGCATATTATCCAGTCCTCTTCTCTTTTCCTCTCCTCTCCATCTTTAACAAAACAAAATACATCCAAAACAGCTAAATCTTAAAGCCACCAGCTGCTTCAAAATGGTGTAGACTGTAAAGCTTTACTGATTTCAAGCCAAAAAAAAAAAAAAAAAAAAAAAAGCTCTAGATCTCTTAATGGTGCCCAACTGCAGCTTCAAAACCATTCCAGACATCTGCTTGACAGATAAAAGATATATTGGAAAGAATGAGGCTCAGGATTTTGTTCCACAACCCTGCACTTTAACATCACGTCTGTTGTTATTCCGGTAAGAATGAGCTTGTGTTGTCAGGTAAGAGCTCTGCCAGAGAGAGAGAGAGAGAGAGAGAGAGAGGAAGAGAAAAATCATGCCCTGACCAGCTACTGGAATTAAATCTTGCTCAGATTTTCACCAAGGAATTTGCGGAAAGCCTTTGATTGACGTGAGCAAGGCTGGAAGGTTTAGAAACTCAATCTGTCGATAAGTGAGTGTGCTGCGCTACGAGAAGCCAGCATGTCGTTGGCACGATGCCCACGCTCAACCTGTCACTTAGGAGCATTGTCTATCATCAGGTGCCCCCTGTGGAACACATGGGGATTTTAAAGCTTAGGCTGAAAAGTCTATGTAACAGCGCAAAGCTTAAACAATAATACATACACTCTAAATGCCTCTTGCATTTGTTTGAATGTCATCCAGACACCTGAATGAAAATAATTGGCAAGTGAATGTTTGTTCGAGTTTGTTTATGCCTTTCATTGACAAATGATCTCAGAAAAGCAGGTGCTTGCCTTAGAGGTCTCTCCATGAGTGCTTATAAAAGCAATCCAACAAAACTGACAATAGGACCACAGGGCATTTACCTTCACATTCTTAATAAACACCATAAAGGAATGAACAATATGGATGGCCTGTGTAAAAGAGCTTCAGGACAGAGTTTGGGCCAGTTCTTGCATTCCACATTTATTGACCATATACATGTGATTTTAAGCCTTGCTAATCAAAACATTTGGTTTTCTGTGACTTGTTGCACATTGTTTTGCAAATTCTGCTGATGGAAATATGTCATCAAACTGATACAATATAATCTAATTGGTTTATTTTTTGTCAAAATTGCGAAAGTAATTTATGATTGGTCTTGGAAACATCAGTTTGAAACTGGTTAAAAATTGCAAACATTAATTTTATAGCTGTCGTGAAACATTTCCAGCTATTATTAAAAAATTAAAAACTTTTTTTATTTGTTTGCTTGTTGTTGTCATTTGTTTTCTTTTGTGGTGGGCCAAATGTCAGCGGGCAAGATTTAAACTAAAAAAAAAAATTGGATGTAAAGAAAAAAAGACAGAGAATCACTGATCTAGGTGATGTCCACTCCATAACGTGAGCCATGGTTAGTTTCCTCCAGTATAAAATGTTTATTTTTGAAGAAAGATCTAATTCTTATGTTTTACAAGTCTTGTTTTAATCAAAATGTGAACCCACCCTATATCATAAATTTTAATATGGGCCAAGTCACAGACTGAGGTTTGCTGTTTCTGTGTGTGTGTGAGTTGTGGTAATTGCATTGACATGTGTGATGTGGTTCCAGATTATATACAGAGATGTTCCATTGCCAATATTACATTATACAGCAGTGACCAAGAGGCATCTGTCCATGTGCACACTTAAGGAAACGATACAGATTGATCTCTCTCACTAGGCTTGATGTCAGAGTCATGCTGTTATACAGTAAACAGGCACAGTGATGAGAGATTTGCTCACACTAACTCTAAGCAGGGTTACAAAAACAGCCTAAGCACACTATAGTTTTCATAGACGGAGTTTCCAGTTTGATTAACTGAAGGCTGTAGCCCTCATTGCTCTACTTCAAGTTGTAGATTTATTAAAAAAGTCTACACAAAACGTTAACTTACTCAGTAGATCTACATTGTGCATGACTCCCAGAAGCAAATAGTCATGCTGATTTTCAATTTAGTTTCAGTTTTCCTATACACTCTTAAAAAATAAAGGTTTCTTGCAGCGATACTATAGAAGAGCTATTCTGGGCTCCCCAACGAACCTTTCAGTGAACAGTTCTTAAAAGTTTTTTTTCTTCTTCTTCTTCTTGGTCTGAAGAACATTTTAATAATCTTTAAAAAAAAAAAAACTTTTTCCACTATAAAGAACGTTTTGTGCAATGGAAAGAATGATTCTGATTGGTCAATCACATAACAACATGCTTTCCTTGGTCAAATATTTCTGCATAATAACAACTAAACTGTATAACTGACCAGAACAATTTCTCGCGTAACTGTAAAATAATGTGCAGTCTGTCAGGGATTATTGCAAAATAAACCACTTTAAGGTGATACAAGACCTCTCTGGGGTTTATTTTGGGACAATGACCCTCAATATCCCTTACCTAGTCTAATATGATATTGGATTGTAGTTTATGGTAATTTGCTGCAACTGCAATCTTACAGAATCAAACTCACCAGACTGTCATTGCAAATGTGATTGACAGACATCTGTACTCTCTCTCTCTCTCTCACTCTCTCGCTCAGGTTCCAAGCCAATGCCACCACGTAATGTGAAGCTGACCTCGGTGGATAAGGGGTTAAAGGTCACATGGGATTCACCCAGCGAGCTGGATGGACGGCCTGTAGATAGCTACAGCATTGGCTATGGAAAGTCTATGAAGTCACTACGCTTTGTCACTGTGGACAAGGACAGACGGTCAGAGTTACTAGAGGACGTAGGTGAGAGTGTAAATCAATCATTCTTCAAATGAAAAGCTAGAGACTCAGAGTGAGTACTTCAGCACTATGTCAGGCTCTCATGTGCATGTTGTGTTGTTTTAGAGCCTGGAGTCCTGCATTTTCTCAAGATGAGTGCAGAGAATAAGGACGGGATGAGTAAACCTGTCTACAGGGCAGAGACTCCAGGAGGTGTGTGCTTGCCTGTGTGTAGAGAGAGACCTGCATGTTTCTCTATGACTCTCTGTTCTCTTCACTCTTGTACATTGGTGCATGGATATATTTGCTTTTAAAGAGATAGTTCACCAAATAATTAAAGATGTGCCGTCAATTACTCAGTCTCATGTCATCCAAACATGTATGCATTTCTTTCTTTTGTGGAACATATTTGAAAAGTGTTTTTTTGTTCACATTATGAAAGTCAACAAGGTCCAATGCTTTTTGGACCTCATTCTACTTTTGTTTTCTGCAGAAGTCATACAGATTTGGAATGGCATGAGAGTGAGTAAATGATGACAATAGTTTTACTTACAGGTGAATTATCCTCATCCTTTTAAATATAATATAACTGGAATTCCTCAATGTTGTCAATATACAGTGGCCTCAAAATGGATTTCCTTGCACTAGAATATTAAATAGTAAACTGTTCTTAATTTTCCAAACCACGTTTGAAGTATATTAACTAGGAGATCTGTATACACATTGAGGGTTTGTAAGATTGTTTAATGCTCCACAGGGCTCAATTAATTTAAACATTAACAGTATTGTAATATAGTAATATTGCAAAATATTACAATTTATAATAAATATTTTATATTTTATTATATTTTAAAATGTAATTTATTCTTGTGATGGCAAAGCTGAATTTTCATCATTGCACCAGTCTTCAGTGTCACATGATCCTTTAGAAATCATTCTAATATGCTTTAATATTGGGTGCTGAAGAAACATTTATTATTATTATCAATGTTGAAAACAATTGTACTGCTAATATTTTTTTGGGAACTGTGATTTCAGGATTCTTTGATGAATAGAATGTTCCAAAGAACAACATTTATTTGAAATAGAAATATTTTGTAACATTATAAATATCTTTTGTCTTTTTTTTTTTTTTTATACATTTAATGCACCCGTGCAGCATAAAATAAATAAAAAAATCTTAATGACCCAACAGTAAGAATGAACCATAGTATATATAAATTAACTGAATATTTCTAATTAGTTTAAAGGGAACACAACAAACCTTTCATCTTTCATTCATTTTTAAGTGTATAGCTTAACTGTACACATCATTTTAGAGGTCACTGTACGTGGATGTCATTAAATGTCTAAATATACAGTTTTATTGGCCTCGTTAATTTAGATTTGTTAGACTCAAACACACATTATTATGAGAGTTTTACAAGGAAAGTATTTATAACTTTAAGGCTCTCTATGCTTTTTGTTCATTTCACAATATTAAACCAGACTGGATGGCTATCACACACTCATTTGTAGACTGCAGGGTATAAGGATACATAGTCATTTCTGTTTTCCAAATAACTCCATTCACTGTTGGCATCTGGTGAAATTTAAATCCCCAAAGATAGAGCATTTATGTGGCCAGTCCTTGTTTTTGTATCCAACCCGGAGCTTGAGTCAAGAGCCTTAAGCCTTGTGTTGTGGTAGCCAGTCACTCGTTCAACACACGCCACATAAATTTTTTCACATACACTTTTTTTCAGTACGTCGATGTCCGTTTCCAACAAACAGGATCTGGTCATATTGCTGCATGTCTCACAGCACTTGGACCAAAACATCTGTCATAACAGAAAAGTACATCCTGCAAACAGATCATTAATGTTCTTGGCTGAGGATGTTTTTAGCAGTAGTAAACATATCTTGTGTTGTAGCTCCCTGCTTTAAGGATAGCTGGTTGGTTTGATTGCGGTGTATGCTACTTTTTTTTTGTTCGTTTTACACATGTGTAATTATGTTTTGTTCAATAATTCAGTCAAAAAAGAGCCTATAAAAAGAGGAAATTGCTGTAAATGGGTGGTATGGTCACATGTTTTACTCCTGTGTTACTTCTGGGGATGCATGAAAAAGCAGTGGAATTTTTTTCTAAATAAAAAAATCAAGTTAAATTAGGCATCGCAACATTATAATGTAAAGTATGAAAAATTGATATTTTGAGATTTTCTACAAATCACGTTTTAAAAATATTATATGATAATGAATTATTTTAAAGTTTAGCTTTATTTAACTGTTAGTTGACTGCAAAGTTGTCTTTAAATGTAAAAATATGGGAATTGAGCTTGCAAAATTATACATATCAAATATCATTTGATAATGATAAATGTAAATAACTCGGCCAATAACCAATATGGTACCGATTTATTGTACATCCTTATTTGTAACCATACTGCTCTTTTTTCCTGCAGGGGGAGAGTGGGTGAAACTAGATGGCTTTGCTGTCGAGCCTTTCAACAGATCCACTCCAGGTAGGTTACTTTTCCAGCCTATGATTGATGCACAGCAATTTTTTTGAGATAAGTTATATCAGATTTTTTTTATCAGATAAGTTATGAGAATACAGTTTTGAGTCAAATCCAACCTTCCTGGAATGCATAAAACTACTTCAGCTTAAAAAAAAATATAGTTGTGTCTGTACATTAATGGTAAATGACAGATTTCAGACTTGCAAGCTCTATGTTGTTATTCCCTGGACACGTGTTTGGATGCCAGAGAGAAAGACCTCTGATACACCAAGTTCCTGGAAAGACAGTGGCAGTTTTTCAGTTGTAAATTTGTTAAATCAAAGCTTTTATTTCTTTTTTTTATGAATCCACTGAGCCCACTTAAAGCGAAACTCTCAGTGAGCCCTCAGAAGGGAAGAAGGAATGCCAGATTTAAACCAAGTTTTAGTCTCCTCCAATCTCAAGAGAAAAAAAGATGAAAACACATAAAATGGATAATCCCACAGATAGAATTACATATGATCAATGTCCAGCCTGTAAATATGGTACTACATACAATATGGTAATCTACATTACAGATTTGGGAATAGAAAATATTGAATTAAAATTATTTAGACATATTTGTGGTAACTTATTTGCCATCTACAGAAATGACATTTCATTATTATTTTATCCCCTTGGCCTTCTCAAAATGTTGTCGAGTCCGTGTTTGTTCTTTGCTATTGCTATTGTCATGATGTTACCATAGCATTGCTCTAATTTTTCTCTGGCTTTGCCGCTGGGTTAACAAAAGACATGTGCTTCATGTCATCCTGCTTTGTAACCGTGAATTGGCAAGAATGTGGCAGGAAAAGCTCAATTTTGTTTCACAGCCACCATTGTTTTTCTATCATGTCTTTGTCATCACTTTGGCAATAGAAATGAGTGGGACTAACCATGTGGAGCAGGTCCACATGTAGTCCATCTGAATCCACACATGGACATGGTAACTCTGGTCTGGCCTCTGGAACCTGGAGCTTATTATCGCATCCAAAACCCCCCACAGAGAGAGAATTCATGGAGATAATTCATACAATCAGCGAACAAATCAGACCTGAGGGATGGGAAAAGCAAGCAATGTGGCATCATGGATCCAGGACATGGACTTGGAAGATTGACAATGTAAAAACAATGAGAGAGGGAAAGAGTTAGACAAGGGCTTGCTACTACGTCTCACCCCTGTTTCAAGGCCATTGATATGTGAGGCTGCCTCAGCTGTGTTGGCTGGACTCTTTGAATGCGAAGTGGGAATAAATGTCTGTTTTTGTGTACAAAGGAAAAGGAGTTGCTGTTATTATCACTTCAGTTCATTCTGAGACCTGACACTTCTTATTAACTTAAGTGTTAATAATGCTGGTATTGAACGAGTGATGGCAGAGCAATCATAAGTCAGTCCTTAAGTATGCACGCAAGGCTTGCATTTAACCAAAACCCTCATAAAACGGCTGAGCTATAAAGTATATGAAGCTTCTTTTTGTCTCCCTTTTAATCTCATTCTTCAATACTCAAAATGACCTGAAGTTGGGTGCTTTCAAAACACTGCTTCATGAAGCTTTGAAACATTTACGAATCTTTAGTTTCAAATCGGTGGTTCGCAGCTTGAATGAAATGAAAATAATGGTGCAAATACCAGTAAACTGACTTGCGCAAACCTTAGTAAATCACCTTACATGATTCATTTAAATACTCTACTCCCATAAATGTTGTGTCTGAAAAGGTAACTCCTATAAATGCATATGCAATAAGGTCCGCTGCAAAAATAACTGTGTCCATGCCTTTTCAGCACTAATTTTTAAACTGCTTGTCTTTAGTAAATCCTGATTCCTGCCAGTAGTTTTTTTATGACAAAATAGGGTTTGTGTTGGCATGAGCTGTTAGTAGGAAACCAGGTTTATTCATGCCTATTTTTTGGGAAAATCTTTTTAAATACAAAATGTAGGCTATTGAAGATATTTAATTTTGAATAAATTGTACGATCCCATTCGTTGACAGCCATATAAACATTCATTTAGATAGACCGCTGACGATATAGGTACATTCCCTCCATGTCGCAATTACTATAATTACGAGATTCCAACTTGTAGAAAGCATTCACATCCTTGTAAAATTCATAATTACAAATTCTAACTTGGGAATTTTCTTAGAGATCTTACTTGTTTCACCTGACCGCTGTACCACCTGACCAGTGCATATTAACTGAGGCGTTGAAAGTGTTGCCATAGAAACACAGAATTCCCAGTCCGAGGATGTGAATATCTTTGAGTATGTCACATGTTGTCATCTCAAAATTATGGTAATCACGACATAGCATCAATGCAGCATATGTGTCAAATGGTTATGTAAATATGCACTTTAACAACAAGACAAGGTGTTGTAACTAAAAATTCAAACTCTGGTCTCAAAATTATAGTTTATACTTGAGAGGACGTTCGACTAGGAAAGCTGTATTTACAAAAATGCACATAGTCAAAAAATTATCACTCATCTAAATTCAAGTACTAAAATACTTTAGTTATTTTTTAATTAAATAGCTGAGAAATGTAATTGATACTTTCCTTAATTTCACCCTGTTTTCTATAAAGACTTGATTAATGAACTTTTTAATGCCACACGGGGTAATCTGTCTCAATCAAACTTTAAATTACACACAGACTCTAATGAAGAAGTGTGACTTCAACTGATCATCTGAGAATGATTAAAGGAGCGACAAAAGACAGACTGATGGAGAAAGAGGGGCTGTTTTTCATTACCCTCTCAGGGATGTACCGCACACCAGAGGGAGAGACAGAGAGATGCGCGTGAAGCAGTGTGTTGAAGGAAAGAGAAGAGGAAGACTGTCTGACTGTCTCATTCGCCTGCCAAGTCCTGTCAGATGGGGGATTACAGTAAAGCAATAAGAGAGAGGAAGTGAGAGTGCACATGACTGTAAACTGTGTGGCCCTGTAACTGTACTCACTTTAGCAAATCTCCACTTGTCTTTATTTACCAGTATTTCTTAATGTTGTTTGTTTTATAAAACATTGCAAACATGAGTCCTCGTCTGTGAAGTACAGTGGGATTTAAAAGTATGATACTACTTTTTTGCTTTACAGATAATATTACGTGCTTCAGTGTGCTTCAGTGTATGCAAGGAAATTTGAGGTGTTTGACAACTTTGACAGATTTTACATCATAATATTTCTCTGTTTTACATTTTTCAAAATCCTAAAACATTGTTTATTTCCACGTTTAAATTAGATTTTGAATTCCATATTTGCAATTTGGACTTTACAGACCCCATTATGTTTGACAATGTAAAATAAACAGTACAGTTTTATCACAGTGAGGTCATTTCTATTAAAGTCAAGTCAATTCAGGGCAGATGTCTTTCTAAAGCACGTTTAAAACGACAGACATTGGCCCAAAATGATGTACAGCATTACATTTTAACAAGATAATAAGAACAACGATCATAGCCCATATTTCCTTTGAGTTTATTTCTTTGAAGACATGAAATCTCAGTGATTTTTAAACTCCAATGCTAACATTATTTGTTCTATCTCTCTTTCATTAGACAGGATGGTGTCTATAACTTCATCACAGATTAACCCACGACCCCCAACTCAGAGGATGGCACTAGGACAGCAGAGGGCCCCTCAGTCATCCTCAGGACCAGAACCCCCTCATCAAGGAGGACGCCTCCCTCTACGAGCCCAAAACAAACACAGAGTGGACCTCAGCCAGCACCAAGCAGACCAGCGCAATGGTAAAAAGCCCAAACTGGGTAAGGACGTTTGAAGATGGCTAATAATGTTTTAGAAACGCATACTGTATGCTTTTAAAACCAAAATAATATTTGCAAACAGCTCAGATTGCATGTCTTCAGTATGTCCCATAGCAGGTAATATGTAATGATACGTGGCCGTATCTGGTATCCCCCTTCTGTTCGTAGCATCTGAGTCCGTCTATGTGGTATCACTGCAGGCACCCAGAGCCCAGGGGAGGAGTTCACCCATCAACACGGCCACCATGAGTAAAAAAGTAACCACAGGTATATCACACATCATAGTGGTGCACTCCATATTCAGTATTTTACCTCAGTCAAACCTAATATTAATTCTCTGTTATGCCTTTTGTTTATGCCTGTATGTTAGAGCCGGAGGTTGTGGAAGAAGTAGAGGACATCACAGTGAGAGTATTGTCCCCTCAGTCTGTCCTTATCACATGGGTCGATCCGCTTGTTGAGAAGAAGAAGGAAGTACCAGGGGGATCCAGGTAAAAATTAATTATATCATTTATAGAATGGTGTGCCAATTGGTATGTGGACTGTATTGCATATTCTGTCGATCAAAAGTCTCACCAAGGCCGTACTGATCAAAAATTCAGTAATATTGCGAAATGTTATTATCATTTAAAATGAATGTTTTCTACTTAATATGTTTTAAAATGTAATTTATACCTGTTTTGACAACCATTACTCCAGTCTTCAGTGTCACACAATCCTTCAAAATCATTGTGATATGGTGATTTGGTGAAGAATTTCTTCTTATTATAAGCTACTTACAAATTTGTGGAAACTTTGATCAATTTTTTTCAGAATCCTTTGATGAATAGACAGTTCAAAAGCATTTCAAACAGCATTTATTTAGAACGTTACGACTATATGTATAAGATGCATGTATATAAAAGATTTTTTTCAGCTTTAGAATTAATATGTGTGTAGGTATTACACAGTGAAATACAGAGAGAAAGGAGAATCTGCACGATGGGAATACAAGGACACCATTCAGAGACGTCTTATGATTGAAACTCTATCTGCGGACAGCATGTACGAGTTCTCTATTTGTATCTCACAAGGGGATCAGAAGGGAAAATGGAGTGCATCTGTGTTCCAGAGAACCCCTGAATCAGGTTTGTTTATGCTTCCTGATCTTTAACTCTGATGTTTTGCTTAGTTTGTATTACTGAGCAGCTAAATCCTGTTAGTATTTATTATTATAGATATAATTATCTGCAAACTAAAAAGGTCAGTGTCAGATAAAAAAAAAATATATGTATATATTAAAAATATTCTGGAGATGAAAGTATTCTGTATAACATAAAGAATGACTGGATTATGAATAAAATTACTAGAAGTTTTTTTTTAATGTGGCTTAAAGCTTATTTAAGAAGCTGATTATTTAGAATGTTGTGAACTTAATGCCAATTTGTCATCTTATTGCATCTCTGAAAACGTACTACCTAATGAAGCAAAGAATAAGCAAAGGGGTATTTGTATTGTATTGTACACCTATATAAATGCACACACAAACTCAAACAATCTTGCCTTATTTTTGATTGTTTTGTTTTTTTAAACCATGCAAGCATGTTGTAATCGCGTAGTTCAGTGTAATGTCACTGTTTACTGCCTGTTTGGAATTTTTGTTTGGAGTGATCAGAATGACCTCATTCTTCTGGAAAACATAAAGCTGTCTTTTGTTTCCATCTGAAAAATCTCCAGGCAGAAATAAATTAAGTAAAGTTAAGTAGATGACAGTGTTATACTATCCCCTGGTTTCAAAGACAAGGCTTAAGCCTAGACTCAAACTAAAATGCATGTTTGAGCTGTTTTAACAGAAAGCAACTTGTACTGACATACATAAGCTATGTCAGTGCCATTGTTTTGTGTCTCATGATTGTAATGTTTTTGTATAAGTCACTTATATAAAAACTACTTAAATGTCCTAATTGAACAAAGGCCTAATCCTGGCTTGGTCTAAGCCCTGTCTGTGAAACCAGGCCTATGTTTGTGTCATAATTTGTTTGTCATTTCATTTTGTCTATACAGCTCCCTCTGGCCCTCCTGAAAACTTTCAAGTAAAACCACTTAGAGGAAAAGGTACTGCTGTCACAGCAACCTGGGATCCGCCTGAGCAAACCAATGGACGAATAAGAGGTAAGACCACAGGGTAGGTAGACTATCAATTCAGCAAGATCCATACAGACCATAAGAACCAAATATTTGTATTTGTTTATTGTGTAATGCTCCCAGCATTACTCTTTACTTACAGTTTTATCTGCATATTTAGATGGGATAGGAGACAGTATTTTAACTTTGATAATATTATATACAGATATCTGTCTGCTCTTTCTATTGGTTTTGGAATATGCCCTAAATAAAGAACAGAAAATGTCTTTGGCATTTGCAGAGTAAAACATTAGTAATAGTTGACCATATGTCTTCCCTGAAACCACTTTATATATGGGAATGATAAGCCTTTTCAGCATCACAATTTCTCCAGCAGGCGCGCAGAGCACCAGTCTGAAAACCTAAACCAACACAAATGTACATGTGGAAAACACAACTGTTCCCTGTTCATGCTGAAGGAACTTTCCTCTTTACTGTGTTATCCTTGGCCTAGATTTATTGGTTCAATCATGGGTATTCCCAGTGTTCACTGGAAAATATTCAGCTATGGTATCCAAATGAAATTGACCGTATTGATTGATTTGACATCTACTTCCAGAGTACATCCTTTCCTATGCTCCTGCTATGAAACCATTTGGGGCAAAGTCAGTTACATACCGTGGCACCACCACCTCTGCTGCCATAGATGGACTTACGCCAGGTGACCGCTATATTTTCAAAATTCGCGGAGTCAATAGAAAGGGGCAAGGACCACAGACTAAAGCCATTATTGTTTCAATGCCTGCATGTAAGTAATCCCAATATATGTTTTCCTCAATAAACATTGCTACACTAGCCGATTTACAGAAACTTGGTTAAGATTGGTATCTCAATTTTGTCTCCAGCCAGCACTACTCACTTAAGAAACACAGACAGTCACAGGACAAGTCAAAGTACCTCCAAGACATCATCCAACAATGAATCAGACAATCAGGAGCCAGATGAGATGGAAGAGTCCGATACTCAGACCACAACTCCAACCACCAATAGGAGGGGGCGCCCTCTTTCTCAGACAAGGTCCTATCACAGTATCTTCTCCTCTGTAAGGGGTTCTGTCAGAAATGGAGGTTCTAGCTCAAGGTCAAACTCACATTTATCTTCGACTCATACCAAAGAGAGAGAAGGAGAAACAGATGAGGAAGAGAAGCCAACAGACAGTCCAACAGAAGTGGAGATCAAAGCAAATGAGGCTGAGGACACAAAACCAGAGAGCAGTAACAATGCATCACCACAAACAGAGGAACATTCAAAATACTCATCTGACACTAAAGAATCAAAACCCAATAAGTTTGACTCTTTTAATAAAACATCTGAGGACAAACGTCCTTCTTGGACCCCTCGCACATCATCAATTGTTGATATTAGCAGATTAAGAAGGCCTAATTTTCGCACACAAGGTTCTCGATCAAGGATGCGGAGTGAAGATTCCTCAAGCTCATCGCAAAACCAAGAGTCTGCAGCTACAAGAAAGGACCTGACAGCAGTCTCCTATCCTGAGGGAAAGAACTCATACAACCAGATAAGTGTCACCGACAGGACGCCTTCCATGATTTCACCTCAGGAAACCCGGCCTGAACCAGTGAAAGAATCAGAATCATCCTTATCCATCTCCTCTTCTCCAACTTCCTCCACAGCATCATCTTCATCATCCTCTTCATCCAATTCATCATCTTCAGTATCTTCTCCATCATTACCCTTACCATCATCATCATCATCTTCAGGTACAAGAAGGATTTCCTCCACGGCAGGTCGAGGTACGAGTTTAGGATCTATTCCCATGTACCCTAATGGAAGAAGAGTCGGAATTTCAACTAGAGCTCATAGACTTCAAACAGAAAAGCACAAACCTGATTCATCATCATCTGCTTCTTCACAATCCACACTGCAAACAGGAACCAGCACAAACAATCAGCATACATCAAAGGAGCATGATACCAACCAAAAGAACACAGAGCGAGACACAGAGCGAGACACAACTGCCTATGAAGAAACCAAAAAAAGCCTTTCTGATACAACAAAAGAGGAAACCCCGAACCAAAAGGAAAATTATGATAACAAAGAGGAGAAAAGTGATAGTTATGGTTCCTCTTCTCATTCTGCTTCAAGGACTAACCCTTCTACAGCAGGACGAGGTTCACCCTTTTCATTACCAAACCGAAGTTCTAGGATAGTTAACGGGACTCGCAGACAAGTGGGCAGAATACCATGGAGCAGGACTGCCTCTTCTGTGGGTGCAGGAAGGCCGATTATTAAAGGCTTTCCCTCTCGTTCTACTGCTGTGAGCAATCAAGACACTAGTGATAAAACCAAAGTTTCACCCACAACACACCCTTCAAAGCATGAGATTGATCCTGTCTCAAATAAACCTAATGTGCTAAATAGAGAAACAAATCCCAATAATCCCAGTAATAATGAAGCTATAAAAAGTAGCAATGATCACGAAGAGGATTATCTTTACGAAGGAAGCAAAGAGACCTTGGAGAGGCAAACCAAAGATGCAGTCTCAACTGCAGCATCTAAAACGACATCAACAGCTTTGAGCGAACCTCAGAGACATGTCCAGAACTTTGAGAATGAACGTGTGGATAGGGAACAAAGTAGTACCAATACCAGTTCAAAGTCACTTCCTACAGTTCCCCAAAGAGTCCCTATTTTGGCTTCTAATGGTCGGGTCCGCTCACCTGTGGTAGCAAGCCGTATGAAAGGATTGCGGTTTCCTAAGAGGTTGCACCCAGTACAACACAGAAGACTGGGCTCTGCTTCCACACTGGATACATCATCCTTCTCTTCATCATCATCGTCTGCCTCCTCTCAAAACAGTCCAGCAGAATCACCACTTATTTCAGATCGTGGCACATCTGTCGGGAGTAATACTCATGTTAAGCTCACCCCAGGTTCAGTCTCTCGCTCTTCTCATGGGCTGCCTGTTGGCGAAAGCTCTAGTGGGAATATATCTCCTGAATCTCGGAATCCAGTGACGGGATCGAGGCCACGGCCTGTTTCAAAGGAAAACACCCCAGTCAATGGCTACAAATTAAATTTTGGAAAAGGTAAACCTTATGTTTTCTGCAAGGACGCGTATTCTGTACATACAACAATTGTGTGTAGAATCCATTGTGTGCATAAGTACACTTTTTTTTTTACACATATCCATGTTCAGGCAAAAATGGACGGCCAAATCTGACAGCTGCAAATGGTAGAGTATCCTCAACGTCTGATGAAAATGCAAAACCAAATGGAGTTCGACATATCACTGGTCCTGATGGAACAAAATGGGTGTGTTTACTTGCAAGTGTTAATTATTGCTAAATTTGGCATCCCTGAACAACTTATAAATTATATTAGTTTATTTACTACTGGCAAATATATTTTATACACGTCTTTTAATATTCCAGGTTGAAGGATTTAGCAAGTGAACTTTTTACCCATGGCAGGATTGTAGCGCTGATAGTGACCATGGAATGTAACTGTCCGCTTCCATGACATCTGCTATTTCTGTTGTATGGATATACCAATCAGATAGTACTGCAGTCCAAACAAAATTAAAAGTAAACTAATTAAAAGTAAATGTTTAAAGTAAACAAAGACAGTCATGTGAATAGAGGTGTCTCACTAGGCATGGAAACGCCATAGTCAGGGAACCTTAAGGACACCTACTCAAGCAGGACTGTTTGACTGTTGTATAATTTGTGTATGAAAGATTTTTCTCCTTTATCCGCTCTTTTAGACAGTAGATCTTGATAAGGGTGTCCTTATGAATGAAAACGGACGAGTCCTTCAGGATTCAAGGGGAAGACCCAGAAAAGTTATCCTTGGAGAGGATGGCAAGACTATTTTTGGTGAGTGGATTATCATTTTAATTTAATAGAACTATAGAAAGAAGCAGCATGTTTTAAACTGACTGTTATCTCTTTTTGTAATGTTAGATGACCAGGGCAGCCCACTGGTAAACCAGGAAGGATTAGCATTATTTGGTCATGGAAGGGACAGTCGACCTGTGATTAATCCAAGTGACAAGTACCTTACTGTGGGAGGAAAACCCATTGTGGGCTTAGACCGCCCTAAACCCTGGACTACAACTACTACAACCACAACTGAAACAACCACTACAACCACAACTACAACCACAACTACAACAACAACAGAACCTACAACAACACAAATGGTAACAGAAACATTGGAGCCGTCAACATTAGCTGCTGAGCCTACATGTCCACCTGGACTTTATTCCCGTCTGGATAAGAATGGTGTCCCAATAATGGATGCTGATGGAATACTTAACTGCTACTCTGAAGGTGAGATGAACTTTTTGCAGCCACAATAAACTCATAATGTAGTAATGTGCGTCAATGCAAAAATGATGGAAAAGATACACTTAAGAAGGGTGTTTGGCCCAGTTTATGACTACAGTTGGCTCTTATATAACAAGTCTTGTCACAGGCATGTAGTTAGTACCCACAAGACCTGATCCCCTGTAATTTAGAATCAGTATTCCAAGGATAATGTCAGTTAGGATGTACACAGTAAACCTCAAAGGATATCCCCCTGTTATGCCTGAGTAACCGCTGCTATGCTTTGAATCTGTCTGTAATCAGCATGAGTTTTTGGAGAAACAGTCATTTCCTCCTTTGTAGAAAACTGTAAGTTCATAGGTTTATTTCCCCCTAAAGATGTACACCATGTTTGTTTGAACATCCCGATCAGTCTGACATTGCAACATTGGTTCAACCACTGACATCATTTTAGTGAGAATTATCTGCTGATAATTGGTAGTGTAAACATTATGTTTAATAATTTTTGCATTTCTATTTGGTGATGTTAGTGGCAGAATTTACACACTGTACATTTAAGCAACTGGTATGGAGACAGCTGACTTTTGGTTTTGTGAGGGAAGTCGGGCCGAAATGGAAGTAAACTGATCTTCTGAGTGTAACAGTAGGGAAGCGTCTTGGTTCTATCCATCGGCTGTTGATTGGATTTCGAGATGTGGCCAGTACACTCAAAGATAGAGAAGTTTGAAGAAACATAGAAAATTGGAGAAGTCTGGCATACTTCACCAGAATGATATCTATTTTTTTCACTGGAATAGAATTTAATAATATTTTGACTAAAAATTACAAGCTCAGAAATAAAATAAAATAAATATATATAAATACACGAATCGTTCACAATAAGATCTATAACATACATTTACAATATAGATTAAGTGAATTTCCATTCCATACTGACATTGTGTTGCATCTAAATTTAAAACCATACGTGTGCATTCATCATTCTTAAAAGGTAATACTACATTACTATCTTAATGTGAGCTAAATATTTATCTATGCTAACTGTTGATACAGATTTGTTTATTGCAACAGACTTGAATCCACAAGTGCAAATAAATTTGATCCAACTGAGATGATTTATTTGTACCACTTGAGAACAGGATTCCTCTGGATTCTAGCTTCCCTAAGAAAACACAGTTCAGAAAAAAAGTTATGGATATGGTCAGCATGGAATCTGATGATGTTACTGATGAAGATGGTTTTGGCTAATTGTTTTGTGTACTGACTGCCAAGCTACAAGGAGGTTGTTTTTACTTTTGCTTTTCATAAGGCCATTTTTTATTCTATTTTAGCCTATTAATTTCTACTTCATAGATGCCATTTGTTTGCTATTGTTTAACGGGGTACATACATTACCCCTTTTTAAAGGGTTCAAGCACATAGCACTGAAACCCTGTTGTAATTGTTAGGATTTTTAAAGATCCACATTCTGCCCATAAGTGATCAGGCAGACCGCAATTTGTAGTGACTTGTAACTTTGAGGCCCCAATTGGCCTGATGCTGGTGCTACAGAGATCAAAAGTTCTTTTAACTACTAAACCATTAATCTCAGACTCAAGTATATCAGTGTTTCACAAATCAGTGTTTTACATCTATGATTTGGGTGTTTACAGGCTTGCTATATAAAATGGAGTATCTTAGAATTACGCTTAAAGGCCTTAAAGCGCTTGAACCCTGTTAATTGCTGCTTGCAGCTATATTTTTTCAAACTAAGTGGCTTTATGGGCCGGTTTCACAGACAGGGCTTAGCCTAAACCAAGATTAGGCCTTAGTTCAATTAGGATATTTAAGCAGCTTTTATAAACGTACACTAGAAAAAAACCATTACTGGTGTGCATCTTGAGACAAAACAATGGCACTGACATATGTTAAGATGTGTCAGCGCAAGCTGCTTTCAGTTAAAACAGCTCGAACATGCATTTTAGTCTGGGACTAGTTTAAGCCTTGTCTGTGAAACCAGGTGTATAAGTTGCAAAATGAAGATCTGTATGATTCAATATGCAAAACCTTTCTGGAATAACAACTAGAACTTGTTGTATAATCATTTGTTATGTAATTCTGCTGGTTTATACACAAGACAGCCAATGTGGCCAAGTTGCATTCAGGGACAAGCGTGTTTGCATGCAGTTTTAATAATTACTTGGCTTGTCCCAATTGCAATTTCCTTGTTGTGACAGGAATCCTTGGGCAAGTGTATATTAGCCATAAAGAATAGTGTTGTCACATTCTCACTACTCTAACAAAGCACTAACATTAACGTAACTTTTAAAACAATGTTGAATAAAGTGCTGTTTTAACTACAAAGAAGTAGCAGTGTTATGAACAGTGGCCCTAAAAAGTAACTGGACAATCTTAGACCCTTTAAAATGCATGCCATTTGGCTTCATATTTTGTAATTTAATACATAGGCATTCATACAATTTTTTAATGTGACATAAATGTCCAAATACTTTGTGAGGTTGGACCCTGTGGACTTTTATTCTTCCTGTTTTTGATTGCTACTCAATCTTACAGATGAACCTTTTGTGGAGACCACCACAATCCAAGTCCCACTTCCCACCACAACTCTGGCTCCCAAAATACAGACTACTACAACACAGGCTCCCACTCCTGAAACACGGCCATTTAACAACACCCCTTCCTCTGAGTTTGATGTGGCTGGAAAGAAACGGTTCACAGGTAATACATTTGCTTTACTACATTCTACAACAGTTTGTACTCTGGTATAAAATGCTATAATCACTGTGCTTATTGGCTTCAAACTCAGCAATACCATGCTGAGAATGAACCTCTCAGGGAACACAACTGGACACTCACAGTTAATTTCTTTCCAATCACCTCAGCATTTCCTGTAGATGTGAGGCACTGGAGAGTTGAATGGTGAATGTGAAAGAAACTTATTTGGCCTACAAATGCAGCTCATTCCCTTGGTGATGCTTGTAAGCAGCAAATAAAATATTGCATACAGCTGACCTTGGGTAGGATTTATGTGCAAATACTTGTTGTGCAAATGCTTTCCAAACTCCACTCAATCAGCTGAGTTCATCAAAAACTCTGAACACCTGAATACCTAATTCATCACCAAAATGTTTACAAAGGCTCTATAGTTATTATTGCACTATATATTCTACTTTTGTACGCCGTCTAAGCTTGCACTCTTCTGGGCAGCTGCCCAACTTGTATCACTGCAAAAATTGTTGGTTCCTTAAACATAATCAATTCATGTGTTTGCATGCCTTTTACACCTAGCGTTATTAACATGCATTTTCAGTTGACTCACATTTGGATTGCCAAACTACATTCGGAGGTGTCTGGGACAGATTTTGGCCATATTTAATGAAGATGTAAATGCAGACAAGTTTTTATTATCCGCATTCAGTTACGCAAGTAATAAACAAGATTACGCTGTAAATAAACTTGTCACTTTGATAGATTGAGTCATTAAAGTCCTGTGTTGCAAGTTCTTTTCATTATTCTGCTATCGCAGTGTGAAAAAGACAACAGACACACGCTTGTGATTTTCTCACCCGATTCAAATTATTTCACTCTATTACACTTGGAATCCTCTCGCCAAAGAGAGCACTTTGAAACTTTTCTCTTCATTCTTCACATCTAGACCCATTTAATATGCTTTTCTTTAGATATTTCTTAGAAATTTTGAATGAATCGGTTTTGAATCATGCAATTCAGTCACACGAGAAATGCATTGGAATGAAGGTGTCAGTGCAATCCAGCTGTAATTATCCAGATATGTCACGAATGATGCCAAGTTTAAAGGTCTATTTCCATACAGTAGTTAAAAATATTTGTGATTTGACCTCCAGGACAGCTCTGAAAATTGTGCCATAACAAGAAGCTACTAGTAAATGTGTACATCATCATTTATAAGTCTGGGGTTTGTAAGATATATATATATTTTATGTTTTTGAAAGACATCTAATTCTGGCAGTTTTCTATTTTATCATATTTTAAAATATTTTTTTTTTATGTGATGGCAAAGTATGAATTTTCAGCATCGTTACTCCAGTCTTTAGTGTCGCATGATCCTTCAGACATCATTCTACGTTGAGTTGGTGCTCAAAAAAAAATTCTCATTATTATCAATGTTGAAAACAGTATTGCTGCTTAATATTTTGTCAGGGTTCTTTGATTAATAGAAAGTTCAAAAGAACAGCGTTTATTTGAAATAGAAATCTTGTGTAATGTCATAAATTTGTCACTTTTGATCAATCTAATGCATCCTTGCTGACAAATGTCTTTACTGAACCCAAACCTTTTAATGAGTAGTGTATTATAAATTAAGAGAAAAGGGGGGGGGGGGGGGAATAAAAGGAACAGAGATAAATATATATGTCTTTACCTTTAGGCCTCCCCATTTGGATCATGTTACTCTTAGTTTACCTTTAACTTTTAGAGGTCTCTTCCCTATGGCTAAAGTGTAAGTAACCTAGTCAGCCCTCATGACCGCAACAAATACTACATATCATGTGTTGGTAGAGGCTATTGACTTTACGGGCTCTCAGGTTGTTTCATGTGGGCAGCTTCTGTAGGAAATATTTGAAAATGCCTGAGTGAAAATGTTTAGACTCCGCTCTATAAATTATGGCTGAATGTCTGTGGGTTTGGGCTTCCTTCCCAAATACTCCAAGACCCAGTGTGTGTGTTAGGATAAAGGTGTGTGCCTGAATGAGAAAAATGAGAAAGAACCCAGTTATTTATTTGTGATTGCTATTAGGATGCAGTTTCAACCAATTGTATCAAGTATTTTCCACTCATCAATGAATTAGTGCAATGATTATGTGACCCAATGCAACCCATGTTAACTGACTCTAGTCAAGCTTTTTCAAGTTCATTTACCAAGACTGACTGTAATAGCCTTTCAACATCAGGTTCAACAGACTCCATCTTTCCGAAGTTAAATCTCCACAAGCTATACACCTAACTATGGAACATTGTTTCAGGTCCTGTTTGCATGCCGAGACTACGCCAGTAGTCAGACGAGTTTCAGAAATGGTTATGCTGAGTTGGAGCTTTGGCTAGGGATCAGGCAAATTTAGTTCCGCCCTCAATGACCTTACAGTACTGCACTTGCAATAGGGAAGTTCACTTTTGTTACAAGTAAGCTCATCTACCACAACACAAGTCTGCTCTGATGTCAGATAGAGACATGTGTAAAAAGCATAATGGACTTGGAGACCCATATTTTCTTCTTTCTTTGCCCCCTCTTTCTTAGTTAGTCACTTTATTGTCCACAATTGGAAATTTGTCTTTAGCTTCACCTCAAATATACATTAGATCATCACACAAATTATAAAAGATAACAGGTAACAGTCACCACTCACACTCAAATCCAAGTATTTAAAACGGCACTTGGCACAAAAGACATTTCATACACATTTTCCCTTGCTCGAGGTTGCCTAAAATGTCTTTTTGATGGTAAAAGCTGGAATTTACCATTCAAAGGATGAGAACAATCTTCAATAATAATCTGGGCTTTTTGTTTGACTTTTTTATAGATTTCATTCAGTTGTCTTTGTGGTTGTCCTATAATTGCACAAGCAATTTGGTCTACTCGACTTTGCTTTTCTTTAACTTTTTTAAAATTTAGTAAGTTTATGGTTATCGATTTAATTTTAATTTAGTGTGATTTTTTTCTAAACGTGATTAAAAATTTAATATAATTAAACAGGACCCAACATAATTAAAAACATTTGAAAACAATTTAGAAAAAAAATTGACTTCTAAAGCCACGTTTTCTAATTTCTATTCAGCAGTTTTGTTTGCAAAAACGTCTTTCAATTACATCAGTATTTATATTGTGATTAAACTATTAATTTGAATAATTAATAGTCATATGTAGTTAATTTGAAATAACTGCTTGATTGACAGCCCTATTGACCGTTCGAAATCTATGGTTAACAATGCACACTGTGTCAGGAATCACTCATTAAGGTGCGTTTCTACAATGCATATCTTATGAAAACGCAGGGGTCACACTACCTAGGTTATGTTTTTGATCATTAGCCAGCAATCCAAGAGCTCCTACTGTTTCATGGCTCCTCTAATGTGCTTGTCTTGGCAGAAATGTTACATCAACTTCTCTGGCTAGATACATAGGAAAACATCAGAAGAATGAGAAAAATATTATGAGCCAACTCTTCATTGTTTTATGAGGGAGGCCCTCAATGGTCCCTAGGTTGGTGATTGTAATGCATTTATACTGCAGTATTAGAAACTGTCTATGCCCAGCAGAACTTTGCAAGGAAACAGAGATATCAGCACCATTTAGACCACTGGAGCCAGAAGCACTGCTGAGCTCTTCAAATACAAAAGTATGATTATGAAAAGAACCGAGGAACCAAGCTGTGCCTGTAGAAAAATACTGCATGTTATAGGCTGGGGCTACAACATTTGGCCTCATAATGTTAATATTTGTAATGGGTACAAGAGGAGGTGCTTAAAGTCATAGCAAAACTGAGTTAAGGAAGCGGTCATACATTAGATTGATTGAGCCAGTTGAGCTCTGCTAAGTTTGAGGAGAAGCACTTAAACATCAACATCACCAGGTCCAGCTAAAACCAAAAAATACCTATAAAAAACAGCTTCAGGAACACAGAGACCACACTTCTTTGGTAAAATATCTCATCCGCAATGCGTGGAGAAATAAATCCTGACACTCCAGACTTTGGGCTGCACAACAGGCACATACTTACACATATGCAAGCCATTTAAACAGAGAAACATGTCAAGAAAGAAGCCCTAAATAAAACGACACGAGCTAAATGTGCTGATATCAGCTCAGAGAGGCTTCCTTCTGGCCCAAACCTCAGACATCTCTTTGAATATTTATGGGTTTAATATGCTAGGGTGTTCTCTGCTCTCCAGATACACCAAAAAAATCCACTATATTTCACACTGTCTCGGTTGTGTTTGCTCCCACCTTGGCGTACGGCTGTCTCTGTAGCTGTGAATGCAGTAGTTGTAGCAGTTTCTGTCTGAATACAAAATTTTGCCCTGAGCTTTATAATAATCCTGGAAGTTGTGTCTTTACTCTTCTTAGCACGCATTGTTCAGTTTTTCTCCCCATCAGTGGTTTCCTCTTCATACTCTATATTGTGGCTTAAGTTTTATCACCCGTAACGAGTGCAGCTTGTTTGTGTGAGCGAGCCTCAGTCAGTCACTGTGGAGGCACATGCACAGAAGTGTGTTTTTTGTTCTGTGTCAGGGTCAGCATCACATGGAGCTTTTGATTAAGTCCAGGTGTGAATCTTGTGGCCCAATCAGACAGGGGGTTCTGGAAGTGTTCACAGCTGTGGATCCAGCTGGCACTGTGTGGAACGACAGAAATAACAAAATTTCATTGAGCCAACAGGGAAAAGTCTACAGCAAAATATCAACAATGGTAGCTTTTATTGTTTGCAACCACGAGCAAACTTATACTGGGTACATTCTTAAACTAGGGCAACAAGCTAATGCAAACATCACAACAGAAATGTAATGTTTACTGAGTTATTTATTGTCAGTTTGCACGAACATCCATGGATGTTTTGCAATCTTTTTTGTATTAGTTGTTCCTAATAAAAAAGACAGATTGAAAGCCAAAGGCAATTTATGTGCTCTACTGTTAGGAAGTAGGGTCAATGAGATTTTTTTTTTTTTTAAAGAAATTTATAGTTTTTCTCAGCATGGACGCATTCAATTGGTCAAAATTGCCAGTAAAGACTTTTAAAACTTTACAAAAGATTTTTATCAAATAAAATGATATTCTTTTGAGCTTGCTATTCATCAAAGAATCCTGAAAGAAGTACTGTTTCATGATTTCCCCCAAAAATTTACAAGGCACAACCGTTTTCAACTTAAATTAGAAGAACGTATGATTTCTTGAAAATTTGAAAATTTTGATTTCTTAAGGATCATGTGACAATAAAGACTGGAATAATGGCTGCTGAAAACTCAGCTTCGCCATTACAGAAAACAATATTACAATGTTGGACAATATTACTGTTTTTATCAAATAAATAAAACATGATCATTAGGTTTTACACAATCTTGTGAACAATCAGTTACTCAATGCATTTAAATTATCACTCAAATTGTCAAATGCTTATAAATCGTAATAAAACCTCATTTGCCTCTCCTTGATTCTTAAATTCACATCTTTTCCCTTTCTCTTTTTCTCCTTACTTCCTGCTTTCAGCTCCATATGTAAACTACGTCCGTAAGGACCCTGGAGCTCCCTGCTCCCTCACTGAGGCTCTGGAGTACCTGCAAGTGGATGTCTTAGCAGACTTGATGGAGAAGGACCAACAATCACTCAATCAAAAGCAGCCACCCAAAAACAAGCCCCATAATGTCACTGTGGTTGCCATGGAGGGCTGTCACTCCTTTGTGATTTTGGACTGGGCACTTCCACTGAAAGATGACATGGTGTCTGGTGAGTGACAGTCTGCAGCTGTTCATTTTTATTTCAAAAAAAAAATACAGTCTGTAAATTTCACCACAATATTTTCTAGATGTAATGTTCAAAAAAAAAAAAATCTAACATAAAATTAAAAGCTTTTATTGCATCTTATATCATTTAATGTTTGGAGATCAGGCTTAGGACAAATTCAAATCACAACTGAGGAATTGACTGTTAAATTTGAGAAGGCTTGATTTTTACTTTCAAAGTAATTAAAAGTTAAATCAAAAGGGGCAGTTAACTCAACATTGAAAATTCTGTCATCATTTACTTATCCTCATGTCAGTCTATTGACATGTATGAATTTTTTTCTTCTGTGGAACATCAAAGAAGATTATTTTTTTGCCCATACTTTGGAAGTCAGGGGCAACCAAAAATATTTGGCAACATTCTTCAAAATTCGTTCTCTTGTGTTCCACAGCTTTGGAACAACATGAGGATGATTAAATGATGATAGAATGTTCATTTTTGGGTGAATTATCCCTTTGATTGTGGCAGGCAACACTGACTTTTGTGAATTGGTACCTTCCATAAAATACCTCATTTGCATAGAAAGAATGTGTGTCGGCTCTGAAAAGAATGACTCAGTTAAAATTATGATGCAGTATTTTAGCCTGTTTAGTAATTGATTGTGTGTGGTTTGTAAATATGATGCAGGATTGTGCGTTGAAATATACCACATGCTGAAATACCCCAATCTGTAAAAGTGTAGTATGCTGAATTGTCTTACATCCTGTCTGGTTTTCATTTAATGTGCATTTCCAAAGACAAAGCAATATATAACAATACTCCAACATATTGACCTTGACAGTTTCATCCTGATTCACACATACAGGGAGGCAATTCCCACAGCCACTGTTAGTGTCATGATGTGATGTGTGAGGAGGTTTAAATGCAGGGGATTCCCTGCCAACAGACAACCGATAAAGTTGCTTAGATAAATGGTGCAACTTTTAGTCCACATGCTCTTGAATAAAATTTTACTAGACAATCTCATATTACTGCAGTTTTTATACTGCTTTTTTACTAGACCTAAAAGCTCTCTTTTTTTTAACCATCAATATATTTACAAATCCAACATATTGTAGGGGAATTTACAGTTAAAGACCCAAGGACCAGATATGATGAACGAGGACCCGGAGTCAGAGTTAAAAAATAAATTGAAGAAAATTTTACTGAAGAATTGCCCCTGCCTACGAATTCAATAAAGCAGTATAATTATACTCTAGCAGAGACTACTAACTACGTCAATACTTCAGGTGAAAAGGATTCTGATTGACTAAGAAATAGATAAACTGCTCAAATGGATTGATAGGCAGAAGCACATCTTTATCGATTATCCGGATGACACAAGGACCCTTAGGCACGGAGTGAAAAACTGGGCGGTAGTTTTTCCACCTCTCCAAAACAGGATCTGTAAACAAAAATTCTAGCGCATATACACAGATACATAGCTTCTTCAAGGTTGAAGTTGGTCGAGCAGGATGTTTCTCCAAAACGTATAGATACATTGTACCTTGTACTTTTCTCTCAGTGAGAGGTACAGATAATATTCATTGTTATTCTCTAGTGTTTGAAGATGAAAAGGAAAATAAATGCTTTGACATAATTCTATGACTAATTTAAATCTAATAAGAAGTCTTTAAAAATAATGTAATGTGTAGAAGGATAAATATTGATTATTGATTAATACCATGATTATAAACCAAAAGATATACATTGAAGCTGCAGTGGATTCCAGAATCCACCTCTTCAATATGTTTTTTATTTTTTTTATTTATTTATTTAAATGTGTATGTGTGTGCATATGTACTGTATTTACTACCATCTGAATTTGGGGTCAGTAAGATTCATGAATCAGCATTTTAGAATTTCTGAAAAATCATGTGACACTGAAAACTGAAGTCATGGCTTAAGCTTTGCAATGACAGGAAATCATATTTTAAAATGTATAAAAATAGAAAAAGTTTTAAATTGTAGTATTATTTTACATAATATATATTTAACATAATATTATTTTAAATAATATATATTTCACAAAATTATTTTAAATATTACTATTTTTTGTCAAATAAATGCAGCCTTGGTGGTCATAAGAGATTTCTTTGAAAGACATTAAAAATCTTTCTGACCCTAAACTTTTAAATGGTAGTGTATGTAAAGTTAGCAAATGATGGTTATCAACAGCTGAAATTGTTTACAGAACCTTGTTCCTTTAATAATCTCCTTTATTAAAATGTTATATTTACTTTTTCAGCCATCCTCCCTTCTTTCTTTAAGCCTCACTCCTACACTGCCTCTCTATTTCATTTTAAATGATGGAAAATACACACACATGCTTTATATACATCCTGCTGCCTTGGCAGGAGTTTAGCCCTTCCATGACGTAATAAAAAAAACAGGATTATATTGAAGAATCCCTGCATAGACATGACATAATTTATCCTCATTTATTTGAATCTGTTTGAATCTCTCATATGTAGTGCATGGTTTAATTGTTCACTCTCTCTCTCTCTCTTTTAAAGGCTACATGGTACACAGTGCATCCTATGATGATGTCCTAAACAACAGATGGTCAACCAGACCCTCAAGTGGAACACACCTTCCAGTTGAAAACCTCAAGCCCAATTCCAGGTGTGATCCAGCATGTGACAGGACAGAAACAAACAAACATATTGCATCAATCCATTCAATAATTTACATGCTTTGTATTTTTGCATGTTTTTTGCACATTCAATCACCCACATTTTTTATATGAAATTGAATATAAAGTAGTTCTGATATAAAGGCTCACAAAAAGACAATTGGAACACGTTCTCCATAGAGATCTTTTGGGAGCTCTCCTAAATCATACTTAATCCAACGATATGCTGGGAAAGACTGCTGGTATACAAAGCTATGAAAGCATTTCTACCTTCTTTATTGGACATAAATTTATATGAATGCATCATTTATCTTCCCCTTGTTGTTCAACATCATCTAGGAATCTTTTGCTAAGTCTTAAACTATTTTTGACAAGATAACTGATCTAAGATGTAGTTGAATATGTTAAATATGAGACAGGTTAAGACATGGGAGATAGGGACTGATATATATTAAGTAGGCCTGTCATATTTAACTCGTTAATGCATCTTTTCAGTTTGACATATTTGTTTCATTCTATTCTGTGTGATTGTTCTGAGTCTTTTGAGCAGATTGGAACTGATAAATCAAACCTAGCAAGCATAAAGTATTTTTGATCAAATAAATGCAGCCTTGGTGAGCATAAGAAACTTATTTCAAAATCAATACAAAGTCACACTGACCACAAACTTTATAATGGTAGTGTAAATAATTTGTTGTTTGAATAAGTAGAAGACTGTTGCATAAATTTCCTCCGTACAAACTGCCTAATCTAATAATTACACAAAGGTGTGTTATTTAGTCGTCTTAAATCAAATCTTTTAAAATGACAGCCCTAATAATTATTAAAACATAACATTTCTTCTCAGTCACCTCACAAGAGCTAAATAAACTGCTATTTTATGCTGTGGAAACTCATCAGAACCTGTACATATAAATAATAAATATAAAATGAAAAAAATTAATGAAGTATAAAAAAATAAAAGTAAAAAAAAATAAAAGCAATTTTAAGAATGAATATAAAAAATAATAAATTATTAACAAAGTAATATAAAAATATTTTTTTTTCATTTATTCCATTATTAATTTTCCGATTTTGTCATCTATCTATTTATCTATCTATCTATCTATCTATCTATCTATCTATCTATCTATCTATCTATCTATCTATCTATCTATCTATCTATCTATCTATCTATCTATCTATCTATCTATCTATCTCTGCATATTTGGCCTCCATAACTGCCGTCTTTGGCCTAGACTCAAGCTCATTACAATGAACTGTATTGTGTCTTCATGTGTCTGTTTCTCGAATGCTGCTCTCACTGTAAACCTCTAATAACACATTTTTGCAGCAGAAGATAAAGGAGGTGTTTATAGGCTGTCTGGACATTTCCCACAGATGTGAAGTAATTTCTGCCTACCAGACCCTTCTAAATGCTTTTTCACCAAGCAGCATGCCTTCAGTGGTGCATTACGACAAGTACAAGCTGTTCCACAGATTTCCGCAAAATTAAACTATCCGCCATTCAAAAAGTTCTGCACATCCCTTACACGTGTTTGTTTATTAAATGCATTAATACTCAGAGCAGATTTTGCTTCAAAATCAGTGCAGAAAATGCAAAAATCATCCGTAGATCTCTTCTAAGCCTGCACTCGGGTTACTCATGCATACATACATAAATGCGTGCAGCTGTGTGCAACACCCCAGGTTTGATTGACATTTGTTTTGTACACTTTCCCAGACAGGCAGATGCACTCTCTCCATCACTACCTTGAGAAAACACTTGAATGCAAATGCACTGAATAGAGATGTTTGGTTCATAAGTGTGGAATGTGAGGATGAAGTTGTTTTTATTGTCCCCTGGGATTCATTTGGAAACCTCTGTTATTATAGCCTCTGAGCCGAGCTCAGTGACTGACAACTTTATAATACAGGCATGAAGTGTTGATAAGTTTTATGAATGATTTGCTATAGCTTTTAGAACTAGCTAAATAGCCCACACTGTGGACAATAACAGCTCTTTCTTAGTCAAAACAACAATGACAAACCAATTGGAGGCCATATCAAGACTGGACCTTTCGTCAGTTCCATGAAGAATTACGGCCTGAAGAACAAGGAAATATAAAGGCACACATACACATACGCACATTCTTAATAATATATTGACGAAAGGATAAGGAAAACTGCACATGGACACGCAAACGGTCACACACACATCCGTACTGAAATATGACAAGCCCTCTGGCGGTCTGACTGTAATTGTCCATTTTCTCTTTATTTTGGTCAGAGTTTCCACGTGGCTGTGCTAATTTGATCCAGCAGTGCTGATTTTATGTCATTAAACGGGTCCTGAGTTAAACTAAGTGAAGCGTGAGCTTACTGAACAGCTTCTCACAGGCAGAACGGAGTGCTGTTAGCTCAGCCCTTTGAACTTCATCACATTTCTCTGGTTTAATTTCTTTGCTTGTCTAATTTATCCTCAGAGGTAAAGGATGTGCCAGAGTCAGGGCATAATAAGTTCTTGTGGTCTGGTATTTGTCACAAAGAGGTTTTGTCAGATTGGAAATTCCACGTTGATGTGTTATTCTCTTGCTCACCCTCTCTGACATGTAGCCTCTTCTTGTCATTATTCCTCGTCAGCCTTTTCTTTTTGCCAGAGGCTCATTCTTATAATTTCCTCTCATGCGTATTTTATAAATGCACGTTTTAACTGTGTCCTTTCCTTTTCATTTTTTCCTATTCCCTTTTTTTTCTCCTTTTTCCTTTTATTTTCCAACCTCTTTTCCTTTTATTTTCAGTTATCTATTTTTATTCCTAATCTTTCCTTTTCATTTTCTACTTTTTGTCTTTTATTTATTCAGTTTGCTTCACATTTTCTTTTTTTAATTTCATTTTTTCATTTTTCCTATCCATTTTTCATTTCCTTTATTTATCTTACCCTTTTTCTTTTCTTTTATTTCCTTTACATTTCCCTTTCTCTTATTTTTCCTATATATTTTCCTTTCTTTTAATTTCCTTTCACTTTTGAAGCCTTCAAAATAGCAAGAACTGAATACTGCTCTCAAGTCATTAATGATAGTACTGCAAATCCAAATAAGATCTTTAAGGCTATCAACAAATTAATTTAACCTAGAAATTCACTTATTTGTTCCACTGTGCAGCAGTGCAATAAGTTTCTAAAAAAATTTTTTAAAAAAAATCTAAATTTAAAAAAAGATTTAAAAGAGATAAAAAAAAATCTAAATTTCCATTAAATTGGTTTTCTAATTTTAAAACAGTCACCATTGATTACATTTCTAAATTAATTATGATGATTAATTCAACTACATGTATTCTGGACCCTATTCTAACTTATGTTCTCAAAGAGTGTCTGTCCCTCTCATTTTGAATATTGTTAAGGTTGATGCCATCACACCAGCCCTCAAAAAGCCTGGGTGTGATATGTCTGACCTATCAAAACTACAGGCTCATATCTAATCTTCCTTTTTTTGGTGAAGATTCTGGAACGTGTTGACGTCTCATAACTTCATTCTCGCTTGTCCCTGAACAGGCTTTAAGAAACTTTTCAATCTGGGTTTGTCTTTTGCTTTGTGTTATGAACGATCTCCTTGTCTCTGCTGACTCTGGTGCCCTTACTTGATATGGTGTGTCACACTATAGGGATTGAGAGACTGGATACTTGATTTAGTATTTCTGGTACAGTGCTAGTGTGGTTCAAATCTTATACTGATCATACCTAGTTTGTTGTTTTAGATAACAATGAATCTAACATCAGACAGGTGTTCCTCATGGCTCTGTCCTTGGTCCTATACATTTTAGTAGTTACATGCTTCCTCTAGGAAATATTATTAGAAAGCATGGTTTGGGGTTCCACTTTTATGCTGATGATACCCAAATCTAAATTAGCACGAAAACTAATATCACAGGCATCTCTGCAACACTTTCTGACTGTTTGCAGGAAATTAAATTATGGATGTACCACAACTTTCTTAAACTGAACGGTACCAAGTCAGAGGTCCTTCTAGTTGGCACCCCTTCAGCTGCCTATAATGGTAGAAATTTCATTTCGCACCTTGATAATAGTGTAATATTTTCATTTTCTCAAGTTCGTAATCTTAGTCTTCTTTTTGGCTCTCATTTGACGCTGAATGCACATATCAAGAGAATTTTAAAATCTAAATTTTTCCTTTCTTTCACTGCCTGATGCAGAAAGGCTTGTCCATGCATTTGTTATCTCTAGGGTTCTTTATTGTAATGCCCTTTATATTGGCCTATCTGCAAAATCTGCTAAGCACCTGCAAAACATTTACAACTCAACTGCATATGTCCCTACACATATTCCATCTTGTCAGCACATCTCTGGCATGCTTAGGAACATGCACTGGCTTCCAGTCCATGCCCACATTGATTTTAAAACTCATTTCTATAGACAAGGAACTGCACCTTCAGCCTGCTCCTAAAACAGCCTTCTTGCAGATTAAAAACTAGGGGTGAAAGAGCCTTCGCTGCTCCTAGATTGTGGAATGTACTTCCTTTAACTGTTAAGAAAGTCCCCATTTTAGGTAGTTTTAAGAAACAGTTAAAACCCTTTTTTTTTTTTAAAGATAGTATTTATGTCTTAATTTTTTTGTTTTTATGGATATATTTTGTTCTGTACTTGTAGTAGCTCTTTGAGTTTAAAAAAAGCACATTATAAATAAAATGTATTATTATAGTATCTCTTCATGACAGCAAACCATGCTTTAAATATTACAGATTTTATACGTATTTGTTTTCATTCTTGTTCTTAGATATTACTTCAAAGTTCAAGCGAAGAATGTCTTTGGACTGGGGCCACTCAGTGAAACTTTAACATACGTCACAGAGTCAGGTGAGTCTTTTCTGGTCTGAACCCACATAAAGGTTTCAAATTGGATTCAAAAACTTTCATAAATACAAATTAAATTTGTGTTTTCTTTTATCTAGATGACCCCCTGCTCATAGAGAGACCCCCAGGTAAGAGATACATCATTAAACATTATGTCCCTGTATGTTCAAAGTAACCTTTCTCTTCGCATGTGCTGAAAAGACTAGCATGTTTTAATTGTTTTTTATGCTGCTATGCTGGTGTCCGAACAACCAGCAAGATTATCTTGGTCAACCATCTTCATCAGAAAAGATTGTATAATTGAGCTTGGTTTTGAGTCAGCATGGATCTGTTTGCACTAACTAGAAAAAACAGCTGATCTAAACAGGTCTTTTTATGAGAATCATAGTTCCCTTTTTCATGATACTTTCCAAGTGTAATGACCTAAAATTAAAAATATCTGTAATTGACATTCATTTCCTTTCTAGGTGGCGAGCCCATCTGGGTCCCATTCTCATTCAGGTACAACCCAGCCCACAGTTCTTGTAAAGGAAGTCAGTTTGTCAAGCGCACATGGTACAGGAAATTTGTAGGTGTCGTCCTCTGCAACTCACTGCGCTATAAGATCTTCATGGGAGATGGACTGAAAGGTACTGACCTTCCTTTCTTACAACATAATACATTTAAAACTTTAATCAACTGCTTAGTGTGTCTGTAATATGAAGCGGCCCGGCCTAAAAGCTTTGCAAGTATCCAATCCAAACCACAGTTTCCCTCAGCTAAACACAGCGCACTGTCTGAGGTTTGGTCCTGAGGGATACTCAAGCTATAACTGTTTTCCATTTCAGAAACATTCTACAGCATTGCTGATACTTTTGGCCATGGAGAGGACCACTGCCAGTTTGTGGACGCCTATCTAGATGGAAGGACAGGACCACACAATCTTTCCCTCAACCTACCCACAGCTCAAGGTACGACATATCTGAGCATGCCATGTAGTTTGGCTTAATTTGAAGCCTCAAATCTTCATGTCATCTCTGTGTTTACTCACTGCCGCTGAAGAGGGTGATCAGTCAGCACTGTAACATGATGCTGTTTGTGGATTTCAGGATATTATCGCTCATACAGACAAGAGCCAGTGAATTTCGGGGCCATCGGCAGGCGTACACCACATCCTTTCGTTGGCTGGTATGAATGTGGAGTTCCAATCCCTGGAAAGTGGTAACAGGGGGGAAACTCCAAGAGGACATTTCCACAGGCAATCACATAAGATGGGTTCTCTTCCTATATCTACCAGCCAATCACAGAGGTGAACTATTGCTCACCATGGCAACCAAACCTAAATCATTTAGCAACTGCTTCTGATGGAAGGAATATAGTACTTTGAGTAACACTAATATTTCTACATATTCGATATCAAGCACTTTTTTAAATCAGTCTGTATATGAGGAAATTTCAGCATGTGTATTTGAGTTTATTAACAGTGTTTTATTTTCATGTGTTCTGTATTAGTAATTACTTCACATTCAATTCCACCTGGAATATTTATCTTACAGTTACTTCAAAGAAACACAAATTGTTGGCTTGTTAAATATAAAAGCACAAAATCAAATGACAAAGTAATGTCTGAGAACAAAAATATGATATTTGCAATGATGTAACAATTTTATCTGTGAGTGATGTTTGCTGTTGTTTATATAACTTGCTGAGGTTTTGTAATCTTACATTTTTGTATTACCCTCTTTTTGAACAAAAGTTGGCATGGAAGTATTGCCCATATTAGGGCGGAACGAAAAAAAAAAACTATTTTTATTTGCTCAGGAATGGTTCGAATTTGAATAAAGGTGCTATGGAGAAAATATAATGTCTTCATCTCCCTTGGATAAATAATAAGGTGCCACAGACTTCTATTCATTACACACCAAGTCTATAATTTTAATATATATATATATTTTATATTATATTAATGATATTGATCACAGTAAGATTACTGCAAATCTCTTTTGTGACCTTCTTTAAAGACCCACACTGCTACATTTGAAGAAAAAAGTAAAAATATATTTTTGTTATGTGTACAATGTATTATTAACAGAGTACAAAAAAACAAGGATACAAATCAGGGAAATATTAAAGTCACTTAATATTTTAATACATCTTACATCTTAATACATGTTATGTATCCAGCACATTGTCAAGAAAGGTTGAATTCTTTCTGGTTGAAACGTACGTGTTTGTGGTCATGCAACTGTGGTGGGCTTTCCACATAATAATAAGTGGTAATAACTGATCCTCCTTTTCTAAATCTATTTCGGATGAGGTGTTTTAGCAATAACCCTTTATTCTGACACATTTAAAAGCCTATAAATTCCAAAATTACAAATACCTAGAAAGTTTTTTCCTCCTACATGCCGTGCAATAAATTTTATTGCGCCTTATATCCTTTTTTTATCATTCTTATTTTTTATTCCCATCTTTTATTCAAGATGAAGACTGAATACTTTCCCATGATTGAAAATAAACAATAATTATGGAATACCAGCTCCATTTGTGTATTCTGGCATTGTTAGAAAGGTGCATCATCATTTGGCATGTCTGCCATAATTAGTCTGACTTTGGCATCAGCTGGATTCAAATCAAGAGAGAAAAGGCAAGGTTTCTTATCTGTGAGAACAGCAGTTCCTGACCATTAAATTAAAACCCCATTGATGTTTTATTTGGCACCTGGTCACAATCCACATGCCTAAGGGATCACTTATGTGTTTTTCTACAGTGTCGTAATGGTTATTTTTAAAGAACAGACAAATATGAGAAGATGCTTTATCCATTTTGAAAGTATTCAATGACTGTTCTTAACTTGCCGTCATTCAGCCAACAAATATCTGTAGAGCTCAAATCACAAATCGATCAGAAATGATATAAATCCCTTGGCTCTTTGCAAGATATTCAGAATGTATCAACTCATCTCCTGTAAGAGGAACAGTCTTTACAGATAATGAGTTTGAAGTGGGCTGCCAAAGAGAGAGCAAAATGAGACTGGACAAAAACATCTGCTAAAGATGTTAAAAGAGGAAGTGGGCGAGAGAGAGACTGTTTCTATGAAAGAGCTTTTTGTAGAGTGGCGTGCAATGAAACAATATCTTGTGGCAAATATATTTACAAACATGGAAGATGTCGTGGGTTTAGAGAACGTGGGGGAAAGTTGAGCAGGTCACCGATCTTGTCATCACAACGACCACACAACATTGCCACATGACCGCATGATCAAATATCTTTAAGGTTTCCAGTTGCTTACTTAACACTCTAAAAAATGCTGGGTTATTTAAATCAATGTTCGGGTCAAATGTGGACAAACCCAACGGTTAGTTACATTTTTTAATTAATTTTTTAAACCCAACGATTGGGTTTGTCCATATTTGACCTAAGCATGGACTGAAACAAACCCAGCATTTTTTAAAATGTGTATTCCAATGACAACTTTATATTAATCAGAAAAGACAGCACTGGTCACAAAGTTAACACTACGCATCACAAATTCCATTTCCCAAGCAGTAATGGACTCGGAGAAGCCTGCAACAGTCAGTGAAACATTTGAGGTTGCTGATTGGCTGCAGATTAAAGTTAGTTACTTTTTCATAATTTTACTGATGGCAGTTTCCAATGTAACAGAATGACCATGAACAGGTCTGATTGGCTTATGTGTGTGTGATATTATAAGACTGACACTATGGCACAAATTAGTTCATAAAAGGTAATATGCTTATCAAAGATTTGCTCAGTAATTTGCCATTGATCATATAGCAAATGTAGCGTTCTAAAAAAAACCTTGACAATAAAGAAGGTCTGCTGAATGGAGTTTTACAGGGAATTAAAGTATTAAAAAAATACCCTTTCATTTAATGGATAATTACACATGTAAGGCAACTCTGTTAAACAATCCCATTAATGGCTACACACGTAGTGTTCTCTCTTTTATTTTGCCAGGATGCTTTTTCTAAACTCTAATACCTGCAGGCAAAACCAAGGAAGTTGCCCAAGCAATTACGACTGCCATGCATTGTGGTTTATTTCAGCTGAAGATTTACAATACTTTTATTGATCTATATTTTCTTCATCTCTCTGTTTGGATGTTGGATTATTGTGCATTTTTTTTAAAGAAAAAAATGATAATAGCTCAATAATTTTCATCAAATGAGGCCGAGTTTTATTACATTTATGGGTTACAATTACCTAAAATTTTGTATAAAAGTATAGTTATTCAAATTGAAGTAAAGCAGGATCTAAACTGTTTTCCACATGCTATTTGTGCATCTCTTTTCAAAGTAGGTCATGCACTACTTGGGCTGGAAAATGTTACCACTCATACTAAAAGGATTAAATCATCGAAAGAAAGTCAAGACAGAGAGAGCAAAGAAAGAGAGAGAGAGAGTGATTAACCTGCTGAAAAATTGCCATAATGCTTATAATCCACCACATAGATGCATATTTATCAGTTAATAATTTGAGTCACTATAATTTGCTGAGATACACAATTAAATTTCTTCTAAAATGAATATAACACAAAAATAAAACATGTTACTGTGTTGTAAAGAACATTGCCAAGTTATAAGATACAAAATGAAGGCAGTATACCAACATCAGAAATCACTCAAATCACTCGTTCATAAAATACATTTATAAAATATACAAAGTTCTCTCATAAAACTCTAGATGGCACAGGCTGATAGGTCCTTCACTCAATCTTCTTGCAACCACATAATTCTTTAAAGGGCAAATTTGATTTGTTCCAGCAGTATCAGTAGCCAGTTAACCTAAAATTACTTGGTCAGCATTTGCTATGGCAGTGCAGCATGCTTCACGGCTCCATCTGCTACGGGTAATTCATGTATGCTATATTGTACAGCAGCAGCATGTCTTACTTGCTCACAGCAGTGTGACGTGTATGTTGGCAGTGAAAAGTCCATACTTGCTCGGCAGAAGCTGCAGCAATAGCAAACCAAACATTCCGAGAGTTGTCATGACAAAAATATATTTTACTGAGGGAAAGCTCTGTTTAATAAATTTGGCATAATAATATATAATATACATGTGTCCTGATAAATTTCTGCCTCTCTGTGCTATGTCATACCAGCCTCGGCCAGTGCCAGACTACAACAGACTGTGCTGAGGGCCAGTTTGAGAAATATGTTGAAATTATACAATCCAGAACATGACAGAATGACTTTAGCAGTTCTTTACAGTGACAATCAATAAGGCTACTACATTATTGGGATCGTGTCCTTGTCATGAACTCATTGACTGCCACATAGGAGAATGATTCTGGCTTTCTGTAAGTTTGACCAGGACAGATAGGCTAAGTCATTTATATCTGAGCACTGGTGTTTTTCTAGTGCCTGGAAGTTTAATATGTACCCTGTGCACTTTTAACATAGATTTACATAGACTGGGTTTCCCTGCCAAACTGGCAGAGTTTAACGTTTTAAAACTACCACCATTCCCAGTGTGTGATTGATCATTTAAAATTAATCTCTGCAATGCCATGTTTGGCACCCAATTTAGTCATGCGTAAAACCGCAGTGCTTTGTGAGCGGTGCTGGCTTCTCTTTGGCGAAGGGCAAAAGGCCCACCGCTGTAAAATCGTTTAAAAGCAGTCAAAGGTTGCGCTGGTGTGCATAAAGTGTTTTGTGCACTGTTAATACACAGGAGAGTGTGTAAGGCTGTAAATTAAAGCATTGTTGACAACACCGTTTGGCACTAGTTAGATGAACACAGAAAAGTCCATTACATCAGAGGTCAGATGTGTTATAACATGTAGAAAACACATATGACACCTAAAGATTTATAATACAAAGCTTTAAGCCTGATGCTTACAATATAAGAACAAAAACGAAATGGTGCACAACGCTTTATATATTCATCCCTCGTGCCTATTTTTATACTTTCAGTTTTTAGTCATTCTCAGTATTTAAGCATTATTTCAAATTATTTTTGTATAGTTTTAGTTAACAATAACAACACCGATTCAACCGTAACATTTTAAAATGGAATGATTAAAAAAAAAAAAAAAAAAAAAAAAGCCATAAATGGGAATGTGCTTAAAAAGGGCCCCATTGTGATGGAAAATTGATGGTCATTGAACAGAGACAAAATACACCAATCTGGAACACATTAATGCAAGATCTGATTATATATGTGAATATATCTGTTCATCAGAGCTTGTAACACATAATATCAGACATTTATGTGATTACATTCACATTGTTTCCCTCTTACCTTGTTTTTTGCTACCTGTATCACAAATTCCAACTATCAAAGGAAAATTACTCACAGGTTTTTCATCTCCTAAAATACCTAGGACATGATGTAATAAGTTTCTGGAGTCTTCTGGTGGTAACTCCCTCTTGCATTGCAGTTATTTCCCAGTTATTTTTTTTTTCATTCCAGCAAGTAACAAACCTGCCAAAACACAAACTCACCTAACCTTCGCATGGAAAACCTGTCATAACTCACCAGAAGAGATGTAAACATACAGCAGAAAGAGCGAGGGCCCACAGCTCCTGTGTCCAGCCGGTGCTTCAAGCCAAGTAGCCCTGCCATGGAGAAGCATTACATTCTTGGGACTCTGGAAATCACATGAATATAGTGTCTTATTTCAATGTACATCTATATTTTATATAATATTCATGTAATGTGCTTTGGCATGAGCACATCTTGTGCAATAACCAAACAGAGTCTGAAGATTTCAGTAAGTACTCTAGCAGTACAAGGACACTGATATTAAACGCAGTGTTACATAATTATCTCTCTGCCTGTGCATATTATGGCTGCTAGACATGAGACTCATGAGGACAAAAAATGCAGCGCTCCACCCGTCTGACAGAGCACCATTTGTTATTGTGTTTGGGTGTAACCACGGACCACTCCACGTGACAGGACTGCTGTGTGTGCAAAAGTATATATATTTTTTTCATTATCTCTAATATATTCGGTATCTGGTTACACTCACATACAATATGAGTTCACTTTTTCTACTCCCAAGTTAAGGAAGTGACATCCATACAAATGGCTATTGTCTGGTGTAAGACGAATGGTCAGAAAGGGCTTTTCCGTTGTGCTTGCTGAGGGATGAATGAAGATTAACACCTGCACAAAGAAAAAGGTCTTATGAACACCATGCCAGAGCCTAATGGCGGTTACTGAGGCTTTATTGTACTGTAAAACACTTTCATACTGTCTACACAGGATTCGAGCGATGTGTCGCGGAACGTCAAAAGCCTATTGTAATAGATGCTGTCAACCCTTAATGAGATGGGAGCATAGTGCCTAAACGTTTTTTTTCTCACGTAAAATCAAAATTGACTATTCTTCTTTGTTTTCTTATGGAATTTTGCAGTATTTCTTTTGCAGTAAGTTCCTATGGAAGCCCTTTTCCGCCACTGAAAAAAAAAAAAAGATTATTGCGACTTTTTATCTCACAATTCTGACTTTATAAATCATAACTCTAGCCCGTTTCCGCCACTGAAAAAAAAAAAGAAAAAAAAGATTTATTGTGATCTTTTTATCTCAGAATTCTGACTTTTTATCTCACAATTCTGAGAAAAAAGTCAGGATTCTGAGATAAAAAGTCACAATAATCATCTTCTGTTTTTCAGTGGCGGAAACGGATTTCCATGAGTTCCGGCCTCTTCTCTTCTCTGAGAACTTGTTTACAGGCATGAGGGCGGGACAACCTGTCCGTCACATAAGAGCATCACAACCATCCAATCAATTTGCAACAGACAAAGTCAAATCCCCCCTACATTTTTTTCTTGTTCGTGAAGCCATTTCACTCCTATGTATATCATAATAGGGAAAAAAAGACTATCACAACTTGTTTATGGTTGCTATAATAAATTAAAATAATATAACAACTAACAGTTTGCAGCATCAAGTAGCATAACAGATGTTGTACAGCTAAAATATGTGTAAGCAGCTGAAATCAGAAACGCCACACATTCAAATAGCTGTGCACTCTCTTACTTTTAAAATAAGGTGGATAATGATAAATGTATTAGTGTCCACACACACCAACGTAAGCTCGTGCGGTAACTTTCTGTAACAACAACTCTAACATGTTTTAAAATTATTTTCAAACACATCACACAAGTACACCAACATAGATGTGTGAGCAAAGTCCCTTTAAGGCAAGTCAATTCACTCGGCAGCCGTCTTTGAATCTATTTCAATACTTATTCCTCCACATTTCGCATTGAACTTTTTCCCCTTCATATTAATAAGAGTGCACCGTCTTTGTAAATCTTAAGTCTTTGTCTGACAGCTAACTTAACGTAAAATGATCACAATCTTTCATATATGTTGTTAATAGTTTGTCAATAGTTTTAGCATGGACTCTGCTATTCAGTTAGAATGAGTTTTAAATCTTTATCATTATAGGTCATTTTATTCTTGATGTTTCCCAGAAACATCATGCAAGTATGCAAACACAGACGCAAGAGCTAGCATAACTCGGTTGCATTATATTTTAGGGACAATGCGCTTTGGGAAATAAATCCTTAAATGTGTATTATTAAAAAATATATATATTTTTTATTTTTCATAGAAAGCACCATTTTATGTCTTCTGGGGATCTACAGAAACAAATACACGTTCAGACACAAGCAAAAGTACTGGCTCGTAATCATTCTGCCGTTTGTCGTCTCTGGGGGATCCTTTTCCACCTGCTCCACTTGTTCTTTCCTTTGATCATAAGATCCAAAGCTCAGTTTTACATCTCCTTAACAACAGTTATAAATCAATCGACTGACACAGTCACACTAACAAAATCATTCACATTCCTTATACCCTGAGAGTTGCACTGAACTCTGGTTCCCCTTCAAAACAATAAGTAACCAGTTGATATTAATCAAATGGATTTGATGGTTTAAAAGTATCCTTTTACAATTTTGACATGCAGGAGCTTGATCACTTGAAATAAATGAATAAATGTGAATTGAATTGAATATGCATAGTAAATCAAGGTAACTTTGGGGTGGAGTCATTTTAGTATCATTTACATTTTATTGATGAACTTAATTTGTTAGCATTATTTTCATTTCTCATCTTGTATTTCACCACATTTTAATGTCTCCTTATGTTTTTCCCCTTTAGATTTGGCAGTGGATTGATGGATTAAAAAACAGGATCTCACATCCAATTACACAACTTTTGAATATCTTTTGACTTCAATACGGGATTGTTCACTTTCTTATGACATCAACCTAAACTTCTGCCAAAATAATCAGTTTTCTTTACCTCTGCATCTGAGTTTGCGTGTCAAGTGAACTGGCGGACATTTTCAGATCAAGTCAAGTTTATTATTTTTGGATGAAAAATGATTAGTCAGATGGTCCCCAAAAAGCAAATCAACAGACTGATATTAATATTGCTCTTACACTGTAACAAATGAAGCTCTAATATTCATGGCAGTTTGACAAGCCTTCTCAATTCGAAAGTGTGTGAGTTTGATCATAGTCTGTCTTTTATTCCTCAGTTGCCTTTGTATACACATCCCAAAATCACTGCGTTTCCATGGCAGCATCATCAAGAGGTAAACACTTAGAGAAAGATGAAGTCACACTTTTAAAGCCAAGTCAAAGCAGTGTGGTGGCAGCGCCTCCTGTTAGTGTTTAAGAACCATCAGAGAACACTCAGTGTGTTTAAAAAATAAAAACAAACATGCCCATGGTGCCTGTTCTTCATGAGGGATCCTTCTGTAGTAATAAATAACCTTTTTTCCTGAAACGTGTCTTTGTGCCACAGGAATGGATTTCATTAAAGCAGAAATAATTAACTGATTTGTCTCAGAGGAAATGTGAGTAATGTGGTAATGTGACTTTCTCACCCTTTGTTGCATGTGATGACTTTTAAGACTCCAATGCTTTGGTCAGTGAAGTACATTCAAATTCATGAAGTAGGCCTACATTAAAGGTTCTTCCCTTTTAATTAACAGGCAATATACATATATATATATATATATATATATATATATAATATATATATATATATATATATATATATATATATATATATATATCTCTATCGCATTCCTTGATTTTTTCACTTGGATAAAATGATGACGGCATGTTTTCTTTTGCTTCAATACATTTCATAACATTTTGAAACATAAATACTGACTTTTTACGCATGTTACACTGGGGGAAGTCATGACCTAATGGTTAGAGAGTCAAACTGGTAACCTATAGGTTATGGGTTTGATTCTCAATACTGGCAGGAAATGACTTGAGCAAGGCACCAAACCCCATGCTTCCCAGATGCCCACGGCTTGCAGTGTGTGTGCACGATATCATCATCACGTGTCACTTGCACTACAAAAAAAAAAAAAAACGCATGTTGTTTTGTTTTTTTTAAGTGAAGAAGCGGACACCTGCTCAAAGATGTGATAATGTCCGATTCCTGAATGAATCATGCCTTTGAGATGATTCTTTTCTATGAGCCAGTTGATCCAGTTCACAAATGACATTGAATGATTTATTTCAGAGTTTTACAGATCTGATTGCAGCAGTTAACAATAACTCACTGATTTAATGATTCAGTCTGAATGAGTGTCAAGTTATTAAATCACTGAATTGGTCGTGTCTGACTTTTGTTGCTTAAAGCGCACATTAAAATAAGTACACTGTGCACCGCATGTTTCATTAAGACACATTCATTACCCAAAATAATAATTTTGTTCTGAATTGAATTAATGTGGATAATGATTGCCACATGGATCCAGATAGAGAGAGAGATTTGTAAAGACCGACAAGCTTAATTGCTTAATTGATTCAAAGTCAGAAAAAATGGTACAAAAATGCTGCAATCATTTTTTTTTTTTTTTAAATGGTCCCCCCTGTGGCTTTAATCAGCTGGGTCAGATCAGCTTTGCTCTTTTTTAATGCATCTATTAAGTCTCGATATAATGGAATGACAGGCAGTTGTAGAACACAGAACTCCTCTGGTTCCTCGGATGGCGTTATGGAAAAATCCAGCGGTCCCCTCGTACTCCTCACGCCTTCTCTTCTGTCTGAAAAATGAAACACATGAGGGGCTGATGGTGGGCCTGGCCATGGCTCAAACGCTCCACAGGTGGAATATCTATGTTATTGTGGAAAAATTCACGCCACGCTCCAAAGTTGCTCTTCATTCCTGACTTGATGTTTGCAGTGGTGAAACTCTAGAGTGCAACGAACAGTGTAACAATTACAGGAGAGTTCATATTGCATTTCATGCTGACATGAACTCATTCAAACTGGTCTGAGGTGTAGAGTGAGAGGGAGTATTCTTTGTGAACTTCCCTTCTTCATATTTGTCTGATTACTGACATTAGAACAAATACTTTAATGCAAGTACTGACAAAGTCTGACCTTCTTTAATAGAGGAAAGATTTGATCTTATTTTAGGTAACTATAGTGAAGCACTGCAGATGTAAAAGGTTTTTTCTATATAAAAGATGAATTAAAAAATAACAAGAGAACATCTGTTGGTATGAAACAAGGGAGGCTGAAACATGTCAAGTTTCTGTAAAGACTGATAACTGGTTTGAGCAATATTTACCTGCTTTTTCTATTTTTACATGGTTCTTTAAAAATCGTCTGTATTAATTTTGGTCATAAAAAAGACAATCGGTCAATTTATACTTTCAACACCAACGGATTTTATTGATTTTGTGTAACATCTGCCAGTATGACACCAAAAATATTTTTTTCAAAGTATCCATAATTAAGTGAGTCGTTCTAGGAGAACTGAGAGAAAATCAAACTGGATAACATTGTGTCTCCCTCTCGCTTGCATCATCTAATGATAAAACCATTCTCCTCTCGAGATACACCAGTTCAATGATACCTCTAATACTGCTCAGATGGACAGCATAGAGAAAAACAGATGCAGTGAAGAAGAAGGGGGGAAAAGACAGAGAAAACATCTGGACAGACAGACAATTGCTTGCAGAGACATTCATCTTATCCGCATCCTTGCATGGTCGTCAGACTTGAATTATATTTTAATGCTTTCCATTGGGATGTGTTCCTGTGCCAGAATTATCATCATGTGTGCTTAGACACAAGGAGACAAACATTGTGGCCAACTACATAGAAAGAATGATGGAGGGGCAGAGAGACGAGTAGTCAGGAGAAATGACATGCTGAAACTCATAAAACATATTTGGGCAAGACTGTTGGGATTAATAAACTCAGTAGGTGCAATGGTAGCACAAGACATTGCTGCATCTGGGAAAAGTTTTTAAAAAAACATCCAGCATGTGAGCAGATCTATATATTCGCGTTAATCATAATAGATGGCAAAGCGTGGCAAAGAAATCATGCACAATTTATCTGTACAATGCAATAACCAAAAATATATACGGATGAATAGAAAATGTTTTTTTTCTTCTCCCGTCTCTTGGCTGTGGTGCAGTGTCATTAAATTTGCAAAATTCCATGCAGAAATAACATCTTGAAAGCTCATTAAGTGTCAGCCAAATCATAGGCTACATGGAAAAATATAAAAGTTGCTCTCATTCACTTAGCCCCACGGCAACAGGATTTCCAAAGTAATATAAAGCATAATGGCTTATTAATACCTTGCATTAAATAATATCCTGAACTGAATCTACAGAGCGCAGTGTGACGGAACAGGTCTCTCTCTGAACATGCCAACGCCTCCCAAATTATGAGCTGAAAAAAGAGAAAATCGGGAGAGTTCACTCTGCTTTTCTTGCCTCTACCGACAGCCCTTTCCCACCTGCTCGGCTGCCCTCAATAACAAAACATTTCATTGTGTTAATCTGTACCAATAATTACTTTTAATTAAAGCATAATCACAATAATTGTAAACATCTCAGTAATTTAAACAGCTGCTATAAATTACGTCTGACAGTTTAAGCCACATTGTGCCACAAACTAAGCATGTTCCAGAACTCTTTGGGAGTATAGTCATTTTTTCTCTCTTCATTATATAATCATTGCAGCATGGATTTTACCACTTTATCATTTTATGCACATTACAGTAACATCATCAAGGAAGTTTAATTGAAAAAATCTTTTCCCCTTGACTAGTCCCAGAGCAGGACTACGGGTGTGGGACCATCAACCTCCAAACAGAACTGGAAAATTACAACAAGTCTTTTTGCAACACCCCATTTTGTAATATCAAAAAGTGAAAATGTGGACAAAATCACACTATCATACAATATAAAGTTATTTGAGCAATTTATGACACTCATAAAGACATTCATAACTAACTTGTTTTGTTACTGAATGAATCAAATGAGCAATTGAGTCAATAACTCACTCATGAAGAGATTCAATGATTGATTCAATGACTTACTAAAAAGTGTCTAGCCTTTTATCATTACTTGGGCTGTACACATTATCCATACTGTTACGGATAGGCCTATAATCGTCTTTACATTGGTGAATTTTGTAAAGACGATTATAGGCCTATCCGTAACAGTATGGATAATGTGTACAGTGGATTGTAGGTAAATATTCACCTCATCCGGTGCATTTTCTTAGTTTTATTTTATTATAATAATAATAATATAATATAATGAATCTATTCTAAAAGGTACTATTTAGTACTATTTACTAAGTACTAATTAAATGCATGTGAGAAACCGCTGCAAATTCAGAGCAAGAGTGAACGTTCTGAATGAATCAAACAAACAATTTCAAACCCCTCTAACCAATTAATATGGTGGGCAAGAGAGCTCAACACGCTTTAACTGAAGAAAACACATGCTAATAGAAAAAGCATAACCTCAGCAAGTGACGAACCTGCAGGGACATGCTTATTGTTCAATTTCTGTATTTTGATGCATTGCGAGTAGACAGTGAACAATAAGACTACAGGGTACAACAAAACCTGCCCAATTGCTATGCAAAATTAGCCCAAAACTACCCCAATCGCATTTCCGGGAGGTCACGCGGTAAAAATCACGTTCTGGGGGTAAAATCCGCATTTATGTCAGGGTTCCCCTGGTAAAATTTGCATCATAGGTTAGTTAGTTAGTTAGTTTTTACTTAAAATAGTTTATAAGAGCACAATTATAAGCACGAGGCTATAAAAGCAGTTTATCTGTTTGGCGTGTTGACATTTAATGTTGCCCAATTGTTAGCAACTGTCTTTTTTAAGGCACACAACAACTTAAAAAAAAATCAAAAGTGGGGTAATGCTGAGGTATTTATGTTGTAGAATAAAACATGAAAGTGTTTGGGCTTGTGTTCCCCACAGGCCTTATTTCAGCCATTTAACCGAAAACTAATTCAAAAACCCCATTGTGGTTATAGTTGTGGTGCTATTCTGTTAAATTTAATAAAAGTATTGAGTAAACCCAAATTAAACTCTACAACACATGGCTGTTCTCCCTGGTTAATAAGCAAAATGTTCTTCACATATCAGAACGTCCAATCGTGGCTGGTCCTGTGATGGATTGGCCACCTGTCCGGGGTGTCTCCCTGCCTGAGGCCTGAAATATGCTGGGATAGGCTCCAACACTCCCCAGTGACCCTAAACAGAATAAGCGGGTAGAGAAGATGATTGGATGCTGGATGGAAATGTTGCTATGATCAAAGCTTTGCCTAATCTCAGTACTGACGAATTTAGAGGGACTAGACAACACAAATAAGACACTTATCAAGGCCATCCAATGAATAACTTAAATACTTCCTGGATTACTGTCAAGTCTATGTAGTTTGACCTTTCAAAATTCTTTCTTCTTTTCTTTCAGGAAATTGAAAATTATGCAAAGCTAGATCTAGATCTCAAAACTCGGGCCTGGAAGGCCACTGTCCAGCAGAGTTTAGCTCCAACTCTAATTAGGCATACTAGAAACTTCCAGGCCACTGTTCTATCGAGTTGAGGCAAGTAAACTCTGCAGAACAGTGGCCATCCAGATCCTTATTCATGAAGGTTCAGTGACGTTCACATCATTCTGGTGCTGAAGAATAACATTTTATTTTTAGTATGGAGTGTTGGAATGAAAATGGGAACGTCATCGAGGATCAGCAATTACATAATAAGATGTTCCTTGGCTTATTAATAGTAATATGACTTTGATCAGCCAACTTGAATTTCATTCACTAAATGCAAATATATTTTTTATCTTAATATTATTTCCATCACAGAGGTTTTGTGAGAAAATACTAAATTTGTCAGGGGAATGCTTTTATGAGAAAACGCAAAAGAACTGAAATATAATTTCTCTTCCTATAACTATTTTCCCCCATTACCCTGTCCTCTGGGTTCCATAATAATCATATAACAGCACCACATAATTTGAGGGAACTCAAAAGCTCTTAACAAATCAGATATTATATTTCCTATTTGATATAACCAAATTTATTAGGTTATTTGGTTTGACATGTTTTTATATAAATTCAAATGAGACACATTTTTTTTCTGTGACTCAAAAATATGCTAAATAAATTCTTTTCTTACATTGTAGCTTCATGGCCACTGTACAGCAGCACAGTTTCGCACCATCGTTAACAGGTTATTGTAGGTTAAAGGCCTCATTTAGCCTTATCCAATCGTAACCCATCTGGAAGCAGGAAATAGGGCTCAAGGTGGCTCTCAGACCATATTACTGTTTTCCATTGCTCAGGGCTCCATTGTGCTCTGCTCTGTTTCTATATAGCTCAAGGGTTTTTGCTTGACATTATGCATATAGAGTTCAAGTATTTTCCAGACCTGTCATAAATTTCAGCTTTTCAAGAATCACGATGGAGTTTTGTTGAGACTGAGTGCGTTTAGTCAATTCTTTTCTAATTTTTAAGTTTTTCGTGGCACCCATTCAGCATTGTTAAGAATGTTCCCTTTGACTTGTTTCATAATTTAGCTGTTTTTGTAATCAGTGCGAAACCAACTCTATGACCCATTTTTGCACTAGTCTGACCTCTTTTAAAACACATACTGCTAATCACTAAGCTGCATCTGCAACCTGTATTTATAAATAGTTCTGTGTATCCATTCATTGTTCATCTTTTTTCAAAGAAAAGTGGGTTGAATGAAAGGAGAAATGAATAAACAATCAACGATACCAAAAGAGACATAAATATTTCTCTGAAAGGTTAGTTACTTTCTCCTGGAGTCTCCCGGCTGTGGAGGTTTGGAGCATCTGTTTCTGTCTAAAGATCTGCTGATGGAAAAATCCCTGGCAGGGAGAAAGAATCTTTTACAAACAAGCAAACACAAAAGTGAACGTGCAAACATATTCTGTCAAACGTACATACACAGTTAAAAGAGAGGAGAAACAAAAGCTTTAATGCTGAACTCTGCAATTGATTTTGATATTCACATTATGGCAGACATACAGCTCTTTGCACAATACTTCTGGCCCTAATTTTAGGTAGAATTTGCCTGAAGGGAGGCCAGGTGGTTTCAAAAGGTTAAACCAATTCTAGTCTGCCCTTTGAGCCTATAAAAAAACTGCTCTTTAACCTCTGATTCTCTGTCAGCTCTTTTGAACTGACCTTCATGCTCTTCAGACCTCAGGGCCAGTTAACAAGGACATGATATGAGACACTAAGTAATGAGAGACCATTGAAACTCATGACAGAATAATTTAAAGAGCACATACATACATATACATACATATATTTTTTATTTTAATCACTTTAAGACAGTTTTTTCATTCCTACACATGAAAAAAATAAATATATTTTCTTTTTCAACAAATGGTTAGCCAAGGCCAGTGCTGAATCTCTGGATTAACTAAACTAAACTAAACATTCACATGCGGCTTGTGATTTTTGCAACTATATAACCAAAATTAGGGGGAAAAAATAAAATAAATAAATACAATATTTTTTTTTTTAAATCAAACCAAACTGGTAGCAGGACTGCAAATTTTATTACCATTTTGCCCATTAAAATATTTTTACTACAATTGTTAAGTAGTCACAATTATTAATATAGTGTGTATTATAATACAGATTGTTTCAAAGCATCTTAACATTTATAAACAGGAAAATAACAGTGTTGCCGTTGTAAAATTAATCAATTATGAATTCAATTTCAGCTGTAAAGCAGCTCTACAGAAGACAATAGTGTCATTATTCAGCTCAATTTAGCTCAGTGTTGTTTTTATTCGATTCAATAACTGTTATGAAAAGCTTAATCAATTTAAGTCAGCTATAAGGAGCTTTACAGAAGGAAATAGTGTCATTATTCACACAGTGTCATAACTGACACCAAAATACTCTTTTTTACTGTATTCGTGGAAAGTAAACTCTTAAAACACATCTGATTTTAAAGGGATAGTTCACCCAAAAACTAAAGTTCGGTCATTAATTACTCACCCTCATGTCCTTCCAAACCCGTAAGTCTTCGGAACACAAATGAAGATCTTTTTGATGAAATCTGGGAGATTTCTGTCCCTCTATAGACATAACTACCACTTTGATGCTGCAAAAATGTCATATAGAGATCGGAAAACCAATCCATATAATTTGAGGGGTTTAGTCCAAATTTTCCGAAGAGACACGATCACTTTTAATGATGAACAGATTTAATTTACGCTTTGACTCACATATAAACATTGATCAGTGAACATAAGCAGAAGCTCAACCGAACACGGATAACACAAGAGACAATAAACCTTTTCTGGAAGCTCAAATGTGCTCCATAACACATGAGAATGAACCTCATTGGTTACTAGCTTCTGAAGACGATTGTTCTAGCGCATCATTCCGGTTCGGTTGAGCTTTTGCTTATATACATTTACATTTACATTTAGTCATTTAGCAGACGCTTTTATCCAGAGCGACTAACAAGTGATGAAAACAAACAAGTGATTCTTCATGAATTGGTAAATAACTCAGGAAGTGCTCACAATACAAGTTTCATACATTGCTCAGTACCATAAGCTAGAGTAGGAAGGGAAAAGGGAAGGGGTAGGTTTTTTTTATGAGGGGAAGAGATGAGTTTTCAGTTTTATATTTGCTGATCTATTTTTATGTGAGTCAATGCCTAACTGTAAGCAATTGGGTCTCTTCGGAAAATTTTGACTAAACTACCCAATTCATATGGATTCTTTTCCTGATATCTTTATGAACTTTTTGAAGTGCTAGTTATGTAGTTGGACAGAAAGCTCTCAGATTTCATCAAAAAGATCTTCATTTGCCTTCCCAAGATGAATGAAAGTCTTAAGGGTTTGGAACGACATGAGTGTGAGTAATTAATGACAGAATTTTCATTTGGTTTGTTATCGCCGGATAAAGATAAAACAACAGGAGGGTGAGGGAAGAGTTGTTTTCTAAGATAGACCAACTCAAACATCTCTGCCAACAGATGTGTGGAGTGATGGATGGATACTGAAGCCATGACCTTTCTGTGGAAAAAAGACAAACGTTGATTAAGTGACAAGTGTTCATTCTGACCTGGACGGTGAATTCTTTCCATTTGTTGTGTCTGTTGTCTTTCCATTGGCTCTTTTAAGCTCCTTGTGCAAACAGAGAGATATTTAGAACGGTCTGATGACAAGAATTAGCAAGTGTGCTACGCCTGGGTATAGTACATCACGTCCTGAGTGGAGCTTTCTGTCAGACGTGCAGAGTCTCCTCAGACATATTCCAGAACTTCAGTGTCTTCCTGACCATAGGCATTTTTTAAATGTGTTGTAACCTCCAGCGATTCTTCACTTTATGATGCGATCATTTTTTCCATAAAAAGGAAAAGAATTAGTACATCTGCAGAAAAACTGGCCCAGATTTCCCATGTACCTTGAAGAAAAATGGAATCATGCAATCATGTTTAGACAGCTACAGATGATATCTATGGTATACAATGTCTTAACCAAGTAATATTCCATGTATGATTTATATATTTAATAATATATTATAGAATTTTTAAAAGTAATATTCCAGGTTCAGTGCCAATCTGTAAACATTAAAATACTACTGTTTTAAGAGGACCACAAGACCTAAATAATGTGTTAACATGGTAAAAATAGCTTTTCAAAGTTTTACGTTTTACAAGAAAAGAAAATTTCTTTCTACTTCAAAATTTCATGATTAATTCAGCGCTGCTTGTTGTTTCTTTGTAATTAATTGTAAAAATTTACTTTTCCTTTTCTTTTTTGAGTTTTGTGTGAAATGATGGATTAGTAACATTAACTTTGTCAATGTATAATTAAAATGAAATCTGTAAAATTGATATAAACATCTTCACCGCTCAAGTAATCCAAATGTTTTTTTTCTTTTTCAGCACAGTCTTCTGGTTTTTCCTTTTTACGTATTTATGAAAGAACAGCTCGTTTTAAAATCTTCCCAGTCTACTGATATTTGTGATGACATCCACTTCAAACATTTCAATGCTCATGATAACTGTCGTTAACTCTACAATAGCTAAATGAAGTAGCTAAATCTACTTCACCTGCTAATTACTCTTCGTCAGCGATGCCTTAGAAATAAAGAAACTCAAACACAAAATTCTAAAGATGGCTGCATGCTTGTTTCTCTGCTATAAAATTAAACTACTTGCCCCAACTTCTTCCATTGTAAGTGACCCACTATAACCTTATTTATTTTACTTGATTTAAAAAAAAAAAAACGAAGCATGATTCTAAATTATTTTCTATGTGGTAAACAAATTTATGCACATATGTGCTGTTGAGTTCAAAAAGCAGTTTAACTGTAAAAATCTATTAACTGAAGCTGCTTGGTAAATACCTGATGTTTCACAAACTCAAAGACCTTTTCAGATGGAAATTAAGAATAATGATGGCCGTTTCTCTGTACCTATTTGTTCCTTTATGCATGGGCCAACTGATCTATCAGTCTGAAATGTGTTGCCTCATGATTTGGCACTGCAGGTTTATGTTCGTTTCAGCTGGCGCTGCGTCTTGGAGGGAATTCCTCTACCATTGTTCTTGTTAGTTGTATATTCAAAAAATGGATTATTAAGCTGGCATTCGGTTAAGACTCTACCACCAGAAAGGATGAAGGGCATGATATTGCAAAGTCTAGTAGGCTCTGTGTTACCTAACCCTTCCCAAACATGTAGGAAACGAAAGCCCAATTGCTCTTTAAATTCATGGGTCAGTTTAAACAAGATAAGAGTTTTATGGTTGTCATAAACTTGTTATGCTGAAAAATTCTTTGTGTGTGATACCGTCAGACAAATCGGAAGATACCGGTGTTTTCCTTAATTACATAAGCATTTTTGAGAGCCAAAGCATGTTCAACATCAGATCACTGAAAACCAGATGTTGCACATAAAATCACGTTGACCTCTCATGAAAACCTCTTTTGAATCTTGGATGGAGCATCAAAGTCTAAAAAACAATTCAATTTTCCATATAATTAGCTTGAAAGTTTACCCACAGATCCATCTCCCTCAAAATAGTGCTTGAACGTGAGTGGAGCGAAGTTTGATCCTTCAGGCAGGTGTTTCTCTTTTAGATCTCACCGTGTTCACTCCTCTTCGGTGGGTAAAACTCTTGAACATGTGTACGTTTTATGATGGAGAGTTCTCTGACATGTGAGTGAGAGATAAAAGCTCTAGCTGCTTCTCTTGCTCGCAAGGCAGTGCTTCTCAGAGATTGTTTGTTCGTTGTTTACAGTGGTTACGAGTTGTTTTTTCATTTATTTCCTCTGAGCACTTTGCATTGGTATTGGAAATAGAAACTGTTCAAAGAAAGGGTGTAAATACGATGTGATTAATTGCTATTCCCAGTTAAGTGTCGAGTGGAGGAAGACGTTTTATGATGAGGTATAAAAAGAGAAACCTGGGGCCATACAGAAAATTAGGCACACTCAAAGATAATACCCAAACAAGCACTCATTTTCTCAGGCCAATGTTTATGGGCAAACTGCAGTAACGGATGCGACAATGCGCACATGTGCAGAGACAAGCAAAGAAACAGAAAATCTCTCAGTTCTTGTCAAGCTAATCTAAATGCATCCGGTATGATGAAAGCTTGATTAGGTGGAGGAAGTAAGAACTAACAGGTGCTTTAAGTTTTGCATATTAAAGACTACAGAATGACTCAAATTTACAATGAAGCATGATACTCTCTCACTGATGGTTCCTTTGGTCTTGGAACACATAACACGTAGTTCAGCAACCACATTATATATGAGAAATGTACTGAATGAGGAGCAACGATTTCTGTAGCTGTTTGGAAAGACAATTTATTCAATAGCAATCCCTGGTCTACCATCACATTTGATCTTTCAGAAATAATAATGGTTCACTTTATGTAACGCAAAGAAAACATGGTCCTGTTCCTAACCCAAACCTTCCATTATAAACACCATAATGGTAATTGTGGTCAGGCAAAAGCAGCTTGTTCATCTATCAACAATAAAAATATAGAATATGTCGAAAAGAAATACGCCAAACTTCGTGGCATGGCTCAAAGAGTCACTGGATCATGTGGAAAAACATTTAGTTTCTTGTGTGCAGAACAGAGACAATAACATCAAGATTCATTTTCTGCCTCCTTTGTTATGATTACAGGACAGACATATTTCCATTTATACACAACACTCCTTAATGAAAAGACTATTTTCAGAAATAGAATATTAAAGTCAGAGGAACATTTATCCTGCATGTTCTAAACGAATCAGTGTAGCAAACATACTACATTTAAAGTCTGTCAGTGATATGACATACAAGAGTGGCAAAAACACTTCTTTAATTGCAAGGGAGTGTCAATCATCAACAGAAGAGACTTATATGCATCTATGTTAGTTGGGAGTTTAAGTAAAGTTATGTGCAACTATCTTTGATCGCGGACAAATGTTTTCCCTGGCAAAGAGAGTGAAATTGAAGTTATAAGAAAAGGTAATTAAGCGAGCAGGTTGTCTTACTGACAAAAGGCTGTTGGTTTTTGACTTTTGACAATAAATCTATCAAACTATTATGGAAAACACTAAAACTTATCATTTATATGGCTTGTAAATAAGGAAACCACAAGAAAGATGGAAGGACCAATAGAAAAAAAAAAAAGAGCAGTGCTTAAGAGAAAACAGGAAAAGGGGTCACAACGCTGTTGGAAAAAGAGAGGGTGGTGTTAGAAAATGAGCAGCAGACAGATAGGTTGGTAAAAGAGGGAGGTCTGAGCTTGATGAATAGATGTTGGTATTTTCCTTCTTTCCTTCCAGAAGCTGAAGAAACTCTACTCTTGACTGCAAGCCTGTCTACTTTACGAGCCATGGTAGAAGGAAGCAAACTCTGGCACTCTTAATTTAAGAGGAAAAAAGTAGGCCACACCAAAACATGCCAAAAAGACTAGCATTAAAGGGTTTTTCCAATGAGCAGGCAGAATTTGAGAACAAAACGTTTGACATTTCTGCTGCACCTGAACCCTCATGGAAGCCACGACCTGAGCATCTTCTAAAGTGATCAAGTGTGTGTCTCACAGTGAATTGATGGTGAATGACATCAGGCTTTGGCAGATCACAGGGCTTTAACATAGTAAAGTTAGTGCCTGGGGATCAATCTTATTCTCCGTTTAATGACTCCGAACCTAAACGTCTTAAGTTACTTACAGCAAATTTCACGTTTCATTAGAAGTAAATTAAATTTGCGCTGAAAACACCGGAACTCAATTGGTGTTCACCATTGTCATGGGTCGTGTTTTTGGGCTCCAAGTTAATAAAGTTTTAGACTGCACCAAACAGACAGACTCGAAGGGAGTCCTCTGGATCAAAAAGCTCAGTCTGGCCCAAAACAAAAGGAAAACTGTCAACTGCTAATGCAATATCGGCAAACAGTAAATGCATAAGCCTGAAGGAAAGGTATAAAATCATTTTACTAGAGGAGACTCAAGCCATCACAATATTGTGTCTGCATTTTCACTTTAAAGGAAATACAGGAACGGTTTTTCAAAGGACAGTATAAGGACGCAGTCATAACCTGTCAGAACAATTTGATTAAGATATGAAATAAAAAAGAAACCGTTTGACTTGGCCACTACATCTTAAAAGTGCTTGAGCATGTGCTGTGGACACCTTATGAATCGCTATCGCTTTAATTATTTTCTGACAATGTAAATGAATGCATTCGTGTTCACAAGAGTGACAGCTATGAAGACAAAGCACCCAAAATGAATGCAAAACATCCTATGAGAAAAAAAAAAAAAAAGTAAATACTATCTGGCGTCCCTTAATGTCGGTGTCAATTCAACTGAATTAGTAATGAATAGTAATAAAGCACTAATAAAACAACAATTTGATTAGAAAAGCCACAAGAGGGCCACTTTTTAAAATCATTTGTCAGTGGGAAAAACAAAACAGAGGAACAATTACAGCTACAATCACGTCACTCTCAGGTTGCAGAAAAGGTTATGGGAGAGTTTCACAGCATAATCCATTCAAGTCTGGTTATCTAGCCATTCTTCCAAAGCCCGTCATACATTTTAAACCTGCTGGTATTTGGCACCCTCTGCTGTTGCTTCAACGCTTTTAAAAAACTCTTCCTAATGAAGAGGACTAAAACTCTGTAAGCATCTGTTGTCAGTTTATCATAAAATCACCACACTGAATGACATGCGGTCTCCTTTAAAATAATTCAGTTTGAGGAGATTCATATATTAGAAATATTAAAACCGAATACGTTTTATATTAATATCTTATAAATGTTTTTGGGTTTACATTTAAAAACAAACACAGATTACTTCAGTCTTTTCAATCTTTTAATTTGCATATACTGAATACACATTCTCGAGTGAGACTCAAAAAAATGCAAGCAGAGTTACAATGGACAATTCTGCATGGAAAATGAACCGGTCCAGAACCATAAAGCATCTCTAGAGTCAGCTGAGTTTGGTGGTTGTAATGTGGTCTGATTGTGCGCGTCGACGGTATAAATGGACACTATGTTCCTTTTTTCGTCCCCAAGTGTGATGCAATTTATTTCTTGGCAGCTTGGAAGCGCTCACTGACATTCTCCCAGTTCACAACATTCCAGATGGCCTTAACGTAGTCCGGTCTAACGTTCTTGTACTGGAGGTAGTATGCATGCTCCCAGACATCTATCCCAAGTAGTGGGATGAGACCTAAAATTTAAAGAGGAAACAGGATCTATTAGAAGTTCAAAAACTTTAACAATAAAAACAGAAGATTCCTTTTCTATACGGTCTACCAGAATATTGCTTTACCTTTAAGGTACACCATGTAATTTTTATTTTTGGTTCAAAATTAACAATTTAAATATCATCAATTCATGATTGATTATTGATTGAGTCAATACATCATCAATTCTTCTTCCAGAGCTCGTAATATAACAAGAATGGACATTCGCTTGGCTTTTCGGAGATGGCGAGAACCGTGGGATTTGAATTGTTTGTAAAAGTGACAATGTTCTGCAGCAAAATGCATGCCATTTTGTATTTAACCACTAGAGGGCAAAAAGTTGTAAAGTGTACCTTACTTAAGTTATACATACAACTTCTATAACTATGGTTATCCACTTTTTTAAAATGTAAGAGTGTGTAAACTGAACGTGTCTGGTTTCCTGCGTCACACACTTCCAGTTATTTTTAGCTGTACAAAACAGCTTATGTTGCTTTACAACACAAAACTGGCATTTCTTACCACACTATTTTAATGCATTACTGTAACTATAAATACTTTTACTGCACTTTGTTATACTACTAGTTGTTTTACCTATAGCAGCTAATAAATCGAAAGCAGCACACATTCAGAGAAAATCTTATTTCACGTTGAAAATTAGGGTGATATAGAAAGGTCATAAAGAAGTTATAGCATTTCCATGTGTATGCACAGTGGTTAAGAGTGCATAGAAAAAAAAATAGAGTCAACTCTAGTGATTCATATCTTACCAAAATAGATCTATTCTCCACCATCCCTTAAGGAACATTTACCTGTAGTGCCCTGCAAAGGGTCTTGGTTAGCGCAAGCAGCAATTCTAAGTCTTCCACTGTCCTTATTAAAGCCCAGCCAGCCCCAGCCTGAGCCCTGAACGGCCACCGTGGCAGCTGACATCTTCTCCTTCATCTTCTGAAATGAGCCAAAGTCACGCTTAATGGCCTCCATCAGCTCACCTGTAATATGAAAGAACCAAAGACTCATCAGATACAACTATATACTTCAATGACACAAAACTGCAGTACGAGTATAATTTGATCATGTTGACAACCATTCAAGTGTAGAATGAATATCAAGCTGTTATCCGTGGTAAGCGGATTGAAATCTCTCACCCTCTGGTTCTCCTCCACCATTCGGTGACATATTTGTCCAGAATATGGTATGATTAATATGACCACCACCATTAAATTTCAATGCAGGCTGAAGGGAGACTTGGGTCGTCACATCACCTATAACATACAAAGAGCAAAAAAAAATAAAAAAATAAAGCAAAAAGTTACCCAGTGCATCATCACCTTAGAATGTAGTAAACGTAAACATTCATACTGCCATTATATTTCCCCACTGAACCATTTATAAAAAGTATTTTGACATATATTACATTATAACTCAAGTTGTCTGAGGAAATGACGTGTACATAAAGCGGTGCGATTTTAATATTCCGATCAAAAGCTTTTGACTGCTTTGAGTGACACGCACGCCGCATTTTGTACAATGGCCATCAACTAAAGAACCAAAAGCGATCTCATTTGTACTTACCCTTGGCCAGTGCCTCTTGATATTTTTCCTCAGTGACATTGAGGTTGTTGACATATGTTGCATGGTGCTTGCTGTGGTGCAGCTGCATAATCTCAGCACAGATGTGAGGCTCAAGCGCACCATAGTCATACTGGAGGTCAGGAAGTGTGTGCTTCTGTCTAGAGGCCAAGGCACCCAAAATGGGGTTCAAGGTGGCAGTGCACCTAGAATGGATGACAATAAAAAAAAAAACAACTGATAAATGCAAGTATTGCAACAAAAGTATTGAAACAACTTGGCAGGGTAATTTTGAAATGTTGGATTAACACTGGATTGTTGCTACATGGCAGCAGTCAGGTGACCAGAGCAGAGGTTTTTGAAATAGGGTCAAATGATTTACGAGTTGCGTTTTTACAGTGGTCAATTTTTACAAACTAATATAGCATAATTCCAGGCTTAGTATTTCCCCCACAGAATATAAATTGGTCCTTATACAAGATATATATATATATACAAACTTAAATGAAAGAGTTTATATGATCCATTTTCACCAAAGCTGCAATGAATCGGAGCTGATTGAGTGTCTTCCAATAAAGTTTATTATGACTGAATACAATCTTTCTTACACTTAAGTTAGTACACTTAATTAATGGATTAGATATTTATAACAAAGTAAGCTGTAGTTTGGCAGCCTCAAATCGGCAGCAGATGATGCCATTACATGTACACAACTCTAAATCGACAAATATCAGTCTATAAAAATGATCTACCTTATCACGGATTAAAACTACACTCGTTACGTCAGTTACGCAAACTATTATATAGTATGATGCTGTTAGCTTGCTCGCTCTACGCAACACATATAAGTGCGTAGTTTATTGATCCCGCCATTGATGTAATAACAAAACAACCCTGGTTATTTAGTTAGCTGCACACACAATATGAGAGCTGTTTAAATACCTGCGGACAAATCCGACTCTGCACAGCATGCTCTAATCCGTCATATAACAACACATGCACTGAACAGACCTACACTCTCTCCATTACAACCTGCCCTTGAAATACAACTTCAACTTGGACTGGAGCGTACCATTATATTAGAAATAGGGTTCGTACGTAAAATTGTTTATTTTTTTATTTGGTTATGGACTGAAACGTAAAGAATTTTACAGTTGACATATTATAAGAACGTCTTTTAAAAATAATCAACTTATATATCGCAACTGAACGAAATGTATGCGACTTAATGAGGGTGAAAAAACTGTACACCCCCCCTGTGCCAATTGGTATGATCCAGCCAGTCATCCTAGGCCTTAATTTGCAGTAAGTTTGTAGTCTGTGAAAAATATATTGTTCGTTGGAGAATATATAATGCGTGTTTTATGACGGTTGTACATTTTCTTATATCCCATATTTCATCACAAATAATTGAACAGTGTTGATTAATATAGAAATAACAACACCAAATGGTGGATTAATAATCCCTCAAGCCTTGGTATGTCTAAGGAATCGTTTCCAAAGAGGTAATGAAAAACATACGCACTGGCTCATACATACATGTAACTGGTAAACGTTAACGTAAAGTTAGCATTAAAATGCTAGGGTTGCCAGATCCAGCAAGAGAAAAGCGCAACATGGTCTGAAAAACGAGCGACCACTTTTGAGGAAGCAATTATATTTCAAATTAATGTTGTTTGTATATACTTATAAACATGTTTATCTATTCTTATCACATTTAAGTATTTTAAAGTTAGTTGATGGAGACCCGATTTCGCACTGATTACAGCAGCAACATGGCAACAACCCTGTGTGGGAACAAGCTCCTCCCCCTCAGCGCTCGCGCGAACACACTGATGCTGTGCGGCTGAACATCGCGCACACGCTAGTCATGGCGGACGGTGGCCACTTTGTCTAAATACAAATCTTAGCTGTCCCTCGTTCCGAGAAACATATAATTCAACATAAACGCTTAAGATCTATTATTAGACGAAATACGCGTCATTCTGGTCGAAGTGAACTGGGGCCGGTAAGTGTTAAGAGTTTTTATTTGGTTATTTCTGATAAAGTGCTGCTTCTCGGAGAGGGAGAGTCTCTTCCTTCTCCGCCATTTTGTGACAGCGAAACTGCTCCAAGAAGGCGCCGGCACATTTATATTCCTCTTAGTCCTTTGACGATAATTCGTTGACTTTATTTTAAGTAAAACATGCATTATCGGCCGCTTAAGCTTCACATTTCCACCGACAGCAACGAGCATCGTGAGACTATCAGATTGGCGCGGTTGTTTGCAGCGCAGAGCGTTTGGCGTATTTAGCCCTGTAAAACTGGCAAACTCATTTTCTCTGAATAATAAGGGTAACTTAGCTTTTTTTTTTTTGTCCAATGGTATGATAAATGATAAATTGCTTTGAAGGCCGATCATTTTGCTATTTCGCTCATTAAAATAATGTGGAAAAACATGCATGCAATGCATGAGTAGTAAACCCGATTAGTGGAGCAGTTTCGTTTTTCCAATCGAGCAACTGGTTTTGCTTTTTTACGATCATTAGTTTCTGAAATGCATTACTATGCATAAATGATTTAAAATGTTCTTTTACTGCAGTTATTGCGTTCATGTAAAACCCGTCGAATTGCATTGGTGGCCTATATTTGTAATTGCACATGTGTAGGCGTGTGAAATCCACGCAACTGCCTCTAGACCATTGCTTCATATTGTTGCCTGAGATGCCTGTGTATTTTTGAGTCTGAATGCTTGATTTGTGTGCTTCTGTTCTTCACAGAGATCAGAATGACAAATGAAGAACCTCTCCCGAAGAAGGTGAGCTCATTGTCGCTGTCTAATCTGATTATATGAATCTCTTTCCGCCAACAAGGTCCCATTATAAATCTCCATTCTTTATTTATTGTCCTTGCAGGTTCGCCTTAGTGAATCTGACATGAAGACCCTGACCAGAGAGGAGCTCTGTACTAGGTGTGCAACCATTCTGTTGTGCAATAAACTTTAAGGATGTATGTGTAATTTGAAGCTTTCCTGATTGTAATGCTGAGATGTTTTGTTCCTGATGTAGGTGGAAGCAGCATGAAGCTTATGTCCAGATGCTGGAGGCGAAATATGCTGATTTAAACTGTAAGTTTGCCCATCCCAGATGTTCTGAATAATTGATGGTCTAGAGCGGTGTACTCGTGCAAAGAGTATTTGGTCTTTGTGTTAACTTGATGTTATATTTATGTTGTGCAGAAAATAAAATGTTGATAACTAATGCACTTGTTTAATGTTGAAATGTCTGCAGCCAATGATGTGACGGGCCTGAAAGAGTCTGAGGAGAAGTTGAAGCAGCAACAGCAGGAATCTGCACGCAGAGAGAACATTCTGGTCATGAGGCTTGCTACTAAAGAGCAGGAAATGCAAGAGTGTACAGTAAGTCTGTTACTACGTTTCCCTTTTTACTTCTGCTTCATGGTCAGTTCTTATTGAAGGAACTAGGTCAGTTTATTGAATGAGAATCGAGTGTAGTGGATGCTTCAATAGAGAATGAATATGAAATATAAGTGTAAAGATTTTACACACAGCAGTCGCATTTGTACTGACTTGTCTGAGAAGCATCACTGTGTTCTCTAGTCGATGTGTTTGCAAATGTTGGTCACACAAATGCTCACTGTAATTCAACGTTGTTGCACGGAAGCTGAAATGAGAATACTGTTTCTAGCATTTCGACATGGGAACAGCAGACAAAAAGTAAAGCAAATTTTGGTGGAGAATGATGACCACAGCATTGCACCTTTAAGTGCAACTTTCACAGTCAGTTTTGCTATTTTTATTTTATTTTTTTACAGTTGTTTCAGGTAAAAAAAAAAAAAAGATCTTAAATGACATTTAAGAACTTGCATAGTTCTATCATAATTTTTTCTCTCCATGGAATTAGCCACAGAATCTGTCATGGAGTGAAAAAACGAATTATTATCTAAGTGTTATGAGTTGAAAAGATGTGGAGTTTTCAAACCTTTTTTTAATAATAATATACGAACTTCAGAGCGAAAGATTATTATTTTTATTTTTTTGCATTACGTGCCTTCATTGACATTGATGTCTGTCTTTTTCTTTTTTGCATGCTGCGATCCATTCTAATGGTCTCCCTTACCTTGCAGACCCAAATCCAGTACCTGAAGCAAGTCCAGCAACCGAGTGCCGCTCAGCTGAGATCGTCCATGGTGGACCCAGCCATCAACTTATTTTTCCTCAAAATGAAGGCTGAACTGGAACAGACTAAAGACAAACTGGAGCAAGCCCAAAATGAACTGAGTGCCTGGAAATTTACACCTGATAGGTAAACTAAAATAACTCCCCCTCCAAACAAAAAGTCAAGACTTTCCTGATTCAACCCCCACCTTCTCCTCTGCAGGAGTGCAGATAATGGTGGGGGAAGACTGAAATGTTTTGCTCACAACGAGACTCAGACTTTAAAGCCAAAGCTCAGAACAAAAGACATTTTTCTTTCGTATTGCCCTGCTATTACACATACCGTAACGTAAAATCAGAACAAAACACGACAGTTTTGGTCAGGTGACACTTTTGTTTCAGCTTTCTCTCCCCCCACACCCCTCATGGTACAGAAGCCTGAAGGAATCGGGACTGTTCCTGAAGAGGTGGTCACGTCGGAAACGCCCCTTCCAGCCCCAACATCCCATGTTAGAAAGCTTCCTGTAACAAAAAAAGGCGGCCTTTGAAAGACTTGAGCAAAGCGTTGGCTCTGGAGCTGACTGAACTGTAGTTTAAAGATCACTGATTGAACATTTAAAACATGACACGGCCCTACTAAATGTGTTGCAGAGGAGTATGCTCCCATTTAAACTCCCATCGTAGACACCTTGAGACTCTGGTTAAGAATCTAGAATGTAACAGGGAGGTGGGAATGTAGTGTGATGCAATGAAATGGGGAGGAGTTAAGCAATCTTAAGACTTTGGGGGCAGAAGCCTTTTTGATGTAAGACTTTGGGGAAGGAATCAGACTTTCTGATCTGCAAAGACTTTGATATGTTCATCTCACAGGTGCGACATACGGTACAGTGTCTTAAACCTTTTCTTTTTTGTGTTCGTAATATTATACTTTGTTTTTGCTCTGGAAATGCACCTTGCATTTACAGCAGTGTGGTCCAAATGAATTGATCATCTTAAATTGGCTGTTGCGCTGCTGCAGATGCAAATATAATTGTTCTTTTCAATGTGAATGCAAATGTGCAATGTGTGTTCGAGGAAACAATTCAAGCTGTTCAAATGTCTGTGTATGAGAATTTGTACCTTAACTTGTGCACCTTTCTAATCCACTTTTTATTTTCCGGTCACCCAGTTAGGATTTTCATTTCTGTTTATTTCTCTCGGGTCACGTTTAATTCCTTCGCAGGTGTTTTGCTCAGTATTACATTTTGACTTTATAGTTGCATGTAAAATCTGAGTGGTTCAAGAGTAGTTTTAGAGCTTCTACTTTGCAAATCTATGAAAACAACTGAAGGCAATTTTTATTTTACCAAATATTTTGAAGTATTGTCTGCTCTAAGGTGGCATTAAATAATTCATCAGAGATTTCATTGGAGGTTAGCAGCAGATTGTCCAGAAAAGATGGTGAACCAGTTTAAGGGAAATAGTCAATCTTTACCTCACATTTTATTTGCTCTTAAATGTTAAATGCCAGCACTTGCTTTGAAATGGTTCCAAGTCATTTTTTTTGAGGACAGTATTATTACTACTGACCACTGTATTTGACACCAAAGCAACCTAGTGACCATTTAAATTCAAGGTTGAATGGTACTGAATGCATCTCTGTACAGTATGTCAATATATCAGTACAGTCTTTGGTGAGTTTTTCTGTAGAAATTGGTTGCATTTACTACCCTAAATAAGAGAGTGAAAGATGCTGCTGATTTAAATGCCGTGCTCTGGCACATCCAGTTTTGCAGTTATTTTATCTCAATGATAATACAAGAAATTGCGTTGCCTGTTGGGAAAATTTCAGTCATAATTTTTTACCTGCTGTCATTTAGTAAATGACCAGTCACAATAACATTAAGCCTCAATGGATGCAATTATTGCTTTGTTGCTCATAGCCGGTTTTAGATTAACAGGTAGGTACTAATTTTAATTGAATCTGTGAACATCTCTGCTTTTATATATATTTTTTTTCTTTTCTTTTTTTTTTTTTTAATTCGGCTTTGCATCTTAGTCAATGACCTATTGGAATGCTACCATGCTAGATGTGTTCAGATGTTTTGCACTCAGGTTAAACTTGATTTGGTCTTTCACCCATCTCTTCCCAGAACTATTACTTGATTTTCACGATTGTCGTTGACTTTACATGCACACAAGAAAATTGCTTATCCGTCATTGAGCTTGCATGCACTGTTAGCAGTGCATTTTTAAAATGCTTATACGATAGCAAATTGGCTTTCTCCCGTCTGTTACTTTCATTGTCTAATCTTTTCCATTGCACGTGCACTGTTCAAAAAGTTGTAAGAACCCCACTTATGCTTTTACATGTCCACACAAAAGACACAATTTCTGACCGAAACCCGAACGTGTTAAAACCATGTTTATTAGTTTCAGAATACCATAAGCCATTTTCTTAAGTGCATGTAAACTCTACTGGTCAACAATATTTAGCAGTCTGAAGAGGTCATTGGCGAGTTTGTTGTAAACTTTCTGGTTGGATAATGGTACAACCCAGTTCATAAATGCAGTGGCCACTTGTATTGACCCTGTGGCCATGTTCACGATGTGATGTTAGACTTGTTTCCCTTGCAGCCAGACTGGTAAGAAGCTGATGGCGAAATGTCGCATGCTGATCCAGGAGAATCAGGAGTTGGGCAGGCAGCTGTCTCAGGGGCGCATTGCCCAGCTGGAGGCCGAGCTCGCCTTGCAGAAGAAGTACAGCGAAGAGCTCAAGAGCAGCCAAGATGGTGAGCTAAAGCCTTTCTCCATTCATCCACTCTATTCATGATTCGTTTTAAATAGACATCGACTTAACCCACTTTTTTTGTACCTTTTCAATTTATGTGGTCCAGAGCTGAATGACTTCATTATTCAGCTGGATGAGGAGGTGGAGGGCATGCAGAGCACCATTCTTGTTCTTCAGCAGCAGCTGAGAGAGACCAGGCAGCAGTTGTCTCAGATGAACCAAACCCAAGGCACTTCTAGTGGAGCTGGTCCGAGCAGAACTTCCCCTTCAACAGCCTCTGAACCTTCCATCCAAAGTGAACCCATGAACACCTCCAGCTCAAATGTGGGGAAAGACTGCGGAAGGGTGTCCAATGGACCCTCCAACGGGAACTCTTCTCAGAGGGGCGTGTCTGGGTCCAGTCTGTATAGGGAGGCAAGCAGCGCAGATGAAGATTACCCACCATCACCCTCTGTTTCCAGCCCCACCCATGGTGGCATGTCAAAACTCTCCAACCACTCAGAAGATGCTGTGAGCCAGAGGGGTGGAGAAGGGTACGTGACTCAGCTAAGTGCAGGCTATGAGAGCGTGGACTCACCTACTGGCAGTGAGACATCAGTGACCCAGCACTCGAATGATACAGACTCCAATGCTGACTCCCATGAGGCCGCTGCTGTCTCCAAAGGCAGCAGGACTGCAGGTACGCGGCACAGCACTCAGAATGGCCTGGACTCATCTGCAGCGACAGTTGCCAGCAACACCTCCAATGCCTCCACGGGGTCTGTTTTGTAACATTCTTAAAGTTTCATGTTCATTTTTTTAAATAACTCATGACAAACAAGAAAGTCACACACTTCAGGCCAGTTTGTTCTTGTTTGAGAAATGGTCAACTGCATCACTTTTGTTTTCTACCCGACCCCCCATCATAACCTACTTCAGTGCATTTGTGACATGCTCAAAGCTGATTACATTTATAAAATAAGCAACATTATGTTTGTATATTTGAATTTTTTTTTTTTTTAAATGAATGACTTTTAAACCATTTTTCCACTGTCAAAAGTAATATGGACACTTGGTTCTGTACTGTTCATTTGCTCTCACTAGAAATAATTTAGCTACGTGTGATGTATCGTATCAAAAAGCTCAATTAAGTCTTGAAGCTGCAAGTTCAGAGAGTCCTTAGTTTCCTGATGTTGAACTTTTTGTTCCTCTACATGACGAGGGAAAACATTTTTGTTTGACTTGTGTGTAGTTTTTTGAAATGTATCTTGTTATTCTGGTTTCAATTCTTTTCATGTACTGACCAAATACCAATAAAGAATTTTAATATGACTCAAATGTTGATTTGATTTTCTGTTCTGAATTAATTCTATCAAAAACCGTTGCATTTATCAATGTCTTGGTTTAATTATACATATTTTATGGCCAGAAGAGCAGTAAAAATGCTTTAAAATCGATTTGCTGAGTATGTTGAGTGATGTTCGAATTGTTTCTGATATAAAAAGGGGTATTTTAAATAATGAGCTAATGATTTTAGTTAAGTTCAGTGTGGATAGCCATAGACGGAACACGGAAGTCTTGCTGCCGTTTATTAACCATCCACACCATTAGATGGCGCTACACAAAAATAAAACCAATGCTTCAGACTTCGATCTCGGTGATGATGCTTTCGTAGTCTCTTTTCTTATCAAATGAATGAGACCGGGAGGTAGGCGGCTCCTCGAAACAACCTGCTTATATAGAGAAGCAGTCCACTGAACGCTTATCAAAAAGGAACCTGCCGGGAAAACCAGCACTACAGCAAAGATGAACACGGATGCGATTGTTATCGTTTCTGCTGCAAGGACTCCTATAGGTAAACTTCACTCATGTCCCATATCATACTTTCCTCACGATGCAAAGCACCTCTTTGTAGCTCTAAACAGGAGGGTATCTATCCTGTTGCAGCTTGTTGACAGATTATACTAGAAAGTTTGAGCTCCTGTGCCACAACCTGAATTAACAAGTTAACCATTTGCACGATTAAATAAAGCCTGTTCGCTGTAGTTTTATGTCGTCAAAATAAATGTCTTATTAGTTTATTGTAATTAGCTAACGCTCTTGCTACACGACAGTCTTGTAGTGTCTCACTATGGTGCAGAAGAAACGTAGAGCTCCTTTGATTGGTTGCCCTGCCTTCTCCCTAGTGTTCTCGGGCTCTGATTGGTCAATTTATTGTATCCCCATGGCCTGGAGAAATCTTATGATTTTTTATCATTGGAAACCTCGTGTGTGTGTTTGTGTATTAGTTTTATACATTTTACATATATATAATATATTACATTTATAAAATAAGCAATATTATGTTTGTATATTTTAATTTTTTTTTTTAAATGAATGACTTTTAAACCATTTTTCCACTGTCAAAAGTAATATGGACACTTGATTCTGTACTGTTCATTTGCTCTCACTAGAAATAATTTAGCTACGTGTGATGTAATGTAATATATATATATATATATATATATATATATATATATATATATATATATATATATATATATATATATATATGTGTGTGTGTATATATGTGTGTATATATGTATGTGTGTGTATAAATGTGTATATGTATGTGTATGTATATATATATGTATATGTATATATATAATATATAATTAATACACACTAAAACAACAAAAACTACATGTGCACAAAGCACAAATGCTATATTAGTATAATAAAAAAAAAATAAAAAAAAAAAAATATATATATATATATATATATATATATATATATACACTAATATAGCATTAAAATTAGTGCTTTGTGCACATGGAGTTTTTGCTCTTTAAATATGATTCTTTCATGTTCTAGGATTAAATTATATTAATTGTAATTAAATGTTCAATTAAAACAAAAGAATATGTTTTGCCCATTTTATGCACAGGATCATTCAATGGAGCACTTAGTAGCGTACCCCTCCATGATCTGGGGACATTAGTCATTAATGATGTTCTGAAGAGGGCCAATGTAAAGCCAGAAGAGGTCTCAGAGGTCATCATGGGTCATGTCCTCACCGCAGGTAATAATATAGCACTCCTTGTAGTGCACTATAGCTTGTGGATTGATAGCCCTTAGCTTCTCATACTTTTACTCTATTAAGGTCACGGGCAGAACCCTGCCCGGCAGGCAAGTGTTGTGCTGCTGGTATCCCATACTCAGTTCCTGCATGGAGCTGTCAGATGATCTGTGGATCTGGCCTGAAGTCTGTGTGTCTTGGTGCTCAGTCCATCATGACTAGAGAATCCACTATAGTAGTAGCAGGAGGGATGGAGAGCATGAGTCGGGTAAGACCTCTATGACGCTAAAAAGAAGGCATAACCAAGCAAAGTCTATATTAGTGAAATGCACGTATCTTGATCTAATTATAACCATGCAACATTTTGTCTGTCAGACTCCTCATATAGTGCAGATGAGGTCAGGGGTGAAGATGGGAGATGCTACTTTGCAGGACTCTATATTGACTGATGGACTCACAGACGCCTTTTACAATTACCACATGGGAGTCACAGGTAATTTCTTTAAACAGATTGCCTACCTTTATTGTACCCTTTAATAGGATAATTGATCTAGTTTTGGTTGTGTGCCTGTTTTAGCGGAGAATGTGGCCAAGCAGTGGGGGGTGTCCCGAGAGGCTCAGGACCAGCTTGCTGTCACATCACAGAACAGAACTGAAGCAGCTCAGAAGGCTGGCTATTTTGACCAGGAGATTGTGCCAGTTACTGTTTCCCTCTAGGAAAGGCAAGAGCCTCTTTTATACTTTCAATAATAAAGTTTTTATTCACTACTGTTTAAAAGTTTCAAAATCAAAAATACAGTAAAAACTGTTACATTTTGAAATGGTATTACAATGTAAAATAACTTAAAAATGTAATTTATTCCTGTAATGGCAAAATGTTTTTACTTCAGTGTCACATGATCCTTCAGAAATATTCTAATATGCAGATTTGGTGCTCAAGAAACATGTCTTATTATTATCAAAATTATTTTTATGTAAACCTTGATGCATATTTTTTCAGGATTATTTTATGAAAAGAAAATTTAGAAAGAACAGCATTATTTGAAATGGAAATCTTGTGTAACATTATAATGTCTTTACTATTACTTTTGATCAATTTAATGCATCTTTGCTGAATAAAAGCATTAATTGCTTAAAAAAAAAAAAAAAACATACTTACCCCAAACTTTTGAACAGTAGTGTATTCATTCGAGGCAGCCTTGTACTGCACAAAAAAAAAAAAATTCTTAATCAATATTTTTGTCTTGTTTTCTAGTAAAATCATCTGTAAAATTATAGAAACAATTTAACCATAAACCTTTTTGTTTACGCTTGGAACAAGAAAGTTGGCAAAAAAAAAAAAGCAAGGTGTATCTTCTGAAATTGCCTTAATATCTTATGTAGTTTCTCAAGTACATTTTTGTTTTCTGATCCTTTTTCAAGTGGACTGTTTTACTCACTCTTTGAGCTTGCAGTTATCTCTTGACTGAATATGAATTCAAATAAAACTTTTGTTACCATATCAGGTCCAGTCGAGGTTAAAGTTGATGAGTTTCCTCGGCATGGCAGTAATATTGGTGCTATGTCCAAACTGAAGCCCTGTTTTGTGAAGGATAGTTCTGGTACAGTGACAGCTGGCAATGCTTCAGGTAGATGGAGACAACTTTGATAATTAATTATGAAATCTTCAGGTATTAAGTGGACAGATATTAATGTGCTTTTCTCCATTGTGATGATTTTGTTTTAACAGGCATAAATGATGGAGCTGCAGCTACTGTTCTCATGAGCCAATCAGAGGCCAAGAGGCGGGGCTTAAAACCAATGGCACGCATCACGTCCTGGGCTCAGGCAGGCCTTGACCCTTCAGTCATGGGCACAGGGCCAATTCCAGCCATTAGAAAAGCTGTGAGTGTCTGTTGAGTCACCACAGGATTTAATTCAACAATTGGTCCTGAAACAGACACTCTGCTTACAGGCACTCGGAGGACCAATATAATCGAGTAAAGCGCCAGATTTAGAGTTTCAAATAAATCTAAAGGGTTGAGCAGAATGTCCATATGTATAATAATGGGAAATAATATGATATAATTTTAATTGTGTTTATGATTATATGCTGTTATTTGTTTGAGGCATGTAGAGAAAAGACAATGTAATGTAATGCAATATCACTTACATTTATGCATTTAGAAGACCAAAGTGATTTACAAGAGAGAATAATAACAGTTAGTAATTCAATTAAAATGCTTCCTGCGACAGTCCTCACCAATTTATTGTTAAAAGCCAATTTAAATTTTATTTTTTTTAAGAGAATTGTATCTGCTTTCTAACCAGGTTGATAAAGCCGGATGGAAGCTAGATGAGGTGGACCTGTTCGAGATTAATGAAGCGTTTGCTGCTCAGGCCATTGCAGTGGTACAGGAGCTCGGGCTAAACGCTGACAAGGTGTGTTATTTCCTCCCAATTTATTTATTCATTTATTTGAATTCACGTACAGCTTTACGCACATATTAAATTGACACCGTTACCCAATGATGGAGGTCCATCTCATTTGACCGTTGTTCACTAACACTATCAGTGAACAGATTACTACACTAAAATGAACCAAATGAAAGAGAGACAAAAATATATAATAACGCACAAATATACACTGATCAGGCATAACATTATGACCACTGACAGGTGAAGTGAATAACGCTGATCTCTTCATCACAGCACCTGTTAGTGGGTGAGAAATATTAGGCTGCAAGTGAACATTTTGTCCTTAAAGTCGATGTGTTAGAAGCAGGAAAAATAAGCAAGCAAAAGGATTTGAGCGAGTTTGACAAGGGCCAAATTGTGATGACTAGACGACTGGGTCAGAGCATCTCCAAAACTGCAGCTCTTGTGGGGGTGTTCCCGGTCTGCAGTGGGCAGTCTATCAAAAGTGGTCCAAAGAAGGAACAGTGGTGAACCGGCGACTGGGTCCTGGGCGGCTAAGTATTCCCTGTATTCTTGACCTTGCCACAAAGATGGTTCAGGAATGGTTTGAAGAGCTCAACGAGTTTGAGGTGTTGACCTGGCCTCCAAAGTTCCCAGATCTCAATCCAATCGATCATCTGTGGGATGAGCTAAACAAAGAAGTCTGATCCATGGAGGCCCCACCTCGCAATTTACAGGACTTAAAGGATCTGCTGCTAACATCTTGGTGCCAGATACCACAGCACACCTTCAGGGGTCTAATGAAGTCCATGCCTCGATGGGTCAGGGCTGTTTTGGCAGCAAAAGGGGGGCCAACACAAATTAAGAAGGTGGTCGTAATATTATACCTGATCGGTGTGTAATAAATATATATAATATATAATATAAATATATGTGTGTGTGGATCGTAAAGTATTAATTTGGAACCTTTACAACAGTATTTATTTGATATATCCACGTGTATGAGAGAGATTTGTCTCTTTCCCTTCAGGTTAATGTGTGCGGAGGTGCGATCTCTCTTGGACATCCTCTTGGTATGTCTGGCTGTAGAGTGTTGGTGACCCTGCTCCATGCGCTTCAGAGGACAGGGGGACGCAAAGGGGTCGCTTCACTGTGTATAGGTGGTGGAATGGGCATTGCCATGTGTGTAGAGAGAGAATAAGGGCTGAAAACTGAATCTTAACAGGCTATGGTGATACTTGAGTACATACTTAAGTCAGTACTTGTATGTACTGTAAATTACTGTAGTATAATTTACAGATGGCTACTTCTGGTTTCTGGTGTAAAATCATCTCTAATGTATCATATAGAGTGTATCTAATGTTTTTAGTCTTTAGTGTTGTGCAAAGATGACTCATCGATTGAAGTATACCAGTTTTTAAGACATTCCTTTTTTGTGTCGCTGATTTACTCTTATAGTAGAGCTTTCATTGGTATTTAAACTGAACCTGTCTATGTATTACACATGCATATCAATGATAACCATTATGACTGGATTATGAAAATCAGGGTGTGGTTTGTGTTCTTAGTGTATTAATCCATCAGTTTGTTTCCAGCAAAAAGGAAATTGGAGTAGGAAATTTAGAACAGGACTTGTCTACACTGCGCAATAGAAACCTGCCTTAGAGAATGTCAAATGTGCCAAAAGATAAAAATTGCCCTCTATCCTGTGCTTCCAATAGGCTGCTTTTATTAATCTCTTTCACTGTTAATTAATACCTCAGGGGAAAGATGCTGTTTACATATTTAGCCTGCTGTACTCTAAATCTCACCACCTAATAAAGAATTTAATAGAGCGCTGTGTGTCCTACAGTCAATACAGGTCAATTGGACCACTTTTTTGGTAAATCATCCTTTACATTATAAAGGTTGCTCTTTGTCATTAAGTCAGGCATTCTGCATTTCATATTCAAAATATACATCAAAAACAACCCAAAACCACTGCATAAAGAAAAAATGGAATCGGTACGTATTGTAACAGTGTAAAGTAACCAGTAGGAGGCGCCAAATCTCAAATGCAGTTCATGACATTCCCTTCATCATCGGCCTGTCAGTCTGGTTGAGTCTCAGGTCAGTGTCCTATGGCAAGCCGTTTTGACTTTTATTCATTTTCAGGATATGAACTTGTGATATCAACAATTACATTTTCACTAGTAACAACGTTAATTCTTGATATCAACAATTCAATTTCCACTAGTATAAACTATAATTGTTGATATCAAGAATTGTATTTTTACTATTGAAATCTCGCCATAGACTGCCATTCAAATTCAATTGTTGATATCAAGAATTAATTTCTTACTAGTTGATATTTCAGTTTCACATTTCAGGAATACAAGTCTTACTAGTAAAAATGCAAATTTCGGATATCAACAATTACATTGTTGCTAGTGCAAATATCTATTCTTGATATCAACAAATAAATTTCTACTAGTAAAAATGTTCATTTCTGATATCGTGAATGTGATTGTTACTAGTAAGAAAGCCGTTTTAGATATCAGGAATTCATTTTTACTTGTATCAATTCAATTGTTGATATCGATATAGACATTTTAAGTCGTGAAAATGTAATCGTTGATATCACAAGTTCACGTCCTGAAAATGAATAAAAGTAAAGACGGCTTGCCATAGTGTTTGTGTGGTGATGCAGGTGAGCTGTGATTGTTGTCATTAAGTCTAAATTCACATAACAAGCCCACGTTGTTCATAAATTCACATACAGTTTCATACATTGTACGGAAAGCGGTATGAAATGGTAAATATAGATCAGAAGGCACTTAACAGGAGGACGCCAAATAGGCTAGTGTGCGCAGGCAGGTAATCGGATTACACTTCCGACAAACCACAGACGAGCTGCTGTCCACTACTGTACAGTAAATGCTTCATTTCACATCCTGTTTTTACTCTCATTCACAATGCCGCTCTTTATTAATCGAGACCAGATTTTTGCTCATCAAGTCCATCTTCTAGAGCACAAACTACGGGTGAGTTTCCTCTTACATTACCTGAATGTCATTGCGTTTGATTTACAGACATGATAATGATGCCGTTACATTGCCAAGGCTCATTTTAGAAATACTTATATTCTTTATTGAGCATAAAGTATAAATATAATATATAACATATTATTTCAGCCACTAGACCTCCATATTCTTATTGTTCTTTGAAGCCACCAACAAAAAGTTGTTTGCTTTTATACAGTGGACATGTACCATGATAATACTATGGTTTTTATTAAAGTACATTAGAATATGGTAACCATTTAGCACATTCAGTAACATACCATCAATGAATGCACTATTGTACAGCCACCATACTTTTCTTGTATTTTGTAAGTGATGGTTATGTCTCTGCTGACCCAGGATAGACAGCATTTTAGGCCTCAATGATGTCTTTGATGCCCAAAAGGGTTGTTTTGGTAGGAATCCTTCTTAAGATTTTGAGACACAAGCCACATGTGTGTCAGTTAAGTTTTGTGTATGACTGTGTCATTTGTTTTAGATTACATGTATTATTTGTACTATTACATCTGCAGAGTTATGCTTAACTGTAATGCTAAAGCTCTCTTTGTCTATTTAGAGTAAAGAGGAGCGTATTTTGGAGTTGGAAACAGAGAATGCTCTCCTTCATTTGAGACTCGCTGAGGTACGGATTTATGTAGCAAATTTAGTGTGAAATGCATCTAACTTCCCTAATGGAGGTCGACCCTCCGCTGCAGTTAAGAGTTTGACCTGGCAGATGGTTTCACTGCAAGATAAGTGGCTTGCAGACAGACGACAGGTGCTCACCAGTCTCACCTAATTTACTCACATGCTTAAAATCTGGGTACGCAAAACTGGCTAGAGATAGGCCTTGGGTTGGAGATCAAAAATAGAGCTGAAGTACAAAAATATACCAAAAAGCACTTAAAATTTTTTATGGTGATATTTGAAATAGCTTTGAGTACAGCGTAAATAGCATGGTATATAAATATGATAATCATTCTGTATCGTGATATTACCATCCAAAACATTTTTAAAAGATAGTAACACTTCTTTCATTCAGTAAGGGTGAATTCAATTGGTCAAATGCGTCAGTAACAATGTTTATTACATAATATTTCTATTTCTTTTAAACTTTTGAACAGCACAACTGCTTCTAACATTGATAATAAGAAATGTTTCTTGAGCAGCAAATCAGCACATTAGAATGATTTCTGAGGATCATGTGACACTGAACACTGGAGTAATGGCTGCTGAAAATTCATTTTTTGACACCAGCGGAATTGAATTGAAAATAGAAAAGTTTTATTTTAAGCTGTAATGGTGTTTCATTATATTGCTGTTTTTACTGTATTTCTGATCACACTCCAAACTGTGTGCCAATATTCCTTAGAATTACCATCTCCACAATGCTTTTTGTAAGGTTAAAAAGCATGTAAATGTATTGAACCGTTTCCTATTCATTTTTTCCTAAACTTCCAGTGTTTGGGTAAACTTCGTCATGAGAGGAATGAGGAGATTCAGGCCCAAAGAAAGAAACAACTGCAACAGAGGAAAGTGCAGAAGACCACAAATGCAACTCTCTCCAAACTTCTGTCTGAAGTTCAGGTAATTGCAAAAACAGAATCCTACGCTACAAATGCTTCGAAATACAATGCGTCGCAAATCCAGCATCATCATGTGATTGCTCTCAGATGCTGAAACAGGACTTGAGGGATGTTTTTACCATCTACGTGGGGTTTGCCAAAGAGCTGGAGGACCAAAGCAAGCAGCTTTTTGAATGTGTGGCCACTGGCAGAAATGCAACTCAGATTTTCCAAAGTGATGACCTTCAGAGTGAGTGTCCTATACTGAGATGAACTCAGATATCAGTACATCAGTTCATTCCTCTATCTGTGAATACTTGTACCTCCAGATACACTTAAAGGATCTCATTCACTAATGAATTACTCGCATGTACACTTATATACGTGCATACGGCAAGGTCGTATGACATCCTGGATTATGAACCTTAACTCTCGACCTTCATCTCCTCTTCTATTTAATCTTCTACTCTCATTCTCTTCTTTCTTTACCATCTGTCTCTTCCTTCATCTGTCTCACAAAACCAGTCGTGTTGTGACAGGAGGTATGTGGTGCAGTGTTCAGAGATAATCCACGCATCCCCTCCCCCTGCCTCTCCTCCAGGAAAAGCTGCTGTCAGCAGGGACACCACGGTTATATGTCCTGTGCGTCACCTGCACACCATGGTGACAAGCCTCCCACAGGGCCTGTGGATCTTATCCCTTGTCATTTATATAGCTGTATTTGTAAAATTCCAAGCCTGTGTTTCAAAGTGCAAATGAAAAAATACATTCCTGACAAAAGGCTTTTAAGCATACACTCAAAGATAACAGTATAGGGTGATGTTTGTTTCCATTCGTCCACTGGTTTGGTAGATTTTTTTTTTTAGCCCAATATAAATTTGTGTTATTTATTACATCTTCCCATGATTTATTTCACACAAAAAATTACTATATGTATATTAAAAAAGTATATAAACCTAATATTTATTAAACCAATCACCAGTGTTGGGGAAAGTAATGTGTTGTAAAAAAGTAATGTGCAATGTGTTACTCCCTAAAAAAGTGACTAATTGCATTACTTTGTTACTTTTAATGAAAAGTAATATGTTACATTACTTTTGTGTTACTTGTTCTTACCTGGGCTCGGCTTGCTTGTTTGTTTATCAATAACAACAAAAAAGTTCTATTTTTGGCAAATGTTAAGGCCCTTTCACACCAAAAGTGAAATGAATAAGCCTCAGGCTGAAGGAAATGCAGATTCACGCCTGTACAGTAGAGGGCGCAGCTCAAACAAACCTTTCAGCTATGCTGCCATTTGTCAACACTCAATTTTTGGTTATTACTTATTAGTATGGTTGAATTAGATGATTGAAGGTCAGCAGCAAAGACATTGGTTAATAAAGTGAGATTAAATGCAAAGTATTTTTGTATAATTTAATATAGTTAATTATTACAGGTTTGCATACAATTCTGAGATTGTTTTTTCACTGTTTTTATTCATTTTGAGGAATACTAAATGCTTTCGTGCAAGTGAGACGCTCACATTTAGTCTAGAACTACAATAGCCATCATGTTTACACAGCACACACAACAGCTCTGCCCTTTATTTCTCAGAGTTTTGCATTTGTTTTCCGTAGAGCTCCGGGTTCAGGTGACTGCACTTGAGCGCTCTTTACAGGAAGAGAAGGAGAGGTGCAGAGAGGAGCGGGTGAGGAGGAGGCTGCTCCACAACACCTTGGTTGTACGTACTTCGTTTACCGATTTGATTCACTGTTCTTAATGTGTTTATAGTGTAACATTTTGCCATTTATTTAAAGATAGTAAGAAAGACTTAAAGAGAGTTCACTGTTGTGTTATTGCCTCCTGTGGCTTGACACATGAATATTTCAGCAGTGAATATTTCAGTCATGAATATTTCAGACCCATTTCTGCCTTACTTATTCTTAAAAAGGACTGTGTAAGCAGTTGGGATGATTGTTGCATTAAAAATAGTTTAACCTCCACACACATTTGTCTGTAGGAGCTGAGGGGGAATATCAGGGTTCACTGTAGGGTGCGTCCGATTCTGCACTTTGATCACATCCCAGGATCACCTACAACCAATGGGTAATGCAATCTAAATATGTATTAAAAGAATAGTGGTAGATTAATGCGTATTAAATGAATAAAAGTATTTTACAATTATAGTTATGTCTGTAAATTATTAGTAAAAATGCAATGCAATTTTAATAAAAAATGATTTTATACAGAAACCACAATCTTAGGGAATGTTGTATAACTTGTGGGTGTACTAAATCCAATTTAATCTCATTTTCTTTTTTAAGGTCTTCCCCATGTGAAGCAGTGGTGCAGGCCATCAATGATGTGAGTGAATTGATTATATGTAGTGTTTATGGGATCTATAAAATTTTTATGGGCCAGTACTACACCCTACATGCTGGAATAATCATCTCTGACCACCCTTGTTTTGCAGGACTCTGTTTTTGTGAATTGCGTCAAACCCTCAAGTCCTGTAATGAACAAAATGTTTGAGTTTGAGAGGTATTTGGACACTGCATAAAATGTGAACATTTGAAACGGGGGCTTTGGTGGTGGTTGATGTAGAATGTGTCCATTTTTTATTTGATTTGCAGAGTACATGGTCCAGAAGACAGCCAAGACACTGTGTTTGAGGAGGTGAAACCCCTCCTAACCTCACTCCTTGATGGGTGAGTATCTTAGTTAATACACTTTAACTGTTCGTTTATGGAAGAGGATCTAATCAAATGACTAAAGAAGCTTTATATCATTTTTATATACATGATGTTTACAATGAGTAACCACTCACTCCTAATACACCAGAGACCCGGGTTCAATCCCCACCAAGGGCAATTTCTCACTTGTAAGTCGCTTTGGATAAAAGCGTCTGCCTAATGAGTAAATGTCTGTTTTTGTTCCACTGTTGTGCCAAAATTGGTAACCTAGATAAATCTGTGACTAGAGGTCACTGTCTATTAAATTTTTGTCTATTAAATTTTTTATCACGAACGTGGTTTGGGAGTATGACAAATTCATTTACTTGAGGAAATAATCTTTTTAGACAAGCTGTCCGAGTGCCATTGCTTGCTCTATCATTATAACATCATTTTATAATTCTGATTGTTATTTATGCTTTAAATATATTAATAAAACAATCTAGTCTATCCGTATGCTATTATTAATTTATTGTTATTTTTAGTATTATTTTGGACAGACTGTTTTTTTACATATATATATATATATATATATATATATGTATGTGTGTGTGTGTGTGTGTGTGTGTGTGTGTGTGTGTGTAAATTTTTTTTGGAAATTTACAAATAAAATGGTAAAAATGGACAATTTGGTGAACATCAGAGAGTTTTTAATTATAGTGCTTTTTAGAAGTATATTATTACAGAAAACAACAAAAAAAGTTGCAAGGAAAAACAACCTAAAACATTTGAGAATATGAGGCAGAAAATTCATGCTCGTTTAATCAACAGAGAGCTTCAGTCACAGATTTGTTTAGGTCACCGATTTTGGCAAAACACTGCCAACAAAGTCATGCTTTGTGTAAGTATTATAATACTTACTGTACTATTACTAATATACTAATACTCTTTCATTTCAGGTATAATGTATGTATCATGGCATATGGTCAGACTGGCAGTGGAAAGACACACACAATGATTGGCTCCCAGTCTGAGGCGGCCACAGCTGCAGTGCAGGACTCTCAACAGGGCATCATCCCAAAAGCAGCCAATGAGTTATTCAAGTAACTTCCTTCTCACTGCACAGTTAAAATCACTATCCGTTATTACACTCAGGATATCTGACTGTCTGCTTGTATTGACGTATGCCACAGGCTGATCTCTGAGAAGCCAGTGGACAGTCATGCAGTGGAGATGTCAGTGGTGGAGGTCTATAATAATGACGTTCTGGACCTGCTGGCCAGAGATGAAGATGGGGTGACATTTGGGGTAAAGAGAGAGGTCATCACCACCAGCACAGGCACCAGTGAGGTGCCCTGCCTAACACATGAGTGAGTCATAGCAGTCAGCATGAAGATATAACACTTTTCAACTTTAATAAACTGTACAAAATACAATGGTCAATTCAAAGTAATAACATTTAACTTTTAAAGGTTTACAATAAGGTTCAATTAGTTAACGCATTAGGTGTCATAAACTAACTATTTTTTAAAGCATTCATTAATCTAAGTTATTCTTAATAATTATAAATCTAATTCATAATCCACTGACTAATTTACAAATGTTTTAATGTATTATTATATGTAGAAATTAACATTAACTTAAATTGTTAAAGGTTCTTTAAGGTTTTATGACACTTAAAGTCTAATGTTACCAAATTGACCAGATTAACCACTTTCAAAACAGAAGAGAAATATTTTGTTGCTGATGTCAAAGCATTTTTCCATTTTTTTTAGCCTGTCATGTTAATAGTTCAAATATTAATGTGAAAAATCAAATAATCAAATAATATTGGCCTGTGAGATGTGCAGTAGTTTCAATAAATCTAAAAATGTCATGTTTGACATTTTCTCCCCTTTTTTGATGCGTATTATTTTATGTGTGTTGCGTTCTACTCATCTGCATTTTTTTTGTTTGTTCGACCTACTTTTTCATTGTACTTTGAGCTCCGTGTGCATGTGACTGTCACAGGTTTGCATGTGTTTGTGTGTCAGGTTGGTGCGGAGCTCTGCAGAGGTGATGCAGCTGATCAATTCTGTGTTGAAACTAAGATCTCACAGTCCCACCCTGGTGCACATGGACTCCTCCAGATCTCATTTCATCGTCACTCTCACCGTCACCTCCAAAAGCCCAGACGCTCTGGCTCTAGGTATGATATACAATGTTTCTTCAAGAGTTCCAGTCCCCAACTAACAGGTTTTGAAGCTGAAATGCTCCCTAAGCCATACAGCGATATCTGCAGCACACGCGGTTATGCCTGTTAAGTGAGACCAAGCGTATTATCTAAAGGCGCACAAACAAACGGTCATTCTAACTCTCTTTTTTTCACATACCCACTGGATTAGTTATCTACACATACACACATTCAAGCTCTTTTTTGCTACTCTGAGAGCTCAGTGCTCACTCCAAAGGTTTCTTACAGTTACACTGATAGAGCTCATAAAGGTTGTTATAAAGTGGATTTACATGTGAAAAAAAAATTGTAGCAAAAATGAATATAACGGCTCTAAATATGACGGCTGTACATAGTCCTACCCTAAAGTTAAAAGATCGCATTTTTAATTGAGACATCACCTGTTTGTTTTTTTTTAATTTCTTTAATATGCATGCATTAGTTAAACCAGATTAGCCCTTAAATACTATTTATTTATTTTATTTGTAAAAATATATACCAGGGTTTTATAATATAATATAATATAATATAGGAACAGTTTCTGAGATTTTGGCCTTTACCCATTCAGGTAGACTGTAGCTAATACCTATAGTTCTATGACAGAAAAATGGCGTGTCAAAGAATCTGGTGTCATTACTGAGTGAACTGACCTGCTTAAAAGTGACTTTCTTACCAAAACAGTTGGAGGAATTTGATTTATGGACTTACGCAGTGTGATCTTGGTGTGTTGCAGCTCGTAGGCTGCAGAGCGCCAGACAGGACGTCCAGCGGGTGTCTCAGAAGGAGTGGTGGAGCCCACGTTGCCGCAGGGCCGCCTCTTCGCGCTCATCTAGTCCCGCCTCCTCGCCGTGCCACTCTCCCTGTCATTCCCCATGCCCTTCTCCCCGTCACTCACCATGCCCTTCTCCGCGACCCAGCATCACACAAGCCCCCCTCAAGACCAAGCTACAGTTAGTGGACCTGGCCGGGAGCGAATGTGTGGGTAAGAGGTTGCAGTGTTGTGCTCCGTTGAGGAATGAGTAGTTAAGCCATTTTACAATGAAACAAAACATAACTTCATTCAGTTTTATGGAGTGTTAAATCTTAGGTCAGATTTTATTCAAGTGCTCCTAGTAAATAGTCTTTTAGCACTAATGTTAATCTGTGTTTAGGGATGTCAGGTGTGACCGGCGCTGCTCTGTGGGAAAGCTCCTGTATAAACCGCAGTCTCTCAGCTCTGTCTGATGTTCTGGGCGCTCTAGCTGAACGACGACCTCACGTCCCCTACCGCAACAGCAAACTAACACACCTGCTGCAGGATGCCATAGGTGAGAGCGCATTCACTGTGAAATCCAAGTAACTTGAACATGCACACGTCTGTAAAATATCCATCCAACTATTTGTATATACAAAAACTGAGCAATCTGGTGACCTTTTACATTATTGAGAACTTTTCAGTTTAGCATGAAATTTTTATATGCATGTATTTTGAACATATAATGCCATTTGTCACACTGTAACTGTTATGAAACCGTCCCGTTGTTCTCCATCCACCTGCCACCAGAGGTCGTCCGCTCATATCATGGACTCTATCATTCACACTACATTTCCCATAATCCCCTTACCCTGATGTTGATTACGGTCCAGCTGCAACCAATCCAGTTCTCTATTTAAGTTTACCCTCCGACACCTGCTGGTTGTGAAGTATTGTTTCCCTCTTGTTTCTTGTTTTTTGATGTTTATCTGCCCGCCTTTGACCTATTGCCTGGATATTTACTACGAGTTTGCCTTTTCCCTACTATTTCTGTTTGCTGTTGAGTTGACCATTGCCTGTCTGACTACGTCTCTGAATAAAGCTGCATTTGGATTTAAACCCGCTGACTCACCCTTCGTTACAGTAACATACTTATTATTATTTGCAGTGTATTTTTAAACAATAGATAGATTATTTAGCAACTAATGCAGAGGAAATTTAGCTCTGTAACTAATTAAATTAAATGAGCTATTTTTATAAATATTTTATCTTTTGGACACAGTGGCAAATGTTTACTCTTACTCTAAAGATTTTTAGAACTTTTTCCTTGTACAGTGGGGCAAAAAAGTATTTAGTCAGCCACTAATTGTACAAGTTCTTCCACTTAAAAACACGAGAGAGGCCTGTTATTTTCATCATAGGTACACTTCAACTATGAGAGACAGAATGAGAAAAAAAATCAAACAAATCACATTGTCTGATTTTTAAAGAATTTATTTGTAAACTATGGTGAAAAATTACAAAAGTTCATCTCAACACTTTGTTATATACCCTTTTTTAAGTGGGAGAACTTGCACAATTGGTGGCTGACTAAATACTTTTTTGCCCCACTGTATATATTATGCAAGTTTCCTTTGCTTTTACTTGAGCCGCATTTAAAACCAGTTCGTCCAGTCAAGTTTGAGCATAACACAAACTGTCATAGACCAGGCCTGCCTACATTCTCCTTTCTTCTCTCGCCTGACCTTCCGTTTGACCTCTATTCTGTCTCCTTTCTGGCACAGGAGGGGATGCTAAGCTTCTGATAATGCTGTGCGTATCACCTACTCAACGCTTCCTCACTGAATCTCTTCAGTCTCTGGGGTTTGGTGCCAGAGCCAGACAGGTCCAGAGAGAGCCACCCCGCAGGAAGAACACGGCTCTGAAGATGAAGTGACCAACAAAGAGATCCATTTGATTGTAAAAAGCTGCTTGTGTATTTTTATTTGCATGCATTTTGATTGCAGGTTTATGGTGCTCGGGACATGATGAAATTTGCGGTGCTTTGTAAAAAGACTGGGGTTAAATTTGTTGATCACAGTTTATACTTGTGTTAGTATTTATTTAGGATAGATTACAAACTCTCTGTGGCTGATCATGCACTTTGGGGATATTCCTCTGAAAAAAATATGTTTACAGGTGTTTTGTGTTTAGTGTGGGTGGAAGTGCATCTGCTATTATCCATTACTTTGTGCTAAAGTATTGATGAGAGGATGAAAAATGTATGGCTTGGAAGTAATAGTGTTTGCAACCTGACTCTAGTTAACCTTATATTTTACTGCAAGGTAACTTGACGCCTTTCCGATGTATAGCTATTTATATATATATTTAAATAAAATGCTTTAGCGTTAATAAAATTGAACAAATCATCTACTTCAGTCATTTGCTTTCAAATATTTTGGCCTATTGTTACATAGTCTACTGATGTAATGTTTCTTCCCCATAGTGGTGTAACGTTGCTGGGGCGCGACTTTCTTCATTTACATATTCGTCACAACCAATCAGACGCTTCTCATGCGAGTGATAACATGAAAACACGGAAGTAGTCGTGTACGCGTTACTTAAGCTTGAGGTTGTTATATAGCACCAGTTACTACATATACTCTGTCTAAAACGTGTCTGTGACTGAATACTGCGCTCGACATTTTCACTCGGGTTTTCACTCATTTTCTGGATTTTATCACTCCAAGGCGGACAGGTGAGTTTTTAAATAAAGTATATAGTAGTAGTATGGTTTCAGCGCAGCGTTTGGACAGTCATTTTAATGTAAAAACGACCATATTCCGTCCATATCACTTTTCGATTAAAGTGTGTATGAGGGAAAACATTACGGTTTACGATGATGAGCGAAACTTTACAAACAATGTTTACTGTGCGGAGAGGAGTGTATAATATTAATTTAAAATAGATGTTGACATTTGGAACAGAATATTTACTGCATGTCAAATCTTGAAGTAACTGGTTAAAATGTATTTAACTTTTTCATATTTCCTTGGAATAATTCTAGCCCTATCATGCTAATATAGGCCTCTTAACCTCTAAACGTATTGTTAGATTAAAAAAAGAAATATCTTCTATTATGTCCACACGTTATAAATTGTTTGCAACTATTAATCCGTTTTTAATTTTACACAGCATTACACTTTTAAGTCAAGATGCTTAAAGCCATCGGTCAGACGCTTTTTTCCTCTGGACTCCAGCACCCAAAGTTCACCGCTCAGCAGAGCAAGGTCAGTACATGAGCCCACTCAAATGTGCATGTGATTCAGCTAGAAACCGTCCAGACTTAACTTTATGACTTCTTACTCATTGCTTATTGCTGAGATGAGGCTTGCATTTTGATTTGGATGTAGTCTGCTCGTGTTTAGATTGAAGCAGACCTTCTTTATTGTTGTAATGTCACCAGTCGTATCTGATGAAGTGATGTTTTTCAGGGTGAAGACTATGAGATCCGCACTTACCACGAGACAAACTGGGTGAGCACAGCTATGACTGACATGGAGCAGGACTCGGCTTTAAGCACAGGCTTCAAAAGACTCTTCAAATACATCCAGGGCAATAATGAAAAAAGTAAGTCTTCATGTATCTGTAGAAACTCAGATTTTCATGTAGTAAGACCAACCAACCAACCAGTATTTCCTGATGTCAGCTGATTGTGACATGTTCATTACACAACAGATATTCAATGGAAAATTGCTTAAGCGCATATTAGTGAGAAATCTCTTTCATGCACAAAGTCAGAAGTTTCCTCTGACTGCAATAAATCACACCTCAAGATGTCTTTACAATAAAAAAACTCATGTGCCAGGTTGTTCCCACAAATTAAATTATGTTAATGATTCACCAGGTTGGTGAATCTGTGCCTTCACAATAGCTTTGGCACATTATGATCAGTGTGTGTTTCTGTACCTTTTTGATTAAAGAAAGTCTTGTTGGTATTGGCTGTATCTGAACGCTTGTCCTGTACTCTCAGAGTGTAAGGTGGAGATGACGGCACCAGTGAGCTGTATGATTGACCCTGGGGCTGGACCCACTTGTGAAAGCACCTTCACTGTGTCCTTCTTCATCCCTGAGGAACATCAGGCAGACCCACCCAAACCCACCGACGCAGATGTTTTCATAGAGAACCGAAAAGAGATGACACTGTTTGTGAGGTATATGATTGTGTCTTTTAAAATGGAGATTAAATTTAGCTGCAGTACCGGTCAAAATGTTTGGTTTATGATAACATTTATAATGTGTCTTTTTCTATGATGTTTCTATGCATCAAAACATTTCACAGAAATATTAAACAGCACAACTGTTTTCAGCATGGATATGAGAATGATGAGTGATGAATAATGACTGGTGAAATATCAGTTTTACTATCACAGGAATAAATAAATATAAAATTATAATAATATTTAAGAATATTAGTTTTTATTGTGTTTATTTGATCCATGAGACTGAGAGAATGAGACATCTTCGGAAACATAAAAAAAAAAAAATCTTTGGAACGGTAGTTTGTTGCCAGGCCAAATAGTTTGTTGGTTTAAAAATGATTTTGTTGCCGTGGCTTCACTTTTGCTTGGCCTTGTTTTGCAGGACATATGGAGGCTTTACTAACAGTGAGAGTACCCGTGAGGAGCTTCTGAAACTGATGGAGAGCCTCAAGAGGGATGGGATGAAATTCAAAGAGGCCCCGTTCTTCAGAGCGGGATATGACAGCCCCTTCAAACTGACCAACCGCAGGAATGAGGTGTGGCTGATCAAAGATGAGGAATAAAGATCAAATGGGCATGCTTTGTGATGTGAATGAAGAGGAGGTCAATTGTTTGTTTGAGCTTAAAAATAGTTATGTAGGCGCTTTTGTTTACTGTGTACATGCAAGTGCCTTAATGTTTTTGTATGAGAATTTAACACTGTGCTGATTTTATATTTGACCAATATATTTTATACCAACACTAAATACCTACAATTAACTGTGAAATCTTATGAAAAGTATGTAGAAGTAATTTTTAAATATTTTTCATTAATTGTTTTTGTCACTAATAATGTATAATCAAAGCACTTACGTAATGTTTGCACTGCATGACCTGACTGAATCAGTAACTATTGTTGTGAAATATTAATACTTAATAATATCATCTGTATTTTGACCAGTTTATATTTCGCTAAATCTTTAATTTGAAAATTTAAGGGAACAATAACAGTGTATTAATTGACACTAGTTTTACTGTACTTTGTCTTTATGGTCTTAAAATAACTGGTACACATTGTAACCTTTGGCCCTCTAGTGGTTCAAAAATAAAACTGCAGAAGTCTTGAGGAAGAATATTGCTTTAGGTGTGATTTGGCGCTGCGCGTATGAATACTGAAACCAGAATGGGTTTCATGTGACGTCATAAAGTGATAATATATATATATATATATATAATCGCTGTATGCTATTATTATATTATTAATAATAAAAAAATAAAGAAAGAAAAAGAAAGTGGAGTGGTTTTTGGGTAAAAAGTTGTCACTTGGGTCTTTCAGGAGCGTATGATGAACGCCAGGTAATGTATGTGGCGGCAGACACATCCATGCCTATAAAATTTGTAGAATCTATTAATATAATATTCCATACACTATCAGAGCTAGAAAGATTCAAGTAAATGAATTAAAAATTCATCCCATCCAGGTTACGTCAGAATGCTTGATAGTAAATAAGAGTTTAATCCTAAAGTATATATTTACTTTAAATACCGTTGCTTTTCGTCCATGTGACCTTCCGATCACCAGTCAGACGCTACGCAAACGTCCTAAAGCAAAAAGTCACGTGCCTGAAACCCATAACTTGTATATTGAAACAAATGATTTTAAAAATGTCAAGAGCGTTATGGGTTGGTAAAATATATAAATTTAAATGATTAAAACAGAAAATCATTGCTCTAAATTACTATCACAAAAACAGATAGTATAAACTGCAAGTAAATACAAAAAAGGGTGATTATACTCTCATATCAGAACAGACTTTTGGAGCTTTGCCACTTTGAAAGACCATGATCATTTTTTCCCGTTCTTTGTGGCATCAATCTTTCAACTTACTACTTTTCTCAGTGTGCAGATTTTTTATTATTATTATTATTATTATTGATTTCAGTGTGCAGATTTAATGGGACTTGCACAGGCGAATGGCTTATGTATGGAAGTAGCGGCAAAATCCAGCTCTAAAATATTTTATTATAGGTTTAGACATAGGTAAGGACATGGTTTGAAGATAGATTCTCCACACTCTCCAAAAAACGTATAGTGTAGCTTTAAAAGTAATTGTATGTTTTAGATTCAGTTTTTCTGTGTATGAAGAGAAATCTTTATTTTTTTACTTTTATTTTGGCTATTTGTTAATTTTTAGCAGCTAATCAGGCTACTGACAGAACTAAGCAGAGGGGAAAAAAAATGGTAACACTTTAGTTTAGGGTCCAGCTCTCACTATTAACTAGTTGCTTTTTAGCATGCATATTACTAGGATATAAGCTGTTTATTACTACTTTTAAAGTACATATTAATGCCTTATTCTGCACGACCACAAAGATCCCAATCAGATTCGAGAACCAGAACAAACTGTTGTATAATAAGGTAAAAGTTGTAGTAATAATAGTTAGCTAATAGTGAGAATTAACCCCTAAAGTGTGGCCAAATATTTTTGTACTTCATCTGGCAAAGGACGTAACCTCAGGTGCTAGCTAAAGAAATCCTACAAGGCCAAACACGCTCTCTCTGCATCGTCATCAGGTTTATTTTTGAGGGAATGTTTGCCTGCATATCGAGTTCACACGCTCAGCACAAAAGAGAAACACAGAGCTTATTTCTATCTCTCTGTTGCAGCCAAATCATAAACAATGATTCATGAGCTCTTTCGTGATATAACCTACAAAGATAATTTGCATACAATGTTCGGTTCAGGTCACCGTGTCGAGCTTCAAATGACGGTCAGTAAGACGGAAGTAGGGGAAGGGGTTGATGGCCCTGCAGAGCCACTGGAGTTGATGTACGGCTGTGGGTGTCATGGTGACGGTGCTAATGAGATTGTGGTTTGGGCTGCTGGCTGACAGGTGGCAGTGAATCAAAGACAGAGACAAGACAGATGGGCAATTTTTAAATATCACCATGTTTTATTACAGAGACATACTCCAGAGGGTTAGCAGCTTGCTTCCTCTTTGCCATCGTTATTTACTCTGCTTTTATTTCCTGATCCGCTTTTCCATCAGTTGGATGGGTGAAGGAACAGGATAGAAGTTCTGTGACTGGTGAATCTGACCACATGTCTATAAGGATGTCCCCTCTAATCACACTCGACTCACTTCCCTCCCAAAAAGCCCACCTGCAGCTACAGTATATCAAACCACATTCTGGCTGTTCTAAAATAAATACTCTACAAAAGGAAGCCACTCCTAGCAAAGGTTTCTAAAATGTACAAATTTTTTGAAAATAAGTTCAGTTGTTACTTAACATTTCTTTAGTTATATACATAAAAAACATTATAAAACTGAACAAGAAAAAAAAAAGAAAAAGGTTGACAGGTAAACAGGAGGGTTAGTAATTAAGCAGTCACGTTCACTAGATGTTAACATAACAGAACTCAGTCTGACAAATACCCTCACATTTCAGCTAAGTTAGAGTGTCCCGTTCAGCTCTTTGGTAACCAAAAGAATTACAAGTAAAACCGGTCGTTTGTTTCAAGTAAGATGTCAGAACTCTTTAAAATAACCAACATAGACACAATGCATTTTAAATGACAAATAATAACAGTGCAAACCTACACACCAAAAACCAAACAAACTATTTTTGCTTCCACAAACAAGCCGTCGTCGTTACTCCAATCTCTCGGCCCACGTTTCGTTTTCTATTCCAGACACTTCCGACGGTCCGAACCTTAAGGAGAGATGGTCTCTTGTAGAAACTGGTCGGTGTGCTCTTCGTCTTGTGTACTAAAGCTGTCTGACTGAAAGGCGCTGACAGAGCTGCCTCGGTGAAGTTTGAGATGTGACGCACCTCTTTGGACCCACAGCGCTGACAAAATATCCATCAACTTGAACTACTACAGCCAAAACAAGCAGTCACATAGTAATTCCTTCAATACAACTTTCGTTAACAGCTTCACCAAAAAAAAAAAAAAAACCCCACACAAATCTGAGTGTTAATGCTGAAGAGTGGAAATAAAAGGCTGAACAAAATAACAGAAGTAATTGCTAGGCTTTGAAAAGATGAGTCTAGTATTGCCACTGAAAGCAGAGTTACCTCCAAAATGAAGGTCAAATTTGATTAGATTGGTTACTTTATTTCTGAAGAGCTATAGGTACAGCAGCGCTCTGTCTACTGCTTGAGTTGAGCGCTTGATCTACCTTAGATCCGCATGTCTGCCCACACTACAACATCAGGTAGCGCTGCCTGGATTAGCGGGCGCCAAGACCTTCTAGAGTTCAACTCCTGGTCTTCTGCCCTCAGTCAATCTCTGGTGCCGAGAACACATTCTGCCTTTGCCAAGGGGCCATTTCTTATCCTAACTGCTGCTCTGTTCACATAAAGTGCTGTTAGAGTCCTGAGAGTTGGGAAGGGGCATGTTTGATGGAGAAACAGGGCATGGGTCTTCACAGTCTGTGAGTTCTCCATCCCTCTCGCAAATGACTGTCATGGGGCTACTGAGGATCCGGCTGCGGGCGTTGTACTTGCTGCTGGCGGCAGAGGGCGGTGTGCGGGATCGGCCGTATTTTGACCCGATTAATGACGGGGACGTTGAGAACATTCCCTCGTTGCGCGCCCAGTCCTCGGACGCCCTTTTGCTCCGGCCCGGAGAAGAGCAGGGGCTGTCGCCCGTCGGAGATGCTGGGTCGAACGAGGAGTCGAGAGAGCGAGTCCTTTGAAAGCGTGGGTCGGTGCTGCGCAGCATTTCGGCGGCAGACATGCGGAAGCTGGTCTCGGAGCGACTGCCTTTCTTAAGCAGGAGGGCCTTGAAGGTGTCACTGCTGGTCGGGGATTTGCGCAGGCTGCGCTGTATGGAGCCCATTTGCCGTGGCAGGGAGGAGGTCAAGCCGGGGGCCATTCCTGTGGGGGTGACCGGTGGGGATAGAGGACCTCGAGAACGGTCCTCTTCGGATTCCTTACGCCCCAGGACCTTCCGCTTTGACCTAGAGACAAAAGTAGAATAATGTCAAATAAATAATACCATATCTGTTGAAATGATGGATTTTCCTAACCCTTCACATAAAGTTAATCTTAAACAATAATTTAATAAAACAAATTTAAAATGAATTATTCATTTTTCATACTGTAAATTGTGTTATGCCTAAAATCACTTGTAGCTTTTAAAACAAAATTTTTATTTTTATTTTTATTTAAATCAAACATTTTGATTGAGATTTAAAATTGAGAATTGAGCATCCTTAAACCAAAAGGTAAAACAAACAAACAAAAAACATTTAATATCAGCTCAAGCTTATATTAGTTAGCAGTAGGCTGCAGTTCATAAACAAAAATAAAGTTTGTGTTTGATTTAAACTATTATTTAGAGAATGACAGAGCTGCCAATTTATTGCCGACTTCAATTCAATTAACAACTAATCTAACTACTCCTGAAGCAGAACATCTTGAATAAGATTCAAGTCAATTTTAGTGATTAATTTTTTCAGTCTTGATGAGCCTATCCCCTTCATTGATTTCTGTTCCACTTTCTCATTAAACTCCACTAGCCTCCAGCAAACCAAAACTTCACTGCAGAATTGGAAAATCAGGAATATCTTAATGCAGGATATAAATAGCAGAAGTGTGTGAGCATGTGTGTGTGTGTGGCGGGGGTTGTTTAATACAAATTCACTCCTTTAAAAGCCAAACCAAAGAGGAATACTGCAAGCATTGCAACTTTATGGAAGTGCAGACATAATGGAAGCCTAATAAACAAAGCAAACTGGGCAAAATGCCCAGCGTTATTTTAACCCAGTGGGCTGTTCGTTCACTTCACCAGTAGGGGGACCTTGGGTCAATGAAAGCTAGCTAGCATTTGTGCCCAGGATCAAATCAAATTCATTAGCATGGCATAAATGCTACAGATTAGGGAGCGTGGGATTATCTGCGGGATGGAGCAAATTCATCCCACGTCTGAGATGCGCTGGGAGATTATGGAGCTAATCCCACCCTAGCATCCCAACGGGAGGAATACGCCGACAGCTAATTACTTGCCAGACCGCACCTCGTATGTTGGGGGGTGTTCGTGTTCAACTGGTCCAGGCTGAACGAAAGAAGGAAAAGGAGGATTGGAGAGAGATCAGGAAAGACCAAGGAGGAAGAGAATGACAGATATGACACAGTGTGGGAAAATGACAAAGGATGTAAAAGCAAGAATCGTGTCAGAGATACAATGTCTAAAATATCTACGGGCAAAAAAAATCTAAATATTAAAAAATCTTTTTGAAAAATAATATCTTAAAATGATAAAATGTTATATTTAAAATTTAAGATTTTATTTATTAATGGTTAATTCACCTAAAAATGAAACTTCTGTCATTAATTTCACACCCGTAAGACCTTCGTTCATCTTCGGAAACACCAATTAAGATATTTTTGATAAAATCCAATGTGCCTGTGAGGCCTGCATTGACACCAAGTTAATTTCCACCTTTAATGCCCAGAGAGGTAATGAAAACATTTTAAACAGTTCATGTGACTACAGTGGTTATGAAGCGACAAGAATACTTTTTGTGTGCCAAAAAACAAAACAAAATAACGACTTCATTCAACAATATCTAGAAATGGGCTATTTCAAAACACTGCTTCTTGAAGCTTCGAAGCTTTATGAATCTTTTATTTCGAATCAGTGGTTTGGAGCGTGAAAGTCACGTGATTTCAGTAAATGAGGCTTCGTTACATCACAAGTGTTTCAAATTTTCAGTGGTTTGTGTGACTTTGGCAGTTTGATTCCCGCTCCAAACCACTGATTCGCAACAAAAGATTCATGATGTGTTTTGAAATCGCCCATCACTAGATATTGTTGAATAAAGTCATTATTTAGTTTTTTTGACGCAAAAAAAGTATTCTCGACGCTTCATAACATTAAGGTTGAACCACTGTAGTCAAATGAACTGTTTTAAATATGTCTTTGGTAACTTTCTGGGGGTTTGAAAGAGTAAATTATTTTGCTGTCAATGCAGGCCTGACTGAGCTATCAGATTTGATAAAAAATATCTTAATTTATGTTGCGATGAATGCAGGACTTACGGGTGTGGAACAACACGAGGTTGAGTAATTCATGACAGATTTTTCATTTTTGATTAAAATTAGAAAATAGGATTATTTGTATGCATCATTTCTGAAGTTTAAGCATAAAACAGACAAAAGGTAAGACCAAAGAGGTAAAATAATACACTTATTTTATGATACAACAGTTTGGGGAGAGCCTTTTTTCTCTCCAGCATGACTCCATGTTACAGAGCAAGGTTCGTGAGGAAATGATTAAGTCTGGTGTGGACCTGAACCACCCTGAACAACTTTGGCATGAAATGGAACATGGACTGTGAGCCAGTCAAGCAACCAGGCAAGTTCTTCCAGTTCAGACTCCATAAAGTACTTCATTAAGGACTTTGCTTTGAGTGCAAGAGACATTGTCATTCTGGAATAGAAAAAGACCCTCCCAAAATTGTTACAACAAAGGATTCTACTCCAAATAATGTCATGTGTGCTGTACCATTGGAATTTTCCAATTAATGGGAAATGCAAACCCTCTAATCAGGAGGAGGCTTTCCATGTATTGCTGATGATTTTGTTCTATAATATGTAATTTCGTTTTTCAAGTAAATTCATCTAGTTTTAAGCATGTTTATGAAAACAAGAAAAATACTGAATAAATACTGATTTTTGCAGTTAAGTCCTTCAAAACATGGTAGGTCAAATCTTATGATAAATGCTGTATACAGTGTGGTTACAATCTAGCTTTCACTCAAGCTTTTTTATTTGATTCATCTAAAGCTCAGTTTTAGAGTGGCAACGGGCAAACCACAGGATTTACTGAACACATATAGCAAGGATATCTTTTGCTCTAATATATGTGTGAGATTGCAGCGACCAGAGCATAAGGAAGAGCAAAGCCGCACACACACACACACACATACACACTGTAGCAGAGGAAACCAAATCCTCTCGAATGAAATTGTGTGACGTGCTAAAGAACTTCAAAAACCTGCCCATTACACGTGACTATGGAAGAGCCTGCATTCATAATACGGCTGTGTGAACAAAGACACAACAACATAATAAATTTTAAATAATGCCCCATATGGAATGCAACAGAGGTGCATTTTCACGTGAAGAACCGCAGTAAGGCTATGAGCGCTTTATGACTAAATTAGAAGAGAGCGCATGTTTTTTTTTTTAACACAGCCAAACTGTACATGAGCATCTAGTGGAGTAATACATCAGCCTGGGGCATTTCTCAATCTGACACACAGAGACCACAGAAGCCCTACTCTTTACAGGCTGCTTTCCTTCCACGCTCTATCTTTGATGAATGTATCTGTGATTGGATAGGACAGCCCGCTTTAAAGTTATGAATGCGGTTTATGGGAGGTGGGAAGGATGGAGTGGAAAGGAAGTAGATGAGACTGGAAAAGGGTATACCAGCAAAGTATTTGGGAATTTACCTGTGAATGGCAGCAAACAGGTCCTCTGTGGTGCGGGGCCGAGTGGGGGTCACCATGTCCCCACAGCTGTCACCGTTGATGCTGGGAGATTGAGCAACGTCCAATGTGTTGGACTCAAACACTTCTCCTGGTAGAACATACATATATTAAACTCATATAGTAATGATACATACATAAATACATTGCATGTTGAGTTGTTATAAGCATTGAGTTTCCATCACCAAGGTCATGGGTGTGAATCCTTGAATGCGATACATGTCGATTTTTTATAAAAGCATCTGCCAAATGCATAAGTGTAATGAATGTGTACTGATGATAATAAACTTCAAAGGCAGAGTCTAATGACATGAAAATAAATGAACACACCGCAAACAGGACCCAGCTGACAAACAGATATTGTCATTCTAGAACTCAGTATTATGTCATGTCAAAATGCATAGGCATGTTTGGACAAACTTGTCTAAAGAAAACATTCAAAATATAGAGAGGAAAACCTATGCAGATAAATACTGTTAGAGCTTGAAATGCTTTTATATAAAATATCAGAAAACATTAGATTTAAAAAACAATTCACCAAAATCCCACATTTCATATAAGTAAGACATCCTACAGCCATCAATAAATCTAAGGACATACACATATATATATACGTTACACGCTTCAAAAATAACACGTGAAGACAGTAAAAAAAACCTGCATGTTTAATATTGTCTTACATTGTTATGGTCGTATCCACCTTTCCAGAGTTCAGTTGCACTGCTCTGCTCTCCTCTCATCTCACATCTGCACTTGCCTGAGACACTGAGGGTAATCTCACGTTACGCGCTCTCTCTATACCCCTCCCTCACTTCTCTCCTCCTCTACCCACTGCCAGCTCCACCCCCCGTCCCATCCTGTTTAAACAGCTTTCCCTAAGGAATGATGTCCCATTCTATCCTGACCCTGACTAGTGAGGGGGAGAGTCTGCGGACATGGTGACGTTGAGAGAGATACATATTTTCTCTTTAGCTAGATGCTAAAATAGTTTTATTAAAAATTTAAGAGAAACATTTATAAAAGTCTCAATATGTAAGCTGCACACCCTCATTAAATAACCACTGCTTTAATTAACACATTCAAAAGTTGTCTGGGTAAAGGTACGGTCTGTCTTCTTAATAGTCATTATTTAAAATTAATAATATTTAGAATATTTAAATATTTCATATGTTATATGTATTTTATTACCTGCAACTTAATTTATTTGCTCATTTCCTTATTTACCTGATGTTTTGGGAATATTATAAAGTTGTGTAAAATGCATTCAAAACTGGCTAGAGAATCTATAAATGAAACAATAAAAACAGAAGGATATGAGAGAGTGGTTAAACAGAAGTGAGAAAAGGCTGAAAGAATCAGAAGTCAAAGGGACAGATGGTGAAAGGGGAGGGGAGGCTAAATGAATGCAGTGAAAGGCTTGGAGAAAGACACAGTGAGAAGTAAAACCAAAAAGTACTAAATCCAAAGGGCTGCTTGAGTAATGTCCCATTCTAAGCCCTGATACACGTTGGAGGTGAGCAAAATCAACACCTCTTGCCTTAAAAGCATACCTCTATAAACAAGTTTTTCTTTACAATGCTGTTTTAATACAAGCTGAAGGGTTAATGTGCATCACCTATCATCTCTCTTTATGTAATTAAAAGCTTGGGATCACATATGTCATCCAATAGTGCTCTGACTCTTTAAAAAGAGTATTTAAAATTGTATGATTTTGCGTCATCCAGTTTTATAAATGACCTCCACAGAGTAAAATTAGGAAAATCTAACTCACCACTTTCATCATCTTTAGATCCAAAAGATCCTGTGCTGCTGGTTACATCATCATCATCATCATCATCTCCCTCTTCTTCATCCTTAGCTTCAATGGTTCCCATGTCTGTATCAAGAATGATGGTACCAGAAGTCTGGGAGGATTTTTGAGCGTCACAATTTGTGGGAGAAATGTCTCTTATCTCCTCAGGAGGTGCAGAAATACCAATTCTATCTTTCTCAGTTGTGTCTTCCTGTTCTGGCACAGGTGTGGGGTCCAGACCTTCAGGTGTAGTTGTAGAGATGTAAATGTCATTTTGAGCACTCAGCAAATCACTGACATGATCCACTGAAGAAAAGGTGAGAGATAATGTTGGCTTTTTGGAAACCACAGGAGGCTTTTTCTTGGGTGTAGTGTTTTGTGGTGCTTCTGCAGGTGATGAGTGGGCAGTATCCAGACCATCTACTTCAGTAGTGGCCTTACCCTTGCCAAAATCTATGGACCCATTTGTAAGGCAGGATGTTGGTTCAGAATGTGATTTTACATCACAGACAGGTTGTGCTTCAACATGGCTATCCTGGCTAGGCTGGATGGAGAGTTTTTTTCTCTGGAGATGGTCTTAAATTTGGAGGTATTGAAGAAACCTGAGGAACTGTGGGATGCCCTGGTTTTTGAGCCTTCTCTGGTGTTTGGGGTCTGGACAACTGGCTAACTTCATTGTTTTCTGGCCGCTTTGCTGGTCGAAGTTGCACACTCTGCAGGGCAAATGGGGTGATCAGAGGCATGCTAACCATACTAGGCTGCTCAGAGTGAGGCGACACTGGTCTCCTTTCTGAGTTCACTGGTTTTAGGCAACCCTTAATTTCCTTCAAGCAAGCAGAAGGTGTAGGTGGTGTCATACTGGGTAGGAGTTGATTTTGTGGTGGAGAATAAGCAGGGATGGTGGAAAAAGCAGGCAGTGGTGGTGGTGGTGGTGGTGGTGGAGGAGGGCTGAAAGAACTATTGAGCCCCGACAAGGCAGGGTCGGTCAACACTTCTGGAGGTGGAGGTGGTGGAAATTCAGGGGAAGAATTGATGAAAGTAGGGCTCATGGATACTTGTTGATGGGGGGTGGTGGGTAAAGCGGGTGGCGGAGGAGGAAACTTCTGATCTGTATTGCATACAGGGCTGGAGGGTGCAAGGGGAGGAGGAAAGGATGGAGAATTGAAGGGTACAAGTGGCACAGGGGCAGCTGGAAGAGGAGGTGGAGGAGGAATATTGTTTCTGTTGGAATCGGAGGTGTTAGAGGAAAGAGAGGTGGAAGAAGAGGATATGGATACAGATGAGAGCAAGGATGACTTTCTTTCAGGCACTCTGGGTTTGAGCTTGCTGCCTGATGGGGACATACATCTCATAAAGGAGGGGACAGGAGTCCCAGCTGTTGGAGTATTGGATTGACTTGAATATCCACTTGATGGAGAAGTTAACCGATGTACCCTGTCTGGCGATGAGGTGCCTGTTCTGGGCTTCGCACTTCCTTCCTGAGCAGGAGGAAGAGTTGTCTGGTTACCATTGTGGAGGCCTCTTCCATTTGCCATCTCACCCACTTGTCCAGCAGAAAGTAAATTGGTGCATGGGGACTGAGTTTGATCTCCAGATGGGCGAGGATAATCCATGTAGTAGCCCCAAGAGTCTGCATAATCAGAACGGAGGCTACTAGTGTCACTCTGAGAAGGTGTGACATGACAGATGGAATACACATGAGCCATCCCTGCTGCTGATACACCGCTGCTGCCTGCACTGATGCTGCTCTGGCTCCTGGGACGAAGCATCCAGGGGTCCTCATAGTCGCTACAAGGACTGTGAGATGGTGAGGTGGAGGACCCTTTGCCTTTCAGCCCATTCTGAAGTGACTGCTGGAGCGTGGCAATCAGTGACTCATTGAGAAGAGAGCCATTGCTAATATCTGACCCTACAATATTGGCAGTGGGGGAGCTGGTTTTCTTAGGTTTTCGTCGTAGAGAGTCTGTGCGTGCTGGTGGAAGAGGTGGTTTTTTAGGCTTGCGTAGAGAGATGGAGCGTGACAGTGAGTGGTCACTGTACAAGCTTGTTCTGTCTTCTTGCTGACCCAGGCACTCATACATACTGTGTCTTGCTGCTCTTCCTCCTATACCATGACCATGGCCACTTCCCTGGCTTCTTGACCTAAGGCCTGAATCCAGATGCATGGAAGTGTAGTAGCCATCATTGTCCATAGAGTAGAGTGAACTAGAGTCTGTGCCTTTTGAGGAGCGCTCAAGGCTACTATAGAGATGATTTATGGGTGTTGAGCAGCTGGAAGTCAGTGTCCTTCTAGGCAAGACATTCTCAGGAGTGTCATAAATCCATTGCTCATCTGAAGACATTGTTCCTGCGGCAATGGTGCTGTGGCTGTGCAAACTGCTATCGGACTGGCCAGTCTCACTACAGGTATCCTTCATGCCTGCTTCTGGTGTGTGCGATCCTGTGCCTACACTACTAGTGCTTTCACTATTGACAGCCGAGACCATGCTAAGAGGTCTAGCTCTAGTGTATGGTGACCCAGCAAGTGGGCTCTGGCCAGGGCTTGATGTGGTGTGAAGTGCAATAACCTCAGCAGAACATGACAGAGTAGCATTAGGTATAAGGGAGGTCGAGTAGGCTGCATGTGGAGAAACTACACAGGCTGGACCTGAGACAGATCCCCACTCCTTTTGAGTACCTCTCACCTCCTGAGATTTTGGCCGGGCTTGGGTACATACCCTGGGGGCATTCCTCATGTGTACCACAGTATCATCTACTTGTAATTTTCCAATCTGCTGAGGTGCTTTTGCAGCAGAGTCTTCTTGCCTGAAAGGGGTGCTGCTGTAGAGGGGCTCTGCATTCAGTGAGACCCGTGCACCTCGTGGCAAGCTGTGAAAACGTTGGATATCATTGCCAAACTGTGGTGCCATTACAACAATAGAACTTCCAGGGGAGCTCCCGTCATAAACAGAAGAGATGTTTGTGGCAGAAGTAGAGATGCCTGCCATCTGAGCAGCAATTCCTTGGCCCTTCTGAGCTCGTATTCTCCTCACAGAGGGTGGGACAATTTTCACCTCCTCAGTCTGGCAACCAGAATCTTTTGTTATAGATCTATGGAGGGTTGAATTCCTATTCATGACTCGCCCAAGTGTTGAATACTGTCCAGGGATAAACATGGACTGTGGCCGAAGCTCTCCTCCACGCCCTTTAGCGGCTGTAGAGGAAAAAACATAAAGGAGACAATTATGACAAATACTACAGCTGCTTGTTTCTCTGCTTTTCTTCCCTTCATCTCTTTGTGACATCAGCTGCCAATCAGATTAACCCTCTCTATTGAGAGCTAATTAATTTGATTATCTAGAGCTACGTGTGGCATGTTGATGACTTCTGGAAACTTTGATTAAGGTTGATAACTTAATGGCTGGCACCAAACATGTTGTCCATTCCTGAGTGTCACGGAGAGTCAGTGGTCTTAGTAAGCTGGTGCTCAAAGGAGGACAGGCAGATGGTGTAGCAGTATGACAACACTCTCACACAAACCACACATCTTTATGGGCTTATTTATTTATGCATGCAAAGACGTTTCTATAGTTTAGTTGAAAACCACAGGCTGTTAATGTATTACGTTTCCTGTTACAATCTTACACACACAGCTGAGTGCAATTTTGTATCTTCTGAATGTCACACTCAATGTTAGAGAATAAATTTCCATACAACAGTAATCATGACATTCTAACTGCCAGACAGAAACTGGTCTTAAAAGCATTTCTATCAGATCCGCTTAAGTTTTAGAGCAAGGGATATGACACTGGTGTACAAAGTTAGCCCTCACCCCTGCATGTATAAACAACAGAAGGGGACTTAATGCAGATTTATTGTGCATCGCTATCAGCAAAACATCTTTAAAGAGCTTGACACTCTATTTCTCCCCCACACCCAATCTGTTCTTGCATAGAAGGGCTCATTAAAAGCATATCTACAAATAGCAAATACAAAGAGTGATACAGAATGCCCTTTCCACAATCCGCATAATCTGGCATGTGCGCAAACAGACACAGCATTTTAACATGTATGTTAGTATGTTAGTGTTATTGAAAATTATATGAACTATCTGCACAATCTACCCCTCCCCCTCCCGCTTCATTACTCTCCTGATAAAATATAAAGTGTTTTGCCAGAAGAATCTGGATAGGAGGTTATGCAGTGGTTTCAGTTGGCTGCAAAGCAAAATGTGGAATGCCATCTTCAACAAAGGCTCTAAATATGAGCACTCACATACATTAACAGGAAGCAAACTAAATAGAATCAGGGACAGTTACCCAGGGGAGTGGTGGGAAATGGAATGCGGGATGCAGCTGTTGGATGCTGAGATTATATAACAGAGCGTTGAGAGAATGCATGCAAGAAATCCCTATTTAGGGCATGAGAGATTCTGTAATGATTAGAAAATCAATAGATGATTTGAAAATAGACTTATGAGATAGTAATTTTAAATTGGAGTAAATTTACTTAAAATGGGGAAGTCAAAGAGCTCAGATTAGGACGATCCTAAACCTTCTAAAGTCAATGCACAGAAAATGCATTGAGATGAGAATGAGAGGTGGGGTCATGACAAACTACATTATATGGTCATGACAACTACAGTACTACTACAGTTCTACATGAATATGACTAAAGTCATCTACATGGAAACGGGCGAGGCAGGAGCAGCAGCACAGAAAGCTGGCAAAGCCATACCATACCTAGTTCCTGTTGGACGCTGTCAGGCACCCCTGAAATAGTCTTTCTTCGCTTAACCTTCTTGGGCCGGCGGACCAGAGTGTCAGTGTTTATTAGGGAGCGGCGGATACTGGCCTGCCTGTCAAAAGTCTCCCCTGGAGACCAGTTGACGAGGGCAGACAGGCAAAAGGGCCAGTTAGTAACATACATGCATCACACATGCAGAGCACACACACATACTATACCAGTAAACTTTCATTCAGAGCCACACACATTCCGCATAAGCAAAATAATGTGAAAACCAGTCCAAAATTAGACAAAGACAAAACTGCATATGTATCTACACTCACTCATGTTTAAGCGTGTCTGTGTCAAGAATGTAATTAACTATATGTTGGGTGGACAAAATACAGGAGTTCAAGAAACAGCTATTAAAAACCCAAATTTGTTCCAATAATAAACATTAATATAATTGGGGGTTATGACTGATTTGAGTAATTTAATTTTGACAATATATGTATGTACTGTGTTTGCCTTTGTATGAGAGTATGGTGGTTAATTACTACTCTGATATATATATGTATATATAATACTCTGATCTGTTGTACTCTAGGGCAAATTCTAAATCTAAAGTTCTTACTCTATACGAAGTATATAAAAGAGGAAACCCTGGTTTGAAACATAACATTAAAAACAGCATTTTATACAAAAGCACTTTGTGCAAGATGTGCTGTTTAACTGCAAAAGCAAGGGAACCCCAGAGACTGGGTACTGTTGACTAAGCCTCAGCACGCTGGGATGCCTGACTAAGTCACAGAGCTGACAGTCTGAATTAGTGTGTGGCGTGTATTTGTGTGCGCTTTAAAGTCTAATACAGCTTCTTCCTGAGTCATAGTGAAGTTCAGAATTTTTTGAAGGGATTGGACATAGAGCTTATTCTGTCTGAAGAAGACGAGTAGGAAAGACTGTTCTTTTTGATAAGTTGTCTGTATATTCATAGTGATGCACAGCTGAAATTGTGCATTGGCAGGGAGACTGAATGTTCAAATAGATAACTCTCAAATGTCAAAGAGATAGAAGGAAATGACAGAACTGTAAATATGAGAACTGTTAATACCCTCAGACAAATAGATGTTAGATCTATCCATGTGGCTATACATCCAGAACAGGCAGTATGTAGTGATCATGCATGCAGTGCTCAAATGTTATGTACAGACACATCAGTTAAGAACAATTTTTGAGGAATTGTAACTAAATTCCAGTTACAAATTCTAAGATTTTACTGATTTTGATGAACGATCCACATTAAAATAATGTAACGTCACACTCAGACCAGCAATATGAATTCTAGACTGACAAACATATGGACTCATTGGAGAGACAACATAGAACACATTTGAAATGTTTCTGCAGTGCTGGCATGTTTGACTGACAGCTGATGGGATATATTTCTTACCTGTGACATCGATAGGGACAATATCTGTGAGAACAGCCTGAGCCTGCTGCCTCATCTTCTCTTCTGGAGTGGGCAGGGGCGGGGCTTTGGACCGTGACATTTGTCCATCAACCTCAACCCCCTCCTCCTGTGTGGAACTTTGTGCTCTCATTTGACAGGAGTCTTTCTCTTCCTCTCCTGAAGATGCTGTGGACTGAAAAGAGAGAAAACTCAGTAAGTTTCATGGCTACAGGGGGTTTATAGAGAAAAGTAAACAATAAACAAGAATGCATTTTTGAGACTAGTAGGGAGTTAATATTCAGACTCAGAGCTCCTACACCCCTTAATTCTCTTTAGCTTTTAGTCAAGGGTTGTTTAAGGGTTGTGTGCCCCAACGTATTGGAGTATACAGAGTGGTTTCATGGTCAACTGACTATCAAACCACACACACACACAAACACACTGAGAAAATCAGAGAAAGAATAGAGAAAGGGAGCAGAGAGAGGGAGAAAACCAGTGAGGCGTTAAAACTCTGTTCATGCATTGTGATTCTGAAATGAGAATCGCCGTTTGCAGAGTTACAACAGGACCATCTGAAGTTTCAATCCAACACCTGGGCCTCCCTCAGCCTCCCAAACAAACCAACTGTAGTTAAATCACTACAATACATTTAATTATCCATCCAGGTCACTAACAATAGTCAAAAACCTATTCACAGCTGTCTGAGTTCTTGTTTTACGTTTCAACATTTCATTACCCGTCCTGCCTCAGTCAGAGTGAAATGACTTTCAGTGTACAATGAAGAGTAGGAAGAATATATCACATTTTAGTGACCAATTCTACAATGGAACAGCAGTTAATATTATTATTAAATATGTTTGAATGACAGCTAACCTTGATATGCACATATAAAAGATAATGTAAGAATACTTTTTGTTCTCCTGAAAATAATAAACTTTCTCCTGTATTTTTCTTCTTTGTAACCCCAGAGCTCTTTAAAATTATATAAACTGTCCGTTAGACCATAAAAATATTCCAATATTATTATTGCCTTGATTAAACCAAAAAAATAAAAAATAATCTAAAATACTGTGATTCTTCTGAATATTTTGCTATATATGGTCATTTTAGCTTTTTCTATAGATTTTAAAACAAAAATAAAACAAAGCATCAAAAACTTTTTTCAGCAAACAATTTTTATGTTTCATGAACTTTAGCCATGGAAATAACAACTTGAAAAAATAAAATTGCTTTTCAATGATAGAACAAAAATCAAGAGAAAGAAATAACATGAAAAGAAAAGAAAAAGAGAAAGGAACAGAAGTATTAGGCCAGTCCAGAACTGTAAGCTGAGTTAACCTCATCCCAGTGGGCTGGGAAAGAAGTTCTAGGCTGGTGAAGGAGGTTAAAAGGGCATGGGATCCCTTAGGGTGGGCCAGGGGCAGCAGGAGGACAAAAGGACCCCCGAACCTATGCTTTTACTGGGCCTGACCTTTCCAGGGCCCCTGAACGCAGTGTGATGAGGAGCAATAAAGAAACGAGGGAGAATGAGGGCAAGGGTATGGTGTGCTATAAACAAAACCGCATGATTTCTTGCTAAAACGTTTATGATTGTCCTATTGAGCCTATTCAGTAAAAGCCCCTTTCTTTCAAAGCTTCAGTTCAATGCTCATACGCTAAACAGCCGCTTTCTAGAACAAATATCTTAGTAAATATAACTATTCTAATACATTGTGAGTAATATTTTCATTAGAATGTCAGTCTCCTGGGGTTCAGCTCTCATAATAGGCCCACACATGGCTGACTGCATTAATGAAGCCAGCAGAGATCCTGAGGAACTGAGGCGGGAACTCTACAGAGGCACATGTGATTCAGTACCCAGAAGCCATCTGCAGGTATCTGCAGACACTCTCCAGCAGAGGGCAACCAAATCCAAGAGGCTGCTACACGGCTTTCTGATCTGATATGATAACAGATCATTCTGTTTGTGGCCAATAATCAATATGGTGGCAAATATTGTAAATCTTTAGTAACAAAAAAATTCCTTTACACCATATGAATCCATGTTTACAAAAAAGGCATCAAAAATGTTTTAGTACATTTAAAAAAACAAAAACCACATGAAATGGATTATAAAAATAATAATAAGGGTAATTATTATATTTAATATAAAGATATGTAATTATATTTTTGTTATTATTAAATATTATTCATTCTGTTTCAAACATCAAGTCCAAACCAATAACAATAAAAACAGTGAAAAAATGCTAAATATGGTGTCTCTGATATGTTGTTAAATAGGCCTACCTTTTTGTCAGCGTCATCACCTTCGATTTCCTCATCCTCATGTTGCGAGTTTGAGGAGCCTGAGAAGGTGGGCCCCTGTGAGTAGTACTGTGAGCTGCGGAAACCATCTTTCCTCAGTTTATCACATTCTGTGGGAACAGAGCAGACACATCAGGACCAGTTCAAAAGTAAGTCTTTCAATCATGAACTGAAGTTTAGAAACAGTGTTTATTTAGCTCCCTCTAGTGTTTGAGAAAGAAAGGACCATTTGTAGGTCTTCATGAAAATGACGAATGATGGAAATTGTTTGATCCAGCAAACAATAAAATAATTCAAATAAATTTTGTGTTTAGCACCTTTACAAGAAAGGTATTTTGGATGAGAGAGAACTAGAGATTAAAAAAAAGAGTAAAAGACTGAGAGCTATTCCACTCTCTCTCTTTCTCCATCTCTGTGTATGTGTGTGTGTGAGTGTGTATGACAGACTGCAGACTGCATCATGCTGGCTTTATAAGCTAACTGTTGCAGATGGCAGCTCCATCCCCTTGGCACACATCCCACAATCCCTTCAGTCATTCAGTCAGCTGAATCCAGCAGTCTCTGCTGACAAAAAAAAGCTCATCTGCTGCATGTCTGTCATTATTTTCTGGTTTTATGACACTGCACTGCAGCTGTTCGATGCACTCCATTAAATAGCTTAATCGTGTAATTTCTATGCCACTAAAGGCAACAAACTGAATCGCAAAAATATTGGCTTGTTTCGCAAAGTTTTCCCAAACTATTCCCTCATCTGCCATTGGTCAATGAAAAAAGAGGAAATTCTCACAATTGAATTGTCGGACTGATCAAGATGCTCAGAGCGATGTTTTGATAGCACCACAGAGTCATAGTATCAAATGAGTGGCTTACTTATGGCTGTCTTTGTATATTGAATTGATATTGAAAAATATTTAACAAAAAAAAAAAGAATTGTACACGTCAGCTTTAAAAATGCCAGAGATCGACCCACATTATTGCACAAGAGCAACATGAGACAAATCAAGAGAGTGTAAAATGACTAAAACAGCCAGACTCTAAAATGTCTTCCACTAATTCTCCAAAACCACTATTTATTTTGTTTGCTAATCCTTTACAGTTTCCTTCAACACTTATTTGTTAGCCAAGCCTTTAAAGAGACAAGCAGGTTTACAAATGCTTTTTAACTTGTCATAAAAAAATCTACATGTGCCTAGAGTTATTTGTTTTGGCAGAATAAAACTGTTTAAGCACTCCAAATCAAAGAGAGACTGCCAAAAAAGAAAAGACATCACAAGTGAGTGGGAAGTATAAACTACATTTGGAAAAGTGTTTGATGGTACAGCTCTACCTTTCCTCATGTCCTCTAGTATTCCGCTCAGGCATCTGAAGGCCTGAAGTGTCTGTTTGAGTAATATGACCTAAACACCTGTGCCTATATAATTAATCAGGCTTCACATCAGCCACCTGCACTGCTAGATCAGTCTTGGGTTACAATTAACTTTCAGGCCAGAATCTGCTAACTGAACCTTGATCTGTACCGCTCTGAGCTGAACTGCTAAATAAGACTCCAGGATGTCACTAACAGGCCATTTCACAGGTGTCCAGTGTGAACTTTAGAACAACGAGTGACATCTGCTGCTCAGTGTGTTTTTCCCATAGCAATGGTTTGAGGTTGATTCTGGTGTTTAAGGTGTACGGCTCGTACCTCTCAGAGCTGTTTTCAAGTTAACTTTGGCCTGGCGGTGCAGGTCTTCCACACACGCAGGTCTGGAACCCGGCAGAAAGACGTTCTCCTGCTGGTGCCATGGAGCCGTGTAGTGCACAGTCCACTTTTTCTCTTCATCCAGATTAGATACAGCTAAAAAGAAACACAAAGACACTTAAAATTATAAATATGCCATAATAAACATTCAAAATGACCTACTTGCACCTGTTTATTGTAGCAAAACTCATGGAACTCAATGCAAAGAACACGCACAAATTGCCAAATGCAAGTAATACTGACCAAATGTGTCCCTTTGTGGACTCACCGGGAGTCAAAACAGAGCCAAACGGACTCTTGCTGGCTTTGATTTCGTTTTAAACTTTTGCTACACTTTTAATTGAGTAAACCCTAATAACTGGAGCCAAAGAGTTACCCAAAGTGAACAGGAAGACCAGTACTACCAAGCAGAGGTGCAAATGGGCCATGAGGTAAAGGGAAATCTTAAAGGAAAGACCCCTGGAGCTGGAACCCCCAGCTGCCCCAACCGCAAACAAACAAAAACAACAGGCTGTTGTTATTATGTGAGGAAAGTAGAGGAGCGGAGGTGGGGGTTTTCTCACAGGTGCGAGGAGCTCTGTCCACAGGTGGCACTGGGCAATTAGGCCGTGATGGCCCATCATGTGAGAGCTGCCAGACTGACAAGAGGAACCCACGGGAGGTCATTGTGTTTATTCATGAGGCATCACAACTTTCAATATAGAAGCGATTTCTTACTCACTCTTCAGAGAGACTAATACATACTGATGTGTGACAGCATATTAATCTAGCAAGGGCTTCTGGTCACAGCTTCAGGTATAACTTGTGAGAAGTGTTTTAAAAGATATTTTCAATTTGAATTTCAAAATAAACAAAAATAAAAACAACTAAAAATGTAATAAAATAATAATAAATAGAATAGAAATACTGAATAATAAAAATAATATAGTGCAATACTCTGCCGTGAAAAAGTTTGGGGTCAGTAGAAATGTCTTAATGTTGTTGAAAGTCTGTTATGCTCAACAAAGCCGCATTTTTTGATCAAATATATTAGATTTTTATAATAATATTTATTATCAATGTCTTTATAAAAAGAGACATTGATGATGCTAATATACAGTTTGGATCCAAAAGTACAATATGAACAGACTGAAAAAACACCAGGGGGAAGGTGGTGGAATCGAACTCAGGACAATCAAACCAAGTGTGAAAACATGTATTTTCATTCTCTCTCCAGGTTTTTCCCTGTTTATTAACCTCGACACTGGGTCTTTGAACTTATTGTCCAAATCAGTGCTGGGCTTCAAAGGGACATTTTCTCTTCAAAGGCATGCTCTGTGAATCTACAGACATCAGGCGAGACAAAGGAGTAAAACACAAGGGATTCAGAGGGCATTTAGTACTGTAGAAAAACAGTTAGTAAGCTGAACGACACGGATTCATCAAGTGTTGAATCTCTGTTTAGGACATAAATTAACTGCTTAAAGTCTGTCAGTGACACCAAACATCAAGCTTCCAAAGTGCAGAGGCCTTTAGCTTTTAGCTGTGTAATATTAAATATTACGTTGTAGAAAAATCGAATCACAGACCTGTCCCTAGAAATTGTCGGAAATATTGATGCACAGTCGGAAATATTGACGCACTTTTCAGTTTTTATTGAATTCATGCTTTTGCCTAGGGTTAGTAACTAAATGTTATGTGATCATGGCTTCATTGGTATGGTAACAACTAAACAGGTCAATAATCTACCAACCAGCTGACTCTGTCACGTAACCAGACCAACAAGGAATCTGCGCAAATAGAATTCCACAGAATTGGAACGTAGAGTACCCGTACTAAACAAAATTGCTAAAATAATGACTGTTTTCTACAAGTGTTCCTGAACACATAACTGCTGAAAAAGATACTCAAGCACATTTGTGCATTGTAACAAGAGGACCATTTGCAGAACGACAAAGCCAGATGCACAAAAAGCATTAAACAACCTTAGTACTCAGTAGGAGAGATAAAAGTGAGCAAGCCCTTTGAAGTGCCTACAATAAATATCAGATGATTCTAGAATGGGCAATACACACACACACACACACACACAGATAGCCCAAACCCCAACCCATTAAACCTGTCTGTGTGCTCTTGGGGAGTGAGGAGAGCGGCAGCAGGAACAAAAACCTGCATTGTGCCCAACATCAACCTCCACATCAGCCTGAGCTCAGCACTCAGAATCAGCCTATTCAAAACTCCCATAATCCCTCTGGTCCTGCTCGTACCCACACAAAACACACACACTTTGCAGCTACCACCACGTGTAGCACTGGAATATGGATGAGCTCATCCACCAAATTTCAGCTCAGAAGATAAATGATCATAATTTAAAAAGGAATAACAATTTTAATTTAATTTTAACTTAATTAATATTTTAATTGTTTATTGAGCTTTGTACTCCTTATTAAACATTATTATTAACATTGGATTATGTTTTTAAGGCTTGCCATTTAATTTAGCTAATTAAGGTATTTTATGGTAATGAACTAGTCTCTGGTTCAAGCTTAATGCATATACAACATTACTTAAAAACATCATATATATTATTTAAATTAAATGTGTTGACAATAAATTCTGATTAATAGTTAAGACATAAAACTATTTTAAAATATTAAATATTAAAATATTCATCAAATATTCAATATCATAAAAAGAATTATTTTCTATTTTTCTTTTTAATATTTCATACTTTGTCTAATTTTCTATACAATAAATTCACAATTTCATCTAAAAAATATTATTGATATTAAAAACAAGATGAGGGCTAAAGTAATTTAAATGTAAAAATATGCGGGAATTGAGCACGTACATTAAATGTTGAGATTTAAACAAATTATAACAAAAAATTAAAACTATTATCGGCTGATAACTGACATAGTACTAATATACTACGCATGTCTAACGTAAACATTTGAAAATTGTGCATATATAAAAAAAACAAACAAAAAAAAAACAACCACTATCATGCACAACAAGGTCATTCTCTGGTCATCAAAAGCAGCATCAAGGTATTAACAAGTTTTGTCTATTAAGTGTACAGGAAATGACTCATCTGTCCATGTTGTAATACAGATTTACAGCTCTATATGAACTCTGAACTTACACACCTGTAACTTAAGACCTGCACACAATCTGACACATTTGATGAAATCCCATCAAATTAAACAAACCACTAGCTGAGAGTTAAACAAAATGCTATTTAAACAAGTTCAGAAAACCAACTAGAAACCCTTATCTTCATCAGCACTGAAAAAAACGAGGCCAACGAATTCTTACCCTTCCGTTTGAAGTATTTAATGACTGACTTGAGTGAAGTCCCGATGAACACCATTATTCCAGAGTGTGCGAGGCAGGTGGACCCTGTGCAGAATTGTCACGGCCTCCCAGTACACGGGAGCGCTGGACAAGTAGTGTGTGTCGACAAGCCTGTGTCCTTTTGCCAACAAGTCAGTATGTGCCTCTCCCCATTTGATCAACGCTTATCGCCTCCACAATGAGCCCCTCCTACACATACACACACCCTCAACGCAACCCTGGGAAACACCTCCTCCTGCCTTACACACACACACACACACACACACACACACTCCCTGGGGCGTGGAGGGAGGGGTGTAGTATATGCCCCTCTGTTCATCTGTGCTTCGGTTACCAAAGAGTTCTCTGTATGATCAGCTCATCTGAAGTATCCGCCCCGCTTCTACCCAAATACAAGCTCATTGGAAACAGAAATCGCAAATGAGATCTCTTTAATCTCTCAATTGTTTCTACTAGGCCACAATTAGCCTAAATTGAGAGTTTTGCTAAAATCTCCGCTTTATTTTTATAAAAAAAGAAGCTTGAATGTTTCTATGTGTCTCCTCTAGAGTCAAAGATGATATCCTGAGAGTCTCAAATTGTGCTCAAATTTGCCAAGATCCCAATTTTTTTTTCTACTCTAATACACAAATAGGAAAGACAAGTCTCCTGTCAACAGTCTTGAATCTGCTCATTTACATTTCTCCAAAGGCATTTTAGCAGAAACATCTGATACTTAAAGCACAAATAGGAAACCAGTTAAGTCTCCTGAGCTCTAAAAAGAAGAACCTCTGAGCAATAAAACTCTCACTTGATGTTTTGCTTTCATCTGTCACACCACCAGGCATGTGTCTTCATACATTCGTCATTCACATATGTGCGCATCAGTCTCGGTCTTCGCTAGAGGACAGAAGGAGCGGGTCTCCCACTGATAAGCTGACTTGCCGTGTTAGCACACAGCCACTGAATCTAGACCACTGGAATATAGATCACACACACACAATCTGCCTCATTGTCTACATGCACACACATGCACACACACACACACACACACACACCATGACCCTATTTCTTTTCATTATGAGGGGGTGCAGCGGGATCTGAATGAAAGGGGGGATGAAGGGTGGTTGAATTTGAACCTGAATGGGGTTGCAAATGATTACTGAACTAAGGAGGTAATGCATTGAACACCCCTCCCCCTTTTATATCCCAATCACCCCCACTGCAAGCCTAAATCACACTTCTAGGCCTTTCTTGATCTTTACTTGCCTATATTTGGTTGTTAAAATGTTTTTATCTGCAACAAGTGAATCTGAAAGGGGAAGCAAGTGTGCATTGCTGTCTTTTACTCGCTGCCAAATTTACACAGTGAGGCTTTTCTCTGCATACGGCCCAAATCCGGCCTCTTCCTCTCGAGCCTATTCTCTCTGCACGTGGATTTGTGTGTATTCCACACTCGCTGTTTCCATGCTGTCTGGCACGTGTACAGTATCAGGATTATGTAGCTGACCGCGGCCACAATAATTAACACGCTATTGTTCTGTTCTCACTTCACAGACGGCTCAACATCTCGGTCTGTCGCTGGAGGATTACAGTCATTCCAGACATTCTATCTCTGTGTGTGTGTGTTTATGTATGCATACTTTGTGACATATCTCATGGCTAGTCACTTAAACAAAAATGGCAAATGTATGACAATTGCACAAAAGTTTGTTTCCCGCATTCAGATGTGAGGAATGTTCGGCGAGTGTCAGAAATTTATTCATGAGATTCCAGGGTTAAGTTGAAGAACAGCCAATCAGAGTGTTTGAATCTCTCACACTTCTCACACTTGGTCTGGGTTTTTTTTGCATCTGACAGATCCACACTCACCCACATTACGTGTGTGTATGTGTAATGGAGCTGTCATGTCCCTCCCCCTTCACACGTATGCTTTCTCAAACCATTTCCTACCATTGTGAAAGGTGAAAATCATCACATAATGAAACTCAAAATGGACTGTCATACAGCGAGGTCCAAAAGTCAGAGAGCACATCAAAAAACTTTTATTTATTTATTTAAGCCTAAACATAAACTGAAAGTTTCAATATTTGGAAAAATTTAAACAAAAGTAATGTTATAAAATAAATTAGCCTTCAGGATTCAACACTATTTTAGGCTACTAATCAAATTTGTGACATTTACTTTAATCTTTCAATTCAACTTAAATCTGGACGTGAATTTAAATTAAGACAAATTTGACAAATTTCAAACAAAATTAATGATAAAAATAAAATAAGCAGCATTTAGGATTCAGTACTATTTTAGGATTAATGACATTCATATTAAATTTCAATTCAACATTTATTTTTCAATCTTTAATTTAGATTCTAATTTTGATTTCTAATTTATTAACATAATTTTTACCAGTGAAATGAATCAGCTTCAAGGTTTGTGCGCACTGGGACGATTATCACGCGCGCTTATCGCCAACATTTAACATCGCCAATGTGAGTGTGCACACCAACGCGCAAAACATCAGGTTTAAAAGCGTCATTAAAAAAAAAAAAAAACGCGTTGGGTTCGTTTTTTGGTTTGACGTGCTGCGTTAGCCAACCAATGAGATTGGTGCTTTTGTTCACATGCCTGGAGCTGGTGAAGTTACAGTAAAATATGACTTGGTGGCACTCAAGTATCAATGTGTTCTCAGTAAGACCGTTTTGTGCTTAAGAAGAAGTAGACGATGAAGAGAAAGTAGATGAAGAAGATAGAACAAGGCAAGATGAATGTAGCTGTTGGTCTCATTGGTGTCTCAACACATAGAACTTCATGACAAATGCCACAGTGACTACAAAAATCTCGATAAGAGGGAGTTGTTATAGAGAGGAATTGCAGATCAAATAGGATTCAATGGCGAGTTTCATTTCACTTAATTTTCTTTCATGTACATAGGCTTGTAACTTTTTACCTTTACCATCGTGTGTGTGCTGCACTGGAGAAGGTTAAACGGAAGTTCAATTAGTGCCATCTACTGTCAGGGAGTGAATTTGCACCGGTGCATCACCAGTGAAAATTACTTGGGTATGAATAAAAAGACGCGTCGAGAAATGTCTCGAAAAGCGCTGGCGATAATCGTCCCGGTGTGCACTAGGCTTCAGGCTGAAGGAAATGCAAATTCATGCCTGGACAGTAGCAGATGCAGCTCAAACCAACCAGGAGAACAAAGTTCAACACTCTCACTTCACCAATAATAATAATAATAATAAATGTTTAACTTAAGTCATTTTTGCTTACTGGTATGGTTGAAATGGATCATCAAAGGTCAGCAGCAAAGACATTGGTTAATAAACTGAGATTAAATACATAAAGTATATGTTATTTAATTATTGCAGGTTTGCATAATATTCTGAGTTTACATTTTATGATTTTTATTCATTTTTACGAATACCGAATCTGTTTTTGTACAAGTGAGATGTTCTCACTTTTAGCCTAGAACTAAAATAACTGGCATGTTTACACAGCGCACACAACGCCGCTGCAACTTACTCCCAATTTCTCTCAACATGGGGACGGGAGAGATGACAGTCAACAGGCTAATTGGGAAAACAAAGTAGCTTTGTTTGAAATAGTAACTCCGATATTTTGTTGTAAATTTAAAAGCAATGTGTTATTTTACTAGTTACAAAAAAAAGTAATCTGATTACGTAACTTGCATTACTTGTAATGCGTTACCCCCAACACTGCTCATTTCTCTTGTTTTGCTGTCCTCTTTATGAGTTAACTTCTATCCTTCCCCATTTCTCATTCACTCTCCCGTCATTGCTTTTGGTGCTTATTAGCGTAATCCCTATTGATTTTTCCTCTTTTTTCCCTCAAAGCCTATCCCCGTGGGTTTGTTGGTCTGATCTTAAAAGCATTTTTCTGATTTTTTCTAGAAAATGAGAAACAGAGTGTGTGGTAGATACGAGGAGACCTCCAGCAAGCACTGAACCTGTTCAGAGTGTTTGTTGAGTTTACTGAGGTCAGCTCTCACATTCTGAACACAAACACAGCTGTCACTCTGTTACAACTAATACAAATATCGAGTGAGGAGAGAAAGTTCGGGTCTTCAGTTTTTTCAGGCTAGGTTGAAACCTTATTTGATCCACAAACAAGTGTCATTCCATGATAACAAATCCTTTGAACTTTGTGGAAAACAGAATTAATGACACTGCAGCATCAGGATTTCAGAGAAGTTAGAGATTAAGCACAAGAGCACATGCACATAAATCCACATATAATTGCAGGTTAGCTAGAAATATTGTTTTCTTTTCTTCAAGGTCAGTCTTAATGACACAGGGCCACTTTCCCACACACCTTTGGCACGCAATCAATCAACTCTCAAGAGTTGAATTTAGACAAACAGTTACAACATATATATTTCCCTCATTTATAACTTTTGTCTACCTTGTTTTAATGACTGACCTGCAAATTAAACAATCACTCGTCCGCTATAGAAAGAAAGCAAGAGCAAGAACTAGAGATGACCATATATATTTACAAGCAGTCTATGTATATCTGTTAAGTAACACTTTACAACATCAGTTAACATGAACTAATAATGAACTGCACTTATAGTGTCTATTAATCTTTGTTACTGTTAATTTCAACATTTACATACAATATTAAAATCTTGTTAACATTAGTTAATGCACTGTGAACTAACATGAACGGAGATTACTAAATACAGTAACAAATATATTGCTCATGGTTAGTTCATGTTAGTTAATAAATTAACTAATGTTTAACTAATGAACCTTATTGTAAAGTGTTGCCATCTGTTCTCTAAAATATTTGTAATGTTCATTAAAGGGATTCTCATCCATAAAAAAAAAAAAAACAATGTGTGAAGCTTAAAGAATTGTGTTATGAAACTAAAAAGCGATGGTCGCTTGTGTGTCCGCATCAATAATCAAGAGAATTCTTTTTTTCTAAAAATCTTTGTGACTAAGTAAATAATGAGAGAATTATCCTTTTTTTGGGTGGAGCATTCCTTTAAATGCCTTTTCCCCCGATTTTATTAGTTTTGCATTTTTTAGTTTATTATATTACATATGGTACATAGGTTTATTTATTAAAATAATAAATAATAAAATAAAAGTACATGCAACTGTAATTAATATTAAATATAATTAAATATATTATTTATTATCATTCCTGTCAGTTTTTCTGTTATTTCATTTTATTGTAAACGGGATTGTACAAGGTTTACTACGAAATTATTTACTATTTGTATTAATACTTAGACAAAATATTATGTCAAATAACCACATCTATAAAATACTTAAAAATTGTAAGAATTTAAATATAAAAGAGAACATGACTATGAAGATACAAAAAAAAATCTGCAGTCAGTTACAGTGGAAGCCTGGAGCTGATGAAGTCACCAACATGAGCCAAGAGGAATCTTTTATTAGTGTAAAATGTGTGCACCCACACAAACTCTGTAATTCTGCCTTTTGCTTCAGACCACAAACACTTTGTATTTACCCATAACAAAATCACCCAATCTCTCACTATGAGACAGTAGCTGTAAAACTCTCAACTGTCTACTGCCACACATGAGACAAGAGGAAATCTGCATAAAAACAAAGATCGCTTGCTTAGTTCAGAAAGAAAGGTAATAAAAGGCTGCAGGGTTGGAAATCTTTTGAAATCAGGCCTGGGCTTATTAGCATTTAGTTTGATTTGCAGATAAGGCTTGTTAACAGAGGAGTGGTCAGCTAAGAGGACAGAAAACACCCAGACAGAACTCCACCGATCCAGCATGAATTTTCCTCAAGTCAGTTGTGTTTATGCAAGAATAGTGACGTATTGTGTTTTGTCCTGAAAAGGAGACTCAAGCCATGTCTGGCCGTAGCGTGTCTGCATGAGAGTATGTGTGTGTATAAAAGGTCAGGCATTGTGTTGAATAATAGGCTTCGGCCTCTCAGTGAAGGCATTCCCTGCTATTGTATCGTCAATTAGAATGTCTAATGGTTAAAGCTTGATTGAATACAGCAACGTACAAGCTAACCGAGGGAGGAGAACCTTCAGTAGACTACAAACGGCATCAGAAATGGTTAGATGAATAAAGTTCTGACAAAAAAGGAAGGAGAAAAAACGAATGGATGAAGAAAAGAGAAATGATTCCCTTTGAAGTCGAGTCGTTCAGAAAGCCACACCTTAGTGAGAACACAAAAGCTGAGCATGAAAGAGAGATGCAGTAAAACATAATTCAAAGGGGAAAGATCAGAATGGAGGGGAAAGCATTAGCTGTAGCTGTTAATGAGTCAGCTTCTTTATGAATTAAAAATCACTGAAAATGTATTCAGATCACTAGTTAATGCGGGGAAACTCCTTCTGAGAAACTCCTGCAGAAATGAGGTCAAAGTGCAATTTTCTCCAGCCAGCTTCACAAGTGTCTCTCTGAGGAAAGCCCTTACATGAATGTTTAGATAAAATGCTGAGTAAAAAAAAAAAAAAAAAGAAGTGGTATAATCAAAGTATAAACAAATACATTTTACTACCAGAAAACAAATAGCTAACAGTTCAATCTGCATATAATATTAAACTGTGAAAGAGGAAATGATATTATCCAAAACAAATTGCACTTGCAATGCTAACTAATAATAACAACCGAATATTAGTCCTATAGTTGTCCTGCACCCCCAGGAACAGTCATATTTGGCCTCTATTTCGGTTTCTTGTCTAAAAGAAAGAATAACCACCCTGGCTGGCTATAAATAAGGCCAACAACGGTCAAACAGGCATGCAATGGCCAGCAAGTTGTCTTTTCTACTGGACACCAGGCGGGTAGCTGTTAATGTGTCCCCCTCACAACAAAGTCTTTTCAGCGAGTTTCTCTCTGAGGAGTTAGAGCCGTTAAGAGCCGTTTGTTTGGACACTGAGGCAGTTTTGTTCAGACATGGTGAGAGCAGTAATTCTGTCCGTATTGTGGGGAGATTTAAGGGCTGACTAAAATTGATTTGTGCCTTTCTGTTTCAATACTATTAAACAGGAATAATTTGACCCATTTCTCTCCATTTAACATGTATGATTAAGAGCAAACTAGCATTCAAAAGTTGTGGGGTAAGCAAGATATTTTAATTCATTTGAAAGAAGTCTCATACTCAACAAGGCTGCATATTTGGCCAAATAAATACAGTTAAAACAGTAATATTATTACAATTTAAAATAAATGTTTTCTATTTACATATACTTTAAAACATCATTCATTTCTGTGATGGCAAAGCTGCATTTTCAGCAGCCATTACTCCAGTTTTCAGTGTTACATGATCCTTCAGAAATCATTCTAATATGCTGATTTAATGCTCAAGAAACATTTCTTATTATTGCACGTTAAAACAGTTAATATTTTTTTGGAGACTGTGATACATTTGTTTCATGACCTTTTGATGATTAGAAAGTTCAAAAGAACAGCGTTTATTTAAAATTGAAATCTTTTGTTCAATTTTCAATGTCTTTATTCCCACTTTTGGTCAATTTAATGCATCCTTGTTGAATATAAGTATCAATTTCTTAATATATATAATCACTTTCACTGACCTTTACCTAGACTGCTTAGCCATTTTCAAGAAACAACTGAGGACGCATATATATTTTTTTTATACTAACACTTACTATTCTGTATCAATTTTAAAATAAATAAATAAAAACCTTGCTACGTGTACTGTGCTGGACTAACTGGGACTGGTCACAGCACTTGCATACTGTTGCCCTATTGTTAGTTTGATTGCTTCTATTGCTCTCGTCATTTATAAGTCGCTTTGGATAAAAGGGTCTGCTAAATGATTAAATGAAAATGTAAAACATCTGCCAAATGCATAAACATGTTTAGTATTTATCCACATGTCTGTGGACCCCATGTACAGCAGCTGTCTGAGGGGAGCCATTACTGAAGAAAAGCTTCAGTTTGAGCACTAGTCTCATGGCACCTCATCAGTTGAAGATGTTCCATTGCAATGACCTGCCAAAGTACACAAAGCTCTCCGTTTCCCCAATGTACAGAGAACAGAGAATTAGATGAGGCAGAACGCATGGAAACAAGTGAACCTCACATACACACACACTTGGGCGTCTCAGGACACATCAGACGTGCACACACACCTTCTAAGTCTTCTGCATTATGGATTTTAGCAACAGGACAAATAATTGGAAAGCAGTCTTTGTTTTAAGCCCTTTGTGCACTAAATGCAATAGGTGCACATGCTGGCTGTAAAAGGCCATGGGGATAGTATGTCAATATAATTTCAAAGACTATGTGCTTGTCTCATCATATGACCATCCTCTAATGCAGCTCATTGAATTCATCAGGATGGACATGTTCTGTCTAGTCCTGTTTAAATTAATGATTGAGACAAAGACCGTCCTGCAAGTGCACATGTGATTTTTCCTTTGATATATGGGACAAATTCAATAAAATTTGAAAGATCAAGACTATTCTTTGAGATAAAAGTGTGTTTGAAAAAGATGTCTGGCAGATAATGATTTAAATTTTACAGGAGGATCATGTGATTAATCAGTGTGCATTTTAATTGTACTAATTATACTAATTACTCTTCATTTCATTGGATAGAAGCATTCAGACCAATCAGCATACAACAAACATGAACTAGAAAACAATTTGCCACTTTTACTAGTAGTCAAATATGATATACTACTGTTCAAAAGTTTGGGGTTGGTAAAATTTTGAATGTTTTTGAAAGAAGCATTTATTTGATCAAAAATACAGTAAAACAAATATTACAATTTAAATATCTGTTATATTACCCTTCAGAACTCTTCAGAATTCTAATATGCTGATGTTTAAGAAAAGATTTCTAATAATGAAGTTTACTATAAAGTTCAAAAGAACAGCATTTATTAGAAATAGAAATCTTTTGTAAGAATATAAATATAAATGTCTTTACTGTCACTTTTGAACCATAATGCATCCTTGCTGAATAAAAGTATTAAAAAAATCTTTCTGACCACAAAAATCCGAATGGTAGTGTATATTAAAGAATAAAAGGGCACCTTGAGTTTTCAGTAGGGCTGGAAGATATAGACAACAAAATGATTAAGGTAAAATTTCAGTTGATATCGCAGTCAATATAATTCACCAACTCATTATTGGCTGGCTCCTACGTCAGTGTCACACGCATGTGTCGTGGTGCTTACATGAACAGCGTCAGCCAATTCTGAGCAGAGGATTTGACGTACAACCCAGAATCGCTGCACTGTGTTCACTACATCAACAGTGTAGGAGACTGACATGGAAGAGAAGAAATTGCTGAGTAAAGTCATTATTTTTGTTTGTTTTATGCACACAAAATGTATTCCCTTCACTTCATAAAATTAAGGTTGAACCACTGTAGTCACATGGACTATTTTAACAGTTTCTTTACTGCCTTTCTGGGCCTTGAAAGTGGTAAATAACATTGCAGTCTAATGGAGGGGAGAAAGCTCACAGATTTCATCAAAAATATCTTAATGTGTGTTCCAAGGATGAACGACGGGTATGGAACGACATAAGGGTGAGCAATTAATGACAAAAAAATTAATTTTGGGGTGAACTAACACTATAATGTAATGGAGAAGGTGAAATTTAACCCACTTTGCTCCACCAGGGCCAATGCTCATCCAGCCCAGCAAGTGTTGCTCAGGCAATCAACATTGACCCTAAAAGGGTGAGGCAAAATCGAAAAGCCTCAAAAGCAATTTATGAGCTGCAGGATGTCTAAGCCTGATTAGGAGACAATAAGCAGCATGGAGCTAGAGTTCCCATAATGGTGGTGGTGGTGGTGGTGGTGGGGGGGTAAATAAATATGTCTGATTCCAATGTACTGGAGCAAACTGACCCATATTTGCCACTACAGACAGGAACCAGTGCTCGATGGAGAGAAATGGGGCATGACTAAGTCACCGTCTACATCCGAAAGTCAAACTTCATCAGATTCTCGACAAATCCCAGGTTTGATGAGGAACAAAAGGAATTTGTTAGGAGTAACAGAGCTCTTATAGGACACTTCAAACTGACAAAACTTTGCAAAAACAAGCAAGCTGACAGAAAATGAGGGCAGCCAATTAGTCAAACGCAACCATGTAAGAGATTTTCAACGTTGTTTTAGTCAGATTTCCACTGAGACTTCAGCCTCAGGGAGAAAATGGAGTCACTGTTGCTGTGGAAACAGGATGTGACGATGCTAGGACGTACCAACGGGACACCAATCTATCTCTTTTGTCATTAACACAAGAGATTCTGAGCATAAAGATGCTATATTACTAACACACACACACACACACACAGAAAACACACATCCACATACGCAGAAACATATCTATATAATCCGGATCAGTCCATAGAGAATCTTGATGGAAGCATGAGCATGGGGATGTGCAAATTAAAAGGCTTTTAATAAGTAAGACACACGTGACAGTTGCCACGATAGTGCAGCAGATATTCATCCCACATTGAAACACATAGTGCTTAATTATACATCATTATTCTTTACACTAATTTACTGACAAGGCTATCATTTAGCCCTCTTGAAGCAGAGAAAATATTCAAATAGGCATCTTTGAGGACACCTGCATTTGGAAAGACTCATTTCCTTAAGTGACAAATAGAGCCTCAAGTGCAAGCTCAAGGGTGAGGGGTTGTGTAAAGGCAGTAATCCTATCCCACAAACCTGTCCTCTCTCTCTGAATTATGCAGGGTAAAATGGAAGCAGGGGTCCGAAATCACTCAAAACGCCCCCTCCTCCTCTCCTGTGTCCTATCAATATGATGAAGCAGCAGAGATGGAAAAAGAGAGTTCATTTCATATAGATCCTAAGACCACTTTGATAACATGCCTCTCCCTCTGAGGACTCCCAAAGGAGTCTGGGTAATTCACTGATCAAATATTGAACTTTAAAACACCTCTGGGATTAACTTTGACAGGGCCCCCATATTTCTCTTTAATAACAATTTTTCTGCGTCCAAATAGGTGTACTTCTTTGCAGCATAGAAAGCAAATGTTAGTATGGTAGTATATATATATATATATATATATATATATATATTTTAAACTTGTAGGTTTGTAGGTTGATCTAATTATGAGAATTATTCTGAGGCAGGTATGGGCAACAGTAGGACACTGGACAATTTGGGATCAGGCATGTATGTTTTCATTGTTATTACTATATCATAGCTAATGAACATACAGGTCAAAGGACAATGCCAACATGGCAGACCAGGTGTGTTATTGAAAGTATTTATAGTACACACAGCTGGATACCTACAAAACACTGTTTAGACAGAGAATTTCTTCATTTAATTTAGAATAAACTATGAAAGTACAGTAATTCCAAACACAGCCAATGAAAACATGAGGAAAACAACAGCAGAGAACAACGTACAATACAATACAGTAAGTGGAATTACTGGTAACTAAAATTACTACAATGTTATCGGTTATTGAAATAAAGCTGAAATAGAATAAAATGTAAATATCAAATGAAAAACGCCAACTTAAAAAAAAAATAGAAATGTTGACAAAATTATAAACTGAACAAGTTTAAGTTGAAGCTCTAAAAATATTAAAAAAATAAAACAAAAAATAAAGCTATTTAAAATATAGGACAAAAGGACCTAATAAAATGACTAAACTGAAAATATAAATATAAAAATTATTCCAATTATTAATGAAATGAATTTATATATAAATAAACACTAAATTACAGTACAATACCATATAATATATGTTTGACAATGTTACTAATGACAGTGTAGCTAATAATTTTAATATTCCGTTTAAAATGTTTGCAATTAGCCTTTCCATGGCAGAGGCGTCAAGAGGACCCCTCTAATTTATGGCTGTAAAACACTGTATAATCAGCGCCATCTAGTGGTCACTATAAGTTAACATTCCTCTAAATGGTTCATTCTGTGAGTCAAGTTTCCAGTGCAGTCACTCAGTGTTCATTTCATGTTCGGCATATCAGAACAATACTTGTGAATTTGGGCTGCAAGCAGGATTAAGGGAGAAACATTTAATGGGGCATAAGTAGCATCCCATTTTCTGTCCATATCTTTGATACTCACTGCCTAAATCCTTCTATTCACATTCTCTTCATATATCTTTTATTTCGTAACAAGTCTCAGAGGAGCCACAGGGGTCTGACTCAGGGCAGTGATAGAATGGTGGAAATCTCCCTATTCTTCATCATTACAGGACCACAACTCTCTCCTCAACTCAGTTCAGAGCCAAATGATTTAGAGAGGCTGTTATGAATCGTACCATTTAGACTCACATTCAATAATTCCACCCTACAGAGATTTTTTTTAGCATTCCAGTGTAAAAACAATCAAAGGTCTTTGCGAGGTCAAGCTTGGAATAAAACACCATGGATATGTTGCTCTGTGACATATTCAAAACTTTTTTCACAGATGACAGCAACTGATGTATATTGTCTACAAGGTCTGAACAAACCTGATTTCATCACTTACATAACAACAGTGCAAACAACCAGTAATAAAGATCACATTTAAGAAACAAATCTGATTTGTGCGCATTGTGAGCAAAGCCAAAGAGCTTTGTGGACAGACGAATAAAATGCTGTTCAGCTGGAAGACCTATTTATCAGAGTTAAAGAGACTTAATTAAAGATTGAGCTCAAGCTAAATCAGCTGCTGTCGATTCACCTGTCCGTTTCGGGATCACAAACACCTGCTGTGTTCAAATCCTGTTGTGGAGGTGTGTGTGTGTGTGTATCTTCAACACATGACATATAAATTGGAGACTGTTTACTGTAATACAACCTGACCTAGAGCTGAATAGAAAGTGAAAAGTGAAAAACTGCAAACTAAATCAGATACACTAACATTTCAATGCTAAAGAACAGGGATGATTTTTTTTTTCCATGGCCATGATTCACAGTATAAATGATCAAAAATACTTCATTTAAATTATCTCTAATGCGGGTTGAAAGTAGCCGGTCCCCACCTTTTAACCCCTGTTGACCTTTCGTCTAATGTCATTTAGCACAACTCTTTAAGATGGCTTTGAGGAACCGATCAATACATGTGACGCCTGTCAGACCTCATGCTCTGAATCTGAGACCTCTGCTTAGAGATGACCTGTAACCTAATTACTTGACACCCTGCTCAGAGAGGAAATGTACTGTAGTGTGCTGTGATCGAAATAAGACACAGGTAGAGATACAACAGTGTGGCTCAGTGTTTGTATCTGTGGACAAAACCGACAACACTGATTAGGGATAAAAAACATTAGGCTTAATTGTGCGCAAGATTTACTAATTCGTTCCCTTGATTTATAAACCATACACACGATTTAGCAAATCGATAGAACTAAAGAGTAAATTTTGCAAAAATAGTAAAAATTACAATTCACAAAAATGTATTCAGTTTTTCATTTGCAATAATAGCTAGCAATGATATGGCTGCAATGTAACTCCATACAAGCTATAAAATCATACATATTTGCTGGAAATTGATGTATGCTGCAAAACATTACCATAATTTTTAATATGATAATATGATTTAATCATTTTTTAATATGATCACAAATCTCACAATTTTAACAATGATTTCGAATTAAGAACAACATTTAGGTTTGCAAGGCATAAAAACGTGATCTATATCCCTAAGATAACAGTACTGGCCACATATTTTGATCACGGATTTCACTTTGAGAATTTTTTGATTAATTCCCAAGATTTTTCTAAGCCTGGAAATCACTTCAATTCCAAATCCACTATTTGTTTCTTCCCCCTTTCTACTCCACAAACACCTGATGTCCAGCACTAAATAAAAATAGTCTTAACCCTCAATCCCCTAAAGCGATTAATCAGCCAACCAAAACTTAATTACAGCTGCCATGATGGAACAGCAGGCCCAATTAGTTCCTAAACTAAACCAAACAAGCCCAAAAGACTCAATTAGACCCAGTCTTATCATGATTGAGAGGCACTGATGTGACAGAAGTTTATGCACAGCAGGAGTGAGCCATTTTTGAATCTCTCACAAATACACACACACACACACACAATATATTAGATTCCAGTCTCAACATGACAGTAGTGACCTCCTGTCACACTCAACCAACACACAATACAAAGGGCCTCATGAAGATGCTCTCTAAAGTTAATTAGGATCCATTATAGATGCAGTGCATGTGACTGGAGAGCCTGGCCTTTGATGAATAGACCACTAAAACGTTTAGATTTAAGATTCATTCACGACTGACCTGACATATTGAAGCAACCACAGGTGTATGTGAGTGGTTGCTGGGGTGTTGCTATGCAGTAGCTAGGGTCTTCTGGATGTTCCTAGGCCTAGGGTTATGAAGATGGTTGCGAAGTCAAAAACGCGTGCCCTCAAGTCTCTATGATACTCTATTTCATAGTTCTAAATGTAAATCTGTTTTGTTTTTAAAGAAATGGCACAAATATGGACATTTTTATGGAGACACAAACACACACATTTTGTTTATCTGCTTTGACATATATATGTTAAAGAAAATAAAGAATATATTGCCCACTATTAAATTTTAATCTACATTTCGTGACATATTATTCACACACACACACACACACACACTGTATAAAATGATATGAAACCATGCACAATGCAAAACCTTTCATTTTTATGCGTTTTTTAAGTATTTCTGTTTAACAATCTAGAATTAATAATGCCGTGTCCCACCATTACTTTAATGCAATTTATTTATTAGCCTATTTATAAGGCAATTGAAGTGATGCCCATATGACTACATAGATGTGTCTTAATTGTTAGTGGTTCCCTGTCATTTTGTCATTTTTATTGTCCAATGTATAAAAATCGTAAGTATGATTGGTTTAAACAAATCTTAACTCAACAATTTAAGGCATCATTCGTGGCCATAGACAACAAAGTGTTTAATACTTGCAGTTAGAGTATGTCGTAACCTTAACTTGTAAGTATGCGAGTACCACAAACAATTAAGAAGCTCCATCTAAAAACAAAAGCAGAAGCCCTCCACAATGATTGACAGCCCTCAGTCCTCCTCAAAAAACACAGGACACTGACCTCACACAGAGTGACACTTCTTTACAGTTGAGTAGCTCAACCCCCAATTCTTAATGAGGGAGGGAAACATATGATGAACGAGGTGGGGGTGGGAGGAAGACAGAAAAGGAGAAAGGGAATGGGACAGAAAGAGAAGGAGATGGAAAGAGGAAAGGAGTAAGAGAATCCACCTGTCTTTAAGGAATGGTAACATAAGCAATGAGGTTTCTTTTGTCCCAGTCCTGCCATCAGCAGGGGTTATGTGTGCATGCCTGAGGGCATTCGATGGTTAACAAAGTGCTTTTGTCATGCTCCGGGACTGAACTGTAAGAGTTAGTTAGGCAGGGTAAAGATGAAGGCTTTTGTATTCACAATTCACAGCAAGGGGCTAAGGCTACCCACAATCCCTTGCTGAGATTAAGGACACAAGAACCTCAGCAAACAATAGGAACGGACCAAAATGATTTTGGCCTCCTTAAGCAGGGGTCTGATGGTCATCAGGGTAGTCAGTCATCCTGTCCTACCCTGAGATGGCCGCTGGGGCCAGGATGAGCACGCTAATGATACCAATACATGCTCTTGCTTTGGAGTCTAAAGCATTTGCTGTAATAAGCTTGCGCTGCGCTGTCATTTAAGCTGAGCAGATAAATGGTTCTTGTGGTGCGGTTCAAATGACATATTGAACATATATCAAAATGTTGTTATAATCGCATCAAGGAACATTATATTGCGCTAATTATCTTTATCGTTTTATCGCCCAGCTGTACTCTGTAACACATTATGGACAGTATTTTGCTGTCATTTTCTACAACAGTCTCTCAGATTCTCCAGGGTATCAATCTTCCATGATTTTCTCATCTCTTCTACCAACAATGCATTTTGGCTCAAATTTCCAACTCCCATGAGAAATGAATTTCTTTAAACGTATCTCATTATTCAGTGTCTGCTCCTGCCAGTTTCTGTCAGTCCCCTGAGAGGATATACAGAGGAATTGACCAACCACTGGCCACAATGCTTGAGCTCGGCTTAGCAGAGATCTGTGAAACACCTGCTCAGTGTCTAATACTGTAACCCTACTTCATCCATGACAAGTGTCACAGAATAATACAAAAAAAAAAAAAGATCCAAATAAGGAAAAAAAATAACAATGATTGGGGAAAAGAAAAGCAAGACTGGAAAGAGAGTGTGTGAGTTTACACTCAAAGTATATACTAAGACCGTTAATTCAGTAGGGCATGACAGTAGTGTGCTAAACACAAAGCAGAGCTGATCTACAGAGCATCTTGAGCTGTCACAATACATTAGCTCAGACCAGCGTGAGAGAGCAGAGACCATCGGCTCTACAATTACACTAGAGCAGCCCAGATCAACTTTAAATCTGAACTTTACAGCCACTACGCACCTTTCTTGAGAAGAATCAATCAAGCCACAATAGCCCATGCGGTAAATATTTTAAAATTAAATGTATATTTTTTAATTTATTTATTAAGTCATTTATTAAAAAATGAAATAAAAACAAACAGTCTAACGAAAACACAAGTGCCATTGTCTGTGCAAAAGTGCTAGGGCGACACTAGTTTGTTAAGGTTCTATGGGTGGTTACTAGGTGGATGCTTAATGGTCCAAGTAAAAAGTCTCATCTCTAGAAAAGTCAACATGAAAAGACAATTCAGAAGGTAAGAAAAGAAGAAAATCTACTTTCCAAATGCACGTTAAAGCATCTTCAATGTTCAATTTTTAAAGAATGTTTTGACTTTGTTATGTTTAATAAAAATATTAAAGCTTCTCTCTGGTGATGTATGCAGTTGTATCCAATCGTATTGTATTGTATTCTCCAATCATTTAGTCTATTTAAACTCACACCTGCAAGCTCACCTTCATCTGACTCCACTTTTGAGTGCTTTGCTCACATCTCAAAATTCGATCATCAACCGATACATAGAACCGAATCCCTACCCTACATTTTTATTCACATATTATCTGTTACACTTGGATGTAAGAAAAGACTCAGGAAAAGATCTGTCTCTACTTCCGCTTCGTTGCGACTTTAATGAGTCTCTATGGGATTTTATTGTATTATCATTCACTATACAGAAAACCAGGCATAATTTATTGTTTTGAAGCCAATATGTATGGCTAAAGGTTTGTTCTTACTCTTTTCTAACAAATTTTCTTTTTCTCTATCTGTTTATCTCTATACAGTATCAATCATACAGTATGTCTAAAACCTCACTTTAAAAATGCCTTATAAATTATAAAACATCTCCATCTTTTATATCACACCTTCTCCTCCCTCTTCAATCTGAAGCCCATTCACACATTCATTGTTCCCCTCTTCACCTCTGCGGTCTGTTTTCTCCCCTCCACTGGTTTCATCAGATAATAATTGACTCAGTGAGGTGATGGGAGATGCTGTATCTGGGTCAGTTCTGTCCCCTCCATCAGAATCAGGAAAGAGCAGTCAGCTGTTTCCTATTATCATGGGTTCCCATGGGCAGCTGGGTCAGTTCTCTTCTGTTTCTTATCATTCTACTGTATCTGAGCATCTGATATGACTCATTGTAGACAATCAATATATGCTAACATACGTTTAAAGTGCCTATCTAGACAACTAAACATTCTGCATGATTAAAGACTGTTTGAAATGGACTTAAACAGTACGTGTTTAATGATACACCATAAATACATCCCCATCCATCAACCTCTCACCTTTTGCACTTGACTTTTCCTGCACACTTCATATCATAACCTTTATATTTACTCATTGATCACATATATTGGTAAATCACAAATGGCCAGCTGTCCATATGTGTGATGCTATGAAAGATCAATAAATGGCCTTCTGCGTGATACTGAGTGAACGAAGCTAACCTTATTAAGGACAGGAAGAGAAGGGGCCACAAGGGGTCAAGCCAAAGAGGTTCAGTCACATCACTAAAGGTCAAAGGTCACAAAGTCTTAACAGAACAATCTGTGCGCCGATTGGTTTGAACGCCTCAGACAATAGCAGTCACACCAACGATGATGACAGCGAACGCGGCATGTTCTGACACAAGCAAGCACAGCCACTAAAAGCACCGTAAATGGTGCTTGCAAAGACTTAAAAGTTCAGTAAACTTTTATGAGGAACCATAAGATATTTTGATGAATGTTGGTAACCAAAAAATTTGCTTACCACTTACTTCCATCGAATGAATATAAATAAACAATGATACGTTTCTCATAATCTTCGTTTCTGTTCCACAGAAGAAAGAGAGTTAAATAGTTTCAAAGTTAGAAAAGTTTTTAAATAACCATTTTAACACATATTTAGTGTTGTCAAGCTGTCAGTAGAATGTTAACTTGGACGTTTTCATTCATTTCAAACTAAACTAGCTACTAAATTCACTATAATGACAGTTGCCAACCTATTACAACATTTAAACCATACAATCATTTCCGCATACTCACAGGGGAAGCAAGATATAGAATTCCTCTTGCAACAGGACTGAGAGCGTGTGAGTGTGTCCCCTTTTGATCCTTTGCCCTCCGCTCTTAGCATTGGTTTAGGGGTCCACAGTGATTCGGGTCTCTGATGGACCTTTGAGGCCAGCAGTCTGCGTCTGATGCCACAATCGCTCCTGGTACCAGGGGTTTGAGCCAGATCCAGGGCCGAAGACTGGAGCTGTGAGGGTGGAGTGTTGCCCATCTTGCAGGTGCAAAGGTTGGCATCCCGCTCTTGGAAGCAGCAGTCCACTACATGCACGATAGAGAGGTGCTGAGCATATGTCAGCATGCTGAAGGATCCTCAGGCCTAGGGCTGTCCTGGGGGCGGTCCTAGATTTGACCCCCTCCCTCTCACCCAACCCCTTCATCCACCAACATCAGGTCGGTCCCCTGTGCTCCTGTCTTAAATCCTGAGAGGGGGAGGGAGGCAGTGGGCGGGGCTTGTTCTTTGTAGCACACGCAGGACTCTCAGTGGATCTCCAGAAGACAAACCCCTCTCCTCCTCTCCGCACTCATTTCTTTTGGTCTGCTTGAATGCGGCTGCTTGAATTGAATTGATTTACGCAAACAAAAGCTGCAATCTGCAGGGTGTCAGATTACACACAGGGTTGCATATCCAAAACAAGAAGAAAAAAAAAAAGCACTCGCTGCTACTTTGCAATTTCATCAACATCTGGAACTCACAATTTAGAAAGTTTCAAATGTTGGAGGCCATAATTAAAACTATATCAAGGTTGACATTTTTTTTATATGTGTCTCTTATATGTTTAGAACTGGTTAGTAAATATCAAGGAATCCCTTTCCAATAAAGTCCAATTAGTTAATCCATTAACTAACAATGAGTGATACAATAATCTTTGTGAACATTAGTTAATAAAAATACTACTTTTCATTCTTAGTTCATGTTTGCTTTGATCATTCAACAATACTGACATAAAATGTTTGGTTTTAATGATGTATTACTCAATTAACATTAAGATTAATAAATGCTTTACAAGTAGTTTTCTTTGTTAGTTCATGTTAAATAACATGGTTAACTACTGTAAATGTTACTTATGAAAATTATATATTAAAAATAATATATAAGTACAATATAAAATAAAACAATATCAAAATATTACATATTAAAACAAGTAAAAAAAACTCTCCACTATACAGGAACTCACAGTTTAGAGCGTTTCGGATGTTGGAGAACTGATGTTTCAAGCAATGCCGTTGCAGACAAAATTGTTAATGAACTAGAAAACATCTCAAGCTGTTAACACAGAAATCTTAAAGTGTTCAGACAGTTTTTGGGGATCTGATATTGGGTTCTGCAAGAGACCATAGTAGTGAAGTTATTGCTGATCTCTCCATTTCTCTGGATGCATCATCCTCTTTGTCCCACCAGCGTTTTGGTCAGTGTGATTGGCTTCTCTTGTTCATCTCGGGTTAATCTCTTAACCCAGATTATCAGACACAGACACAGTCACACAGATGCCCTCATGTTACAGGTAATTAAGCCTAAATGCAAAAGCACAAGCACTTCTGCCAACACAGAAACAGGTTGATGTCTATTGGCTTCAAGTTAAAAGTCAAACACAAGAGCTAGCATGCCACTGAATTACAAATCTATACGAGATTTAGTTCATTTGCACGTTAAACAACAAGATCCTTATAAAACAGCTACTGAACCCATATTCTTTCTTAAAAATAAGCCATTTCCTTAAAAAAGAGAGAGAGAGAAAAAAAATAGCAATTTCCTTAGTTAAATTACATTCCCAGTCAGAGACGCAGCAGAAAACCTGGCCAAAGAAAACTCCAATCATACTTCCTGTCCTACCAGAAGTGAGTCCGCTGCTATACAGTACGACTGAGCGCTGTTTAATGTGAGCATTTAATCATGTGTGGTAATCTAAATACAATCTGATTAAAGTGAATTGTGTAGGGTGCTGCTAACCTGCTGAGATGGCAAATTGCATAGCCCTTGCAATCACGGCTTAGTGAACAGGAGTGTTTGCAAAGAGAGAAGCAGTGCCCTCTAGCTGTGGATGGGATAATAAACTGTTTTAAAGTTCCATAAAGGCTTTTTTTGTTCTATGGTTGGGCAAGAATAACCACACAAACCATTCAAGCATTAATATACGCAACATACTGTAATACTCAGCTCAAACTGAAACCAACACACATAACCTACCCTCATTCTCTTTCGCTTCCACAGAAGTCCCGGAACAAAAGCTTGAGATCTACAGAAATTCAAAGAAAACATCAGACGTTCTTAAGAAATAATGTGATACTACAGAAGTATTTGACGGTCATGTGGCATCTGAAGTAACATAGCACTTTTATATGCTAGTAATGAGTGTGATGTAAAATGAGCAGCGAGGAATGTGGCAGACAGTAAGCGTGAGAACTCCTCATGGGGGTCAAAGTGTAGGCAATGTCAACCTGAGTCACAACCTCTCATATTCCAGAAGCACAGGTGTCTGTAGTATAACAGGATCGAGGAGGTCATGGAGGGTCATAACAAACACAATCAAGGTTAACAAGAAGGTTAAGAAGTTGTGAAAAAAACACATTGCAACTCAGTGTTTTGTTAAATATTCTCATGAGTGGAGATCTAATTAATTAATATTATGAAAATAAAATAAAAAAGAATATAATATAAGAACAATAAATAATAAAAAATATTAAATATGAACTAAAATATTCTGAACATTTTTTGAACTATTTTAACTAAAATAAAAATAAAAACGGGATTTTACAAAAGAACAAAAACTAAACCGATACTGTAAATGTAAACAAAAAGGCACATTTTCCAAAGCCTGACTTTCTTTTACTACACTAGTGTATTTGGTCAAAAAGAACCACCTGATTACAGAAGAAGCTACAGTTTTTCTGATTATCTGACGAGGTTCCCTGTCATTATAGGCAGATGGAACAATCAAATAAATTAAAAGCAAAATAAGAACAAAGCAAAAACTAGTCATTTTCCAGAGATACAAAATAAATAAAATACTATTAATAAAAATAATTTTAAAATATTAGGTTTTTTTTATAGTGCATGTGACCTTGTCTATCAAGTTGTTTTGCTTCACAGGGCTGCTATAAGTGTCTTAACATGTCTTAGCTCTAGTTTATATATAGGTTAACTCTGAATATAGGGGTTATGTAGGTCTTCCATGCATAGCTACAGGGTCTCAGATGTATATCTAAACAATGTGCAACTCACATAAATGGCCCTTGTTATACAGAGATGAGTGTGTAGAGAATTAAACTCTCTACACACACATACCCACATCCTTAGACTCAGACTCATCATTAGTAAGAGCATTACATCTGGTTTAACTGGCTTGAGTAAGTCAACATATCCTAATCAGATTTCTGTTCCTTCAGTTTGCAGTAAAATAGAAAGCCAAACATCTATTTAGTAAATCGATCTTGTCAGACCACTTTTTCAAACTCCAAAAAAAAGAAGGGTCAAATCAAAGGTTATGCAATAAATAAACCTGCATCTTTCTCTAATGAGACAGATTTACTCTGTTTTTACTGATCTGCTCTTCCAGCTGAAAATTCACTCATCGTTAAAAGTCTGCAGAAGTAGAACAACATCTAGGTGAATGAGTTCAGAAGTCTATTTATTGTTGCATGCCATAAAAATACCAATATTGGTGTATGCCAGAAAAAAACAAGCATCAAAAGCCAATGATTAGTCAAATAAATGAAACTAAATCATTTTAAAAAAGGTAAAAATTAATGGGTTGCAGTGTGACGTAGTATATTTTATACATTGTTGTTAAATTATCAAGTACAGGGATATATATCCCTCTGCTTAATTAAAAATATTTTGATATTTTTACTTTTAATAAATGACTAAATTAATTTAAAGTGAATACAACAACAGAACAACCATTCAAACAAATTATTTGATGTCTAAAAGTTCAATTTAATAAAAACAACATAAGTATTCCTCAATTTATTTTATATTTTTTAAGCAATATATAGTTTTAGGTGACATGAGATGCAGATGCAAAATAATGCAAAAGGGGAGTTTGCCATAAAAATGTCATTTACACCTGACTTCACAATGCTGAAAATGTCATTCAGAGGGAACAAGAAAAAGTGAGATATCTCAGCGAACACGCTTTTGATGTCCACTGCATACAAGCCAGCACTATGCCACGACACATGTCTGCTGCAACTGTGCCTTCAACAGCTGACTAACACACACACTCACAAAATGTGAAACATATTCACTTACAGATTCATCCACTCCAGCAAGCAACAAAACTATAAACAATATGTAATTTTAATTCTATAATATACTGTAATATATATATATATATATATATATATATATATATATATATATATATATATATATATATATTAACATGAAAATATAAAGCTTATAGAAAAAGGAAAGGAAAAGGGAAAAACAAAGGAAACAGAAAGAGAGGAAATCTCAAAGCAAGAAGGGATTTTTCCAACCACAAAGACGCTCCTTCCTCTAATATCAAGCAAAGATTCCCCTACTGTCAATCTTTCTCTCTCTCTCTCCCTCTCTCTCTCTCTCTCTCTCTCACACACACACACACATACACACATGTAAACAACAAAACACAGCATGCATACAGACAGGCATACAAACGTCCCACCTTCCAGGCATGACATGACTCTGGCTCTATGTCCATTAGAGATTCCTGGAGATGTCAATCCCACACCCGTGAGTGAGCCCATATCCAGATATACAAGCAGCGCTGCTCACTAGGAACATATGCAAACTCACTGACACTCCCTCTCTATCACTCTCTCTCCAGCTCGCTTGTTCTTCCACCACAGACACTCCCCCTTTTCCGTCATCTCTTCCTTGTTTATATCCTTTGCCTTGTTCTTGCTCCATCTTTCTCGGCATTTCCCACTTTTAGAGACATGTATGTACACACACGGGTATACACGTGCACATAGTTGATTAAAAATACTAACAGTAACTGTTGCGCCACATCTGATTCTGAACATGTGCCCTGTTGATAGTATACAAAAAGCAGTATATCAAATGAGTACTGTGTCTGCAAATGCAGTATTTAGGGTGAGGTATTGACACAGATATCACAAATCGAGTTGATTCTGATTCACAAGCAGTGGATTCGATTTGATTCAATATCGATTCTTTTGGATATACAGCGATACAGTACATCTTAATTATTCTTTAGGAAAATATTTCTCAAATAATGCAATAAACTTTACAGGAAACCTTTCAGTTGCCACATTAATATAAAAGGTTACAACTGACAACAAAGCACAAACTATTAGATCCAATTGATATTTAATTGCTATGCACACTGATTGACTTTCCTGAGGTAAATATAACGTTACTTGACACGCTTGTTTACAAGCTGTTTTGTTGACTTCTTTTTCCAGTTGAAACACTGATTGAGTGATTACATGAAACATGATACATTTCAGTAAACTGTTCAGCAAGTTTCTTTCAACATCTCTTCAGAAGTTCAAACATGTTTTTTGTACAACTAGTAAAGAGGAAGAGATGATCGGTTCATGTGCGCTTCATGCTGCCTCTGGAACTGATGGTGGTGCCAAAATGACATTTGAATATAAAAGATGAGACCGTTTTCTTATCCGAAGCATGATTATACTCACAATAATTGGATGGGAGTTGTATTAATCTTTAGTTTAATCTTTTTATTCACACATCAACAATCAGATTAACATCAGCAAAGACTAAAAGATCAATCTTGGGTTTTAAGAATTTATATAAGATTTTTAAAATTGGAGTAATCATACCGTCAACTCAGCCCAAGCAGTATTCATTAAACAGTATGCAAAAGACAAACATATATATACCCAGATGACCTTCTATATTCAGCCAGGAATTTTGCTACAGAAATACAAAGTTAGCACAATAATCATTTATGTCCTGGTAAAAGCCAATACAAACACTCTACAGCACAGTTTCAGTTACGAACACTTACACAAGCACGGTGTGTGCATTTGTGAATGTTTTTGGACAGTCAGCAGTTCCAGGACAGAGGCAGGCTCAAGCTTACCCCTTTTTTGAACTGTGCTCTGATAGACCACAATCACTTAATCCCTCGTAACACTGTGTTGCTGTGTTATCAAACCCAGCGACAGCTTAACAGCTGTCCCGGCTAGCCATTTCAGCATCAACCCCCTTCACAGAAAGCCCGGTTTGTTTGTGATTGTGTGCCAAATACATGTGGTTTTATTGAGATCTTTCACTGCTCTAAGCTATGTGCTTACATGCCATCTGCATGTATCACAATCAGCTTAAATGAGCATTTATGGATGGATGCAGCTCACACTCTGGTCATTTACAGGAGCGGATACTATAAGGTACAGATTTGATCACTATCATCATCTTTAAGAAGAGAAGAGGGGCCAAAAGGAAATGGCATCAGGTGGACTCAAAGCAAATTAGTGAGCATTGAAATGTACCAATAATGGTTCATTGATTTCCAGTGGAAGAGTCAAATGACCTAGACACAGAACAGACGAAAAAAAAATGCTGACATGGTTTGGGACAGAGACTACACACGAGCTAAGAAGAAAAAGGAGTCAAGTCAAGTCACCTTTACTTATATAGCGCTTTTTACTATGCAAATTGTGTCAAAGCAGCTTTACATTAATAATTGGCAAATCATTTTTGGCTGCACAGCAGCTCCCAAAAAAATGGTGTCATTGTCCAGCATATTCTATATATTATTGATTCAATCCGTTTCAAAGATCAGTAGTTATTAGTCTAGTTAATTTATGTATATCAGCACTGGAGAAAACAGTTACGTAATCGTCCGGCTCAGCTCAGTTCGCATACAACGGCGCCAATGCAGGCATACTAAAAACACTGCTGAATATCAAGCAAGTGTCCCCAACTTAAGCAAGCCAAAGGCAACAGCGGAGTCTCATTTGGATAAAAAAAAGAAGAAAAAAGAATGCATTAAGGATTAAATTTATACATGAGGTTTAGTTGAAGCATCTCTCCAATGCTAAGAATTATCAGTACAAAGACTAACGGTGAAAGCTGCTAATGAGCTAAATAGTGACAAACCCTGACAGCGATATAAACCACATTAACTTGGTAGGTGAGTACTTTGGCAAGAGGAAAAATCAATTCTCACTAAAAGCTCAAACACACAGCAAACAGTTCGAACGAGTCCTACAGGCATGAATGAGATTTGTTTGTATGTGTTTTTGTGGAACTGACATGAATGAATATGTCAAATGTCAAAGTGATGCATCCATGTTGTATTTTGGTGTAAGTTCTTCAATTACATGCTCCATTAATAGTTTGTATTGTGCCAGTATCGCACAGGACACACCCTATTGTGAAAGACTGGGTCAACATGATCAAAACATTATCAAATGTAATATTGACGCTTAAACACCATAACAAAAGCACTGCTGAATAAAGTGAAGTGAATCGTATTTAAGAGTATGCCACATTTAAAGAGAAAACAGCTAGCCGACAATAATGTGACAAGCTAACAAAAACTTTTCTTAAGAATAGAAATGTACAATTATACGAAAAAAAAAAAAAGTATGACGAAACAACAGTTTCTGCACCATATTAAAAGGTAATGATTCAACCCATTAGTGCATTTAGGTATCAAAATTATCTCCAAAAATTCCTAATTACAATTTGAGGGCTGGTTCAAGTCAGAAAGTCATTTTTATAAGAATTCTAATAGCATGTGAAAGAAGCAAAAGTTTGCACACTGAGGAAGGAGCACAATTACTAAGTAATTTTGCTGTATATTTAGATAGCTCTTTTTTTTTTACCTTCGTAAAAGCATATCTAAAATTTGCCTAATGGGTAAAAGTTTAATACTGACACCTAGTGGCGTGCCACTTCGCAAAACTAAACCAATCAGTTACCAATGCCATTGCAGAGAAAGCTTATTTGCAGGAGTATTAATTATTTATGATTAAGAATTACTTTCATTTACTTTTTCGATAAATGAAAACGATTACAAGAGACTGAGGTTCACTTACCTGAGTGTCACAATGAGCAGCCCATCACAAACAGCACATAAGGAACAGAGAGAGAAAAAATACGTTAGATTTAAATGATGTAGTCCAATGCGGTCATCAACTTCATTTTGTATTAATAACGAGTGACATTCACATAATCTGAATTCGCCAAGCAATTACAGACTCTTGTGGTGAAGTCACCAGAAAATACTCTGGAAGGGATAAAACTACGGAAACGAAGTAATGAATAACTGAAATGGTAAAATTTAATGAGTTTATGAGTGTGGGTGGTACACCTGAAGAAATGTTATACTGTCGTTTCGTTTCTATGGCGGTTATGTCAGCATTTCCTCCACTACTGAATCGTCAGCGCCAAGGCAAAAGAAATCATAATTTAACAAGTTATAAATGAGTTTGCACTCTAAATGAACTTGAGAACATAAAAAGATTGCTAAATGCAAAATATCGACAAGAAACACGTCAGCACCAAACAAACAGAAAAGTCGACCAATGTTATCCAATTCACAAAAAATAGGTTTAACTTGAAGCGGCGCTTCAAAGTACCGCGAGAGCAATTAGAAAGCAGATGGTTCCGTATGCTTTCGCATCTCATGCTGTCACGCTATTGTTTTGGTTTTTGTTTTTGTGAATACTTTATTTATTGGAGATTTTAACAATAGTTACAATAATTTTCACAATGAATATGCAAAACTTGTAAACAAGTTTTAACGAACACTCAATATCACATCCCTACTCAAACAACACGGCAATAAAGAGATCTGAGTCAACATTAGCCTACAGTCTGTGTGATCTGTACTATCTGAAATGTTTCTTGCTTATCAGCTGTTGTTCCACGCAGAAGGCTGGAAAAATAAATCAGAATCAATCAATTGGAAAAAAAATAAACAAAATAAATATCAATCATGACAAGAATACAGATTTACAGGAAAATTAACAATATTAATAATAATACTAATAATAAGGTACACACACACACACACACACATATATATATATGTCTTTTGAATGTAATTGTTCAATGTAATTTATTACCTCTTTAATACAGCTACTGTGTCAAAGGATCAGCCCTCTTACTCTGTAATAAAATTAAACGCCTCACCAAAAGTGAAGTAAAGGTAATAACTGTTTACAAGTTCTATGCCCTCAGGCCTGGTACCAAAAATAGCTAAGGGGCCAGGATTAATAGGAATTCCATAGATCTTTTTATATGACTCGAAGATCTCTCTCCAGAATTCCTCCAGCCAGGGATACAACCAAACGTGAGCTGTTGTGGCGGGTGAATGTGAACAGCTAAACAAGCAGAACTTACGTTGGAATAAATCTTAATTGGGATAAATTAGTTTTGATTTGGTAAAATGAAGTCTGTGGAGTACCTTAAATTGAACTAGACCATGTCTAGCACAGGGAGATGAAGATTGTGCCTGACCTAGAGCATCCTCCCATTCTCTCTCTGTAAAGTATATGCCCAAATCAAGCCCTTTGAATACCTTCTAAATTTTGCAAAGTAAAAGGCAAAGGCAAAGCAAAATGACAGTCAAGCTCTTCAAAAGAGAACATTTTTTTATTAAAAAATAAATCTTTCAAGAGCTTGATCCCATGCTCTTCTCAAACACAGAACCCAGAATTAACATAGGATGGAGGAAATAAACGGCTGGAAACAATAGGGCCCAAAATAGAGGCTGCCTGCAAACAAAAATGCTTCCTAAACTGAAATCACATTTTTGGCACATGTGCAAATGTGGTTACCGTCTTACTTCACGTAAAAATCACGTAAGGGGGAAGTTTGGCCCTGTCAGCGAGGCACGCGAACATGAAAGTCAGGCGGCTCTAAGACGGTAAGCTTTTCTATGACTGTTAGCATTTTAAGACTGTCTTTTTGCTCTCACGATCTTCTAACATTACACTCTATAGTATTTATTGGCACACTCGTTTTACGCATATTTGGCGCCACCTATTGTTGCGGGTCTATTACGGATGTGTAAAAGTCTAGACCCTGAATATAAGACTAACCTGTTTTTCCAGATGTATTACTAAGAAAAAAACGTTGTCTTATATTCGGTGAAAATACGGTACTCAAAATAAAGTAGTAGGTTTAGTTCAACCAAAAGAATCTTAGTGGCTCTTTCCATACTAGAAGATGCATCCTTTATTTGTCCGTCAAGGGGGGAATGATTTCCCGAATAAACTCTGTAGCTAATTGTGGGGAGTCAAAAAAGTGCCTCAATGCACCATGATTGATTCGGAGAAAAGCAAACCGCACTCGATGGCTTCTCTCAACTCGGCCTTGATGTGATTGAAAGCCACCCTACGCTTGGCCATTTCAGGGCTAACGTCCGGGTAGAAATGAAGCCGATATCCTTTATATAATACCCTTTTCCTGTGCAATCTACAGGAATAACAGCCTAATCTAGATCTCTTCCCTAATTTACTCAATTCAGAAACAAACAAAATGCATCAGGCTTAATCCAGTGTGCATTTCTTGGGAGACTGGTGGGTTAATAGGTTTGTGAATCTACTGAAATGAACCAAACGTGCACAACATCAACCATTTCAACAAAATCAACTCATAAATTAATCCACAAGCAGCAAAAACAGAGATTGTATCTGACTGAGACATTTGTCTCCAGCAGACATGTGTGCCTGTCCCAGGGAGAATCAGGACAGCCACACACACAATCAGTCAATTCATTGCCATGGTAACCGGCAAAAACATCCTGACACCGGGCAACCCGCACTCTCAAATTATGGGTCAACTACAAGGGCTTGACAGCCCAAAATTATAGGATGCATTTAAATAAAGAGCGCAGGAGCAGCAGTTAGGGCAGTTTAATTAGGCTTGCACGTACCAGCGTAGGTGCCAAAAGAATAAATATACGTTTTAAATTTAGAAGCTTGTATGCTTGTTAACAATTTAGGGGCTTTTGTAGAAATTTCCTGTATTGTTTTCTGCTATGGAAAAGGAGTGTTTTTCCTGCCTCAGGGAAAACACTGGGCATGCATTTGCATGTCATGAGTTTAAAGCCATTATTATATTTTTATGGAATACTGCAGTATTTATTATAAACTATTTATCCGTGCACATGATTATTTTCTAAAATGTATGTGTTCTTGCAATCTTTAATAAAATTAGCTACCCCTACATGCAACAACACCTCTTTTCTGATGACGTTTTCTGGCGCGAGGGTGGGACAACCTGCCACTCAGATGAGATTCCTATAAGTAGCAGACAAGAACATTCCAACAATCCAATCAATTCCCGATCTATCACTGCTATGCCAATTTCTGAAAGGAAAGCGTTATTTGATCGATAAAATCTGATTTGTGACTTTACATAAAACAATTCAGAACTCTGTACCAATGTATATTGCACCAGGTATTTGTTAACTCGCATTGATAAAGCATCACGAGCTGGAACAAAAATGATTAGGCAACTCTGTTCTGGAAAATATCTGCTTGTCAAAAGTCATGTCAAATAGAGCGTGGGAGACAACAGAGTCAGCATTGGCAGCAGAGGAAAGACTAGTCACCCCTACAGTAACTTTACTCTACCCTGATAGAATATCTCATTAGAACCAGCATAAAGTTACAGCTCCACTCCAAAACCACACACACACACACACACACTCAAACAGGTCAACCAATAAACAAAAAGTCTACAGGGATACCAGGGTGGAGTTTCTACTTTCATGCAGGAGTGGCAGATTTGTCATTTGATTTACAAAGCGAAGTATGTGCCACTGGACATTTAGGCCAACACAAAGAGATATGCATGAGATTGATGTGGTTCCCTCCATCGGCTTTTGAAAATCAGTTTCACCTCAGAAAGATTCCAATCTGAAAGACTTAATTGACTGGAATTTGTTTTCATACAAACTTGATATTTTAACACATAAAGAACAAATTATATTCACAATTCTCAGATAAAAACACCAGAATCCAAGTAATTTTGCTTACCTTACCTCAAGTCAACTTTCATGCAGATATTATTTTCATTTAAAAGGTAATTAACAAAAAAAAAAAGGAAAGTCAGTGCATTAACTGAAAGAGCATTATCAAGACATTCAGTATTAGGGGCGAACAGCTGTGTCTGACGGAGTGACTACCGCAGGCACAATGAGGGCATCTTTCCTCTCGTGTCCGCACACACACAGTTGACATGGGCTCTTACACCCTTATCGCCACCAGTCGGTGACATCACCCATTTACGCAGGCGCATCTTAAGTCACTATATCCGTTTTTCTAGCACTCTCTTCCCATTTCTGAACTCAAAGCCCTCTGGTCAACCCTCTCCAGTCCAGCCCTACAGCCCTCACTTAACCTGTCGATAAGGAAGACGTGTTAACGGCTCAAACAAAGACAAACCCACAATAAAAAAGACAGTGACCTAATTTCTCCCTCCTTGTAAACAACTTACTCTCTCACTTCCTGCAAGAACAATAAATCCAAAGACAATGTAGGAATCCATTAGCTGTTAAACCAGACAGTTCATGGAGCAATTTGATCACTATAGTTAGTACTACATAGAGTAGCTGGAAAATATCTAAACAAACCCTTTAAGCATATTTCTAAAAAAGACAATACGTGTCTAATGTGCTAAATATTAAAAAAAAAAAAACATATTGATTTAAATATATTTACAATACATCAATTTATCATTTTAATGTAAATGAATTTAAATAAATAAATTAACAATTTTTCACTACATCTAATCGCAACATCTCAACATTCTCAGTGAATATCAGAATAAAACAATTACACTGAGTAATTCCAAATGAAACTGACATGCTGTAATGCATTTAAAACTTAAATATTTTATAATACAATTCATGTTGACATCATTAATATAGAGACTACTATTAAAATTGAATAATAAAGGTGATTAAAATAGTAAAAGGGGATCTAAAATAACACTTTCCTTGTACATTACCGTACATTTCCACAAACAAACATCAAGCGGCACAACTGTTTTAATAATTATAATAATAATAAAATGTTTCTTGAACATATTTAAATGATTTCTGAAGGTTCATGTGACACTGAAGACTAGCGTAATGGCTGCCATCACAGGTAAAAAATACACTTCAAAATATAAGGTTATGTTAAATTGTAATAATATAAGTATGATATTTTTGATCAAATAAAGCAGCCTTGGTGAGCATAAGTGACTTCTTTCAAAAACATTTAAACAATCTTTCCAGGCCCCAAATTTTGTACCTTAGTCCACAAAGTACACGATGTCACACCATGAAACCATGTATCCTCACCTGTGTAGTGCTGGGGTTCATACACCCATTTGTCATCATCTTCATCCACTCCATGTGGAGTGTGGGAGTGTCTATGGAGGTTATTCTGGCTGCGGAACAGTTTACGGGTCTGCTGTGACAGCGAGGACACGTTCAGCCAGCTGAGAGCACGAGAGATTGGGGCGGCCTTCTCTGTCTTGTCCTTTTCCCTCCGAAATGACCCAGAACGTTTGTCCCTCATCATACCCACTTAAAAATTGGCCGAGGTTACTTTTAAAAGCTCAAGAGTTAAGCCACGACAAACTGTTTCTCACAAGTCTGGAATCAAAAGTAGAACTACATCATACGGTGTAGGATCATGAAGTAATTGGGTTTTAAATCCACGAGGCTCCTACGAAATGAAAGAAAATCTGTTGCCCAAAAAAGGCTCCACAAAATAAATGGACCAAAATTCACTGGTCCACATCCACAGGTGTCGTTGGCAACTTTCCGTCTTTTTTTTCTTCTGCTAGATAGAAAAAACCTCCACTGCGAGTCCTGGAAATCCCAACACAAGTGCTGCAACCCACAAGCAGTAATTAACCCAAGCAGCAGGCTGGAAAATCGCTAGTCTTCCCCCGACTGAGGCTTGACGTCCACCATGAAGACTGGGTCCAGTTTAATAGCCTTTAAAACTCAACTTGCAGCTGAAGAAAATCAAGCTCAAGAAGGTTTAACATTAGTTTTAGCACTTTTAAATGCTCCCAATATCACAGACCAGTGACCAATTTACGACACCCATGTGACACTGCATATAAAAACACCTGGATTAAAGACATCACCAGCAAAAAGTTCATAAAGGATAATGAATGATCTCGAATGTCCTTTTCCTTTTTCATTAGCCGGTAACAGGATCAGCTGCTTCTGTCGAGTACCACATTATCTCCCTGCCGCTGAGGACAGCCACCACCGGATACTCTTCCTGACTTTCCAACGTCACAGCACTCACTACGTGAGGGTGTTCACTCACCTGGGACTTCAACACACATGGGCATACAATCACATTCGCTGAAGTCAGTCTTGCAGAGTGTCAGAACAGGCGTTCCCCTGATCTCTGGGTGCAGTTGTCTAGAGATTGCACCCAAATACACAGACTGTAGGATTGAAAGTTTAGGATTACAAACAACTAGAGTGCTGGTGAAATATGACCTTAAACCAGCCCCCAACCACTCCCTTGCTCCTCTCTGAACTCTCTCTCTGATCTTTGCCCCTCCCCTCCAGTTGCACAGCAACCACGGAAGGGTGACTGGACTCTCCACTCCTCTTCCTCCTGGGTTTCCCTCCCTCTCTTACTATCCTCTAAGGCAAAGGCTTTCAAACTGGTGCGCAGAGAAAAAATATTTGTCAAAACGCATATATGCAGTTTTGTCATTTTTACATTTTTTTTTTTAAATGTACATATATTCAAATGATCTTTTTTATTTGCAATGTTAACTTTGTTAAAAGAAAAAAAGTAAATAATGTTTCATAATGTTATATTAATTTTATTAATTAAAATAACATTAGATTAATTATATATATATGTGTGTGTGTGTGTGTATTAGTATATATATATATATATATATATATATATATATATATATATATATATATACATACACACATATATATATATATATTTACAGAAAAATATCAAGAAAAGCATGCAGCTTTGACTATATATATATATATATATATATATAAAATTAAATATATTTAATGGTATAAAAAAATTATTTGAGACTTTTTGTTTTTCTTTACAATTTTGCACTTATTATTTTTCACACAAATAAGTCTATGAAAATATACAGCTTTCTTCTTTGTATTTTAATTATTGTATAATTTCTTTTTATTGTCTCCTCAAAAGACAATCATTATATTTGGGGGTCCTTCCCATTATAAAGTTGAAACTACAAATACAAGTCTGCCAAAGAACTCTGATCCTGGGTCAAAGCTGCCTTGCCTTAAAGACGTCTTGGCCAACACATCCACTGGCTCTGCCTCTGACCCACACACAATATTAAGGACCAGCGGATCAGCCTGCCAGACCTGCCTAGACCAGAATATCCAGCTAACCACACACAAACTATGTCAGCAACATGTGAAGTTGGAAAACACTAGAATGAAAGCAAAAGAGGTGTTTTGGCAAACACACAAACATTAACACACAGCCCGCAGGCAGAGGAAAACAAGGAGCTGCAGGTATTTAAATAATACCATGGAATTAACATGGCGCATGTCTAAAAAATGTGGTAATACGATGGTATTTTTTTTTTGTTAGCTGTTTTTGTAGTTTCTGAAAGTCCAAAATCTGAATGAATGAGCATATGTGTGTGAGAACTTAAACCATCCCTGCGTCATTTGAGTAAATTTATATAATCAAAGTGAAGTCAAAGTCTTCTATTTACGACAGACTGACCAGTGTCTATCCAACTTCAAAACACGTCTACATGGTAAGATCAATCAGGTTGTTTGACTTTCACATTGGGAATAGCAAACAAATTCAGGCCGTAAATATACAGTGTGTGTAATTAATGATTAAACTTTCACCCCCGCAGCAGCCTGTGACACACTAGTCCAATTGTTCAAAAAAAACCTCCATACAGCCACACAGCCACATGTATAATAACAAACAGCTCTGCTCTCATAAAACACACAGATGATCCAACCTTTATCCTCAGCACTGCAATCAACGGCCCTCCACACCGTTAATAATTCACCAGGGCTAAGCGACCAACTGCTGAGATAAAACATACAACGAATCCGGAATAAAGACACATATTCTGACCGAGAGCTTCTGCATTTACAAAAAACAAGCTGTTATTTACTACAAAAATAAAGCAGTGATATATGATCAAATTATTCTAAGAGGTTTTATGCTTCAAAATAATTTATTTAAATAGTTTAGCTACTATGCCCAAAGCATACTATGCATATATGTGAATGTAAATGCTTTCACAATTGGATTTTGACTTCCAGGTAAACTACTGACCCAAATTTGTCCAAAGAAATGCATAAAACCTCAAAAGTTTGTGAGAATGTTTTTGAAAGAAGTCTCTTATGCTCAACAAGGCTGCATTTAATTTGATCAAAAATACAGTATAAAACAAAACTGTGAAATATTATTACATTTTAAAATAACTTTTAATATAATTTTACCTATTTTAAAATTTCATTTATTCCTGTGATGGCAAAGCTGAAATTTCAGTCTTCAGTGTCACATGATCTTTCAGAAATCAAATTTGATGATTTGGTACGCAAGGAACATTTCTTATTATTATAAATGTTGAAACAGTTGTGCTGTTTAATATTTTTTCATATTTTATTTTCTTAGGATTCTTTGATGAAGAGACAGTTTAGCATTTATTTAAAATAGAAATCTGCTGTAACATTATAAAAGTCTTTACTGTCGTTTTTGATCAAATTATTGCAAAAAAATTTATGTACATTACATATTTACACACATTACTGACTCTGAACTTCTGAATTACATTTGAAGGTAGCTCTATCGCCCCCTTGTAACAACGCTTTTTACTGCCACAATAAAGCAAGAATGCATGTCAGCATATACATCTTGAGTATGTTTCTGGCCTTATTGTCCATAACAAAATCCAGGCAGCAACAGGCTTCTGCTTTGGAGTTAAAATGAGACTGATGCTTCAGCATATTTTGCTTGTTGCAGGAACATAGTGAACTCCTGACACGCTTGTGGCAAACTGCTGTTGACACGGCAGGTCAGAGAGGAAACCTGAGCAGAGTTCTGAAGGAAGACATGTCATGAATTTGTGCACATGATCATTAACCCAAAAATAGGGGGAAGGGGTATATTTTTCTCCACCAGTTCAACACCTTCGCACGCTCTGACCATTATCTTTAAAAGCAGGTAAAGGTTTCACATTCATAAAAACCTTTACCTGTTTGGCTTAGCTAGCACTCAATATAATTCAACAATATGGACTTACCACTGTTTTATTATTATTATTATTATTGTCAAAAGATTAATAAATAAGTTAAAATTGGATTACGAATCACTCAATTAAATGTATCTGAAAAAGAGTCTCACATTTATTCAGTTACCAGACAACATTTTTCGCTTGGAGATCTTTGTTTACTAAACGGAGGGTTTTCCAAATTGGCAAAGCACTTGGGAACTGTTTTAATCAAGCTATTAAACGCTTACCAAGATGCCAAGAGAAGGATTTTATTGTGCTCTGTCCCCACATTTATATGAGTTGGGTTTATTTGTCCTTGTGAGTATGAAGAGTGTCTGTACGACTATATAAAATCTGTGAGCGTGTGTGTATTTGTTATTCCGTAAGCGTTTGTGGGAGAATATTGCTAAATATTTGTTTAATTCATTGTGGTCTATGCTGGAAAGAAAGATGCAACCATAAATCAGCAATGAAGCAGTCAGAGACGGATAGAACAGGAAGAAGCCATTAAGATAAGTGGAGCTATCAGTGCTCTCATCACTTCTTTCTCTGTTCCTATTCACAGAGAGATCATGAGTTGACCCATAACTAACAGAACCCTCCGGTGACCTCTGATCTTCGGCTCCCATGAACCTGAGAGGCTGGCCACCACCTCCAGAACAAGGTCTCGCAAATACTTGTTGACCCATGGTGACCTCCTCAACACATTCCTCTCTCTCTGGTATGCTACACAGGAATGAACGAAGGAATTCTGATCTATCATCTTCGTTGTAAACATGTTCCGTCTCTGCACGCATCAAAATCTCTTCTCTGGGTAATACGATCAGTGCTCTTTACTACAGATCAATAAAGTTCCTCGGTCAATGTATCACTAAACAAAACACTAAATTGTAATCTAGCAGCATATTCTAATGTCATGTACATCCATTCGAACATATCAGAATACTCTAAAAGTAAAATAATCAAATTAATGAAACAAAGTAAGAGGTTTTCACACATTATATATTTGTCTACGATGCTCATTTCAAGCATATACACATATCTAAAGACCATATATTCAGTTGAGTGTGCCCATATTTCTGATTTGTGCTTATTTATGCTAAATAGCAAACTGTTTCAGCATGAAATAATTCTGATGTCCCATGAGACTTTGCAGCATATTTGTGTCAATCATAAAAAGCACAACCTGTGCATGTAATTACATTATAAGAAACAAAAAAACAAAATATAAGTCAATTATGTATCTGATGCTCCAAATATTTTTTGAGCACATATTGGTGCCGTCAGTATACAATACTGTTCAAAAGTTGGAGGTCTGTAAGATTTTTTTTTAAATGGATACTTTTATTCAGCAAGAATGCTGACTTGATCAAAAGTGACTGTAAAGGCATTTATAATGTTAGAAAAGTTTTATATTTCGAATCCTGAAAAAAATGAACCATGTTTTCCACAAAAATCTTCAGTAGCACAACTTTTTTCAACATTGATAATAAATGTCTCTCGAACATCAAATCATTAGTATGATTACAATGATTTTAAAATGTAATAATATTTCATATTTTTACTGTTCATATGTTTACTGTAAATCCAGCCCTGGTGAGCAAAAGAGATTTCTTTCAAAATTACTTATATTATATTATGCCACACAAGTGTGGTCTGTCAGTTTTCAATAAACTTTATTCCCACTGTTATATTTCATGGGGAAGAGCCACTATTTAGGTCTCTTCTCAGACTGAGAAGACTCAGACTGTAAAATGGGTTTATAGTGCTCACAATAACAGTGGCTGGCATGCAGGTACTCCACAGGATATGTCTGCGAGCGTGTTTTTTCCTCCAAACATGTCTGTGTGCGTATGTGTTGTGAAACCAAAAGCCATAAAACACCCAGAAAAGCTTGTTTTTATTGTTTCTGAGTCACTCTATCCGACAAATCCGGTCAATGTGGAAACCAGTGGTATTTTTAAACAAATGTTATTGTCATTAAAGGGATAGTTCACCCAAAGATGAAAAATCTGTCATCATTTACTCACCCTCATTCCACTCCAAAAATGTATTTCTTTGGCAAACTGTCTTTCTTCTAAAGTAGATAAAAATAGTTTTGGTCACCACTGAATTACATTGCATGGATAAAAGAAATATCAAAATATCTTATTTTGAGTGAACTATCCTTTTAAGTCAGTTGACATAATTCTCTCTCCATGGCCCAAAAACTCTTCCATCTAGTTCATAACTGGGAGGAAAAATCATCACTGGGATGAGAGCCGTAACCTCTCCTGAGAGGGTGTCAAACAGGCACAGGGCCCACAGGAGGAAGTTTCCTAGAAACAGAGCTCAGTGTCTGCTGAGGACAAGTACAGTGTCTCCACTGCTTTCTGTAAGTACTTCTAACAGGTCATAACAAAACAAACAAATAGAATAGCATCTTTTTTATTGCCACTTTATTGAAATCATGATTTATTGATATCTCTAGTGGGATTCAAAACGATGTTTTACCTTTAGATCAATTGAGCAGAAACTCTACATCTGCTTGTCTTAAACACACACGAAAAAATATTTTTCAATATAATGATAATTCAATAATTTGTTAAGACTTTACAATAATAATCTATTTGTTTAAATTCATTAGTTAATAATGTAAAGTCTTACCAATAATTTAAATATGTCCACATAGTCATGACACTCTGGATCCTGTATTTTTGGATATTGACCACTAGGAGGCAGTGGAACTTTTCAAATGCTGCCTTTAGAACGTAGACTCAAAGCCAAAAGGACAGCTCTTTTCTCTAAACTACAAACTAAATTAAGCGTGAAAAGACTCTGCCAGCTGCCAAATGGGAAAAAATGTGGATTATCACATGCCAGTCAAGTAATGTTTTTCATGTACATTAACAAAGGCATCTAACTTTAACATAAATTGACAATTAATTACATTAGGAATTTACTTGGCCACTATTTAAGTCAAATTGAAAATGTCAATGAGCTCTTTCCAAACATTTTCCAATAAAACATGTAGCAGCACAAACATGTAAGAGCTCAAAGCAAGGCAGGTGTTGACCCCTCACCCCTGAATGATGACCCCTGCATGCAGCTGACTCCAACCTGCACTCAGCGCTCCCCATGTGGGGTGGAGGATGTTGACGTTTCAGTGAATAGAAACAAAAGCCATCTAAAACCAGTCAGATGGTATGATAGAGTCAGCTCTAAAATACGAGAGCCTTTATCAGGGAGCTTAAACTCCCTAATGACTAATGCACGCAGACAAACACAATACAGACCTTGTGTACACACACTCATGTTGGCTCACAATGAAACAACCTAGGCGAAATGCTAGCTAAAGCACAGGACCAGAGTGAAACCGACTAGTATATATATATATGTTTTCTCAAATGAAGGGACACAATGCAAAAAAAAAAAAAAGCAACAGAGAAAAGGCACAAAAGTTTGAGAGTACGATGGAAGAGTGTTAGACATTTATGTGGTGTGTGTATATACTTTGGGGACATTATTTTTCGAAAGAAATGAGCAAAATCTCAAAGTTTGGGTAGTAATATTTTTTAATGTTTATTAAAGAAGTCCCTTATGCTGCTCACCAAGGCTTCATTTATTTGAACAAAAATCTTATCTTATCTTAATTTATAGCATCAACATTCCAGTCCTCACTGTCACATGATCCTTCAGAAGTTGCAAACTTAATTTATGTGCAAAATAGGAATATCGCATAAAACGTGTGAATAAAGCGGCGTTTCCAACTCGTTTGTTCAAAAGAACAAAATTGTCACTTCCTGGGAACTTGGAAAAAAAAAATGTAATAAAAATGGAAGTTGCTGTAATCGGGGCTCTGTTGCTCTTTTTTCCTACATCATAAATTACTTGCGCCTCAAAGCACGCAGACAAAATGCAATAAACGCTGTCGTGTTATCTTGCATTTGGATGCCTGGTATTTGGGAATGCAATCTCTTCTGGGAGGTCGTTATACCAAATTTTTGGATTGACAGACTGACTCGATCATTTCGGAATGATCAAACCAACATTTGATCCACTGGTGGTTAGTCCAGTTATCCAAATCATATCCACCGGCAAAGTCATATGATTTTTTTGTTGCACATAGAGGGATTTATTTGGTAAATGAGTTTCCATCGTAATTTACGTGCATCTTCTTATTGGATTAAATACTTCTTATTGGAGTGCATACGTTTTTATGCTCATTTTTTGAATTTATGCACATCGTGCTGTTTCCATCCAGTGCTTTTTTTTATGTGATATCCCAAAACGCCCATAAAAATAGGTGGATGGAAACAGGATTTTTTTTTTTTCAGGATTTTTTGATGAACAAAAAGCTCAAAAGAACAGCATTCAATTTTGGAACCATGTAAAAGTCTTTACTGTCAAATTTGATCAATTAAATCCATTTGCTGAATAAAGTATTAAAGTATATTTTTAAAATGTCAATGCAGAAGGGAGGTTTCGTCAAATTGAGTTTTTCTGGGGACAAATGTTAATTTATTTATCCATTAAATGCACAAAAACTAAAGTTAGGATCTGGGTCAGTATATACAGTAGTACTTTATTTATTGCCAAAACAATGTACGTCTATGGCGTGTCCTGATCTAGATGGCATGTGTTTGTGTGCATGTCTGATGGAGTGATGTGACGTGGGAGTGATGTCTAGATTCCATCTGTTCTTCAGGCCATCCTGTCGGCAACGCTTTCCCCTTCCTGTAAGTGTGTGTCATGTCACAACAGAGTAGTTTTGCTTACGTATGTCACTGGTGGGATTGACTGCTAAAGGGAGGGAGAGAATGACAGGAAGGAAAGGAAAAAGAGAAGTGTCGTAAGGCCATAAGGGCTGCTAAGCTCCTTGTTCCTCCTCCTATCTTGCCATTCTGGAAAAAGAGGAAGCTGTAGGCTACTGTGAGAGGGGTCGTATGTGATCCTCCACATATTCTCAGTATGTTATGCCTATAAAGGTCAAAGAAACCCAAAATACCGTTTAAGATATCAGCTTCAAAGGTCTTACAACAAAGGGCCTTTGAGTGCAAGCCTGTATGATTTTTTACGTTCAGTTCCCAGCAACTGCTTATACGCCACTGATGTATTACATCATCAATCATACACAGTATAACTGGAGATATTACTCATTAGCAGGACAGATCTGCTCCTCCCTATGCCACGATTTTCGTCAGGGACAGCTGGCATATGTGTGTAGGTGTGTTTTAAACGAGAGAGTATGGTAACTATTGTTGCCATGTTCGCGTGCTTTGTGCGAGTTTTTAAAAGCATGTTGTTAAACAAGTTTTAAAATGAGAAGCCACCAGATTTGTAACAGCGCATGTTTTGTTGAATTCATAACGAATGGCACAAGTATATCTCATGTGAAACATTCACTGCAAATCTAAATGAACTGGTTTTATGCAAGTCATGAATATAGCATAATAATATCTAATACGATTGAATCAATTCAACTGTTTCAAACCAAGTATATTATGCAACATGGTTGAATCAATTTCATCATACTGAACTAAACTCATTTTAATGGGTTAGAAAGATAAGAAGTAGAAATCACTCAATAAAGTAACAAATACTTTCTACAGTGTTGGAAGAAAAAAATACTATTACTGTTCTTTTTTTGGTAACACTTTAAAAATAATGTTCATTAGTTAAACATTAGTTAATGTATTAACTAACATGAACTAACCATGAGCAATAGATTTGTTACGGTATTTACTAATCTTTGTTCACGATAATTAATGAAAATACAATTGTTCATTGTTTGTTCATATTAGTTCACAGTGGATTAACTAATGTTAACAGGATTTTAATAATGTATAGGCAAATGTTGAAATTTACGTTAACAAAGATTAATAAATGCTGTGTAAGTGCAGTTCATTGTTAGTTCAAGTTAACTAATGTGTTAACTAAACATTATTTTAAAGTGTTACCCTTTTTTTTTTACATATATTAAGCAATTTAGATTGAACATATTATATACTATATGACTGATTCAACCACAACTCCAGTGTTTTTTTTGTTTTGTTTTTTTTAATTTAAGCATCAAAAATGCCAGAAGACCAGTCATCACACATCAGTGACTAGTCTCACTCTCCGTTTTCTCTCATGCTAACAAAAATATTGTTAATGTCACTTGTGCCTTGTTGTATGGGAATGCAGCCAGACATGCAAGTGATTGCTTTCATAACCATGACGTATGAATATGTGTTTAGGTGTTTGTGTAGCTGGAACCACCCAGGGCATTTTCTACTCTAAAGAGTGCAATATCATCTCAGTGAACTCACAGGACTGGAATGAGAACAGGACAGCAGATCTGCTCCGCAAACACAGACAGTAATGAAAAAGGATCTAAACTGACCAAATACAAGCTTAATTCAATTCAGTCCAACATTAAATAAACAAGAATCTGATTGTTTATTTATGTTAATTTACCAAAGAATAGACGTGAATATTATTATTAAAAGTGCAATTATATTGTATATTATTATTATTATTATTATAAATAATAATAAGAATATATTTTAATACATATTTCATTTAATTGCACTTTTTAATAATAATATTCACAGTATTATTAATTAATTAAATTAAATTTATAATAATAATAACAACTTGAAAAATAAAAACTGTTTCTTCTTGGCTCTTTTCTGGATAATTAAGATTTCCAGTTCCTGGATAAAGAATACTGTGTTGTTATAAGCAGGCAAAATCTTTTCATGAGTGAGGACTTTTCCAATTTCTTTTAGTCAACCACAAAATCGCTCATTTGTCTTAAATGTTTGTGTGACGGCTAAAAGGAGAGTGAAAACCGGGCTTATCTAATGCTGTAGGATTAGCATACTAAGAGACCTGGCGTCCCCTGGGAGCCTCTCAGAAAACATTCACAATCAGGAGGAGAATTAAACTGGCGAGGGCTCCACACGTCCCATTGATCTGTTGACAGCCAACCTGGCAACCCGCCACAAACCTCAACGGTTCTCCGGAGAGCAGAATCACCAGTGTGGAGCCTGAAAACACGATGATGACTTGTGGGAAGCACCAGATTCACTCTGTTACCTACTGTTAAACGCTCCTTTGTGGCATCAAATGAGCGTTTAACAGTGAAAAAAAAACAAAAAAAAAACCTCAAGGCTTAAGTTTTAGTCGGTTAGCAGGAAGTAAAGGAAATATCCTCAAGCAATGTTCTACTCAACCTGACCAATAAAAAAGGACTTTTGTTGGCATAAACTAGTCAGATTGATTCAGATATATTAAATAAAATATTATACACTATAATCTTCAAGAGTTTTGGGTCAGAAAGATTAATGCAAAGCTGTTTTTTCAGCAACCATTACTCCAGTGTTCAGTGTCACATGATCTTTCAAACATAAATCATTATGATTTGTGGACACTTCTTATCTTCACAGTTGAAAAACAGCTGCTTAATTTTACTGTGGAAATGGTGATACTTTTTTAGGATTCTGTGTTGAATAGAAAGAACAGCATTTATTTGAAATAGAATTTTTTTGGAACATAAATCTCTTTTGCTGAAAAAAAGTACAGTATACATTTCTTACTTTGAACGATAGTGTATCATGTGAAAAAAAATCTGTTAAATTATCTTTAGGGCACTTTCCGCCTCTCAGGCATTTAGTGCATTCACAGAGAAACTAATATATGAGAAGCAGGAAGTGTGGTCCTTGACAATTGATGACAATTAAAGGTTGGTTGTTCAAAAACAATTTTTTTTGCTGTTGACAACTGTGACAAGATTAAGAGGAAGTGTGGCTGTTCACCTCCTTCATCTCAGATTTCAACTGTTTCGACACATCTTTGAAGGCGGGGCTTCGGAAAGAGGGGGCGTGTCTAATTCCATGGATTTAAACGATGGACAGCAGCTGATTAAGTAGCAAGATATGTGAAGGCCTTATTACTTTTTAAAATAGCATTTAAAATAATTACATTGATTTTTTTTTTTTTTTTTTAATTGCAAATATATTACATAAATAAATGAATATATTAATTTACTTTAAACTTAAAATGAGAAAACAAAGAAACATGTTCCTTTGAAATAGCTGCAGAGTTAAGAAATGTTAAGGCATTATTACTTAAAACGATACAAATTTAAGTGGAATGAAATACAAAGAAGAGCAAAAAAGTCTGGTGACCCAAAAGCTCATTTCTTCAGCACTGAGACTGTGAAACTGAGGTGATTAGTCTAACTGAAGGAGAGAGGAAAAGAAAAGCATGTGAGTAAGAGCTGCTGAAGTGTGAGGGACCGTGGCCTCCGGCTAATATACAGCCGTCTCCTTTCTGTACAAATAAACCAAGTTGAAGTGCAGGAGATCTTTACAACTCTCTCCCACCTTCCTATGTCAGCGAACCATACGCTCACGCTCTCCGTTGGCCCATTACTGTCTGATTTAAGAGGAGGTGAGAGAAAGAGGGGTCAAGAGAGAGGCACAGACAAAGTCAGCCTGTGTTATGCTGATCAGGCAGACGCATGGCGGAGAGCCGTCTGTTACCGTGACAATAGGGCGGCCGACACAGGGCTGGCGCTCTGCCCTCTGCAGCGGGAAGCATGCAAAACTCACACAAGCACAGACACATCCAGCTGTCAGACACAACCGACGCACGCCGATGAAGACGACAGCGGAACGTGAGTGACAGAGGGCCACAGAGATTTTAATGAGGGATGCGGTCTCATTCCTTATGTGAGAATGACCTATGTCAGATTACGGCCATTCATAAAAGACAAATTTACACTTTATTACTGCCTCAAAAATGGGCTATAAACTTCTGATGACAAAAAGTCTGTAAACATTATCAGCTCTACATGATCTATTCTCTCTGGATTTTTCATGGTACAATAAGCGTGAATTATTTTCCAGGCTTTATTTCCCATGTCCTTCCTTCACTGACATTCTCACCTTAATAGACCGTCTTTGTTTTACTTTGAAGAAGATAAGAATATGAAAGGCAGTTTCCACGAATAGGACATAATCAAATAGGTCTAAAACCTTAAAAAAAAACTTTTTTTCCCCCTCAAAAATGGTCAGTGATTGGAGGTGGTTAACTTGTTTAACCTCATGAGATCGAATTAAATATGCAGTTTTATTTTTTTGCATTCGTTTTTAATGAGATTTGCCATTCTTACAAACCTGTTACCAAATTTTAGGATGTTTATAATAGTTTACAAATTTGCTTTTTCTGATTTCTTTACTTTAAACCTGCTACCAAATGATACATTACTAGGGTCACAAAGTTAGAAATATTTCTCACGGCAAAAGCATGAGATTTGTTTTAAAAACAATACCGTATTTGTGGAAAGTGCCATATCTAGCTGAAATCAGTAAAGATCACATGATCACACTTCCCAGAACAGATTTATATCCCAATACGAGACAATAGCAGTAGGCAAGTGTGCCTGATTGAAAGAAGATGATGTTCACCCTCATGCAATATGCATATGCATGCAATCAGAACATTTTGAATGACTTAATTATTCAAATTAATTTGTCAAAATAAAAAGGGAACTTCAGGGAGCAAGATGGAGTGCAAAGCAAGATGATGAGAATAAAAAGGCACACAGCTCTCCAGAGTATGTGTAGTGGAATGTTTTCTGGTCATTCGGCATATCTCCTCTCACAGACTGATAAGATACACAGAGACAGAGTCAACCAAATAGAGCAAGAGATAAAAACAAGGAGACAGGAGTTGTGACAGAAGGAGCAGAAAGGACTTAAATGGGCCATACCAACTGAAAGACCACATAAAATGTTAATCAAACCTTCTTCCAAAGACACAAACACACACACACACACACATACAAAACAATTTAGCTTTTTTTTCCCACTCTTTTGTGACTCTAAGAATTAATCAGGCTATATAAGTTTTCTACTGTATCTTTAAGGCCATTTGTAAATTATAGGTTAACACATGGGACAAGATTTTTATGGGCCTTCTCTCTCTCTCTTCCGGGGCCCAGGACAACATTCCTGGTAGTGCCTCCATAGCAATGGAATCCTGTTTTCCATGATATATCCCTTTTAGACATTCAAACACAGATAGCTTCAGGCAGACAGGTTCTTATCTGTCTACAGGTGTGAAGAGAACGTTGAGAAAATTGCACGGTTCCTAAACTCTCTCTCACAAAGCCACGCTCACTGCGTTGTTTTGATTTTTCTCATTTCTACTTTCTTAAACCTATTAAAGAAAAGAAAATCATAAACTCAAGATAAAAAAACAGCTTTTTTTTGTTTGTTTGTTTTACAAATGACTTTAATATTATTAAGTGATATGGTACACACTACCATTTAAACATTTGGTGTCAGCAAGTATTAATACTTTTACACAAATTTATAACATTTATAATGTCACAAAAGATTTATATTTTATGTAATTGCTGTTCTTTTGAACTTTCTAATCATCGATAAAATACATAGCACTTTTCTGAAGGATCATATGACACTGAAGACGAGAAATGGGTACTAAACATTCAGCTTTGTTATTACAGGAATAAATTACATTTTAAAACATATTAAAATAATAAAAACAAAACATTTTCAAATTTTAATAATAAATAATATTTCACAATATTACCGTTTTTACGGTATTTTTTATTAAATAAATAAAGCTTTGGTGAGCGAGAGAGACTTCTTTCAAAAACAATCTTACCAACCCCAAACTTTTGAATGGTAGTATACATAATATATCACGCCATATGCTGTACATGTTAGATTATATTAATATGATTTTATTATGTATGCACATTGGTGGTTTGGTAGTCTATCTGACAGACACACACACACACACACACACGAGAAAGGTGGAGCTAAGGAGAGCGAGTGGAGAGAGATGGATAGTTTTCTCTCTCCTCAGGCAAGAACAAGGAGTAATAACGTGAACAGTAATATATGAGAGTTAATAACCCACGAGACGAAACACAGATAAAATGACACAAGCCTGAAGGTTTTCAATCATGTACACACACAGGGCCACAAGCGTCACTTTCTCATAATGACCTCATACCTGGATCATTTCAACCTCACGTTTCCTCACAGGTCGGCAGCTCTAATAATTAGATTGGCTGATTAAACCCCAATAATAATGGCTTAACAACCGCAAGACACTTTAAAGACTCATCTCACACACAAAGACATTCACAAAAATAAACATCAATGTAGTGCACCATGTTCCATCACCAACAGTGTTTTTCCCCCATAACTGGCCCAACCCTGAGGACATTCTCCCATTCCAAAGCCAGTTTCTAGAACATTCCTGTGATTCTGCTCTGCCCCACTCCCAGGTATAGCACCAGGGTGTAAATCATCCGCCCCAGTTTTATGGACAGCCACTCACAAATAGCAGGTCTCGTTGTGCATAGTGTGACCAGTGAGGTACAGGAATAAGAGCCCATTTCCTGTACTACACTCACACAGCGCTGTGGATAATGGATCATGTCATGTGACACATGTTAGTAGAGCCACACTTTCATTACATGACTGGCATCCGTCTCCATCTCTCTCTCTCTCTGTGGTTGCTCTGACACAAAAACTCCATCTGCATCACTGAACATGGCCAGGCCATTAAAACTATTGTCTTGTCAAATTGTGAAGTTAAAACAGAAAAATTAAAGGGATAGTTCACCAAAAAAATGAAAATTCTGTCATCATTTACTCACCTTCAATTTTTTATGATAGCCAGCAGTTGATGGTAGCCATTGACTTCCATAGTAGGAAAAAAAAAATACTATGGAAGTCATAGGCTATCGTCATATGTCCAGTTACCAATATTTCTCAAAATATCTTCCTTTATGTTTAACAGGAGAAAAAACTCCTTATAGAACAACATAAGGGTGAGTAAATGGTGACAGAATTTTCATTTTTGGGTGAATTACCCCTTTGATGGCACTGGGAAAGGTGATAAGTGTATATTTTTTATCCTAGTTTATACCCTATACCAGCTTAAAATGCATGTTCCAACAATAAGTCGACCTTGGACTTCCATCTTTAAGACACCATGGAATGGATGGATGGGAGCAGTTTTCGTTTTTGCACTTCCACTGACTATAAAAAAAAAGTTTAGGCAGGACATACAGAAGGGCTTGTGCCTTTTTGGAAATAGCCAATAGTCTTTAACAGTACGTCACAGTCATGCACACGATTTGATATTTTCATTGTTAGTCAAAGTAGGTTGAATTAGTGGGCACATCATTCTCATCATAAAGTATTTGATTGGACAAAATGAGTGAGTGCAACATGAGTCATCAATATTTTTTTTTTTCTTGTTCCAGGAGGAGAAAGACTGTACATTTTAAATATGTCTATCTGCCAAAAGTGAATTTTGTCAATGTTTGTTTTAGAATTACACTAGATGGCCTCAAAGTTAACAGACATGGACTAATAGTCATAAAAGTCAACTTAACAATATTTTTATTTCATAGAGTCTTAAGAATGGAGGGTTTTGTACTCTGTTCAGATGCACAATATAATGAAAAAATCCAGTTAGACTTACCTGCAGCAGGGGGAAATGTACAGAGTCAGGAACAGCAGCATTGTGGGAGAGAAGAGAGACAAAATCGATTCATTAGCCAAGTGAAAGAAACTAAGAACAAAAAGATTTATCAATTAACTCCACACATAAGTCTTCTTTGTGTTATATGAACATACATATTGTTCTCTCAAGCTAATTAGTGAGCACCATTTTAAAACCATTTACAGCTATTGTGCTCATTATCTCATAAAATGTTATGTCTTTATAGTAAGTACATAATATGTAATCATAACCGGCTATTAACGTGCTTCTCAAGTGATCCAATCGTAAGTGATCACTAGAGACAGATCTCCTGTGACCGCTTATGATCTTATCAGAGGAAGGGTCTCTTAATTTGTGACTACATACATGTCAATGTTGCAGAAATATATATTCTATTGATTTTGTCCTCCACAATATTGTCTTAAACATTATTTCAGTTAATTATCTTCATTTTAAGGGCTTTACTTAGTAAATAAAATAGCATGTCATGTAAAGCATATCATGTAACTAATCTAATTTTTTTTTTTTTTTAAACAAACAAACAAAAAAAACGTTATTGTGTGGCAGTCACACAGAAGCAGAATCGCTTTCTTTACGCAAACAAAATAATTAAAAAATGTAAACAAATAATTAAAATAACACAACAAAATAATAAATAAAAGTTTTAAAATTCATCTTGTGGCAATTCTGCACCAATTAAAAGAAAATAAATTCAAGCAAACCCAACACTTTTTGGGAGACACAGCTGGTCATGCAAACCTGATAATGAACACTGCCAAAACGCTTGTGTGTGTGTGTGAAGAAAAATCAGGGAATGCAGTTGGAGGAGGGGTATCTATCCAGTGTGTTTTTAAGGATGAGTAAAACCTCTAGTTGTTTTACCACACAAAAGACACTTCACTTCAGCTGCCAGGCAATTCTGCTTCACAAACAAAAATCTCTCCATCTACCTCTAACACACACAAACGATTTTTGATTGTGATTTTTATATGATTTATATTGTATTAGATTTTTTTTTTCCAGAGAGAACAGTAGCACCTAATCTGTATTTCACAGAACTGCACAATCAGGAGTCAGCTGTCAATCAAGAGTCAAGGGAGGAGTCATGGACAAAGAAGAGTCAGTGAGATGCATAAATCCACTTCTGCAGGATAGCATTCCATGAAGAATTGTGTAATATTATAAAGAACAGATTGAAATATATTGTAATATATAACAATGGCTGCAAAGAGATAAAAATGAAAAACGTTAAAAAAATTACCTTACCTTAATTTTAAAAAACCTTAATTATTACCTTAATTTTAAAAAACAATCCGTTTGGGCAAAATATAAGATCAAAAGTGATATATACAACATAAGTGGACTATATGCAGAAATATTAAAATAATATGTAGACATAGACAGATACTTTCACTTTAATACAAATAAAAAGGATAATAATTTGGATAATCTACACTTTTTCTTAATTTATCTTAAAAAAAAAAAAAAAAAGTAACTCATACGCAGTCTAAATACTCACTTAAGTTATGACCCATAACAAACAAAACAAAGTCCCTCACTGGCAGTACCTGAGTAGGGGCTTCTCCTCTTCCTGTAGCCCCAGAAACTGATCCCTTTGACAGGCATGACCGAATCCGTTTATCCTCTCTGAGTTCCACAAACACTCCCTTTTACTCCCTCTCCACTGCTCCAAACACACACACACACACACACACACACACCTCCTCTACACTTCCACACCACAGCACACGTGCTTTACACGCACACACATCCCAATGCTAAGGGCCCGCCTCGCAATGGGAGAGGATTTGGGGGGGTTCACAGAAGCCTGACCGCAACGACCCCTGCAAGGCAGGTTGCCAGGGAGATACCGCACCATCTGAAGAGGCTTGTGGTTGCTAGGCAAGCAATGCTTAAACATCCTACAACGGCTGAAGAGGGTGATGGAGCTCATAATGTAATTTGCCTCAAACAAACCAACAAAAGAAAATCTAGTTATTTGGAGAGGCTCCTTCAGAAAGAGGCACGGGGACACTCTACTCTCTCTCCCGAAAAAAAAACACTGGATCTTGTTATTTAACAAAAAAATTTTTGCTAATTTGAGGGAAAGAGGAATTTGTCAGGATATAAGAATGGTTCTGTGCCATCAATTAAGGTTTCTAGGTCACAGCAGCTCAGACACTTGACCACACTCTTAAAAATAAATGTTCCAAAAGTAGGTTTACCAGTGAAGCATGGAAGAACCATTTTGGGTTCCTCAAAGAACTTTTCAATGAACACATCTTAAAATTTATAAAGTGAATTTGAATAATCTGAAGAACATTTTCCCTGTATAAAGAGCCTTTTGTGCAATGCAGAGATTACATGGATGTTAAAGGTTCTTCATGAAACAATAGATACCAATAAAGAACCTCACATCTTCCTATAAACAAACAATGGTTAGTAAAGGTAGTAGGTACAGATTAAAATCCTTGACCTGTGCAAGAACAGTGACTTGAACCCACAACCAGCCCCATATGAAATTTGTGCGCACAGAACTTTTTTTTTTAAACTACTGTTTATTAAATAGTCTGGATAATTTCATTGGTTTGCACTACTGATTAAAAAAGCACAGGTAATGTTTAAATCATTCACAGAATTCCAGATTTTCCTTAACTTAAAAAATAAATAAATAAATAAATAAATCACAACAAAAATTATTTCCCCGGGTTTTGTGTCTGAATTGAATGTGGTGACAAAATAAGAAAATATCTATTTCTTAGAATACCCTTTTTTATTAACTGTCAACAGCTTTCAATTGACAGGAGTAGAAGCAAAAGGATTGGGACCTGACCCAGGCCAGACTCGAAACCAGGTACACAAGTATCTTTATACTTAATCATATTTATCACTACAAAGCTTTAATGTCAATACATTATCATTTACTACATGTGAAGCCACTAATTTGAATAAATTTTTCACAAACAAGACCATGTGACTCTTGTGAGTCAATATTTTATTTGCTTGCTCCAAAAAGACTCTTGAGTTGCATTTCTATTTGTCGTTCCCTTGAAAGAGAACAGTGCATGACAGATTAATATTGAGTGTAGTACAATGTTTAAAGCAGAAAAACGATTTGCGGAATCTAAAAGTATTGCCACATGCTGGATGGCACCAACTCTCACATAGTTCTGAGTGCCTGTGGTCTCATTATGACCAACAGCAGCATGGGAAGACTCCACATCTCATCCCATCACTGCCTGCAAAACAACAAGGTATTCCACTGTGAGATAATTTGTTTCAATATCAATATATGTACAATTTACAATTTAATATTGGTGACTTAACTGGCTTCCTAATTCAAATAATGTCAGATGTACATCAATCTCTCAGAACATGCATAAAAACAAGCTATTTTTTGTCTTGTCAGTTTGTGGCATCCATGGGCCTTTTATTAAACATTAAAAATAATGTGTGGCATTTAATGACGTGTGTGGGATATTATTATATGACTAGAAAAATACATTAACCCAAAAACTCTCAGGCACACCTAAAAACTCTCTAAATGAATGTCATGCAGAACAGACACCTGCTATCATTTCAGAAATATTAAACCGACGCCTCAACACAATAAGAAGCGGGAGATAGGAACAACGATAGAATGAACTACAGTTTATAGGTCAAGTGTCATTTACATGTCATAGATGGGATGGGAGCCAAACAACTGTTCCTTGAACTACTGAGAACACAAACTACATATTTAGCCTTGGCATTAGTGGTGACATGAGACTCTCAGACGCTGATGTGTGTGTGCGCGATCTCAAGAGGATCAGTAACATGTCTGACCCTATGACTGCTGGTCCTTGTTTTCGCACAAAGGAATTCAGTGTAAGATAAAAGGAGGGAGGACGCTTGAAAGAGGCACAGAAGTGCAGACAGTGGGTGAACCTCACCCCAATTTAAACCAACCAGCATCAAATTCTAACTTCTTTCTCTACATTTCAAAGCCGAGTGTAATTTCAAGCGTTTGGAGAGTTTAGGGTGTGTGCTTGAATGATGTAAATATAGAGCCACTCCAACTCCAGCGCTATGCTGCTTTGGCATGGCCAGCCCACATCACTACTGGGTCAACCCAGAGCAGAGAGAATATAAAGTGGAAGGGTCTCAAATTAGTTTATTGCTCCCTGTATACCTCACACCCTTAATGCCACTGAATGAGGAGCTATTTATAGAAAAAATACAGAAAGGAAGTGCATATACAAAATGAGTCCAAGGCGAGTTCTGGGCCAGAGGTGAGAGATCAATAGCATCCTTTAAATATGATGGGAGCCCAGAGAGTAAGTGATGTGGGCTGGGTCCCTATCCTCCAGGACCATGTGACAGTTTTAAAGACAGCTAATTGGCTGATTACCTGTACTTCTCTTTGAATACTTGAATGTCACTGATTGCGATAGCTTGTACAATTAGTTATACTCAAGAATCTGACCCTTTTACGTTTGTCATATTTAGTTGGTGATTAGAAATATACTTTAGAAATTAATCAAAATCAAATGTGGGTTTGGTCAGCAGTTCTTTCAGATTTCAGTATTTTCCCATTCAAGTAAATAGGTGGTCTAGTCCAAAATAGCTACCAGGCCATTGATATTGACTCACTTTCTTTGAAAGAGACTTTGGTATATCAATAAAATCAATACATAAAGGCCATTTTAAGTAACACATCTAAATGATGACTATTATTGTGCTTACTACCATGCATGTTGCTATTTTCATGGGACGTGTACAGTTACAAAATGCTAAACAGACAGGGCTACTGTTAAAAAACTGCCATTTCTGATGGGTTCCAGGTGGGTCTTTGAGACCATATCCTCCTCCTTGTTATAGAACTATGGACAGCACATGTGGAATCACTCTGGGTCAGATTCACTCAGACCTGTCCCCACCACCACCACGTCTGCATCGCTGTCTCTGTACAGAGGCGTCTTCAGTGGGAGGGGTAGTGGGGTCAGGACTCGGGACCCACTCCAGCACCACATGAAAGATAGACTGGGTGTGCCACCATATGCTTCTCAGCAAGAGGGGGGATGGATAGAGGGTAGGAAAGAAGAAAGGAAGAGAAGAAGGTGCTAATGTACCACTTACAGGGCGGCTTAGGGAAGTTCTTCTGAGTTCATCTACAGGTAGCTGAACTTAATACTCTCAATTTTGACATTACAGTACAAAAATTATATAATGATATTATATGTATATATTATATAATATGCATATTAATCATTTATAATAAACACTGAAATATTACAATAAGAAAGCAACAATTGCCCATTTTGATTTCATGGTGATGTTAAAGGGGGAAAATGGGCATTAATGGGCCCTCCATCTGCAGTACAGAGAAAAACAGCTGTTTCAGTTAACACCACACACACTTGCTCAAAGACACACACACCTCCTCAAGCTCTCCCAGGCCAATTAAGACACATTGTTATGTTGTTAGTGAGTGCTTACAATAAACTCCCCCTATTTGTCACACATACACTCTCACAAAGCTACAAAAATGTTACAAAGTTGAGGTGTCTGTATAAAGCAGGATATCTGCATGTTGACTTATGACTTAAATGACTTAAAGGGATAGTTCAGCCAAAAATGAAACTTTTTCCATCTTTGACTCACCCTCATGTTGTTTTAAGCCTTGTTCGACTTATATAAAAGACATTTTGAAAAATATTTTCATTTGTGTTCCACAGAAGAAAGTAAGTATTACAGGTTTGAAACGACACGAGGGTGAGTAAATGGTGACAATTATCTTTTAGGGTGAACCTTCCCTTTAAATTTAAGACTTTATTTAAAAATGCAAATTCAAAGAAAATTAGACCAAGGAATCTGTGTCATATGTAAATTCACATGAATGAAAATGAGCATATGAGGGATAGAAATATAGCTATTTAAATGGGTTGTTGCAAAAATAATTATTATTACACTGACGTTAAAAAAACATCCAGTGAACAAAAGTGAAAAACATCATGTGTGAAAATTAGACTTTAAAGCCACACAACCTATTAATGAGAACATCCATCCCTCACAACCTTGTTTTCATATGTGTCAAATTATCAATTAAAATCAGAATTAAAATCTGTTTTAGCATCTTTCTCAAATGATGTCCATTTAAAAGTAGCCATCATGTATTCTGACAAAACAAAATGCAGCATATTATATATAAAGATGTGAAGTAAGCATATGAAAGTATAAGGAGAAGGGGGGGGGGGGGGGAGCACGAGCAAGAGTTATATAGCTTTTTCCTCTTCGGACTGACATTTAAATCGGACACTATAAAGGCTATCAAATTACCTCCCTGTCAGAGGGGGACAAAGACTTCAGAAGCTTCAGACCAGGAGTCCCTGCAGACCAATGATGCCCCAGAAACCGCAGCCCTTCATGGGCTGATTAACCCCACTCATCCCCCTACTCTCCAGCTGCAGACACTACTGTGATTATAGATGAGAGAAAGAGAGAGAGAGAGAGAGAGGTTGAAACAGGCTAACTGGGGCCAGGCTACAGGCGAGCCCCAGAATGGCTACGGTGAGGTTTATTTGATGTTTGTCCACTCAATAGACGAGTGTGAATAAAAGATGAAGATACAAGAGAGGGAGGAAGCGGTGGAGATGGGGGTGGGTTTTCAGAAGAGATAAAAAAAAAAGATTAAAAGATTTTATTGACTTATAGAGATTTGTATTGTTTTGGAGACTTGAGTAATTATCAAAAGGTTGCAGTGCTATTAAAGGGAGAGTTCACACAAAAAAAATTCAAATTCTGTCATCATTTATTCACCCTCATGTTATTTCAAGACTTGTATGACTTACTTCTGTGGAACACAAATGTGTGAAATGTCTTTTTTTTTCTTACAATGGAAATCAATGGGCTGCAATGTTGTTTGGACCCCAGCGTTCATAATACTACCTTTATGCTTCATAGAAGAAAGTCATTATGAGTAATGTGTTAACTCGGTAAGTTAGTTTCCCTTGGTAAGTATCTCCCCAAAAATTAAACATATTTCCAAACACACTTCACACATACACACACACACACACCTGACAAAGGCTTACATGTTTTCTAAAGTTCCAAGGGCAGAATTCCACTCATAGATGCACATGTTCAGGAGGAATCCTAAAGCGATTAAGCAGTTGAAAAACGAGACAAGTCCCAATTCAAAGCAAAACAAGAGCCCCACCCAAAGAACCTGAACTCCTGCTCAGGGCAGAAACAGCAAACAGAGATCAAATCCTTTTCCCAACGTTTGAAACACTCCCTATTGGTGTTTGCATGTGGATTAAACTTGTCATGATTCATTGGAAGGTGCATGATACAGCTTCAACTGCTGTTCTCAGGTCTGCAGAAGTGCTGGATTACTGGAGGATACAAGAAAGGCATGTCTAATGTTTCCTATGAAATTTCCAGATTTCCTCAGTCTACTGTTTTTTAATAATACACTATACATGACAGATATTACACTATGTGTGTGGTAAGATTATGAATTGCTCTCTACGGCCTGATTCATATACTAAGCTAAACATTGAGTGAATAGTAATAGTGATACTGCTGTTTGAACTGTGTTTGAGCTTTCATAAATAAAGCTAACGCTTTCGGAAGTGGAATAACAATGACTGTCAACACACCCCCAATTCAAGGAATGCATACAATGCAATCAAATAAGGATGATGACATAGCAAAAAATATCTTGATATTTTTTGTTGATATTCAAAATCTCTGTATTTATAAAAAAGGATTTAATTTCAATCATTTCAACTAACTATTATTTCTATCATGACAAATCTCATAAGAGTTTAGCAAGGTAGATCTGCTACGCTGTTGCTGCAAAGACAGGCTGATGTGAGCATGTACATACTGCTGCTGCACAAATATGAAAATAACCTGCCAATGGCCGGGCGCTTAAGAAAATTTACCAGCCACAGCCATAAATATTTTTTTAGCGGCCCTGAAACTGTTTTTACAAAAATAGGCAGTTATGACAGCAAACTTTTAGATAAATTCACAATTCTCTATTCCTATTTCAATACAAAAGCTAAAACAACTAGCCTAACTAATTTAAATTTAAAACATCATTAAAGAAAAGTAACAGTAGTTTGTAGGTAGAGACTGAATAAAGTAGGAGTGTAACGGATCACGTTTGATCCATATGAACCAGGCCCCACGGTTTGGAACGCATGTGATTCGCGGATTAACTGCATTTAACCATTATATATTATATGAAAGTTTATTACTTGCAAAACACTCAAGCATTTTTAAACAAATCAAAAGCAAGAAGATGTAAATTTAGCAATCGCATGTCTTCTGTGCGCACAACCGCACAAACTCAAAGCGTGTGCGCTAAGACATAATCGAGCTCTGTTTTGCGACTTTGAGTTTGAACGCACAAATACACACACACACACACACACACACAAATCTCAATTGGCTCGACAAGTATTCTTATACACAGTCGGTTATAAAGACTTAAGTGAACCTAGATAGTTGAGATAACTTGAGAAATGAATCGGATTAATCATATTGGTTCCGTGCATTCAGTCATGCATTCATACATTGGTTCCATGCGTTTTTATTTTCAAACAGCAGCTTAAAAATAACTGTCATTAATTGTCAAACAACTTTAACAATGATGAATCTATATTTACACAGTGAACACTCTTTCATGCAGTATATTTATATTATTACATTTCTCCATACTACTGTTAGACCTAACTTGATTTGTAAACGTTGTAAAGTATTTATCCATGTTTTAATTCATGTATTCTTATTTTAATTGTCTGTTCACTCGTCTTTAATGATGTTTGAACTTTATTAGTTGAGTTTTCATAGGCCTACTTAAAGTGGTTTTTTTTTTTTACAGACTTTTCAGATTTTACAGATGGAGTTCCCTTTTGCATTAGAATATTTAAATTCCCAAGGCTTAAACTCTTGTGATGATGCAGCAGCGACCACATTTCATGTTTATTTATGTGTATTCACAACATTGCATTGTTAGAATTCATAAAAGTTCTACAGACCAGCTGGCGATCGACACTCACATACTCGCCAATGCCGATTTTTACTAACATTTGGTACATCAGCTGAAACCATGTGTAACACTAACTCAATGTATATGGTGTGGACATAGATTACGTAGATTATAACAGATGCAGTTGAGCTACAGATTTATCCTGATGCAGGTCACATGGTGCTCTGGGACAAATACACAAAAACATACTCAAGGTCCTCCTACATGGAAAAAAAGCTCTTTGAACAGAAATGTTAAGTACATTTTATGGCTGCTAAATGCAAACCTAATTCATCTTCACACATAAATCCATCACACAGATCTGTGGAGGACTCAAACCATGCCGCACCCCAAAGAGAGAAAAGCTTTGTTCCTGCTTCATCTGGCCTTCACACATGTGAGACCGTTGATGTGACCCATGCACCACAACACGCCTATATAGAGACCTAGAGCTCTGAGGGCCATTCAAAACTCCAAAGAAACTTGTAAAACTCGGTGAAACTTCTGCTCCTACCAATCATAAAGTCATATTTGGTTTCATTGGTAACAAATAAAAAGTTGGACAACCTTGGTCAACACATAAACCATGCTAACTCTTTATGCTTTTCTTTATTAAACAATAAAATATAAAGTATGTACTATATATAAGGAATAATCCACGTCTAGCAGACAATTTTGATGCACAACATGGAGGCAAAGAACCACCTAACGCGGTGGTCACTTGCAAGTGAAAGCTGTTATTGCTGTTTGCGTCACAAAATTTAACTGGAAGGGTTAAAATTAGTTATTTTTGTCTGGTACGACACGCTAGATATAGCATTCTGCATACATTTATTTAAATCAGATACAGAGAATAAAGTAGTGCGGTAGATTACATTTATTTGATTGAATTATAACACTGATTTGAATGAATTATCGGCAGATAATGTCTGTGCAGCATCTCTCCAACAATGAAGCCGAGTTTAATTACTTCACACGTACTTTACATGTAATTTGCAGGCAAGACCTTGTCAAACCTTCATATGATCAGCCAACTATCACCAACACATCACATTACTCTGACCTGGGCCCAGAGAAACTAACCACAAAAGGAAAGCAACACGATGCTTTGTGTCCCAGTTATGTTTCATTAAGTATCAGTGCTCATCCACAGAGGAAGTGAGTCTGCAAGGGATTTTCCATGATCGTGTCAGTGTCAGAGGTCTGTCTCTCTGCAGGATGAGATGTTGTGCTACAGAGAAAGCAGTGTTTTATGAGGACGGACGAGGTCTGTTCTGTCTACTAAGTACTGAGGAGTGTATCAGTGCATTCCTCTGCTGTCTGGCAATCCATCTCAAACAGCAGCAAACATCATCTTTTCAGTCAGTGTGCGAATAGAAACAAACCTCTCTATGTTTGGGGAGTCAGATGAAGATGGATCAGTTTGAGATTTGCCCTGAAGCTGAACATATTTATGTATACTGCTCACATCAAATGCAGAACTGAGCTATTGATCAAATCACATCAGAGGACTAGTCATTAATTCCATGAAAAAAATGTGTAATATAATTGTAAAATTTTTAATTGCACACACACACACACATATATATATATATATATATATATATACATATATATACATATATATACAAGATAAAATATACATTATATTATCCTTCAGAATTTTAGGACTATTGGAAACATATTTGCTCATATAACCCACCTCTAGTGCTTAATTAAAAAAATGCCATTGAAAATAAATTACATATTTGTCTCAGCCCCAAATTCCTGTCCCCTTCTTGACAATGTACACACAGCTGCTGCGCTACAGACATACTGACCTAAAGGCAACACAAACCCAACATACACACACACACACACATTTCATTTTTTATGGGGACATTCCATTGGCGTAATGGTTTTTATACTGCACAAACTGTATATTCTGTCCCCCTACACTACCTCTACCCCTAAACCTACCCATCACAGAAAATGTTCTGCTATTTTAGATTTTTTAAAAAGATAATTCTGTATGATTTATAAGCTTGTTTCCTCATGGGGACCAAAAAAATGTCCCCACAAGATCAAGATTTACTAGTATTAGTATACCTGCGTGGACATTTGGTCCCCATAACGTAGAGAATACCCGCCCACACACACACACACACACACACAGTCTCATACAAAGACAAACAGGAGCGTGAGTATCACAGAGAAAACATACATCTGTATTTTTAGCTCTTTCTCATCCCACAGGACTAAACCATGTCTGGAAGAAAAGTGCAAGCTCTCCAGCAATGGTCAGTGCAAATATGCTGAACAGGCATAAATCTAAAACACATTTGACCACACATGCACACTCTTCTACACAAAGCGTGTTTGTTCAGGGGGGGTCGAGGTGTGTCGCAGGGGTCCTGTAGCTCAGAGTGTGTGAAAGGTGTTTTAACATTAATTTTATTGCCTGTTTGGTGAAGCTTTTCCAAACCGCCAGTTCTTCCTGAATAACATCCTCCTGTTAGAAAGTGACTGCTATGGTGAGCATATATGTCAGCAGGTTGTGGGAGAGCAATGAGTGTGTGTGTATTCAATTTATATGAACGTATAAAAAAAGAGTGTGGAAAAGTAAAAAGAACGGAAATTACACAGCTTTTCCCTATTGTTTGGTGATGTTCATCTTGTGTTGTGTTTTGAATATGAAACGGACCTTCTCTTAAAGTGAGCATATGTGTAAGCCGCTGTGACTACTGTGTTGTTTCACATTGGGACTCAAAGAGAGAGGAGAAATGAATAACTTAATACACTGTAACAAACACATATACACATACTCCACAAAAAAAAGCCAACAATCTGCATGAAGCTTCCTTCATTTGCTTCCAGCAAATTGTCACTTTTTAAAAGTAATAGTTTACCCAAAAGTTCTGTCATAATTTACCCTAATTTTTTCTATTTGGGGTGTACCAGAGAGTTCCTGAGCAAAGTAGCTGTGAATCATTTTAAAGAATCAATTCTTCATGAATGAATAATTCTTTCAGCCAGGTCTTTAACAACATTTTCAATTTACTTCACAAAAACAGTCTGAAAGATTTGTTCATGAAAAAAAGTCATCTGGTTCTTGAGTTCAATAAACTGACTGGATCATCCAGTTGACTAAAAGAAAAATGATCCTTTATGTTCTGCAGAAGAAAGCATGTGTGTGAGCAAATGACAGAATTTTAAGGTGAACATTTTTAGACATGGTAAAAATAATTTCAGAGATTAAGTCAAATTGTTGAACGGCTCCCTGGTAAACTGGTTCCTTTGCGTAGTTGCAAAGCATTACTGTTGTAAGAGCATTTCACGGTGAATAAAACGTCCTGGGGTCTGTGTGGCATTTCCTTTGTAGAGCTTGGTCACAGTGGGACGTGAGGCCCTGGCTCGGCTACAGGCCACACGCACACACACACATATGAACACACACACACCCTCGAACTATGTAATCCAAGTCATGTGAAGAGTGAAGGAGAAAATGAAGTCTAATAAGAGAGTTCAGAGGGGACACGAGAGAAGGAATGAGAGGGGGAGAAGAGCTTTAGAAGTGACAAGGAATAGGAGGAGTGAGCGAGGAAAGGAGAGAGGGGTTGGAGGGAGAGACTGAGCGACAGATGGGGCTGGAAAATCTATGTTTATTTTTACTGAGCGACGACAGCAGCCCACGAGCAATAACTTCAGCACACAAACGCTCAGACACAATGAGCTTTATGTTCAGTGAGACAAGCCCAGCTCACCTGCTGAAGAGCATCACTTACCCGCGGAAAAGGAGACTGAGAAAAATCAGCTCTGTTCAAACTCTAGTGAGCTTTCTACCTATACTCCATCCTCATTTTAGATGACATAGGTGCTTCCAATGAAAAAGCAAAGCAAAAAAAAGCAGCAAAAATAAGCCAACATATATAATGCTAATGCTTCATTCAAAATCTGAGGAGGCAAATTACATCTCCTCTCAGGATAAAGAAATGCCAGAATGCATTGTGTCAGCCAAATGAAACTCGTCATTCGAGATGGCAAATAGAGTCAAGTTGATGTTAATTACCAATATTCTATAATCAGTACTGAACAATTAAACAATTAGGAACAACTGAACAATTAACAATTATAAATTAAATGTATTATCATTAATATTTGTGTAAGCTATGTAAGTTGTCATGGTGAATTTGGCACTCAAATAGTTGCAATTAATAATTCAATTGTTATAATTAGTTTCAAATATTTGAAAAAGGTCTTCTTTTTGTTTGTTTTTTTTTCTTCTATAATCTTGGATCACATAAATAACGTAATGTAACAATGTAACAGCTACAGGCCTAGTATTTCTTCAGTCAGTCATGCAGTTGAAGCGGCAGTGGATTCCAGAATCCACCCCTTCACTTCACAGTAAACTGTTTGGAGTCAGTAATTTCTTTTAAAGAAATTAATACTTATATTCAGCAAGCAAGTATGAAATTGATCAAAAGTGAGACATTTTTAATGTTACATAAGATTTCAATAATTTTATTTTAAATAAACACTTTTTATGTGACACTGAAGACTGGAGTAATGATGCTGAAACTTCAGCTGTAATCACAGGAATGCATTTTTCTATTTAAAAAATAATAATTTACTGTATTTTTAATTAAAAAACTGCAGCCTTGGTGAGCATTAGATCAAAAATCAGTCAAAAATCCAAACAATTCTTTATAGAGTGTAACTCATTTTTATGACACTACGATTAGCAAGAAAATACATAAATAGCACCTGATGTCAAAAATATTGCCAACACCTATTCTAATAACTGTACTGCATTATTCAAGTCTCCAGTGCACTATTTGTGCATATTCTGAGTAATGTTTGTGTTTATGTGGTGCCTGGGAGTACCATGCCATGCCCAACATCATTTCTCATGTGGCCGTTTTGAGGTTCGTGTCCAAACAACATTCACAGAGGTGGAAACACTACAGAGCATTGAACTAACACAAACACCACCCATACCAAACCAAAGCACTTCCACTCCTGAACTTATTCCTCCAGCTAACAGCCCATGGGAGAGGCTCTCCAGTCTGGGAGGAACACTAATGATCAGTCCTTTCAAATGGGCTGTACCTCTGAGAACAGCACCTTTGACCTCAAACAAAAGGGAGGGTGTTTTTTTTTACCCTAATCCAAAAACAGCCCAACAGGCCTCATTCTGACATGATTAAGACTGATGTGGAAAGCTTCTGTCACTGCAGAAGCAGAAATGACTAATAAATAAGTCTCGAAGTGGGGACGAGGATCAAGATATGGAGTCTGTTTTTAGTCATGAACACATGAACAAGATAAATCCCACCTGGACTACAATGTCTTGCAATAAAACAACCGTTTCATGAAATAAAACTGAGGCACAATTTTTTTTTTTTTTCTGTATGTTGCACTGAATCATATTTATCACTGCTTTTATTGCTTTTCTTATCTATTATTTATTGTTTTCTGGGAACTGGTTGCCATGTTTCTGGGTGAACTACATTTCATTCTTTGTCTTACACTTGGCCTCTAATGAGTAAAATCTGAAAGGCTGATCGTGTTGGTAAACATGATTTCACCAAGTACAACATGTTCCCGGATTAACATTCCAATCAATTAATCAAATTTGAGGGACAAGTTTACAGTTTATGTCAAGTTTAGACTTACAACCATGGTTAAGTGCTTCTACATCACTGTTATTCACATGTTATTTCCCTCTGATTTTACGGATAATTTATGGGTAGGTTTAGATATGTTGATCCAGGAACATGTCTTACAATTATGACAGTGTCTGATCAGCAGAAAGTCAGGGTCCTCAGAGCTCCAAAAGCTTTTGACCAGTAAATTCTCATGACTTTTAAATTAAAAAAAGGAGCAATAAAAAAAATTCATTATATATAAAAAATCATATACACGCACACAAAATGTCCTTTACTTTTCCAGCCTAGAAATCATGATTTTAAATGGGTCATGATTCAGGACATTCCTTTTTTATTGTTTTAATACTCTTTGAGCTTCGATTATAATGTTATGCTGGGTTCAGACTACTGTGTCAGAAGATTATAAGATGTTGACTGCTAAAATCTTGTCATGTTGGGGACAAGAAACATGTCAGACTTGACATTCATCGCTTGTCATCTTTAACCACATGCATGCTGTCATTGAGAAGGCGTGACTGTCGACTGACAGAAGGTACTGTGAACATAAACACACAATGGCTAAAGAGAACTGAGAACTGTAGCATATGTTTTATTTACCTTTTTTCACTATGTCAAGGTAGTCCCTTGAGGAAACATCAAACGCAGGAACATTGTTGCCATACCTCCACAAACATTTCCTCTATTGTAAAATTACGATACCATTGTCTCTCTTTAGTTTTACCATGTTTGAAAGCATGTAGGAAGGCGCTTCTGTGCTTCTATTGAAGTATCACACATGTGAAGCAACTCGTTGTGGACAACCAATATTTTTTTTTTTAAAGTTAGTCTTTCTGTTGTGATGTTGTGAAACATCGCAGATGGAGCATCGGATGTCGTCTACTATAACACACTACACAAGGTGAACCAATCGAATCTTGAGTCGCCCATTTTCGTTTATGAATTAGTAACTTTTTTTTGCAAACACCCCCACCATTTCATATAATATACTGTATCATTAATTCAAAAACATGATTTTCAACCCTCATTCTGGCTCTCTGTCACAAACACTTGGCTTAGTCCAATGTCTCCTTTTAGACTTGTCAGTGAATGGACACTATTAAGATTGATTAATATCACTGAATGGGAAAAAAACATCCCCAAAAATTCTACAGCTGGCTCTGATGGGATGATGAAAAATATAGAAAAATATTCTCACGGTTCATAAAACCACAAATATCAGAGGTATAGTTATGCAACTTTGCCTTAGTATTTCCCCTCAGGTAGTTTTAAAAATCTGATTGCCATTTAGTTAAGAAGTTGTTTACACAATAGACAATATTCATCTCCAAGTTGACCATCTGCTTCTTCTAAACTATGTCACAGGATGACTGAGCATTATACTTAAAGCCATCAACTCATAAATCTGTGTTTACACTCTCCAAATGCGTCATTTGACTTACATCGTGAAATCACTGTCCATTCATTCTTCATCATACAATTGACCTGTAATGAGAAAAGCTTGCCTCACAACGAAAAGTCCAATCTTTCCATTTGTTTACCTTCCCTGGGCCCCCATATTAATGAATGTGTGGGCACACGCCAACATATGTGTGAGCAAGCACATGGGTTGTTTGATCCGTTGTATTATGCAGTGAGATAGCTCTGAAAACACAATGGTTATTGGATTAGGCCTGAGAACAAGGACAACACAGCTTTCATCGCTATCATCGCCGTCATCATGAGCGTGTTACGGGACACAGTGGCCCCTTTGCCCTGCCGCAGGGCTTCTCTGATGGAAAAACAAACCTGAGCCTACAGACAGAACATTGGCACGTGGGCCGGTGAAAACAAAAAGCAAACACACGTAGTTTCAGATCCCATTTGGAGTGGCCACTGACACAAACTGGACAATCAAGCTGTATGAGCCATGAAGCAATGATCCTATTCACAAAGTTACAATTTTAGATGAAAAGCACATGGCTTTGTCATGCATTTGGAATCCCACAGTGCCTGCAAATCCTCGTAACGGAGGACTACAAGAGCAGAAGGTCCTCATAGCACTGTACCGTCACCAGTAATCCAGCTGGCTTTAGGATGGGAAATAATCTAGATAAACTTGGCATACAATACATCACCAGCCTAATAAAGGCTTCATAAGAGGACATGAGGTCAGTTGAGGCCAGATTAGATGGATCAGGTCACACTCGAGTAGGAGAGGCTGGTGAGATCTGAGAGAACAAGATCAAGAGGAACATCAAGGACTCAAAAACAAAACATTGATTCAATGGACGCACACATCTGGACCAGCCAATATATGAAAGGCAAGAACATCAAGAAAGCTTCCATCTGCAGAACGATTGTATGAATAAAGGGCGTTGAAAAGCAGAGACATACAGCAAACTGTCCAACAGATTCTGTTCCAGTCTCACAGAGGAACATAGAACGAAGACATTTCTGAGACAACAGTACTTAGTAAAGGTACATACTTAGATGTCATTTGTTGCATTGTTGGCATCCACTTGGTTTTTTAAACAGAAACTGACAAGCCTCTCTACCAGGGATCATCATCTGCCTGGCAGAACATTGAAGATTAAAGACTGACAGTCCATCAGTCCATCGAAACCTGTTACGTAACCGCATCTTTCATCCGCCTTACTCAACTTACAGTATTCAGTTCTTTGTGTAGCTCCGCTCCTCCATGTGCGTGTGATTTCAAATCTTCCTTCTGTTTTTAATCCATCTTACTTAACCTCCAGATGTCCAGAGCGGTGAACGTGACTGCATCTAACTAAGGGAAAATATAGTATTTCCCCGGACACCAAAACATCACAGAACAAAACAATTACATGCAACTTAAGCAATAATTTCCCTCAGATTAATCTCAAAATCTTTGAAAAACATTCACATATCCATCACACAACTTCCTTCTTCATTAAAGATTGACTGAAGCTTCAGTCACTCACTACCACAATTAGCAATATATATTTTTAAATAACATGGTGTGTGATGTTGCTATTAATATTGCAGTGATTGTAATTAATGTGACACTTGGTTCTAGCACAAACTACCTCAGCATCTTATTGCCAGGCTTTTATAAATTTGGACAATGAACCCCAAATGTGTAATAAGGACATGCAAATTCATCTCAAATCCAAAAAACACATGTGGAATTCTGGGTAGTCATTTAAAGTGAGTGCTCTGGCTGCTACTTAACTTGCCCTCTGGACATGCTTTACTAGCTGTGCCCGAACAGAGGTACATTTTTTGAAGCGTTGAGTGGGAGACAAACTAATAAAGTAATGTGGAAGTTTGCACACAGTGGTTTTGTATACTACCATAACACTAATGCACTTTCCCAAGACCACTCAAACACATGTGAGGGGGAATCAGGCTGGGAAAAATGGCCCATTTACAAGCAGAAAGAGAAATCATACTTTCACATGTCCAGGCCTGACATGTGTTATCTGGCTTTAATCCTCATGGTTTTTGCAAGCTTAAAATCCCAGCACTTATACGGGTAGATTTCCTGTTTCAAAAGGGATGAGCAAGGGAAGAAATGCAACTAAAACATTTTAAATGGACATGAGGCTTTACAGGTTCAAGCACACTGTCTGATTACTGTATTTTGCTTTCTGGACTTATCCCTAAATCTAAAAAAAAGAGAAAAAAAAAGATATAGAAGCACCAATATGAAATATCGGTATAATTATCTTCATTACCCTAATATCGATATAATTATCTTCATGTTATGACCACAATTAACAAGCTAGTAATAAAATTCAAAACTATTTAGTTAAAAATTAAAAGCATTACTACAAATGATTTTAGAAAACACAAAATTATAATATACAGTATGAATATAGATATAAATGGATAATTCACTTTGAGATTGCTAAAGATTGTATTTAGCAGTTATTAAAATTATTAATATTTAACTTCAAAGTAAGCATTGAATAATAATCTAATGATAATCTAAAAGTAAAAACAGTTAAGGTAAAAATCACAGTCAACCACAGTCATCTGTGAAATCACAGTAATTCTAATTCTGTGCATGAGCATTCTGTGCATTCTGTGCATGAGTTTAAATGAGCAGCACAATTAAACATCCAATACTGACAACTATCTGTAAGGGATGCACCAATAGATGCACTTCCTCACTTATTTAAACATTTGTCATTAAAATAGATTACTGTTTTGATCATGTTTTAAATAAGCAAAGTTCAAAAACACATACAGTACATTCTGGTATACTAGCTAATTTATTATTGCTGCATCATTAAATGCTGCAAGCACTCATTGAATATAGGAATATAGACTGGATCTATTTAACATTCATCAGGCCAACATAAATTCAATAGAAGATTAAATAAAAAGTGCTTTTCAGGTAGGTCTAACAGTAATTTGGAACATAAATTGAATAAAATAAAATCGAGCAAAATATATATTAATCCTTATTAAAGTTACAAAAGTTATTTAGACAAGAGCTCTTTTGTTGTGTGATTAGCATTAAAAACACAGATAGCACACAAATGTTTGATTATCCAACAGATTTTATATAAATCAATTAAACTATCGGTTTGTTATATCAGACTTTCATGCTGTAACCTATATGTTAATTGTTTAGAATTGATCAAAAATCGGCCGATAAATATAGGAAACTGATATATCGTTGCATCTCTATCCAATCCCTGAAATGATAATGATATATCAACGCATCTCTAAAATAAAGTCATGATAAACCTTAAAAAATATTTGGCTTACAACCTAACATTAATATTGCTGAAAAATAGAGCCAGTAAAACTTCTAGTTAGTCCCACCATTAGTTTGAGGAAAAGTTTAAAAGATCATGCAGATCAGAGAGACTAAATTATCATGGGAAAATAATTTATAATGCAGTATAATAGGAATCGGTACATTTGGTGGTCAGCTGAACAGGCTTTTGGGAATAGTTTGGCCCAACGGATGATGTGCATTTGAGGCTGTATATACAAGTGAGTTTCTATGAATGTAAGCTGTAGATACACTGATTTTCAGTGGCTGAGGTCTGCTGGTGGTCAGGGAATGAAAGAATGATTCTGCGCTTTTCCCATGCCGAGCGCTCCGGGGGTTAAAGGTGATGATTTTCCCTGGGTCTGGCTTTGGATTTGGGTTGGACTTGGACCCAGAAATCCCTTTTGAGTCCATGCATACAAAACACCAAACAAAGAGAACAAATTAAAGAGAGAGAAGTACAAAAAATAAAAATAAAACGATAATAAAAAAGATATCCATAACCATGAGAAAAACTTTTTATGAACCCTAAACTGTGATAATCTTGATTAGCAAAAATGCTCACAGAAAATTAACTTTGCTTTTTTCTAAACACACATTGACAACAATCGGACAAGAACGATAACTACTACGGCTAAATGAGTCCTAATTAGACCTCTGAGGTTTGTAGAGTAAACAGACACAATCAGAGAACACAGCTATCGTTGATCTGTAAGCACACTGGTGTAATCATTTACTCACTGATATACAGCAGATAGTGAACTGAAGCACTATTGTTTGTGTGATCAACTCCACCCTTTTAGACCTTCATATGCAAAACAAAGTCAAACCTAGAAAAAGCCAGAGTGGAGCAGAAGGGACAGACACGCAAACTAAAAATATCCAGGGAAGACTGACAGCGAAATTCCACCGCTCAGACAATGTGTGTTTGTATAAGTTTGAAAACCGCCAGTGTTAGTAATAAAATAATGTTTGCAATAAAATAAAAATCAGAATCGCATGCCTGAAAGAATGTTGTAAACCATATTGTGAGCCAGATTATTATTGAACTGTCCTGGTATTACATTACATCCTATCTCTTACTAGTGGACACAAGAAAGTGAAAAATTGTGGACGGAGAGACATCTATGGATATAAAACCTGCACCATCATGTATCATTCATGCTGCCGTCTGTGTTTTTAATGTTAACAAAACAAGGGACAAAGAAAAGAATCACTCACTACTCTTGACTGAACAACTTTTGTTACTTTAATAAGGATTAAACTATATTTTATTTATACAGAAGCAGTGTTATTTTACATTTGATTCATTCTGAAAACTACTATTAGGCCTACCTGAAAAACCTGTAAAGCACTTTTTATTTCATTTGTATGTTTGTTCTATTGTATTTATTCGTGCCACTGCTCATGCTTTGATTGCTTGTTCTTATTTTATTTCTTACTGTTTACTTGTCTTTAACAAGATTTGAAATTTATATGAGTTAGGCTGGTAGTTTTTGGTGTCAACTGTTTTTATTAAGGTTACATACCGGGTCAAAAACAACATAAACAATAACTATTTTATTTTATTTATTTGTTACTTTTGTGGTGAGGCCAGTGAAAATTGTGGAGGGGCAAGTAAAAACTTAACCATGGTGTGTTTGAACCACAGAAACCTTAGCGTTGAGCCCTGATACTAAATGACAAACTGCATGCAGATCATATAAACATAAATCATATAAGTTTTGCAAAGCAACTTAAAATGCAGTCTTGAACAATGAGGGAACTTATGATGGCCAGCCTGACTCATCATTAGATGTTTCTCCTTTAAGGCCAACAGTAGCTGACCTTGACCTAACACCTTCAAGCAATATACAAGCACATACGGTAACCTTTAACAAACACAAACACACACGCACGCACACACAAAATATCGTTCATTTAAAGTGTCAAATGCTTTACTTACATATATCTATGGATCACTAAGCTGTTCCAGGCCTACATCATCCTATATGAAAACAATAGCATATTCATGATACCACAATTTCAAACCAACCCAACATAATCGTGTCTAGCTGTGATTAAGCACTGACAAACAGTAGTAACGAGCCAAAGTCTAACTATCCCCTGCTAAACCGTTATCAGGATAAGCAAAACATTAAGGGGCGCAACGGATCGTAGTTGATCCGTGATCTGTGTGAACCAGAGCCTATGGATCGTATCACGTCCGATTTGCGGATTAATTGCATTTAACGATTATATAGAGAAAGTTTATTATTTGCACATGTTTCTAAGTCTTGCCTATTTAAAACACTGGAGCATTTTTAAACAATTCAAATGCAAGAAGAGATCTCGATTCGCATCTCAAATCATGCGCTATTTTCTGTGCGTACAGCACACTCAAAGCACACACACACACAGAGGAGCCTTTCAGATGGCACGCGAACACATTATCAAGCTCTGTTTTGCAAATCCTTGCACTTGAACGAACACATACGCAAACAAAATGATCTCAAAATACCCATTTCGACAGGTTTTCTTGTACACAGCCGGTTATGTTTTTAGTAAACGTAAACAGTTGAGGAAGAAATCGGATGCGTGGCATCATATTGGTTCCGTGCATTTAGTGACAGCAGCCTAAAAATGACTGCTATGCCATTATTGTCAAACAACAAAACACAGCTTTAACAATGATTAAACTATATTTAATTGATGCAGTGAACATTATGCATGCAGTTTATGTAATTACAATTATATTAATTATTACATTTCTGTACCTGAATACTACTGTGAGACCTTACTTTATTCGTAACTGTTCTATAGCATTTACCTATGGAAACTTGTTTCCGCCACGGAATAAAGTTAAAAATAATTGCGACTTTTTTTTCTCAGAATTGCATAATATGAAGTCAAGTTATAAAGTCTTGCAAATTGCATGTTTATATATTGTAATTCTGACTTCTTTTCTCAGAGTTGTGAAATATCAACTTGCAAATTGAGCAGATTGATTGACAGGCGATCTGACCAATCATCACCCCAAATCTGCCATTTTGTCCAACAAAGCAGTCAGGGGAGTTAGATTAACGTTGGTGAACTTGAACTTGAAAAATTGTGTGTACTCGCGTCTTTCCTCGCTTGAAACAACATTCCTTCTGATGTTCCATTCATGTTTATTTGATGCTAATGAACTAGTATGAAGAGATGATCGGTTCTTGAGCCGCTTGAAGGAGCTACAGCGACACATTAAAGAGTCACTATATGCTATTTATTGTTTAAACGTCTTCAAAAAAATTACAATATTTTAAATATGAAACTATTTTTGCTCCTCAATGTATTTTTTACTTGGTGAAAACATGATGTGTGGTGATAGCAACAGTAACTAAAGGGGGCGGGTCTTTGCGAAGGGTCAATTCAGTACAACATAGTTCACAGTCTTTGTAATGTGTTTCAGCAATACATTTGAAATATTTATAATATGTTTAGAAACAATTCTCATAATTGACTTTACACAGACTTTAAACTACATTTACTCAATATGTTAAATAAAAGGCAAATGCTCATTTTGACCCAAAATGAGGAGGGCACTACAGTATGTGACAATAAATGTACGCATTACGACCTGTATGAAAGCGTACGATTTGTAGGTAAAACATTACCATGAGGTCCACCCCAACCCCAAACCTAAATCTAACCTTAAGGAGTTGTGAGCAGACCGTACAAAAATGTAAGAATGAGATTGTATGCATTCATAAGAATTCAAACAATACTTTTGTCACAAGACCGTCTAGTCAATTCCAGTACTGAGCACCATAGTGAGTCATGCATCCTGTCTGTCTGACAGATGTGACATGCTACTGTTGAATTGTTCATTATTAGGAATCCTCTGAAGGACAGGACATCCAAAGAACAGCACTCCCTGAGGGAAACTTTATTCACCTTCACAGATGACTCATGTCATTAGCAGTATCAGTTAACAACCCTTTTTTAGAAGGCAGTGGATGGTAACATACCAGTTTATGGTACACATTATAATCCATAGACTGCTTAGAATAAGAGAATGTTTTACGGTCTGTATCATTTGTATCAGTGTGTAAGCACTAAGCAGTGCAAAGTGGAAACAGAGCGGTAAAAAAGCGGTTTGCGGTTGTAAAAAAAAAAAAGCTTTGTATAAAAGCTATTCTATAACTTAAAGGAGACCCCTTATTCGTGTCCCCAGAATGTGTCTGTGAAGTTTCAGCTCAAAATACCCCACAGATCATTCATTATAGCTTGTCAAATTTGCCCCTATTTGAGCAAACACACATTAAAAACAGTAATATTGTGAAATATTATTAAGATTTCAAAATATAGTAAAAAAACAGGGAAACATGTGAACTTAATAACAGTAAATTATGCATAATTACAAGTAACTAACCCTAAATCAAACCCTAACCCTAACTGTAACTCTATAGTAAGTACATGTAGTTAATTAATAGTACTCAGTACTTATTTGAGAAATTACGATGTAACTACAAGTGTCACCAAAAACAGTAATATTGTGAAGTAATGTTAAAATAACTGTTCTCTACTTTAATATATATTGAAAATGTCATTTATTCCTGTGATGGCAAAGCTGAATTTTCAGCAGCCATTATTCAAGTCTTCAATGTCACATGACCCTTCAGAAATTATTCTGATTTGGTGATGTAAAAGAACAGCATGTATTTGAAATAGAAACCTTCTGTAACGTTGGTACTGTCTTTCCTGTCACTTTTGATCAATTTAATGCATACTTAAGAAGGTGGGGTGTCTTTGGGGGTGTCGGTGGGCGCAGATGGTGCGTTAAAGCAAATCTATCACGTTTGACAGGACTTCGGCCCTTAAGGAAAACTCCATTCTCCTCACCTCAAATCATTAGACTAACATGTGCTTGACTCACAACGTTCACACTCGCCTTTTGTCTTGCAGACGCAATGCATAGTTCATTTCGAACATTTGTCATTAATTGGGTATGTGACACTATTAGACACGTGTTCTTCAGAATCAAGAATCAGCCTATAACTTTTATAAATAAGAATACTTTCCGTCAACGCTTAATAAATCATAACATAAGTACTGTATATGAAATGCATCAAGTTGTATGTGTATTATTTACTGATGGTTTGTTACCGACTTGTTCATAAAAGCCTTACCAACAACAAACACAGGACCGAGCCTCTAAACTTACGTATTTTAACTGTTTTGGGATCAAACTTGCGCACGGTGAGCTGTATTCTCTCCAAACGCACTTGAATCCTTGATGTCCTTTGCGCGATCGACACAGCCTGAGTCTCAATTCCCATGAAAACGTCACTGGCGTGACGCGATAGATCGGACAGTTGATGCAGGATGCTCGTGAGTGAATGACAACAAACTTCTTCCAAAGAGGAAAACAAAACAGGTTTGCGAACTCTTCGACCGTCCGGCGTCATGAAGCTCTTCTCGGAGACATCACTGCCTCTCAACCTGCTCACCAGCTGAGGCTCAACGGTTCTCTCGGGAAACGGCATTTTAAACCTTATTCAAAATCTGAGGTGAATACAGCGGTTGAGGCGATTTAAAATCCATACGTTGTGTCCCAGAAGTTGCCGCGAGAGGAAAGCCTGCTTATAAAAGGTCCCGCCATAATTTTTTGAAAGATGCAGAAGCAGTCCGGGACGTTGCCACTGGTGTTCGGGAGCAACGGGGAACATGCTTTTTGAAAGCAGCGAGTCGGGACGAAAGTGAATAGAAAGTATATAGGAAAACAAGGAGAAGGCTTCGTAACCACCTGTAGCAACTGGAACTGGATCGGTGAGTCCACAGCGCTGCGAAGGAGTGGTTACCTGACTTTATCGCCTGCTGCGAAGAAAACCCGGGATGGATTCTCCTATAATCACGGACTTCGACGTCTTTCTTGAATGTGCCTTAACCGGTTACATTCCTAAAACAAAGTAGATACTTTATCTGCAGCACATTTTAATCAATACTCATTTTTATTAGTATTTATGTTTTAAATACAACATCTATTTTCATTTACCCTTTTAAAGGGTGTCGAAACAAATCGACATTAAACATATTTAATTCTACATATTACATAGAAACATTTCAATGGTATTTTCAAAAAAATCTATAAAAACACTTCAAAGTCGAGATGGACAGATTTCCATATAAATTCTCCTCATGTGAATTAAGTTATATTCATTCAGTGTTAAAAGAAAATAAGTTTACTTTGACTTAAAAATACGACTTAAATAGGACTAATTTGTAATAAATAAATAAAATTATAATTGTGTATACATGAGTATCAAGATGCAAACAGATGATGTATCTCCTTTACCAAGTCAAGTGTTTTATTTACAGTAGCTCAGTAGTAGTTCAATAGTACAATAATTTACAGTTGTTCTTGAAAAGAAATCACAAAATTAATTGCTTTAATCTATTCACAATTCTAGTTTGTTAATAAAAAAAGTGAGAACCTTCATATATACCAGTGTAAATAAAAAGTCAAAAATAAACTAAATAGCCTATGTCAATTACCTGAAATGCCCATGTTTTATATTTACACTATAGCTCCATCATGTGGTTGCAAGTGTAACACGCTCTTTAAACAAGCCCATAATGCTAGGAAGGATCCGATCCGTTTTTTTGTGTGCGAGTGTGTTCTGCTGCAGTGTTAAGGAAGTGGACTATTGTTTGTTGTGTCAATGGAACCAGCTGAGGCAGCAGTTTTGGATGGGGTGATAATCATTTTCCTGTTAATATTGAGCCAGCTGAAACTTCCCTTTGCATAGGGAAATCTTGACCTATGGCTGACAGTAAAACAGTGATGAGTCACTACCTGCTCCAAACTACTCATTGTTTGTAAAGGCATTTAATACTTATAAATATCCACAAATCTAGCTCCATCTTTCAGACAACAAGAAATAGAGGCCCCCAAAAAAATAATTTAAAATTTGTATGATGCAGTTGACATACGACACAACAAAGAAGCATTCGTGCAATTTACATTTTATCTCTATAAAGCATATGGTATGAGGTTAGGTGCTTTTAGAAGTGTGAAATTTAATTGTACAAAATTAAGTGAAGTTGCACATGTTTTAAAACATTCTTGCTGTTAAAAAAAAAAAAAAAGACAAAGTGGAATATGTTTTGCCCAATCTCTCAAGGATGAGTGAATGGGTATTTTGCAACACATCGTCTGAGTATGTAAAACACGCACATGAATAGAAGGGTATCAGAAAAGAATCAGGCGGTACATACAGAGGAACACAAGTTTAATCAAAGATACGCTTTAGGACACTCATCCTCGAATGCATACAGATTAGATCACACCAGCAGAACCAATACAAAAACACTTCTCCGTGCCTTTATGGTCAGAAAATCTCTGGAGTTCCCACTTTAAATAAGACAATTTTCAGGTCAGTTATTACCCTATTGCTCATCGTCTTTTCCCCAAAAGCCGTACTTTGAATACCATGCCCAAATGTTACATTTCACTATACAAAGGCCCGAAGTCAGCATTACAAAAAGTGTAAAAGAAAAATACATGGAAAGAAAAAACACAGGAACTTTTGTAACCAATCGACTGTACATGTGACATTAATGTAGTCTTTGGACAGATTTAGCATGACGTTCTCTATGAACACGGAATCATCACAGCTCTTAACACTCGATCATGTGAACACAGTGTAACAGCATCTGTAACTGTATCTATGGACGATGTTTGATCACAGTTGGATAGCAGTGACCTGCATTACACATACAATCATGAACATCACCAATACAGTCAGTGACGAATGCAGAGTGGCTAGAGCAGATATTTTTGAAGCAAAAATAATAATAATAATAAAAAGAAACAGTCTGCAAATTCTCAGCAACTTCACTGTAATAATCTTCAACACACTGAACAGTCCAATAAATAACAGAAAATGTTAATCAGCAACTGAAATTCTGCTTTTGATAATTAGTCTCATCAGCTATACAAAACACTTCATTATTAATAAAAAGGACCATGAGAGATGCTTGTTATTTTCTGTCAAAGATAACCAAGTATAAGTGTGACAAGTGGAAATTTAAATCAATATACATCGAGTTTTGACATGGCTGTAACTACATGCATAAAACAAAGCAATGACCAAACTGAAAGGCAAGAATATTTTGAACAACTAGCTGTGCCACATTAAAAGTCAATACTGATAAATCTCGCATTGATGACAAAGGGGAAAAAAAGACAAAAAATAAAAATAACAGACAATAAACCTGGGGGTCTGTGGAAGCAGAGAAGCGAATGATGGAGAGATGAGATAAATGTTCTAGGACTTACAGACACATACATGACCCTACTCTACCACAGATTAATAAATATTAAATGTTTTAGACACAATCCATCCGGTTTAGAAAATGCTGCAAAATCTACTTTCGTAAAGGCCTCCAGATCCACCTTTGCATCGTTAGAAAAGTCCTGTCCGTTCGTTTTATTGCGCACTCGCCAATGTACTTGGTCCTGTGTGCTGATAGGGGGAGAAACATGAGTACAGATGCACGCCATTGGCTGATTTAGTCAGTGTTGACCTAACTAGGGAAGTACTCCAAGAGAAAGGCATGTTAGTGTTTGCTCCGATGTTTATTATCTAAACATGTTTGTGGGGTGTTTTAATTAGGATACACACATTTATCCTGCACCTCTTTGGATGAAATTAGAAGATGGAGGCTGAAATTAGTCACACTGGGTATGGAGGACAGTGATAAAGCACAAAATCCTAGAGTACATCTTTAAGAGTGCAAAACAGAGGTGCCATGTACATGGCCCATTCCTCCTGGACTCAAACAGCATGAAAGACACACTCAAAATTTGCATACACATCGAAACACGCAAACACACTCAATTTTAAATCTTTTTGTCCCTCCCCCAGTAGTAGACATCCCGTAAATCTCCTTATTTTGATCTTTCTTTCTTTCCAGCTATCTCTTAACATACACACACACATTCCTGTCCCACAGTCTTGACTCCAGGCTTATCTGGTGTAATATACTCTGTAGTAGACGGTTTTAGACCTCCAGAGCGAGTAGGAGTTGTCGAACTTGAGCAAGTATATACCACGACCGGGATACTGGTGACTCCCAGCGTACACCTCCTCATGACAGTCCCGCCGGTACACCGGCACTATCTCATCCACCTGTGGTTTCCCAGACTCCTTCTTGGCTTTCTCCTCCTCAGACTGCCCTTCACCTGGGAGAAAGAGAGCAGAACTTAAATCAAGAATTCATATTTACTGAAAATTTAACAACAGAATCACAAAACAAACAAATTAGACCTTTCTTCAAAAGCATCCTTTTGATTTCCACATTTTAAAAATGCACAGACATTAAAAGTCTGGCTGATACACAACAAGCCGATATTAAAATTCTAATTTTTTATAGAATGCTGCCAACTAAAATTCCTAAATAGTAATATTAAGAGGTTGGACACCCATTATTAGAGGGGTTAAAATCTTTTGTATAGGCTACAGTGAAAAAACAAACATTGCATTATTATTTTTCTTAATGTTTTTTGTTGTTTATATTCTCTAGTTTGTATATCAGTGCAGTATAAGTGGTTTTTGGCAGACTTTTTCAGCAGTACAAGTTGTGTGTGAAATGGGTGACTTATCAGACGTCCAAAAGGGCATATCATTGGAGACAATAATGTGTAACCTTAACGGCCCAATTGTTGTATGTTTTAAGTATGGCAAGACTTCATCAGTAAAGAAGAATAGAGGGCGAAAACCGAAAATGAATGATAGGAACCGTCGAACACTAAGAAGAATCGTGTCCAAACAATTCAAATTAATTTTGACATTTGCTAAAACATACATTTAAAAGTTATTATTGTGGTTTAAAACATAACTTCAAATGAGCATTAGATGGGTAATGTAGGTAATCTAAATGTATAAATATAAGAAATGAGCACAATAAAATAATCGACCGATAAGGTAAAGACATATCATGCATACATTTCTCACCTTCTTCATCTTCATCTTCGTCACTAGACTCGCTGACGTGCACGCTGACCGATGCGTTAGTAGAGTCAGTCCATTCAAAGAAGACTCCAAAGCCAATGTCATAATAGTCGGTGGCAAACTCCCAGAAGAGATAGGACCCCTCCTCGTGGGTGGGGACCCGGACGGTCACCACCTCCCCCCGGCCCACCGTGATCACAGAGTCCACATCCTGACGGATCTTCTCTTTAAAGTCTTTTATCTGTGGCCGGGTCCACATGGACGGGGCTGCTATTACAGGGGGAGAGTCTGAGAACCAGGAATATGGGATAGTAGTAAATAATGGATGGCTTTTTTTGTATTTTAAATTAGGGCTGGGTATTTCATGATTTCATTATTAGATTTCAATTCACAAGCTTGTGTTGTGATTCAATTTCAATCTTGATTCACTTCAATATTGATTCATTTGGATATATATCGGTACAATAAAGATAAACAATAAAAGGAATTTATTAATTTCATACTAAAATTGATCATTTGAAAACTGAGTTTCATATCAGAAGTAACAAAGCACAAAGCACATTGAGATTTCAATGGGTGGGAGTTACCCTTCAAATAATGTTTACAAGTTGTGTTCATGCATCAACTGAAAATAGCATGGACTAACAGATTTGATTTAAGAATCGATATCAGTTCATTACAATAAGAATGTTTTATCAACCCAGGCCTAGTTTAAATTGAAATGCACCAAAATTATGAAAAACTATAGAATGAAAAGCAAAGTGATTTTCAGACATAAGTTCACAAATTCCTCATAATTAAACAGTATTGGGAATCGACTGTATCGTAATAGTTTTTTTTTTTTTTTAAACAATGAGCATTGATGAATCTTTCAGCATATTGCGAAGTTAAATCCATTTTGATATCAAGTTAACATTAACAACACTCAAACTAAGTTGTATAAATAAACAACAATATCAATCAAACAACTCACCAGTGGGTCCATTCTCAGTGACCTCGTCTGCAGGCTCCAGGTCCGGCTCTCGCTCCAAGCTGTCAGCAGTGGACTCAGCCTGTCCGTTCAGTGTGGGAGCCTCCTCTCCAGAAGAAGGCGCTGACACCTCACTGGCCTCTAATGTAGACAGCACTATAGCATCCTCCTGTTGTTTCTGCAAAGCAGCCTGAAGAAAACATTGCAATAAAACATTGGTATGAGACAACAGAAACCAAAATAAATTGCATCAGTGAGTCAAAGTCGATGACATGACAATAACACCAGTTTAGCTTGCAGTCACAGGTGTGTAAAACACATTAAGCAGTCTACCTTGATAACTGTGCACCTGCAAAACAAATGCTACCACTGCAATTTTGTTCTTTATACCAGTTGTTCATAACTGGTGGGTTGCAGGTATGTTCTGAATGTGAGCAATAAAATGCATCTAATTACATGGTAGTGCACAAGAAAATAAACAGGCTTATCAACTTTTAAAACAGATAGGAAACACTTTTCAGTAATACTTTGGTGTGGGGAACACATTCACCATTAACTACGACTTCAGCCTCAAACTCTTAATTTAGTGCTTATTAATTGCAAGTAAAGTAGTTGTATGTTTAAGTTAAGGTATGAGGTAGGATTTAGGAATGTAGAATATGGACATGAAGAATAAAGCATTAATATGTGGTTTATAAGTACTAATAAACAGCCAATATTCAAGCTAATAAGCAACTAGTTAAAAGTGAGAGTTATTCCCCATACAAAAGTGTTACCCGCTTTTCATATTAAAAGAAACATCAGCACATACACAGCACTATTCAAAAGTTTGGGGTCAGTAAGAAGGCTCTTATGCTCACTAAGGCTGCATTCATTTGATTTGAAAAACAAAAACAAAAAAAATACAGTAATACTGCAAAATATTACATTTTAAAACAGCTACTTTCCATTTGAATATGTATTTAAAATGTACTTTATTCTTGTGACAAAACCTATTTACAGCAGCCATTACTCCAGTCTTAAATGTCACATGATCCTTCAGAAATCATTCTAATATGCTGATTTGTTACTCAAGAAACATTTCCTAATATTACACATTGACAAAAATTGTGCTACTTAATATTTTTGTGGAAAAAAGTTTTTCAGGATTTGTTGATGAATAGGACGTATTTATTTAAAAAAGAAATCTTTTGTAACATTTATTTACTGCTTATTTATGATTACTTATTTATTAATTAACATTATTTACTGTTATTTTAATTGAATACATCCATGCTGAATAAAATAATTACTTTTTTTTTTTCATACCGAGCCAAAACTTTTGAATGGTACTGTAAATTTTCACAATGAAATCATGGATGATAAAAGCGAAGTAGATGGCTGGGACTGGGAGAATGAATCACAGGCCCTCACCTGCTGCTGAGCGAGCTGCACCTGATACAGCTGCTGCATGTACTGCTGATAATGCTGCTCCTGCAGCTGCCGGATGAGGATGAGCTGCTGTTCGGGACTGTCGGGGTACTGCTGCGCTGCATACTGCTGGAACTGCACCGCTGTCTGCGCGTTGAGCGCAGCCATTATCTGCTGCCTAACACACCAGAGAGAGTGAGAAAAGAAATTGTGCACAATAAAGCATGTGGCACCTCACTAGATTTGCATAGCATACCAGTAATAAAAAAAAAAAGTAACACAAAAGTTTTTCACCCCATTTAAAAACACATTTATTTTAAATCATGTAAACACACCAAATCATGAAATTACATCAGGTGGCTGAAAGATTGTTCTAAGTGGTGCTAAATACTTTCTCACACTTTTCTCTGACTTTCGGCAACTCTTCCAGAACTGCGAATTGGGGAAAACATCTGGGCAAACGTCGTATAGTGTAAGGAAGCCTTAAGTCTCTCAACAGAAGTTCTCAAACAATGGCGTTTTAGTTAAGTTCTGGAATAATTCAACTGGTGTTACTCACTTCTGCTGCTCTACACGGAGTCGTTCCTCCTCAACTTGTCTCCTTTCCTCTTCTTCTCTCCTCAGCCTCTCCTCTTCCTCACGCCTGCGTCTCTCCTCCTCTTGCCGCAGTCGCTCACGTTCTTCTTCCTCTCTGCGGCGCTGCTCCTCTTCCTCCCGCCTTCTCAGCATAAAAAAAAGACAACATACACAATGTGAGGTCGACTAATTTTTAACCCACCCGATTAAAGGGTAAAACAGTAAATAAGCCTAAATTAAAAGTGTGTGACTGCAAAAAGATGAAATTGATAAAAAAAAACAAAATCAATCATCTTCATCTGCAAGTCTGACCTTTTTCTCTCTTGCTCCTCTTTTTCAATCTTGTGTGACGCGACGAAAGGTGCAAATAAATTGCAACATTTATTCAACAGCTTTACAAACTCAAGCATGGCCTCGTCCTTCTCCATGTTGCCCAAAGATGCCCATTCTCTTCTGAAAAATTAATATTAAAAAAAAGCTTACACACTACAGCAACTTTATAGCACCTTTATTATTATTATCAAAATATTAAGCCAAACATAATATTTAAAGCATTCATTTAGCAATATATATATATACACACACAGTTTAAAGTGCCTCTATTATGGATTTTTGAGAATTACCTTTCATGCAGTGTGTAATGTGGCTTTATGTGAATGTAAAGTCTGAAAATAAAGCTGAAAGTGCATCATGTCTCTCAAAAGAAAGAGTCGAATCTGAATCGCTTTAATTACTTGTTTTTCTCAAGTTAAAACATTTGAACAATGCCCGCCAACGTTCTGCATGGACATCCGTGAAAACTTGAACCCATCTAAAACGCTGCAGATCGCTAGTGTGGATAACATGTTGATAAAGCGCTGTGAAAGGAAATTTGGTTTATTTTCACTTCTAAAAGGATGAGGCTGTGAAGAATCAGCGGTTAAAAACGGGACCTGCTTTATTTGGACCAACTTGCTCCTCAGAATCACAACCTGCAATTGTGATTAATTATTGATGTATTTTATACCTAGTGTTCAAAATAAAAATGTTTTTTAGCTATATTGTGTATGTCTTCAGGTAACCGGTAACTAAACAGTAACTTCTTGTACTTCTTGTTAAGACTCGTTACTTCTGCTAATCAGCTGTGGCCGTCTGGCCAATCAGAGCAGAGCAGGCTCGCAGATAGGAGGGATATATGCTGCCTTCACACACTATCGAAAATTTGACAATTCCCACTTCTGAAGTCATAATTACGAGCTCATCGCATTCAAGTTTCGAAATGGGATGATGTTCGTGTGCAAATTTTACCTAGGAATTTGATTTCATGCTTCATCCAATGAGTCGTTTGAGAATCATTGAAAAATTGTGATGTGCAATGCATATTATGAGAAAACAAAAGTGTTTTTTGACCTTTGATGCATGTAAACCTGTTGTTGGAGACCCCCTAAACAAAATTAGGAACCTTTCAAATAGCATAATAGGGGCACTTTAACATCGATGTACAAATAGAAACAGTTCAAGGACAACTCTTTACTAGCACTAGATATTCATTCATTTTCAACATCCCCTGCATTCAACCTCATACTAATAAATTAATTCCAAAGTATATTCATTAAAAATGCTAATGTGACAATAACAGCAATGAGGCACATCAAGGTCAAAGATCAAATCGTCACTCTTACCTGCGGTCATTTCCCAGCACATCGAAGAAGCCCACCTCAGGGGAAGCATCTGGGTTGTAAGGTCCCTGCAACACCTGCTTATGTAGGGCCACCAGGCGAAGTTTATCCTCATAGGTCGGGTGGAAGGCTTTCCCATCTTTCTCTGAGGAAAAAACAATGTGTGGCTTTAAAACTGCAGCTGGTTCTCATTACATTAGTTACATAGTTAATAGTTCAACAATTTAACAACATGTTTGCTTGTTCATTGTTCTCTGATGTCGGTTAATTGTCACATGACTTGCAGGGAAACATAAAATATAGTATCTTTGTTTATAACTTTTATTGCTTCCACTCTAAAATGATTTCTTTCAGTTTTAATTGATTTAATTATTAGCTGTACATAAACTCACGAACCCCATGTTAGAAACGTGCATCAGCTGACATTCTAAGTCAAAACAGAAAATGTCAAAAACATTATCATGATTTTCCTGTGAATTGTGTAAAAGATTGTTGTGTAAGCTTGAAAGTCAAGAACAAGATACATTAGTCCTCAGCAGGAAAATGAAACATCTTGACTGGGACATTAATGTGTACAATTAGGGAGCTGAAGCACTTAAAAGACTCCACAGCTGATGGACACACAACCATACTTCATTCATCATGAGCCCACAGACAAGAAATGGGTGTAATCTGTAGAAAACTACAAGTGCTGAACCACACCTCATTGTCAAAGAGACCAACCGAGTTCAGCACTAATCTATTTTGAATATTTATGAAATCTTTCATAGTCTCTGTGATTTTAAGACATCAGTCAGACACATGACACTCAGTGGTGCTGTCACCGGTTAGGGCAGGACCTAAACCCATAAACACTGCGACAGAAATGAACTACAAGACCTGTATAAGCTCAACTTTCTTAAAAAACCAAACACGAAGAATAAAAATGACCCTAATAGGAAAGCCACGACTTGACTAAATCTAAACAACAGGGCGAAGGCAATCTGTAGCATAGAGACGACCGTGCTAACGTGTGTTAGTGATAAATCAACGTCCATATTAGCATATATAGTGACATAAAATACCTTTGAAGAACCTGAGCGCCAGACCGTAGAGCTCGACTAAATCAAAGCCCCATTTCTTCTCGATTGTGCCGCTGCTGGCAGGTTCGCCCTCCTCCCCATCGACTCTCAGGGGGTTGTCAGCGCTCTGGTCGTCCGGACGGGCGGTGGGCGTCTCGGCCTGTTCCTGCTCACCCTCGGAATCCGGACTTAAAGTCAAACCGTCGATAGAAACTTCGAGCCGGCTTGAATTTGCACTGTTGAGGTCGCCGCTCTGAACCTCTGTCGCCATCGTGCAGAATGTCAGCTGAAGCAGCCACGTACCTACTTCCGCCCTGCTCCGCCGGAACTTCCGGTTACATGACGTCGAAATGTTCGACTACAAGAGCTTCAAACCTTGACGAGTTATTCTGCATTTATTAATATTAAGAATTACATAACATGCAAAGGGCTGAATCCTTTCATTTTATAAATGAATTTAACAATATTCTACTGTTTTGCATAAAAGTAAAGACAAAAGAGCGGTTCGAGGATATTGTTATAATAATATTACGTGCTCGAACCGCTCTTTTGTCTAATCACATATTTATATATTTATTCAACCAGTTAAAATTTACGGCAGTGAATATTATGAATAAACACTTTGTTTTGTTAATATGCATATGTTAATTGTAAAAAGAACAGCACTTATATATAATATAAATGAAATAGGCCTAAAGAAAGAAATTAAATAAAATAAATAAATATACTTTGGTTACTAATGTTGAAACGTTTTAAGACGTACACTTCAGTTGACTAAAGTAAATAAATAACTAAAACATAAATAAAATTAAAAAATGATAACATCATGCAACACGCTACTGTCCTGTGACAATGGAGGCCTGAGATACGTTATATATTAATGAAATCATCAGTACAGACTAAAAATAAACCTGGTAAGGTACGTACAGGCAAAACAGAAGAACAATTTAAGTATATGATACCCTTCCAACCACATTCTCATTCAATTTCATGAGCCACATCACTGATTCTTGTTGAATATTTACATCTAAATATATTTCCTGCATTAATTCAGACACTTAGTGAAGCATATTTACATCTATCCCTCCCATGATGTGACATAAAATGGCTCAAAGGCTATTTGTGGAGGGAACAGAGCTGACATGCTTGTCAAATATGCAAAAACAACAACAACAACCACCTAATTTCTCCCAATAACGACAATGTTATCATTAACCCAGCCAATATGTACACATGGGCCCCATATGGGTGTTATCTGGGTTCTATGGGCATCGTCTGGTCATTGGGTCAGATTGGGCACATTAATGCCCAGTTAGGTTGCCATAATTGTTTATTTGAGGGTCCCATATGAGCCACACACACACACAAATATAATAATAAATGAATAAAAATAAATGTTCAAGATGATTGGCTTGCGTGCCATACCGGGAATCCAGCCTTTAAATTTGAAAAAAAAAAAAAAAAAAAAAAAAAAGGAAAACAGAAAACGGTAGCCATTCACTAAGTCACCACTTGATAACTATCACCTGCATGTCAAGAGACATAAACTCTCTATCAAGGTAGGATATAGTGTTCAAAGTTTACATACCCCTTGCAGAATCTGCAAAATGTTAATTATTTTAACAAAATAAGTTGATTAATTATGATTTTCATCTAGCAATAGCTATCTGTCTTACATGATATGGCATTATTTTAATAAAAATAATAGCCTCCTTGAAACTTTGGGAATGTTTGTCTTTGTTATAACTATAGATTTTTACCAATCGTGTAAAGGAGAGGCAATAATTATGTGCTCTTATACTATTCTGATTCAATAGGGGGCAACAGAGTGTGCTTTTATTCAGCACTCAAATGAAGTGAGACTAGAAAAATCAACACCAATTTTAACATGGACAGTGTTACACAGAAAACATTTTGAGGATCAGTTTTTTTTAGACAGTCCACCTAATAATGAAATGAATTCAGCCATTATTTACATTATTTAAGAGCTTTTTTCAGTGAAGGACAGTGAGAGCTGTCAGAGTTGTCTATGAATCACACTGACAGAAATTAGGACTAAATGGAGGTGGATGTGTGTATTCATGCAAACCTAGAAATTCAGACTGTAGAAGTGAGCAATAGGGTCACTGACAAAACAAATAGAAGTACATTGTTCTGTGTTCTTTCAGTAATGGAGAAGTTCACATTGAAGCAAAGCAGATGATCTGCAACCTTGATTTTTGGGAAAAAGAATGTTAACCTGTAACCCTTAAGCTTGGTTAAAATGAGAGGAAAAAACGTGAAGTACTTGTACTTGGGCAAAAAGAGAAACAATGTGGAAATGAGCAAAGAAAGCTTTAACTTGAAGCAAGCAGCATCCATTTAGGTCAATTGAAACTTGAAAATAATGGTCCTTTCAAAGATGATCTGATACACTGCTCATAACCGTTTGGGGATGAGTTTCAAAAAATGTTAAATGTTAACCAGATCAGAAATGAAATTTATTGTGCATTATTGCAGCACAGAAAAACTAAAAAGAAAAAGTTATTAAACTCATTTGATCCATTTGTTGCAGAGATGGGCTTGGTGAATTATAAGAAGCACTGGTTCTCATTTCAGAATGTCACCCTTCATTATTATTGTATTGTAAGACTTTGCCTAATTTATTTTAGATAAAACAGTGTTTATATCTCAGGTACATTGGGCATCGTTAAAGATATGTACAAAAAGTAAATCGTACAAAGAGAAAAATAAAAACATTCTGCATTAGTACAATATAGTGCACTTCAACTGCAAAATCCATTCATATACAGAAGACTTTTTACACATTGCAAACAAGGAATAACCACAATGATCTCATCTGGAAATAGTTTGTATGTGGTTTGCACATTTCCCTTTTTTGTTTGTAATTGGTCGAATTTTTCAAAATTAAATATATTAAAGGAAAAATTCATTCCTTATTAAAAAAAATGCTGTCATCGTTTACTAACCATCATGTTGTACCAGTCAAAACACGTAAGACTTTCTTTCTTCTGTGGAACACAAAAGCCATACAGGTTTGGAACAACATGAAGATGATCGTTTTTGATTGATGCTAATCAGTCTGTCAGTCACATTGCCCTTAATCAGTACCCGATCACATGGTAAACGAAGTCTCGTAGTCATTGATCGAGCCATCCATAGAACGCCGTGTGGAAAGGAACATTTCAGTGGTGGCACGTGAGGACCGTCTCGCTGACATGTAGTTCTTCCCCAGGCACCAGATGTCCCGTAGGATCTTACGGAAGTGGTTTCTGAAATTTACCCCAATGAATGCATACAGAAGGGGGTTGAGACAAGAGTGCAGGTACGCCAGGCTTTTCGTGAAGGACATGGTCAATAAGACGGCTTCGTCATGGCTGCAATCCTGTTCTTCAAAAATGTTGATGGTATAATATAACAGCACTATATTGTAAGGCATATGGCAGACCACAAACACAAAGACCACTGTAAGGACCACATGCACTGCCTTATGTCTCTGAAAATTCTTGGCCTTAAGAAGAGTGACAATGACGCTGGAGTAACAGAATCCCATGATCAGCAGCGGCAAGAAGAAACCCATCACCAGCTGAGAGCTGGGCACCACGGTAATCATTGTACGTGCCGCTTGATTCGACTGAAACAAGAAGAAGCAAACATACTGCTTGTCACTGTCTGTGCCGTTTGTAAAGTATTCGGTTGGGCCAGCTGTGTAACGCTCATAAAATATGAAGGTGGGGAGGGACAGGAGCAAGGCCAAAATCCAGACGGTTGCACAGACCAGGTGGCTGTAAAGCAGAGTGCTTGAACGCAGCCGGAAAGACCGACGGGCCTGCACGATGGCAAGGTAGCGATCTCCACTGATGCAAGCCAGGAGCAATATGCCGCTGTACAGGTTCACGCTGTAGATGCCACGCAGCAACTTGCAAGATAAGTTCCCCATCGTCCACCCATACTGCTCGCTGTAGATAATCAAAGGCAGGGCCACCACAAACAGGATGTCAGCAATGGCCACATTCAGCAGGTACACGTCAGTCATGGACTTGGTTCGCTTGTAGAGGGCATACGTCACGATCACGAGGGTGTTGCCGATGAAACCAGCAACACAAATGATGGGGTGAATGAACAACTGGAGGAAGTTGTCGATGCGGAGCCTGCGCTCCACCGAACACGGCTCCTCAAATCCATCATACATATATGAATAATCTGCAGTGGTTGATTGTTCAACCATTTTCCCCCTTTGAAACTGTAAGGAAAGTAAGAAGACAGGAACATCAGTCAAAAAAAAAAACAATGTAATATGGGAAGACGGAGTCGGGAACCGGCGAACGTTCAACGTAATTTTAAAATAAACAAACAATAAAACGAAAGTAAAAGGGCGGCAGTTCCTCACGGCGACTGCCGCCCACACAAACAAAATAAAACACAACATAAAATCCAGGCCTGGTCCTCTCTCATCCTTCACTGTCGTCGCTCCTCTTTTTTGGTTTCGGAGCTCCTCCGTGAGAGATACGAGACCGGTGCGCCGAGCAGCTGAAGCTCATTATCTCTCGCGTCACAGGCCTCGCGCCGTTCCCTCACGGCTCTCGCCCGCCCTGCTCGTCACGATCAATTTTACAGCAGAGCTCACGTGTCAAGATAAAACTGCCAGACGGAAATCTAAAAAACTAGATTTAAAATGGTATATTCATCCATATTTATGATATTCAAATATTAAAAACAATAACAATCCGTAAGAGTTTATAGTTCCAGGACAGATTAGGTTAAAGGGATAGTTCACTAAAAAATAAAAATTCTGTAATTAATTACTGGCCCTCAAGTTGTTCCTCAAGTTGTAACTGAAGTGTAAAAATATTTTAAGCCTTTACAGGGTTGCTCTTTTTTTTTTTTTTTTTTTTTAATGTTCATGACTTTAGTTGTTACCGGCATGCACTTTCCCTTTAGTTAAGTATCTCACTTAAAAACACATCCTGCACACTAAAACCTTCCATTCTAATTTGTTGCCCAAAACACCAAGACTAATAAAGGATCTCCTGTCTGCGTACCCTTACAAAAAAGAACTGCAGTATATTGAAGTAGAACTACAGTAAAACTGCAGTACCAAGTAGTTTAACTGCAGTTTAATTAAGCACAACCATAGATTTGCAGTATAATGAAGTATAGTCACAGTACAACTGCAGTAAAACTGTAGTATAAGTACAGCTGCAGTCAAATGAAGTACAACTGAAAGTTGCATGAAGTATAAAAACAGTATAACTGCAGTTGTATTGCAGTTTTATATTACTAGAACTTTAGATGTATTGCAGGATAGTTGTACTCCAGTAAAACTACAGACATTTTAGGTTATACTGCAATACTGCAGTTTTTTCGTGCCCAAAAAACTGCATTTTTCTATATGTAACAAAAACTGTAGTATTACTTCTAAAAAACTGCAGTAATCTTTTGTAAGGGAAGTACATGTGTAGGTTATAAAACAAATAAGGACTGACTTGCATTTCCAACTAAAAATTTACCGTGCGACTGAAACGGAAAAAAGCAACTTACCTGTATCTAGACGAACAAATTTAATGGAATGCAGTGTGAGGTTTCTGCTCTCTGTTCCTTCTGATTTCTGAGGATTGACAATATGGGCAGGGCCCTTCTGCGTAATAAGAATGACAATTATCTAACCTGCAAATAGGAGGTGGTGCTTTGCTGCTGTATAGAATCATGATGGTGTAGGTGTGAATGTCAGACTATCAAAGCTGCCTGAGACGTGTACTGCTAAATAGATTATGGTTTCAAAAAGAGCCACCCAACAGACATTTGCTTTCAGCGCTTCAACGCACAGTTCAAAAAGTCTTGCAGACGAATTTCACCATCAATTCTACAACACTCTCACTGACAACAAAACTTTCACAGAACTTAATGATTTTGATTTTTTTAAAACAGAAAACTCAATTTTCTATCCTTTCTTCCATTTTTTTGTAATGATAGTAAAAAAACCAGGAAGAGTCAACAGTCAGGTGGTACTTTATTTATTATGTCAACTAAATCCATAAATACATGAAATACAAAAACAAGGAACTGACAGTTATCAAGCAACATCTTCCATGTAGTCTGCACCCAAACTTATCTGCGAAACGCTCACATCCTGAGTGGTTTCATCAAGCTACAAGAAAAAGAGTGAGAGAAACCAAATACAATTATGACTACGTTCTGCGTGGACATCCCGTGAAAACTTGAACCCCTCTAAAACGCTGTAGATCGCTAGTGTGGATAACATGTTGACAAAGCACTGTGAAAGGAAATTTGGTTTATTTTCACTTCTAAAAGGATGAGGATGTGAAGAATCAGTGGTTAAAAATGTCACATGGTCTAGTGTCTTTTAATTATGCTGCGTAATATCTTTTAATTTCACTTCCTCAATCAGTGTGATATCTTTTAATCATGCTGCGTAATATCGTTTAATTTCGCTTCCTCAACCTCTGTGATATCTTTTAATCCAACTTCAATTTAAAAATTAAATTTCAAACCTTCAGTTTTCTATGAAATTTTGATTTGTCTCTTACCAGTAAATCTCTGATGCCACCCGGATTCTTTTCTAATTCCAGTGGTGTCCCCTCTGGGCCCCGGCGGCCGGCCACTCGTCCCTCAAACTTTGTTTGGGGTAGGGCTGTGACTCAAAGTCCAGGATGATTAGTCACCGTTCGCTCTCGGGTCCAAAAGGACATCCAAGGAATCCTCAAACTCAGTGAAAATTGTCTTTATAAGAATTTATTCCTTGCAAGGAAGGTCAAACAGTCATACAGAAACACAGGTTACTGCAGTGCGCAACCTAGAAGGACGGGTTTCCTCAGCTTTTATACCCCCCGCACCCTTCAAGGTTACAACTCTGAACATCAGTACTTTTCCACACATGGTAAAAAGAAAAGACACTGTACCATGACAAAAGGCCTATACTCAAGACAGGATGACCTTTTAGGCCTCAGGTCATAAATCTATGATTAAGCTTATAGAAGAACCCCTAATACTAAAATGAGGGACACTTGATAACTATCACCTGCATGTCAAGAGACATAAACTCTCTATCAAGGTAGGATATAGTGTTCAAAGTTTACATTTCCCTTGCAGAATCTGCAAAATGTTAATTATTTTAACAAAATAAGTTGATTAATTATGATTTTCATCTAGCAATAGCTATCTGTCTTACATGATATGGCATTATTTTAATAAAAATAATAGCCTCCTTGAAACTTTGGGAATGTTTGTCTTTGTTATAACTATAGATTTTTAGCAATCGTGTAAAGGAGAGGCAATAATTATGTGCTCTTATACTATTCTGATTCAATAGGGGGCAACAGAGTGTGCTTTTATTCAGCACTCAAATGAAGTGAGACTAGAAAAATCAACACCAATTTTAACATGGACAGTGTTACACAGAAAACATTTTGAGGATCAGTTTTTTTTAGACAGTCCACCTAATAATGAAATGAATTCAGCCATTATTTACATTATTTAAGAGCTTTTTTCAGTGAAGGACAGTGAGAGCTGTCAGAGTTGTCTATGAATCACACTGACAGAAATTAGGACTAAATGGAGGTGGATGTGTGTATTCATGCAAACCTAGAAATTCAGACTGTAGAAGTGAGCAATAGGGTCACTGACAAAACAAATAGAAGTACATTGTTCTGTGTTCTTTCAGTAATGGAGAAGTTCACACTGAAGCAAAGCAGATGATCTGCAACCTTGATTTTTGGGGAAAAGAATGTTAACCTGTAACCCTTAAGCTTGGTTAAAATGAGAGGAAAAAAACATGAAGTACTTGTACTTGGGCAAAAAGAGAAACAATGAGGAAATGAGCAAAGAAAGCATCAACTTGAAGCAAGCAGCATCCATTTAGGGCAATTGAAACTTGAAAATAACGGTTCTTTCAAAGATGATCTGATACACTGCTCATAACCGTTTGGGGATGAGTTTCAAAAAATGTTAACCAGATCAGAAATGAAATTTATTGTGCATTATTGCAGCACAGAAAAACTAAAAAGAAAAAGTTATTAAACTCATTTGATCCATTTGTTGCAGAGACGGGCTTGGTGAATTATAAGAAGCACTGGTTCTCATTTCAGAATGTCACCCTTCATTATTATTGTATTGTAAGACTTTGCCTAATTTATTTTAGATAAAACAGTGTTTATATCTCAGGTACATTGGGCATCGTTAAAGATATGTACAAAAAGTAAATAGTACAAAGAGAAAAATAAAAACATTCTGCATTATTACAATATAGTGCACTTCAACTGCAAAATTCATTCATATACAGAAGACTTTTTACACATTGCATACAGAAACACAGGTTACTGCAGTGCGCAACCTAGAAGGACGGGTTTCCTCAGCTTTTATACCCCCCGCACCCTTCAAGGTTACAACTCTGAACATCAGTACTTTTCCACACATGGTAAAAAGAAAAGACACTGTACCATGACAAAAGGCCTATACTCAAGACAGGATGACCTTTTAGGCCTCAGGTCATAAATCTATGATTAAGCTTATAGAAGAACCCCTAATACTAAAATTTCCACTACACATCGCATTCAAGTTTCGAAATGGGATGACGTTCATGTGCAAATTTTACCTAGGAAACTCGTATTTACGATAATTCCGAGAGCATGTGAAGGCAGCATTAGAGAGACTGATTCATCCAATGAGTTGTTTGAGAATGATTGAAAAATTGTGATGTGCAATGTATATTATGAGAAAACAAAAATGTTTTTTGACCTTTGATGCATATAAACCTGTTGTTGAAGATCTCCTAAACAGAGTTAGGAACCTTTCAAATAGCATAATAGGGGCACTTTAACATCGATGTACAGATAGAAACAGTTCAAGGACAACTCTTTACTAGCACTAGATATTCATTCATTTTCAATATCTCCTGCATTCAACCTCATACTAATAAATGAATTCCAAAGTATATTCATTAAAAATGCTAATGTGACAATAACAGCAATGAGGCACATCAAGGTCAAAGATCAAATCGTCACTCTTACCTGCGGTCATTTCCCAGCACATCGAAGAAGCCCACCTCAGGGGAAGCATCTGGGTTGTAAGGTCCCTGCAACACCTGCTTATGTAGGGCCACCAGGCGAAGTTTATCCTCATAGGTCGGGTGGAAGGCTTTCCCATCTTTCTCTGAGGAAAAAACAATGAGTGGCTTTAAAACTGCAGCTGGTTCTCATTACATTATAATAGGGATTTCCAAACTTTGGACAGCTGAACACCTATATTTACCTAAAGTAGACCCTGAGATTTTTAGTTAATAGTTCAGCAATTTAACAACATGTTTGCTTGTTCACTGTTCTCTGATGTCGGTTAATTGTCACATGACTTGCAGGGAAACATAAAATACAGTATCTTTGTTTATAACTTTTATTGCTTTCACTCTAAAATGATTTATTTCAGTTTTAATTGATTTAATTATTAGTTGTACATGAACTCAGGAACCCCATGTTAGAAACGTGCATCAGCTGACATTCTGTGACCGATCATCCTGGACTCTTGAGTCACAGCTCTACCCCGAACAAAGTTTGAGGGACGAGTTGCCGACCGCCGGGGCCCAGAGGGGACACCACTGGAATTAGAAAAGAATCCGGGTGGCATCAGAGATTTTGCTGGTAGGAGACGAATCAAAATTTCAAAGAAAAAAGGGGTTGTTTTTGAGATTTTGGAATTGAAAATTGGGAATATGTAAAAAAGGGGGATGAACCAAAGTGGCGGATCTGACTCTGTGGCAGTATAATCAAAGAGATACGTATCTGAGGTCGCCCGAGCCAGGGCAGTGTGGTTAAGACAGTTGTAGAAACTTGAGAACACACTGTCAGGGCGGAGGGATCAGGATAGGGGTAAATCTGAGATTATGGTCAAAAAAGGGATGATCAAAGTTGAAAAAAAGAGAACTTTGACATCGGGTAGACTTGGAGAATTTTAAACTTGATAAATGCATGGTTAAATTTGAGGAAACAAGAGAATTTAAATTGTGCATTTAGCAAAATTGTACATTTAAACGGGGTGTTTGAATTGTGCAGATATTATACCTGTCCGATTCGGGTGAAGAAATAGGATCTATTGGAGACGTCCAATAGATTATTAGACGCGTCGAGGAACGCCACAGAGAAAGATAAACCAAAATGGGGAAGTCCCAGAGCAAGCTTGCGAAATTTGATACACCGGTGTTCTGTCAAATGAGAAAATGGTATGGCCAGAAATGCATGCAAAATATAGGAAAGCTAGAGAAGTATTATGATTTTTCAGAAAAGGGGACAATGCGTGTTGCAAGATTGAGTGTTGAGAAGGAATCAGTGGAAGAGGGAAGCAAACGGCAGAAAGAGTGTTGTGAGAAGCATTTGTGTGAGAACTGTGAGCAAACACTGAATTGTTGGTTGGAGGAGGCAGATAAGGGGGAAAGAAGGACAAAACATAGGGAATTAGCATGTAGGGATGGAAAAGAAAAAGAAAGTAAACGGGATGAAAGAAAAGTAACTGCACCACATGAATTTACTAATTCTTTTGTCTGTGTCTTTTCACATGCACAACCTGTCCTGTGGCTTGAGTTGCGAGCCCTGAAAGTGGACCCCGACCTCGATTGCTCTCCGCCGAGAAGACCAACAGTGCCGTCGGCAGAGGCAGAGTGGAGAGACGAGCAATAAATACAGCCTAACACCTCCCAACCCTTCACACAGGGGCCAGACGAAGATCTCGATGTGGTCCCTGAAACCCAGAATGAAGAGGAAGAGACAGCGTGCAGAGCTCCCACAACAAACAAAAGAAGGACAAGACAACAAGTGAAAAAAGAGAATGTGAGTATAACAGCTACAATGGTGGAAGCTTCTGGGCCTGATGGGCCGCTGGTGATTTTTAAACCTTGGTCTGTGGCTGACATGAAAGGAGCCAGAAACGGACAAAGCAGGTGACAAATTTTCTACTGAACTGATCACGTTTTGTCAAGTGTTCAGCCCCACTATGTACGAACTGAAAAGGCTGCTTGCAGTGAAACTGGGGGCTTCGAACTGGCACAAAGTGAGTGGGAAGTTGAAAGAAGAGGATTGTCGGAGAGGACACAATGACTGGGAACACCGAAAGAACAGGGAGTACCGCGCAGCTGTTGCAGAACTGGCCGAAGTCATAAGAGTGATATTTCCAGCACGCATAGACACAGTAAAGATTGGCAACTGTCGCCAGACCAGTGAAGAGTCTGTTTGAGACTTTTATCACCAACTGAGGTTTTCAACAAATACAGCGGTGTGACAGAACCGGAAGAAAGGGGAAATCAACAAGGAATCTGGGAGTGTTATTTGCGGAGCTGGTTCTTGAATGGACTGAGACCAGAAATTGTGCATGAGGTAAAATCCAGCTGCACTGAATGGTGGAACGGGCGTTGACGAGGACGCAGTGGAGGCTACTCGAGAGGAGTGAGGGAAACTGCGAAGAGGTGGGACTGCTGGGTTTGTGGAACTGATGATCATGCGGCGAGAGACTGTACCAAATGCAAACTGTGTAAGAAAGATGGTCATTGGGCCAGAGAATGCCGAGAAGACCAGCGCAAGAAAGACTGAAGTGAGGAGAGCGGAAAGCTGAGACGAAAGGCTGCTGGGCACGCAATCAACAGCTACTGAAAAGGGAAGTGAACATTTTTTAACCACATACACAAACACATAAGCTGATTTACATACTGCTCTCTGCAATGAAGAAAACGCTTGCATTTCTCTGTGTGTCTTTGACGAAAAATGTGATGTGTCTGATAAATGTTTAGCGATGTATGAAAGTGAGGGGTTTTTAAGCGTGCCCCATGTTAGTAGAGGGAACAAAAGATTTGATTTTTAATGGATTCTGGAGCAAACAGATCCTCTGTGTGACCATGTGACTTGCCATGTTAACCGTCAATGACAAACAGTATAAATGAGTATATTTCTGCAACGGGGCACCAAATTTCTGAAAAGTTTACTGTACGCTTATCTTGTGAGACAGAGGGGGGTCGAAAACTAAAACACAAGTTCATTTACTCAAAGAAATGCCCTGTACCCCTTATGGGTCGAGATTTGATGTGCAAACTAAATTTAATGCTTGTTGCAGATTTCTCTGGTGTCAAGGTAATAGAGGACGAATAATTTTTTGTTTGCAATCAGAAGCACAATGGGCATATGAGTGGCACATAACATATGGTGAGGGGGCTAAGAGGATATGTGAAATTGCTAAGATCCTAATTAAGCCACTCAATACAGAAGTTATGATGCCTGACAATGTACATTGCACGTCGCAATTGAAAGAGATTAGTGAAAATATGAGAGTGGGAAAGGGGAAAGGGGAAAGGAGAGAGAGACACTGCAGTTTGATAAACTGTATTGGACAGATAATGTGTGTGCGGCCTCAGTCCGCCTAACGGAGAAACAGGTTGTACTTTATCTGTTGGGGGGAGGAAGTGTGCCTCACGTGTCTGTCTCAAAGGGGGAGAATCAATCATGGGCTGAAGTAGGGCAGTTTGTGAGGAAGTGTGTTGAAGCAACAGATTGGAGTGAAAGGGGAAATGGGAAGAAGTACAGTGAAACATTAGGAGCGCTTATGTCAGAATGCAGACTTCATGTTCGAAGGCCTGTGAGAAGGTCCTCTTTGTGGATGGTTTGGCTTTCAGAGACCCACAAACAGGCCAAAACAAGGTCAGCTCTGCTGTGACAACCAAATTTGAAGTTGTGACTTCTGGCTCATTGCCTTCAAATTATTAAGCAAAGAAATTTTTTGAAAACGGGTGGGCGCCCAACACCAGGCCTTTTGGATGATATTTTGTTGATTGATGATTGTAGATTGTAAATAGCCATTTGTAAATGCGCAGCGAACGAAAAGGATAACATTTTTGTGTCAACAGGAAAACGTGAGAGTAGACGAGGTCGCGAAGGCTGCAGCAATGCGGCAGACAAAAGAAACTGAGTGTACTTTGTTATCTGAGAATAACCTTGACGTTTTATCTTCTTTACAGAGTATGCAGACTTTTGCCCTAGGGGTGGAGAAAAACGCATGAAAGCATTCTGGCTGAAAACTGAAAAATGATGTATGGATGAGCTGTGATGAGCCTTGTTTACTTCGACACTTCTTTCCTCATTATGTTAAGACGATGCATGGGAAAAGCCAGCATCGAAAGGGGGAATGGTTGATTGAAAAGATGGAAGATGGAAGAATTGTGGTTTACAAAGGGGTTCACGATATTTGTCAAATTTTTATAATGAAACTTTTTTGTAAAAAGCAAGTAATTTGCACTACCCACAATGTGGCAAAAGGTATAAAAGTGCCTCAAGCATCTCAGCAGGCGCCAGCAGGTCCTTTTGCCCTTGTGGAAGGAGGAGGTACTGCTAGGTGATGGTTGACATGTGGTCTAAATGGGTGGAAGTTTCCCAGTGTAAAAGCAGGACTCAGCAGCAGCAGAAAAGGCTCTGCTGACTGAAATAGTCCAAAGATGGGGAACTCCATGGAAAATCAGTTCTGACAATGGAACACATTTTGTCAATGAGGCGATGAAACAGGTGGGATGGTTGAACGTCAAAATTCTGAGATAAGAAAATAAATAAATTGGATAAGTGCTGTGAGGAAACTGGATTCACATGAGGTAGGGCGTTTTCAGTTGTTCTAAAGCACATGAGAATGAGAGAAAAAAAAAATTAGGGTGAATTTGAACCATTCAAGATTCTCTTTAGTAGACCACCATTCATGGGAATAGAAGGGGGTAAACAACAGCTGCCATCAACAGGGTTGTGTGAGAATGACATGTTGAGTTATTGCAAAAAGAGATGTCTTCTGTGGTGTCTAATGTCTGTATGCAGGTAAAAGCCGCTCAGGGGAAAGCTGAAATCCTATTGGACAACATCAAACCAGGAGATTTCGTGCTCGTACGAGATCTGGAAAAGTTTATATAAAGCAAAAAAGGTGGCTGGGACCGTTCCAGGTGCTTCTGACTGTTCACGGGGCCACTTGGATCCACGTCAGTCGCTGAAGAAAAGTCCCATCTACATCCCAGGAGGAGAGCGGGGAGTTTGAATGTTATTGAATGTTGTTGTTTCCATATTCCAGATTACAGTGAGGATATGTTAAAATGAGGAAGGCCGTAAAAGCGCCTGAAATGGTTAACGACTAATGGATTGAAAGGTTGACAAATTTGTGGGAATATTGGTTATGTAATTATGTTTTACCAATTGTAGTAGTAGGATTACTGGTGTTGATGTGTTTACTATGTATTTGTCAGTGTGTATCCAGCGCAGTACAGAGACTGGTGAAGTCTAATGAGTCGCTTCACATGTTTAAAACACATGTTTAAATTGAAGATATGTTTTTGACTTGGGTGAAGGTCAAAAATTGAAGTCTTAAATAATTGCTTTTGAAGGAAAGATAAAAAAGTAAGTTTTATAGGGGATGAACAAATACAAGTTGAAGTAAAATTATAGATAATGACTCCAAAAACATGTGAGTTGCGGAAATATAAAAAGGATAGGGGATGATTTTTACAGAGATTTAAAGTAATTAGATGAATTATCATAGGTATTACTTATTTTTTTTGTTGTTTATATTGAGTTAGACCACAATTGTTTTGAATTGTTAACAGGATCTAAAAGGAGTATAGTGAAAGGAGTGGATTTAGAATCCATCTTCTTGTAAAATATCATGAATTGGAAAGGATATTTTCATAAAAACCAGTGTATATTGTACATCGTGGTATTTATGATTACGAGCAATGTCTGCACTTATCATCTGAGGGGTGACTGAGGGTCTGGCCCATGCCAGGAATGCAGTAACAGTGATTACTCATTTAGCCCGGCTTCCAGAGGATAAGTATGTACTTGTTTGGTGATCAATGAATTTGACGATAAAACGTATCGGCCAAAGTTGACAAACAAATGTCTAGTAGGGGAAATTACAATGAAATGTGTTTGAAACTAAGGTTATTAGATCCAGGAGTAAGTCCATCTATGTCTGGGTATCTCTTTTTGCTTGCTTACATTAGGGTCTATCCCCACAAAATAGCCTTAGCGTTTTATCTTACTTCTTTCACAAATTTAAGAGAGGGATCATTTATATGGATGAAGAGTATAGATGTGATGGAATGACTTAAATTTGTTCTATATTTTATATAGATTAATATATACGGAGGTTATATTTATAATGTTCAAGATGATTGGCTTGCGTGCCATACCGGGAATCCAGCCTTTTCATTTGGAGAAAAAAAAAAAAAACGAAAACAGAAAACGGTAGCCACTCACTCAGTCACCACTTGATAACTATCACCTGCATGTCAAGAGACAAAAACTCTCTATCAAGGTAGGATATGTACAATAGTGTTCAAAGTTTACATACCCCTTGCAGAATCTGCAAAATGTTAATTATATTAACAAAGTAAGTTGATTAATTATGATTTTCACATAGCAATAGCTATCTGCCTGACACGATATGGCATTATTTTAATAAAATAATAGCCTCCTTGAAACTTTGGGAATGTTTGTCTTGGTTATAACTATAGATTTTTAGCAATCGTGTGTAGAGAGGCAATAATTATGTGCTCTTATACTATTCTGATTCAATAGGGGGCAACAGAGTGTGCTTTTATTCAGCACTCAAATGAAGTGAGACTAGAAAAATCAACACAAATTTTAACATGGACAGTGTTACACAGAAAACATTTTTAGGATCAGTTTTTTTTAGACTCCACCTAATAATGAAATGAAAATTCAGCCATTATTTACATTATCTAAGAGCTTTTTTTTCTGTGAAGGACAGTAAGAGCTGTCAGAGTTGTCTATGAATCACACAGACAGAAATTAGGACTAAATGGAGGTGGATGTGTGTATTCATGCAAATCTAGAAATTCAGTCTGTAGAAGTGAGCAATAGGGACACTGACAAAACAAATAGAAGTACATTGTTCTGTGTTCTTTCAGTAATGGAGAAGTTCACACTGAAGCAAAGCAGTTGCTCTGCAACCTTGATTTTTGGGAAAAAGAAATGTTAACCTGTAACCCTTAAGCTTGGTTAAAATGAGAGGAAAAAACGTGAAGTACTTGTAAAAAGAGAAACAATGTGGAAATGAGCAAAGAAAGCTTTAACTTGAAGCAAGCAGCATCCATTTAGGACAATTGAAACTTGAAAATAATGGTCCTTTCAAAGATGATCTGATATACTGCTCATAACCGTTTGGGGATGAGTTTCAAAAAATGTTAAATGTTAACTAGATCAGAAATGAAATTTATTGTGCATTATTACAGCACAGAAAAACTAAAAAGAAAAAGTTATTAAACTCATTTGATCCATTTGTTGCAGAGATGGGCTTGGTGAATTATAAGAAGCACTGGTTCTCATTTCAGAATGTCACCCTTCATTATTATTGTATTGTAAGACTTTGCCTAATTTATTTTAGATAAAACAGTGTTTATATCTCAGGTACATTGGGCATCATTAAAGATATGTACAAAAAGTAAATAGTACAAATAGAAAAATAAAAACATTCTGCATTAGTACAATATAGTGCACTTCAACTGCAAAATCCATTCATATACAGAAGACTTTTTACACATTGCAAACAAGGAATAACCACAATGATCTCATCTGGAAATAGTTTGTATATGGTTTACACGTTTCCCTTTTTTGTTTGTAATTGGTAGAATTTTTCAAAATGAAATATATCAAAGGAAAAATTCATTCCTTATTAAAAAAATGCTGTCATGGTTTACTAACCATCATGTTGTACCAGTCAAAACACGTAAGACTTTCTTTCTTCTGTGGAACACAAAAGTCATACAGGTTTGGAACAACATGAAGATGATCGTTTTTGATTGATGCTAATCAGTCTGTCAGTCACATTGCCCTTAATCAGCACCCGATCACATGGTAAACGAAGTCCCGTACTCATTGGTCGAGCCATCCATAGAACGCCGTGTGGAAAGGAACATTTCAGTGGTGGCACGTGAGGACCGTCTCGCTGACATGTAGTTCTTCCCCAAGCACCAGATGTCCCGTAGGATCTTACGGAAGTGGTTTCTGAAATTTACCCCAATGAATGCGTACAGAAGGGGGTTGAGACAAGAGTGGAGGTACGCCAGGCTTTTCGTGATGGACATGGTCAAGTAGACGGCTTCGTCATGGCTGCAATCCTGTTCATCAAATTGGTTGATGGTATAATACAACAGCACTATATTGTAAGGCATATGGCAGACCACAAACACAAAGACCACTGTAAGGACCACACGCACTGCCTTATGTCTCTGAAAATTCTTGGCCTTAAGAAGAGTGACAATGACGCTAGAGTAACAGAATCCCATGATCAGCAGTGGCAAGAAGAAACCCATCACCACCTGAGAGCTGGGCACCACGGTTTTCATTGTACGTGCCGCTTGATTCGACTGAAACAAGAAGAAGCAAACAAACTGCTTGTCGCCATCAATAGCACCTGTATCGTTTGTACCATTTATGATGTGTTCGGTTGGGCCAGCTGGGTAACGCTCATAAAATATGAAGGTGGGGAGGGTCAGGAGCAAGGCCAAAATCCAGACAATTGCACAGACCAGGTGGCTGTAAAGCAGAGTGCTTGAACGCAGCCGGAAAGACCGGCGGGCCTGCACGATGGCAAGGTAGCGATCTCCACTGATGCAAGCCAGGAGCAATATGCCGCTGTACAGGTTCACGCTGTAGATGCCACGCAGCAACTTGCAAGATAAATTCCCCATCGTCCACCCATACTGCTCGCTGTAGATAATCAAAGGCAGGGCCACCACAAACAGGATGTCAGCAATGGCCACATTCAGCAGGTACACGTCAGTCATGGACTTGGTTCGCTTGTAGAGGGCATACGTCACGATCACGAGGGTGTTGCCGATGAAACCAGCAACACAAATGATGGGGTGAATGAACAACTGGAGGAAGTTGTCGATGCGGTGCCTGCGCTCCACCGAACACATCTCCTCAAATCCATCATAGATGGTTGAATAATCTACAGTGGTTGATTGTTCAACCATTTTCTCCCTTTGAAACTGTAAGGAAAGTAAGAAGAGAGGAACATCAGTCAAAAAAAATCAATTTTACAGCAGAGCTCACGAGTCAAGATAAAACTGCCTGACGGAAATCTAAAGAACTAGATTTAAAATGGTAAATTCAACCATATTTATGATATTCAAATATTTAAAAACAGTAACACACAAACAAATTTCTTTATTTTTCCTAAGAATGAAGAGGCAGAAGTTTATGTATCATTTTGCAGCTACTTTATAACAATCCGTATGAGTTTATAGTTCCAGGACAGATTAGGTTAAAGGGATAGTTCACTAAAAAATTAATTTTTTTCTGTCATTATTTACTCACCCTCAAGTTGTTCCAAACCTGTGTAAATGTCTTTGTGTTACGCTAAACACAAAGGAAGATATTTGGAAGAATGTCAGTAACCAAATAGATCTTGCCCCCCCATTTACTATCATAGTAGAAAAATAAATACAATGGTAGTCAATGACATCTGTTTGGTTACTGACGTTCTTCCAAATATCTTGCTTTGTGTTCGGCTTAAAGAAATTTATACAGATTTGTAACAATTTGAGGGAGAGTAATGACAGAATTTTTTCAAAAAAATGTAATAATTCCCTCTACACTCTTGTAGTTTGACATTTTAACTTTGTAGAAAGAGGAAACCTACAGAAAATCAGGTCGCATACACAGCAAGAGATTAAATGCACGACCTATTTAGTGGCCATTAATCCCGGAGAGAATGTTTACCTAGAAAAACCATAGCATTTCAAATAAATTACTACTTTGCATGCCTTAATTAGTTTTATGGCAAGCATCAAACATGAAAAAAAAAAGAAAAAAAAAACCTATAATGAAATCTATAACATCATGACATGCATGTTCAAGAAAACACAAAGCTAAAAGTAAAAAAAACACCTGTGTGCTTAGAGTAGATACAAACAATTTATGACAAAACTTTGAGTAAAAAGGCATCTTTTTATGTTTGCATGTCAGAGATATTTTATTTGGGCAATGCAAAATCAATAATAATAATAAAAACGTACAGAGAAAGTGCTTCGTGCACATGGAAAAGAACTGAGAGGAACTGAAGTGTAAAAAGCCTTTACAGGGTTGCTTTTTTTTTTTTTTTATGTTCATGACTTTAGTTGTTACCGGCATGCACTTTCCCTTTAGTTAAGCATCTCACTTAAAAACACATCCTGCACACTACAACCTTCCATTCTAATTTGTCGCCCAAAACACCAAGACTAATAAAGGATCTCCTGTCTGCGTAAGTATATGTGTAGGTTATAAAACAAATAAGGACTGACTTGCATTTCCAACTAAAAATTTACAGTGCGACTGAAACGGAAAAAATCAACTTACCTGTATCTAGACGAACAAGTTTAATGGAATGCAGTGTTTGATTTCTGACTTCTGTTCCTTCTGATTTCTGATGAGGAAAGACAATATGGGCAGGGCCCTTCTGCGTAATAAGAATGACAATTATCTAACCTGCAAATAGGAGGTGGTGCTTTGCTGCTGTATAGAATCATGATGGTGTAGGTGTGAATGTCAGACTATCAAAGCTGCCTGAGACGTGTACTGCTAAATAGATTATGGTTTCAAAAAGAGCCACCCAACAGACATTTGCTTTCAGCGCTTCAACGCACAGTTCAAAAAGTCTTGCAGACGAATTTCACCATCAATTCTACAACACTCTCACTGACAACAAAACTTTCACAGAACTTAATGATTTTGATTTTTTTTTTTAACAGAGAACTCAATTTTCTATCCTTTCTTCCATTTTTTTGTAATGATAGTAAAAAAAAAAAAACAGGAAGAGTCAACAGTCAGGTGGTACTTTATTTATTATGTCAACTAAATCCATAAATACATAAAATACAAAAACAAGGAACTGACAGTTATCAAGCAACATCTTCCATGTAGTCTGCACCCAAACTTATCTGCGAAACGCTCACATCCTGAGTGGTTTCATCAAGCTACGAGAAAAAGAGTGAGAGAAGCCAAATACAATTATGAGATGTGAATAAGATGCAAAGGTTAAAATATTCGTGTATAATACTTCAGCCACTTCCTCTTGCTGCCTCACAGGGCCTCTTAAACCAACCATCTTTTCCATTTACAAAACATCCCACTCTCACTTCTTGCCTTTTACACAATGGACGCTTATCCATGAGGCCACCCTTTTAACATTTGTCCCTCTTCACATAGACTTGTGAAGTGGGACCATAATTAACTGACATTCTTTACGAGCTTATTAATAGAATAGTTTACCCAAAAATGATCAAAGGTTTAAGATTCATTGTCAACACAAATAATGAGGTTGAGACAATGGTACCTTATCACTGATGTCAGGCCCCTCTATCGAAACCTCCTCAATCTCCTCATCGATGCTCACTTCACTCTTAGAGTTTTCAGAACGATGACTGAAATGAGAGAGATCAGAACACTTCATTAGATTCCGACTGAGCAAAATAACATGTGAAACCCCTAATGGGCACAGTCTTTACCTGTTGAAGTCGTCGTCATAGTCAAGATCTTCATCTGCAAAGCATTTTTTGAAAAAGAGGAATGAGACGTGAAAAAGGGTTGTTTGATTTGATGTTTTAGACATTGAAGAAAAAAAAACAAAACGATAATGATCCGGATCCGGGTTTTTCATTTGGTGTGGAAAAATCTTTGACACCCTTATCTTTAGAACTAGATGAACCTAAGACTACAAATTAAGGAGAAAAAAAATAATATTAAAGTCAAAATAATATCAGTAAGGGGAATCTTTATGCGCTTTGTGAGTTCATTCAATTTCAATTCATAAAGTCAGGATCCGACTCAAATGAGTCATGATGACTTCAGATTTTTTTGGAAACCTTTGTTGGGGTAAATTCTGTGTAAAGATTATGCATAAATGGCATACTAAAATACGTCAGATCTTCCCACAAAGAGAAATAGTGGGTATAACAGTATCAGAAGCAGCAGAAACATGTTATTTGTGTAACGGAAATGGTTCAGACTGACCCAATTTCTATGCAAATAACTTTAATCCCTTAAATTATTAATGCATGACTGAATTTTTTTTTTCATCCTTTCATTTCATGTTCTTTTAAAGATAAAAAAAGTATGAATATGCTTCATTTTACAAGTAGTTTTTACATGTATGGTGGATGTTGCTGCAGAGCACAACTTTGTTTGCACTTCTAAATAATCAGATTTAGCGAGACATCAATCCAGAATCATTGTGATCGATTTCACAAACGGCTTGTTACCGTTCTTGTCGGACGAATGATCTTTTTGGCTGCTCTCAGCAGAGATGGATCCTCCAGTGCTCTTTAGCTGTGCGTCTGTGGCGAATGCTTTTCCTAAACTGCTGCCCGAGCCTTGTCTCCTGGGAAAAAAAACCCGATAGGATGAGACTCTAAGCAAGACTGCATGAACTTTGTAAAGTGAGCTGACAGCCATATAATGAGAAGTAGAGGAAGAGAGACACTATATGGCAGACAGACAGGAATTTACCCAGCTCACCTGGGTTCAGAGTCAGGGCTGGGCCTGTTATCACAGTCAGAGAGCAAGTCCTCTCCATATCCCTCTTTATCACTGCCTATAGCAGACAGGCTGAGGCCAGACAGAGCAACATAGTATGTTCATTGACACATACACGACACCCAGAAGAACAAGGTCAGCAACATTAAGACAGATAGGAAACATGCACAACAGATGCAGAGAAGGAAAGACGAAAAGGATAAAAGGTAAAGGCTTTAAAAAACACACAAAAAAAGTCACTGCAGTACACCTGTAATTTTGGTACCACTTATTGGAGTTTCATTTTGACAGCATCAGGTAATGACTCGTACATGAGCATCGCTAGATCTGGGCTGGGTAATTAATAGACAAGCATAATTGAAAATTACTTGGCAATATTAATCATCTAAACAAAAAGCTTTTGAACCTTGCATAAGTGATGTAAACGGCATTAGCAAAAATAATACCACTGTACCAACAAGCCAAATGATGTCACCAATATTTGTTTTAAGATTCAAAAGGGCCAGATTTAGTAAATCAGCGTGTGACCGCAATCCCATAAAGCTCAAATTAAAGAACACAGACGCAGCCAGTTCATTTCCATTATGACAAACACAAAATACCATCTGAGCAGCATAAATGAACGTAGGGTCGCAAACAAGCAGAGCCAATGATAATTAGGTGCGGGTAATCTACTGACACAACAGATGTAGCAAATTTAAAATAATGTGGCTTGGCTAACGATGTGTTCGGACAACGTTTAATGTTTTTTTGACATTAAATAATGGTGCAAATGCCAGAAAAATTACCACTGTAAATCACGTTACATGATTTATATAAATGTGCTCCTTTTGCGTCTGAGAAGAACTCTAAAAGAAGGTTTGGGCTGGTGCAAGCTGTTAGTAAATCTGACCCTTAAAATGATTCTTGTAGTTTTTTTTTTTACTACACAGTCTCTAGAACACCTTAGCATTAATAGCGGAATTAAAAAAAAATGCATAGCTTAATTATGTAAAGTAAAATAATGCAAATAACAAACAAATTAGCAGTTGTCAAAAGTTTGGAAACATTACAATTTTTCAATGTTTCTGAAAGAAGTTTCTTATGCTCACCATGACTGCATTTATTTAATCAAAAATACAGGAAAGCAGTAATATTGCAAAAGATTATAAATTAAAAGAACAGTTTTATATTTGAATACATTTTAAAATGCAATTTATTCCTGTGATGGAAAAGCAGGATTTTCAGCATCATTACTCCAGTCTTCAGCATCACATGAAATATAGGTCAGAAAAGCAAAAGTACTTCCGTTTCTTATTTAAGGGCAGTTATTTGAGGTCTTTGTTTATAATTGTCACTTATGGGTGGGGGTCCATATCTAGTCCATATCTAAATAGTAAAAAATAAAAAAAAAATAAAAAATTAGTTATGTGCTTCAAAAACAAAAAGAATCCAGATGAAGGTTTCTGAAATTCCAATCAAAGGTGTCAGTGGTTTAGATCATTTCGTTTTTATTTGCTTTTTCAGTCAGTAGAACATGTGGGAAGTGAAACAGTACTTGTTCAAAGCTCTGAATGTTAAGACTCAAACCAGGACTGATCACACTGACGGCAATAAATGACTGGAGGACGCTGTACTGTTGTTTGCTAGTAGGCATGCATTACACCGTGTCAACAACGGACGAGAGAGAAGCAAAGAGAACCCATTAAGTGATGCTGTCGCTAGTGTACATGCGGTGCGATCGAACAAATATTCCAGATAGTAAACTGATGCCCTGTTCTATTGCTGATGTACTTCAAGTGTTCATGCTACTTCTGGCACAAAGAAGTATCTTTTTTTTTATATAAAAAAAAAATGGAATTTATGTTAATATTATATTACATTATTTAAAAATATATTTTTTTTGTTGGTGGTTGGATGACGCTGGATGTCAGATAGATATATATATATATATAAATAAATAAATAAATAAATAAATATATAAATATATATATATATATATATATAATATATATATATATATATATATATATATATATATATATATATAGCAATGTATATCCCTGGTCCATATGATATTTTACATGAGTGGATCAAATAGTGTGTATGAAATTGATATAGCTACGAACAATTAAAGTAAATATCAAAGGTGGCAATGTTTATAATATTGAAAAGTCTTATCACAGTTAACAAGACATTACTTAACAAATAAGACATTATTTTAATCAGTCAAGCTCTAAAACGTATTTGAGTCTTGAAAATTTAAAGGAGGCAGTTCAGTTATTGAATGTGATTGTTACTCTTGTTTAGAACGAAACTGTAGACTTATCTAGCTCACTAAAACAGTTAGTGACCACTGTATTCTGCTGCTTTATGAACATGAACAACCCCAATGGGGATAAACAGCCTGATTTTGCACCCATGGGTTAAGATGGATGCAGTGAGCTTGAATGGCAGTGTGATGATCGCTCCATGCACACTCACTCATTGAGGCTAGTACCCCTCCTCATTTGGGATAAGGATCGCCCTGACAGGCTTCCTTCCCTCTGGCAGAGCTGACTTCTCACAAGGGGGAAAACACAGACAGAGCACAGACAAGGTTACAGAAAGAGGGCAAGACAGAAAAAGCAAAAGAGGGACAAGGTGCAACATACAAAGCTCCAAAATCCGCCCGTTAAGTTTAATAGTCAAATCATAGCAAAAATGCAAATGCACTAAGAAAACAGGAAGTACTTACTCTTTTTGATTATAGCTTTTTTCAGAATGTCCGGGATAAAGCTTATCTGCCGAAGATAAACCACTGTTTTCACGTGCAGCATGAGTGAAAAGGAGAAGATTGAGATCAGAAAAACAAAAGCACTTCTCTCTATCTAATTTAAGGGCAGTTATTTGAGGTCTTTGTTAATAATTGTCACTTATGGGTAGGAGCCATCATATTTAAATAGTAAAAAGTGAACTAGTTATGTGCTTCAAAAATAAAAAACAATCCAGATGAAGGTTTCTGAAATTCCAATCAAAGGTGTCAGTAGTTTAGATCATTTCGTTTTTATTTGCTTTTTCAGGCTCAGTAGAACATGTGGAAAGTGAAACAGTCCTTGTTCAAAGCTCTGAATGGAAATCTGCTCCCACAACGAGACTTAAACCAACTCTGATCACATTTACGGCAGTTAAATGGTAGGAGGATACTGTACTGTTGGTTGCTACTATGCATTTCTACTTGCCCGCAGTATTCAAATGCATTAAACCGCATCTACAACGGAATTGAACCCATAAAGTGATTCTGTCTACACAAGATGCGGTGCAACGCAACAACAAATTCATGACAATAAACTGATACGCTGTTCTATTTCTGATGTACTTCAAGTGGTCGTGCTACTTCTGGCACAGAGAACAAATGGAATCGCAACAATCGCTTAGTCGCATCCAGTTCTTCGACAAGAAGCAAACACTCTCACATCCGGTGTGGAAACAGTGCAAGACTGCATCCAGAGTTTGTGTTTCCATCATATGGAGGATTAGGTGTGCAATCAATTAAAGACATGTACATAAATCACTATTCAAACGGACAAATATATATACATTTAAAACGGTTTATTTAAGTCATGTTTTTTTTTTTTTTTTTTTTAAATGTAGCTGTATGTAACAATACAAATTAAATTGATAAATTAGCTTCACTCCAGTCCTTAATGAGAACTTTCATTTAAAATGAATGACTTCTTGTTACTTTGCCAAGGTGAACGGTCTAGATGAGAAGGCATGATTGGTGATTTCCCTAGTGAAGGTTATCCTTACCAGCCATAAGTCTTCTGAGGTTTAGGAAGAGGATCGTCGAAGAATGAGTCTCCTTCCTCATCCTCATCTCCAAACTGCAGCACTCTCCTCAGTGGGGTAGGAAGGTTTTTCCCATCACCTAATACCTCCTCTGAGCCTTCGGACACTTGAACAGACCCTCTGTTCTTCAGAGACCCTAGTGTTTCATCAGGTCTTCTATCTGCAGCCTATGGCAAAGTCACAATATAAATCAACATACTTCAACAACAACAAAATGCCACAAGCAACAGATTTCATCTGATCAACATGGACAATGAGCATCATCTGCTATGCTCATGTAAAATCACTACTGGAACGATTCAGTGTGGAACCAACAGTACCCCATAATTCATTTGAATGTTATGTGTGCGAGTGGTGTATTGAGAGAAAGAAGAGAGAGAGAAAAAAAAGAAACCAAAGAAGAATAAGTCCCCATTCACTCGCATAGTTTTAAAACATGACATTCTCAAGTAAAATTGCCAAGAACCTCCTGTTAATAGATGATTAAAAGATTAAAAGAAATGAACATTTGACTTGTTACAAGAAGAGTGGGTTGTCAAAAATGCCCACTCTGGAACTGGCCCACGTTGACGTCAACCTCAAGATATTCTGAGAAAAATGTTGCATCATTAAACCCACTCACAAATTGATCTAGTAATTTGCATAGGACAACTATCAAAAGAAATTTTTACTTGAGATGAAATGTTCAAGAATTAGTGTACATATCCAAAAATAAGTGCGGTTAGACGATACATGCTGAATCTGGTTAACAGTTTTAGAAGCCACTGGTTAAAGGTGTTAGTAAGTGTTAAAATATTTTCACACTAGTAATGGATGATTAGCAAAAGCCTGGTCAGTACGTTTGGCCTAAAATCTTTCTGAGAAAGACTAATCTCATTTGTATTGTGCTGTAGCTTAAATCTGCTCTGCAATAGCCAGTCAACTATATCAAGTTCTAAGATGGTTCCAATTCAACCATGGGCTACGTTTAGCAGCATATATAGACATTTTTTGCATCTACATATTGAATATAAAGCAGTAATTTAGTCTTGGGACAAACTTTCACTTACACATCTGATAACAGCAATGGAAGAAGCACAAATCTTAAATCTTGGCATAGTAGTTACTTCTAACCGTAACAGCCAAATGTGTACAGACACCATCCATTTATGAATCATTTACGTGACCTAAAGGAAGCCACATGGTTGAGCTGATCGAAAGCTCTTGTATCAGGGCTGACGCACGTGTGCTTTACCTTTGGGTCAGCCTTTTCTTCCTGCGCTGAACTGTGTTTAACAAATCCTTTATACCTGGGTATCTGAGCACCAGAATACAACCATCAGCTTCCTTTATACAACAACGACACGCTCACTAAATAATACACGGATTTGGATGGATATGAGTGGAAAAAATAAACGAATAAAAAAAAAAAGAAAAGAAAAAGAAAAAAGGATGACCTGTTGCAGAAATACAAATGCACAGAAAACTGAAAATGCACAGAAGACTGCAAGCAAAAAAAATGCATGCAAAAGTTAATGACACATGAACTAATGTCTATTCACAAAACTTTCACTGATGTGACATTTGTGCAATTTTAATCTAAATTTAAAGTTTCCCAATGATATAATACGTAGAAAAAACAACAAGATGAATAAATGTTATATAAAGTCATTGTGAGAAACATGGGAAGATGGAATGAATTTATAAGAATTAATAAGACGTTTTATAATAATTTTCATTTCAATTTTGTTTGGTCATTTAGGCCCATAAACAATTTGAATTTATAAAAGACATTTATAGAATGCAAAAAGACCCAAAAGAATTAAAAAAAAAAAGAAAAGAAAAAACGAGGGCATTTGTGTGGATAATATACACATCTTAATTTAAAACAATCTTGTTCTGTGACATGACATTCTGTGCAGGTCAAAGAAACTCGGCTGCACTGTGGTAAAACCCCTTTCCCCTTTGTGAGTCAAAATACAATGAACGCATGAAATTACTATTGAACATCACACACCACCTAGATGAACGATATAAGATATACTGATAAATCACACAGAGGAAACACCGCTACCCATCACTACACCATGTATCTTCAATTCATAAAACAAATGATGTTCTGGGTTTAAACTTAATTGGCTGGATGAAATGAAAGTTAGATGAAAATTGTGCAAGCTATAAAACTAAAAACGTTTGACAACATATTGTGCGATTTGATCATAAACAGACTAACAAAAGATAGCTGTGGCTTTGTGGTCTCAAAGTTGTTGTTTTTTTTTCCATTTCGTTTTTTGAAATATACAGGTAGGTGAAAGACAGAATATTAGACGTGACGAAAAGCAACTCATATTTGAAATACAACAAAGATCAGAGATTATAATCTAAACAGAAGGTGAGTGGAAAGTGTGTGAGAAAAAGATAAGGAAACACAGAAACAAACAAAGAAAGACAGGAAGTCAGTTTACCTTGCTGGCGGAAGATGAAATGAGTCGATCCTCAGCAGTTTTGCTTGAGGAGTAAAGTGCTTCACAACTGTCACTGGTAACCTATAAAAGAATATTACAGACATCATTACCTTGATATACAACAGACATCACAAAAAAAAAAAAAGAATGCGTTTAAGGTTGCTCACCACACTTCGACACTGTATGAAGAAGCATTTGTACATTCCCAGGAAGTCTTGAAAGTCTATAGCTATGAAAAGTTACAGAAAACAGAAAGAATTGGAAGATAAAATTCCATTAGGCACTATTACAATGAATGACAAGATTGAGACAAGAAATGTCAAAAAAAAATTTGCATCCCTATAACGGTAGACAATTAAACAAGATCACAAATACTTACTATTGCTTGTGTCCTTGCCTTTGGCTCTGAGTTCCTCAGAGACGTAACTGTCGAGCACGTTTCTTTTTATTTGCAAATACAAAAATAATCAAATTAGTGAAATATGTGGCAATTTATAGCTACTTCAACAGAAATGCACTAGGCTAAAACTATAGTACAATAAGCACTAACAATTGATCTTTTATAATGAGCTTTCCCATTAAGAGACCTTTATTCAGATTTGGATGCAGGAATACACTGTACACAAATCAAGAGAAAGGCCATGACCACAACAAGAACCTCAACCAGACATGATTACAGAAGAGCAAATCAACAATGTGGGAAGATGTCAAAACATTCAGTCATTACATAAATGAGGGTTTCAGTACCAGTAAGTTCAGATATTTCCTCGAGTTTGTGGCATTCACAATGCTGAAACAAACCTGCTGAACTGGGGGAAAAGATCCACGAAAATGGCAATAACAGCATCTCTGTTGATCTCACCACTTCGGTTCTGTGAAATCAAAAGACTCATTTATGTTTTAATATTTATTTAATCCTTTTGGTGATTATTATTATATAATAATTACAATGATTTATTATTCTCAAACTTATTTTATAAATAATCATTAAATATTATGTAGTACATTGTATTAATTACAGTTATATTTCTTATTTAAAAAAAATTATTAAAAAACAAAAGTTACCTTGTCATGGCTGTCAAATTTCTTGCGGGCATCAGCAATTTGACGTGGCAACAATTCCTAAACACCAAGCACAAACATTAATACAATTGTTGCAGATTATACACTAAAGAAAATCTATATTATCTATTAAAATGTATTATGTGTTATTTAAAATGTATATTTTAATATATAAAAACAATATAAAATTGTTTCTATTATTTTCATTTACGTTTGTCATATGTTTGGGGTAATCACATTAAACACCTTAAAAACAAGACAAGGTCACAAGGTAAAACCATGAGACTAGAGTATTCGAGCTCTCGTCTGACATGACAGAAGTCATGTAGCACTAGTGGCGTGATTAAACAAATGCCGTAAAGTGCCCGCAAAACAAGACAAAACGTCTAGAAGTAGGACAAGCTTGTTTTGCACAAGTATCTTAACAGGAAAACCTTTCTTTGCAGCACCACTTAAAGATGTTCATTTACATCATGCTTCCCTTGTGTGACCTGAATAAAATGCCTGGGGTTTGTGATGTGGGGGGAAACCAGTGATATGAATCAACCGAAGATATGCTCTCCAACCACAAGTGAAATAACTGGGTTAGCACTATTACAAGACTGTGACAGGATCTGTTCCTGAGAGTGCATCAACCCTTCCTGTTCTTACTGTACGTGTGGGTTAAAAAACAGGTTACAGAGAGATCAAGGTAGATAATACATGGACTGGGGCTGAGCCAGATAGCGGTGGAAAAGTACCTTGGGAAAAATTCTCTCAGCCCCCCGATCTCCCTGAGAAAAAAAGACAGGAGAGAAAGAGAAAGAGTCACGCATTCTGAAAGGCACAGATTGATCAGACTGGCTGAAATGCAGAGCATCAAAGATCACCTCGGTGAAAATGGAGGCCTTGTCCTTATGCCGGCCCCTCTTCACCAACTCTAGCAGGAGAGGGGTGTTTTTATTCACATCCGATTCAGAGATGCCAAGCTCTTTAGACAGAGTTTCACGACTGTCGAGCCCATTCAGCTGAACAGCACATAGTAGGGTACGTTACTTTATACGAAAGAGATTTGAGGTCACAGAGGATAAAGTTATCACATTCAACTCAATCAATCAAAATAAATAACACATGTGCATGAATTTTTGAATGACAACTTCAAACATTACTGCGAATATATGACAGCGTTGCGCATTACATGACACGTACCGTGCTAATTTCAGGTTGAAACACAGCGAGAGTAAAGTCCAAATTGAAGACTTGCAGGAAGTCAGTGATAAGACCTGCTACTAAGCGCCCTGCAAGAAGAGTAAGACAAGCTGAAAATGTATAATCTGCCAAAGCAAACATTTGGAGAAAAAAATATTACTAAATAAATATTAGTAAATAAGTAGTATTGTTAAATAAAATCTTGTAATGCCTTGCCTAGAGTTTAGACAAGCATTAGATTATTTATACATTTTTTTCTGCCCTGTTTTCCTCATCATTTTATGAACACGTAGTTCATCCTTGGCCTTTAAAATGGCAGGGAATGCAAGACCTTAAGATAAATAGATATATTTAATTAGAAAAATGAGAAGATAAATTGATGGATGCTGATTTTAGAACACACACACACACACACACATATTTAAAATTAAATTTGCATTCTGAGGGAGTTGATGCTAGCTTTAAAAACCCACCGCCAGACAGAGTTTTATTTTAACTTCAAACTATGCTTCCATCCATTTGGAGGATTTAAACAGGTTTGATATTGCTTTCATTTGTCATGCGTCTCCTAGCAATGAGGAGCACGTTTCTGCGCTCAGAAAAACATCAAAGTATGGTAGTGTGTTATGCTAATTTTTCTCTCTAACAATTTACAAAGTCCGCAGGTGAATCATGCAGTGTGTCTCCTCTTCATAGTTTAAAAAGCCGCGTAGCGTCATCAAAGCGAGACAGAAAAAAATGATAGAGAAAGGTCATTTACGGAATCCAAACTTACCATCCTTCGTGTTGAGGGACTTTTTCAGATTCTCATTCACAAGAGGGGTTTTATTCTATTCAAAAGAGTTGACATCTAAATGACACATTGAATCTTGCACAGCACACATGCAAAAACATACAATTCATGTAACAGCATTTAATCAGCAAGATAAACTACTTCTAATTACCTCAACTTTGTCCTGCTCCTCCAAGGCAAGAAAAACAGCTGCACGCAGCTCTGCCTGTAAACCAGAGGGATCTACCGTCAGTCCATATATCCTTTATTCAGACATATTTATAACAGTACAGCACCAAACAGACTCAGAAGATCAGTACATCTCATACTGCATAATACTGCAGGTGATACTGTAGCTACAGAGTCAATAGAGAAGCACTATTATGTACAAATAGGGTATAATTTAATAGAGTGCTTTTAAGAATCTGGTTAACCCAGATTCATTGTGGCGAGATCATTTTAAAAGGCTCCCTCACCCAAACAAGACAAATCAGGAGACTTTTGCAGACTTGCCGGTTAACTAAAAAGCATGATAAGTTTAATATTAATACATTCGAGAAAAACAATTATTCTGTGAGTCTCATCTTTATGAGGGAAAATAAGATAAGGGAGCACTGTCATAACTCAAAGTTGTCACATCAGTGGCTGTTGTCCATTTGTTCCCATAACAACTTTAGCATCACAATGCTATGCTGCTAACAAACATTGTGCTTAGCAAACGAAACGTGTCCCGTGAGAGGCAGAGATAATTCCAGCCTTATAAAGCCATTTAACGTGTTTCGAAGTAGGCGGAAAAATACCTTGATTTTATTCAAAACACCGCTGTTTTCCAAGTTTTGGATCAGTAGATCTCTGAGTTCCGTGTCCTCTTCTGTCGCAGACATCTTCAATTTGCGTCATGTGACTCAGGCTGAAAACCTGCGCAGCCTGGCGGCTGTCGACGCTATTAAACAGATTTGTGGACATGCGCTTGTGCTGCCATCTACAGGTGCATCTCAATAAATTAGAATGACGTGGAAAAGTTCATTTATTTCAGTAATTCAACTCAAATTGTGAAACTTGTGTATTAAATAAATTCAGCGCACACAGATTGAAGTAGTTTAAGTCTTTGGTTCTTTTAATTGGGATGATTTTGGAAAATCATCAAATGACAAAAACCCACCACTTCACTATTTCAACAAATTAGAACACTTAAGACGAATAAAAAACATTTTTAGTAAATTGTTGGCCTTTTGGAAAGTATGTTCATTTAGTGGGGCTCCTTTTGTTTTAATTACTGCCTCAATTCGGTATTTGTGGCCCTGCTGAGGTATGAGCCTTCAGCTCATCTGCATTTTTTGGTCTCTTGTTTCTCATTTTCCTCTTGACAATACCCCGTAAATTCTCTATGGGGTTCAGGTCTGCTGAGTTTGCTGGCCAGTCAAGCACACCAACACCATAGTCATTTAACCAACTTTTGGTGCTTTTGGCAGTGTGGGCAGGTGCCAAATCCTGCTGGAAAATGAAATCAGCCTCTTCAAAAAGCTGCTACAAAATTTCTTGGTAAATGGGTGCAGTGATTTTGGTTTTCTAAAAACACAATGGACCAACACCAGCAGATGACATTGCACCCTAAATCATCACAGACTGTGGACTTCAAGCAAATTTGGCTATGAGCTTCTCCACCCTTCCTACCAACTCTAGGACCTTTGTTTCCAAAAGAAACAAAACTTGCTCTCATCTGAAAAGAGGACTTTGGACCACAGGGCAATAGTCCAGTTCTTCTTCTCCTTAGTCCAGGTAAGACGCCTCTGACGTTGTCTGTGGTTCAGAAGTGGCTTAACAAGAGGAATGTGACAACTGTAGCCAAATTCCTTTACACGTCTATGTGTGGTGGCTCTTGATGTCTTGACCCCAGCCTCAGTCCATTCCTTGTGAAGTTCATCCAAATTCTTGAATCGATTTCGCTTGACAATCCTCATTAGGCTGCAGTTCTCTCGGTTGGTTGTGCATCTTTTTCTTCCACACTTTTTCCTTCCACTCAACTTTCTGTTAACATGCTTGGATACAGCACTCTGTGAACAGCCAGTGTCTTTGTCAATGAATGTTTGTGGCTTACCCTCTTTTTGAAGGATGTCAATGATAGTCTTCTGGACAACTGTCAGATCAGCAGTCTTCCCCATGATTGCGTAGCCTATAGTGAACCAAGTGAGAGACATTCTTGAAGGCAAACCTCAGACAAACCCCTTTGCAGGTGTGAGCTGATTAGCTGATTGGCATGTAACCATATTCTAGTTTGTTGAGATAGTGAATTGGTGGGTTTTTGTTAAATGTGAGCCAAAATCATCCCAATTAAAAGAACCAAAGACTTAAACTACCTCACGACATTCTAATTTATTGAGATGCACCTGCATGTGTTCCAATAACCAGGGGTTCAATGATTATCTGCTAAGAATCACCAGTTAGTAGATACATCAGCTGCCAAGATGGAAGAGAACCATAAGGATAGCTCTCTGCAGATTGGCTGGGACTCGAATTAGCTCATGAATATTAACAAGGCAATTGTCAAGCTGCTGGATAGATGTCCTGTGGGGTTTCTATACGTTCTCTAATTAATATTCAAGCCTACAACATTGTTATTCACCTCCGGCTTCTACCAACAGCTAGTTTTACAGAATTGCTCTTGTCAAACGTGTTCAGTGATTTACATTTTTTCCATAACAAAAAAGTCAACAATTTCACTTAAAGGGATAGTTCACCCAAAAATGAAAATTCTGTCATCATTTACTCACCCTCAAGTTGTTACAGACCTGTATAAATTTCTTCGTTCTGCTGAACGAAAAGGGATATATTTTGAAGGATGAGTAAATAAATGATAGCCCTTGAAGTAATTATGTAAGAAACATAATTTTGAAAAGTCATTACGAACTTATATGTTGAATAAAAAGGACATGTAAAATGTGGCAACACAAGTTTTATTGAGTAAGAGATGTCAACACCAGCATGATAAAAATTGTACAAAGTTCACAATTTCAAAATGAAATATCACTGCAACTTGTGATCTTAAACACTTAGAGCAAAAAAAGTATCATACCAACAGAAATCATGCCATGTGGTTGAAAAATAAAATAAGAGAGAAAAAGATAGCTAAAGAGCTGGATAGAGGAAGAGAGCAAGAGACATTAAGAAAGCTATGCTTCTTTATTTTTTAATAGAAAAATCCTGGTTTAAAATGGTTAATTAAAATCCATTTGAAATGGAAACTTGTAACCTGATGATTTCACAATTATTAATAAGAAAAGTATTCTGCATTCAAGCATGTGACACCATAGATAGTTTCTATTTAAATAGTCACAGATAACCTTTTGAAGTAGATAGTACAATATGTGCCAACTGAAAATGAGCAGCGGAATTGTGCTTAAAATCCCTTTTCCTGTCAAATCAGTTATGATAGTGGATGAGAGGATATCGTATTTTGCCATCAGTGTGTTAAAAGCGTTACTATCTTGGAAATTAGCTGCATACACAAAGCTTTCGGAGAGAGAAATGTGCTGTGGTTGGGAAGGAGATGTCTGGATATTACAGAATGATAAATAAGAGTGACTAGCACCATTTGCATGAGCTCTTGGAAAACACAATGCTAGTCTTGATAATACAAAATAAGAGATTTCCGAAACGAAGCCCCACGTAGAGCATCAGCATCAACCAGAGTCATTTCACACTAAAAAAATCACTGTGACAGCTTTGACTCATGCTCGATAAATACAAACAACTTTAAAATCCACCACTGAAAATCGGCCCTATTTCTGACTTTGCTTGATGCTTTCAATGGGCTTTGACTAAATGAAGATGAACGTGGGGTTCCCAGACTATAACTGTACATGTCCTTAAGATATTATGGGGTTATATGACCTGGTCGTGACTCTCAGTGACGGAAACTGCCCACGCGCTACTGTAATCGAGACCCGTGCCACGCCGTTTCAAAAATGCGTCCTGCTTCAATTTCCATGATTCTTAGAGCTTAAAGTGCCGCTGATTTCTCATAAACGTAAAAAAGAATCGATGAAAGTCGCAGGTAACCACAGAAGGCAAGCTGACCTCTCTTAATACTGTGTATAACTGATTGGAGTTCATTAATTGCAATATGATGAATTTGCATTGCTGATATAGTTGTATTTGTTGTGCACTCGTGACCAGATGAGTCTCTACATGATTGCTTGGACAAGATCTACAAGACAAGTGCTCCATTACTATGACACAATGACGTATGGATGGTGACATTAACCCTGTATATCCAGCACACTGGTAAACTAACATTCACACACAGATTTACTTTCTTCAAAGAAAAAAATAAGAAAAGAAAAAACAAAACTTCCCACAATTCAAACGTCTGGGCACCTCCTTGGTCTCCTGAAACAAATAAAAACACCAAAACATGGAAACAAAGGTGTCCCTGTGCAAAATCGAACATGAGAAATGTTAAATCATAATGCATTCATCCTTTTGGACTTGATCACCCATGTTTAAACCCTAAAACATGACTGTATTAAAAGATTTATATAAAACTTAATACTTTACATTTAGTAAAAAGATTCATCAGCTTTCTACTATGGTAAGAATAAGAAATTGCATATACCCAAACTTTTGCATCCCATATCTAAATAAATGATTGATTCGTTGTCATATATTGCTGATATTCTATCATACTACCACTAACATTTTACGATCATTAAATTAATAATTAATGTTGGATTGTCTCCTTGAAATTTTCTGTAGTTATTGGCCTCAAGCAGCCGGGCGTTACATTTAAGAGAACGGACATTGAAAATATTCGATAAGTTATTAAATATTTCTTGGGATTTACACCAGTGAGTTTCCGTGTCATGATGTTTGCATTCACGATTTTTTTTTCTATTTTTCCATCTATTTTGGGAATTTAAACGTAAGAAAAAAAACTAAAACAAGCAAAAAAATTAAACAATACACATACTGCATTAGAGTGCCCACACTGACCACTATAAATATGATTTCAGAACCAAAAGACAATGTTTCTCAATATTGTTACAAAATGTACCCAAAATCGAACCACAAAAAAGTACCACTGTACACCCACTGAACAGCCTGCACAGCACATTAGTTCCCATTAGTTCCATAAAGAGAAGCTCAGATCTAAGCTGATTGCCCTTACATTCCCTCAGTGTATCCCCTCTGCACCTCTTTAGATTTAAAATAATGGATGGTTTTTGTTTACAATTAATAAATACATATACACTAAAATGTGCATACATTAGCAGCTATAAACAGTACATCACATTATGTCAGGTCATATGAAAAATGTACAAAACATGAATGTTCCTCAAAACATTTGCCATTGGTAGTCGTCATCTTAAAGCAAGGCAACAAATAAGTTATGTATTTTTTTTTGTCAAAAGCAGAACAGAATCATAAATAATGCCAAATAATACAATAAATTACAGCAGCAAAAAAATCATACTAGTTATCCATACTTTTTACATGATGGGTTTCTTTTGTTTCTTATCGATTCTTAACACTCTGATCACATGACCCCATGCCTCGACCAATAGCCGATCGCGAAGCTACACTTGGATGCCTTGAACCGCTTGCTTTATGTTCTCCAAGAGGGCCTTGTTCTCCGGGCTCTGGTACTGGTCCTGGTGAGTATACATATCTGTCAAAGTGCTCACATAAGTGTCAAAGTTTTGCTCGTTCATCGGCTCCTGCGGAACAGATCGGGATCATTGGAGGTTCAAAACAAATCAATCATAATATGTGATAATCAAACACACAATTAAGACAGAAAGGGAAGGGAAAAGAGGATATTTTAGGGAGGGATGAACCCACAACGCTGCCTTTAAAGCTAAATTTCAGCTAGTTAAGCTAGGGTTTTTCTCTGGAAATGCAGGGCTTGACCAGTCACTTTAAAATGGTCACTGTTTGTTGGAACGTAGGACTACTGCACTGTTTCTGAAAATATATATCTGATGGATAACAAAAAAATTAATGCACATACATTATGTATGCATGCACTGGTGTGAGTTTCATGCTCATGAGTATGTAAGTAATACTGGCATTCACAAGTGATATCAAACAGATCGCCATGAGTAGCAGACAGATATCGATGAGCATCACTGTGCCTGATAAAATAATGTGTTTTACGATAATAACATGAGTTTACTACCAAAAAATAAATAAATAAATATGGCTCATATTGCAACCCCAGCTTTCTTATCGCTATACCCTGAAGTGGATTATGTCAATATGTGTGGCACTGATACACTCTGGTAATATGTGTGTTACAAAAGGGGGAGGACTAGGGGGAGGAAAATGATAGTGAGGAGAAGGATAAAGTTAGACTATGGAAAATGAATCTCTTACTCTGTGGGGCATCTGTAAACAGCAGTAATTTTTAACAGGGGCCTCTTTCAGTGGCATCGGTTTCTATAGAAGGGAGAGGTGTAGAGAAAAGACTATTAGCCCGGCAAAAAGCCAGAGGTCAGTGGTCTCAATAAAACTGACATACTCGACTTTACATGTGGAAGTACAGAACACCACACTGCAAAAAATTTGCTCTCACTCAGAATTTTTGTCTTGTTTTCCAGTACAAATATCTATATCTTGAGAAGCAAAAGTACTTAAGATGTTTTAACAAGATTGAGCATAAAAAATCAAAGTATCTGCCAGTGGGATCAGAAAAATACACTTAAGGGGTTAGTTTGCCCAAATATTAAAACTGTGTCATTTACTCACCCTCATGTCGTTCCAAATCAGTAAGAGTTTCATTCATCTTTGAAACACAAATGAAGATATTTTAATCATGAAATCTAAGAGATTTCTGCCCCTCCATTGACAGTCTGTGCAACTACCACTTTGATGCTTCAAAAAGTTCTTAAAGAGATCGTGAAAATAATCCATATAAATTGGGTGGTTTAATCCAAATTTTCTTACATATAAACCATTCATCAATGCACACTTTAATTGTGGTAAATTGAAGCTCAAGCATGTTTGCTTGACATGCGAGAACCAATGAGGTTCATTCTCGTGCGTTACGCAGCACATTTGAGCTTCTGTAAGAACCAAAGAGGTTTGTTCTCATGTGTCAAGCAAGAACGGTTGAGCTATCTAACCTAAATTAAATCTATCAAAGAAAACTTTTGAATGACCATGGCACTCTATCAAAATAAAAAGCCTTTATTATTAGATGGCTACAAATAAAAATCTAAAAACTCTTCAATGTCTTTCAGTCCATGCCTTCCTCAGGGAGAGCAACACAACAAACGATCATGTCTCTTCAGTAAATTTGAAGTAAACTGCTTGATTCATCTGGATTAGTTTGACCATCTCTTTATGAACTTTTTGAAGCGACAACGTGGTAGTTGCATGGATTGTCAATGGAGGGACAGAAATCTCTCAGATTTCATTTAAAACATCTTCGAAGATGAATGAAAGTCTTAAAGGTTTGGAAAGACACGAGGGTGAGTAACCGATGACAATTTGTTTTCCATTTTGGGTGAACTAACCCTTTAAATCAAAGGGGAAAGTATTATTTTTCTGACCCTATAAGCAGATTTTTTTTTTTAATTTCAAGTAAAAACATTACATTATTCAGAAAACACGACTTAATATCTTAAGCCATTTTCCTTCTCAAGTAATTGTAGCTTGATTTAAGAAAATGTAGATATTTGTATCTGACAAAAATACTTAGGAAGAACATTTTTTGCAGTGGAAGTTTTGGTTGAGCGGCATGACACATGAATAGACAACAGTCGTCTGATGTTAGTGCAGCTTGAGGACCCCTTGTGCGCACTCTAAATAGCATCCATCAACAGTGGGGGTGGAGAATTCAGGAGCCATATTCAAGAAGACATGTTTCAGTTGTTTACTAACATGGCTGCCACATTTGAACAAGGCTTTTCCAATCGCACCCCGTCTCAATGTGTATATGAAGGCACTGTGATTCCATCATGTTGGACCATCTGATCCACAGCGGCCATGTTGTTACTCAACTGAAAATCAGTCGTTAGAGTGGAGGTTGTTTTTCTACAATGGTCGGTAAAGGGGAGTGACCTCAGCACAGAAGCATATGGAACTGCGAGGAACTCAACAACAGACATAAAGAAGCAGATGGGAGAAACAATAGAAACCGGAATTTCATCCTTACTGGTAGTGTCTGAAATGCAGACTCAGGCCCTGGCTTTCAACAAGAGGCAGTCTATATGATCTAAAAGACTATTCTACGCAGATAAACATTTACTGTGCGTCATATATTAACAAACTTTTTAACTTATTTGAATTTATTCAGATCACAGGTCCTCCTTCCAGTAAATAATTATCAAACATTTGAATCCTGACTTTGTTGTCCCCTTGATCACTGATATTTTCTTACCCCTAGATGAAGCCACGTGTCTGTTGGCGCTTACCATATGAGGGAGCTGGATGTTAGCGAGACTGTTGATGAGGGACTGGCTGAGGTTGGCAAGCTCATGCAGCAGCGAGTCGTTCTGCTGTTCTATGGCCTTGTTTTCCTCCTCGATGGACTTCAGGTTAGTCTCCATGGTGGTGATCTGGCAGGAGAGAGAAAGAGAGACAAATGCATCTCTGTGATTGAACACATGGCCAAAGACTCATTTGATAGATCTTAAATGTTCTTACTTGAGTCCTTAATTTTATCATGTCTGACTCTACTTGATTGTTTGATTCGTTCAGGTCTTTGATTTCCTCATCCAGTTGTTTTATCTCTTCATCATTTTCTATGCCTGCAAGGGAACATTGAGAAATTCACTGTTAAAAATGCTATTGATGGCGAGAAATTGAATTGAATTTCGTTATTAATTAGATAATAAAAGAAAAAAATATGTACCTTTACTTGCTCTCTGCTTGATTGTGAGCATTTCAACCCCTGTCATCCTAGCTTTTTTCATAGCAGACGTGGCACGGGGACAGCCAGACAGACTACAGACATTAAAATACAATATAAGATTTAGCTCGTTATTTTTAATTTCCGGATTTGAACATTATGATGAAAAAATATAACATTATTTTCCAAGGCTAAGAAAAACATTAACTGACTCACATAAATTAACTGCTACACTTCAACACACTATATAAAAATAATTATTGATATATATTGTAAAATAATTTTTGTGCTCTGTATCTTTATCTAAACATCCTTAAAATAAGATAATTGTACTATTTTAGTACTATTTATATACTATTATAGTATTTATTAATAATAATATCAATAATATTAATATTATTAATATTTGAATTTGCTTTTATTTTTATATTTAAATGTTTTAGGTTTTAGTAATTTTGCTGTGCTTTTGTAATTTTTATTAGTTTTTTAAAAAGTATTCTATTTAGATTTAATTTATTTTCATTTCAGTTGAAATTGAGTCATTTTAATACTTCAACTTTATCTTGTTTATTTTAGTTGCCAAATCAACATTTCTAATGTTTTTTTTTAAGTTCATCTAATATATATATTTTTTTTTATTTATTTCTGATTTATTTTGATTATCAATTAAATGTCTTGTTTTAAGGAAGTTTAGACATTTTTATTGAAAAACAATGCAAAAATGCTGATTAAGCAAATTATTTCTTGCTATACGATGGCCTTTTTTAGAATACCTCCGGTGGGTGAGAAAGCTGCCACTGACATGGCCAGAACCATCGCAGCCTGGGGTGGGGCAGGTCATGCCGTCTGTCTTTCCAGATTTCCAGGAGAAAGGCGCTCCGTTCACATAACCGTCTTTCTGACGCTTGGCAGCCAGCGGGCAGCCGGATGCACTGCGGTGGGATGCATACTTCCCGGTCACATGACCCTGGCCATCACAGCCCGGCACTGGACACCTAAAGACATTGGACACAACAGGGACGAGTTCACACATGCAAGCAAGAGCGAGTAGCCAAGCACACACACACACACACACACACACACACACACATAGAAGTTTCTACTACAAATAACATTCACACTTCAGCTACTTTGGATAGTTAAAGGAATGTAAAGAAAATGCACCTGATTGGCTCCTGGTCATCCTTGTCCTCCTTACTGTGCATTATTTTAATACCACTCTTCTTTGCCCGGGGGCAACCTGACAGACTTCAGAGCAAGAAAACATTTTTTTTTTTAATCCACTAGTAGTCAAAACGTTATTTGAAATATTAAATCAAATTTTAATGTGGATATTTGAGAGTCTTCACCTTCTATGTGAGGCATAGTTGCCTGTGATATGCCCAGAGCCATCACAGCCAGGAGTAGGACACCTGCAAGCAATGAAAACATGAAAAAGATTAGTGTAACCTCAGACAGACCTCATTTTGAGGGTCAACTGAGGTGCCGTGTAAACACGAGAGCGTGAGGGCTTACTTCAGATCCTGGGAGTTAGATGTCATCATACCACGCATGCCCTTGTCAGCCAGTTGGCAGCTTGATAGCCTTAAGAGAGGATTTGGTATGAGACGTGGTATACTTGTGCACTCAGGTTCATTTTTTCATTAAAAAGTTTTACATACAAATAAATGAATTGCACTTTAGAAAAAATGTTTACAATCACATACACTTCAATTAGTAGCCTAATAAAAACTGTTATTTTACATGAATGCTGAGATCATATGACCAGCTGTAATCTTGATCTTGAATAAATTAATTATAGCTGACTGCAAATAGTACATTTTGACAAATGGCATTGCTAAATAAAAGATTTTGCTTATACTTAATGATACGTCCACAGCGCTAGGTGTCGGTAAGTCAAAGTGATCAATGTCCTTCAATCTAATATTCTGATTTGGTGCTTTAACATTTCGTATTATTATCAATGAGGAAAACAGTTGTGCTGCTTATTTTTGTGGATTTTTTTTTTTCAAGATTGAAAACAGCATTGAAATTATGCATTATGCATTTAATGCATCCTAGGTGATTAAAAGTATTCATTTCACTGTGTGAAGGAAATTTCCATTTCATTCATATTGTTCATTAATATTTATTCTAAATGTATGTACTTCATATCTTTACTGCAATATTTCCTATTCTGTTATATGAGTGTATATGTTTGAGGCCTGTAAGGCCTACTTCTGCCTGAATATGAGCAGAAGTCATAATGACCTGCTCGCTTTTGCTCGCCTCTGCTTGTTTGGAAACACGAGGATCCTGTTTAGAAACTACGTGCAGAATTGAACGTATCAAGCGCTTATTGCACTTTCTCTGTCCATATTAGAGAGACAGCTATTCAAAATAATCCCCAAAAGGGTATAAAAACAGATGGCGGAGCTCACTGTCTGACCTTCTTGCAAGAATAAAATATTAAAAGACTCTGTCTCTGACCGTGGTCTTTATTTAAGAGGAAATTTCTACAAAATCTCTGGTGTCAGGAAGTGGGATGTCTTGAGTGCTTCGTCTGGATCTGGAGGCGGATGGTGACCAAGATCCTGGTCTCCAAAGAGAGTCCAGCTCTACCTCGCGAAAAAGGTATTCAGGGACGAGGGACTGAACCGCCCAGGCCCGGACTGGCACCACTGACATCGCAGAGGGAAAAGATCCCATGAGCAAATCATAACCCGGTAAGAGACAGATTGTTATTAAGCAGTTTGACTGCATGGGATTCCTCGTTTTCCTTCCTCAGTGAGATCTCTGTTGTCCCAAAGGAAATTGTCTGAGGGCGGGTTTTTCTTTTTGGTAAATTGGGGTGCCGGAGGTGCCGTAAACATAGGTTCCGTCCCCGTGGGGGTTCGTGTCCCTCGTAACACGTAAAGAGTTTCCCTGCAAGGGTGGCTCTCAACCCGTATTTAGAGTTTATTTGTTGACGAACAGATACCGTAAGGCAGCGTGCTGAGGGAGATAGAGGAGGGGAAATCATGGGTTCCTGCAGCAGTAAGCTGAGTGTGCCAGAATATACTGGCCCAAATTATACATATATGGTGAGAAAATATGGAGACAAATGCCTAAAAGGTCTCCCACATTTAATTTTGGAGTATGATTTCGCAAAAGAGGGAACTTTAAGTGTTAACAAATGACAGAAAATACAAGGAGAGCTCCAGAAACAAATGGTTAAAACAAAGTGTAAACAAAAGAAAAAGAGATTACTTAAGTATAGTAATACTGTGAATTGTTGGCTGGAAGAAGCAGACCGTAGGGAAAGGAAGCAAATGCTGAAAGAGATGCCACTGAGAAGGGGAAAATATTGTATGGACAAGTTAGAACAGGTAACTCATCTCTCTCTTCTGATCCACCTCCCCCATTTCTTGTCTATCCGGGGAGGAATTACAGGCTATGAAGCTGGACCTGGACCTGGACTCCTCCCTGCCACGTAGCCCGGCACCGGATAAGATCCATCGTGAACCGAAGGAAACGAAGAAAGAGAAGGAAGACGAAGAAAAGGATGTTGAGATTCTGGCACCTATGGTCCAGGTGTCAGGACCAGAGGGACCTCCAATGGTTTTCAGACATTTTCTACACCCTGTTAACTCTGGGGACAAGTTTGCCGAGGCTTCTGAACTGTTCTGTAAGGAGTTCAACCCAACTGCTGACGAAATCTGGAGACTGTTGGTTATAAAAATGGGAACCACACACTGGTCAAATATTTCAAGCCAGGTGGCCAGATTGGAAGGACGGCGAGAGGATATAGACTGGGACAGTGTAAGTAACAATACATACAGAGATGTGGTTACTCGAGTTTGCACAGCCATTAAAAGGGCATTCCCACTGCATGTGGACATGTCAAAGATCCAACAGTGCCGTCAAAGCCCAGAGGAGACAGTGCAGGACTATTTTGAGAGGCTGTGTGACATTTTCAACAAACACAGTGGTTTGACAGAGCCAGCTACCCGAGGAGATACACCAAGTACGTGGGAGTCACACATAACTAACTCTTTCTTGAATGGATTGCACCCAGAGCTAAGCACTGCAGTAAAGCATAGCTGCATTGGGTGGCACGAAGAAAGACTGGACGTTATCCGTCGGCATGCAGTACATGCTCAAGAGAGAATGTTGGAAGGACAAGCAAAGCGAAAGCAGAAGCAAGACACTACATTACAGCTGGTTTTGATCCAAGCAACCCTGGTACACAGCAATCAAGGGGAAGGTGACCGGCAAAAACCGAGACAATCGCAGGGGAATTATAACAGCCAACTCTGTTTGTGTGGCAATCAAGGACATCTGGCACGAATGTGCCCAAAGACTACCTGCCGAAGATGTGGAAAAAATGGACATTGGGAGCGAGAGTTTAAAGAGAAACCAAAGGATGACTGACGGGGAGGAGGAGGAGAACAGTGTCCTCAGAGGAGCAGAGGTGACACGCACACACAAACACATACACTGATGATGCTATTTGCAATGAAGAACTACTTGCTGATAGTTTAGGGAATTTTAGCAGCCTCAAAACACAAACGATGCTTTTCAGAAAATGCCAACTATGTGTTTTGTTGTAGAAGATACATTAATATCATTCATGGTGGATTCAGGAGCAGGTCGATCTGTTATAAGAACATGTGAGTAGCCATGCAAGCCAGAAATGTGTGATATATGCATAAGTTCAGCATCAGTCTCTCGTCATCAAATGGATGAATATTTAAATATGCTTCTCCATTGTGAGACTGAAAAGGGAAAAAAATTTGAACATGCCTTTTTGCTTTCTGAAGCATGCCCAGCAAATAATCTGGGATGAGATTTGATGTGTAAATTGGGGGAGAAACCCTTTTATGGAGGGGAGAGTTACAATATGCATATGAGTGGCTGGTGACTGACAGTGATTGGGCAAATCACGCTTTAGCTTAGGTGGTGGAGAGAGCATCACCAAGTGCACAGTTTATGCAACCTGCAATATGAGTTGAGCTAGTTTATTCCTCAGAGGGCAGAGGTGTTAATAACCACTGAATTGTTTTTGAAGTAAAGGGAACAAGTAGATCAGTATCTATGTTATGAGTTCTATGAATAGAGGGTTAAATGTAGGAAAGGAATTTCCCCATGCTTGCTTATATGTAACGAGAGTTATATTTTTCTCCACAAAAAAAGCTTTAGCTCTTTAAGTTTTTATTTAACCTATCAGGTAATGAAGGGGTATGTCAAAGCCTTAAGAGGAGTGCATACGCTCGATGTTCTGATAGATGTGTATACTCTAAATGTTTGTCAAATAATGACAAAAAGAAGGAAATTTCATTCATATTATTCATTAATATTTCCTCTAAATGTATTTACTCTATATATTTATACTGCATATACTGTAGTATTTCCTATTCTGTTATTTTAGTGTATATGTTTGAGGCCTGTAAGGCCTACTTCTGCCTGAATATGAGGAGAGGTCATAATGACCTGCTCGATTTTGCTCGCCTCTGATTGTTTGGAAACACGAGGATTCTGTTTAGAAACTACGTGCAGAATTGAACGTAAGAGCTTATTGCATTTTCTCTGTCCATATTAGGGAGACAGCTATTCAAAATAATAGCCAAAAGGGTATAAAAACAGATGGCGGAGCTCACTGCTGTTTGTCTGACCTTCTTGCAAGAATAAAATATTAAAAGACTCTGTCTCTGACCGTGGTCTTTATTTAAGAGGAAATTTCTACAACAACTGTCATATAAAAAATTGTGTTACAGCTTCATATGTAAACAACAGAGAATATTCCTTATCCAGTGCAGATGCTATGCTTACGTGAGGAGCTCCTTCTTGCTCTCCTTGCAGGGAGCATATTTGTGTTTGGGGCTGGGGAGGGACACATCTCCAGAAAACTGCTGATCTTCTAATAGATCCTGAAAGGGGTCCAGGTCATCCTGAAAAAGAAGACAGAGAAAGAAAAGGAGAGATTTCAATGCATGTTATGATTGAATGTTAGATAATAGAATATTATAACACTCAGCAAAAAATAACACAAAAAAAATTCTCATACAGCCTAATTTGCATGAACTCCCCAACAATTTAGCAGGAACATCAAATCCCTTTTGAAATAATAATAATAACAACAGTTTAAGTCTGGAGGTTCATTAATGACTAATTAACAGAGGAAATTCCTATTTCAAGTCATATTCACTGGTGAAGTGAAGGCATGCAGTACCAGCACTGCACACTAGATGTCCTTTCAGTCCCACCGTCCTTCAAATCACTACAATAGGAGGAAATACAGCTTCCTTTAAGGAATAGTTCAAAAAATGATCAATTATGCCATAATTTACTCACCTCGAGCCATCCTAGGCTTTCTTCTTTCAGCCGCCCACAATCGGAGCTATGTTAAATAATAACCTGAGTCTTCCCAGCTTTATAATGGCATTGAATAGTGCCCGAGTTTTTGAAGCTCCAAAAAGCGCATCCATTCATACTAAATGTAATCCATACAACTCCAGTGGGTTAAAAAATGCCTTCTGAATTAAGTAAATGGTTTTTGTAAGAAAAACTTTTAAAACTTTGTAGCGAGTCCAGTTCTGGCGGAAAGGTGACAAAATGCAAAACAAAACACTGATCATGAGTTTCCGACATAAGTGAAAAGAGGTCAGAGGTCCCCCTTCTGCCGGATCTTGACTTTCTTGTGATTTTTCTCACAAAAACCCATTGCTTTGCTTCAGAAGGCAACCTGGAATTGTGTGGTTTACTTTTATGATGAATGGATGTGCTTTTTGGAGCTTCTAAAACTCTGACAATATTCAATGCAATTACAAAGCAGGGATGACCAAGGATAGTATTTAATATAACTCCGATTATGTTAGGCTGAAAGAACAAAGTCATATAAACCTAGGAAGGCTTGAAGGTGAATAAAGTATGGCATAATTTTTATTTTTGGGTGAACATCCTTAAGCTGTTGCGGCAAGGCGGTCGCGTCCGGTGTAGAAATGGGTTTTGCATATTATATGCAGAATATTAAGTAATATAGCAATTATATTCATCAAGTAATATATGAATGATGTTCACGTTGGTTTGTTGCTTGGTTGGGGGCGCGAGTGAAATTAGATAAACGTAGGGGGGTGCGTGCCCTAAAAGGTTGAATACCCCTGGAACAAGAGAAACCATTTTAACAACTATTATCCATTAATTTACTTTTGGAATATCCTTTATTTAATAATTCAAATTGGCAATTGCTACTGCCAAACTCTCAGATATCGATCTATTTAGATACTAATCACATTGTACAGTATGACAAAGACGTTGTGATGATCTAAATTGACTATATAAAGTGAGTGCTGCAGTCTGTCTCCAGCCAGACTCAAGGAGTGTCGGGGGGCAGTACCTCCTTGTGGTCCTCGTCCAGGCGTTTGATCTTGGTGTAGTCCACAGGCAGGTCCCAGCAGTCTGCTGTGCTCATCTGGTAGCAGTGGCTGTTGAGCAGGGCCTGCCGCTGGGGCGACATGGGCTGCAGGGGGGTCAGCACTGTACCCCCACTGCCCTCCCCCATCCCTCCAGCCCGGCTCAGATCCAGGGTTCCGTTCTCATCCCCATCTCTGTCATCAGGGCTCTGCCATGAAAAAGAGAAAAAGGGAGGAAGAGGATTGATCAGAGAATAAAGAATAAAGGGAATAATTAAGAAGTAAAACAATGAGAAAGAAGAAGAGCAAGATATGGAAGGGAGGGATGATAGATGAGAATAGGTACATCGTTTATATGCACTAATATTTTGACCAAGTAAAAGAAAATATAAAAATTATGTATGATATTATTATTATTTTAATTATTATTTGTAAAATCATTTTTATTGTTTCTAGTGTACTTATGAAATAAAAATGGGCAGTTCTTATTTTTCATGGAATATTTCAGTGTCTATTATAAACAATTTATTAGCACAGTTATTTTTTAAGTCACGCACTTTATTTTTCACGTCCAAGAAGCCATTTCACCCGGATATACATCACAATAGGGAAGAAAACACTAATTTTAAAGCAATATGAAATCAAAATGGACAACTCTTATTTTTTTATGGAACATTGCAGCGTCTATTATAAACAATTTATTAGCGCACAGGTTTTTTTTTTTAAGTCATGCACTTTATTTTTCACGTGCAAGAAGCCATTTCACTCGGATATACATCATAATACGGAAGAAAACACTAATTTTATGCCAACTTTAAAAAAAACTTAAAGAAACAAAAGCAAAGGATCTCAAAGGAGATTTTCTGTTATAATATACTTTTTTTCTAGATGAACCAACAAACGTAGCATTAATTGTGTGTTCAAAACTGCCTAGACTGAAACAAAAGTTTTGTGGTTCACTCTTTTTTGCCTTCTTTTCCCTTTCCTGCGCTGGGCATGAATAATTAATATGGTTGAATTGTTTGACCGTTTGCCAGTTTTATTTACACTGTTGTTGCTGATTTTGTTGTGATGTCAAGCTGTATTTGTACCGCTCCTTAAAATGATTAGTTATTTGTTTTTTTACCCTTGTTATGTTTCATGCACTCTACAACGTCTCAAAGTCTGTATGTGGCATATTATGAGCCAACAAACACTTTGTTCTGTATGTACACAGAACACCTGTACAGTTGAAAACATTTGGGGTCAGTATGATTTTTCTTAAAGAAATTGACATTTTTACTCAGCAATGACATATTAAACGTATCAAAAGTGAGAAAGGTATTTACAATGCAACAAAGAAATTCTATTTCAAATTCCAAGAATCTAAGAATAAGAACCCTGAAAAAAATTACCACTGTTTCCACAACAATATTAAGTAGCACTATTGTTTTCCAACACTGATTATAAGAAATGTGTCATGAACAGCAAATCAGCATATTAGAATGATTTCTGAAGTATCATGTGACACTGGAGTAATGACTGCTGAAAAGTCTGCTTTGCCATTAAAGGGAAAAAAAAATTCAAAATGTATTTCAGAAAAATTTTCAATTGTAATAATATTTCTCAATATTACTGTTTTTACTGTAGCTTTTGATCATTTAAATGCATGTGAGCATAAGTAACTTCTTTTAAAAACATTGATTGATAAGTCTTACCGACCTCAAACCTTTTTTACAGAAAACAGGATAAAATGCAGCTCACAATTTCCACAGAACTCTTAAACTTAGAAACAAAGTCTTTCGAGATTTACAATAATGACAAATTTTTACAACATTTTGAGTTCAAATAATAAAGTTTTTTTTAATTCTGCAGCCACCTTCATTTTTTACAGTATGGGAAAGGATTGGAGGAAAAAATCGTGTGAGCATCTTCTTTCGCTGCCCTACATCTCCTTACAGCTGCTTATTAGTGAATATATAGAGCCCTGCAGCTCCACACTACCTCTGTCCCTCTCTCTCTCTCTCTCTCTCTCTCTCTCTCTCTCTTTCATTTTCATCCCCACTCCCTCCAGCCTGCTGCCTCATTGTCCTTAAAGAGAGGTCATTGTCTTTCCTATGTACCCAGAGGGATGCTGGGAGAGCTGGCTTGGCCTGGACCACAGCTGAAATCGACATTAATTCTACTTGCCTCGGTGAGAGAGGGTAAGGGCACCACTATTCCAGTGTTCCTGCAGCTGCCAGCTTCCTCTGGTCCTCTCCAGCCCCTCGCTCTCATTATCACCATACAGATTATGTCTGAAATCGATGTGTCACTAAAGCAATCATGGCTCGCTCAGACCATTAGGCTCATATGATGACCCTGACTCTAGCAGAGAGAACCTGGAAGAACTCACAGAGGTGCTGCTGTCATTCAATGTATCAAATCACACACTGTGCAAATGAGCTCAGACGAGAGGACCAGGGGTTTGCCCTGAATGACTCTAAACTGGCATGCCCTCATTTCGGCGCACTACCTTTACCGACACAAAGCAGTCATACTGGAAGGCAGTGCAGAGAAACGAAGAAATACCCAGTGAGAGAGAGAGAGAAATATATTAGCAGTACAAGTGGGTGAGCATGAGAGAGGAACTGGCAGGAAAAAGTTGTCGACCCTCACCTGTGCCAGGAGCTCCGGGCCTTTCCCGGTGAGGCTCTGGGGCATCTCTCTGCAGCGCGTGGACAGGTTGAGGATGGCGGTGGCAGCCATGTGGGCGGCTTCCATGTCGTGTGTGTAGTCGAAGCTGCTCTTGCTGCAGGTGCTGCTGGCGCTGCTTCCTCCTCCCCCTCCTCCTCCTCCTCCTCCTCCTCCTCCACAGCTGAGACTGCTGCTGCTGCTGGGAGCGTAGCTGCTCGTGGTGCTGCTGGCCGGGCTTGAGGTCTTACAGTAGCGCTTGGCTGCACACATACACATACACCAGGTCAGACGGGCTACATGCACTTGGATGGATGGATGGATGGATGGATGCGACAGACAGATAGATAGACAGAATGATAGAGAAATATAGATAGATGGAATACTAGAATGTTAGAACACACGTATGAAAGATTGATAGGTACTAGATAGATAGATGGATAGATAGATAGATAGATAGATAGATAGATAGATAGATAGATAGATAGATAGATAGATAGATAGATAGATAGATAGATAGATAGATAGATAGATAGATAGATAGATAGATAGATAGATAGATAGAAAGATAGAAAGATAGAAGGACAGATAGAGACACATACACACTGGCTTATTAGATGAGCTGATGTTTCATGATAAATGCTGCGAGAAATTGAGTGTGAGTAAGAGTGAGAGAGAGAAAGAGAGAGTGGAAGAGGGGAAGAGAGTGTATCTAGGTTTCGTGCAGAGGGCTACACACTGTTAACATGAAATCTAAGACCTGCACGGAAAGCCTTTATACAGCATTTCTTTTTATTTATATATATATATATATATATATATATATATATATATATATATATATATATATATATATATATATATATATAAACCCACATTCATAGACAAACTTTGGTATGCATCCAGACAAAATATCTGTGAAAAAATCAGTTACTAAGGAACTCAGTGTCCTCAAATATACTGGAAGCTGACAAATCAGCTGCTAAAATGCAGTCATAATCACTTATTCAAGATTTATTCTTCTTTCCCATTTGATCTTATTTTTCATCGAGACAAATAGCAATGCTGCCATTACAACTAAACTGGGTGTAACAAATTGATGTTGCCAACTGAGTCTAAATGAAGTGCAGTTAATTCCTAACATTAATTAAATGTTATTCTCATTAATTTTTTTTTTCAAGGCTTAATTTTCTTCATTTGTGTCATTTATCAAAAACTGAATTTCTTTGATAAAGCATACAGGCAAGTAACATCACTTGCAAGAATGCTCTTTAATTTCAGGAGATGTGGTATGTGTTCTGATTTCAATAACATTGTCTATATTATCACTGCAGGGCATGCTGTAATGCTCCTTATGGGCAATCAAGACTGTCCTGATGTAATAACCATGAGTTATAATGAAAATGAGTTATTTTAAGCACAGCTAATGAAACCGTACCAAAATATCCCGCCGAATTCTGTTGACAGGAAATCTCTACAATTTCTGGCTTGGGCGTGAAATCAACTGCTACCATTTTGAACAAAATCGTTCCAGTTAATTTGATTCCTTCACAAATGTAAGTGCACTCATTTATCAAGACCGGGGCTGCAGTTCAGAGCTACAGTGCTGCACATTACCAAACAAAACAAAAACCCTAAAAACCAAAAACAAAATGTTTGAGGGAACAGAAAAACACACAACCAGTCATTAGGTTTTTAAACCTGGCATCATGCAAAAATGTTAACAGCCACATGACTACCTTCAGTATATTTGCATATATAGAATATCACGATAAAATATTTTAACTTACATGTATATATTTATACATTCTTTACAGACGTGAATTTGATGGTCAAAAATAACCATACAACCATAATTCAATTAAAGGAGCTGCATGCAAATTGGAAATCTCTTCTCTGGGTTTGTGTACCTAGGTTATTAATCATTTCACAAGCCAATAAGTAATGTAGGATTTCCAATAAAGGAGCAATGAACTCGATGACTGCTTGTGAAAAATTCAAAGTAAAGCTTTTATTAACAGAACCAAAATAGAAAAGAATTTCATTTTTAAAGGAAAATACCACAAGGATATCTGACAGTAAAAACTAACTCTAATCTTATTTCAATCTGATCCCCAAGAGAGAGAGGTGGGTTTTTCAATTCTGACTCTTGCTACCTCACCAGCTTCAATGACAGAGGAAAGAATAACAAAGACAAGCTTGCCATCATATCCTTTGGGTGAGGTGTCCCGCCCATGGTTCTTTGGGGTGAGGGATCTCTTGCCGTAGGCATGAGGCTGGTTGTCATAACTGCTGCTGTAGTCGAAGCTGGCCTTGGAGTACTTCTCCAGCTCCTTGGCCAGGTTGGATCGTGGAGTGCTGGTTGGGACGTTATTTTTGTACCCATACTGTGGGATCTCCAGCTGTTTCACGAAGCACATGGGCCTGGAACAATTGACAAAAACTGGGAATCAAGGTTGGATATCAGAGGCCTGGACATATTGTATTAAAGTGAACATAAATCACTGTTTGCATCCTGTTTTATACTCATAATGTAACTTATTTCAAAACAGGATATTAAAAAGTGAAAAAAATAATTTAAAAAATGTGGGGATGTTTGTAATGTTTGTTTTTAGGATTTAAAAATAATGTGTGGGTGAGTAAATTATATATTGTGTTACATTAAACATTTTATTACATATAATATTTACTTATTTATATTTAATTATATATATATATATATATATATATATATATATATATATATATATATATATATATATATATATATATATATATATATATATATATATATATATATATATATATATATATATATACATATACATATTGTGGGGGGTATGGGAGGCCAAACAGGAAATAATTGAATGTAAATCCGAATATATAGTTATAAACCCGAATATATAAATGTAAATCCGAATATATAGTTATAAACCCGAATATATAAATGTAAATTCTGAATATATAAATGTAAATCCGAATATATAGTTATAAACCCGAATATATAAATGTGAATCAGAATATATAAATGTAAATCCTGAATATATAAATGTAAATCCGAATATATAAATATAAATCCGAATATATAGTTATAAACCCGAATATATAAATGTAAATCCTGAATATATACTTACAAACCCGAATATATAAATTTAAATTCTGAATATATAGTTACAACCCTTAATATGTAAACTTTGGCCTGACTTTTTATTACAGGACTGTGGGATTTACAGATAATTTTACTCACTCCCCCAAGCTCTACACATATATCATGTGCTAAATTTCTGCAAAGAATTATTAGCATCCAGGTTGAATGATTGAACTAATTCATCCAGATAAACAGATAAACAGTGTGATTTCACCAACAGCATGAGTGAATCAGTGCAACGCCGTCTTCCCGCTCTATCATGAGTTCAGTGTTCATGTGTAAAGCACCCTCTCACATATTTGGGAGCTAATTAGGAAAAAGGATGTACTACCTGCTGTTGATTTTGATATCCTGGGTATTATTAGCTGGTAAATCTGACTTTACCTCACAATTCTGATTCAACAATTGTGACATATACACTGGCAAATGTGAGTTATAAAGTCCAAACTGCGAGACGTAAATAGCTGTGAGGAAAAAATCTGAATTTTGAGATAAAAATAATTTAAATTTTTTTTTTTTTTTTTTTCAATTCTGTGGTGTAAACACACTTCCACACCTTCATATTCACTGCGGTCACAAAATTCTGGCCAGTTAATAATACATAAGATAACAAAATCACTCGTCTGAAATACGTGAGAACATAATTTATACACCTATAGTGTATGAATAATTGGTGGAAGGAATTTAGCGCATTAAAAGAATGGAACTTATGGGAATCCTGTGCTAAAAATCAGGCTCTAGACAACATATGGATTTACATATTCAGAGTTATAACTATATATTCGGATTTACATTTATATATTCAGGATTTACATTTATATATTCAGATTTACATTTATATATTCAGGATTTACATTTATATATTCGGATTTACATTTATATATTCGGATTTACATTTATATATTCGGGTTTATAACTATATATTCGGATTTACATTTATATATTTGGGTTTATAACTATATATTCGGATTTACATTTATATATTCGGGTTTATAACTATATATTCGGATTTACATTCAATTATTGAAATGTTTGGCTCCCCATACCCATGATATGTATACATACATACATATATATATATATATATATATATATATATATATGAAATTAATACAATAATTATATAATAATATATTATAGTGAATATATAATATGGAAAGTGTATCTATTTAGAGACATCAGTGAAAAAGGAAAGTCATTTTCAAAGGAAGAGAATATGAATAAATAAAAATAATCTTCTATTTAAAACTGCACTAGAGCAAAAAGCATTATTCAAATACATTTAAATATGAATTGAATTAATGTACCATTCCAACAACAAGTCAACGTCAGACTTATTGGATTATATCTTTATTAAGCATATGGCAGGAGGGTCACGCAGTACCTCAAAACGCGATCTGACGCCTGGTTGGACTTGGAGCTGTCGCAGGAGTGATGTTTCTCCTGAACCTTTGCCATCTTCTCGGCGGCGGCTATGGGACATCCCGAGAGACTGCAACAGCAGCAGAGCAATTTAATGTGGTGTTAACATTACGTTACTAGCAGCATGTAAGGGCACACACATACATACACACTCTCAAACGCACACACATGGCCTAGCAGATAGCAGAAGTTGAAGAACAAAGTAAGATATGAGGGAATGTATAATACCAGCATATGGAGACTGTCAGAGAGAATAGTCCGCTTTTTATGACATTCTCTGAATACAGACTTTCAACGTGTTTGCAAAATCCTGGTATGCGTGTGTGTGGTACATGGGGTATTTATGTATGAATTATGCATTTCATGTGGCCTAGTTCTATAGTATGAAGGCAAAGCTTTGCAGATATCTGCTGGGCATTTCTGGCTGGCTGGCTTCAGAAAGCTCCTCACAGCGAGATACTGCAGTCATTTCAGAGAGACACACTACAGCAAACTGAGCTTCAGAACATCCAGCTACGCTCCCTTGCTCTCCTTTTTTCTCCTTTCTCTCTAGCTCTCTTTCTCCCTTGTTGTTTCTTCCTCTCATTACTCTCTATCTCCCTATCTCTATCTATACTCCCTATCTTTGTTCATCCCTTGTTTCTGTCTCATTTCTCCCACTTTTCTGTCATCTCTCTCTCTCTCTGTAATCCTTTGTATGGTTGGGAACTGTCTTCTTATAGTCTGTAATTTTCTTATTGTCTTCGAGTAATACAGAAACCATTCAGTCTCTCTCAAAAAATAAAAAATAAACAAATGAGACAAAAATACAAACAGAAAAACGCTCTGCAATTTCAGAAACAAATAAAGCATATAAGCACAGGGTACTTGTGCATTTACAAGAATGGAACTTGAAAAAAAAGTGAGTGAAGGGTGACTGACAGACTGAGTTGCCATGACAACCATGCGATGAGGAATGTGTAGACAAACCATATATACTGTACAAGGTTGTTATATTCCCCTATCATACATTTTGTTTTCTCCAGTTCAACCCTTCTAATAGTGTGTGTGTATGTGTGTGTGTATATGTGTGTGTGTGTGCTTGTCCCATAGGAGCTGTTCCATATAACATGGCCTGCAGCGACTTCGGGTGGAGACTGCATCTGTCTGAATGTACACCATGTGCACATGGAGGCACATCTTAACTGCATAAGTGTCGTACTGTATGTGTGGAGCTCTCATTCTTAAGAAAGAAAATTTAAAGAGGACAAATTCTGTTACATAAATATATATATATATATATATACACTCATTGTATATACAACATTAAAATAATATATATAAATGTATAATTATAAAAAATATGTAGAATTATATACAGTATCAATTAAATATAATTAAATAAATATTAAATTGAAATATTGATCAGAATTATTTTATTTTCTTACTTTTAGAGGCATTCAAATGTGATCCCAAACTGTAAAAAAACTAATATTAATATATAAATAAAATTATTTTTAAAGTATATATATATAATATATAAGAAATGCAAGAAATAACAAGATTTTATTTATGAGTAATTATCATTACTCAAATCATCATTTAAATATAATTAAATATAATTAAAATATAATATCTAAATATAATAAAATCCATATATATATATAATTAAATCAATATTAATATTATTATATAAAAATAATATTAAATAATATTATTTTATTAATTTTTAGAGGCTTTTTTATTCACCATGCCAGGTGGGAATTGAATCTTGAATCTCCAGTCTGCATGTCAAAAGTGCCAATGAGTAAATAAAATATTTGAGCCTGGAGCTATGTGTTTCTATCATCCAGACGAGCACAGCAGAACACAAACAAATCAGTCTCTCTTCTCCTGTCTGAAAACAAGGCTCCATCTAAACCCATGTTTTCTTCATATTCCCTGTATAAAGTGTGTAAAAAGACTGGAACATCAGTCCCCACAGTGCCGCCAGTTTCTTCTCTCCACGCCCCTTCCAGCCACTCACCTGCGGTGGGAGTTCCTGTTGCTATTTACATGGCCGCGTCCCGAGCAGCCAGGCGTGGGGCACTTTAGAACATTCTCATACATTGCAAGAACTTGGACAAACAGAGAGGAGAGGGCGAGAGAAGGTTAGGAGGATCCAGAGTGAGTATGAAAGCCTTGTGTTCCATTAAGCTGAACGGGCTCAGTGACAACAGCATGCACATGCTCCTAAGAAACATTTCCAGTTGAAATCAGTTAATCATAAAGTTAATCACAGCCACACCATATGGTGAAAGAACAATCTAGGCATGCAATGTGTTAATGGCATGCATTTTGTGTGAAAGCATTGGCGTAAGAGGAAAAGAAATCTCTCTTCAATAATAACGGATTTATTTTTGGTGAATTGAATGAGTCTAGCCGTAAGGTTGACTATGACACATCCTGCAGCGCTACGTCTCTGGGCCTGCAGTAAACTGACTCATCAGAACCCGCCAGTGACATGATCCTCATCCAATTAGAGGTGTGACTAGAGGTAGGGATGAAAAGCTGCTTTGCTTCTGAGAGATCAGTGCAGCCATATTGAGAAACAGGCTAAAATTACACATAAGCACATCCAGAAAAGCAAAGGTTGTTTGTACGAGAAAGAGCGCCACCGCTTCGGGTGGAGGAGGAAATGCAGTCATATGCATTACAGAAATGCTAGAAAAAGGGGTAAAACATGCCCACACGTAGCACGTAGCAAACACGCATGGGAATATTTATCAAGTGCAAAAGGCCATTCAAATTTGGCTTACTTTCTGGTGGCACGCGATCTTTGTGGGGGCAGCCGGACAAGCTTCGATGGTGAGGATACAGCCCCGTGACATGACCCGTGCCATCACAACCCGGGGTTGGACACTTGCTTTCTTTTTTCTCTCCCCTTGAGTCTGCAAGCAAAGACAGTTATTGGCATATCCTGTTACGGGCACAGTAAGCAAATCCCATTAACCTGCTGGATTCCTTGTGATAACATTTATGCTCCTGTTACAGCTATTTTCAAACACTGTCTGTTTGCTGTTTGCTTTGAAATTGGACACTAGAAGAATATAGTCTGAATGAGATTTGTGGCTGAGAGGAGGGACACTGATGCACGTGTTCTGCAAAATTCTAAATTTATGAATTGGCCGCGCTGGTTTGAATCAGAATTCAAAGAAATCCAACTATCACGGCACAGAGGAATTTCATTAGTCAGAAAATGAAACAAACATCTACATCATTTATTTCAATTAAATTTTTTCTACTTATCCCTGCAGAATGTAGAATATGTATGTTTTTTTTACTTGATAAGTCACACATTGCAAAACTAAGTTTAATACTGTCAAAATCCTTATTAACATCTTAATTTTGCTACAGCAAAATAAAATATCAAGGACATTATTACAGAAAACCTTATAATATAAGTATAACATTATATAAATATTATACTAATATTATATTCTCATGAAAATTTGAATGTAGTAAATTCGAAAACATTTTGAGCTGTAAGTGCACTAATAATATACATAAGCGGGCCTATCGATACTGAATTTATTTAAGCTGGACAATGACACCATTTTTTAAGATCTGCTGTGCAGCCAAATATTATTTGCCAACACAATTTGCATTGTAAAAAGTGTTATATAGATAAAGGTGACTTGACTTGACTATTGGAAATTTATAAATCATTAATTTTGCGGTTGTGTTCTCTGTATTGGTAAGCAAGATGGTAATTCTAAATATAATATAATATAATATAATAGCCTAAGATATCAGCCCTTAGAACATACATACATATGTCTGGGTGATTATCATAACAATCTCTACCATCCAGTTACATTAATATGGTATATACATTTGTGCACATTAAGGAAAAAACAGATGATTTTACAATCACCTTACAGTATGTAGGAAAACCTATATATATATATATATGTATATATATATATATAAATGATATTTGTGAGGAACTAGGTATCTGAGTATGAAGGAAAAATACATTATATACATTAACATATCAATGTTTTCATCTAACAGCATTTTATTCTACATAGAAACTCCATCCGAGATGTTCATGTGTGCTACTGATATTGATATTAAAATTCATGCTGGTAAAAAATGTTTCCACTGTTGTAGTTCAGTTCACTATTATTAAGTTGAAAATCGCTTTCTGTCCAGCTTTCACTGGTTCTGGTTCATGGTCTGCATATAGTTTCTACCATGAGGCCAAAAAAGGAAAACCAGCAAATGATTGTAGAGAACATCATAGCGCCCATTGGCTGATCAGTAAAGTTGTGGATACATTTATCAGTACATACGTTCTGTATTCGAGTCAAATCGGTGTAGCTAAGAGAACACATTTGTAATATCTTTCCCTCTTTAATTAGCCAAAAATAACTGCTGTAAAACTCCACACGCATGCAATAATAATGCACCCTGTCAGTCAGAACAGTGAGATCACTCAACATGTCTTATAACAACGCTCCAATAATTAGAGCCAAGAATAGTTTCTGAAGACGAGGTGTGAAAACGTGGTGTAATTCTATAATTACACGACCCTCTGACTTGCTGTGGTCGTGCACTGCAAAACAACAGCAAACTGCGACAGGAAGCACTGAGACACTATCTTTAATGGAAACCATAGAGCAAATGGAGCAAATGGAGGGTAATGAAACATAGGAAGCAGCGGCTTCAGAGCAGAGACAAATGATGAACCTTTTCAAATATTAGATAGGAAGAGCAGTTAGGTTGGGTAACTACAGGTGATCTGAGGATCCTCAACACCATAACTATTGTTTGATAAATGTGATATTGATATGCTCCTGTAGTTTCCGATTGCTAATATTTGCATATATCAGAGAAGATGGCTCACTCCTAAAGGTAGTGGGTGTGAATTGGGAAGGATTTGAGGTAATAAACTATGTATGGGATCCAAGGGATGGGATTTGCTTTCCTAACAGGCCATGCAGATTGCCATTACTCATGCTTGACAAGGTAAGTCTCTTATGTTACCATTTCAACCTATTTTAGCAACATAAGCTGTTGTCATTATGGAAGTTGCTACCAGGAAGACCTAAGTGTTTAAAACAAGTCCCAAAAATGTTTCTGTCTCACCAAAGTGACCCCACAGTCATCAATGTCACCAGCGCAGTGTGTGATGGAATGTTAAGTGACCCAAGACACTAGAGAACAAATGCTGCGACAGCTTTCAGGACGAGTAAATTTGTGTATCATTTATGGAAACAAATACACTCGTTCAATTCCACATGAGAAAAAAACAAAAACACCAAACAGTGTGCAGAATTTTTTAAAATAAGAAATAATAATTCACAATGAAATATATCTCACATTTATGAGAAATAAAGTTGCATTGTGAGATACATCAAAATTAGGAGAAATAAAGCCGCAAACATGGATATATTGTCACATAGTGAGATTTAAAGTCACAAATACCAGGAACAAAGAAATAAAAGGCTGACTTTATATCTCACAATTGTGGCAGAGTGAAAAAATAAAACTGGTAATTATGAGAAAATGTTTAAAATAAAAAATAAAAGATCACACTGGAATATATAAAGTCGCATCATGAAATATTATATGGCAATTAGGAGAAAAAGTCACAATTAAGAGAAATAAGGCTGCAATTGTGAGATATAAAGTCACACTTGTGATATATAATGTCATATTGTGAGATTTAAAGGTACAATTGCTAGGAAGAATATAAGGAAATTTTGACTACATCTCACAGTTGTGACTTTATTTCTCACAGTTGTGAGAAATTACCAGAATAACCAGTGGTGGAATATGGCTTCCATATTCTATACACTTGATAATGAAGGGGAACTAGCTGCTGAAATCTCTGCTGTAATGCAAAATCTCATTAGAAGTTTTATTCTTACCTTTAGGGTAATATGCTCTTTTTGCGCCATCATGATGGAGTCGGGCCTTGCGTTCTTCTGCACTGCTGCTCTGCCTTGGGCTGTGCTCTCCATGAAGGCGCTGATTGTCCCTCCGAGCCACCATCTGTTCTGATGCCATTCTGTCTCGCATAACCTTGGCACGCTCAGATTCGAGAGCAATGGCCTTTTCCAGCAGTGACAGGTTGCCTTTAGTCATGTCGAAAGCTTCATCTGAACGTTCGGAAGCCACTGATGTAGTGTCCTCATCCCCTTCCTGAGCACAGCTAGATGGGTAGCCTCTTGAAGCGGGGCTGAGCTGTTCTTCCAGTTTCATCAGATTGACCATGTCTGAGTAGTTCCTCTCGATGGGTCTGTGCTGGTCCATCTGGCAGCTGTCATACCTGGGCATGTGATGCATTGGGGGCTGATGCGGATGCAGATGCTGTTGCTGCTCGGCCTGGTGCAGCATGGCCTGGTGACCTTGGTGCTCCATCGTGGGCCGGTCGGACGTTTGGGTCTCGCTAAGTTTGCGGGCCAAGTCGAAGCACTGGTTGCGTAGACACTCCAGGCTACTGAGACACACTTCCTCCTCGCTCTCCTCCGTCTGGCCCCGTCCGTTAGCGTGGCCGGCTGGGCCTGTATCCCCAGACCCGCCGTCCGCGTATCCCTCGTCAGGCAGCACGGCCCCATGTCCCTGGGCCAGAAGCTTCAGGGAGTCCACGGTCTCGCGTACAACATCGCTGTCCAAGTCAACACTCAACTCTCCCTTATGGCCTCCTTGTTCGCTCCCATCATCCTCATCCTCGTCGTCATCCTCCCCCGCACTGTTGGAGGAATTGCTGTTCATCTCTGACTCGGTCATGGCCTGGTAGGCGGCATCCTCTGCGATTTTACCCAGGTTGAGGAGGGACTTGGCCACCAGCTCGTCATAATTCTCATACTCCTCATTGTTCATGTTGTTGTTATTGTTATTGTCCTTCTCAGCTATTTGATTGGATTTTGATTGTCCACCACTGGAATAATTGTCGTCTGCAGAGAAAGGAGAACAAAACAAGGAATTCTCATGCAGATTTGTAGGCATTTTCTAAACCGCGCCAAAAATACCTCTTCGAAAACGTCGTGCACTAGGGCCTTTCACCTTATTTCAAAAGAAAGCGGCTTGTGCGGCGAGATAAATTCACAAACGAAATGTCAGCCCTCTCTATAATCTGAAGCCGCCTGAACACTATCATTATGAAAATGTAACGTCTCATGAGCGATAGCATTGATGCAGCAAATCTAAGACAAATGTCACGCCAGGGTTTCACGTACAGCTCGATGACACAGGTACAAATTGATTTAAATAATCGAATGCAGTTTAGTAAGGTGGTAACTGCCACTATGCTGCTGAAATATATGTGAAAATTCTGCAAAAGAAACGAATGCATTTGAGAGAAACTGCAAAATGGTAAGCGGTACATAAATCATCAGGCAGCATTTTAAATGTTTCACAGGACATATTGATGTTCCATAACATGTAAGCAGCACAGGCTGCTCTGAAAGCCTCTCAATTGTACTGTGTTGCTAGTATTTGGGACAGAGGCGGATGAGACTGCAGGGATAAGCAGAGGAAGAGGTGCTCTGTTTCTAGAGCCAGAAATATCCTCAGGAGGAGCCCATTTTCACCGGGGAGGGGTGGGGGGCTGAGTGTATTTGACACCTCCGGGACGGCGGCGTGCATGTGTGGAGGGGGGCCAAAGTTAATAACTCAGAGAGCCTCTTCTCTCTATTACTCTGGAAGCACTGTCAAAAGCGATTGAGGACACCATGGAATGAGGGTGAGACGCATACTAAGGAAGCAGTCACATCTGCTTTCCCTCAATTTCGAAAGGGGAGTTGGATTGTTCCTTGCTGTAAAATCCACATTAATTAGGATGGCGAGGGCCAGCCGTTCTCTGCAGGGTGTATGTAGATTTCATTGTGATTCAGCAAATTACATATACTGCATGACTTGAAACGAAAACAGGCAATTTAGGAAATAAAACATTGACTTTAATGACTGCATATTCTGTCAATTATACTTTGAAATGTCGGTTGACCTACAATAAGCTGCCCTTGATTCATATTTCATGTAGCATTCTGTGTGTGTGAGCATCTACATGTCTTTCTCTAGATTCTAAATATTGATTGTCCTACTCTGCTAACGTTTTCCAGAATGTTCATATAACCAAGAAAAAACATTTAAACATAAAAAACCTGGACATTTTGAATGTTTATGGAACTTTCAGCACGTTTTCATAACTTAATGGGAACACGAGCAAACATTCCGATCAGACAGAACGCGTTTTTTTTTCCAGTGAGAGGCGCCTTTTTAGAATTGTATTCTATTGGCAGTGAGTGTTCTGGATGCTGTTTATGCATCCCGGGCGCCTCGCGCTTTTGTCGGAAAATAAAGTAACTTTGAGCAGAAAACCGTTGACGTCATTCGCGTTTTTTTCTATTGTCCAATCGAATGAATGGAGAGATGGCTCTCCGTCGTGCTGACGAATGTTTAAAGTTCTTTGGACACTGCAAAGATGGAGCCCTTTACTTGTAACGTTTTGAGTTTCTTCTAATATGACAGTTTAACAGCACATTTTTCTCTAAAATCAACAAAAAAGGCAGTGCGGTGCGCCTCGCGTTTTCAGACCTGAAAAACACGTTCTGTCTGATTGGGGCCTTAGAACATAAATGTGCTACCTGGGCTTAGCTAACAGAGAATATTCTCAGAACTTTGGCTATTATTCTTTAAAGATTCTCTTTTGATTCTCTTTAAGTTCTTGCAATAACATGAATAGAAAGTTTTTTCAACGCTATCAGGCTTGAGATCATGTCAAAAGATCATAAAATTTTACACACACACACACACATATTATATATATATATATATATATATACACATAAATAATTAAAATAATATATTTACTGTGTAAATAAATGTGTGTGCATATACAAGTCTCTCCAGCCGACACTTTTATGTTCTATTAACATTTACATTTACAATTCATGTTTTAAGAATGTTTTTCCCAAGGTTATAAGAGCGTTCAGGATATGCAATAAATCACATAACAGTGATTACCTTGCTGATGACTCTGATTTTCATAGTAATCCTCTTCCTCATGCTCATCTTCATCATCCTCTTCTTCATCATCTTCCTGCTCTTCGTCATCCCCATCCTCCTCCACCACTTCCTCATCGTCTTCTACCTCTTCCTCCATTTGCTCTATCTCCTCTCTCTCCACCTCTCCATCTTCCTCTCCTTCTTCTTCCTCATCCTCTTCTTCCTCTCCTGGTTCCTCATTATCATCCGAACACTCTTCTTCTTCATCGTCCCCTTCCTCCTCTTCTTCTTCCACTTCCTCTACTTCCTGTTCCCTGTCTTCTCCCTCCTCCATGGCCTCTGGCTCATAGCTTTCATACACGGTGGGCTCTCCATCAACCATAGTTAGAAATGGACGGCGTTTGGAAGCTGGCTCCTGTGGAGGTTTCTCTTGGGTTTTTCTTTTCTTAGCCAAGGGGCATCCATACACACTGCACAACAAAAAGAAAACAAAAACCCAGAGAATTATGCGCAACAGTTCTGAAAAATTACCTTGAATGTGTGAAGAGTGTCTGTGCCAAAGCTCAGCCCTCAGAGATAAGAAGTATTAGAATTGTTTAAGACATAACAAAGCATTAATAACCACTGGCACATTTATTCATGTAAATGCGTGTGCTGCTTGAACTCTGGTCCCACAAGGCAGTGCTATTCCTAAACCGCCAAGACTCGTTTATGAGACTCATCCTCCAAAATATAAACAAGGCAAAGCTCATTCTAGCCTTAGCCCTCAATTATACAAATCCCATAATAATCATTAGGTTTTTGAGAAATTCCACTTTAATTGCACTAAAAAAGCATGTTCAAATATGTGTGGTCTGAATGTGGCATCCAAAGAATAAATGATTCAGTCTTCATACAAAAAAAGGTTTATTTGTGGCTTTATGATGAATTTTTTAAAATAATTTTTTTACCAAAATTGTGAGTTTTTGACTTTTTCAATGATGTGATAATGATAATTATATCTGATAATATAGAAGTGCTATGAACACCGTTTCTAAACATAATCTGGCTTCTGGGGACAATTATTACTGAATTGTTGAAGTAAAAAAAAAAAAAAAAAAAAAAATATATATATATATATATATATATATATATATTGTGCTATTAAATTATGTATATATTGTGATTAATCACATTAAAAATAAACGATTGTGTTTACATAATATATGTGTGTGTAATGAGTATATTTGTAAGTATATATATAAATACACACACATGCATGTATATATTTAATAAAAGTCTATTATATTTCTAGATTTTTATATATATATAGACATAAATTATATAAATTTATCATATCATTATATATAATATATATATATTTATATGGGATTTTTTTCACAGAGCATAGAGGGTCTATTTTCAAACAATATTTCTTGCTAATACTTTTATTCATTTAACCTTATCCTCAAGCTTCCTTTAAGTCATAACCTCAAACCATCAGCTCAGTTAACAACTGGGAGTTGAGATTCACATCAGAGTGAGGCTTTGTAGATATAAACTGAGTTGCCTAGAATCAGAAAAGCATGCCATCACACACACTCACACACATTTTGAATGACGAGAGGACAATAAAAAGCGTGAGCTGTGTTTTTATAACCTGTTCTTGTGGCTCTTGCGCTTGGTCAGGGCTCAACGGACTGTAAAACATTCTAGATTCAAATCCCTTTTGCAGGCAGTTATGGTCCTCATCCTCAGATACTGCCTTAACGTGCACAAATCAGCACCAGCAGACCAAGGACTTCTGGCAATTTGGAACTGTGCTCGACTTATAACATGGAAAGCAACATTTATACCAATAACACACTATACTTATTGCAATTATTCTTAATATAACAAACCTGTAGTTGGTATCAGTAACCACTATGGTGGTTAAATTGGATAATTTGTAAAAATACAGTGCTACTTTAATTAAAAGTCAAAACATAAATGTCAACAATTAAATATCAATACAATTTTACTTAAGGGGTGAAAATGCTATTTTACATTAAAAGCAATTTTTTCAGTAGTGAATTGTATATATATTGATTACAACTATGATGGCCACCACTAAGAAACAAACAAACAAACAAAAAACCCAAGATAAAAAATTAATAACCAAACAAAATGACAGAACTATTTTGAAAGCTCATAGCATAGATTAAAGGCGCTCCAATCCTTAAAATCTGTTTTAAAATCATATTCATTAGATATGATTTCACAATACTAACAATAACATTTTTTAACCTCATAACCCTACAATGCATGAGTTGGCCAGTTGGTGTGAGGTACCCATTTTCTCTTTATTGTTTTATTGTTAAAGCAGGTGCTGGTTATAGAGCCTGCGCTTCTATGTGATGGCGTGTTGTGCGGGCAGGCAGCCAGCGTCGTCTGTGTGGGTGAGAGCATTTCGCGAACGACTCGGAATGACCTTGGACACCTTCGCGTTTCCCACTGGCAGGCCATGCCAATTAAAATTCCACAGGTAATTAAACCACATTTGAATACGGGAGCGGCAGAGGCAGGCTTTGAGTGGGACTAAGGTAATTACGGCCGAGAGAAAGAGAGAGAGAGATCTGCGAGCCTTTCAGAACTGCCGGGAGAAATAATGACTTCAGTCAGACAGCTCCTGGTAGACAAATCCTCTGATGAACTGGACTAATACCAGCAATGGTCAGAATATTAGCCCGGACCATCATTTCCACAGCAACCGTCATAATAATAGAGCAAATATTGCTCTCAAAGTGGCGGGATGATGAACGGGAATAATTTCCCGGTCTGTTTCTAAAAACATGCGATTATTTTTTAATTAAAAGACTTCAAATAGTCGTTCTGTTACAATTAGCGACCTCAGATTAGCCAACAGAAATGCTCTTTGGTTTAAATTGGCCTGAATACCAAGGGCATGTTCAGGCTGTGGTCTATTGTCGATTCTAGCTGCTTTGGCACCAGGTATGTTCTTGCGGAGTGTGACACTATAGGGCCGTGGAGGCGAATTCAGCAGCTACAGCTGGCTGTTCGTGTTGGAGTTGCCATAGGAGCATGCGGCTCCTCTGCGCTCCTACACTGCAGCATCCACAGGCATGCGTGGCAAGGCGCTGTCACCATGGTGATCTCCCCCTCAGGAGTGGGATTTGCCATTTGAGCAGACAGACAGAGTGAGAGAGAGAGAGAGAGAGAGAGAGAGAGAGAGATCAGTGATTCTGTGCCTGACAGACATCTCCCAGCTAACCTCCCTTCATTCTGCGCCCTCCCAAAAAGCAGAACAAAGGAGGTGCTGGTGTTGTGCATTCTGCAGGGCTCTTTCTGTCTCTGCAGCTCAGTTGCCTTCTCTGTCACTGCGGAGCCCGGTCCCCCTCTGCCTAAAAACACAGCGCACAATCACACTACCACACACGCTGAGAGGCTGTTTGCGGTGATTATGTCCTTGGCGGTTCAATTTACCGCAGAGACTCGTGAAGTCCGACCCTGGAGTGAGGTTTTACATCTCGCGGTGTTCTTCGGAGGCATAATACTGCCATTCACACAGGTTCAGATCTACGTGAGATATCATATGGATCAAAATGAGATACAGTAAGGAGAGATTGGAAACTTAGAACTGGGTGTTAAATGCAGGATTCATTCAACGGGAAAAACAGCTCTCTTAGTAATTATCCAGCGGTCATTTGTGTCATAAGACGTGTTGCATGGGTTAAGATCACACAAACGCACTAATCAATAGAAAACCGGGGTCTATCTCAAATAAAGTGGAAGAAAATGCTAAATTGTGAGCAAATTGCACTGCAAGCAATATGAGTGCAACTGTATTTCAGAAGGATATTTTTATGAATTTCTACATTAACATTTAAAAAATATCTTTAAAATATAATGTTATATTCAAAACGCAAAATTTTTATGAATCTGACCAAAAAGAAAAGACACAACAGAAGTACACCATGTGTACTTTTAAGGGAATGCATAAACGACTCACCATGAATCACTCATAAAGGTCAGATTTTTTTCTGATTACATCAGTGTTTTTAATGAATCGAAATTAGTGTATACAACATACTATTCATTCTTTTTCTGCCATTTAAAGGCAGAAGCAGTCAAGTAGTATGCTAGTATGCTATTCTGAATTCAATCAATCACTTTTTTTGCTCCTGAATGAATCAGTGTTACGGAACAAATCGTTTGAATGAATAATTCAATGATTGACTGATAATGGCAGACAGTTACTGAATTTGGAACAGCATACTAGCATGCTACTTTTACTATTTGTAAATTTATGTAAAAATATGGCAGACATACTTAGGGTAGTATGCTATTAGTCCTAAGCGATTCTGAATTCAGCCTGTCACTTGTCTAGTTTCTGAATGAATCATTGGTAATGAATGAATTATTTGAATGAATGATTCAATGACTCACTCATACGGCTGCTGAATTCAGAACTGCATACTAGATGCTACCCTTACTATTTTTAGCAAATCTTTCTTTGGCAGAAAATGCTAGTACTAGGCTAGTATGCGGTTGCGAATTCAGCAAGCCATTTGTTTTGTTCCTGAATGATTCAGTATTATTGATCCAATGACTCACACACAAAGACAGCTAGTTGCGCCACCAACTGGTGTATCAATGTAACCTGCAAAACGAGTCACTGAAAAAAACAAATGCACATATGGACAGTCTATCTGAAATGTGCAAATATAGGTAAGCAGAGTGAAACAAACAATGAAAAGCCCCAGTGTGTACTATATATATATATCAAAATTCTTGGAACACTTAGGCAATCAAATTTTGATCTAACTGCTTTAGAAAATGAACTTCATCAGAGGTTACAAAATATTCCAATATGAAATATTAAAACACAAAAGCAATACAAGTTTGCAAAGTTGATCAAAAATCTGTAAACATGTAGAGATTTTTATTGCACTCAAGAAATTCAATTATGTAATTTGTAATGCTTGCAAGTGAACACTGCAGGGTTATAAAATAGGTCAATGGTTCAAAAAAAAAGTTTGAAATATCCTGTTGTATAATGTTTATCGCCGTCTGACGACAGTACATAAAAGAGACATCTGGCTTAGCCTGACAGTTGAATTAACAGTTTGAGTAAATTACAAATCCCTCACAGATAACAAACAAGCCCTCGGCATGTATAGAACAGATCATTTAGAATGACTTGACGAGCATGAAGCCAACAGACCGCATAGACTGCATCCCGAAGACCCATCAAAAAAAAAAAGCGAGTGAGTGAGAAGAGAAGACAGAGGACAAAACTGCATGTGCCGCCCACACAGTCCAGAGCCCATCTGTTTGCATGCTGCTGGTGAGTTACCGGCACACAAATATGATTTCTCCCTGCTACATAGAACGAAGGTGTAAATTATGGCCCAAGGCTATAAATGAATTCCGTCTGTAAGCCTCCATCATGCAAAATCTCAATAAATTCTTGAAAAAGGAAAAGACAAAGGGATCCATCAGCAGCTCTGTCTCAACAATCGAATGTCTGTGGTCATAGTTCCATTGACTTCCATTCAACCCAAAAGACATTAATGTTGATAAAACACTCCATTAGTGCAAATAGCATATTACATAAGTGGTTCTTAAGTAACTGATGCACAGACTCATATTTTTTGACCTAATATTTAAAAATGGCACTATTTCCTATTCATAAAAAAGTACTAAAAATGGAGATGCCAGCTCCAAAAATATGCTGTGGTATGTTAAAAAATGCAGAAAGTATTTCGATCATTTCGAGGTGGTCCCTCTTCGATTCAAACATCTTTTGACATTTAAATACATCAGTTTTATTTTAACTAGTGTCAATTTTTTATGACGCAACCAAACAGCTTTTTGAGAACATTGGTCGGCGTAACTCATTGTTCCTTTCTCAGTAGTCATTCGGACAATCTAACCTAACCTAACCTAAAATCTCTCAAAGAAAACAACGTGTCCCAAAAGAATCAAACCTTACCCTTTAAGAGCTGATTTTTTTCCATATCACCCCATTACCAACAAAGAATGAACTTGTCAAGTCAGGGTCTATAAACTCAGTTGTATTTATTATCAGAAATATATGCTCATACTTCCTTTGAATGTTTAAATTGTGCAATATTTTCATTGTCCACAAGCTTTGGTACTTGCTTTCTCCTTCTTTAGCCATGTTTTGGCCTTTCAGAGTTCACGTATTTCCTTACAAAACACTGCATTCACATGGTTTCTTTGTTTTTCTAATGGGAGAAAATAAAATGCTACAATGAGAAAATCTTTGCACTGTGGCAACCACAATGGAGGAGAGGCCAGACTTGTGTAGAGCAAGGAAAGCAAGCCGGGTGTTATATTGATGGAAAAAAATGAAAGAGAGAGAGATGGAGTGAGCGCGAGCAAGCATACGGATATACCATTCTCTGGCCGCTGCCACCAGCTCTTGGCTCAGTTCCTATTCTTTTAGTGAGTGCTACCTGTCAAGCCCTGAATTATACAGCCCTGGGCTTTAGACTATGTGAGTCATCCATCAGAAAGGGAGGGAAGGAGGGAGGAGGAGAAAGAAGACTGGAAAGAGGGATGGAAAGAGAGCTGCAGGAGTAAGGGAAAAGTAGAGGAACAAAGAGCCAGGATGTAGGGAAGATAAAAAGGAGGAGGAGCACGGAGAGAAATAGAAAATAGGAAAGTGGAACGAGAAAGAGTCACAGATGGAGAGGAGGAGGAGGAGGAGAGAAAGAAAGAAAGAGAGAAAGAGAAAGGGGTACTAAACATGATTTGCACAAAGCAATTACTAAACCCTGTTAAAATCATAGCAGTCACACCTGTACTGACACATCCTCTTATTACAAGTCTCTGCGTTTGCTAAAAGCGATACATTAAAATGGAGAATGTGCAGATAACGTGTTTTCAGGAAGGGTATGGATCACCGAGGGTGTAAAGGTGGGTATTTTTAGATGACGAGAAAATGGTACATTAAAGGATACCTCACACGTTATTTCTAACATTTTAACGTGAACGCAACACCTTTGGTCCATTGCAGGGGTGTAGCAGCCATTAAAATGACATGAAATTTCTAAAACTGTCTCACCACTTTTTGGGCTCAATAGTTAGAAAAAAGCTGAAAATCAGGTACAGCTACTGGGTGACTACTTATATCATCTAACTAATATTTATTAATCGCTCCTATGAAATGATGATGTCTTTATTAATTGCCATAAACGAGTGAAGGTGCAGACACATTTTCCTTTGTTCGTTTCAAAAGGAATTCTTGCGAGTTTCGCGAGAGAGTGAAAAAGTTCCCCATGCAAATTTGCAGCATTGATCACCAGAAAGCTGCTTGGCTTGAAACTGACTTCTATGTGAGCTGTTCTTCATGCAACTCTACACTGTTGACAATAAGCTTTTTTTGACGACAAAATTTTGCAGAAATATTGCTAATGTAATTTCACCATTAGCAGTCTTACTATTTAATTAAACAGTGCAAACAGTCTGTTTACTAACATTTTTATGGGCATCAATCATGACATTCAGTGGTCAGATGGTTTCTAATATCCACTGCTGGACCACAGTGTCCCTTTCATGTCTTTCATATCACTCCGCAATCATCTCAGTAATCTTAAGGACGACAGTATTTAAGTCGACGTGAAAGCATGCTATTCCCTGCTCTTCCGGTGAAACGAAAAACTTTCTGGTGACATATGGCGGGCTTCTCCAAACATTTAGTCCACTTAAACCCCGCCCCTTTCTAAAAATCAACTGCAAGCTCGCATTCTGATCTGCCTCAATCCAATCAACAACCAATAGACAGAACCAAGTGCCAATCTCTTTCACTTTAATGTACTGTAAGTCTCAATACAGAAAAAAAGATCTGTCACTACTTCCGTTTCATCACTACGGAGCCCCTAAAGGGACGTGGTGGTGGAAAAAAATTTGGATGGGGGAAATTGTGAGGGAACGCAAAAAATTCCTCCCATCCCAATTATTTTCCACTACCACGTCCCTTTAGGGGCTCCGTACATCACGACTTTACACTGTTACAGTATTTGTGTTGTTGCTAATTGACCCTTCACAAACAGTTTGATTGACAGGCGATCTGACCAATGATAAACCCCGAATCCGCCATTTTGTCCGAAAAAGCAGTCAGGGGAGTTAGTAGATTAACGTTGGTGATCTTGAACTTGAAAAATTGTCTTTCCACGCTTGAAACAACATTCTTTCTGATGTTCATTCATGTTTATTTGATGCTATAAATGAACTAGTATGAAGAGATGATCGTTCACGAGCCGCTTGAAGGAGCTACAGCGATCTGTCACGACACATTAAAGAGCCACTAAACGCTATTTATTGAATAAACTTCTTTAAAAAATGATGATATATTATGCGAATGGTCAATTGTTTTATACAATTTTTATCTTAACATAAGTATTACTATAATACACAGGAAGAATTACAATATAACTTAATGTATAGTCAGTCAGCCAGTCATTATCACAAAATAAGTCCCTAAAAAATGTGCACAAAATTATACCGGAAGGGTACTCTGATGCAGTACTCTTAAAGGGGCAACTTTGGAAGTTAACTACCCCTAAAAGGTGCATATTAGTACCTTAGAGTGGTATGGTATAACTACTATGAACGCTTTCAGGGTAAGTAAGGTACAAACTGTCCATTTAAGGGTACTACCCCAGTTACAAGCTGTTGAAGGTACAATTTTTGCACATTTTTGTGCATTATGTGTGTGTACATTATGAACTGGAAAAGTCTGATGTACACATCATTGATATTTTGCCCTGAGAGACCATTGCAATACATAAACTTACAATGTATGCATTACATCAGTTCATACCCCCATCAGAGCAGCTATACATTAGGGATGCAAACCTGCTGTGATATAACCCACTGTATGCCGCAGGACACAAACACTGTTGTTGTTTTGTCATTATTACTTTTTAATGGAGTGGTAAAGGGCGGCAGACACTGCATAGCCTGCACAGGTAACGCAGTGTCCTCATTACAACCCTGCCATTCTCACAATGTTCCCACAAATGCCCCCCAAATGTTAGCGTGCTCTGACAGCACAGTCGGAGCACCGTTCTCTCCCCACCCTCTCATTTGGGGGTAATTCATCACTCTCTCGCCCTCTCCCTGCCTATTCAGTGAGAGGTCTGCTGGAGGTACCATTTGTCTGTTGCAGAAATGCAATTCTGGTTGGTGGTTCACAGGGCTTGGCTGATGAGGTGACACAGTAGACGTATCCATCAATCTTTTCTGTTCTGCCTTTCTTGTTTTGTATCTTTCTTCTCAGGTACAGTAAATAGCATCAAGAGGACAGACTGTTAAACATGGAAGTGAAACCGACTGAGAGCGACTTTGACAACAGTTGTCAAATCAGATGCTATTAGCTTAGCTATGCGAAGAAATTGGTGCCAGCGTAGCGAAAACCGACATATTTTATATCAGCGTAAAAGTATAAACATTAATTATCTCAAGTCGCCTGTTAGTGAAACAGTGCCATTTACATTCTTTCCACAATGCGTCCTCAAAAAAGCTTTTTTTCAAAGACGGAAAAAACAGAACGATCCTGCTAAGATGTTTAACAAGCTGATTACAATATTAATGATGTCGCGCCTATCATCAGATAGCATCCACATATTCCCAATGTATGCTAATGAGAGTTATATATTGCAGTGTGACCATTTACATCTATTTTTAAAGGGATACTTCACCCCAAAATAAAAATTCTGTCATCATTTATTCACCCTCACCCACAACTTGATCATCATCGAAACACAAAAGAAGATATATTTAATGAACACTCATTCAAAGTACATTCCACCAAAACTCTGATGCTTCAAAAAGTTCATCGTAAAAGAAATCTACATGATTCAAGTAGTTTAAATCCAAGTTTTCCAAAGAGACAATGTTTTATATGATGAATGACATTTAATTTGAAGCGCAACTGTACATGCTTGACATGTGAGAACAAACCTTATTGGTTCGTGTGCTTCAAGCAACAACGTTTGAGTTCTTTGTATGAGCGTTGATCACCGTTAAACGTGAACAAAATCCTACATTAAATCTGTTTATTATATAAAACGATTGTGTCTCTTTAGAAGACATGGATTAGGCCACTTGAATCAGTTTTGAGGGAACTATTCCTTTAAGTCTACAACAGCAATGTTTAAAGAGGGACAGTAAGCTTGGGTTGTAAGCTAACAGTCCCGTTACACTGGGAAAGTTTTTAGGCTACAAAGCAAAAACTGCTAATGCTGTTGCTAAGTATTCTGAAGCAAGTCATTCCATTACAATATTGTTCAATCCTTTACCACTACAATCCAGAATATATATCATACTTTGTTAAAATGCTTCACTTTAGTAAATGCCAGCTCTAGTTCATTGCAGTCTCACATCTTTTAACTGCCCTTTCACGATTTTTGCTGGTAAAAGGATGTATATAAAGAGAAGAAAAAGGCCCAATTCAAATTCAATTGACATAATTTTACTATTGGTCTTGAGCTTTTCTGTAAGTGGCTAAGAGCCTTCATTCTTGCAGCAATAAAGAGTCTTTCAGATGGATGGGCACACATTCATATGAATGAGAGGTCAGTTCTTACCTCCTGTGTCTGGCGTATTTGCCGCTGACATGTCCACTACCATCACACCCAGGTGTGGGACAGCTGCAGACGAGAGAAATAATTAATACAAGGCTGACGTCACGCACACGCACAGACACACACGTACGCTCGTTCTTGCTGACTATGTTCGAACCGTGGCACATCAGCCTTCATTACAGATTTAGAGAGCTCCCAGTGTCCTCCAGGCCGATGACTCACCAGTCTCCATATTTCATATTTCATATTGTATATCGCTCTCTGGCTGCTCCATTTAGGTCCACAGCCAGTTAAAAGCCATAAGGGAAAACATCCAAGTTTAGAACTTCTGCTCTGCTTGAGCAAAGGGTCAGACCAGCAAACCAGTATCCTAGTCATTAACATAAAACTAGACAGATTGGTTACATTGTTACTGATTGCCTTTACGTATTCATTAAGAACTTATTTGACTGGTAGTTGTATTTGTTTATCAGTTCTAACTGTACTGAAGTGTGAGGCCTGTTTTCACGCGACACACACAAACACTGTGAAAGTGAAGCAGCAGCGCAACTGCCTGTTTTTTGCATTCTCATTAAAAAGAACAACTAGAGAACTTACAAATTTTGTATTATTTATATTCATGTTCAATCGGATCTATACATTCCCGTTCAAAAGTTTGGGGTGAACAACATTTTTTAAAATAGTTTTATTCAGCAAGGACACATTAAACCTTTGGTAAAATTTCTTTTTATTTCAATTTAATGAATGTACTATATTTTAGTTTGAAAATGTTTTTATCTAATATTGTGTATTTTTAGGGGATTTCATGGCACTAAACTGTATTTACACTATATTTACAGTGTAGTGTAGTTATAATCCATTTATTCCCTTTTTGAGCATGGACCTGAAAATGAAATTTCCAACTTAAATTGTCAGAAATTTTGAAAGCTTTAGAAAACAGACTTATTTAGCAAATTATTGCTAGTGAAAAGTGAAAAACTAAAAACAAAACAAAAAAACTTAATTTATTGTTATGAAAAATGTTTTAAAATTTTAAAATTTATATGATATAAATATTTTCAAACACACATTTTACTCTAAAACTCCAAAAAAAAAAAAAAAAAAAAAAAAAAAAAAAAATCAAAGCCATAAATCTGAACAAGTTGTGTTCCAAATTGTTGCAAAATCTCAAAAAATGGGTTTTCAGTAATATTTTGTATTTTGTAATTGTAATTCATCTTCCATTCATTTCCAATGTGGTCATTGTTGAAGACAGAAGACTGAAAATTCAGCTTTACCACCACAGGAATAAATTACATTTACAAATGTATTAAAATACAAAACATTTATTATAAATTGTAATGATATTTTACAATAGTACAGTTTTTACTGTGTTTCTGGAGCGCAAATAAATGCAGACTTGATGAGCACCAAAAAAAAAAAAAAAAGACAAACTGCAAAATGAATATGTAAGCAATAAGATACAAGAGGCCGAGCTGTATTGCGAACACAGTCATGGCTGAAGGGTGTTGTAAGACAACGTATTGTAATAACGTGTAGTTTAACTACAACAAATTTTGATTAGGTTGTAGTTTCAAAAGTAGTTTCAAAGTAGCTTCCTCAACACAGCGTTCAGTCTTGAAATTGGAGTGTTTGTGTTTAACGATGCATATTTTAAACCTGAAGCTATTTTAAGCATAAAATTTAGCAAAAGAGTGAGAAATTGAGTGGGAACATGTCTAGCCTAGCACAAGAGTTGCATCTCCCCTTGATAATGTTGGCTAGGGATCGGTGTCTGATCAAGCTGGTGACCCATCAGTGAGTGTAACTGGTGTTAAAGATGCCTGCAGCTACAGGCCTGGACCTGCTGATGAAGCAGATTGCCCTGATGATTGGGAAGGAGAGAGAGAGAGGGAGAGAGAGAGAGAGAGAGAGAGAGAGAGAGAGAGAGAGAGAGAGAGAGAGAACAGAGGGAATTTCACTTCTCTATTTGGTCTAATACCATAATAAAGATGACATGGTAGAGGTGCCTCTGGAAAACCGGTCATAACACACTCACACAGTCGCAAACCCTTGTGTCCTTGCCGCTGTCATTGTAATTGGACACATAGCCACAAAATATAAAAAGAGGCTTTTTTAACAACAGTGTGGGTGTTAAACCATTCTTAATGAGGAAAATACTGCCATTTAGGAGGCCTGTAAATTGTGCTTAAGGGAACGATATGCAGGGGAAAAAGTGACAGGCAGAAATGAGTAAAACGACTCACTGCCCTGAAGGAAAAACAGACCATTCACTCTCATCATGATGCATGATTTCATTAGGAGTGCAGGGATATTTACAAATACTAATTGGGAGAATCATATGTTCTCACTGAAGGCAATTTCACTGAAAGGTCTATTTATAGGTTCTGCCTGTAGTACTAGTTATATTGAATAAATTGCATCAAAAAATCAATTAGCAAAATTATACTTTGATGCCACCTTGAACGGAAATGTTTATTGCGTCATACACCTGTTTTAGTCTTTAAAGACAGAAACTGCAAGTTGAGATACAACAAATCAACCATATTTACTTTCTTAAAACACATTTTTGGTCTTAAAAGGATCTAATTATAAAATACACAATTCAAAGGTTTGGAGTAAGTAAGATTTTTTTTAAAGAAATGAATACTTTTATTCAAAAGGATGCATTGAAAATAAAGATAAAATAAAATAAAGATTTCCATTTCAAATAAATGCTGTTTTATTAATGAAAGAAATAAAAAAAAAATAAAAAAATAAGCACCACAACCATTTTCAAAATTGATCATAATAATAAAAAATGTTTCTTTAATGCTAAATCAGCATTAGAATGATGTTATTTGATCAGCAATGAAGACTGGAGTAATGATCCTGAAAATTTAGCTTTGCCATCACAGGAATGATTTTTTAAAATATATTAAAATAGAAAACAGTTAATGCTATGATATTTCACAATATAACTATTTTACTGTATTTTTAAATAAATGTAGCTTTGATGACCATTGAAGACTTTAAAAAGACATAAAAAATGTACTGTCCCTAAACTTTTGAACAGCAGTGTATATCAAATGCAATACCTTGGTTCACCTTGAATATATTGTTTCACTTAGAAATACATCACATTATAAAAAGTAAAACGAGTTGCAAACTATATTGCATGGTGAGTTTTAATTGAATTGATTCCTGTACTTTACGCAGACTGACCTGAACAGCTCTTGTGCAGCCTCCACGGCAACTGCAAAAAAAAAAGAAAAAGAAAAGAAAGTGAGAACAATTACTGAGGAAACATCTCATCACGAGCTTCATCACACTATAGAATCATATTATTATGTGGAGACTAATTTTCCAGTCTTATAGATCCTGCTTCACCTGTCCAATCAATAGTCCATGTTCATCACTACTGACATCAGTGATAATTCGTGAAAGGCAATAAATAGACTCAGTTATGGATTGAAAGAGGGGAAATGGATTTGACCGTAGGTTGAGACTGCAGCTAATACCATGTGAGTGCGCTGTACCTCGCACACCTTTAGATCGTGTTCGATGACGCTTCTCGGCCGCATCCACCTCCATCTGGAGAAAAGAAGCAGCAATTAGCTTGACCTCCATCTACAATCTGAGCTATTGTAAAAGGAAGAGTAAAAGGGCAATGATGTCTGTAGCAGAGATGGTTATGAACTGCACGAGAGATGATAAAAAAAATATGTTTATTATGAAAAATATAGACTGTGAACTATGGATAACTACACTGGCCATGTGCTACATGTGGCCCTAATGCATCACAGTTTATACTGTATAAAGATCTATGCTATGAATCATTCTGCACCCTAGTTGTTGTGAATCAGTTAATAATGAACACAAATTTGGGCACTTACAAGGCCCTTGATACACTAAACACAATTGCATATTCTGAGAATGATTGTGGACTGGAATGATTTTGACAATAGGACAGCAGAAATGACCACCTGTGGGTGCATTTAGTAGTGAACCATGGAGCAGATTGAGACACCACTAGTCTTCTATTGCTGGAATGAGTTTGTGATGAGCAGGGCAAGGCCGAGAGCTGCGGAAGCGGAACTTGGTCCTCGCTCATCTTCCACTGTCGTTCCTCATCCTTATTTATTTACGGAGCTCCTCTGTTGGGACTCCAGACCGGTGTGACTCACAGGTGTCACTCCCTTGCCATCGCTCCTCCGGCCTCGCTCCGCTCCCATGGCTTTCAGCCTCGCCCTGATCATCAGAGAGTTCTACCCACCTTTTCTTCTGACAAGCCTACTGCGTTTTGAATTATGGGTGACACTTCTGGTTTGGGGAACTTTGATTCAAAAAGACTGAAACGAATGATTTAAGCTTGCACTACAAATAATCATTATCCACGAGTTTGACTGAATGAGCTGTAAATTTACTATTTCAGATGTCAGGAGAATAATGTAATGCTTGGTATTTTAATGTGACATGGCATCACAAGAACATCTATGCCAAGAGCTGTTTTCAGTCCTCCTTATTATATTTTTTTCCTTTGTATTGAGCTGTAGCAGTATAAAAAAAGACAACATATTCTGTGCATTTGTAGTTTTTTCTCCCGATTTAATGTACGAAGAATCTCTCGTTTTTCTCCCCAAATCCTCACGTCTCTTTCCAAGTTTGTTTTCACATTAATGCTTTTAATCATATTAGTAGTTTTTACTAGATGTTTCTAAAGCACGCAAATACAATAAGTTATCTCAAAATGAAAGAATTTTGAAATATTATCACGCAATGCTGAATTTAAAGAAATGATTATCTGTATGTTATATAATACAAATATATATATATACTACAGTGATATTTATGCGGAAATAGTCACACTTTTGGGGTTATTCATGGCCTGTTGAAAGTAATTTGTTGATGCTTTTAGACGTTTAAATTGCCTTTTAATATTCGATGGTTGAACGGTGAGTAGAATAATGTCATCTCATTGTGCCCAGTTTTTAAATAAAAGTGTATTATTGGGTACAGAGTGGACATTTCCCTGATTGTTTACAGTATAAAGGAAGTTACACCCATAATTCGCACAAAGCGTCTTTGGGTGTAAGAAAAAATGTGGATATATCATTTTGTTCAGAAAAACAAAGCAGGACAAAGCCAACAAAATATGATTCAATAAACACTACCATTCAAAAGTCGGTGAAACATGATTACAATTTAACATACTTGTTTGTGTACAAGTTTTCAGAAATCATTATAATATGCAGATTTGGTGCTCAAGTAATATTTCTTACTACTATCTATGTTGAAAAAAGTTGTGGTGCCTAATATTTTTTTCAGGGTTCTTTTATGATAAGAGGGTTCAAATGAACAGCAATTATTTGAAATAGAAACCTTTAGTAATATTATAAATGTCTTTACTGTTTGATCAATTTAATGCATCCTTAATAAAAGTTTTACTTTAAAAAAACAAAAAAAAGAACAGTCGTGTAACCTTTGAACAATAGTGTAACAATCCAACTTTACTGCCCAGAACAAACAAAAGACAAAGCACATTACCTGAGATTTACTGGTTGATGGTGGGACAGATGTGTTTTCTGAGGAGCGCCTCCTGTGTGGTGCGATTAGGGAGAATTGTCCGCTGTGTGTCCCTCAAAGCTGTTCCTCAAAACTCATTTTCTGTTAAAGGAAAAGAATGCACCATCATTTATCATGAACTGCAGTTGTGTTAAATCTGCAGACTGATATGCATTAAACTTATAAGAAAAGACGTACTGATGTCTGAAGCTATTCAGGGCTTCCATTATCTCAGAATCAGAACAGGGAAAAAATAAAACAACAACAAAATCTGTCACTCTCCTTTTGTTTAAAAATATAATAAGTGACAGGAGCAGATTTTAAAGTTTTGAAACATGCTTTGATCATAAGGAATAAAGTAACCTATATTTATTATCTCTTTTTTTTCAGAGAAATATGAATGTCTTTATGCCTTTAGAGCGAACACTGTACAAAAGGTAAATCACTGGGGAGGTTTTATTTGAACTCTATAAAATTTAAAAAGCAAAGTTACTTGTTTTTTTTTCCACAGGTGCTATTATATAATATAATATGATATGATATGATATGATATAATATAATATAATATAATATAATATAAAAAACAATGTCTTTTGTCAATGTCAGAAAACCATATGCTTTCAGACAAACACATACTAACATATTGAGTGCTCTAGTCCTCTATCTGTCAACAAGCTAACACTTCTATCTCATGCTCCTTGCAAATCCTGTTAATGTGTGCTGTTAGTGCATTTGGTGTGTGTGTGTGTGTGTGTGTGTGAGAGAGAGAGAGAGAGATAGAGAGAGAGCGAGCGAGCGAGAAAGAGGGGAACAGATAAAGATTCGCATGTGCATGCAAGTATTTGTCAGCGCCAAGGCCAGTGACACAAAGGGTGCTCTCCAAATGCTGGAGATGTTTATTGAAAACCTTTCAATGACAGAAATACAGACTTGAACGAATTTCCTTAGAAAGACGGATCTTTGTGAGTAACACCTTCTCACGTCTGCTTCGCACAAAAAATATGCGCTCACTCTCACACTGCCCCTCTTTCCACTGATAGATCGCTCAATCACTCACACTGGGGCAATATGGGAAGCTCTCATCTGAACTTCACTTGGTCAAATCAAAGCATATGAGCTCCAGCTGTCCCCCAGTGGCAGCGAGCTGGCCCAGCTTGCTTGTAATTGGGGGAAAACACTGTTTAGTATTCATGGCCTACACCCCTCTGTCTCACATAAAGTGAGACATACAGCTTTAAAATCTAATTCTCTCTCTCTCTTTTGAGAAGAGAAGTATGGGCTCTTTTAGAAGAGCCTGCAGTCGCAGAGCTCTGCACGACCTATCCGAAAGCAACGTTTCCCGATCCTTCATACCTGGGGGCTGCGTCACACAAGTTACAGCCTCAGGTTTATCTAAGCTTGCAAGGTTTTGCTTTATAACGATTACTTCACCCAAAAAGTCTGCCATCCTTTACTAACCCTCAAGTTGTGACCTTTTTTTCTTCTGAGGAACATAAACGGAGCTACTATTTACTTAACATCTGCCCTAGCTAGTTCACATCTTAGATGGTGGGACAGCGCCATTCAATGCGCAATAAATAAAACATAATATCACAGCTGTCATAACCTATTCAAATAGATTATTTTTTTTATATCTTTTTATTTAACTTTCACGTATTTGCGAGCTTTCAGAAAGAATCTCTTGAGTGAGAAGGTTTGATCATGACATACTATGAGAATATAAGAGTGCAAGATCAAGAACGCATATTGAGAAACGGTCTCTTTTTTTTAGTCAGATCTTTTCGATGAATTATTTAACGTAGTTCACAAAACCAGTTTAAATGTTCTGTTCACGAATAAGACTGATTCGGTTTTGGTCGCAGCATTAACAGCTCACTGAGGGGGAAAATTGTTAATAAATTACAGCTTAAATTGCCAGGGGGGTTCACACAAAGCTATTATATTGCTTGGAACACTGCATGCCTAGTCATATGGACCCCTTTTCGATACTTTTATGGAACTTTTGCATCATTCTGAACCATCTAATTTCATGAAAAAGAGTGACTTGTATAATTCTTTAAAATTTCTTTTGTTTTCTACAAAATAAAGAGATACATGTATGAAATGACACTTTGAAGGTAATGAAAGAGCTTAGCATTTTCAATAGCAACCTTTGTTGCTTCAAAAGAATGACCATAGATCTGTGTTGTGTTCTATTTATTTATTTTAAATTCATTAATAATCATCATTATAATTTAAACATATAATTCCATTTAATCATAGAATAATTTATTCATTTTTATTATATTATTATTATGTTGCAATGTTGTCATTTAATCTTCTGATTGTTGGTTTCAAGAAATATTTGTCCATTTCAAGCTATTTAACATCACAGGACAATGTTGTGGGCACCAGACAACAATAGTTTTGTTAACTGATTTCTAGTATCAGACAATATTTGCTGTTAACTGGTTTTGGGTATCAGACAAATTGCTGAGAGTTTTGGGTAAAATTTTGATTGGGGGGAAAACTACTTCTTTAACAGTATAAATTATCAGGATATCAAAATAAGTTTTACAGACTACAGTCACTGTGTATCAAGATGGTGTTCAACTGATCTAGCAAGAGAATTTTCACTATTTTAGCATCAGGCCAAACTCTTCCAAAAAAACAAAAACAAAAAAAAAAAAAACCCACCCTTGCCCAGGCATTCGCCTGGCAGAGCTGTTGTCACATCCCATTCATCTAAAAACTGCTCCAGATGCACAGCACCACTGTGAGCCTCTCCGCCCCCACGAGAGTGTGTGCATGTGTGTTTGCGTGAGTGTGCATCACGCTCAGTCATCAGGAACAGAGTGACCTAGTCAGAGAGACATGACCCTACAACCCTCAAGGCTCGGCATGCAATCTCTCCAGCTAATTTCCCCTCAACCCTGCCTAACATCACCCCATCGGACAATCCAAAAAAAAAAAAAAAAAACTCGGCATGTATAAATCCAAAATCATTTTTACCTTTGATTCAAGACACATGTTTGTCTCTGTTACGTTAGTGTGCTGGTGTCAGTGACCCTGAGACTGGTCTGGATTTATGTGGTGTGACCGGTCATATTTGCTTGGCTGGTTGTTGCTTGGCCTCAATTCAGATGGCATCATGTCTACAAGAGCCCTGAAACAATCACGTCATAAGACATTATTCATTTCACATTCTCTCTTGTTAAAAAAATGTCAGCTATGTTCAGTATGGAATACTTGCTTACTACTTACTGAACACTGCACAGTATATAGTGTGTATGCTATTACTTTCCATTATTATTACAAAGAGTAGGCAAAACTGTAGGCATTTTTCTACATTTTAAACAGTATTGTTGTCACATGACCAGGTATGCACAACTTAAACAATAACATTTTGAATTGTCATATTTTGTATATTAAAAATTCTTAATATTTGGCAGCCTACTCAAATAATTAAAAAGAAATTAAAAATTGTGACCTACACTATAGTTCAAAAGTTAACAATTTTTTTAGTGTCTATAAAAGACACTCACCAAGGCTGCATTTATTTAAATACAGTAAAAGACCAATATTGTGAAATATTATTACAATTTAAAGTTATTGTTTTTTATTTTAATGTAATTTATTTCCTGTGATGGCAATGCTGAATTTTTAGCAGCATCTTCAGTGTCACATGATCCTTCAGAAATCATTCTCATTCATGCTGACTTGGCGCTCCAAAGCTTTTCTTATTATTATCAATATTGAAAACAAGCATTGTGCAGCTTAATACTTTTTTTGTGGAAACAGTGATGTTTTTTATGGAATCTTTAAAGAATAGAATGTGAAAAAAACAATGACATGTATTCTAAATTTGAACAATTTGAACATTTTTGAGCAATCCAAAAATCTTACAGCATCCTGCAATACTGCATATTGATTTCTTAAAAAAAAAAAAAAAAAAATGACGCCAAACATTTGAACGGTAGTGTATATTTCTTCCCGTTCCTCTATCACAATGGCATTGCATTGCATTGCATTGCGGGGTACCGTATTTCACACAGTATTTACAGTTGTATGCTACACATTTTGGCAAATCTAGCAGTACTGCTGCAATAGTGAGTGTAGTACGGTAGTATACTATTCCAAAAAGCCAATGTATTTTAAGGCACCATATTGTCTGTAAAAAAAATAGTCAGTTTTGGACAAATGTTTGGCCATCAAATTTTTCAAATAGCTTCAAAGAGTCTAGACTTCTTCTCTACCTTATCAGTCGGCGTGACTCACTCGGTATGAATGCGACGGTAATGCAAATCTGTGAGTGTATGTGTGTGCACATGTAATGCAGATGCCTGCAACGAGTCTAGCCAGAATTCCAATCACCACACAGTAGAGAGTGTGGGCTGCTCACATTTTCCAGCCCTCATTTAGAGTCAGAGCACATGCACAGTAGAGCTCTTCATTATTAGCTACATGACTAGCCATGAAGCCATAGGTTATAAGCAGAATGCGAGCGAGAAAACTAGATCAGCCTGAAATTACAATTACATCAGAGGCCCACAATTGCAGGTATTTTGAGAAGAACGCTTCCTTTCCTTCAAAACGTATGCTGGCTCATCTCCTGCTCTGAGGACATTTCTCGTAAGTTTCCTAATTTAAGTACTAAAAGGAAATGGTCTCGATCTGCCAGATGCAGCTAATCTACAAATGGCCCAGGATGGAGGGCTCTCAGGGCTTGGAGTCTGACTCAAGCCATATAGTGCATGGCATGGATGCAATCCACAAAGACACTCTGAGCTAAACAATGAAACAAACCCATCTTCCACCCTGATGCACTCTAACGTATCCTCATCAAAGGTAAGGCTGGAGAACAATGCCTCCCTCTCCATCTCATTTCTATCTCTCTCTCTTTACCTCTCTGACTCTTGACTCTCTCTCTCTCTCCTGGGGCCTCATTCTATTCCATCAGGCAGAGAAGAGCTTTAATTGCCCCTGCCATTCTCGAGGCTTGCTTATGGAGAGAGAAACCCATGCCATCAGGTCTTAATGATGCCTGGCAACCGCGTGGGATCCAACCAACACGTCGTCAATAGCAACGGAGGCACCAGAAGTCCTCTCTCCCAGCGACGGGAAAGGCGAAGGCTTCCTGAGATTTCATGTCCTCAGAGAGAGAGAGAGAGAGAGAGAGGAGCAGTTCAGCGGAAAATAGCTTTTGGCCCCTCATTCGACAACCTAAGTTGGTGCCAGGCCCGGAGGAGACGTGGGCACCCGGACTGCCAGAATCGTCTGACAGGAAGAAATCGCATGTTACCCATCAAATTATACCAGCAATGACTAGCTAAGAGCTAATGGTTGCATTCAAATATGATCACTTTTTCCCCAGCATATCTCTTATTCCTGGATTTGTGGAATCCTAACATTACTTGATTGCATGTCTCTTTTATTTAAACCCTATTCAATAATTACACAAAAAAGGTAATTCGGAACAAAATAACAGTAAAAATATTGTTGCTTGACATTAACAAAAACATACAAGCAAACTATGAAAGGTGAATGAGTAACTTGATATTTGTGAGCTATAAGCTCTCTCATAACTTTGCAAAATTATTAGCATTCACAACCAACTTGTTTGAAGCCACGAACTTCTGTTGTCACAACTCCGCAACTCATCTCAAATTCTGAATGTCACCATTCGTAAATACAACTTCCCTTAGTCGATCAAGTGCTGATAACTCGTAAATAAGGTATTTCCGACTCTACTTAAATGTCAGATTGAACGCAGTTGAGGTAAAGTGAGAATTTTTTTTTAATCAATATTTAAAAGTGTACTCACACCAAGAACAACATCCATTAAGATAACTATCACAATATCTATAGCTACGTTTACATGGACCCCAATAATCCGATTGTATTCAGACTAGCACAATCAGAAAAAAAAAAGTCACATATAACCACGTCAATCGGAATGAATTTGCCAGATCTGATTAAAATTTAATTTGGTTTGTAAGGGGTAGTTTATTACTTTTGTAATCCGATTGAGAGGACATGTAAACACTTGAACAAAACACATTGAAAACCGAAACTGGAGAGTACTGAGCGTGTGCATTGACTTAGAAATAGCATAATGACGTATGACGCATCCTGTTGAATGAAGTAGCAAAAATGAGTGTCCTGTGATTCTGAAATTCTCTTTCGACTCATCATCTTTGAAGTGGAGCAAGACAACATCCCACCAGTCGTTGTGTCGGACTGTCATCCACAGACGACTGGTTTTGGGCACGGGACGGCGTGGTTTTACTGTTTGGTAAATATACATGCAGCACGGTATAACGGTTCACGTGCTCACGTGTTGCATAATTAGGACCCGAAATAGAAAAATATTAAGTCTGCTTTTTAAAACAAAAAAAAGTAGGATGTTAAAAACTCTGTATTCGTGCATTTTACGCATTTCAAAAAATTTAATCCGATCAGAAGCTTGTGGCACATCAACTCAATCACTTTATTTATGTTCAGACTCATCAGTCGGAATGAAATCATTCAGATTGAAGCAAGTGTCCATGTAAACGTAGCTTATAGCATTAGTGTATACAATGATATTAGTGTATTTAATGATATTATAGCCTATTTAATGATTATATCAAAACAAAAAAGGCACTTCAGAACAAAACAACAGAAAAATCAAAAACAGAATACTAAGCACTTCTCCAAATTAAAGCACAAAGACAGAAAAACACACAAAACATATATTTAATACAGGACAAATGCCATCCCATGACACATAATGGAGGTGAAAATGTCATGATGAACTTTGCAGCGCTTAGCTTGTTCTCAATGCGGGGCACCTTGCAGCTTGATCTGGCCGCTTTCACACCATACCTGATAATTACATCTCCTCCTCTACACTACAGCAGCCTGCTGGGCTCACCACGCCTTACCTCTGCAGCTGGTGAGCGGATGTGTTCTTCAGTGCATTTGGGATAGCACAAAGCTCGGCCAGTTCCTACACATAGACGTGTACCTCACACGCTAACACGTGTAGTCGTGCATGAGAGCCTGGAATCTCACATCTGTTAACAATTCCAAAGAGCGCCAAAGATGTTGTTTAGATTTGTGAAGGTAAAAGTGCCATTCAGTTGTTAAAGCAACTGACAACTCAAGGTAAACGTTTCTAGAACCTATTGAGCTGCCTACGAAGGCTGCATTTTAAGATGTCCTAGGATAAGTTCCACAACGTAGCCACATTTATAGAAGCAATCCAATAATGCATTGCGACACGCTTATCTAGTCAAGGCAGAATGACTGCTTCTATAAGTTCTTCAAAATTAGCCATATTTATCAGTGGGAAACTAGTTACTTTCTAAAAAGCAAAACTTTTGAATTTGCTTAAGTCGTGACGTATTAAATAAAAATCAAGCTAAATTTACGGTAAAAAACATATTTCATTAACTGATATGTTAATTTTATGAACCTAATAAAGTACTAATATCTGTTTTGTACCTTTGTAATAAACTGACAACCACCAAATATAATGGCGACGAGAGTAACCTTTTCCAAAAAGCTGCTTTTCCAAAAGCTGAGAAACAGAGTACTAATATATAGAAGGTGCACACAGTGTCATTGGCACAAACATTAAATACCTTTATGGTAACACACATGAATTTTTAAAAATGCAATAAATAGTAATTTAACAAAATTAGATGTAACATAAAACCCTAATGTTAACTGATTAGAAAAAACTAAGAAGAAATTGTGGGAATGTCAATTTACGGTTTTTCACTGTAAATTATACAATGACTTGCTATTTTTTCACTACCAAAAACTGTACATTTAATGGTATTTTGCAGTTACTCACCTTATGTAGTGCGGACACTTTCTGTAAACCAATTAACTGTTTTTCACCGTAGGAATTTTACAGTCTTTTACCATTAAAATCACGATCATTTTTTACAGTGCATGATTTTCTTGCGCAGTTAAGAATGACTCCATTTACTCAAACAAAAATGACCTGAATGCACACCATGTCATAAGTGTGATTTCTGAAGTGAGTATAGAAACTTCCCAGAAGGTCTTTCAAAGGAAGTGAAACTATTTCTGAGATGTTATGGCATGCATGGGCTATAAGCTCTGTCGTACACAAACTTTGAAAAATCCTTCATTACCGTTCACAACTGACTTGTTTGAAGCCATGAAGCCAGTCTCACATTGGTAACTCAACTCGGCAACACCAGTATTCAGAGTTTCCCAATACGACTTCCCTTGACGAATCAAATGTTGAAAACTCGTAAATACAGTATTTCCGACTCTGGAAATTCATGTGTGCTGTGTATATTTATCATTATTATGAGTATTGTGCTGTTCCTCTGGTGTCACATGAATTGAAATCAATCGTGAGTCGAGTCTCTCGTGATGTAGAGCATCATCTGCAGCATGTGTCATATGCCGTTTCTTCCTACACAGCATTTAAAATCGTTCACTTACAATTAGGATGTCTATTTAGGCTGTAGGCAGCGAGTCAGCTTGCTAGGTTTTGGAACGGAGGTTAATCTTTTATCTGCTTAAAACCAATCGAACCACACGAGAGCTTGACATCTATAACCAAACCCATACGGCTGTCCAAAGCGCTCTTTGTCAACTAATGAGTCATTCCAGGCTTGGTTCAGTGCACATCTGTCCAAAAGCGTATGAGTACTAATTCTCCCCATCTTTATGAGCTCAGTGCAGTGCTGGAATGTGATTAGTTATATGTTGCATTGGGCTCTGTCTCCAGCTTTGTCACCAGCAAATTCTAATCAGTGAGGCAAATCAGCGCGGATTGAGCCGAGATGGAGAGGAAATATGATTTTAATCAGCATGCAGTGCTCGTGCTCCTGTCTGTCTCATTCACAACGCATTCAGAGACGGAGAAACCATGGAGCAATCAGCCAGACCTCCGCTGCGTCCTATCGAGAAGGACGTGCTTTAATTACCACCAGCCAAGGCTCCCTCTCTCTCTCTTTCTTTCTCACCCTCTGTTTCTCCCGCTCTCTCTCGCTTCCCTAAAATGAATAATTGCAATAATGAGCCATTTTCATCTAGCTCTTCTTCACCAAAGGATGACAAAAATTACTCATCTTGTTAAAAACCCATATCTACCGCAATGTGTATGTGGGATAAGGGAATATTATGTTGTTCAGTGTGCTTAGAGCTGTACGCAGGCTGTGTACTGTAGGCACATTTGGCCCTAATGAATAATTAGCAGTGTGTTTTAGCTGAGTCACTGCGCTGGAGGGCCTGCACTGGACTCTAATGGAGGTGTTGCCTCACGTCTTCCATCACAGGACTGTCCCCAGTGAGCCAATTGCATAGCAGCCTGTGTGAGGCACGGCGGAGTGTGTGCGTGAGCGCGCGTGTTAAAAATAACAGCTCTCCCACTTCATGACTCATTCTATGAGCTCTCTGTCCGACACTCCCAAACAGTGTCTGGAAAGAAACCCTAGAGCCAGCTCCTTAATTTACTGACTGGTCATTCCTTACCATCTATGTGTATGTGTGTGTGTCCTGCTATACATTTTATATAAATATCCCCATAGCTAGTTGGTATAGGCAAGATGCGATGTTCTACTGAAGCATCATGCCAGCCCTGTTATATAGTTGATGTTGTTATGTAACTTTTCACAGGGCTGGTCGACAATGACAACCGAAGGTGAGAACGACAGATGGAACACAGATGCCACCAGTGCGTACATGATTTAGTCAGACTAGAGACCGGACTTACTGTGGCAGACTAGAAAAACTGCTAAAATTCATAATTGTAGCATGGGGAAAAGAAAAGGGTGGGGACTTGGTTCAATCCATTCATTTTTGATTGGACGAGGAAGATGTGAATGCAAGCTTTCAGTCAATTGTAAAGAAAGGTGCAGAGTTTATGCAGAATAAATGTTTGGAGAAGTCCGACATATGTCTCCAGAAAGAAGAAAGAATTATTAGGTCCAATAAAAAAAAAAAGGTGCATGGATGAATCATTCACAATAAGATCAATAGCATGTCTTAAAAAAAAAAAAAAAGATGGGGTGAGTTTTAATTTCATGTTGACTTTAATTACCGCATTGGCAAATTGTTTTAAGCAGAAATTTAACTAAAAGAGTTCAAATAGAAAAAGAAAAATATATCTTAATATCCAAAGCGATTTGGTTTCTAAAGTAATTTGATCCTGTTTATATTTTTTAGGATATTTTTTTCTTGGAAAACAAGGCAAAAATACAGATTGATTGATTGAGCACAATGATTTTTTGCAGTGCACAATAGGAAGCATGACTGATTATATAAACATTAAAAAGCGATTAAGACAGCACTTCCACATACACAAAAATCATCCTTCTGTCATCTTCTCGAAATTTGAGAGCCATATCTGCCTCTTATGCCAAGGCAGCAGAACCCGTTCACCTCTTTAGAATGCTTTGTATTCTGTTAACACACTCCTGCAACAACAACCCCGGCAACCCATGTCTATGTCTGCAGACACAAAAATACTCATGCCCATTTGAGTTCTCTAATGTACTCCATCCTCCTTTCTTTTTAGAACAACACAAAGTAAAAAGAGTGAGCAGAAACCAGATGATCTCTTAAGAGCTGAACTCATGTAATCACCCCAGATTAGTTATTAAGGAAAATGCCCTCGCTGCACAAACACACACACAAAAGGGATCCTTTTCACATTGAAAAAGAAAGATGATGAGGCCCCTCCATTTATTCCTCCCTCCCTTACATGGGTCTGCAAATGCAACAGGAAATAGGCCTCCATATGTGGCCCCATCTCATGTTGTGAGATGCTCTCACCGATTGGAGTGAATCATCGCCATTATCGGATAGCCGTGTGTATGCATTGCGCTTTCAACACACAGACTCGATAGCTTTCCTGAGTCAGTGCATATATGGGCAAATCAGGTCAGTTCTGATTTGGAGAGTGTATGCGGTCTATGGGGGATCTATGGGATTCTATGGGGAGTTTATACCAATGCTCGTTTTCAATGGCTGCCACCAACTTTACAATCTCCCGATGATCAGAAACGCTTGTAGGATTGAATTCAATGTTTCATAGACTCATGGATATGCCTGGAGAATGATTGACTCTGTGTTTGTGAGAACAAAGATGCTTCGCAATTTGTGTACTTATGCTCTATTTGATCCCATTTTGCAGTACAAGTAGTGTGAGTAGTGAGATTGTATTGAAAGTGACAAGATTTTGCATTTTAAATACCCGAAAAATGCACTTATTTAACTGAAAAATAAAGTTTAGAACATGGACACTTCATGCACTCCACAGTAACAACTTTCCTTGTGGAAAGAGAGAAGGTGTCATGCTCCGATGCTGGATGTCATTTGGGACACAACTCAGATGTTTAACTTCCTTCAGTTACACTTTATTTCGATAGTCCACTCTAGACATTCTACTAACTATAAGTAACTTTTCAACAACATGTCAACTAACTCATTGATTTGCAACTCCACAATAAACTAACTCTTATTTGTGTATTGTTAGAGTTAGGGTTAGTATAAGTTTACATGTACTTGCAAAGTTACTTATAGTTAGTTGAATGCCTGTTTGGGCAGCATCAAAACAAAGTGTCAGCATATATTAAATGGTTATTCACCCAAAAATGAAAATTCTGTCATTAATCACTCATCCTCACATTGTTCCAAATCCATAAGACTTTCATTTATCTTCGGGACACAAATGAAGATCTTTTTGATGAAATCTGAGAGCATAGACAGCCTTTGCAACTGAAATTTTGAAGCTTTAAAAAGTTCATAAAGAGATCGTAAAACTAATCCATATGAATTGAGTCCAAAATTTTCTGAAGAGAAACGATTGCTTTATATGATGAACAGATTGAATTTAGGCTTTTAATCACATCAACTCACACATCAGTTGTGGTAAACCAACAGAAGCGCAAGCATGTTGGGCGTGAGAACCGATGAGGTTCATTCTCGTGGGTTACTCAGTGTGTTTGAGCTTCTGCAAGAGGTTTGTTCTCGCGGGACAAACAAATTTCGTTGAACTTCTGCTTATGTTCGTTCAATGTCTATATGTGAATAAAAGCCTAAATTCAACTTGTTCATCATATAAAGAGATCGAGTCTTTTCAGAATTTTTGGACTAAACCTCTCAATTCATATGGATTAGTTTTACAATCTCTTTATGAACTTTTTGAACTGTCAAAGTTCCAGTTATGCAGCTGTCAATGGAGAGTCAGAATGCTTTCAGATTTCATCAAAAAGATCTTCATTTGTGTGACGAAGATGAATTAAATTCTTACGGGTTTGGAACGACGTGAAGGTGAGTAATTAATGACATAATTTTCATTTTTGGTGAACTAACCCTTTAAGCAGATAGTGTACTAATACTCTAATGACTGCTAGTTGACATGTACAGTAATTGCAAAGTTACTGATAGTTAGTATAAAGTCTGAAGTGGACAACTGAAATAAAGTGTTACCCTTACTTCTCTCCCCTTATTTAAGTACTGTTATTAGTATATGGCAGCCCTCTGCAAATCATACCGGTTAAATTTTACACTAGACAGCCAAAACTGTACTATATTTAAGGTTTGATATAATCAAATTTTCATTCACCTTGTGTAGTTTAGTAGTTGTTTTTTGGGGATCAGGACATGTCATTTCATGTGTCCATGTTAGCATTTAAATACTGTAATTCTAGCATGTGACAGAAGAAGGTCTTTGACGGTCTTTGCAGGGTCTTTGACGATTAAAGTTATAGGAAACTTTTTTCTCCTTGAGTAAACGTTTATAAGCCTAAAAAACTTTAGAATACTTGATTAATAATAATATTCCCCGTTGTCCATAGCAACTGTATATAAGATCACTCATATGACTAACTGAAAGCGGCACAACAGTACTTTCACATCTCTTGTATCACTCTTTTTTCATACAAATGTATAGTGTTATCTTATGTCTCGGTTAGACTCTGGTGAAAAGGAATCCCACTGAACAGAAGTGTTGTTTTCAAAACAACGTTTTGAATACACCCTCTGAACAAACAGATAGTCCCGTCCCCAACTCGTGTCGCTGTTCAAGTCAGTGTTGCTGTATAGGATAAGACAGTTCAAAACAAAAAGGGGAATTTTCATTGTGTCACACAAAAAGTATTTTTATTTTTCAGTTACGGTGTAGTTTTCCAATGGCTTTCTTATTGTATACTGTAGCTGTCTCTGCATATTAAGCTGTGAAAGTGTTTTAGCACTGGAAATGTGGCATGCTACTGTAAAATGTCCCAGTGTTCATCTTGTTACAAGACCAATTGTTTTGTAGATCAATAAGATTTCTCAGAAGCTTAAAGATAATACAGAGGCAGAAATATGAAATAGTTTCAACTATCAGAATTATATACAGCTATTTATTTGTTTAGTAGTCTAATGTATTTTGTTATACTTCTCATAATGCACAATTCACCCTCACACAAATCTCATATTCCCTGTATTTTTTTCTTTCTTTCTCTTGTTTTTCTTTCTTTTTCTATTTCTTTCTTTCTTCCTTTCTTTCTTTCCCTCTCCCTTCTTCTCTCTATTCAACTAGGTCACAGCAGCATCTAATATAGATCAGGGCTTCCCATGAAAAGGGCATAGAATAATCTAAGAGTGTTATAGCCTTCATATATACAATAACATGTTTGTATATGATAAAATTTCTTAGATTTACAGCTTCCCAGAGAACCAAATAACCTCTACACCATGACCCATATATATAAAAAGCCACGTTTATTCATAATGCAACTGTTGATTCAGAGCTACAGTAGGCTAACATTGGTCTTTTCATCTCTCTGTTACTGAATTCTACTTTGCATTGTTCACAGAGATAATTTACTAGAGGTAAAGTTGAAAAATGTAAGATTGGATTTCTTTTCTCAGAATAAAAGATATTTTTCAATTCATGCACGCTATTAGTAATGCTTATTTTCAAGCATTCAATATAGCGATACTTTGCCATTCACTACTGCAGTCTGCCAAGGATAGTTGGATAGTTGGCAAATTTAAGAGAATCGAATATTTACACTGAATAAATAAGTACATTTTATTTATTTGTTTTATTATAAATTTAATTATATTTATTTCAAATTTTTAAACATTTTTATGTGTATTTTTGTTGTAAAATATCCTTATGTTTTGATGTACAAACAAGGCAACATCTTTATTGTATCAGCATCTCAAACTACCGCAAAGTGAATACCTTTGTCATGAAACTCGCTAGCACCAAATTCATTGATTCAGCCAAAAATTCCCATATAAATATTCATTCACTAAAAAAAATGCAATTGAGATATTGTGGTTCTTCAGTCTTAATGAGCATGGTGTGAGCAATGAATGGCCCGCTGGGTGTGTATGTGTGTGTCCATGCTCATCAGCCAATAAAAACCTGTCTGTCAGCCTTACAACATTCCTGTAGCACCACATGAATCAGCAAAACTCCACCATTAAATAGCTAGTTCACCCAAAAATGATTCATCCCCATGATGTTCCAAATCCGTAAGACCTTCATTCATCTTAAGAACACAAATTAAGATATTTTTGATGAAACACGAGAGGTTTTTTATCTCCCATAGACAGCAGCGAAATTACCACATTAAAAATGAATGTAATGAAGCGACAAGAATATTTTTTGTGTGCAAAAAACAACAAAAATAACAACTTTATTCAACAATTTCCTCTCTACCCTGCCATTCTCCTACGCAGTTTATGCTAAAGAGCTTCCGTGTTCTAAGTCAGAACGCTAGCTCGGTGTTGGCCGGCTCCTGTGTCAGCATCACACGCATGGGTCTTGGTGCTCACTTGAACAATGTCGGCCAATACCGAGCCAGCTTTCGGACAGAAACACGGAAGCGCTGCACTGCGACAACTGTGTAGGAGACTGAGAAGATAGAGAAGAAATTATTGAATCAAGTCATTATTTTTGTCTTGTTGTTGCTCACAAAAAGTATTGCGCACGTTGACTATTTTAACAATGTCTTTACTACTTCTATGGACATTGAATATGGTAATTTTGTTGCTTTCTATGGGAGATTAAAAACTCTTGGACTTCATCAAAAATATCTTAATTTGTGTTCTGAAGATGAACGAAGGTCTTGTGGGTTTAGAACGACATTAGGGTGAGTAATGACAGAAATTTCATTTGTTGGTGAACTAAGCCTTTACCATCAGACCATCAGAGCTATTTAAACTTGCAGTAAACTTTTAGGTAGTGAACACACAGTAGTTTGTGTGACAGCTTTCAACTTCAATACTAAATCATGAATATATTATTAAATGGCTTGCTTAGCGCCATGCTAGTACCAAGAAGCCCAAAGTCTCTCTCCAGCTTGAAGTAACATCTGCTGGAAACAGAGGGAATTGGACGGGAGTTTGGCAGAGTTACATGAGTTTGATAGGTAGGCTGGAATAAGAAAATCTCACTCACTTTGACAGCATAAGCGCTGACTTGGACTGTTAGCATTATGTTAGCGCCCTGGTATAGGACTACGGTATAACAATGAGTTCATTTACATGCACAATCATATGCAAATTATGCTAAATAATCTGACAACCTAGACATATATTTTTGCATTTTACCTCGATCGCATTCTGAACATCAGCGCAATATTTTCATGTCTGTTTACATTTTCACATCCAAAAAATGTCATGTTTTCTTGTGTTATTTGGTTTTATAACAAGTTGATTTTACATATAAATGCACTCAAATGCATTGTTAGCATTGCAATGGCGTTATTATGACTAGAATGTGACTCCCGCATGGACAGCTCTGACATTCCAATTGATGTAACACAAGAAACAATGCAGGTGCTATTGTATCAAAAACTAGTCGACAATTTCTCAAAACACAAACTAAGACAAAAGGCTACAGACAAACGAGCGAAACATACAGGCATAACTAAATGAGGTCAGGATAATGTGCATGTATATTACACATAACATCCACATAAATGAAATCTATCCAATTTTGTTCTTTCCCAAGCTGCCTTCACCAATGATGCTATTTTTGTCTGAGCCAATGCCACACATCAGACAGAGTGCTTAGTGTTTTTGTGTGTGTATGGGGTGGTTAAGGGCTGGTGGGGGTTGGTTGGTTGGCGACTCATTAAACCTGTAAGATTGTGAAATGGGCAAGGTTTCTCTCTCTGTGTTTCCTTCTTCCTCTCTTTTTCTCACTGTCTTTCTCTTCCTCAGTGTATAAATGGCTCACCGAGGCAAGGAAACCCTCTGGGGTCATGGAGCTTCTAGCCAGACAAATCACATCTTCTCCAGAGGATCCTTTCTCCACCTCAAACCCTAGCTTACCCTCAGTCTGCCCAGGTTCTGATCCTAAATGCGGCACTTTTTGCTGACAGGAAAGCATCCAAATAAGGCCATTTTAAATGGGATATTCTCTACTGAAGCGTTGCAATAATCTAATGTAATCGCTTGTATTTAGCCAGTTAGTTTCCCAAACCAAACCAGGAGCTAAAGGAGAAAAAAATAAAACAAAGAAGAACTGAAAAAAAGCAGAAACGCAGTATATTAGTCATATTGCAAGTGTATATAACGGCACTGTCACTGTCATATCGCCGCTTCTAAGAATTTTTGTATGGTAAGATCAACTTAACTAACAAGCATCATTATGTGCTTGGAACTTATACGAGTAATGAGATCACATACAGTATTCATAAGTCTGACAGCTCTCTCCTGAACTCCTGCTGAGATGTCTCACTGCTGATCCAGGTTCAGAACCTCCCACTTGAACTTCTCCCGAGATATTATTTGACTAGATCTGACTGTTTTCAGATCAGCTGAAAAACATCCATCAACAATATCACCCATCATTGCATAAACATGTGTTCAGATGATTGTGCATATGAATAATGTACAAAATCTCTCTAGAGCTATACTCCATCACTGATGCAGAGAGACACTGCCATTGATTGAGAGATTTTAACAACCAACTGACAAGAAGAAGAAAGATTATTATTATAATTAATATTATTGTTGGTTGATGTTAAGATTTCTTGATGAAATTAACTGAATAAAAGATTAAAACGTTTTTTTTATCATAAACATAATTTTAATTTTATTATCAGATTTTAATAATAATAATAATAATAATAAAAGTTTATCAATATCAATTACCATAATGCTTTTGAATAATTATAGTATTTATAATAATAATATTAATAATATTGTAAAAGTAAATTATTATAAATTATTATAATCTATAATGTTTATACAAATAACAATAATAAAGTTTTAATCAATATAAATGTAATTATAATAGTAATGTTTTAATCAATATAAATTATTAAAATAATTAATAATGTAATAATAATAATAATTACAATTATAATAATTATTATTCTTATGGTTTGATAATATAGGAAACTGAAAAAATATTAACTCTCCATGATGGAGGTCCAGTGCATACCAATTCGCATCGCCCTGTGTCGTGCCACTGGTTGACATTATATAACACCTCTGTGCAATATATTCACACCTATGGCTGCATTATCAGTGGCTGTTTAATGAGCACCAGTTGTACAAACAACTCTTCTCTTCTCTTTGTTCCACAGGTAAATCTACAACAGCCCCATCCAGCAAAGCCCTGCCGCAACTCACATTCAACTTCAAATCACTCAACTTTCAGAGTCACACGGCCATTCTCCAGAGGTGAAGATGTTCAAGACAGCCGTTTCATTTTGCCCCGAAACATGCACAATTAGCCAAAAGAGATGAGTGTTCAAAATCACGATTTGCTTAAAAGTATTACATAAGAATCAACTGTCAGACTGAGGTGAAAAATCCATTTTATGGTCGCTAATTATTGAGTGCCATGCGTATATGTAGTTGGGAACAACCACTAGTCGGTCAGATAGCGATAGCATTGCAGTTCGGAAGGCAAAGAGGTAGCGGAGCTTACTTTGTCAGACAGCTACTCTGCAGCCCTGTGTGTTGGAATGCAAAAGTGATGTCTTCATGAACGCATTAGAATGTCTTCCTCTCTCAAACACACACGCAGACAAACATGCACACTCCTTGTTCGTAAACGAACATAGATCATGAGGCCACGACATGCCAGCATGGCAAAACAAGAAGAACAAGAAGTAAACAAAGTGAAACCTACTGAAATGGCGACACTGTCTTTCTCTCTCCCTCTCTCTGTCTCCTCACACACCGTAGGTCTGAAAGTCTGCACCCGTCTTTCTCTTTTTCTCTTTAAAACGCTTTTTCTGTCCCTCAAAGCACACTCTTTCACTTCTCTCCTCTGTTCTCCTGAGCTTTCTTTGTCTGAGCTCGGTATTCCGCCAGCTCTTAGAGAGATGGAGGGAGAGAGAGTGGAGGAGCAGGGAACTGCAGCCGCTCTGGAGAGGCAGTAGAAAGAGCGGGAGAGAGAGAAAGAGAGGAAGGGAGGGAGGGGAGAGACACAGACAGACAGGGAGGAGGGGAGTGAGAGAGTTGGAGCGTAGGGAGGGAGCTGTGAGCAGAATGTGTGAGGCAGTAGAGAGAGAAGCGTGTGAGCCAGTCTCCAGAAGCGACGCGACACTGCAGCAGCAGCGAGTGTGGAGCATGCAGAGCCAGACTTACCCACCTCATCTGACCGACAGACAGACAGCACGGACCCTCGGCTTAGGAGGCGCAAAGGCTGCCAGGCCAAAAAAACGAAACAAAAGGAAATAGGCATTGTATCGCAAAATCAACAAACCCAATCAGCCCGAAGCCAGAGAACAAAGGGCAGGCTGGAAATGTATAACCTTAATCAGTCTCTCCCATATTAATTCAGCCGTAGACAGTCTGTTTCTAGTCACTCCCTGCTCTGCTCTCCCTACAGACTACAGAGTCTACAAAGCCATATGAGTGCGCTAGCGTGTGCCGTAGTGTGGGTGTCTGTATTTGATATAGAATATGAATTATGTGCCAGTAAAATGTGCCTCATTGAAAATTAAGCAAACACCGTGGTATACAACGGCCACGTCTGCGTTAAATCCCTGCTGACAATAGCTTCATTTACAAACTCTTTCAATAAAATCTCAATTGATTTAGCTGGGTTAAATTTTTAATCAAAACCAAGAAGCAAAAGGAGAAGCATAAAAATTCTAGTGCTTTTCAAAATCGTTGAACCCATTTGACAAGCAACTAACATTATATTGTCTCTTTTTTGTAGAATCCAGAGACCCCCAGTGCTTAAACACGAGCGGACAGCTCCTGGTGCTGAAACAAGGAGGAACACTGGACAGCTCCTGGTGCTGAAATGAAGAACATACTGGACAGCTCCCAGTGCTGAAATAAAGCAGATATTTCAAACACAGCAGTTTATCTCTGATTTCCCCCCCCCAGTCTTGTCTCTACCCATGCAAGCAAACCCCAGAAAAACAAGGCAGCCTGGTTGCCTCTCAACGGCGTGGCGCATATAATGGCAGCTGTCTTGGAAATGCCTCCCTAATCACGTTAATAGGTTTAATCAGTGAATTAGCAGCAGGAAAATGTCAGAGTGGCCAACAGAAAATGGAGAAGCTAATTAATGGAAAGGGAGAGTGTCTAAAACGCTGGTGCTGGGGACAGGCGTGAAGGGTGCTGTTCCTCATGGGTATTGCTCGAGTGGGGCCGCTGTGAAACGCAACCCTGTGGCAATTACGCACATGAGAGCAGACTCCCATTAGACGAAATGCATATGTACTTGGCTGATATCCCAGAAACCATGTCTCTTGCTTTCAGTATTCACTAGCAAGGTTAACCATTGTGACTATGAATGCATGACGCCGGCTTTCTCTAAAGCGAGGAACATGCGACACGCGTCGTTCAATGTGCACGTGCCATAGTGGGTTTCTTAGAATGGCCTACGCCTTGTCTGCCTGGAAAAACAGACCGATCGATAGACTCCGAATGCAGTCGTGAGCGTACACACAAACTCGCACACACACGCACGTTCAAATCACACCAATAACGAGGCTCTCGTATCCGCAGTGCTCGGAGGAGCCTGTCTGGACCAACCGATCCAACAGATCTCGATGTTCTGCAAGAGATGGTGTGGGATCAGAAATCAAATACTTAATCCTAAACCTGAGAAAATGAAAAACACTGCTCTAGGACCGGCAGAAACAGGCTTTGTGGTGGGAAGTGAGGAGACAGGCGGAAAGAGGCAGGGGGAACGAGAGCAGCCTCTGCCATGGAGAGCAAGGGATTTGGGGGTGGGGGGTGGGGGGTCGGGGTGGGTGGAGGGAGGAAAGAGCGGTAATTAAAGGAGAAAGGCAGGGGAGGCTGGGAGGAGAGGAGACTGGAGGAGACATGTACACACACACACACACGCTAAGGGAAAGAGCTGAGGCAGCGAGGGAGAGGAGCGGAGGGGTGCAGACATGTCTTCCCTAGTGAAAGAGACAAATGCATTGTGATAGGCTGGGAAGCCTCATAGGAGCTGATTTATTTCCACAGACGGTGTGTAGGGCTGTGACACACTCACACACAGACACACACATACACACGGGCCTACTCGCAGTGACTTAGATCAACACATGCACAAAAATACATATATGAAGTACATGAGGAAAGCAACACTCGCATATAACGAACATAAATCAGTGGAGGCACGTTAAAAAAATGATATGTAACAAAGATGTAGATCTTCTACGGTTCCGTTTTCACGATTCTTTCTCTTTCCTCTCGTCATCTCCATCATTAATCTCTCTGTAGGTCTTTGCCTCGCTTTCTCTCTCCCTCTCCTTTCTCTCTGCCAAAATTTGCTGTTGCAGAAGCGACAGAACGCGACCTTCCGTTCAGGCTGCGCCAAACGAGGAGCGCTCATCAGCCATGCAAATGAGTGTGCATTCATTAGCGCTGACAGATGGCCTGCTGGAGAGATGATGATGGAGGAGAGAGGAGGGAGCGTTTCTCACACTCATTTGCTGCAGAGAGGTGGAGAGAAAGGGTAGAGTGTGTCAGAGGTGTGAGGGGTTGGCTGAGGCAGGGTGGTTCAGATCCATTCACCGAACTGCCATCATCAGCTTTGGGTTTGGATGCCATGTGACAGTGACAGGTGCTGGTCTTAGCATTCCATTGTATGTGTGCGTGTTTGGATATGTGTGCGAGTGTCTTCCTATGTCTGTTCCATCCACCATATTGCGTTTTTCTTATGATTATAGCTTGTGTTGGCGCGGTTCTACTGTGAATGGTATTGGAGAAAGCATATGAAGCTTTGTAAACAGGAAGTGAATGTTAGATGGAACAAATTGTTGCCTTCTTTGTGGAAGTATGTGAAGTTTTTCCTTTAGTCTGTGTTCCTCTTTAGTTGTGTGCAGTGAGTGCATTAGAGAATCACACCCCCACACATATAGATTATATATAAATATACTGTATATATTTATATGCACACATACTGTTATGTGCATATGTATACATTTGTATGCAAAGGGACAATGTAAACACAACAGAGCATATGAATGTATGTATGGATGAATGGATGGGTGGGTGGGTGGGCGGATGGATGGATGGATGGATGGATGGATGGATGGATGGATGAATGTGTGGATGGATGGATGGATGGATAGATGAATGTGTGGATGGATGGATGGATGGATGGATGGGTGGATGGCTGGATGGATGGATGGATGGATGGATGGATGGATGGGTGGATGAATGAATGGATGGGTTGATGGATAGATAGATGAATGAATGGATGGATGGATGGGCGGGTGGATGAATGAATGGATGGGTTGATGGATAGATAGATGAATGAATGGATGGATGGATGGATGGATGAATGGATGGTCGGGTGGATGAATGAATGGATGGGTTCATGGATGGATGAATGGCTGTGTGGGTGGATGGATGGATGAATGGATGGATGGATGAATGGATGGGTGGATGGATGGATGAATGGATGGATGAATGAATAGGTGGAAGGATGGATGCATGGATGGATGAATGGATAGGTGGATGGGTGTATGGATGGATGGATGGATGAATGGGTGAATGGGTGTATGGATGGATGGAAGGATGGATGAATGGGTGGATGGGTGTATGGATGGATGGATGGAAGGATGGACAAACATCAATATTGGTAGATATATTCATTTTAAAGATTTTTCTACCTCTCAATAAAAGGAAGGATGGACAGAGAGATATCTAGCTGGGTATCTATAATTTTATTCTACCTCTACCTAGTGTTTTTGCAGTCTCCCTGAAGATAAATGAACTTCCTCTATATGCAACGAATGGTGATCCCACATGCACAAACACACACACACACAGTCATTCCTGCACTATTGCCCTGTTTTTGTGTTATTGAACTCCACACATCAATCAGTGGTTTGGTGAAGATTCAGAACAAGGGAGCTGGAAAAGACAGTGCCTCTGTGTGTGAGAGAGAACGTGTTGTGTGTGTATATTTGTGTGTGCACATGCCTCTGCTACCTCCCCGATCCAGGCATGTTTGAAGGCTATGGCGGTGTGACCTACTTTAACTGCCTGGCTTGAATAATGTATCTCGCAGAGATGGAGAGAGAGAGAGAGAGAAGAGGGGGCTAAGAGGCGTGAGAGAGAGAGTGAAATGAGTGCGAGAAAGAGGGAGAAAAGGAGCGCTAAAAAGAGAGCGAGAGAGAGAGAGAGAGAGAGAGGCAGAGAAACCCACAGCACGGTTTGTCATTCACACATCTCTGTCGATATGCCTCAGTGTCAACAAACAGTCTTCACCAGCGTGGAGTTAAAAGCAAAGCTGGATAGAGTGAGAAAGAGAGAATGAGCCAGGGAGAGAAAGAAAGGGCGTTAGTGCAGGGTTCAGATATGAGAAGAAAGCCCGGGTCTTTAACAGTCTGCAGTGCAACCGCTTAGCAGGAGAGGAGGGGAGGGGGTGCAGACGGCTCGCAAGCATCCACACAAATGCTGCTTTACCCAGCACCTCCTTGTCACCTCTGCTAACATGAGTCCCTCTTTAAGTTCTTGCTGAAAAGACCAGCATAGACTAGTATGAATTTCAAGGCCGGTCCAGGCTGGTTTAGTTGTAGGACCAGCCTTGCTGTTCACTTTGTTGGTGAAACAGGTCTGTTCTTTCTGGTGAAGATGATTGACTGAAGCAAATCACAATCCTAGCCATTTTGGAACCTTTTCTATATAGGCAGCAACTTTGCACTCCCTGCAAATAGCATGGGAAGCTTTGTTCACTATTGATTACAATAGAATTTGATTTTAGGACATTGTTAACCCCATTAAAGGGATAGTTCACCCCAAAATGAAAATTCTGTCATCATTTACTCTGCCTGAAGTTGTTCCGAACCTGTATAAATTTCTTTGTTCTGCTGTACACAAAGGAAGATGTTTGGAAGAATGTTTGTAATCAAACAGATATAGCGCCCCCATTGACTACCACAGTAGGGAAAAATAGTTCGGTAGTCAATGGGGGGGCAAGATCTGCTTGGTTACAAACATTCTTCCAAATATCTTCCTTTGTGTACAGCAGAACAAAGAAATTTATACAGGTTTGGAACAACTTCAGGCAGAGTAAATGATGACAGAATTTTCATTTTTGGGTGAATTATCCCTTTAAGCCTACTAAATCATATTTGACATATAATTCTAAAGCCTCTAAATAATCAACATGATCAAAATATTTCTGAAAAACCTGTTGTATACAATCTTCTACATGCTTTCTGCTTTCTGACCGATATATCTTCAGGTTGTGGTACAATTGTCTTTTTCCAGTGAAATTTGTATTGACTTTTATAAACTAAACTTGAGATTTATATTGTTAGTGATATTTCAATATGAACATTTACTGGCCTGAAGTAACTTAAATACCCATACATAGTTTTTCAGAAAAGTCATGTTAAAATGTAAGTTTCAAATATGATGCATCAGGTATTTGAGGAATGTTTATTTGAATCTCTCAATCATCATTGTATTGCATTGCATTACATGTTTTGCCCCCCAACAGTGAAAACTACAGAGCTTACATTATAAAGCTAAGCATTTATATAATCTTATATATTATTGCAAGAAACGGTATATGACAACTGTTATTTATTTGCATTTTATGAATAATTCAAACTTGAAATCAAATTAGTTGGCTTTATATGTCATCAAGGATGTCTCATTTCAGAAAAGTGACCATCATAAAATTGACTGTTATTCCTTTTGTAGCATAAATTGTTGTAATTTCTTTATGACTCTGGAATGTAATGGTTACTTCATTGAAATTGACGTATACAGTAGACCAATGCAATCTCCGGAGGACGCAGCCATCAAAATGAGACGTGGCTACATGTATACTTCTGTAAAATATGATCAAAAATAATGCAAATTTTCGGAACAACCTTTGGATCACGCCTTCACGGGTCAGAAAAAAGACCATATGCTGATCGTTTCAGAAGGTTTGGCAAAGCTGCAGCTAAGACAGACAACATGGGGGAAGAAAACTACTCTCTTATCACTTCTGCTAGTTGTACTTTCAAGCTGTTTAGCAAAATTTTAAAAAAGGAAAGCGTTTTGCAAAAGCTTGGAGCATATATTTAATTTAACCATACGCTCTCGAGCCCCTCCCTGTGTCTGTCTGCTATGTGTGAAGCAGGTTTAAGCAGCACCATGGAGTCTCATTCAACAGCCATATGTGCTCAATAGGTGTAGGTGCACACCGACTAATACATACGGTGGCTATTGGATAATTGCAGTAATGCCCACTGACTTCGGTTGATTGTGTGTGAGTCTGTGTGATATTCTTGCCTACGGTGTTTAGAGGCGGCTGGCTGCAAGGCTAAAGTGCTCAAAATGACCCACGTCATCAGTCTGAAACCAGGAGTGCTAAAGGGTTCTGTCTGTTTACCTGGTGTATATGATGATGTTTCATACAATCATGTTAGTAGACTGAAAGCAATGTTTCAAAAGAAGAATTTTTAGTACATTAAGCACAAAATTAGAGCATGAAAATAGAGCACTTTAACTGCTTTAGGGAAGTGTACTTTTTTTCATCGAGCTTAGCCACTGCCACTTTGAATCTTTCACTGGAAGATGAAATTGTCTCATTTCCGCTAAAAGTTCTCTATGAATTCTTGCACGTGGGAACAATACAAGTCGACACAATGACTAAAAGTTTGCTAAAAAAGTATTTCCTACTAAAGCAAGGTGGTATTTGACTCTGGTACGCATATCCATGGCAGACTGGTGAGACTTGCCTTGCATGGCAACATGACTAGATGAAGTTTTCCAATCTATTTGCCAACAGGGAAGAAAACAACATTGTTACGTTTTCATTAGGCAGCCAAGTTTTATTGAAAGCCCATTTTTGTTCAGTACCCCTTTAAGCTTAGTAGGGGATAAAATCACAGAAGATCTTCTGAACCAAAATGCATTATGGTCACTCTTCCAGTGGTAATGCAGATTTTCAACTGAAAACTCTTGTATGTAAACATCAGTGCATGGTAATGTCAGTGGACTCATATTTGTATATTTGTATGTCCATATTTCCCATCAAGGCAGTGACATGTATCACATGGTTCAGCAAAGCACCTTTCCAGTGCTTCCACGTTGTGTATGTCACTCAGAGCATAGAGTATCCACAATGCTCTGGGCCAAGGCATCTCTCAAAGCCTCAGTTGAGGTCACCATCCCCAGCAAAGGTAGACCAGAGGACACGCTTCATCAGACGACCGTAAACTTCACTCCCTCCCCCATCGGGAGTACCAGAGGAGGCTGAAGGGGAAGGTTGTTTTAAAGTGAAGAGGATTTTTGTGCATATGCATTCTACTGTGTGGGAGATGAGGGTATGGCCTTTCCCAGCAGGCTTTAGATTCAGACAGAGCCCTCTGTCTCACACCCCCTCTGTACTCGTCTGAAAAGGGAAGGGAAGAGGAGAGAGTACAGGCTTGTCCTGACCCACCTGGCTGTGCCAGTAGTGTGTTTGTGTACAATTTTGTTATATAGGCTATACAAGTAGTCCTGTTCCAAAACCTAACAGGCTGCTTCACAATAGAAGCAAACACTCTGCTCTCTGAACGGGAGAATCGACAATTGATTTCAGTAGAGGTTGAATTCAGCATGTTGCTAAGCAGTGTGAATAGGCATTAAAATACATATTGGTTAAAACTAAATCCTTTTTTTAGATTTAAATATAATTTATCATTTTTTTTTTTTGGTAAATCTAAATTGAAGCTAAACTATGTCACTTTTGTCCATCTAGCGGTTAAAAAACAAAACTGCATGCATTTTGAGGAAGAAATAGCTGGAGCAACTTTTCTCTATTTACAGATATGAGATTTCTCACGAAAACCATCCCGGTAGGTCTAAAATATAAACCCTATAGGCTTGTCATAATTACTCATAATGATAAGACAGAAGTTTTAGAAAAAGCATTGATGATGTATTGACTCATCATTTAAAGCTGCACCCTATAAGTTTTGCCTCTTTGTCGCCATCTCTGTTTGAAACTTGCAATTACAGTTTTTTTCAGAATTATCATCTTTACGTGGTTTGTGCATCGGTACGTCTCCTCAGCCCGAATGAATCTAATGTTTGCTGTCAGTCACCACATCGGAATCACAGATTCTACGTCTTGGAAGTATGACCAAAGCAAGGAATGTGTCTGCCACTTTTGTTCTGACCAACTGGGGAAAAAAGCATTACAATAAATCATGCAAATCAATTGTGATTAAATCTTGGATCACGTCAAACCGTGCAAATTATTATTATTGTTATACTTTGTTCTCATCATCATTGCGTGACTATGTGTATTTTATGTGTACTATTGTTACCTGTAGATTTCAATTTCTGTAGCCACTCCGAAGCCTTTTGATTTTGACAAGGGGTGAATCTCCAGTTGTCACTGATTATTGTCATTTGGACCTTTCTGGATAACAATCCGCCATCAAAATTATAAGTTTAATTATTGCAGCTGCTGTGAAAAAAGGTAATAAATGATCCGTGACCGGTCGCATCCTCCACATGCTATATAGCCTAATAACTGGGACTCTTTCTTCATGTGTACAGACGTGACATAATGATGCAAAGACAAGCGGCTGCATTTGCTAGGTTTGCTGCATTCCGCTGGGTTTTCCCATGGAAACCCACCAGTATCACCCGGATGAGAAAACATTGTTACAAGCTTACCGTTGTAAATCGGCAAGGTAAGGAGTTACTTTTGAATGCTGGCTTGATCTTGGATAATTTTTAACCAAAAATATCATGGACTGCTTTAAATGTTGTTCTTTTTGAACATCCATCATTTCAGATGAATTTCTGTGCAGTGATGCTTTAGTATTATTTATATACCATTATAGTATAGACATATTTATTAATATTTTAAAGGATCTTTTAGACTATATTTTTAAGCTTTAATTTACGTTTATTTCAGTTTTAGCTTTATTAATTTTATTTAATTTCTATTTTATATTATCTTAGCTTTTTCTAAATTAACGAAAACAAATTTACAAATACTATTTTTAGTTTTTGTTGGGGTAGATCTGCTGAACACAAAAGAAGATATTTTGAAGAATGTTAAGAACCAAAGAGTTTTGGTTCCCATTGTCTTCCATTGTATTTTGTCCATATGTCAATGGGAAGCAAAATTGTTTAGTAACCAACATTCTTCAAAATATCTTCTTTTGTGTTCAGAAATTCATACAGTTTTTGGAACGCCATGAGGGTGAGTAAATGAAAGGAATGATCATTTGAATGATCAAATGAAAGAATGATCATTTTTATCTTTTTAACAATAACAATACTGTTTCCATGCTCATTGCAAAGAATTCTTTGGTGGCCTTCTATGCAAAGTATAGTACCATGATGATTCTGCTTTAAAATTCGACCTAAAGAAGGTATCTTAGGCAGCAGCATAATTACGACGACCTTTTGAAAAAGACTTCATATCAGGAGAGCGCCTATGAAGTTTTAAAATGTCGGCTCCGTAGGCGGCTTGCTTGGTTTTGGAGTAAATATTAAAAAAAAAAAAAAAAAAATTATATAGACACAAATACACAAAACCTACAACACACAAAATACAACAAACACAGGTTGTTGTGCCACCATAGCTCCGGTCCTTCATGATGCCGGAGATCACAGGGCTGAAGGTCTTGTCAGTCAACCTCCGATCAAAGCAAAGCAGGCTCTCTACACGGCGCACTCTCCCCTGCATCGATTTCCCTCTTTTTCATCTCGGCTGTGTGATGTTCGCTCAAGATAGGGCTGAGTTTTGGGACGGAGCCGCCTGCAGCAAAGCAGAGCTCGTGTTGGATAACACTGCGCTCTGCTGAGGAAGAATGGAAGAATATTTAATCAAAGAAACATATTGAGTAATTGCTTTATCTGTCCTCAAGGGGGCAGTAATGTTAGAATTCCTTTCTGTGAAATAGGAATCAACCAAGTGAAAGAGACTTGAATATTTATACAGGCATGAACACACACAGGCACACACACCACAATGCATGTGGAGGTTTAGAACAATGGGAACAGAAAGAGAGGATATTTGGGAGAGAGAGTGAGCGAGATTGCTGGTTGAGTGAGCTGATAAATGAGAAGCCAGGCTGAATGAGGGATGTGCATGGCTGGCTGGCTGCTACTGCTGCTGCTGTGTGAGACTCAGCCTACACCGGCAGAATGTAAAGCAGCAGCAGGCACACTGGGGTGCAGCGGCTGTCCCAGCCCCCTACAGGCATGAACACAAACACACACACACACACACACACACACACATCATTTTCCCTCACATTCTCTCCTTCCTCCTGTCTTTACTCACTGGAATAGGATTGGAAGAGTAAAATGATCAAAAATAGTGCGAGCTAAATCATTGTGCAAAATGTTGAAGAACTACCACATCGAAAGATGTGAAGCCATTTAGGAAAGATTTCCGAAACAACGGACCACTCAAAATCCTTTACCCTTTGCAGACTTTTCACATCTTGGACACAGTCAGTAGGGCTGAGAACTGGTATGAGCGCGGTGGCATATAAACACTGCAAAACTGCTAGCGGGGGTCCTAATGTGCCTATGGAAATAAACAAAACACAAACAAGATCGCAAAGCTCAGCTAGATCGGGTTTTATGTAGGCTACACTGTTTTTTTTTCTCAAAGTTGTAAATAAAACAAAGATTACTGGAGTAAGTTTTATAAGAAATATAAGTGTTTTCACACTTTCACATCTTTTTAGTAATTTTTAGGAGTCTGAGTGCGGTTCGCATGATCTTGGCCGATATGTGAACACTGCAAATGATCTCAGACCCCTTAAAATTGAAACGAACCGAGTCCATCTCGAGAGGTGGTCTGAGATGGTCCAGGCACACTTGAGTTCACCATTCACGAATTCAGATGTAGTACAAATCGGCCGTTCATCATGGCTGGTTCTTCTCTCAGATCTCTACAAATTATTTGTTCACAATGTGCACTTGTTTCAACCACTTCCAGAGAGATGCAGCTGCGAGCCTTGCCAGTTTAAAAAATTTTATATGCGGTTTTACGAGCACACACACACAGCACGTGTACTAAACTGAATTATCTGTACCGTCTTATTGCATTTAAAGCGTCAAAAAAACACAAGGTTCACATAAATAGTTGGTTTTTCCTTAAGTGATTGTGAATATAAACATTTGGAAGAAATTGTGTGTGTATCAGTGTATTGGATCCATGCATTACTATATTTCTTAAAGTGACAGCAGCCTAAAATAAGAATCAGTAGACTCAGTAAGTAGAATCAGTAAGATCAGTATAGATTTTATCCATAGAGTGAAGCATATGCAGTTTATTTATTTGTTTATTGTTTCGATTATTCTATTTCTTACTTGAATGCTTTTTTTAGGTATACCTACTATGCCTATGCCGTTTAAATAAAGCAGTTTATTTAATTTGCACCTTTCCTATATATATATATATATATATATATATATATTTCCTTTATATGTATATATATAAAATAGTTTTTTTTCTATGCTGATATTATCATTGCTTTCTCCAATAAAAAAAGTCCTCTTTCATGGACAGGAACAGGAACACTGTGAGCGTGAAGAGAACTGGGTCCTTTTTTAACTTGGTTCACCACTTGGTCCACTTAAGTCCGAGTTCAGTTCTCTTAAAGAGGTCTTTCTTCTTCTTCTTTATATATATATATATATATATATATATATATATATATATATATACTGGACACAAAAAATGTTATTGTTATAGGTATGGTTCTTGGTGTGAACGGGCCTTTAAACCATGTTTTTTTGCAGAGTGCACATACACTGCAATGCAGTTTACAAATAAGAGTTACCTGGTGTACATTTTATAAGAAAGTGTTCTTTATGAGTCAGCTGACAAAGAGGAAACAAAGCACAAGGAAGGGGGAATTAGCTGGAAGGTCTCATTTGCCTTAACTGCTCTTACAGTGCTGTGGGCTTCATTAAAAGCACTGAGCATGCTCTGAAGACATGCACGTTAAAGCCTGTGGAGTAACATTCCAACACTGTGAACCAGACAAAGTAGAAATACGAATGATCAAGGCAAAACAGATTTATAGCAATGTAGATTTTAACTAGATATGTGTCCTTGAGAGTCTTTTTACTACATAATAAAACTAAGGGGTGAAAACTGGAATAAAACAAAGGTAAGCACAGAGAGAGAGAGGAGAAGGGAGGGAAAGAGAACAATATGAAGGTATGGCAATATACTTGAAAACGCCTTTGGCCACACGCACAAATTCTAGTGTACAGGCGTCATTAAAAAAAGTTAATTAATCTTAATTAACTTCTCCTTTGTCTCAGAGTTCTTTATTGCAGGCGGAATGATTTGCCTCACAAGGGGAAGAATTGGGCTCAGCCTAATGCCATAATCAGCGGTCTGCAGGAGGCGAGGCACTCACGCTGCTGATTGCTTTTTGACAGACTCGCGCTCTGACATGCTGCTTTTCTTTTCTCCGCTTCCCTCACTCTCTCTCTCTCCCTGTTTTCTGTTGTAGGAGCAATCTACATCAGGCACAGTATGAAATGGAAGAAGGCTAATCCAAAGCAGTGAAGAACTTATGGTTCTGCAAAAAAGGGAATTTTTGTTAAGCCCCCCCGCCACTTTGTTCACTGTGCCAACGGGCAGCTCTCAGTGTCCGTTTAACAGGGATAAGTGTGTGTGGACTTGAACGGGTTTGCATCCATGTGTATGGAAGAGACAAACAGAGAAAGACGGAGAGAGAGAGAGAGAATATAACTCTCTTCTCATCCTCTCTCCTCATAATTGTTTGAGAGCTGGCTATGATGAGACGTGCAGTGAATCGCAACTCACCCACAAACAAACAAGAAAGCAAAGAAGAACAAAGACCTTCTCCTCGGTTACACAATGCAGCAAATGGTTTCTAAGCCCATAAGAGCGAAAGCTACTGAAGTCGCTCTTATTAATAGACGATCAGCTGAACATCCAAACATTTAGGCCTCAGGATACCCTGGATATCAAGACATCGAATAATTCCCTGCTAAAAACAACAACAACAACTTAGATCAGCATAAATATCCTTCTTAGTTCAAGCCAGTTTATGCTGGACAAATAACTAGACCAGTTAGCAACTATATACTAGATTACCTAACTATAAGAATGGTTGCAATCATTGTATGAGAATGATGCAGCTAGCAGCTAACTAATAGCTTAACTAATTAAATTAGGATAATGAGAATCTTCATTACTTCATTACTCTTCATTACTAACTAGATTAAAAGGACAGTTCACCCAATGCAAAGGATTACACTATTTCGATACTTATACTAAATATACGTCAATGTGCTACTATATGTCAACTAACTCTCATTAGAGTATTATTAGACTGTTAGGATACTGTTCGGGTTAGTGGAATAAGTAGACATGTACTAGCAAAGTTACGTATTAGTGAGTAGAATGTCTGTTGGGGGAGCATCAAAATAAAGTGTAAGCAGATATTAAAGCAGACAGCCGACTAATACTCTAATGACGACATGTAGATGCAAAGTTACTCATAGTAGAATGCCAAAAGTGTTACAAAAAGAAACAATTATTAAGGTTTGGAATGACATGATGGTGAGTAAATTTTCAGAGAGAAAAGATTTGAATAATTGATGTGGCTAGCAACTAGCTACTAGCTTTATAACTACATCTGAAAGATTAGAAGCATTGTGTGGTAATAGCGTAGCAGCTAGCTACAAGTTTACAAGGATAATTAACCCAAAAATATGACTTCCCTCCATGTAAAGAAACATCGTTGTGTGTGTGTGTGCAGTATTGCACAGGAATCATAGCTATATCAACTGGCTTAACTGGCTACATTACAATGATCATACATCTCAATCAGCTCCCTAGCTTCCTAGGTCGTGTATCAGCGGATCATGTGATTTAATGTGGCCGACTCCCCGATCAGTGCCCTGACTACTGAACCATGGAGCTGATTGGGACGCACACATAATCATTTGATGTCAATGTTGAAGTTGGTAACTAGCTAGTACATTCTCTGCATCAGAATGGCCATGCTGGTTGATGTTTTTTTTCCCATCAGAACTGTTAAGTTAGCACATAGTTGATAGCCACACCATTCTGCTAATTAAGAAGCCTGGTAATGATAGGCTACGAACAAGCTAGTGATGACAAGCTCAACAGGGAAAAAACAAGATCAGATTTATCCTTCCTACATCTTTTAAGTTCAAACTTGAATTTAAGTTTTGTTTCTTTAAACCAAATAGATACATAAAAAGTGGCTTTGCTATGAATTTGTATTTGTGTCTCCAGGCACCAGATGGTCTTTGTTTGGTGCTGCGGTGTGAGGTAAATATGGAGGAGGGCAGAGAGCGGCACGCGACACTTGGGCACTGGGGGCTGCTGGGAGTGTGTAGCGGCCATCTTGCCTGCGTTATCTCTCTCCCATATGTTCACCCCGGGCTGGCTCATCCTGCCGTAATTGACTTTCTCCCATGGAGCCCAGCCATAGCTGCAGGCTGGAGTGCACTTGTGTGCCTGTGCTCACCCTGATAAAACTATTACACACTCCCCCAGCGATTCAGTGTGTGCGCGGCGCATGACACGAGTGTGTGCGTGTTTGTTTCCGAATCAGAGACTGTGCTCCAACCACTGCAGTATAATTGGAATCCAGAGAGGCAGTGGGCTGTGGTGACACTGGCACAGATCCTTGACTTCGGTTGAACTCCAACCGGAAAGCGTAGTTAAAATTTATATCCCTTACTGAGGAACCTGATAATGCTCCTCATGGCCGGAGTCATGCGAGTGCACAAACACGAGCTGAAACAAACAAGGCTCGCTAAAGCAGACTGTAATTCTCCTGTAGCTGCGCTATAAAGTGTTTACTCCTCTCTAGTTGGCGTTGTGTTGAATAGTAAAAACCTTTCTGATGTTTGTGTGCTGCACAGCCCCACTGAGCTTCCTGTGAGCTGCTCCCAATAAAGTCTCACCTGTGGCACTGTTATTTTCTCTCTCTCTCTCTCTCTCTCTCTCTCTTTTCCAATGATGTGCCTCAGGCTCTTGGATCCAAGCCTCTATCCGGGTCCTTTGAGTGGCAGTGCACTGATTGTCACCGGGGCTTGTTAAATTCGTTAATTGTATTGAAGGCTGTCACGTTTTCACGGGAGGGAGAGGAGCTGTAAATTATTCATTATCCCTTGAAATGCAAAAGACAGCCGAGGCGAGGGAACGGTGCTATGTAGGTCACTTCCTTCTCTCCCACCCCCCAAACCGACAGTCACAGAAAGAGAGAGAGAGAGAGAGCGAAAAAGAGAAAGCGACAGACAGAGTGAGAGAGTGCTTAACTGCAGCATAACCATGGAACTGCGGCTAGGAAGCCCCACAGGAGGAATACTGATGACAGGAAGCTCTAGCCAAGACTGCTGCACTTTCAGTTTGTACATACTTCAGTTTGGAGCCGGCTGCAACTTTTAAAGCTCAATCAAACCGAAGTGGAAATACCTCTCTGTTTCCCTGATATAGCCATGCTTATTTCTGATGCAGCAGTGCAGCAGTTTTATTTTCTTTTTTACCTGGTGTTTTCATTGTCTCCGAGCGGTTCAGTTTACAATAAATGCTGCTCCATATGAACTCATCTCTCCATCTACTGTGAGTTTGGATCACTTGTAATGAGCACTTAGTAACACAAAATCTGCCAATCATCTTACCAAACTTGTAATGAGACACGATTATAAATCAGCTGTTCTCAACAAAAGAGAAGCTTTAGGGGCTCTCTGGTGTAAAAGTTTAATGGTTTAAAGTTTGAAAAGTAATGAATTAAGACAGCCATGAATATTAGTATTGTAAGATATTATTATTAGAAGCAGTAATAGTAGCAGTATCTTAAATACTATTTTTTTATTTTACAGATTTTAAAAAAGTAATATTTCTTATTTTGTTAGATATTTTTATTTTGCAATAATAATAATCTTAAATGAATAAAATAATGATAAAATAATAATTATTATTATTTTATGATAATTATTTTTTACAAAATAAATCTTGTAGGGCTGAAAAATTAATTAAAATGAACAGTAACAGTAATAATAATAATAATAATAATAATAATTAAAGCAAACCTGGAGCTTAATAAAATTTGATCACAATTGCAATTCTTATCAGTCAAAAGTTGCATCTCCAAAGTCGGGGCTTAAAAGGCTTTCATTAAACCTACATTTCCTGGTAGCACCTACAAACCTGCGTGAAATCACAACAAATTTCCCCTGCTTCTCGAAGTTTAAAATGTGAGTTTTGCTCATATTTCTCTTTCATTACGGTTCTAAGTCAGTGTGCTTTTTAGCTCGCTATGGCAGCGGGGGGCGCCTGTACTCACGGTGGGAACAGGCAGCCATTTTGGCTCCACACAGGGAACCTGATGGCATAAATACGGCTGCCATCAATCAATCCCTGGAGCCCTGCAGCGACACCATCCCTGATCTTTCTCTCTCTCGCCCTTTATTTCTCTCTGTACAGTTTAAAGACACACACATCTTTAAGATAACACAACTGCCACATACAATACATGTCAAAGCAGGGTAAAAAAATCTTCCTATGAAAAACAGCTCTAAATAGATATGAATATCTGCTTTGCAACTTTCCCCACTGCAATGTATGTAAATTTTGACAACTGAGTGTCAAAATCAGGATAATCACTTGTGAAATAATCAAGATCTTCTACAGGAATTAGCCGGCGTAATCAACACCATTACTGCTACATGAAAGAAATCATTAGTGGAGGTGTTACTGTAGAATAGTGCTGATGGTGAGTGGGTGTACGCATGCACTGAAATAACTCGATCGGTCATCTGAACGAGAATGAAACAATCGTGTTTGGAGGTGGTTCAGAATTGACCAGAAAATGAAGTTACTGTGAGTGGAGCTGTATAGCAGAGTTGTTGCAACAAAAGCTGTGAATGAGAGTGACGTAGATGGTACTTATGCCAACTGCCTGGTAAGAAAGCTCAAGAAAGACCTAAAGCCTTTCATACTTCACTGACGAAAAGACCAAAGTAATGATCGGCAGCATATGTTGTGTTTGGATGCTGGTGTGCTGGCGGCTGTGCCAGGCTGCTTCAGTAGCTCAGTCAGCAGGATCTAAAATTGATATAAAATCAGGAATAACGTACACAGCATTAAATGGCAGTTAATTAATATGCAAATGCATAAAAAAACTACACCACCTCCATGTTTCGTTGTTTTTTGTTTTGTTTTGTTTTTTTCAGTTTCACTATCACCACCTAGTGACAAGGTGGTATTGTATTTAGCTGTAATATATTGGTTTTGCCAACTTTTCAAATTTATATTGTTATCTACTATTCTAAAGTGTTACCTAATACTGGTAAGCCAATATTTCACGTTTCTCCCGAAACCGATATTTCATGTTTCGCCTACAGTCCAAATCAGTTGACCAAGCCTCAAGAGGGCCTCAAGATGACTTAAAATGATGAGCTAAAACAGTGAATATTTTAAATATTGTCAATAGTATTTTTTTAAGAACTAATGGTCTTGAAACATCTTGATATTTGAGAAATTTCTGTTGTGGCTGACTTGTAAAAAATTCATGGTAATGAATAAAATCTTTACATGCCACGGAGAGTTAAATAATGAAGTTCTAGTCATGCCAAGCTCTAACACAAACAGAACAGTACTAGAATACTAACAAGTCAGTCCCTAACCACTTGACTCCAACAGCTGGATCAAAGCACTAACCAGCCTGACACAGCATGGAAACTTTAGCTGGTCTGAGTTGGTTCTTTCAGTGTATGTAAATTTCAGCAGGTCATCTGATTCTCTGCAGTTACTGATAAACATCTCCTGTGAAAGACTATTCTTCATTGACCAAAAATAATCAATCTGGCATCTTTAAAATGAACAGCATAAAAAAAATTCCAGTGCTCTCAAACTGATGCAAAAGGATGAGAGCTGGGTGAAGGTGAGCAAGCTCACAGAAGACAGAGGGAGCGAGAGCAAAAATCTTGTAGAGTGAGGCTGTAGGAGGCTGATTAACATTTAATAAAGATCCATGAGCCAGGCTGGATGACACTGGAGCAGTGGGCAGCCCAGACGGCTGCTGTTCAGGCGAAGGGGAGATGGGCGCTCAATACTAACGAAAGAGGAAAAGGTCATTATGCAAGGGCACGGTTTTACACTCTTCTCTTTTGACAGTCTCGATTCTCTCTGTTCCCAGAGCAGGACAAGCGTCTGCTGTTGCATTTCACCAACAGTGGTATGTTTCTCGCATGTTACACTGATGTTAATCAATGCCACTGTGAGAAAAGCAAATGTACATTAACCTTTTACACTCTGAGCTAGACGCACTACGGCAAGGACGAGCCTGCTGCCGACAATCACATATTGATTTGTACACCCACAAAGCTGGTAGTCATGTGACCAACCGTGACCTTCAGCTCAGTGCATCTCAATATATCAGCAGGGGTCATCTTAGTTAAGAGCAGAGAGTGAAATGAGAAAGCTACAGTTGTTAGTTTGCAATGCAAATTCATTGCTTTTAGGATAAAGTGATTTTTGAATTTTTAATCTGGAATGAAAGTAAATGGTGAATGGTGAACAGTAAACAGATCGCCGACAGTGCACTCGCTGACTGTCTGATCCATATTGCATACTGTGTTAAAGAAATTACTGACATAGACTACAGTACAAAATTTAGGGTCAGTATTTTTTTTTTATAAAGAAATTAATACTTTTATTCAGCAAGGATACCTTAAAAATGTTATAAAAGATTTCGATTTCAAATTCTATTCATCAAAGTAATATTAAGCAGCAACTGTTTTCAACATTGACTATTGTGAAGACCTCATAAGTTTCTTAATTCTTGTATATCCCCTGTTTTGGTTTTGGTTTATATTTGTTTGGGTCATGTGTGTGAAGATGTGTAAGATTTTTTTTCTTGACCAAAAAATCAGCATATTAAAATGATTTCTGAAGGATCATGTGGAACAAACAGACATTTAAATTGTAATAATATTAATAATTCCACTCTACAGGCTAAAAATGTAATCATCGACATTGCCCCAGAAGCTGTTAGCCTACATGATAAATAAAAATCACAAACATGACACTTTTAAATTAAATAATTTTATATATTCAGTTTATTAATATTTAATATAATAATTATTAAAATTATATCTTTAATTATACACTTGGCGCAATGCAAGTGGTTTTTGCTAGTTTCAGCCTGACGCAGTAATAATTTTCAAAATTATGTACCCAGATGGGCGTGTAGAGGTGTGTTCAGGTGCGTTGTTGGCGTGTTGCTATTTTGAGGCAATTGAAAATGACTGCACCATTGACCAAAAAAAACTGGTCCAAAGTCAATGCCGCAGTATTTTTAAGGGGACATTAACAAAATGCGCCTATAAGAAAAATATCAGCATATCGGATATCGTCAAAAATCCAATATTGTACATTCCTAAAATAAACAGATTGCACAAATATCTATGAAGCACTTTTCAATCTGACAACATCTAATCTCTCTTTACACAACTTCCACAAGTAAAGGAATACATTTATATCAGTTTAAAAAGTCATGTTCATAATTTATGATTTGCAAACATTTACAATTTTAGAGATAACTAATGTTTGAACGATAGAAACAATTTTGAGGCTCTTAGTAACATTAGACATCCATGAACTCCACTTTGTGCTTTATTTCTGAATGATGTCTATGAAAATCAATCATCATTACTTTTGTTCAAAATCTTGTTCTGAGTAAACACATTTTCTCTAGTATTTTCTGTACAACCACACAACAATTTAAGGCATTTTTGTCTGTTTGTCTATTATTGTAGTAGTAAGATAAAACCATCTCCAAATGCCATGTAGATGGCTTTATATGCGAGTCAGATGGTTTAAATGGGCAGTTCTTGGCCAGAATACATTGGACCAGACCTTTAGCTGTTTAGTCAAATCTGACAACACGAGACTAGGTGCGTGTGCACAGCTGCATGTGATCCCATGTATCCCATCCTATTAGTAGGAAACCTTTCAAGTACTGGCCTCCCACTTTTCCTCTCTTAGTGACTTTCCATCTTGAAATGCCGCAGTGCCCTCAGTTGGTAATGGCATTTCTTAGTGCTCTCCTGCCTGTCATGTCAGACTGACTTCAGACCTGGAGCCAAACCAAACGATCCTGAATCTGTCCTCTGATTCTTGATTGAAACTAATCCCAAATCAACACAGAGAATGCTCACTTATGTTGGTGGTAGTATAAAGAAGCTAGTAACACAAAAACGGGACATTGTGGTGAGGAGAGGAAAGAGAATGAGGGAGAGAAATAACGAACGGCTGAACACAGAGCGAGAACGAGCAAAAGAAATCAATAGCTAGGTTTCATGCAGGGCAGGTTGCTGTGGGCTGTGTTGTCAAGGTGACAGAGGAGCTATGGGGCTTGGTGGCGCAGGCTGATGAATGGGCAGCGGTTGAATGACCTCATGCTACCCATACTACTCTGCTCCTCTCCAGCCTGACTGAACCTGCGGTGCACACCTTCCACTACTGTATCAACACCAGCTCGGTTCGTGCCAGCCGCTCTTCGCCATGCCAGGGCCAGAAGTGGGCACAGATGCTTACACAAGCCTGACTGTGTCTGGCAGAGATCAGTGCGTAAATCTAATCAACAAAGGAATATGGTTGTTAAGGCTACATAGAGATGCTAATTTAGTCAACGGCTGCAAATAGCAGTTGCAGGAAAAAGTATGTGAATCCAGGCATGTATTTCTGTACAATACAATAAATAAATAAATACAATTTTATCAAAAATGAACACAACATGCAAACATTCATAATGTACCACTGAAAAAGTATGTGAACTCCTTTGGTGGAAATAACCTCTGCACACTTTATATATTTTTTTCATATGACGTTTAAAAAGTAACAACAGAACTAAGTACATTAGATTTAACAAATTAAAGGATATTTTGCACAAAAATGAAAACTTTGGGGTCCAAACTTCAAATTATTTTAAATGATTTAGTAGATAAACATTAAATTATTTTGTAATATTATAAAATTAAAATAAAAAAAAAATTGTAATGCTTTTTAAGAATGGCGCCAAGTCTCACCAATCCTGCATTTATTTGATCAAAAATAGTAAAAATAATAATAATATTGTGAAAAGATATATATTATATATAGAGATATACAGCATTTTACTTAATACAAGTGAAAGCTAAAGTTGGAAAGCATGCAAAATTAAAACATAAAGTAAACAAGAGTTCTGCTCCACCCCATAATGCCCTTTATAACGTTTGCTGATTAAGAGAGGGAGAGAGAGAGGGAATTGACGCATACTCATGCACTGAGTTGTGCCATCTGCTCAACTTGGCAGCTTAACATTATATATGGGTGGAATGCCCCTCCCTCGCTCCCGTTCTTTCTCTCTGATGATCAATCAGCAGTGGTTGCGGTCACCACAAAGTTATCCATGGGGTCACAGCAGGCACAGCGGGCATAGAAGACACTGTGGGCATTGGTAGACCAGCAGGGTGGAGCATTCATTCAGGCAGAGAGTGCAGGACAGCACAATGCTCATAGAGCCGCAGCTCTGTTATGCAGCAGTGTGAAAACAACACGAGACTATCGTTGCTTTGCTTTTTTGAGGAAATTTCTCATCTTTTGGCACCCTTATTGATATTTGTGGAGTGTAAATGCATAATAATGTGATAAATAATAATGCGCTAACATTCCGATGCTTATCATAAGAAAGCACTCAAGCGGCATACTGTTACTATGGTTACTACCTCAAGCGTCTATTTAGGGCATTTTAATTTGTAATTTATACATTTTGTGGATGTGTGTGTATAGGCTGTATATGTATAAAGCAACCAACCAAGTTGCGTTTGGTCCTATATAACCATTATCTATGCTTCAAATACACCTACGGCCAACAAGAATCAAGGATTATGTTCTATTTGGCAGATGGAAGTATCTTAAAAACAAAATAATGGTGTGCTGCCTGCTTGTTTGCCCACATGCTTGGTGCAGTTGTGCTGCAGAAGGCCATGCTCCAGCGAGACAGAAAATGAGGCACAACAAACCCTCTGACTCATCTCATAGAAGAAACCGAGACAATATTTCTTCCCTCTCTTTGCATCTTCCCCGCTGCACGGCTAGATATGGGCCAAGATCAACCTCACTCTCTCTCTTTGCTCCCTCCCTCCCTCCCTCCATCCATCTATCGTTGCATGTCAGGACCACTCTGAGACCCAGCCCCACAGCGGGAGACATTCCTTCACATCTGATGGGCTGATAATGGCGCCACTCTCTCCGTTCACTTGACCGGACATGGTCTGCATACTCTGTCGCTCTCTCTCCATCTTTCTGTCGCTTGCACGCACACACACCCACATGCACGGAAATGCTCCTGTTCATTCAGGTTGATGCCGTCAGAGGAGGATCTCAGGGGAAGCTAATTAAGTTGAAGGCAGGCCCTGCTGTCTGCTGATGAGCTGCAGAGACTCAGACTAGCCAGCATCTGAGTTCTCATAACTTGCCTGCATTATCTACAGCACTGCCTTCATATAGTTCGGTTCTGCCTGTCAGAAGATTACTCTGTCGTTTATGCATAACTGGCTAGGAGTGGAAGATTAGGAAGAAAGAGAGAGTGAAAGAGAGTGAGAAGATGGATAAATCAGACCCAGAGCTTGTTGTGTGAAGTCAGAGGGAAGATAGGGGTGCTGTTGAGCATTTCATGTTATTTTATCAGGAGGGAAGTATGCATACTTCTCGAATATCTGGGCTGCGTATGAAATCACCCCAAATGCTTACATAGTGCTCTATTTAAGGTGAAAGCCATTTGTAATGGTGTCTGAAACCACCATTATTGAGTGCACTCATTTAGTTCCATAATGCACCTCAATACTAAGTGTACAATACTCAATGGCTACAGCCGCTATGGAGAATACATGCACTGTTAACATTGGTCTGAATTCATTCCCTCGTCTCGCCAGAAGACGTCTGCAGCACTTCTGATGCACTCAGTGCCCGAATTCACTCATTTGTTTTCATTCACTCATTCAGTGGATTATATTATTGGAGTAATATAGCGAAGAGTGAATTAAGGTATTGGGGGCATTTTCAGATACAGCTCTGGAGAAAGTCATGACATATCAATATTTTTTTAACCAATCACCTGATATGTAAATGTCATGTGACTAATTATAACAACACTGATGACACTACAAGAACCACCAAAAAAACTTCACTGAGCTGTGGCATGAAAAGCGGCATAGAGGGAAAATAGTCCATTTCTCTCTTTTAAGAACACTATAAAAACAACTGTGAGCTTTAGTAAAACGTCTAATGAAATATTAGCTACATAAATGCTGTTTGAGCAAAAGAGCTGTTTAGTCAATAAATGGCTATTGAATTAAACGACAGTCAGTGGAGATCTTGCAAAATCATATCTCCCTTCTTCAAAGCTTGGTCAAAAATGAAGCTCATTATCATGATATTTTGTTCAAGCTAATTAAGAGCTTTTTTAAACAGTTAGCACAATGCTGAGTGAGTAGGCTAACTGGGAACAGAGAAAGGGAAATGCTTACTTTGATTTAGATTTTTTTAGCTTTAGCAATGTAATGTGAGACTGTATGTATTTTAAAAGATCAGTTTTAAAACTAACATTTTCATGAATAAGAATAAATATACATAGATATACGTTAAAGCTTTACAATATATTATACATTAAACTGACTGCCATTGATAATCAAGCAGTAAATAGAGTAGCCATAAAAAATTAGTTTTAGTCAGTGGAATTGTTTTGCTTGGGATAAGATAGCATTACAACAGCAGAAGCTTACTGGACCATGTTAACTAAAACCAAAAACCGTACTTCAGGGTAAATACATCCCATTTTGAAGGTCCTCTCTCTTTAAAGGAGTCAACAAGTTTCAACGTTTGGGTCTGTTGATTTTTTCCATTTAAGCAATACCTTAGAGAACAGCTAAAAACAATTGTTGTCCTCTTGTCTTTTATAGTGAGAATGTGGAAAGGGATAAACACGGCAATGGTGCAGAAAGGCTTCCTCAGCTTGGGTACGCAAGAGCACTCTTCCTCATCTCATTTTACACTCATATCGTGCTGTTCTGAGCTGCATCCAGATTGCCTGTTGTTTTTCTATAGCAACTCCAATCAGGCGAGCTTCAAATTTTAAACATTTAAAAGATGTCCCTGATCATGCGAACCCAAATTTTGACCCTTCGCAAAGACCCGCCCCCTTTAGTTACTGTTGCTATGCCACACATCATGTTCTTAAAAATACATCGTGGAGCAAAGAGGACACTGACAACGTGTCGACAGGCAAGATAGAGAAGGCTACTTTTGATAGTTTGATAGACGACTCAGTTTCATATTTAAAAATTTTGTAATTTTTTAAAGATGTTCAAGCAATAAATTCCGTATAGTGGTTCTTTAATGTGACGTGATCGCTGTAGCTCCTTCAAGCAGCTCGTGAGCCAATCATCTCTTCATACTAGTTCATTTATAGTATCAAACAAACATGAATGCACATCAGAAGGAATGTTGTTTCAAGCATGGAAAGACGTGAGTACACACAATTTTTTAAGTTCACCAAAGTTCATCTACTAACTCCCATGACTGCTTTGTCGAAAAAAACAATGACAGATTCAGGGTTATGATTGGTTAGATCGCCTGTCAATCAAACTGCCAGTGAAGGGTCAATTAACCACCTAAATGCTCCATGCAGCTGTGCTCTACTCTACTCTTTCATCTACTGTATACCATCACTATACTGCAATATGACAAATTAACATTTTATTAAAGGTGTATATGTATCTTGAAACAACAATTTTATTAAGAATTTTTCAATGGGAATATTTTCTAACCATCCCTTTATAAAAGCTCAGCATAATTCATCATTTCCATCTCAAATAATAAATAAAATTGTGAGATAATTGTATAAAATGAGCAAGTGTCACGCTTATGAGAAATAGTCACGATAATGAGAAAAGGTTGCATATTTGAGGAATAAAGATGCAACGGTCAGATATAAAGCTACATTGTAATGCTAGTCACATTATGAGATAATGTCACAACTATGAGAGATAAATTTGCAGTAGTAAGATATTTTGAAATTGCAAAAAAAAAAAAAAAAAAAATTGCAGTAGTAGTACAAAGTTGCAATTATGATAAATATTTTCACAATTACAAAAAAAAAATAACCACAATAACCTTTTTGTTTTTTTCACTCAGAGGCAGAAACAGGCAACAGGCAATACATTTAAAAGCAGAGAATTCTCTAGAAAGTCATTATATTGTGTAACAGTAAGAATTATCTGGAAATACTGGGAAAAACAAACTCCTAATTTAGAAGGTTAACAGGTAAACATGCTTTTGGTCATATATTTTATTTCTCAACTAAAAGTTACTGTAGTGGTACTAAAACCATACTTAACATAATTAGACAAGCCTACAATAGAATATTGTGGTATATATCAAATATTAAAGAAAAAAAAACACAAAGTTATTCACTACTGGTGCATTTTCCCTGGAGTATTTAAATATCTGTGGATTTTTTTTTGGTCAATGCTTCCTGTCCAACAGAGCTCTTTCCTGTTTTCATATCCTACAACCCCGTATTCTGAGCCCTCTAACGTTTAAAATCTTCTGCTCTCATCTTTTTTCATGTTTTGCATGCTTCCTCTGCTCAATCTCGCTGTTCGCTCTCTCCCTCTCTTTTCTGCTAATACCCTGGCGCTCAGCAGGACCCCGCGCCCCACAATGTGTCTGCCTGCATCTCACGCTCATTAAGATTAAACATGGGACTCTACCAGTGCACAGGCAGAGCTGTGGGCATGGAGGTAACCCAGGTTCACGAGCTGATTGTGGCAATTATGATTTTATTTTCTAAAGCCCCTCAGGTGCCATGGGAGGAACATGAGCGTGATTCAGTATTTAATACAACACAGTGTTTCTCATGCAAATTCACATGTCCGACTCTAAACAAGTGGGCTGAAAAATATGCTGTTCTGCCTAGGCTGTTTGTCTTATACATCTAAACTTTAGACCGAAACGGAACAAATAAATAGACCTATTTAGTCATCGTGCCGATTCGTAAGTCACGCAGGAAGGCTAATTTTCCTTGGTTTTCCTTGGGAATTTCAAATGGGTTAGAAGATAAGCTGAAGAATAGACCTTATTCAGCGCAGAGCCATGACGTGATGAAAGTGAAGCTGTGAGGGATAGACTTACCGTGTTTTAAATGGCTTCCGCTGTCAAAAGATGTATTAAGATCCTAGAGCACTTATGTTTCAAAGCTCATGTTGTCTGGAGTTTTTTGTCTATTGAAATTATTTGGAAATGTCTATCCGTCATAGCATCGCTTTCATTCCTGTTAAAAATCAAAGATGGCTTTTTTAAAGGGTTAGTTCACCCAAAAATGAAATTTCTGTTATTATTTCAGGTCAATATTGAGCCTGTGTTTAACCCTAACGTAAACATGGAAGCGTTGAACTGCGTTCACTATGTCGACTGTTGACTTAATCAGATATCATAATGTTCTTTAGGTCTCTAAAAACCTGAAGTTCAAAAAAGCTTATTCTCTTTTGGGTTTTTGGACTACAAATTGAACAACTCTATAAGCATGAAATATCTTCACAAGCCCATGCTTGTGCATTTCAGAGCTTGAAAAAGAGATGCTATAATGCTGCACCATCTCAGTGATTTTGCGTTTGGCTGTCGTCACAATCCGCCTCCCTTCACAGACGACTCACTATTCATTATGCATCTAAGGAGAGGGGGGTCTCGTCTCAGTGTAATAATATCTCACGCTTGGTTAGAAGGCGGCTGCATAATTAGAAGCGGGGAATCTGATGGATGGGGGAGCAGGGTGATAGGATGCTGAGCAGTGTGACCCCACTGACCTTGTTATCATTATGGGTGGCAGGGTTGACCAGTCCAGCCCCTGCTTCAGCAAGCAGCTGTTGCCTTTAATGGCATCATTTGCTCTTCACCTTGTCACCCCCTCTACCTTTCTCTCTCTCTCTCTCTCTCTGTCTTTTCCTCTCAGTGGAATCTCGTCTCATGGTCAAGGGCAGTTGAGATCAAGCCAAATCTGACTGACAGCCTCATCATGGCGAGGACTCAGGTAGTTATCTAGTAACTGCACCACCAAGAGTTGACCAAAAGTCCACCAAAAATGATTTTTAATAAACATTTCCAGACAAATTACATATTTTCCATTTCCGTTACATAATTACATCTATAAAATAGACACAGACCCCAAAAGTATGTGGAGACTTAAGCCGTATGTATTAATATTATTGCGCAATATACGAAAATATCAAAGCAAGTTGCTTCAATCATAAAGAAAGATAAGCCCCAAAATAATAATACATGAATTAATGGAAAAGCAAAACCAATGAGAAAAAAAAGTAGTTTACACTTGTATTTCAATCTGAGAAAATTCTGACATACAGCATTCGAACATTCCACCAACATTACAGATGCCACTTGCTTTGGTATTTTCTTGTTTTATGTAACAAAATGACATTTGTAAGTGTGACACAGAAAGACAGAATGAATGAATAAACGAAAGAAAGAAAGAAAGAAAGAAAGAAAGGAAGGAAGGAAGGAAGGAAGGAAGAAAGAAAGAAAAATAAAAAAACTTTTTGTTCAAGTAAGGGTGACGGAGACACAGATGTTCCTTTTGTTTTTCTCCCTACAATTGCTGGAAATTTTGCTCAGTAGCTGCTTGACAAATGTATCATTAAAAATCCAGCACGACTGGCTCACTTTCGTTACATGCGAGGAGGTACATCAGCGAGCACGTGGTCGGGAACTTCAGCTTTAAGAGAATGAATCTCCTGCTGTGGGATTAAATTGAGTTCTCTGGTAGCTTGATGATCATTCTCATACGCACAGTCTGAGGCAGCCTGAAGGCCAGGCGACACGGCAGACTCTCCTGAGCTCACTGATTTTAAGTGGCAGTTCGGAGCATGGCCATCTGCACTATTTGGGTCAAGGACTTTGCGTTTTGATGTGCATATAAGACGATGCAGTGGTTATTAAATGCTAGCTGTGGTATCTCAGTGTAGTGAGGGTTTGGGAGAGCTCCTAAGCAGGTGTACTGTCTGAGAGATAGGGAGGGTGATGTGAGAGAGAACGAGAATGAAAGCTGCAGAGTGCCGCAGTGCTGGAACTCACCTTGTCAAGCCTCTCTCTGCGGGTAGGCCGTGCCCTTGCAAACAGCAGACCACCAGGTGGGCATCTAAACCATGCAGAACCAGAAATAATGGCTTATTAAAAAAGAACATTTTGGGTTCAGTACAAGCTAATCCACAGATTTATAGCATACTATTGATGCCACAAACAATAATTTTGACTCGTCTCTTATTTTCAAAGCAAAATTGTTCAAAGAAAATCAGTAGAAGCAAAAAAGACCCATTTTTGGAGGATTTAAAGTCACAATGTAATCGAAGTAGCGACAGATGAATTCTTCCGTATTGTGATGTAACTAACTGAAACGGGTTACAGACAATGAAGAAGGATGGAAAGAATATATATATATATATATATATATAATATATATATATATATATATATACACATATATATATATACACACACATATATATATATATAACTGGCGGCCCGCTGGACCACTCGAATGATTCATTTTAAAACGTTTGAAAAGCAAGTAATGGAAAGACTGCGTTTCAGATTATGATGTTAAAACTAAATCAAAACAGGAGAGGTCGCTATTTCCAACCAGTCCCCGTGTTCATTACAGTGTACGATGTGCACGCTAATGTGAAAGTTTAGAAAAGTTGACAATAAAAACAGTGTTTTCCAGACAGGATGGTTAACAGATTATCTCTTTTTTTTACCATGTTCAAGGGGTCACCCATATGTTTTGTTTGTTTGGAAACTTTGAAAATGAAAGATTTTAATGTAAATTTCCATCACACCACTGCACTCAAGGGCCCCTAGGCTGCTCTTTGAGTGAGGCCCCTTAATCCTTATGATTTACTGGAAAAATGCATTTAGTGCCATAGTCCACACGCAAATAGTAATGTGAACTGGCATACACACACACACACACACACACACATTGAGACACCCAATACTAGTGTTCGCTCTACATTCCTTCAAGTGGTGGAACACAACCGTAAGGAAATTACCACCACACTACATAGGTAAAATGAGACATTTAAAACCATAATGAATCAATTGCCACAGCGCAAATGTAATTATTATAAATGCATAGTGAAAAAATTGCAAGGAGACTGTCTGAACGTTTAAAAAAATAAAATAAAAAAATCGGTTTTTGGGCTCCAGAGATTAAGTCGACGATGCTGACTGCAGTAGTGGAGTTTATAAAAATATGAATGTTTCATACATAACCTGAGGATATTTATTTTGCATATGTTTCTTGTGTCTGTGAGGTAAGTATAAGCTGAGTTTCGGTTCATGTTTGTTACGTGCTGAAAGACGACTGAAAGCTCATCCTGAATGTTTTCATTATTTTACAAAAGCACAACTATTTTCTTTTATTATGAGTTTACAGAAATAAAAGTGGACCCTTTACTGTTTGCATTACACTTATCTGTATGACCAAAATGAGGAGTGATCGCACCGGCGCCATGTCATAGAGTGAGTGCGCGCTACACACAAGTACGCGCCTAATAATACTACACTGTAATGAATTACTGTAAAAATTACAGCATTATTTTACAGCCGCTGACTGGTTCTTAATAATACAGCATATTGCTGTAAACTGCAATGCATTCTGAGGTCATGTGTTGGTTTGACTCAAATTTACAGAATATTGCTGTGAATTGACCCTTCGTAATTTAAAAAATACAGTTATTTACTGTAATGAGAATACAGGGAAATTCTGTAAATTAAATTACAGTAACACTACAGTAAATTTTACAGTAACTGGCTGGCAACCCTGCTGCCAGTATTATACTGTAAAATTTACAGTAATTTCTTAACAGTGTAACTCACATTGATCTAGGACTATGCTAAAATTAGAGAGAGCTGACTTGTAAAGACGATACGGTTGACAAGTTTCAAGTGAACAGCCATATTTGAGATCGATGAATGATAGGCGAATGTGTGGATTTTTGGCGTGACTGTGCCACTACATGTCTTGTTGTATCCGGTAAATTTAGGGTTTTTTTTTTCTTAGTCACGTTGTTCTTTTAAACTTTGTATTTTTGTGCTCCATTATCGTACCTTCTTTTGGAAATTTAGCAATACAGTGTAGTAATTGAAAATGATTGACATGATTTGGCCAGCAGCTGATAAGACAGATGTACCCAAATGTCACATCTATCCAATCACCTGCTTATTATTTTTTTGTAGTGTTTCTTACGGGCCAATGAGTGTCTTTCGTGTTCGCTCTGTAGTAAATTTTGAAAAATAAATAACTAGTCTGGTAAAGTCGGTTTTACGACTGGTAAGTAACGGTGTTGATCAGATTATGACATTCTGATTTAGAATAATACTAATTAAAAAATAAAAATAGAAATACCCCGGCTATGCATGGATGATTTTTTTCACAACAAATCATTTAGATAATAAATGCTGCCTTTAAAAGCACAAATGTGAAGCTCATTTTATAACAGAACTTCTATTCATTCTTCTGTTAAAACTAATTATTTGAGCCATAAAGCTGCTTGAGTCATTTTTAGTCATTGCGTTGTAATGACAAAGTTGCAAAATTGGATATAACTTTACAAAGAAAAGGTCAGAAAAAAAAAAATTATTGCAACTTTTTACAATTCTGACATTTTTCTCAGAATTGCGTAATATAAACTAACAATTGCGAGTATAAAGTCACAATTGGGAGATATAAAGTCACAATTGCGAGATTCTGACTTTCTAACTCGCAATTGCGAGTTTATATCACACAATTCTGACTTTGTATCTCGCAACTGTGACTTTATTGCCCGGTTTCACAGACAGGATTTAGCCTAAATCAGGATTAGGCCTTATTTCAATTAAGGCATTTATGTACTTTTATAAATGTTCACTAGAAAAAATATATATTACTGGTGTGCATCTTGAGACAAAACGTGACACTGACATATTTTAAGATATTTAGATGCAAATTACTTCTAGTTAAAACAGCTCAAAAATACATTTTAGTCTAGGACTAACTAAAGCCTTGTCTGTGAAACCGGGGGTATATTTCACAACTGTGACTTTATATCTCGCAACTGTGACTTTATATCTCGCAAATGTGACTTTGCCTTTATATCTCGCAACTGTGATTTTATATCTCGCAATTCTGTGAAAAAAGTCACACTTTCACACTACACCTCCATTTTACCAGGTGCATTTTTCTTTTTTTAAGAAAAGAGTGGAAATCAATGTCGTAGTACTCAACATTATACCACAAATGTTGTCGTTTAAGCTTAATTTGTACTTAAGTTGTTTGTCTCTATTGTATCCTAACGTTGCGTCGCTCTAAGCAGGCTTCCGTCAGCGTCGAGCTCACAGGGGTAGTTCGCTCCATATGTTTACTTCTCTCAGGTGTTTCTTCTCCTTTCCACTATTTTGCAGCCTCTGATTCCGGCAGCTTCAAAGATGAGCAAAGTAAACACAAATGCAAACTTCTCTCTTCGCATTAGCGCATCACAACAAGAAGTGGCGAGGGTTTCTGACAGAATCTTCTCTGTCTTTATCGCAAGAGATATCAAACAGTCAGACTAGTTCTGAGGCAGCAGTTAGTTAGGCTGATGCCGTTCCAGACAGCTGTCATGGAAACAGATGTCTGTTCGGTTACAAGCTGCAGCTTTGCTCCCGTGGTAACGGCTTGCCGGTGCCTTTGATTGTGACTCGCTGTGCCTGCTCCGAATGTGTTTTCCATTGAAGTCCCTGCACAAAGAGGCCTCATCGTGTGATTGTCGGATTCATTAGTGGAAATTCCCCTACACTTCCTTCCAGATTTGAGGGCCCGAGTCAGCTGTGACATGGTTTTTGAAGAGAGCAGAGACCAGATGTGCTGAAATGATGGGGTGTTTTTGTGTGCCTCCTCCTTCCCTTAATCTCCAACAAATTATCACCGTGTTTGATTATCAAACAGCCTTCAGATGAGATCTAAATGATAGCAGTTGGAACAACTAAATTCCATAAATATTACAAAACGAGCTAATCTACATTCCCCATTAGACTTGAGGACAGTTTCCAGAACACGTCTGAGAATCTGCCATACAAGGTAGGCTGAAGAAACCTAAAGCTGTGAAAGGTTACAAGCACTAAATCCTCCTTGTTTTCACCAGGCAAGGACAGTCTGTGTCTCCTGACCTATAACTGTTGACCGCACATCCCGCTCTGAAGGTCTTGGATCTCAGCGGGAATTCAGAGGAGCAGGGCCCTGCAAGCGAAGGTCAGGACGGACCGCACTGAGGCCTAGTGTTGAGATTCTCACCTCAGTTTATTTCATGAAAGAGAAGATGCCTCCACTCCTTTTCAGCCTACTGTGCAGCTTATCTGTATTTAAGACAAGACTCAAGGGTTCTGTCTAGACGCAGGCTTAAAGCACAGAATCGGACAGTACAGTTATAAAGCTTGAGAAAAATAACCCTGAAACCCTGTCTGGGTTCAGCTGAAGAGAATAAGCCATACAGCCTTGGAACAATGTGAGGATAAATAAAATTAATGTCATTATGAATAAATAAATGCAAAACATTCCTTAATTTTAGGAATCCTTCTGCACAAAACAATTCGATAGGTTTAAATGCTTATTTTTATTAAAGCAAATTTGATGTAATGGGATGAAGTTATCCTCAGGTATCAGAGAAAATACTCAAAACAATTTTAATTAGAATAACCATCATGTACTTCGAGTAACCCAAGTGAAGATGGGGAAAAACTCACTAATAACACAAGCTTGTTTTTTGTAAAGATAAGATCTAGTATTCCACTCCATCAAGTGTTCAGCATGATCTGCAGCGACACCTGGTGTTCGTGTTGAGGCATTTCAGCACTAGTGCATTTTGAAGCAACCACCATTTGTCAACTGAAAACACATTTGAGAAAATAAGAGCGAGATGACAAAGTCGAAGATAAAGATCAATAATACATTACCGTCGCACAATATTAGTCATGTTGGAAACTAATGGCGGCACACTCCCTGCAATTATTTTTGTCACTTGTAATGCACCCAAAAATGTCTAAAGCGCTTATAAGCAAAAAGAGTTTCTGAGATCGAAAAATAAGTACCAGGAATCAATCTCAGGAACATGACAATTTAATTGACAAAGCAATCAAAAACAAACATTTCAGATAGGCATTTCATCTTCAGAAAAGAAGAAAACTTGTTTCTAGTGTTGTTTGCAACATTACAACACTAACGCAACAAGACCATAAAAAGAAAAAGTGCATTAGCCATCAAGGATAAACAAACTATAGCTACATCCTTGGCACCTAAAAGACAAATCGTTATTATAAAATGAATGTCACAAGAGTGTGCTAACATAGGGGCTTTGCTGCTCCCTCCCTGGACAGTCTGTCTGCCTCCTCATTTCCAGTATACCCAGCATGACCTGGTATGTGCATCTAGAAATGAAGAATAAGAGAAATAGTACATTTCTTAATTTTGCAGTAATTTCACTGGCTATGCCATACATTTGCTTTATTGCTCATTGTATAATGCTAAGCACCCCTGACAACACTGGAAAGCGTGAAGAAGTGCTGTGATGTGAAGGCACAGTCCTAAAAAAAAATTGTACCACAGCAAAAATTATATGCCACAAAATCAATTGTTCTTTCAAAAATGCAAATATGTAAATTAAATTAAAACAAATAGCATGTAGCCTGTTGGTATCCCTCAATTGAAGTTTTGGCATAATCTTCAATAGGTGAAGATTAGATTTAATACATATATTGATTTAATGTTGTTGGAGTTAGACTCTAATTTATTATTTTTACGGTAACACTTTACAATAAGCTTCATTAGTTATTGTATTAACTAACTTAAACCAACCATTAGCGATACATTTGTTACTGTATTTACTAATCTTCATTAATGTTAATGAAAATACAGTCGTTCATTGTTTGTTCACAGTGCATTAACTAATGTTAACAGGATTTTAATAATGTATTAGTAAATGCTGAAATCAACAAAGATGAATAAATGCTGTATAAGTGCAGTTCATCATTAGTTCATGTTAACTAATGAACCTTATTGTAAAGTGTTAGCATTTTTCTTTAATCTGACACTGTGTTTATGTTTGACTGTAGAGTGCTACTAAAAATATCCAGGAAATATCCTAGACATAACCAGCAGGTTTAACATCAATACCTTTCCGAGAAAAACATTTTGATCAAGAAGTACAGTACATTGGACTGTTCACTATCATAACCACGTTATCACAGACACATCTATATTGAGAGGAAGTTAAATAGAATTTTCAGACAATATGGATATGAATCACAGCATTCGTATGAGGTAAGCTGCTCTGATCTTCCTTTCCATCCTTAATCATCTGAGATGTCAGCTTTAACTAAAATTATGCAAAGACATGCAAGATATCTCTCATTGTGTGTTCATAAAAATTGATGGAAAGAAAAAGCCTACAGCTGCACATTTACATTCAAAAAGAATGTTTATACACTAATGTTGGGACATCATGTTTGAAATGCACAAGTTGTATAGCACATGCCATATTGTACAATACTGTGAGAGCAGATAAAACATACCCATACGACCTCAAGTTCTGCATTTAGTTTATCCAGCTTTTCAAAGTCTTCCTTGTTGACTATGGCCCCACCATTTTTAAGTCTCCAGCCATTAGACTTCCAAGTCTTTACCCAACTTGTAACGCCTTTGGAAAGAATAAAATCATTTAACAGAATATATATATTATACATATATATATATATATATACTATAAATAGTAGCAGTAAATAAAAAAATTGTACTATAGTGATCATGACCAGAGCAGACACTTTCACATTTTTGAAGAGAAAAGTAGGAGTGCATACCATTAATGGTGAACTTGCTGTCCGTGTATAGCACAATCTTTTTAAAATTCCTTTCTCTGGCCTGCTCGAGTGCCTTGCAAGCAGCCTGTGATGAAATGTTTAATGATACAATTCTCAATAACAAGGTTTAAAGAAAGAACTTCATTTGAGCAGCTCACAATTCTTACCTGTAATTCTGCTCTTTGGTTGGTCTGCCTCCCTGGAAGCCTCTCAGCCACATTACTGAGAAATTAAAAAGTTAAAAAAATTAGGCTAAATAAAAAATTTTTTTTACCTTTTTTATAAAACTGTAATTTACATATATTTATATTGCAGTCAGTGAAAATTATGAGCTATAATTATTAGTTGAACACTGGATATTGTTCTCTGAAGTTTTACTAAAGTTTTTCTGGAATGCCGTTAATCACAGATGACTTACAGTGGATGATCACGACCCCAATATACACCAATTCCAGCACGCGCTCCTTGTCTCCCATTGGATGAGCAACAGCCATCAGTGTACACCACTACAGCATCACCTGAAAAAAAAAAAAAAGCTCATTTAATTTTACTGTTGGAAATTTTTTAAATCATTAATATTGGTCTACTAATTCTGTTTTGGATTAAATTTAAAATTTCCATTATCTCCAATAAGGCTATAGTACACAATAGTTACCCATATATGTAAATCCATCACTACTGGCTGCAGCCGTCTTTGGCAGTGGGACCTCAATGAGTTTCACTCGTTTCGGACAGGACGGTCCCTCATCTTCAGAGTGCTCATAAGTTCTTTTATTTCCAAGGGGTACAGCCATTGAGCCATCAGGCCCGTTTCTAGGAGGCAGGACCTCATAGTCATGTTCTTAAATGCAAAAAAAATAATGTCAATCATTTGCTTTCTAGTATGTTTTACATGGATAGGCATTTATCTCTGTAGTACAAAGTGACATGATACTGTTTTGCATCTACAATCATTTTAAACATATTTTAGCAATTCCTCATAATTATGACAAAAGCAGATTTTATGACCTCATATTTATTAAGAGACCAAATGGAACATTTCAATAGTTATTCCATTTAATAAACTAGTGAAGGCAATAAAGGTTATTAAATTGGTAAAGGAAAAAAAAGAAAAGAAATTGTGACCAGTTATAAGAGATCACACAGGAATGAGTGGGGTAAGCTGTGCCACTACTTTACATCAGTTGTCCTACAGGTAAAAATAAATTCTGACAAGTTTAATTCTTTATGTCTCAGGATGCCTGCTATCAACTGAAATTCTACATTATAAGCAATAGAAATTTGATCCCGTGACACAAGTTTAGAGGTAATTGGTCTTATCAAGGGGCATTGGGCAAGGTTTTACATTTCATATAAAAATTAACATATGAGGGCAAAAAAAACACCTATGTATCAATATGAGAAATATGTGTATTGTTCAAACTGCTGCATGGGACCTTTATTATGCATGTGCTGGAGGCAGCCGTGTTGTTGTGGGTGTGGCTGTGTGGAAATCGGAAGTAAAGCTGAGTTCATGGCAAGTGGTGCTTTATAGTATATACAGAATATTGAAACAATATACAAATCCATAAGAAAGCAATAAAAAAATTTATATTTAGAATATATTAATGAAATATATATGTATATATATATATATATATATATATATATATATATATTGTTTTATTAATATATTCAAAATATATATAATATTAAATATATTAATGAAATATATATATAATATATATAATATATATATATTAAATATATTAATGAAATTTTATTTATTTATATAATATTAAATATATTAATGAAATTTTATATATATATATATATATATATATATATATATATATATATATATATAAATATATAAATGTAATGGCATTTTCCATTTACCAACATGCTTGATAAACATTTTTAGATCTGCATAAATATAACCAGCATATAACTAACATTTGACTTGCTATGAATAATATTGACATGTACCAAAAATAAATAAATACAATAAATAAAAAAAATAGCTTTGGTATGCTATGCTCTCTCTCAATATATGCTCACATAAAAATAAAGGCACATCTTACCCCTCTCCTGTATATTTCCCTTCAACACCTGAAATCTTGATGCATCATTATGTCAATTTTTTATGAGGGGTGTGTACAGTATTTTTGACATTACCATTTGGTCTCTCACACGATGGTGCCGCAGATTGGCTGTTCACAAAGGCCCAAGCATCGTTTTCAGAGGCAAACTTCTTATAACTCGCAGAGGGAAACTTATCCACCTGATGTTTACATTCCTCCCTTTAGGAGAGAAATAATACGTGGTCATGCAATGCAGCGCAACAAGCGCTCACAAATAAATTATCCATTGTTTCCTGTTCACCATGTTTGGTATACTCCTGGTTTAACTCCTTTCCTCACAGCGTAGAAAAACGTTCCTTTCTTGCCCATCTCTTCTGCGGCGTTACAGAGAGTCCTGCGTAGAACATTGAAAACCCCAGGCAATCTCAACATAGTCTCTGCTCATAACAGAAGAAACTTCGCAATATCCCTCAGTCGTGGCATTTGAAATGACAATAACCATAAAAATAACCTGGCAAATTGCGAAAAAGGGTTTCACAAAATGCTTACAGATTCAACTTTGGCTAGCAAAACATTCACAGCAATTATACACACGATCACAGCCGGCTGACCAAACTCTTTTCAGATTCGCAGCTGCTTCTTCCGTGATTGTTTTTACCCTCAATCCAGTTCGTAGTGCCTTACCGCCACCAACTGGAGTGGAGTATGGTGGACGTGTTGCATAGGGGAAGGAGACAACACTGAGATAAAAGTTCTATTGTGATCAGTCAATTGGCTGACACTGCTTTATTTAAAAAAAAAAAAAAAATGCTGATCAGGTTCCAAAAGCACTCCAAATTATTAAATTTTTTTCTAATGCATCGGGATTATGTCTCAATCTAAGTAAATGTGAAATAATGAACACTTGAACACACAATTGAACACTTGATCCCCTCATAAAAAAAAAAAAAAAAACCTATCCTTCCCTTTTCCCTTCCTACTCTAGCTTATGGTACTGAGCAATGTATGAAACTTGTGTTGTGAGCACTTCCTGTGTTATTTGCCAGTTCATGAAGAATCGCTTGTTTGTTTTCCTCACTTGTAAGTCGCTTTGGATAAAAGCGTCTGCTAAATGAAAAAATATAAAAAATAAAAAAATAATGACATTGAAAGAATCCCCTCTTACACAAATCTGCAGTGTGCCAATTAAATCTAGGGTTAAATATTTTGGGATCGTAATTACCAAAGATAAAGAGGTGTGGGAAACGTTAAATATTTCTAATAGAATTGCTGAATGTAAGACCAGATTGGATAGCTGGATGCAGAGAGACATTTCTGTATTTGGTCGAATTTTATTGACTAAAGTAGAGTCTTTGTCTAGATGCATTTACCCTGCAGGTTCCCTTCCTATTTCTGATAAGAATATTAAGATAATCAATCAGATGAACTTCAATTATTTTTGGAAAAGAAAAGCTCATTATGTTAAAAAAGCGACAACAGTGAAAGATTATATAGAAGGGGGTTTACAGGCCATAGATTTTGATTGCATGAATGGAACTTTCAAGGTTAATTGGCTTAAAAGCATTCTAATAAATGACAATAGTTTCTGGTTCTGCGTTCCTAGGAATATCTTTAAAAGTGTTGGTGGTATAGAATTTTTATTATGTTGTGATTTCTCAATACAGAAACTCCCTCTTAAACTGTCAGACTTTCATAAGCAGGTTCTCTTATACTGGAAGTTGATTTATAAACACAATTTTTCCCCTCACAATTCAACAATTTGGAATAATAGGTACATTTTATTTAGGAATAAGTCACTTTTTTGAGAGAATGGTGGGAGAGAGGTGTCTGGTCTGTTGTTCACTTGTTGGATAAGGAAGGTTGCTTTATGAACCATAAAACTTTTTGTGAAAAATATAACCTTTATTGTAATTACAAGCCATTTAAAATGGTGTTGAACTGCATTCCAAAGGCCTTGGTACAGATGGTTATTTATACAGTGCCCATTGTAACTGAAGCTCTGCATTTACTGTCTTTAAAAATCAATGGGCAAGATTTTGTCACAAGTAGCTTGCCAAATAAATTAATCAGAATTTTATTAACCCAAGAAAAATTCCCAAATCAAGCCAGTCGAAATAATGTTAATCAAATTTTTCCCAAGAGCTCCATTCATAAATTAAGAACTTGGTATCTTTCCTTTCCTATACCTCCCAAAGCCAAGGAAGTTCATTTTAAATTTTTTAATGATATCTACCCATCTTCAGAATTCCTTAGGCATAGATTTAATATTGACCACAATAATTGTATTTTCTGTGATTGTGACATTGAAACAACTGCACATTTATTTTTTGACTGTAAATTCAGTAGAGCTTTTCGGATATGTATGAGTGGCTTAAAGTTTCTGTTAATGTGAATTCTCAATTTTCTAAAAATGATATATTTTTTGGTATACTAATGGAAGATATAAATATTCAATTTTTACTAAATAATGTTTTAATTTTGGGGAAAAAAAAATTGCATTCACAAATGTAAGTGCCTTAAAGCAAAACCATTGTTTTCTGTTTTTCAAAAAGAATTTTGGTTGTACTGTAAATCTCTAAGGATGTTAAAATGCATTAAAGGAAAACATCTATTTACTTTATTGAGGAAATTTAAATTAGTAGACCCTGCTGTGTAAATTTTTCTTTTTTTTCTTTTTTTTAATTATATTGTTGTGCTCTGTTCTTTTAGATTCTTTTGTATCTTAATACTGCCTCATTGTACTTGTTTCCTTTTGTAATAAAAAAAAACACTGAGATAAAAGTAAATCCAAAAAGTATTAAAAAAAACAACAACAGAAACATTGAGTCATGCGGCCTTGATCGAATTTGTTAAGATAAATTTAATTTAGTGAGTCGAAAACATACAGTGGTGTTCTGAACAAAAGACTCTTATGAGTCGATTCACAAACACACGGCGCTACCACAGCGCAGTCCGATTCCAGAACAAATGACTCGTATGAACCGGATCTTTTTAGTGAACAATCTAGGTTGTTCATTGATTCCCAAAGAGGAAATGAAGTGGCACTCGCGCGCTTTTTTTTTTTAAATAAGTTTTTAGATCACAATGGAACTCCATTTGAGTGGAAAACTGTAAAGCATATGATTAGATATGCGTTTTTATGCGTTTTTAATCTTCATAGATAGCAAATCAGTATTTGCAAAAAAAGAAAACGTGTTTTGTAATGCCTAGCCAGAATCCCGGAAACTATTTATTTATAACATTGTATCATGTTGTATCATGTATTCTTCACTTAATAAATTTAATCAAATCTTGTGCCTTTTCCTTTACACAACATGATAAAAATAAGAACTGGCGCCCTCTGCGTTCGAGATAATAATTACATTTCCCGTCATGCAACACACCAACGCGCTTTTACCGGCCTCTCGCGAGATTACGGCCTCTTCCCAGGCCGTCGTTGAAAGAGGTGAGTCTACTGAATGTGCACAGCTAATGGGTTATCAAGTTAAAATGTAGAAAATAAGTCATATTTACTTTTATTCACGAGCTTTATATGATGTTTTCACGGGGATACGTTAGATGCGAGTATATTAGAAAATGGATGGCTATTTTAGAAATAGGAATTTACAAATTGAAGATGTGCTAGCAGATGTGCCTGTACTACAGTAATGCTTGGGCCCATGTGCTGCTCTAAGATGCCTGAAAATGGCAATAGTAAGCAAAAAACTATCTCGAAGACCTGTATTTGATATAGAATTAAGCCTGTAATGTTAATAGTAACTCTGCTAGCTAATCAATGCTAACGGCATGCTAAGGACGTACTTAGCAGAAATCGCTTTCTTAACGGTAGCTGGCGATTAACTTTGGAACAGCTGAAGTTACCGAGTCATTTGGGTTAAATTATTAAATGGTTCACTCTGGTATAACGTGATTGATTCTGTGTAGTTTGTCACCTTGCTTACCTGTACAGACGAATCAAGTTGTATGTCACGTTTGAAGCAGTCTTCACCCGATAATAAATTGTCTTTATGTACTTTAATGTTATTCCAAACCCACGTGACCATCACTTTCATTGATTCACTTATAAACCTCCATTAAAGTAAATGGAGATTGAGGCTGTCAGTTTGCAGCATTCTGCCTAATCTCATTTTGAATACAACAGAGTGTGAAATGGTTAAGATTTGGAACAACGTGAGGATTATTGAATGACAGTGATCTATTACATTAATAGTTACTGTAGTGTTTTTATTCTAAGTCTGTTTGTGTTTCAGACACAGGCCATGTTCAGTACCAGCGCGAAAATAGTGAAGCCGAATGGCGAAAAGCCAGATGAGTTCGAGTCTGGCATTTCCCAGGTATAATTTATCAGCCATTGATGACTTTTTGAAATGGGATCTACATGCATCTGTAGCCTCTCCGATAGTTTTTTGCGATAAACTTTTGTCTGTGTCATGCAGGCTCTTCTTGAGCTGGAGATGAACTCAGACTTGAAGGCTCAGCTGAGGGAACTCCACATCACTGCTGCTAAGGTAAAAGCCCTGTCATTTCATTCATTTTAGATGATTGCCACTTCACCAGTTCATTCACAGCAGCATCACTGCAACGATTAGTTATTTGAACTGATAATCGACAGAACCAACGTGGACATCCTGTGAGATGGCTCTCATATGGCTCTGTCCGTGTGGCGTAAGGGAGCGCAGCACTTCGGTGCAATGACGTACAGTCCCATTCCACGACGTTGGATAGCAAGCTTGTTCCCGGCCTTTGGCTGGTGAGGACGGCGTCCTGTATATTCCTACATCTTCCCAGAGCCCTTTGGGCCGTTACTGGGGAGGTAAACCATGCAGTGCACAAGCCTTCCACTGTAAAATGTGGGGCTTGTTGAATACTAGGTTTTGTCATTCATAGATTTATGTGTTAAATTTGTGCTCTTCATTCTTTCGCTCTTACAGGAAATTGAGGTTGGTGGTAGCAGGAAAGCCATCATCATCTTTGTTCCTGTGCCTCAGTTGAAATCCTTCCAGAAGATCCAGGTGAGGCTCGTGCGTGAGCTGGAGAAGAAATTCAGCGGCAAGCATGTGGTGTTCATCGCACAGGTAAGACTTGTCCTCTCTGAGCATCTGTGTTTTTAATGTAGAATGGTTGTCAGGTGAGCTCTACTTCTGTATTTTGTTGCTGCTAAACTGTCGCTAGTGTTTAGTGCAGTGCTTTTTATTTGTCCTTTTGAGGTGGAATTTTAATGACGTTATGAAATTGATTCTACTTTTTTCAATTTGGCTCTTTTTCTTGAACTGTCTATTCAAGACTTTTAAAATATGCAAAGAAGGACAAAAGAGATCCTAAATGGTACAGCATATCAATTAATGTCTAAACACCAACACATCCCTCTTCTACCCAAAGTATCAATTACATTGTAAAAAGGGAAGGAATAAATGATCATTCCAATACTGGCAATCAGCATGAATATGTACAATGAACAGACATGGACTAAAAGCCATACAACTTTCAATGGCACATTTGTGGCTATTAGTCCAAGTCCGTTCAATTTGAGGCCATGGTTTATGCTGCTGTGCTCCTACACATTGAAACTTACTTTCAAATGCTCTGATTTAAATTGTGAATACCTGTGAAATTTGACTGTAGAATTTAAATACAGAAGACATTGATTTGGACCACTTAAATTTGAATTGTGCTTTCCTGCAAAATTTGACTGGGCAACTCAAATTCTTTTAATTGTCCAATCCAGTGCTCTCTAGAGTTCATGTAATTTGTCCAGTCACATTTCACAGGTGTGCAATATTGAAGTAAATTTGTCCAAATCAATGTTACGTAGGTTTAAAATGTCCACCTGTAACTGACTACCATTCATATCTGTTTGGATCTTTTAAAAAGGGTAACAAACCCTTTATTTTCTGTCAAACATCCTGTGTCCATTGGACTGTTGGCACAGGCTCAGATACCACTCGTCAAGTCATGGGCTCGTTAAACTTTTTAACATGAATTTTAGCCTTAGTTTGATTTACCAACGTGGACATCCTGTGAGATGGCTCTCATGTGGCTCTGTCCGTGTGGCGTAAGGGAGCGCAGCACTTCGGTGCAATGACGTACAGTCCCGTTCCATGACGTTGGATAGCAAGCTTGTTCCCGGCCTTTGGCTGGTGTGGACAGCGTCCTGTATATTCCTACATCTTCCCAGAGCCTTTTGGGCCGTTACTGGGGAGGTAAACCATGCAGTGCACATTCCATTTAGAGTCAAGAAGTGTTTTTTTTTTTTTTTTTTCTTAATTAGCTTGTTGACAACCAAATTAAGTCTTAATCTTGATTAATCTTGTTTTCCAGAGAAGAATCCTGCCTAAACCCACAAGGAAAAGCCGCACAAAAAACAAGCAGAAGCGTCCCAGGAGGTAAATGTCGTCTTGTTGCATTTTGGAAGGTGTGTTTGTAAAGTCAGGGTTAGTAGTGCTTGCTTATTTTTATTTTTTTGCGTACCATACCAATGTTGTGCTGATTGGCCTGTTAGCATATCACAAACCAACGTGGACATCCTGTGAGATGGCTCTCATGTGGCTCTGTCCGTGTGGCGTAAGGGAGCATAGCACTTCGGTGCCATGATGTATAGTCCCGTTCCATGACGTTGGATAGCAAGCTTGTCCCCGGCCTCTGGCTGGTGAGGACAGCGTCCTGTATATTCCTACATCTTCCCAGAGCCCTTTGGGCCATTATTGGGGAGGTAAACCATGCAGTGCACATTCAAAACTGTTATGTAGTATGTTTCACATTTTTAGATGACATAAACCTATTGTTTAGTGAATGAATGCTGAACTTGTCCACTTAATCTGTGTTCTCCTTCAGCCGAACTCTCACTAACGTGCATGATGCTATCCTTGAGGACCTGGTCTTTCCCAGCGAAATTGTTGGCAAAAGGATTCGCGTGAAACTGGACAGCAGCAGGCTCATCAAGGTCCACCTTGACAAGGCACAGCAAAACAATGTGGAACACAAAGTGAGTACTACTCGTAATAACTGTAATAACCCAACGTGGACATCCTGTGAGATGGCTCTCATGTGGCTCTGTCCGTGTGGCGTAAGGGAGCGCAGCGCTATGGTGCTATGACGTACAGTCCCATTCCACGACGTTGGATAATAAGCTTGTTCCCGGCCTCTGGCTGGTGAGGACGGCGTCCTGTATATTCCTACATCTTCCCAGAGCCCTTTGGGCCGTTACTGGGGAGGTAAACCATGCAGTGCACACTATTTAAATCAATTAGTATGCATTAGCTTTGTTTTTAGCTCTTTGAATTTCAATTTGAGTGATCACAGTTCCCTAATTGGTCTTGTCACTGAATAACCATCCCAAATATTTAAGCAAATTTGTGGTTCTTGTTTCAGGTTGAGACCTTCTCTGGTGTCTACAAGAAGCTCACAGGCAAGGATGTGATATTTGAATTCCCGGAGTTCCAACTGTAAAGTGCAGATGACAAAATAAATTTGTTTACTGTCATGTCCTCTGTCTGTTTTCCATTCTTTTATTTAGTCATTGAGTGACTTCTGGGTTTTTATGTGGTCATAAGACGCAAGTTCTTGAAAACATTGTCAGAAAAAGACAGTAAATAAGGATCGCTGTGGCTTTCTGTGCATTATAAGAGTCACGTGTTTTGACCCTGTAATGGAGGCCACAATGATGGGTATCTTTTTATAGTGCTCATCTTTCACAAGTCAGGATTAGGCCAGATATAAGGCAAGACCAGGCCATATGGTAGCCAAGGTCTCCAGATTTATATGACGATAACGTGTTGGTTAATGTCCTGTACTAGTATGAAATGTAAACCAGTATTAAGGTTAGTCAAATAAAAGATCATGTCATTTGTTCAGCCATTGTTGATGGCTTGTATTCTAGCTTAATGAGTCAACGGGTGGACATTTATGCTTTTATAAAACATTTTCATCCACCAAGTCATGCCAATTTGAAGGTTAATTTTCACTGGGATCAAAGCCATACTATGTTTAATTCTTAGACCACATGCACCACAGGATGTGTACTCTTTAATTTCTTGTAGGAGGCATGAGGTTTTTTCATCCAATTCTTTTGTAGTTGAGCCAGTAGAAATTGTGCTCAAGGACTGGAGTCCTTAGGGAAGACTATTTGAGGCTCTCGTGTACACAGTCCCCCCTCTCAATCTATTTTGAGCTGCGAAATTGTGGAAATGTTAATCGCATGTTAAACTAATATTCTTACTCTTACCCCCAGTTTCACAGATGAGGCTTAAGCTAGTCCTTGATTAAATTGCATGTTTGAGCTGTTAACTGAAAACCATTTGCACTGACCTCTTAAAAGGCTACTGCCATTGTTTTGTCTCAAGATGCACATCAGTAATGTTTTTTCTAGTGTAACATTTATAAAAGCTACTTAAATATACTAATTGAACTAAGGCCTAATTCTGGTTTAGTTTAAGCACTATCTGAAACCGGTCCTTAGTTAACTCTATCTTTGAGTTTTCAGATAGATATTTTCTTCCGGGGTTTCACACAGCACATGGCTCAACCCTGCTTCTGGAAGGCTACCAGGCAAACCCTGATCAAACACCTTAAATATCTAACCAAAGTTTTAAGGATTACAAAGAAAATTAATGCCTGGTTTCAAAGAGCGCTTAGATTAAGCCAGGGTCAGTTAAGTAAATGTTAAACTTGTTTAAAAGTCAGTGATCCATTGTGTTCTGTTTATTGTGGGGAGATTTCATAACTAGAACTACTGTTTCTCCGTTGCAGTGGTTTGCCAGAAAATATCGCAAACTACTTAGTATAAACGCTTAAACACTTCCTTTGGTGGTTGCAGAATGTTTTTATCGAGACCATACAAAATTGCTGCAAAGTAAGCAGTGTAATTAAGTGATAGTAAAGAAATATCCCACCATTTGTAGGTTGAAACTATGGAAGCCCGTTTCCGCCACTGAAAAAAAAAATGATTATTGCGACTTTTTATCTCACAATTCTGACTTTCATCCAGAATTTGGAGTTATAAAGTCAGAATTCTGGATGAATTCAGAATTGTGAGATACAAAGTCGCAATAATTTTTCAATCAGTGGCAGAAACGAACGGTGGCCCAGTAGTGCACAACACAACGAAATAAAGCCACAACACAACGGCAACAAGCCGCAACACAAAGGAAATTCTCTCGGTGCTCAGTAAAGTTAGAGTTCCTTGCCACTGTTCTAAGAGTCCAGAGTCATACAATACCATGATTAGTTTTAAGTATGTAAACATTGTATATTGATATGAAATATTAATTAAAAATCACATTTGTTCACAATAGCTTCATATTTATTCCTGTGAATGATTTGATGCGCCACCACGGCGCATGATGAAGAGAACGTCTGCCAGTTGGTTAAAACGAATAATTTGTATGAATTACAATGACTTTGTTTTAACATTTAAAAACAGACATATTCAAATTCCAAAGCTTGTTAGTTGCTGTTGGTCAATACCTCCCTTCATGTAGCCTACTTACAATAAACAATTATTTACAATTTTTGTTATTTACAACAATTATTTCTTGTGAATTATTACTTACAAGAAAAAAAATCACTGTAATTCTCCAAAAGGTTTTTTGTTTTTGTTGTTGACCAGACTGACTTACTACAGGTAAAATTGTGGCAAAACCTCCTTTTATGTACACTACACAATTAGTTTATATATATATATATATGTATAATTTATTTATTTTTGGTGTAATTCACTTAAAGGGTTTTTTTCACGTTCCAATGCTTGTAGTTTCCTATTAGTACGACTGACTTACTGCAGGTGAAACAATACCTCCCTGTATGTATTGTCAAAATAGTACATATGATTAGTATGATTTTAAATGTTAAAAGTAATTTTAATTAATACACATTATTCGCTTTAACCACCCTTACAAAAAATTACTGCAGTTTTTTAGAAGTAATACTGCAGTTTTTGTTACATATAGAAAAATGCAGTTTTTTGGACACGAAAAAACTGCAGTATTGCAGTATAACCTCAAATTTCTGTAGTTTTACTGGAGTACAACTACTGCAATACATCTAAAGTACTAGTAAAATAAAACTGCAATACAACTGCAGTTATACTGTTTTTATACTTCATGCAACTTTCAGTTGTACTTCATTTTACTGCAGCTGTACTTATACTACAGTTTTACTGCTGTTGAACTTCAATGTACTACAGTTGTACTGTGACTATACTTCATTATACTGCAAATTTGAATTAAACTGCAGTTAAACTACTTGGTACTGCAGTTTTACTGCTGTTGAACTTCAATGTACTGCAGTTGTACTGTGACTATACTTCATTATACTGCAAATTTGAATTAAACTGCAGTTAAACTACTTGGTACTGCAGTTTTACTGCTGTTGAACTTCAATGTACTGCAGTTGTACTGTGACTATACTTCATTATACTGCAAATTTGAATTAAACTGCAGTTAAACTACTTGGAACTGCAGTTTTACTGCTGTTGAACTTCAATGTACTGCAGTTGTACTGTGACTATACTTCATTATACTGCAAATTTGAATTAAACTGCAGTTAAACTACTTGGTACTGCAGTTTTACTGCTGTTGAACTTCAATGTACTGCAGTTGTACTGTGACTATACTTCATTATACTGCAAATTTGAATTAAACTGCAGTTAAACTACTTGGTACTGCAGTTTTACTGCTGTTGAACTTCAATGTACTGCAGTTGTACTGTGACTATACTTCATTATACTGCAAATTTGAATTAAACTGCAGTTAAACTACTTGGTACTTGAACTTCAATGTACTGCAGTTGTACTGTGACTATACTTCATTATACTGCAAATTTGAATTAAACTGCAGTTAAACTACTTGGAACTGCAGTATACTGCAAATTTGAATTAAACTGCAGTTAAACTACTTGGAACTGCAGTTTTACTGCTGTTGAACTTCAATGTACTGCAGTTGTACTGTGACTATACTTCATTATACTGCAAATTTGAATTAAACTGCAGTTAAACTACTTGGAACTGCAGTTTTACTGCTGTTGAACTTCAATGTACTGCAGTTGTACTGTGACTATACTTCATTATACTGCAAATTTGAATTAAACTGCAGTTAAACTACTTGGTACTGCAGTTTTACTGCTGTTGAACTTCAATGTACTGCAGTTGTACTGTGACTATACTTCATTATACTGCAAATTTGAATTAAACTGCAGTTAAACTACTTGGTACTGCAGTTTTATTGCAGTTCTACTTCAATATACTGCAGTTCTTTTTTGTAAGGGCACTTAGTGGAATTGGCAGAAGTTCCCTTCATCAGGCACCGTGGTGGCGTGTCGAATCATTCACAGGTATAAATACGAAGCTATTGTGCACAAATGTGATTTTTAATTAATATTTCATGTCGATATACAATGTTTACATACTTAAAACTAATCATGGTAAGACTCTGGACTCTTAGAACAGTGGCAAGGAAGTCTTAACTTTGCTGAGCACCCAGAGCATTTCCGTTGTGTTGCGGCTTGTTTCTGTTGCGGATTTATTTCGTTGTGTTGTGAACTTATGTTTGCTTTTTAAATTTCGTTGGGTTGTGCACTACTGGGCCTCCGTAGGTTTCCATATAAAACCGATTAAATACAAGAAAAGAAACTCAAGAAGCTAATAGTTAATGTTCAACAGAGGGTGCTGTTTTCCCACAGTGACTACATTACTGACGTGGTTGGGTATTGAAGTTCATAATAATAATGTAGTGTAAAGGTCAGAAAAATAGTTGGCCAGAAATTCAGCATGTAAACTTCTCATTTTTATTCTTTCTAACACGTTACTACAACAAACGACCCCGTGACTGTGTTTCACACAGAGTCATGTAATTCTATGTGACAGTTGTTGATCAAGATCGTGGACTTCGCTCTGTTAAAGAGTTTGTTTTGGAGATTGCAGTTAAAGATTATAGTTAGTCAGCCTACTATATCGCAGAGAGTTAGAGCTTCTCTCTCGGGTTATTGGAATATTAAACAAGAACTAAATTAATAAAAAAAAAATTGCTTAAATCTAATTAGCATAAACATGGCAAATCGACCTGTACAGAAGGCGAGCAGCAGTCAGCCACATTTCCTGCAGTTCAACAACCTCGCATGTGAAACAGCTGGAGGAAAGGTGAAGTTTAAATATAATATTCAATGCCATATCACTTTATGAGATTTTAAATACGATGATGTTCTTTGTTACATTGCATTTAGTCATCAAGTGCTAACATTTCCATTAAAGGTGATTTTTGCCACAGACGAGTGGTTTGCTCCTGGCAGAAATCTTTTGAAGGTAAAGCCCTTTGCTTGTACTCTGATAATACTCATGCATTCAAACTTCTCTTGAATTATCCGATATTAATTATGTTGTTCTAAAATGACCTGAAGCGAGATCCTCCAGAATTCATAGCCTCTGCGTTTACAGAATATGGGAAATGGATGGATGGCTGGGAAACCAGGAGGAAAAGAATTCCAGGTATTAGTCCATTCTCACAAATCAAAGCGAGATCACGGTAAAACTGTGAAATAGGGCTCTGCGTGTTCCTCATTTCTCTCTAATGAGCTCGAGTTCCATTGAGCCTGGATGAGTTAGAGCAGAATAGCTGCAGGCTACATCCTTCTCCCATCCATCCGGTCTCTCTGAAGATCTGTAAAATGAACACATGTGAGAAAGATGTACCGCAATACTGAGACGCTTCCTCATCTGATCGGGCTTTCAGGGCATGTTTTGTAATCTCAAAGAGCTCTCTGTCTGTACTTACAACAGATTTGGTGATCTCATGAAAGATGCATGTGTCTCTCATCTTGTGTTAAAGGTCACGACTGGTGCATCGTGCAGTTAGGAGTTCCAGGAATTATTCATGGCTTTGATGTGGACACATCATTCTTCACGGGGAACTATGCCCCGTACGCCTCCATTCAAGCTGCATGTCTTGGTAGATATCTATGGCCACAGCCTTTAAGAAGCACAAGTATAAGGTTATCTCCGTTATTGCTAATGTAAGTCACTTCTAAATCAGATCAGATGCCATCGTTGACTCTGGAAGGAGATCGTACAGGCATGGCAGCTTCCCCAAGCCAGTTTGAAGCTGTGGCAAAGGTGTAAAATATTGTCTAGGGCACTACATCATGCGTAAAATCTAAAGTCTGTATTTCTGAGGGAGCAGCACTCAATCTGAATTTTTGTTGAACAGCTGAACTCAGACAGCTGGGAAGAGATTGTTCCGATTACAGAGCTGAAGCCGGGTTACTCTGATTCATGCCACAACTATCTGAGTGTCACCAATCCACACAGAGTTACCCATATCCGCCTCAACATATATCCAGGTAATACGCCCTCTGCAACATGTATCATTCGATGCAATTCTTTTAAAAATAATGACAAAAACAGAGAATGTGATCATTCATAATAAAAAAATGGCCCGGGGAGAGGTTACAGAGCGGAGCAACATCTAAGAGATCCATTTATTTTGTAAAATGAATACAAATGAAGGCTTGTAAAATGATAATAAAATATTAATGTTTTATTTATATACCTCCTTAAAACTGGAGAGTATGTGTTTTAACCACATTTTTTATGTGATGTTTTATTTACTTGTTTTTCTTAGCGGATGATTTCTTGCCCAAGGTGCCTACAGGAAAAGATACTTTCAACAAGGTGTTGAAAAAATTTGTAGCTTTGAATTAAAGCTGAAGTGTGTAATTTCTGTGCCACTAGCATCACCAAATAAAATTAAATATTAAAGCAAATATAAATGCCTACCAATGTTTGGCCAATGTTTGACTAAACATTACTTTAAAGTGTAACTTTTTCAGTAACCTTGGTTGCGTAAGTATTTTTTCCACAAGGATTTTAAAAAAAGTCTTTGTTAAGAGGCTAAGAGGGGAATCACAAAATGACAAACTTTGATAAATATATATATATATATATATATTTTTTTTTTTTTTTTTTTTTTTTTAAATAGTTAACCTTTTTTTAGAAAATGTAAAAATAAAGACTAATTAAAAAAATGAAAAATAAGCTCAAATAATGTTGACTGATGGCTTCAACAAATGCATACAGACAAAGCAATGTTTTTATAGCGTTTACACCTGGAAAATTATTATATTAAAATACATAGAAACAAGTTCCAAAAAAACAACTTGTTTGTTTAATGTTTGCAGATGGCGGAGTTGCAAGGCTGAAAGTTTATGGCATTGGGAAGAAAGACTGGTCCACTGTGTCTAGTCAAGACCTTGTGGATCTTGTTGCCCTGGTTAATGGAGGTGTATGTGTAGGCTACAGCGATGCTCACTACGGTCACCCCCGCAATATGATTGGTGAGTGATTCTTTGGACTGGCAAGTTGAGAAACATTTTAAAGAAGCATTTTGGTTTGTTTTTTTTTTCAGTTGAGACAAGAGAAACATCTAAATTGCAGACCGCTTTTACAGACAGCAATCTTTGCTGGACTGTTTCCCAGACTTCCTTTTTAATAACTTCCTGAGAGAGTTCTTCACATCACTTCCCAATAAATAAATGATGCTGTATTTAATAACTGTTTGGAGAAGATTATGGAATAACATGAGAGATTTTGAGATCTACATCATTACTTTGTGATTGTCTGAATGTGTGCTTCACTGTAGGTCTAGGAAGGGCTGACAATATGGGTGACGGGTGGGAGACAGCCAGACGCCTGGATCGGCCCAAAATTTTAACGGTAAAAGCCTTTTAAGAAACATCTTAGATATCAGTATCTCATAGAGACCCCATATATTGGTTTTCAGGTGGACGAGAAAGGCATATTGCAGGTTCCAGGCTGTGAGTGGGCTATTCTCAGACTGGGACATGCTGGCATCATAAGCAAAATTGAGCTAGACACCAACCATTTTAAAGGTACTAAAAATATTCATTGTTTTTAAGTTGTTCTAATTTTGTTGCATCTTATTGTCTAAATGTTTTGCATCTGAAATGACAGTATCTGGGAGTATGAGTAAGAAAGGTAGTTTTCAGATAAAGTTTAAAATAAAAAACAAGGTTTCGAATGCAAATTATAAAGTTAAATTGCAGGAAATATAGTGATATTGTAAGATGTATGCTAGAAATATATATTTTTGTGTTATGTATTAAATTGATCAAAAGTGACAGTACAAAAGAAATCTGTTCTTTTGAACTTTCCATGCATCAAATAATCCTGAAAGAAACGTATCACAGTTTCCACAAAACAATTAAGTTGTTCAACTGTTTTCAGCATTGATAATAGAAATGTTTCTTGAGAACCCAATCGTGTGGATCATGTGACACTGAAGACTGGAGCAATGATGCTGAAAATTCAGCTTTGCCATCACAGGAATAAATATTAAAATACAAAACATCTATTTCAAATGATAATAATATTATAATAATATAATATTTCACAATATTATTGTTTTGTCAGCAAAAGAGACCTAATTTTAAAAACAACAACAAAAAAATCTTACTGATCCCAAACTTTTGAAACTTTTGAACTCTGAGCTTGAATTGGGCCTTTTTTTGTCTTTAGGAAATTTTCCAGACTCTTGCAAGATCGAGGCCTGCAGTTTGACTCCAGATGAGGAGAACAATTTAATTCTTAACCAGTGGCGCTCTGACCAAATCCTCAAATGGAGAACTCTCCTTCCTCCTCAAAAAGTATGAATTGCCTAGCCTGTCATTTCATTTGACTTCATCTTCAACTTTATTTTTTGTTCTCTGTAAAAATGATCACAATCTTCCTCATCTAGCTGAAGGCACACCACAGGCATTTGTTTTCTGGAGAGTCAGTGGTGCATTGTGGGCCTGTGACTCATGTGCGATTGGTCATAGCTCCTGACGGAGGGGTCAGCAGACTCAGACTCTGGGGTCGACCTGTGTCAAGCAACTTGACTCGCCCTCAACAAATCTCCAAACTGTGATGCCATCATGTATTTTACAGAAGAATGAAGCTGTGATGTAAAATATTAACACTGTAATGTTAACAATTGTGGTAAAAACAATACTGTATACAAGTATATAGTACCATACACAAATACTATACTATACATTTACCTAATCGTGGTGCAGTATACAATTCAATTTTATTGTCAAAGCTAGTGTTTCATAAAACACCAATACAATTCTCTCGTAATAACTAATAAAATGAGACTTCACTAATTTTGTTTGCCTGGTATATTTCCAAATTTGACATTTTAGATATAAAAATACATAATGCATATCATATAATTCTGTCATGTGAATGTTTGCCCAGAGCACAGGCTGGCAGTAAGACAGTCTCAAGTTGACCAACATGGTTTGTATGTCCATAGACACCATAAGTACTCCACACAGATTTTACAGTAGCGTTGGAACTTACATTTTTCGTAGACGTTTGAAAAGTTCTGCCCACGAGCCACAAACAAACAGCTCTGGGATATGATAATTATTGTTATACATAAAATAATTAATCTAAAAGTACTAAAATAATCAGGAATAATACTACAACTAATAATACGTATTATTTATAATCATTATTTTTAACTGGTCTTTTTGCTACTTTCAACTTTTAACAAAAGTGCTATATTATAAAAGGAATGATTGTGTATATAGTTAAATTTAAAAAAGCTTAATGCCTGCTGTATCCTTCTTTGATGGGCAGTATTTTCTACAATATTTCTGACATTTTCCCCATACAGAAACATGCATCAACAGGTCTTTGATTTTACAAAAATATGTCTTGAGTCAAGAAACGAATTGGAGCTTATCTCTGTTCACATGAAAAGTTGCTGTCGACATATTCTTTTGAAGTTTCTTCTACTTTGTGCTTATCCTTCGGAACAGTTGGTTAAAAAAAGGTGGGATTTTGACATTCAATGACATGTTTCAAACTTGCTGGCATTTACTCTGTGCAATTGCACAGATAGCTTCTGCAGATGCAGAGATTTTCCAGTGAACTGTTTTTTTCCCCCAATCATTTTGTCATGTTTCTCCACAGATTAAGGCAGCGGTCCATAGCGGGACAAATTGTGTCGGCACGGTGGAGAAAGATTCTGCAGGAGTCAGGTGCTATCAGGTCAGGCCGTCTGTGCACTTATGATGCCCCAGCCATATAAAATATAGTCAGTTGACCCCATTCATGCAGAAGAAATGTCAATGTAAATTGTTCATACAAGCATTCTGATGCAATTTGTTGTATTGAATGCATAAGAATGATTTTACAAACTGTTCACATTCAGTGTGCTGGGCACATATATTCATTGAATCAGAGTGAGAAGAGATGTCGCTATTTTTTACAGAACAGTCAAATAAGAATGTATTAAGATTTTGGCATTGCATGACAAAGCCCATGCATATTGTGCTTATAGTTCTAGATGTCCTTGAACAGCCTGAGCATGTGGAGACCGACAGCACCAGACATCTCTCATTTCTCTGGAGTCAAACAGGCTGCATTGTGATTAATTACAGTATATTATGCTCACTCATGCAGACACATGAATACTCACTCACTCACACACTCTGGGCTCTTTGCTGGGGAGTAAGATAAGTGTTTGTTGGGCTGAGCTTAAATGACAGAGGAGGCTGAACTGCACACTCAGCACTTTGCTTTGAGAAAAGGTCAATGTGAAATATCTGATGTGTCTATATTAGTATGAAATATTACAGTTAAAAAAAGGTTTGTTTGTGCTCTTATGTTGCCCTTCAGGTGAGTTTTCTCAATTCATTCAAAACAGGTTTCATAATTCAGCAGAATTTCACAGACCAAAATTTAAATTCTGTCATCATTTATTCCCCCTCAAGGTGTACCTGTATAAATTTCTTAGCTCTGCTGAATACAAAGGAAGATATTTGGAAGAACGTCAGTAACCAAACATATCTTGCCTCCTACTACCATAGCAAGAAAAATTAATTCTATGGTAGTCAATGGGTGCCATCAACTGTCTGGTGACCAAAATTCTTAAAATATCTTCTTTTGTGTTCAACAGAAGAAAGAAACTCATACAGGTTTGGAACAACATGAGGGTAAGTGAGTGATTACACAATTTTCATATTTTGAAACTATCCTTTTAAATGTCTTAATTTAACTAAGGCCTATACTCCTGACTCAATCTGAGACCTGTCTATGAAACCAGCAGGGGCCATTTGCATAAACAGCCATTACGTGAAGACTAAATGTTTGGCCAAATCAAAGTTAGTCTATGATAATCAGATAATCTTACTTTTTGACATCAAATTAGACCAGCCTATTTAACTGACTTAAAAAAGTTGTGAACAGTGTTGCAGAAAAAAATAAATAAAAATGTGATGATTATTAAGACTAATCTTAGCAGTTTATGCAACTGGAATAAACTTTAAATTGCTCAGTTGTATCGTTTAACTATCATTTAGCTTTCGCCTAAAATGTCTAAAGAGAGGGGAAAGGAGTCTTAAATTAGATCTGGTAAAAATATGGATTGCATAGCTCAGATTGTTTATTGATGGAAGGATCTAAAGAGAAATATATTAAAATGAATATGTTGAATTGGAAGCTCAGATTTTTTTTATTAGGGTTTATCAGAATTTGTAAATGAAATAAATGTAAACTGAAATAAAATAAAATGTTTCTCATTTTAATTTAGTTTGACTTGATGAACTAAAATAACTAAAACTGACAATAAAACATTAGAAAAACTGTAGGGATACATGAAACATTACTAAAAGTGACAAAACATACAAAACAAATGATTAAAACATTAAGATTAAAATGAAAATGGAAAATATAAAAAATAATAACATTCAAAATGTTAATAAAAACGTATAATAGTATCTCAATGATACTAAAATAACACTGCTTCGTATCTTGGCGATCAGAGCGCGTTATGAGACATTGCTGAGATCTGGTTTGAAACACGATTATTAGATTAGTTTTCCGTTCCATTTGCTCTCAATTTAATCCCATTTCTGTCTAAGATAAACATTTGTGACTTTTCTTATGGGATGTAATGCATTTGAGAGGAAATGGAAAATAATTTAAGAGAATTAATGTATGTCTGAACTCTGAATAAATGTTGTGAGTTTCAGATATTTTTATGTTCAAAAAGATTTCAAATTCCTGTTATATGACTTACAAATAAGTTGCAAATGCATTTTAAGACTGATTGAACCACATGGCACTATACATAATATTATTATTTTGTTCTTCATTACTTGTGCCCATGTATAATTCCTCAGCAGAGCTATTTGACCCCACTCTCACCACATACTGTGCTCAGATAGTAAATTTCAGCCAGTGCTCACCAGCAGGGGGCGACAGAGGCCCAACAAACCTCTTCTGACCCCACAGATAATGTGAGACTTGTGTGCATCTGCTGTCTTTGCATGACCTCTGTTCTGTCTGTCACTGTTTGTGTCTCTCTGTGGCACGGAGTGTAATCCAGTGGCCCCAACAGACTGTAAATGTAGGACACTTCAAATCACACTGTCTCTCAATCACACTTAAAGTGAGGTGAACTATGGCCTGTTGTTGTATGGACAAGAAACTGCATAAAAATTATGTTGGCTTCAACAGAAATAAGACATGGAAATGCGCAAATAATGACAGAACTTTTACTGTTGAGTGAACTGTTCCTTTAACAAATTGCCCTTTGCTCTCATGCGGTGTTTTACCCCTAACCCTGAAGCTCTGTTAGCGCACATAGTCAGTGCACATTGATGAAGTGGTAAAAAGAAAAAAAAAAAGCAAATCTATAAATCTACTTCTCATCACCCTGAGGTAGAGAAACATTTCACCTAGATGCCCTGATCTGATATGAAACGCTCCATGAAATTCAGATTTGTAATACCAGCTCCCTTATACATACACACAAACACGCACACACAAATTCCCTTTCTGCCTCCACCTTGCCCTCCTCTCTTATTCGGCAGCCCTCTCCATCAATATCTGTCGGTTGGCTGCCAAAAAGAAGGATATGTTCAGGAATTAACTCTTTTTTTTCTATCCCTTCCCTTCCAGCGTGTTTGGATTTTCTCTGTTTGATCTGGACTGTTAAATAAGACGAATGCTATTAGAAATTCATGGCTGTGCCGTGGCATCAATAAATGATTAGTTTGCAGTGCTTGCCAGTGATTGATTGGCTGGGCAGGGGATGTATTGGAACCAGACTCATTCAATGCCACGGCGAGTCGCTGGGGAACGGCTTAGCTTATCAGTGCCTGAACAACTTAAAGTGGTGTTTGTTAAGAAAGGTAGAAAAAAGGGGAGCGAGAGAGAGAGAGAGAGAGAGCTAGGAATTAAAGACCGCTTGTAGTTAATTGCACGTACTTACTCAGCTCTGATAAATTTGATATCCATAAATGCATCTTTGCAAAAACCAATTTAAACCAGTAAATCCGATCATTGTCATGTAATATTAATGACTGTATATTATTCTTTATTATTATGATATACATATAAAATAATTATCGAAAATACAAGTATAGTAGTGTAGTGATTGCAAAGCTGAATTTTCAGCATCATTCATCCAGTCTTCAGTGTCACATGGTCCTTCAGATATCATTCTAATATGCTGATTTTTTGCTCAAGAAACACTTTTTTGTTATTATAAATGTTTAAAACAGTTCTGCTGTTTAATTTTTGGGGGTGCTTTTTCATGGTGCTTTTTTCTTTGATGCATAGAAAGTTAAAAAGAACAGCATTTATTTGAAATGTAACAATGCAAACATCTTTACTATCACTTTTGATCAATTTAATGCATCCTTGCGGCCCTAATCTTTTGATTGGTCAATAGCTGTGTTGGTCAACACTGCTATGACCACTTCACCCAACGGTTCTGTGTATCACTACACATCACCGTTAGCAACCACCCTTAGCAACGTAAACGGTTTTTTCTTAATTGATATTGTTCATTAAAGCTTACTGTATTATGTAGAAGAGTATCATGAGAAAGAGATTGAGTGAGAGTTTATTACCTGCATTCAGATTTAGCTTTTTCCTTCAGGTCAGTCCTATGTTCTTGATAAAAAAAAATCATGTCAGTTGTTCTGTGTTCACAACAATTCAGTCTTTTCAATGTAAAAGTCTTCGCTACTGACTGACACACTCATAAAGGCAGTCTTTGCTGCCATCTAATGGCGTAATAGTGTAACTTCTGTTGCTGTTCACGGTCAGGTACTATTTTTTCTGGTGGAAGGAAGGCATTTATTGATTTTACTTCATGAAAGAAGCACTGATACATATTTTTGGCTTTAGTACTTATATTGTGTGGTAACCAACAAATGCGAGACAAATGCTGTATCTTGAATAAGTCACGGCTGAAGGGGTTGCAGGCACTCTGTTTCGCGTAATCTGTATTCACGATACAGCACATGCCTCTTGTACATTATTGCTTACTTGCTCCATAATAGCTACTTCCTTTTGATTGGTCAGTTGAAGCATGAGCATATTGTCTGGGTGTTAAGCCTCTTTGGGGCTTCTGCAAACTGTAACTCCCACGGATGTTGGAAAGACAGTGACGGTGGACTCATCAGAGAACAGTTCATGGTTCTCATTGTCCACAGCCCAAGATTTGCTCTGTTGGCACAAATGAAACTGACATTTGGCATTGTAATGATTGACCAAATGTTCGGCTATAGCAGCCCGACCCTGAATATTGACTCTGTGGAGCTCCCGACGAAGAGTTTTGATGGAAAGAGGAGAGTCGAGGTGCGCGTTTAGTTCTGCAGTGAGTTGGGCACCTCTGGTTTTTTGGGTGCAATCAGAGTTAGTACCCAGATATCAGACAGCTTCCTCTTGCGTCGACAGTTACTCCTGTTGGATGTGGTTCGTCCTACGTGATGGTATGCCACGCTACAACATTACCCTGGATACCATAGCTCTGGATACACCACCAAGACTTGCTGTCCTGGTCCCAGATGAGCCAGCGAGATGTGCACCAACAATATGTCCTCTTTTGAACTCTCATATGTTCCCCATTATGTTGTGTGGATTGTAGTATTTTATGTACAGCTGTGCTATTGCTCTGCAAATTCACCCTTTACACTGTGTTCTTACTGATGGAATGTAAAATCAGTTATGATTGGCCACCAGACCACGCATATGTAAGCATGAAACCTCCAACACTATATTGGCCAATGTTTCAGTGTCTAACCCCTGTACATTCATAACTCCTGTATTATTCCACTGTCTCTTTCTTTTCGTATCAACACAAGTTAGAATAACTCATTAGCGCCATCTTGCAACTCAAAGCGGTTATTACAACTATCAACTGTAATAAAATTTGCAATTGAGGAATAAAAATGGTAAAAAATGTAATATATATGGGGGGCATAAACATTTGATAGATGATTGGAAGTTCAAGAGTCCCCAATTAAAGCAAGAAAACGAAAACGTTCCCTTAGGTAGGACAATTAAATGCAGGTTATGAATATGTAATTTATTATTGTTGCAGTGTTTTTATTGTTACTTGTCGTCTATATTTTATGTGATAGACTATTTTCTTAGTGGAAGCTTAAGATAACACAATTTCAAGTCAAATCAATGTTTAAATATTTGTACATTTCTTTATTCAGATTAAGTTGGGGGATTATGTACATTCATTTGGTCACTGTCACACAAACCCCTACATGCATTTTATGATAATTTCTGGCTGTCTGTATTTATCCCTTGGATATTTGTCTAACAAAATTGCAGATTCACTTGTGTTCTCATATGCAGAGTCTTTAAATCCTAAATTCTGTTTGATGTAGTCTGCAAATCGCCCAGACTCTACCGACTCCAAGTTCAGTGCCAAGCCTGAGATGAGAGCAGCCAAGCAGCAGAAACAAATCTCCAAAACTCCCTGTCTCCACTCATCAGGGGGTAGATACCTGTTAACGGGCTGTGTATGTGTGTGTGTGTGAACACCTTTAAGCAGCGATGCTAATTCACAGGCTCGTAGATGCCGCCTCAGACAGAAAGCAGGAAAATCAGTGCTGCGAAGCGAATATTTTAGCTCTGCTCAAGCTCAGATAGAGTCATAAATTAATTCAGCACTTACAGGGAGTCCTCTCAACCTTGCCAGAGTCTTTCTTGGTCTCGCTTTTAGTATTTCTCACTCTCTTTTATTTTATGTGGGGTGTGGAGACCACCATAAATCATTCATCTCATCATAACCAGATCAGACAGACGATTGTTTGGGTCATACAGTGAATCTTTAAAAAAAAAAAAAAAAAAAAAAAAAACTTCTGCTGCTCAGACTGCACTTGTATTTCCAACAGCAATACACATCAGTGCTTTTTTTTTGATGGATGTTTGGACATTTACATTTTTTGGTATACTGAAAAGACACTTTGTAAGATGGATCCTTTGAGGGACGCTTTAGAGATGTAGTTGTGCATAATCCGACTGTCCGGATTCCAATATGTGTATTAAATGATGACCTTTGGTGATGAATGCTCTTAATGTAACCTTGAGGAAGCGGATATTTGCAAAATTGACTCCCTTACACATGTCAGAGCTCCAAATGCACCTCATAGCAGCTCGTGATTGACACAGTGTGTTGCTGGTCTTGAGATTCCTATTAAACTCACTCACATATTCAGCTACCCGTCAGCATCAGTGTCAGTGCCACTTTACTGGGACTGCAGCCAGAGTCAGCATGGCAGCAGAGGTCAAACATCTCTCCCTCCTGCTTGGGCCAAATCGCATTTCAAACACACGCTGTTAAGGAAATTAGACCCTTTTTTAAAAAAAAGTTTATCCACAAGCACAATTTAGGTGCTGGAAATTAAAGCGGTTTAAAGAAGTCAATTCGGTGATTGTGGAAACCTTTCCAGGTGACACTCCTGGGGGGGCTGGGCTTTAACAGTGATTGACAGGCTCATTGAGCCCATTCATTGTTGAGGAAAGGCAGAAGAGGGCACAGAGCGGCCTGTAAGTGACTGAATGAGTGAGTGAGAGAGTGTCAACGGGTTGAAGTAACACTGATTAATGGCCTTTCTTCAGAGGGCAGCGTGTCTGTCGCCAGAGATCACCGGATAAGACCACAGAGGTACCCAAAGAGGACCGTTTAAGGTACTTCTGCTTGTCGGTTAGGTGCCTCTCTGAACTCTTCAGTGTAAAGAAAATAACATGGTCTCTAACTGATATTATGAGAAAACACAGAGATAAAGATGTTTTCCAGGTTCTGATTGTTTACTTGTGGTTATTAAGGGCTGTGTTATGATTTTATCTTTTATCAGGCACCGTCTGAAGTACCGATAGGAGCAGTGTGACAGAAAATGCCATAACAGAAAATGAGAGGAACTTGGTCTATTTCCCCCTATAGCAACCTCAGAGCAGCAGCATGACCTGGGGTGCTCAACAATCAGACTCTACAGTACTCTGACACAAATTCATCTAACAATTTGCAGAAGTTAGCCAAATTAAGCAGACAAAACAGAAGACAAAAAAAATTGACCCTTTGCAAAACCTGCCCCCTGTTGCAATGCCCGTCAAAAAATACATCACGGAGCAAAGAGGATACTGACAACGTATGAGACAGTTTCATATTTAAATTTTTTTTTTAAAAGAAGTTTAAACAATAAATACCCTATAGTGGCGTGACAGATCGCTGTAGCTCTTTCAAGCGGCTCGTGAACCGATCATCCCTTCATACTAGTTCATTTATAGTATCAAATAAACATGAATGGACATGAGAAGGAATGTTGTTTCAAGCGTGGAAAGACATGAGTACACACAATTTCAAGTTCAAGTTCACCAACGTTAATCTAACTTTTTGATAAAATTGCGGATTCGGGGTTATGACTGGTCAGATCGCCTGTCAATCAAACTGTTTGCGAAGGGTCAATTGAGAACCATTGAGGTGTACACTACTGTTCAAAAGTTTGGGTGTTTTGGGGGTCTTTTATTCAGCAAACATACACTAAATTGATCAAAAGTGACAATAAAGACATTTATATTGTTACAAAATCTTTCAAATAAATGATGTTCTTTTGAACTTTGTATTCATTAAAGAATCCTGAAAAGTATTTAACTGTTTCAACAAAAATATTAAGCAATACAACATTGATAAATATGACGAAATGTTTCTTGAGCCCCAAATCATCATATCAGAATGATTTCTGAAGCCACACTGAAGACTGGAGTAATGGCTGCTGAAAATTCAGCTTTGCCATCACAGGATTAAATTGCATTTTAAAATATAATAAATCAGAGGATGCTTATTTTGAATCGCAGTAATATTTTTATGTTAATATTCAATGTTTTTACTGCATTTTTGATCAATAAATGCAGCATTAGTGAGCATGTAGAGACTTCTTTCAAAAACATAATTTCTTACCAGCCCCAAACTTTAAACAGCAATGTACATGAATTCTTGTTTGTTTGTTTTAAAGGCTCCTACTGTTTATGCAAGTTCAACCTAGAGGGGCTTTTCTACGGAAATAGACTGTTGTTGGATTCAGTATGATGTGTAATTGTTGGTCTTTGTTTGTGTCTCACTCAGGAGTCAGGAAATGAAAATGGAGCCAATGGATTTCTGCCACTTTGTACATAACACACAACAGCGAAGCTGCTCAGGACATAAGCAGCAGGTATGTTTATAATTTCAAGAAAAGCAGTAGATTATCAACAGCTAACTACCCCACTGATTGAGTGAATCACCATTTCCCTATATATCTGTATCTCTTTTCAAATCTGTAATGTTTTGAATTAGATATGTTTTGTAGAAACAAGTCTAACTTGAGGCATTGGATTTGAGACAACTGCTGTTTATAAATTTAACAGCCACCATTTAGGGATTTTAGACCTAGTCATTCAATCTCGGCCTTCAAAAGTACTCTATTTCTCCTCACAGGACATTATAATGGCTTTTCCCAACTTTGTGTATTTACATAAGAAGAATCCACATCAAGGTTAACCGTCAAGCTCATTTTGTGTTCATCACAAGCATTTATTCCCACTTAATGATCTCAGCCGATTCATCAGTCAGTCTGCTGGGCATTTCTTCTCAATGAATAACAAAGTCTGCCGATACAGTACGGATGCACTTGATCAATCTCGCACCCCCTCCTTCGTCAAAAGAAATTAGCAATAAAAAAAAATCAAATTGCTATCGATCGGTCTTCATTGATTTCCTTTAGTCTTTTCCACTGCAATTACTCCTCGTGCAACAGCCGCCGTTTTCTGGTGATTGCTGGACGGCCAGCTGGGGCTACAGCCACACGCGGTGCTTCTTTCCCTCTTCCTCACTTCACGATCAAGGTCAACTTTAATCAACCTCAGGGCCTGTCAGCGGCTGCCGACAGCCTCAGCTGTGGCCCGCTCTCAATTCCTCTGGGCCTCGACGCGGCAGCTTACAGAATTACCCTGCTGTTCATCAAACACCCAGTTGCTCATTACTCACCGCACTCCTCCTGGAGTCATTAAGAGCCTGGGATACAAAGGACTTATAGCATCCAGACCGAATGTGCTTCGCTACACTGTTGGGCTCCTGTGTACCACCGGAGGAGAACGTGTACTCATGAGCGACGCTGTTGTCGTCGGTCTAGAGCGTGATGCCGATGTCGAACGCTGTAGTTAGTCTCTGGTGTTTTGTATTTTGCGAGGTGCTTGTTTTGGCCGGACCACGTTATTCACAAATAGAGCCATACCGACAAAAGCTGACTCTTGGACTGGTGCATTCAAAATACAGATAAGATTATACTGGTGAATCATCAGTGTTTGAATTTATAGAAGCTGTTTGTTGTGGAACTTCTGATATTGTTGTATTCTTTCAAATTTAAAGGAACATTCTTGGTTTGGTACAATTTAAGCTCCCTTAACAGGATTTGCTTTGATAATTTGTTGCTGATGAACACAAAAACAAATTATATATATATAAAAAAAAAAAAAAAAAAATCAGCTAATCGTAAAAAAATTAATAATGAAACAAATGAGGAGACAGTGGAGACTAATAAAAGGGAATGGGGCCATTATTTAGTGGAGTATAATACAATATAATTTATATTAATTTTATAAAGCTGTATTATTTTAGTTGTTCAAATCAATTGTTCATTCATTTTAGGCTTTATGGTGTTACGTTGACATGGCGACAAAGTTGTAAAATTAGATATGATTTTACACAGAAAAAGTTTGTAAGTGATTTTTTCACACTAAAATCATGTTAACATGCAATATATTTGTCTTGTAACAGAAACACTGAGAAACATAGAAACAGTGAGTATTTTAACGTTTATGGATCGATCCTATTCACTTTAAGTGTCTCATTTGAGTGTCAGCTGTGGTAAACTGTTTAGTTTATGCTTTTTGTTTTGTTTTAATATACTGTCCATGTTTAGCATCACATATAGAATATATAATTATTCCCCAGTGCCTTGACGTCACAACATGAAATATTTCAGGCTTGTTATAGACAAACAAGAACTTCTCTTGCTTATGCCCTCTAAGAGTTTTTGTGTAGCTTCCCTTTGATGGTACTCAACCTTTTCTACTCGCTGCCACTCACAAACAGACAAAAAGAATCTGTAAAAGATTAAAAAGCACTGAACTTCCTTTATATGTCTTTATGACTGATTGACACAGCCTGCGGTGCACAGTTAGAGGCAGACATGAGGGTCACCTCCACAGAGTTTTCTACAGTGTGGCTGCTGTTGTTGACCATGTTGACTATGACAGAGACCACAATTTTGTGCTCAATGCACATGCTTGTTATAAACAGTGTTGGGAGTAACTAACTCACTAACTAAGCATTTTTCAGTTGAGTGACTAGCTTCTATGTAGCAAGTTATTTGTTCCTGCGGAACAGCAGGAATTACAAACCTTATGATGCCATTAAAGTAATTATTGTTGGTATACAGAGTTATGTAGTTCATTAAATTATTTATTACATTTAGATTTTTAACTTTAGCTTTTATTGTACGTTTTTATGTATTAACAGAACGCAGTGAAATGAAACCAAAGCAGACCTTGCACGTTACAGTTTCCTTAAAGTGTCTCTGTAAAAAGCCAAATCTCATAACTCCCTGTTTCACATATGATCCAGAACCTCCTGCCCAGTAAAAGAGACGTAACCGCAGTCCACTCCTATGAAGCCTCCCCCAATGAAAATGTCACATCTTCTTCACATTAATTTATTCGTTTATAACAAAGTGAATTTATGGCTGCCTTACTACTTCTGGGTTAACAGTGACAGCACATGCTGAGTTACTACTTTCCACCTGAACAACACCACATGCCTCCCACACTTTTATGAGATTCTCTTTGTTGTGGCCCGAGAGCATGGGATACTCAGTTCTTGGTGTGCTGTCTCTCCTTCAACAGCCATCAGCTCTGTGAGCGCTGACCCGCCAATTTACTGTGACACTGCCAGTCTGCTGATATCACTCATAAAACTCGCTGATTGATGACAAGGGAAGAAGGTGCATTCAGTCATCACGGAATGTCATAAATTCACACGCACACACTTGGATGGTGTTGTCGTGGCTCCATGTGACACGGTTAACCGCTTCAAACTGACTGGTATATCACACAGTGCACATGATGATGCCCTTCACTCTCGTTTGGGTTTTACAGCTGTAAATCAGTTGTATGCATGTGTGGTGTATATCTGGGATTGATTAAAGAGTTAGATGATGTTAATATATAGTAGAGCTCCTTGACATTACGTTATAAATACTGTCAAGTGTGCAGTGACTTTGCACGGGTCAGAAAGCTTGGGTTTCTAGATTCTTTGATTCTGAGTTGTGAAATATTTTAAACTGTAATCTTAATGCTATATGAGACTGCATTTTAAAAATTGAGTTTTGAGTCTTTTATTTATAAGCCTGGAAAAGTCATGGAAAATAATAAAATCTAAAAAAAAAAAATTACTCTTTTTTTAACACTTAATCATTTTACGTCTAAGTTATCGGTTATGTTGAAAATGATCTCAGTGTTGCTGATTATTTAGATAGCTTTAAGACAATAGCTTCCTTTGGCAGTAAAAATGTAATAAAAACATAAAATAAAGAAATATATTAAAAAAAGAACTGTACAGTACAGTATTTTTTTTACAGAAATGAATACTTATTCAGCCGCACAAGTATGCATCTAAAATTACAATTACATTTTGATATATATTAAAATAGAAAACCGTTATTTAAAATAAATAATAGTAAATAATGATAATTTTTTTCCACAACAGCGCTAAAACAACATCCTTTGTTTATGTCCCTTTCAATTTAAAAGTCTCGTAAAGTTTGCCACCATCTAATTGTTATATTAATGTAACTTTGATTCAATCCATATTACGCACTATCAGACCGTTTTTCAATAGCAAATACAAGTTATTATTTATATAAAATAAAATTTATTGAACAACAATATTTACATTAACAACAGAAGCCATTATAAATGACAATATGAAATAAACTAAATTGTACAATTCAGTCAAACATAAAAAAGCAGTGCTCCACAGGATGCAAGTTAAATATGGCCTTAATTTTAAATTAATAAATTTAACATAGTTCAATTTGATTTGCTCAGGCACAAGTAATAAATTAATAAGGCCAAAGATTGCCCATTTTATGTAAGTAGAAAAGAATATTATATCATGTTTAGCCACTATAAGTGCCAGTGGAAAATTCCCAAAGCACTGGCCAAGATGAAGCTGTTCTCGGCGGGTACACAAGCTCTGAAAGGCCACTGACGACCTGGAGCTCGCGTCTGCGAAAACGTCTAAAAAATTTTAAAATTGGTGCTATGATTAAATATGAGTCACATATTTCAGGTCTAAACAACTACATTCTCACTTAAAAAAATCTTAAAACTGCAGTTCGTGCTTGGCCGCCATGACAGTATATAAAATATTTGATTACAAATCCAGTAAGACTGTAAAAGTAATTGTGGGTAGGAAGCTTGTTTTTTTTTTTTTTTTTTAAAGTATAGCATGTCAGGACAGATCTAGACCACACATGATCAAAACTACTCTCCTTTACACAAACCCACCTCACATGTTCATCACACATGCATATCACTGCCTTGCCATCTAACACAATGTGTGCAGGTCGGCCATCCATCCCTGCCCCTGTTCATTAGATACCGTTGCTTGGCCTGCCAGGATTGCGGATGCAGAGTGTGAAGCGGAGAGGCTGAAAATGTGTCAGGCTTGTCCACTGCTGCCACACTTTGCTTATTTTTTTCCCCCAGGCAGCCATCAAGGGTTGCAAGACATGCTGAGATTAACTTCATATATAATTCATCATCCTGTACGCATTCTCCGACAGGCCGCTCCCTATCTAACTCAATTTAGCATTAAAACCCTTCCATGTGTCTCTCCCTCCTACAAATCTTATTCAGTGTGTTCTGGAACCCACATTCCCCTTTATAGTATTGCAAGCGGATAAGCAGCATTTCCAAGCAGCTCACATAAATAACACATGCACTCATTTATTCTTTCTATCCTGTCTTTGTTTTTGTCCTCTATCTATTTTTCCCAGTGGATGTAAGGAATTGAAAGCTTAACACTCACATTCTGTTTGTTCCCAAAGACTATTTTAATAGATTTAAAAATGGTATTAGGTTGATCCTTTATGATTTTTCCTAACTTTTTGAGAGCATTCTATAAAAATGTAAACTGACTGGCATACAAACTGAAGCAGTACATTCCTGCTAGTTGTTTATTTTGATTGATTAACTTCATTTATTAAAAGACTATACTTTTTTATATAATGGGGTCTTGGAGACCTCCAAACATAAGAATAGTCAGTCTTGACAGAGCAAGAGGGTTAAATATCAAATCATAAGCTGGTGTTCATATATGAAAGGAATATCTATAAATCAGCATGCATTTCAAGAACCTTAGAATATTTTCACACCAGGGACAGAATTGCTTAATTAATTAGGATGCATGTGTTGGCTAGTTTCAGATGATTCACAACAGAGGTTTTTCTCTAGGTTGCTTCTGTAGTGATTTTTTTGTTGTTGTTGGTTTGTGTGTATTTGTGTGTGTAAGTGAAATACACAGTGTATGTTTGCATAACTGATTTTTAAGTCTAATATCAAAGTTAATGGCATGACTAGCTCAGCAAATTTGCAGATGGAGCAGGTCCAGGGTTCTAATGGGGAATAAATCACTTGGCTGATTAAAAGTGAGCTGAATCAACTAATAACATAATGATAGTTAACTCAGAAGAATTACAGTGTGTACACTTCTATCGATATTAAACTCGCTGAGGCCTAATGAAGCAGAAAATGAATGTGGCTAATGTTTTTTAGCTCTAGGCTGGGGGTGGATCTAAATGTGAAAAACAAGACAACCTTTAAAAATGATAAGCGTTACTAAAATTTTGTGGGGTTTTCTGCCTGATAAATTGTGTACGTACAAGTATATATATATATTTGTATATGTTCAGGTATGTGTGAGTGTTTTTATGGTAGATAATATTGAGGCACCCAATATTATAGTGACGTACTATTTGAGAAATTTAGTAATTTAGCTTATTTGTGTTTTGCTATCTATCTATCTATCTATCTATCTATCTATCTATCTATCTATCTATCTATCTATCTATCTATCTATCTATCTATCTATCTATCTATCTATCTATCTATCTATCTATCTATCTATCTATCTATTATTATTTAAAAGACCTGTTTTCTGTTTTAATATATTGACAAAGCTGAATTTTTAGCAGCCATTACGCCAATCTTTACTGTCACATGATCCTTCAAAAATAATTCTAATACACTGATTTGGTGCTAAATTATTAATATTGTTTCTTTGCATTTTTAATATTTCTGTTTAATTCTTGAAGGTACTGAATGACATTTTTTCAGGATTAAAAAAAAAAAAAAAAAAATTGTACTATTATAAATGTCTTTATTTAGTGTCTCTTAATGTGTCCTAAAAGTTTTAATTTCTTAAAAAACAAACAAACAAGAAAAATCTTTCTTAACCCAAACTTTTGAATCATAGTGTATCACAAAAATTATTTCCAACTTTTCACCGACCGTGTGTGTGTATAACAAATCCATTTTTAAGTAAAATATTTCATGTGAATTCATGTTGATTGGGACACTTTTCTCAGTCATCTCAAAAGAAAAAACTGTTCCTATCAACCTGAATTCAAAGTCCTACAACTGCATGCACATATGAATTAGAATAAAAAGTGTTGTTTTAAAAAATACAGGTCTCGGCTAAAGTCATTGTCAGTCAATGATCATTAGATATAGAACAAGGGTGCTGTGAGGTAACAGTCTATGCTTCACAGTTGAGTGTCTAACTATAATTTAGAGTAGAATTAAAAAGCTATTATTGTTCATTATAGTAAACACTGGTGATTTCAATTATAAATTGATAGCGGATTTCTAGTTACCTTAAAGTATGTATGTCAAGCTGCAGAACTGCTGCCACTGCTTCACATGTCATGTCAGATACCCAATAACTGACAGCGTTGCAAGCTAACGCCAATATTTCCCCAAGGATAAATACTTTTTGCTTGTGAAAAATCTGGAAAGTGTCAAATTTGTCCTATAATCTCATATGATGTGAAAATGACAGTGGGCCGAACAGCTCAGTTTATCTGAAGACATATGAGCATGTGTGGTGGCGCTAATGGTTTACACTGGAAGTCATGAGTGGTACATTACAGTCTTTCACACAAGTGATCGCTTTGCCCATTATTTCATGTCATTGAGAAAATTAGAGGCCACAGTTTCACACATTTATTAGCTGCTGACAGTTATGGTCAGGCACAGCCTCTCTGCTCTCTGGGTATTACTGGTGTGCTCTCTCAATTTGTTGCTCAACGCACAGGAGGCGAAGCATATTTGTGTGTGATTGTGTGCTCATGTGCAAAAGCACATTCCTACTTGAGCACAATATGCTTCATCTGTTGTGAGATCTATAAAATGTTCCCTATCAATTATGCCAATCACTGAGAGGAGTGGTGATGCTCATAAAACATTATCAGATGCCTTGACCCCTGAAGGAAGTGCAGACTTGCATTATTTCTGTTTGATGATAACAGGCGTTTTAGGTTCAAGGTCAGGCAATGTCAATGTTAGCAGAGGACAGAGTGCTACTGATTTAGCTTTACGGTAGCAGTGCGCTTGAAATCACAACAATGTCAGAAATATATTGATTGTGGCCTGAACGAGCACAAAGCATACTGTCAAAAAAATGTGCAGTACAGTTGCCTTTATGTACCACAAATAACAAGACACGATTGACAAGACGTCAGTTGTGGTTGTGGGCGTTTATTTCTTTCGTCTTTAGACTTTTTTCACTTTTCTTCTTCTTTCATTCTCTTACATTTTTTTTAAACAAAAAGTCTGTTTGAACACAAGTTATATGATGTATGTTTTTAGTTTCTGCAGAATGCTGTACACACTACTGGATTTTGCAATATCAAATCTATTTTATTTGCACTTTTCTTTGTTTTTTATTGTATATATTTTATGTTTATTTATTATTAATGGAAATGTTGCCAAAAGTCTGAGACTCTGAGATTTAAAAACAAGAACATTTTAAACCTGAAAACATGTATTAAGAATTTAATATTTAATATCATGTAATTTTAGATTATTTTATTTGAAATGCTGTATTAATAATTAATTTATAATAACTTTTATTATTTTTATTACATTTTCAAATATTTTCACATTTCAAAATTATTTTCATTCTTTGTCTTTTATTTGTTTTTTTTATTTCGTTATCTAAAATGAATGAATGATATATATATATATATATATATATATATATATATATATATATATATATATATATACTGTATATATATATATATATATATATATATATATATATATATATATATGAAATAAAAATAACAACAAATTAGCCAAATGAATGAGAATATTTATATCTTTATACAAATAATATCTTTAGGTATAAAAATACAAATGTCTTTATCTTTTTATAAATATATAAAGATATAAATATCTTTGTATTTTCATTGCTGCTGTTATTAAAGCAAAAGGGGGACAAACCAAATATAAAGACATTCTGAAGTAAGTTAATTTGCACTGTATGTTACCGGTGTATATTGGGTGATATAATCTGTGCAAAAGATGTTTCCATATTACTATAGAGAAGATTTTGAGCTAGTACTTTATATTATTTATGACTGGCTCCTGAAATGGAAACAGTTAGCTCATTTGACATTTTCAGCGCACTATAGGAACTTGCATAGATAACAACTGGATGGATCACATTCATGAGATGACACCAATATCCGCGCTCGTAGCCTTTCTCCCCAGACCCTAAATCAGCTGCGTTCTTCCGCCGACTCCCCACGCAGGATGCGGATTTAGAGCTTTGGCTACCTGACACAGGTTGTAAATCAGAGTCTGAAGTGAACGTGAGGACAATGCTGAGGGGCTTTGGTATCAGTTGCGGGGGCTTTCTCAGGGGAAAGAAACTGTATTGTGTTGGCTGCTAAAGATAGTGCACAGTTTCTCTGAAGAGGTCTTTAGACTAGGGCAGAAAGACAAGGTGAGAATGAACACATAGACAGAGGTCAGAGTTAGATTAGTTTGAAGAATGATGACTGGGCATCTGCTTATCAGCTGCTTTGATTCAAGGGAAGAGCCAGGAGTGGAGTTTATTTTTGGATGCTGCTGAGTTTGGTAAAGTGTAAATGGATTTTCTCATTAACTAGATTGGTTCACTTCAGAATAAAAATTTCCTGATAATTTACTCATCCCCATGTCATCCCACATGTTTATGTCTTTCTATCTTCATTTGAAAAGAAATTAAGATTTTTGAGGAAAACTTTCCAGGATTTTTCTCCATATAGTAGACTAGCTACCAATGGGTTGAAGATCTAATTTGCAGTTTCAATGCAGCTTCAAAGGGATCTACATGATCCCAGCTGAAGAATAAGGCTCTTGTCTAGCAAAATGATATCATTTTCTAAAAAAAAATAAAAATTATATACTTTTCAACCACAAATGCTCATCTTGCACTAGCTCTGCGATGAGAAAATGAGGAGTTTTTCACCCTACCGCGGTACTTCCGCCAATGCCCACGTGACCTTTCCTACGTGATTACATAATATGTGGCACATCGCAGAGCTAGTGCATGAGCATTTATGTTTAAAAAGTATACAATTTTTAGTTTTTTTAGAAAATGATAGATCATTTCGAGACAAGACCCTTATTCCTTGGCGGGGATTGTGTAGAGCCCTTTGAAGCTGTACTGAAACTACAATTTGGACCTTCAACCCATTGGTAGCCCACTATATGGAGTCCACTATATGGAGAAACATCCTGCAATGTTTTCATCTAAAAACATAAACATTTTGGATGACATGGGGGTGAGTAAATTATCAGGAAATTTTAATTCTAAAATGAGCTAATCCTTTAACTGGATGCATAAACTCTGGGTTTATTGTTCCTCCATTGTTTAGAGACATACAATTTGGATTGAAAATTGTGATATATTTTTCACGGGAGTTGATGGCTTTGTTCCAAATCCTAGCGAGCTGCCATACTGCCTTGCTCACTATGTAGACGGCTGCCTTCTAAGGCAGTTTATAATGTTTATATTCAGCATTTTTCACTTTTTATTGTTTCACCGCAGTACATTCAAGGAAATTAAAATTTGGACTGAACGATCTTAAAAGGCAGCATTTTTAGGAATGTGTCGACCATTTCACTAGTTTTTTAAACACAGGCACACAAGCTTCCTCAAGCAGCTTTTAAATGGCTGGCCTTACTGAAATTTCACAACAGAGTCCAGTTAGAACCTTTTAAATTTATTTCAGGCTCCATGAATGAGTGGAAAAGGGTATAAACGCCGTGGAAAAATGTGGTGTGAAGTAAAATTACTGTAAATCTGGCCAGAGTGCTCTGTGTTGAGAATGAATGCTCTTAGGGATTGAACAGCGGTGACTTTACCATCCCTCATCTCACACACTCTCTGATTATCTCACACACACTCACTGAAGGCTGATAGTGAAGCACGGTCCCTCTTGGGAGGCAGAATGTCAGTACAGTGTGTTGTGTCAACAGAACAGGAGAAATTCAATACTTCCTCTATCACGTCCAATAATTAAGAACGCTTACTTTGAGCATGGCTGTATTGATCTCTTCCACATTTGAATAAATTTCCCATGAACTGAACAATGTAACATTGAGTTCCAGCTGTATCTCTGGCTCTCAGCAAACAAATTACTGAAACAAAATGTGACATTTTCTGTCAAAACATTCTACATTGCTGTAGTAGAGCGCTAAGGTTGATCAACACCGCAATAATCAAAAGGGGCGCTTCTGCTTTGCATGGCAGATATTTTTCAGTCTGCCTTGTGGGTGGCCAGCCACAATAGTCCCCTCTCTCTCACTCTGTAGGGAAAACCAAACGCAAACAGGTGTCCAAACATAGAGTAACTCTCCAGAGACCCTCTTCAGGGGCCCACCACGGCTAGAGTGCAGCTACTTTTACCAGCATAGTAGAGAAGTGAGCTCTAGTATTGTTTTCTAGTCAATGGTCCTCTATAAACCTTAGACCATCTCTTACAGAGAGAACTCAAGCACATATATCCATTATTGGAACTTGATCAGAGCCGGGGGTAGAAGGTTTTCTGTTGCGTTTATGCAACAAAAGCATTCTTCTCATGCCTGAGGACAGGGACGGATGCACCTTGACAAGACAATCAAAGTCATTTTACTTTCTGTATAGTTCAATGTGATCCTTTGAGTATTGGGTGAGAACAAACTGTTGTTTTGGTTTAGCTGTGAATGAGCGTGCTTGACAAAGAAAGGTTCATTTGTTCTTGCTATTTTTATTTTTTGTGCAATATACTTTGGTACATAGTTGAATGGAAAATTGTTACTAGATTGAACTCATATTAACAATCTACTATAAATTGCCTTTTTTTTTAAATTAGAGTCAATAATAAAATAGATAAGTTGTACCTTTTAAATTTATATTCAAATAAATATTTATATTTAAAATAAAAATAATTTACTAACCCTAGCCCTCATGTCATTCCAATGACTTTATTTCTTCCATGGAATGCAAAAGAAGAAATGTAGCCAAATGTGTGAGTTTCTCTCTTCAATACAATGAAAACAGATTGGTCGGTTAAGCTTCAAAAAGTAAAAAAAACAAAAACAAAACATAAAATAGTCCATGTGACTTGCATTATATACCAAGTCATCTGAAGCCATACAATAGGTTTATATAAGTTACAGACTGAGATTTAAGTGATTATTCACTTAAATTCTTCTTAAAGTTCTGCTATAAATAACTCTTTTATTTTCTTCAGAAAAAAGCAGGTCATACAGTTTTGGAACAAGGAACGATGACAAAATGTTCATTTTGGGGGGAACTTTTCCCATTAAAAAAGGCTGCTCTCTGTATGTTTTAATAGTTCAAGAGTAATATGTGTGGATTTCTTGTCTTTTCATATTCTCAAAGGTGGCCCAGTCCTTCATACAGAGCAGCATTGCTCCGTGGCTCTGCAAGAAAAAGGTCACGGGTGTGATAAAAGCCAGTTCAGGCAAGACGGCAGCTGCACAAACTCAGTTCTCACTGCTTGGTCAACCCTGAGCTTGGACCTGACCTCTGACCTCTCCCTATGAGTTGTCTGTATACCGTCATGACACAGGAGGTCAAGTTTGTCAGGTATTCCAGAGGGACTCTATAGCTACAAAATTAGAGCAATTACACCCTCATACTGTGTGACATTGTTCTGATGTATAGCCTACAGGCATGTCAGCTGGTCTCCATCTAGAAGATCACAAAGTTATATGTAAAAACAAAATTAGCTTCAAAATATACAAAAAACTACAACTAAAAACAATATTAATTTATATGATCAATTAAAATATGTGCAAAAATATTTTATTTGTGATTGAGACCAATTTTTAAAACACATCAAGGATAGTGGAAACTGTTTCTAAAACAAGACATGCAATCATTCAAACCAGAGATCTGGAATGGAGCAGAATGTCATCTAGGCTGCAGCTGTATCTAATATAATACATATTTATGAAGCCTTTATGAAGCCTTTATGGCAGTGCTTCATCAATGAGGTATGTGTTAGAAGTTGACGGGGACTCCCCTGAGATGCCATCCTCCAAGAACTGCCTTCTAGCTGGCAGAATCTGCACAAATCCACCTTTATATTTCTTATCTATCTATCTATCTATCTATCTATCTATCTATCTATCTATCTATCTATCTATCTATCTATCTATCTATCTATCTATCTATCTATCTATCTATCTATCTATCTATCTATCTGTCTGTCTGTCTGTCTGTCTGTCTGTCTGTCTGTCTGTCTGTCTGTCTGTCTGTCTGTCTGTCTGTCTATCTGTCTATCTATCTCTATCTATCTATCTATCTATCTATCTATCTATCTATCTATCTATGTTTCTTGCATTGCTTTCTATCATTAAGTACTGAGCTGACCTATAAAACCTTGTAATTACCATCATTCAAGGCCCAGTAGAGTACTAAAGACATTGTTAAAATAGTTAATGTGACTATAGTGGTTCAACTTTAATGTTATGAAGTGATGAGAATACTTTTTGTGTGCAAAAATAATACAGAGCCGGCATTCTGACGTAGAACCTGGAAGCGCTGAACATAAACAGAGGAGCAGAAAGACTGGGGAGAGACGAATTTGTTGAATAATGTCGTTATTTTTGTTTTGTTTTTGCGCACAAAAAAATGTTCTCGTCACTTCATAACATTAAGGTTGAACCTGTAGTCACATTGACTATTTTAATGATGTCTTTGGAACAACATGAGGTTGAATACTTAAAGGGAACCAATACCCCTTTTAAAAGATGTAATATAAGTCTCTGTTGTCTGCAGAATGTGTCTGTGAAGTTTCAGCTCAAAATACCACACAGATAATTTATTATACCTTGTCCAATTTGCCCCTATTTGGGTGTGAGCTAAAAAAAAAAAAACACATTGATTTTGTGTGTTTCCCTTTAAATGCCAATGAGCTGCTGCTCCTGGCCCCCTTTCCAGAAAAGGGAGGAGCTTTAACAACTCGCTCTTTGGTTGCTCAACAACAACAAAGCTGGAGAATCTCACGCAGCCAAAATGATGACTGTTAGTAACGGTGTTCAGCCTTACAGTGTTTAAACATTGCTAAAAACAGTCGGACACTGACTCAGGAAGAAGTTACAATTTTTAGAATGCATCTGGATGTCTCTGAATGGTTAGTGGATAAATTTATGCAGTTGCTGTGGAGTTCACTCAACTCATCGACTAGTATGTGCCGTCATGTTAATCTTTTGTGCAAATCCAGCGTTAAATTGATCCTTGTTTGTGAAGCAGTCCAGCGTAAAATGACGGCATGGCAACAACACTCTTACTACAACAACTCTTCTTCTTCTCTAAAGAAGCCCAACATGGCCTCTACCCCTTTGTTGTGTGTTCTCGGGGGCAGGGTTTGTGTAAATTTCAGAGTTAGTGATGTCTTCATTTTTGGGTGAACTAACCCTTTAAGCTCAAGTTACCAATCCACTGTTGATAAGTCTTGGTACAATATATATTAAATGAAAAAAAAAAATACTTGGATTAAAATTTGATGCTTTGAACAACACTAATATTAGTCTGTATATTAGTGCCTTGTTTGTTTTAGGTTTGTAATGAAGAAGCATCGGAAAGATGTAGGAGAAGGAAAACACTGACAATTCCCGCTTCCACTCCCTATTCCACTTTCGTTCAACACCATTCACATATTCTGAATGACATTAAGCACATGAAATAACAGTTTTGTACAAATATGAGCAAGCAATGCAGTGTAAATGTACTTCTTGTTTGCCTATTCAATGGATAACATCTCCTGCATTGCAAGAGTGGTGTTTCCCTTATTTTTTAAAAAGAGTGTGGTATGGGAAATGAGTTTGTTCGGATGACTGACGCTCGTTTCCCTCAGATTTTGCCTCGATTTCTTGTATGGGATACTGTGATGCATGTTCCTGCCGATGATTTGTGACCAGCGTTATTAAATATGTGCGTAAAATTCACGCTTTACCCCTCTTCTCACCTGCAAAAGTGAATGTGTAGCTATCAATCGAACTGACAAGTGCTGTAAAGCATGTGGATTTAACAGGCCAGCTACATCTCAATGAGAAGCAGTCTCAATGTTCCAGCAGAATGGCTGCATATAAGCACTTCCCTCTCCCATCTTCTCCTCACGCTTTACATTTACATAAAACAATAGCTAGGCAGGGCATCTGAAGGTGCCTCCACTTCCATAAGGAGAAGATGTATCATCTTCACTGCAAATGAACAAATAAACTGATCATAAAATGACCATGATAAATTGGTTCTTTAAAAAAAAATGACAAGATACACTATACTGTTCAAAACTTTGGTTTCAGTAAGATTTGATTTAGTTTTTTAAAGAAAGCAATTCTACAACTTTTATTCAGCAAGCAAAGTGAATTGAATTGGACTTTTATGATATGAAAAAAAAAAAAAAAAAAAAAAAAACTATTAATGCTAGAGTAATGGATGCTGCTTTGCCATCACAGGAATAAATTACATTTTAAAATAAATTAAAATGCAAAACAGTTATTTTAAATTGTAATAATATTTCACAATATTTTCAAATATCTCCTTTTGTGCTTCACAGAAGAAAGGAAGTCCTACAGATTTAGAATGACATGAGGGTGAGTAATGACGACAGATTTTTTTTCATTTTTGGGTGAACTATCCCTTTAAGTGACTTTGTTGTGACGTGGCCTTGATCTCATGCTGTACTCTTGATTTCTCTGTGTGTCTCCAGTTTGACCTGGTGAGGTGTTAGTAATTTGTTCCAGTAATACTCACAACGATCTCCTCCAGAGCAATGCCCTGGCTTGATATTTGTCATTGGGGCATGCACAGGCAGTGATCGAAGGCCTAATGCAATTGACTACCTGCTGCTTCTGACATTAATAAAGATGGAACATGCACAGGAAATTAAAGCCTCACTTTCCCATTTTAATGAGATCGTATCCATCACACTTTGCTCTTTAACCCCAAGCACCACTGGAACACTTCAATAGGAGCTAAATCCGCCTCCATACCAATACCATTTCCCTCCTCCCCCTTTTTTTATCCCCATTTCTCCTTTCACTTTGCCCACTTTTTGGTCCCTCTCCATCATGCTGTCATTTTCCCTCTCTGCCTCCCTTCCTTTTCTGTCCTCAGCTTCCCTCCCTCTGTTTTTGCAAATGTCATTCTCAGATCTAAGTGTCCACAGCGTCACGAGGTATTCGTCTTCCATCTGAGATACAGCGGCAGGCTGTGAACCTGACGGAGCTCTTCCCAGCACGGCCTACATTATTTATGAATGCTTCTTTCCCATGTCTATGTGGCTGATCAGTTGGTTGAATGGCTTTCTCTCTCTATCCTCAGAGGTGACTGAGTACCGTGGCCCCGGGGTTAAACAGAAGTGACCTGCTTTTCAGCTTCCAGGAGGAGAAAGTGTGAGGTCAGAGCTCAGCGCTTCAGTGAAGACAGAAACATATGCGATGCCCCACTTTCTCTGTGGTGAGTGAACTGTGACACTGTGGTCTCCATAAGAGGGCAGTAGTGAGACAGTCTCGATGGTAACGTGACATATAGATAAGCATTATGGACCTAGAGTTCAGGTACTTTGTATTCTTCTGTGTGGGTGTTCAAGGTAGATGGGGGCAGACTTTCAGTACACAAGAGTGCTCCATGAGTTTAGTGAGGGAGGCTGAGAACTGGTTTAAAAATAACTTCATACTCAGAGCCAGTCTGCCTTATTGTGATATTGAGACTTCAGCAGATTCAGACAGTCTAGTTTCTTAGAATTAGAGGAATCAGACCATAGATGTCACTTTTACTGTTGACCATGTACGTTTGGACAATATATTTTCTGGCAATAATCAGATTTATACATTTTTATATATAAATTAACTGCCTCTCTGCCCATAAAATCTAAGTTTGTACCTCATTTTACAGTTAATATTTACATTAGGTTTTGTGACATACAACAGTGGCACAAAATAAAACAAATAAACAGTAAGTTAAACTGTGAGTCTGTACAAACTGTACATTTTATCTCCTTACACTAACCCTACTCCTACCCATCACAGAAAACATTCTGCATTTTTACATTTTTAATAAAACATTGTTTAGTGTGCTCTTAAGGCTATTTTAAATATGAGGACTCATGAAATGTCCTCATAAAACATGTTTACGTCGTAATAGCGGTGCAATACACATGTCATTATGCAAATTTGTGTCCTCATAAATCATGACACACACACACACACACACACATACACACATACTCCTGGGCAAAAAAGAAAAAACGAGCAAAGCCAAAAATGGCAAAAATATTTAGTGGTCTTGTAATGGTCTTAACCATTTTAATCTCAAATCACTGGTCAGGAAATTTGCAAAATAAAATAAAAATAAAATTATTATATTTCTCTGCAAATTTTCGGAGACACTGCTCTGGAGCACCACCAACTCATGTTTCACTCAACACACAACTTCAGATCACTCAACACAGCAAACTTGCATTTGCTTAAAGTCCCCCGTGGTGAAAATCAAGTTTTTAATGTCGTTTATCTGTCTATGTGGTGTTTTGCTTTAAGACAAACCATGTGCAAATTGAACACCATTGCTGATTATTATCTCTTTTAAACTGCAGTGATCTAAAGACAGTTTCAAAAATGCGGTTTGAAATCGCTGGTGTCTGTCTGTCTGATGGCGAATGGGAATATGGTTTGTGAAACATTAGCAACACATTATTAGCAGCTGCTTTATAACGTAGTGAAGCAAAAGGTTAATCGTATTAATCACCGTCGTTTGTCCGACGTTGTAAAGAGCGATACCATCGTGCAGCATTTACCTCAGTAAGTTGACCGAGTGGATCTCTGAGCTCGTGCGAGTGAGTGGAGGCGGGGCTAATTAGCATATTCATAGATCCCCGTATTCTAAATGAAGCAAGGGTGTAGAGTTCCATTCAAGCTTTTTTAAGACAGGAAAATTTTTTTTTAAATATGTAATTTTGATGATCAAAGATTAGTTTTAAGAGACAAAACTGATTACAGGGGGACTTCGAGTTTTGCTAATTTCCTGACCTATAATTTTTGTCTGTTAAAATATATCTGGAAAAGAATGCACATTCGCAGGCGCGTAGACATCGCCTGCTATTTGTCAGCGTTTTAAGTCATTTTCATGGATCTATGTGAATGTGGATAGTGTAAAAAAAAAAAAAAAGTTTCCATTTTTAGTACATCACTGTCATGTAAACATACTCTAAGACATTTTTTTTTTTTGCCCTGGAGTGTGTGTATACATATTTATTCAGTAATAAAAAAATGATCAAAAGTGACAATAAAGGGATTTGTAATATATAATGTTCTTTTCAACTTTCTATGCATCAAAGAATCCAGAAAATTGTAAATCCAGAAAATTTCTTGAGGACCAAATCGGCATATTAGAATTATTTCTGAAGGATCATGTGACAAAGAAGGCTGGAGTAAATTCAGCTTTGCCATCATAGGAATACATTTCAAAATATATTAAAATAGAAAACAGATCTTTTAAAGTGTAATAATATGTGTGTCATGGAACTGAAAACTACAGACAACGGTAAAATCCAAAAGAGTTTATTGAATAACACACCGGAAGTTAGCAGGTGAGTCTCTGGATTGCAGATCATGATGGTGACACTGGCTCAGCTGTTGTAGGGAGAAAAGTGAAGTGGCTGATGGACTGAAGATTAGCAGACGATGACACACAGATGACTGAAAGATGGGACCGTGTGATGCACAGGTAAGCATTCCACAGGTTAGTCGACAGGTAGAAGTTCACTATTGAACAATGAGACCAGACCAAGTGTGTTTGGTGCTGGCTTTTATGAAAGAACTGATGAGGCTGATGCCGGGCAGGCGTGGTGATCGTTGAGTGTGCACAGCTGGTAGCCAGAGAGGATGATGGGAAACATAGTGTGCTGAGGTGACTGGTCTGGTGACTGAGGATTGTGACAATTTCCTAATATTACTGGTATTATAGTATTTTTGATCAAATAAATGTAGCTTTGGTGAACATATGGGTGTATAACATTGACATTTATTTATTCAAAAACACATTCATTGATTGCCAAGAAGGTTATGCAGCTTCTGACTGGCAACATACCAAAGGTGCTTAATAAATAATTGTTTGTTAAAATAATTTTCAAAATATGAACTGGCTCCGGCACCATCACAATCACTGGAAAACGGCTAGAACCAAATTAAGTTAAAATACAGCTAGAGAAGAGTGCGCTAACTGCCTGTATTCACCTCACAAATTACCTCAGTGCAGACGCCACCGCTTTGCACAGATGCAGTAAATTCTGTCCTCCTTGTGTCTGTACATGAATAATAATTAAACACATCCACTAAGTCATAATTTTATCACATCATCAATCTCTAATATCACCTAATGTAAGAAAAACGCAAAGTTACACACTGATTGCCAGTGTAAATCACAAAATTAGATTTTGTGGGCAGAGAGGCAGTAAAGTCTGTTTTTAATACATTGATGCATTTTATCACAATGTAGTGTAAGACTGGGACACATTAGAACAGTCTGTGATATAATGGGCTATAAAATATCATCGGTGTTTTAGGATCAGTCTGGGTGTACACAGCTACCTGCAGGCACTTACAATAAGCTAATATAACTGTCATGTAAGTGTTGTTTTTTGTAGCACAATATCTGACATTATATCATATACAACTGCATTATTTGTGGGAAGTCTGACTTGGACTACATTTTTGATGGTGGAGCAGCTGTTGTTGTACAGTGTGGTGGAAGAGGCAACTGGAGAGTCCAGCAACACGGCCGGGGGAAATTTTTTCTGTGGAATTGCTGATACCTGTTGCATGACAGCGGCTCATAAATGCCAAAAGCATTTGTATTTTGTGACTGTTTAAGTCAGTGGGCTTTCTACCCAAGTGGCGCTGAAAAGCTTCTCGCAGTTTTATTTGGTCCTGTGGCGATATTATTGCTTGCCTAACGGAGGTGAGGTTATTGCTTTGCCTGATGGGAAACCACCCCACTTTCCTTCTTTTCCCCCTCCCAAGTGGCTCTATAACCCGGGCCTGGCCGGCCTCCTTCTGCCATTCTTATTTCCCTCGGGATCCCTGAATCAAATTTCCGATGACCCTCACAGGAGAAATTTGGTCAAATGTGCCATCACAGGGAGCGAACTCTCATCAGCATAACATCAAGCGAATAAAGAAAAAAAGAGACAAATGAGTGCAGAGCAAGACAGTGTGTGACCTGTTTTAAAGAGTGTGAACCTCTTTGTCCACACTTCAGTCGCCAGCTCAAAATAAAAGACAATCTGATGAACAGGATGGCGACAGTTTCGGTTTGGGTGGTTCTTCAACTATGAACACTTCTGAAAAATAAACTCACTTATTTCATTGTTAGCATTGTATGTATGCAAAATACACACAATTACACTACTACACTTCTACACTCAAAGATTTAGATTCTGTAATGCATTTGAATATGCATATTGATGTCTTTTATGCTCACCGAGGCTGCATTTGATCAAAATGCTGCAAAAATATCAATATTGTGTATTAATATAATCTATATTATACAATTTAAAATAGCTGTTTTCTATTCGAATGTATTTTAGAATGTATTTTATTCCTGGGATGACAAAGCTGAATTTTCAGCATCATTACTGCAGTCTTCAGTGTCACATGATCCTTCAGAAATCATTCTAATATGCTGATTTGGTGCTAAAGACACATTTCGTATTATTATCAATGTTAAAAACATTTGTGATGCTTATTTTTTTGTGGTAACAGTAAAATCTATTTCTTTAAAAAAAAAAAAAAAAAAAATCTGACTAACCCCAATCTTTTGAATGGCAGTGTAAATAATATTTACACTTTTTGTACAATTTGACTAAAACTGATGGAGAATACAAAAGTTCCGTTATACCAATTTTCTGTTTTTGTCTTTTTGGTAACAAAGTACACTAACTTTTGAGAAAAAAAAACTTTTATGCATAAAATTGTGGTTTTGAGCGAAAAAATACGGGAAACTGAGGGAAAGTCATAATTTGTGTACAAAATTATCTTCACATAATAAATATTAAAATGATTTACTTTATGTTTATCTCAATCCTTGTTTTAATCATAACATTTTTTCAAATAGATTTTCATATTTTGAACAATTTGAACAAGATATAAAAATGCCAGCCGGTGAAGAAACACTCTCACATGCACAGCTTATTTTGACCTGGTACGTCAAAGGTCCATTATTTTCAGATGACCCCTTTCGGAGACTCATCTCTACTTCGGGCATCTGTATGCAGGAAGGTGATTTCACATAGGAAATAAGTCCACGAGGAGCTTAAGGTGAAACAGTGTACCAAAAATCACTAACAGAGTTTAATTTAGCCAACATGGCACCCCCATTTATTCAAAGTTCCCTTCAACAGAGACAGCCTGCTGTTTAATTCAATGCTTGTAGATCTCTGTGATGGAAGAACTGAGCAAGATGCAAACTAAAGAGATGAAAATGCAAAAAAACACAGCTGGAGGTGCAAAGGCAAGCAAGGGCACCTAAACTTTCTGAGCGGCAGAAATATGGGAGTAGAGCAGGAGAAATTGCTGTTGACATTTGAATTTAAATTCCATTATGGAATGGAAATCATTCCTTTCATCTTTAAACAATGAAAACAGACGTCAGAGAATAGCAGAAGTCATGTTCCATGAACAATGGAAATATTATAGGTTTTGTTTAGCATTTTCATCACATTACCTTCACAAACAATATGAATAAGGTAATGGGTATGTGAGCCTCAACAAAGATATTGCTTCCTCATTTGATAAGTTGATGACCATTGAAAACGTTCTAGCTGAGAAAAAGCTGGCTTAGAGTTTGTAGAAGTAAGATGATAGCTACAAACGGCCCACACTGTCCTGATGTCACCTAGCTCCATAGGAGCTACGAAGCACTTTGAGGTCAGCAGTAGTTTAATTGGGCCTCTGAAATATTCATGAGGCCTGACCACATTCATGAGGTTTTACCATTATGACGACAGAAACGACCGCCGGACGATCCCAATAAATCACAGTAAAATTTACAATAGGTCAAAATGTCAGTGGCCACACTCAGGGAACAATTCACTGAGCCATTGGAAAATCTAATAGCAATTAACATGTTAAGTACAAGGCCACGCCACATCTCGTCAAGAATCGGGGCAGCTAATGCTGTGGTCAGAGGCTGAGTTAGCATAAATGGGGGTTTGACATTCTCTGGATGAGATCGTGTTGCATTCTCAAAACCGGCCTCCAGTCACTCAAGACTGACACTATTGATTAAAGGTGCATTGACTATATTTATGTATACAGATTTTAATCAAGTAAATCAATTGCAAGTTATTATCTTAAACTGCAGAATTTAAAATCAGTGCTTTATGAGTTTGCTTTGTTGTAACGGAACGGCTGTGTGATTGTTTAAAGTGCAAGAAGTCTCTAACAATTTAAATTAGGGAACACATATTCACTATTAACTAGGAGTTTTCCCTCAATAAACTGCTTATTGATAGTAAGTAAGATCAGGGTTTGACATTCAGCCACTGTGGCAAGTGGTCTTTCAAAGTTACTAGCCACACAGCATTTTCAGTGGCCACAATTTTTACATCGATACCATGGGGAAAAACTGCCATATAGATATTTCTTAATATTATCTTATATATATATATATATATATATATATATATATATATATATATATATATATATATAATAAATACATTATTTGGCTATTTGGCAGCAGGTATATTTGGCTACTGTCACTTTAAGACCTGACGCACAGATCAGTTATACTGTTAGACGTGCTTTCTTTGTCCGCTATTTATGTTCACTTAAAACATAACTGACTGTGTTTACATGAATATTTTGTGTGTATGTGAGTGTTTAAGCGGAATAAGTGAAAAAGCAATATTTTTAATAACACTACATTGCAATTAGTTTATTATTTAAATGCCTTTTTAAAAGACTACAGTTGAAAAATGTATATAGTATATATAAAATTCAACCGTTAGCGGGTGTTAATGTCAAGCCTGTTCCTGTGATGCCGAAGCCATTACTTCTCTGTCCTTCAGAAATCATTCTCGCAATGTTGAAAACGGTTGTTCTCCTTAGTATTTTTGTGTAAACTGTGATAATTATTTTCTGGATTATTTGAGGAATAGAAAGTTCAAAAGAGCAATTTATTTGAAATAGAAATCTTTTGTAACATTTTAAATGCCTTTACTGTCACCTTTGATTAATTTAATGCATCCTTGCTCAATAAGAGTAAGTATCTTACTGACCTCCAAATGTCTCTCATTAAGAAGACTTGGCAAAAATGACATCACTTTCAAATACGTGTAGCCTTCGAGCTCCATGTGGTTTCTACTGAGGCTGCAGTGGTTACATATAATGCACCAGCAAATAACGGCTAGCTTTATTTTTTACTTTAAGTTGCAGAAATTGATGGAGGCTGATTACACTGCAGCACCATATGTTTGAGTCCAAAAGCCGCTGCTTTAAAGAGCAGATGCAGGAGTTTGTGAGGCAGGCCAAGGAGAGAGGAGCAGCAGGGGTGTTACAGTATAACCCGCTGAGTGTCAAATCTTCACCTCTCTCAGCAAAATGCAGGGCGCAGGGTCAACTACAGCAGCAGAGAGCCAATACCAACCTGCATCCCCTCCGACAGAAAATAACAATGTAGTTTTACTAGATCAGCTTTTATAGGGGAGAGAGATGCACAGATGTATTAGTGTGTACAGCCAGTGTACAGCGTATCTGTGGTTTATATTAATCTCATAAATTGTTCTCTAAAACAAACTGCTCTGTAATACAGTCTCAGCATTTAGGATTTATAACACCTAAAGTCTTTTTCTTCCACCCAACATGCAATGTGGGGTATGAATTATTAGCTGGTGCTATTAGTAAATTGCATGATGATCACATCATCACTATCAGCATCTGAAATCAAATTTGCCACCCGTTATAGTACATAAAACACTCAGCAATAAACTAACAGCACAAGAGTTATTGGAGAATTACTGTTGGAAGGATGACGATACTTGGACATAATGTCGCCAAAGGCACAACATAATTTATAGCATATGATGATGTGACTGTCTGTGATGATTTAAATTCTTTTTTTGTGTAGGTTGCTGGATATATAGAGGTTCTTGTTGGATTACTGAATAACAAGTTGTTATGGTTCAGAAGTCATTGGTAGGATGAACAGATTTTTGGACCAGCTTTTCTTTTTTGGCCATTGCTGCATTTACACTCGTACATCCATTTTTATGCCTTACAAACTGAAATGTAAATTCTACCGATTTGTCATTTAATGTTGCATAACAAATGGTAATCAGTAAGGATGTGTTGTAAAAACTACAAACCAATCACTAATGTTTTGTGTCATACAGTATGTAATAATTTTCAATTTATGGAGTTGCATTATAGCTGTATAATTTCCAGCTTGTTGCACATTTTTGTAAAGAAAACTATTTAGTGAAAAAAAATGAAACTTCAAAATTTAGCGAAAAGATAAATATTTCTAGCAAATATTAAAAAAAATGTGTTGATAAAAATGCAAATAAAAACTTTTTTGGTGGGGTCAGTGAAAAGGACAATTATTGTAAAGCTCCAAAATGACAAAAAGCATATATTCACTATATTCCTAGTGTTCTGAAGCCATTTGCTTCAGCATTACTGCATTACTGTAGTTCAAACAGTAGAGCATGGCGCTAGCAACCCATAGTGATTGGTTCGATTCCCAGGTAATGCATGAACTGATCAAATATATACCTTGGATAAACGTGTCTGCCAGATGCATAAATGTAAAAATTATGTTATTACATATAAAAATCTTCCTTAACCATTTTGCCACATGATTTTTTCAACAGATTACAACTGTTGACAGCACAACTGAACAAAATACAAAAGGCGTGGACATCCTTCGTTTGGAAAGTGTATCTGTTTTTCTCTCAGATCTTTTGAAGAGCGGGCAGCTCTGTGCTTGAGCGCAGGGTCATCGAGTACATTCACCCAGAAAAAAAGGCATTCTATTAACTCCTAACCAAAGAGCATGACTAAACTTTTCAGACTCACTGAAGCATTCTTTGAAAGCTTTTTCTGTTGAATCAATTTTGAACATTTTATCTGACAGCATACAGCGAAATCTGTTCTTGTAGACGGAACAGAAGCAAGTACAAGTTGTTATTCTCAGATATTATAAGTGTGCATTATTGATCATGGCCATAAATTTAGCCATTCTGTGATAAAGGATTCCAAGCAGAACCCTAAGAAATTCTTTGAGTCCAGGCAGTGTAATTTTGGAGGCAGAGTTGAAGTACAAGAACTATAGTTAATGACATGTGTAATGGCTTTGCAGGTATCCATTGTAAAGTAAAGCTCTTAAAGCCCTAAGAATTCTGTTTATCCATGTCGTCCCAAGCCGGCATGAATCGAATCCTTTCGTTTTTAACTGCCATATTAATTTGGCTGTTCCCTCAGCATGTCTGTGTACATGTGTAATACTTCCTGAAAGCATCTGGGCGATAGGAAGAGATGGCTAATTAGCACCAGCAGACAGGTAGCTAACAGTCACCCGCTGAACAGAGGGAGAAACAGCGCTAAGCTGCCAAGCCCATATGTGGAGCGTCTTATGGGCTGCCAGAGCAAAGCATGTATGATTGCAGGATGTATTGCACATGCCAACACACACACTTTCAGTGTTTGTTAATGTCTGCTCATTTGACATCCTCTGCCATGCTTGTACATTTCAGATTCAAAATGAGTGAAGCTGACGTTCTAGCCGAGGATTGCAGGCAGCGTCCTTTGTGATGGATGAAAATACAGTGAGAGATGTTATACCTATACCTACAGTTTCATGTCTGTGAAACCAGTTTTTTAATACAGGAACCAAATGGCTCTTCGTTGTGCATTCATGCAGAAATAGTTGGCTCTGCCAACCTGATCTCATGAGAAAATGCAACTATCTTATGAGGTGATGATTGAGTATGAATTTTTTATGAAGTCATTCATATGAAAATGTATCGTTTTTAGGAAGGAGGTAAGCGTGAAGGTCTACCCCTAAACCTAATTCAGTGGCGCATAAGCAGATAATATGAAAATGATAATATGAATGAGATTGTGTGAGTTAATACATGTACCAATCAATTTGGCAAAACATAAAATAGTTACAAATTGCAGTCTGACCAGGGGTGCGTTTCCCGCACGACAACGTAACTCGCTGCTTAACTACCATAGTATCATGCATCGTTGAACAATCCAACTAGCAAGCCACGACTGTTTCCCGAAACCATTTTGTGAATGATGTCACGCAAGTGGTGAAGCAGCCTACTTCTTTAAATGAAACCATTTGAGATCGAATGCTAGATTTTTGGTTAAAAATTACAGACATGGCATCTGAGTACTAATCTAATTTTTCTCCGTTATTTTGCTTTAGTTATTTTTCTCTTTCTGACGTACAAGAGCACGTACGCACATGCACACTCTTTAAAAACGGTGCTTAAAATCTCTTGACAAACTAAATACATATGTGTAAAGGACATTTTTATATATTCGAAATAAAAGATATACATTGTCTTTAATGTCAGCTTGCTTATTTTGCTCAAGATAATGATTTATTAACTCCACATGTGATAATAACAAGAAACTATGCTTCCAGCCACAGGTCGAGAGATGTCGTTCCAACCACACTAGATAGCGATGCAGTTTGTGAATGTTAATTTGAACTATGGTTTCAGGAAACACCAAATCATTGAACTATGTTAGTAATGACAGAACTTGCGATGTTAGTTTGCGAATGATGCTTTTGGGAAACGCATCCGATTTCCTGACAAAAAAACTTTTTAGAGAATCAAACACAAACAGCTTCATTGTTAATGCCTGGTTGTTTGTATGACAACCTTTCATTAAATATGTTTTTTTTTTCAGTTGTAAAATAAATTAATGAAATATATTGCCAGATTTTTGTTTGTTTAGTATTGTTTAATACATAGTCAAGGCCCGTTGTCTGATTGCTATATAAAAAAAAATATTATTTTGAATTATATTATGAAATTATTTTATTATATGCATTATTTATCTTTCACAATTTGGCTGTTAAGAGACTTTTTGTTGAGCACTTATTAGAACTGTTAAGAGGAATTGTTATTTTGTTTTCAGTTACTAAATGCTGCTCATAGTTAGATGTACGCTACATCAAGCATGTGAAAAATCATGACTTGTTCTGACTACAAATGAACATTTTGGCTGTAAGCGTACAAGCATGAAGAGTATTAAATACGTTTGATGCAGGCAAAGATAAAATGAGAATGACCTTAGTGATCCCATGGCAAGAGGCCATCATATAAGACCTATAATATCTGTAACTTGTTATGTAGATAGAGTAACCCATTAGTCTGAGGTTATTGATTTTCATAGAAATACAAATCCACAAACAGATGAGGAGTCAAGCATTTGATACATGAACAAGGTGCAGATGGGCCTCGTCAGCAAACCTGATGCTGGACACATTACAACTCATCTTATTACACTGCTCTCATTGAAAAGAAACAGCCAGGCAATCAAACAAAACAATTTAGAAGAATAAATCAATGCAGCAGCCAGTATTTATTAGCATTCATTGTTTTTCAACCTCCAATGTCTTCTATTGTTTCATTTGATTGAGTGCATGTTATTCATATCTGCCATTATTTATATGGTTCTGGATCAGTGCCTGGGAGAGGAAACTGGTTTTAGATATTGGCTATAGCACTTTCAATGGTACTTTTCACTTTGAGCTATGTTAAATAATATGTACTGAAGTTAATAATCAGACGGCATCAGATTGATCCAGAGTAGTAGACAAGTCTGTCTGAGTGTAATAAGCCTATGGTCATCATACCAAAACATGTAGGCCCAATGTCAAGTGTGTTTGCCACCATTACAGAGCCCCGTTAAATCCCCTGGAATAATCAGCCGGTCTAACTCAAGAGGCCCTGTGTAACGGATCACTGAATATGTCTGTTAGCAAGAGCGCAGGGGTTGAATGTGGAGAGGTAGGTTTAGACCATGGGCTACAGGGGTATAATGAGACTGCAGTCTCAGCAGGGCTTTGTGCCATGCTGGTTCCTCTGGCTCATCATTCCAGCCCTGATAAATTGGCCTTCTCTAATTGAAGTCCTTGTTAAAGGGCTCTTTGTGGAGATCTCATTTCATTTGTGGGTCATACATGGCCACTCCTGAAGCTGCCCAGCATTCTCAAACAGAAGATTTACAGAGTGTTTAGCATATGGTAAAGCCATTAGCAAGAAAGACGCTGAAGACAGTTACCATGATTGGTGTGAGGAACTTTCCTTTACCAGTCATTGGGAATGTTATTCAACTTATTGTATTAATTTATTTCATTTATTTTTGCCTGAAGGCTTTACAAACAGAATAGTTATGTAGTTTCAGTGTGCAGATAAATTAAACACAGGAAATGGGGTTTTAAATGGTTAATTAGCAGACAGGAAGTGACATCATTAGGTAGTGGCGCTTTTAGTTTAGTTTATTTATTAAATATATCTGACTTCCGTTCCATTAGTCTTGCTCAAATAATGAAGCATAGAGAAAAAAATGCCAATAACTTCAGAGGCTTAACAAAAAGTCTCCCAGCAGCCAAACTGTGGAGGATAGATAAATGTTAGTATCTATTTGGCACGTGCAGAGGGGATTATTTACTTTGTTTTACACATACATTCACCACAGGTTTGGTAAACAGGCCTGTGGCAGCATTTCTATAAAATAAAATTACGTTTTTGCGGCATTTTCAAAGTCTAATACGTAGATAATCTGCCCCTGTAATTATTATATGTGTGAAAAGGAATACATGTTATTTATGTTCTACTGCCTCTAATATTTATTTCAGCTGGGGATAGGTTGGGTTGTATTGTGTAATGTTGGAACTTTGACTCATTGAGGTGTTTTAGTTATTTAAAATTGATTGTTTTGTATTAAACTTGTTCATCTCCTTATAGGTACTGCCATGATCTCCCATCATACATCCGCATCTCTACAACACTGAAGTTGTGGACTTCTACGAGAATGTCCATTTAATTGCGTTTTTCCACTAAGTATTCCAACTTTTCAGAGCTGAATGGAATGTTGCATAACTAATAGATTTTTTTATGAGAATGTGTTTCTCTATAGAGTGATTATTGCTTCAACCTAAATTTTCCCTTGTGCGAGAATAATGGGATACAGCTTGAATAGCATTATCCAAATGTTTGCAAATGCAGATTATAAAGCTTATACAGAAGGCCTCACACCCCTTGGAGATATGGAGATGGCTTTAAGGTTCAGATATGGTAGAGACTGTTTAGCATGTGATGCAATCAATACTTGCAAATGAGGTTCATGGTTCTTCTTCCCAAAAAGGTTAACTGTGAAATGAACTCAATTATAGTGGTTAAAGTGGAGAAGTCAAACACTATTTAGTCAGGCTGAGGTGAGCGGGTCTGCATTGGTAATACACAGGTATATTGACAATGACGGGTCACCTGGAAGGAGGGAAGAACTAATTTAATGGAGCAGGTGGATCCATAAACCTCCATTTAGTGTTACTGAGCCAAATGATTTTTGATCCAGACACAGATGGAGATAAGCAGACAAGCTCTCGGCACTATCAATGAATCAATTGTCCCTATTAATTTATCAATTGCTCCCTGATAAGCAGCTTTATGCTCTAAGCTTGAGCAGGGAACGCATTTTTTTTTCATTCCGCTGTGCTGCGGGTTTAATATTTTTTCACTTAACACTATAGGTGGCGTTCATACAGAAATCGTGCTGTTTTTTCATTGTAAACATGCACAAGACCAGAGGTCGGCCTCCACCGGCACGCACTGACATGTGACAATAGCTGAAGAGGTGTAAATAAAGGTTTAAATAAAGTCCCTCTACCTTGCATACAGGCGTACATTTTGAGGAAATCAGTCCTCACACAACCTGTTTTATTAATTTAGGAGCTACAGATGCTATTAAAGTGCGCTAGTGCTTAGATTTGACAAGCTTCTGTGATTATCCCTCCGAGTACCATCGGTTGCTGCGCTAGACTGTTAAATATGTTCTGTGTGAATGGCCCCCTAGACAGACATTTTACCATTGTGACGCCTCTTGATACGTTTTCAGTTTTTCACAAGTGAACTCTGCATTTTTAAGGTGCTATGTCAAGTTTATTAAGTTATTTTCACGCAGTAGCAGCTCCAGGGTTGCCAGGTCTGTTAAAAAAGTTAGCCCAATGGCTTATCAAAAACAGCCCAAAATAACTTATGCTACTCTCATACTTCAAATACATATTTTACAGTTGCTGTTAGGCAAATTGAAAAACACTAAATCATAGTGATCATAAACACAGCGTAAACACAAACTTAATGTCTAGCACAGTTTTATCATTGGTAGAAAATCAATATAGCATTTTATATTTATGCAATGTGCCAAACCTTTAACCCGTAGGGGGGGGGGAAATCAACCCACAGCAATTTTTTAAAGTATCCCAATTCCGTGGGAAAACCACGTACTTGGCAAGTGCAAGCAGATAATTTAGAACAGTCATTCTTTTACGACTATGAGTGTACAGCACTTTGATAAATACTGCTGCTTTATAAATAAACTTTTTATTTTAAACAGTCGACCAATCAGAAGTCAGGGGCGGGGCTAGCATAGTGTATTTACAGTTTTAGCCATGTATTTGTATGTAACATGTCAAATTAGGTGCTTAGTTAAAGCCTTTTTTTTTCCATTTTAACAGTTCTGTTGCTTTTTCTACAGTGTTGAATGCAATGAATGTTGTCAAATTTAGATACTGCCATAATCAAACATCCACTGCATGCACAGAGTGACTCTACATGCAATTTGCATCTTCAATTTGATAACCAACATGGTTAGCAAAAACAACTGCAATCTGCACAGAAGCAAATCAGATCTGTCAACATGTAACTTGCAATTAAAAAAATGTAATTTAAGAAAAAAAAATATTTCCCCTGCAGTGTAAACTAAGATTTAATTTCTGGGAAAAAGGGGAATAAACACTGTGAAACGCTGCAGTCCTCCCAGAACTCTCATTAAACCTGCCTGATCATGTTTGCCTCCAACACACTGCTACTGTACAAGGCCTACAAACTCGTTTCACGACAACAGACAAAGATAACCATGTAAACGTGGGCAATAAGAGAGACCTCATTTTCTTCTATTATGATGAGGGACCCTGATTGAACTTGTAGGATAATAGCCGTGGTGGAATAGATAAGGTAGTAGGACTCGCAATTGTCTACCAAAGTGCCATGTGTCTCCCCCAGAACTGTCATTCATTCTTCTTGGAGCGCGTTTGGACTGTTTACCTAAACCAGACCACACAATGGAGCTCTTTTTGTGCCATTGGCAGGCACTCATCCATGATGTGCTGTTAAGTGAGCTGCGATTAGCCAAGTTACAGTTTTCTAATGAACGTCCTCCGTGACCCTCAGTCAGGACCACTGCCGCAGCCATTAGGAGCGCGTCTGACGGGACGCCCCCTCCTCCTGCATGTGAGCCCGTGTAATGGGCTGACAGTTTTCTGTGCAGACTGATAAATGGCTGTAATTCTGGGAGATAAAGTGAAGCGGTGCTGGTTGCAGTGTTGAGGGGGGCATTGAGTCCTTGTCGATCCGTGATTCCCTACTCAGCTGTGAGGATTCCTCTTGCGCTCATCAGCCAGAACTCTAATTGTTTTTTGTCTTCATCTTTTTCCTCTTTCTCTTTCATTGTACTTTGATTGGCTCCTTCAAAAAAAAAAAAAGAAAGAGAGAGAGAGAGAGAGAGAGAGAAAGAGAGTGGTGAAGATGAGAGGATAAGAAGTGCTATTGTGCTGCTGCAAATCAACTTTTCCTTGGCAGCCTTCCAAGGGAGAAGAGATAAAGTAATTTGGTTTTCCGATACCCAATACGGGTCGAGGGAGGGGGTTGCATTAGGGGGAAGAGGGGCAGGGAAAATAAAAACACATTGATCTAAGGGGCTAATAGTACTGTTATCTGGGCCAGGCTGATCGGAATGAGAGAATTGAAAAAGTAATAAAAAGTGAAACATTCCCTCCTGATTGAAATAGATTGGGCTGGCCCTCTGTGTCTGTGGACGTCTGGTTCGGCCTGAGCATCTTCTCTCACGCCATTACCCTCGGCCCTAAGCAGACCTCTCACTGGGGCCATGCCGGAGGCATTTGGGGTGGTGCCGTGTCAATTATGTCTCATCATTTCTCCTCTGCTTACAGAAATGATGGCTTTGACTTATTCCCAATATATCCCAGCTGTCCAGTGGGCCCACATGGGTCACAAGGTTAAAGCAGGCTGCTCATAATTGCTTCGTATCTGCTGGGCCGAATGGCATATCTAACCTCTGACCCTTTCCGCAGACTGTTACTGACATCTTGAACATGATTAGCGAATAGGAGTGGCTCTTATTTCAGTTATTTCAGTGACAGTTGTTACTCCCATTAATAGTTAATAGGCAGTTACATGTGACACTTCGACAGAGACTGTGAGCAGCTCGACGAGTGGGCCGGTACGGCTCCTGAAAATGTGCAGAAATCTGGAAGTGGTTGAGAATGACACAGGTCCTGTTTATATATGATTTTAAGATCGCTCTTGTGTGATTTGATCACAAGTAGTCAGACACAATATTTTGCATCTCAAATACAACTCTTGTGATGTATTTAGATGGGATGGTGTCGGATTTCGTGTTTATATATATTTCTATGGCATTTTCAGTACAGTACAGTTCAAAGTTTGAGGTCGGTGAGATTGAAGAGCTTGATGATGAACTTTGAGCACTGACATGATAAGCCATATGCTGCCAAGTTTTTCCAGTACACCTGCAGTTGTACACCCCATGTCTTGTAAGGCATCTTTTTATTACTGACACATACTGCTAATTAGCAAATTATCTATGACTCACTCTGCAGCTGTTTAATTGTTTGTTGGTTCAAAGTTTTTGTTACATTGTCCACCCCCTATAGATTTGAGCTTCATATGAATGATTGAGGTGCTCTCAGAAGCCATCAGACACATAGAAGTCGGCGTCAGAACATTCTGAGAGATGACAGGAGCATGTGCGAAGTTAAACTGACAGATGTGAGATGTCTAATAATATAACCTCTTTTTATCTGTTTCACTTTAAATCTTCATTGAAGAAAGACAGCTGGCTGCAAGGACATCTCCTACCTTTTTGTTTTTCAAGCTGTCATTTCGTCATTCTTTTTTTTTTTTTTTTTTTAGTTTTGTACTGTTTATTAATGAAGGTAGTCTGCGTTAGCAATTAAATAAAACACATAACCCACGTTTTGTTGATTACTGTTTGGGGTGTCAGATTGTTTACATTTAAAAATAATTATAATTATTAAGAAATTAATTTCTTTTCAAATTATTGTAATGTGTTTAATCATTTGACAAACATTTTTATTCCATTGTTTTACCACAATACATGGATGCACAATTCAGAAATGTATGTATGTATATATATATATATATATATATATATATATATATATATATATATATATATATATATATATATATATATATACATTTAGATGAAGAAGATAAAACATTCAAACAGGTTTCTACAAACAAAAAGGTTCTTTAATATCACAAACTCAGATAATCCAATGGCAAGAAGGCAACATAACACAGTGTCTTCACAGAAACAATACCCAACCATGAGGAACTGAAAGCAGTGCATTTAAATAGAAGATAATGAGCTAAATGTGAAGCAGGTGTGATCGGTAAATGAGTGTCCATGGTAACAGATTAATGGAAACTAGAACAAAAGAAACATGACTGAAGACAAACCAACCAAGAGCCCGTCAACAAAAATTTTGTGTTGCGTTGGCGTTTCGTCCAGAAGGAAATCCGTATAAATCCACAGGTTTTTCTTGAGACATTGTCATGTTTATGGTTGAACGAGGGAAAAAAAAAAAGATTGGATAGGTAAAGCTCCATGGAAATGAAACTGACAGAACATCAGCATAACATATATATATATATATATATATATATATATATATATATATATATATATATTATATATATATATATATATACATATATATATATATATATATATATATATATATATATATATATATATATATATATATATATATATATATATATATATATATATGTGTGTGTAATATAATTCCTGTGATAAATTAATAAATTCCTATGGCAAAGCAGAATTTTCAGCAGTCATTACTGCAGTCTTCAGTGTCACATGATTCTTTAGAAATCATTCTAATATGCTGATTTGGTGCTCAATAAACATTCTTATTATTATCAACGTTGAAACCAGTTATGCTGCTTAATGTTTTTGAGAATTTTTTCAGGAGTCTTTTATTATTATTTCTTGATTATCATTTTTGTGTGAACTATCCCTTTAAGTAGATTTTTGCAAGCAATAAAACGCCATTTGAGTCTCTCAGGCCCTGAACAAAACACGAGGATTAAACAGACTTAGATTTTGTACAATAGCAAAAATTATACAAAACCAGAGACAGAACCACAAAGACATTTCATTCATACCTCCCTCTACTTCCATCAAGCTAAAATCTTTGCATCACATTGGTGCCATGTGGGTCATTATAACTGCTAAAGCTCTGTGCTTGATTGAGCTGATAATAACTGATTGTACCTCCTCAAGCATGGGCTAATGTCTGTGCCCTCATTTGCATGCCATACAGGACTAATATCCGTGTGTCAGCGATCATAGCTGCTGTCCACTGCAATAGTCTCCGCTCACAAATATCAGAATTTAATATGAGACATGTTCATATTTCTCTTGCTATATGCGGTGCACCAGACCTGAAACCGGTTCCCAGAAAGTCGCTAAGCTTTTCTCAGGCACAAAAGCAGTAATTTGATTTGAGAAAGGCCACACATGAATTTGAAAGAGACAATCATCAGTCCCAGCACGCGGAGCGTCTCTGCTCGGCATTGCCTGAATTGTGGAGTGATTGTCTCTGAAAGGATGTAACTGCTCCAGGAAAAAATGCCATTAACTGCTGCATTACTGACATGTAAATGTTATGCAAAAGTGTGTATATTACAACCTTTATGAGACATGTAATATCCAATATCCATTGCAATAGAACTCTTCAACCTGCCTGATTAAAAAAGTCATAAAGTCTCTGTTTATATGATATTGTCCTTAGAAGCACCACTGTCACATGTCATCCACTGTATGATATTTATGCAACCTTTAATAATGACCTTATATTTGATGTTTAAATCTGTCAGGTGAGACATGGCCGTCTTTGTGCTGGGGAGAGGTAGGGCTTCTCTGATAAATATTGATAAGGCAAATGTCTTTTCATTAGTCTGTTTTAAAAGAAGGCTGGGAGTGCAGTCTCACGTCATAACTTCTAAGCCATATGGCTAATACACCATCTATTATGTACCACAGCCTAATAGGGAAAACAGGAGAAATTCATTGATAAAATGAAGTGCTCAACGTACTAGTAACTACTTATGAGCTAGAGCCTTTTTTAATCTTTATGTTAAATAAGCCCTCCAGTATATATATATATATATATATATATATATACATGTGTGTGTGTGTGTGTGTGTGTGTGTATTTTATATGTATTTGTGTCCAACTGTTATTTCCAAAAGCTGTTTGATTTTATTCTGAATTTTAGCAGTTATTAAAGATCCTGGCACAGACTTTGCATAATTTATGATCAATTAATACACTTGACGAACCACCAAATCACTAAAAGACTCTTTAGTGTGCCACCTATTTCACTTTCTATGCGCTGGTTGGGGGTGAACACAAAACACACGCATACTGAAATGTTAATGGTGATTGCTGCTGAAAGCCTTGAATTAGGAGGGTACGCTTCAGAGCCTGGGCGTCCAAAGAGGCCCTAAGACTGTTTGAATAAGGGGGGCTCCTTTTGTATGCAGTCTAATGACCACAGATGTTCCCTTCTGCCTCTGTAGAGGTCCTATTTAACACCCCTCCCTCACCTTACATGTGTGTGCTTGTTTCTTCACTTCTCGCACCTGCCAGTGGCCCTCCTCTGAATCACAGCTCGTCTGATGATGGCAATACATGGCAAAAAAACATGGCATTACTATGATGATACAAAAAAATGCTTTAGTTTATGTACCAAAGACAAGACATAGCAATTAATACACATTTTTGCCACAATTTAATGGGAGTAAACTACACCTATATGGACCATTTTCACAGATTGTGATGATGCGTTTTTGTATAGTTTCGCTTTTAAAAGATTTATATACATTTATAACACTACAGTTTTTGTTATATTACCTCGGCATAAATTACAGAAAAATTAACTGCTGCGTGAGTGTTTCTAAATGGCTGAGGATTGGCATTTTAATCTCTTAATTTAAATGAATTTAATGTATTTTTCCCTTCTTTTGCCACAGAAACACAATCATAGATTCTTTTTTCTTTTGCCATTAGTTGTTTTCCATTGTAGTTTTCATTCACCACTCCATAATTTACCCAACTATGACGACTTCTGCTTTTGAGATCCCTGGAATGTGAAGAATTTTACCTGCTCATTATTTAGATGTATAACAGACCGCTATCTACATGTTGCGCTCCCTCCCATAGTCGGCCTTTATCATCCTGTCCTGACTAAGTGACTATTGTTTTGATAAGATAACCTCTTTAGCTTGAGTTTGAGTGAGCGGTTCCCACTCTGGCTGAAGTTCTGTTGCTCTGAAATGCTTCTCTTATCATCAGCTTTGTGGTCTCAGTAGATGTACTTACCTGTCTGGCAGCTGTCTGTCAAAATCCCCCTTGAGAGCCAGAAAGTGTGAGTTGTAGTTCAATGTGAGTCAATAGGGGGCAGACTAAGCAACTTGAATTTGGGTTGGGTAAAACTCCCCGGCTCACAGTAATTGAGTGTTTGTGCTTTAGGTTGTGTACTTGGATTGCATGTTCAGAGAATTCATAATATAACCGTAAGGGCTTTAGTATTCGTGCTTTATCAAGAGGTTCGGAGCAGCAAGTGTCTGTGTGTTTAAGCAGCATTAAATAAGTGAAGAATCCGAGAGATGTATCAGCACATAATGGCCTCACAGATATGAACAGTAAACACAGATCTGTACAAAGCTTTAGTATTTTGTAGACACTAAAAAAAGTCTAAAATTCAGAATTACACAGAACAACAACAATGATTTTTTTTATTTGATTTGCTGCATAAAGTATTTTTATTATTAATAATTTGAATATAGGCTACTATGAAACTGCTCATGTCCAAGTGTTTGAAACAAAGTAAAAGCCACAGGAAAAACTTTAAAACTGAGTTTATGAAACATCTAATATCATATGCAATATAAAATAAAATAATGTCATATCACAACAAGACTATTTATGACATTAAAACTTCTCAAAGGCCACTTTAAAACAACATTAAACAAACTTAAATTATTTTCTAACACTAATTCTGATAACAGAATGAGGCAGAAAATATATTTGTAACTTTTTATATGATGATGTTTGGTTGAATTTGAAGTAAAATATTTGTATTTTTCAAAATAGTGATGTTGAATACTTGGTTAATAATATTATGATTTTGGCCAATTACTTCATTCATAAATGCATATCCCCCCCCACCCCCACCCCACACACACACTTTTGTACTCTTCCAAAAAGATTTAATGGTCTTCTGTAAATCCTTAAAACTCAAGCGTCACAAAAAAACTTAAATTATGTAATCTTTTGAGGGCATTTTTTGACGAATAAGCCCCTTGTATTTCTTATTTATGTTTTTTGTTGTTGTTGTAGTGTTTGTTTATTTAATTGATATATTTTTTGTTATGCTGCTACTTGGGATTTTTGTAATTGTATTAAGTGTTACAGTTGTTTATTTGGTATTTTGTATATACAATACAAAATAAATAAAGTGAAATGAATGCCATCACCTGACAGTTTATCTCTCTTCTTCGCTGGTCACAACAGCTCAGTAGCGCCCCCTGGTTTTGTTTACGAATGGACGCATCATTTCACCACTGAATGTTTGTATGATCAGATTAATTTAGTGCAATCTGGATATAATTGATTATTAAGTAAATACAAGAAAATCCATTCCAATCCTCTCTCTCAAAAAGGACGTTTACATGACAACGAAGACGTTTTTCCTTTGCGTTCCTCGCGTATAGACGACAATATCAAAACGATCACCGTTTACACGAATCGGTGAACACTATTCGTGAATTCACACTTTCAAATAAGTCAGAGTAAATGGTATGCAGTCTAAAGAGAGGGCTCAGGGCCCGGTATTTGCCCGAATATTCCTGGCTGTGGCATGAACCGGTTAAGAGTGAGGAGAAGAAAACCGTCGAGTGTAGGTGAGTCGACTGTTTATTGGCTATTATATACATTATGTTAATACATGATATGTTGATTGGATCAATCTTTTGTGCATTAATTTGTTAATGAAACATTATTTTTAAAAGGCTGTATTATGCAGAGTTGACAAGGTCACTTTGTAAAGAAAAAGTAACGTTACGTACTATGTAAACAATAAGGCAGGAGAGTTCAGCTGCGCTGAATAAGTCACGGCGGAAGAGCGTTGTTAGGCACGACGCGAAGCAGAGTTCCTGCAACCCCTTCAGCCGTGACTTATTCATGATACACCACTAGCCTCGAGAACATTATTGCTTTTATAAAACGGTTGCCAAACGATATAAGTACTAAAGCCAAAAATATGTATCAGTGCCACTTTCATGAAGTAAAATCAGTAAATGCCTTCCTTCCGCCGGAAAAAAATAGTCCCTGACCGTGAACAGCAATAGAAGTTACATTATTATGCCATTAAATGGCGTGAAAAATGAGTGTATAAGTGTGTCAGTCAGTAGTGAAGAGTTTTACATTGAAAAGACTGCGTTGTTGTAAACACGGAACAAGCAAATGCTTTGACTAGTTCTGTCAGTCATGGGAAAATCCATTAATTGTTAAAAGGATTAGACATTGCAGCTCAATGCAGGTAACTTGATCTCTTTCTTACGATACTCTTCTACATAATTCAGTAAGCTTCAATGAATAATATAAATTGAAAACAAACAGTTTAAGTTGCTAAGAGTGGTGTTAAGGGTGTTGTGTAGTGATACACAGAACCGTTGGGTAAAAAGGTCATAGCAGCTATTGACCAATCAGAATCAAGGACAGGAACTAACTATTTTATAAAAACTAAACACTTGATATGCATATGCATGACGTGACCATTTTCACAAATTTGCGTATTTGTAGTTTACACGAAACGATAACGGTAGGGCCTAAAATTTTCAAAAACTTCCTGATTTCAAAAGTTTTTTTTTCTGTGTTTCGTGTTTTCAGGTTTCCCAAAACGCTGTTGTAAATGAACGGACAGTTGAAAGCAGTTTCGTGTAATTAACGGCCCCTAAATAAGCATGCCTTCGACAAAAAGTCTTAAAGGAATTCTTGACATGTTTAACAAAGCTGGCTGAACAGATAGGCAATCTGCGTTTTCATTACGCGAATGTCGCAATTTGATGTGTACTCCTAAAACAAATGAATATTTTATTAATATAATCAACTCAAATCGAAGCGACCTTTATAATGATTTAAAGATAGATTAATATTTTCAACAGGGCAACATTCTGCAAACATTCATGTAACTGTATCTTGCTATAAGTGATCTATAAGTATTGTTTACAAAACATATGCGTAGATCTTCATGCAAATGTGACCTGTCATCTGATATAGTTTGAACGCCAACTGCATTTCATTAACTCGGAAAAGACCCACATTAGGTTTATTTAACAACAGAAATTGAATAAGCAAATGTTACAAATAAAACTGTCTAGTCTTCACTGTATGAATTAAATATATACTGATACTTATTACAGCAACAAAAGTTATTCCGTCAAGAGTGAGTGATGTTCAATTTGTCTTTTGTCTTTTGTTTATTAACATAGCACACATGCAGAAGCAGGTTTATTAGGCTGCTGTCACTTTAAGAACTGCACGGATCCAGGTTACACTTGCGTTTTCTTTCTCAACTGTGTGTACTCCACTTTAAACATAACTGTGTTTGCATGAATACTCACAGACAGGCGTTTTCACTTAATTTTGTGTGTATTTGGCCATATAAGCTGCAGAAGAGAACTGAATTCTGGATCACGTGCTGTCTGAGAGGTGTCTGTGAGCTGTCTGTTGTGATGTGCATATCACAATATGTACACGGCGATATTTTGTTAATTTAGATATATCCTGCGGCCCAAAATGATTTATATTTTAGAGCTGTCGGGATGGATTTTGCGGAAAATTGCATGTGTAACTGACCCGTGCGTGTCACGAATGAATAAAATTGACCAAAAAAGCTTTATTTGTCCATCTGCTCTAAGATGTCTTGTATCTCATTGACTCTAATCATATTTATTTGCGCAGATAAGCACAATTAAAACAATGTTCTTTTGCTAGAAGGCCAGTTATAAAGTGTAGCTTTATCGTATACAACCTTAAGTGTGGCATACAATGAAAACAGACCTCAAATAAAGTAAAAGGACAGTTGCATAAATGGAGTTAGTAACAGTTACCTGATGCCATTCATATTATGGCAAGGGATGACATACTGTATGTACATCACTCTAAAGTTTCAGGCCTTTCATCAGTGTTGTACCCAGACACATCAACCACACAAGGTTTGGATCTCAGCGTGAGCTGTCACCGGACTCATCTCTGTTGAAATCGTTCTGGGTCTTAGTTACAAATCATAAAAAGAACAGAGAACAATTATAACAGCACCAAGCAGAGATTAAAAGAATATGTGAGGAGGCACGGGGCAACCCGGACTGGGGGGAACACAGATGTGGAGAGGGGGAAGGATGTATTCTGAGTGTAGATTTTATGCATGCAGAATTTAATAAAAGAAGGAAGGGGAGAGATTTCTCTGTTGAACGTACAGGCCTCCGGTGGCTGCATTGGGAGTGCTTGAGACATTAACTTTAGATGAGTTAATGAGGTGCCGTAGAACACACAAAGAATATGTGTCAAATAAGGAATTTCTTGAAAGCACCAAATAAATTGTAATTACCATGCAGATTATGATTAGGATGCTTACTAAGTTTCCACACTGATGTAATGTTGTTTATACTGTTAATTACTAATACTAACATTTTGTTTCACACTGAAGAAAGTAATTTTCTTAAATAGTATTTCACCAAAATATCTAAACATCATTAAAACAAGATAAATTTACACAATTTCACAAGATTCTATGTCTTATTTTAAGAAAATAAAATGTTTCTTGAAGTTTGTATGCATTTCTTACTCTGTTGACAATACTTTTCCTGTTGTAGACAAAAATATGACAAAATTGAGCAAAAAAAAAAAAAAAAACTAAAACAAAACAAAACACTTGTCAATAGAATTATAAACTTAATTCAAGATACACCCTGAAAACAAAATCTTATTTTACACGGTTTTGCTTTTCAAGCAAAGTTCTCTTGTTTTACTGGAAAACAAGTAAAAACACGTTTTTGCAGCATCATTAAGAATTTTGAAGCAACTTTAAACATTATTGACCTTTGTGAATGAACCAGGTCAAAGTATGGATAATATACTGGCATATTTGTGCATATGTGTACTATAGTTTCTAAAAATTTAATTTTATTTAATTTTATTTTTTTACCCATTTTTTCACAAACGCAAAACCAAATCTTCAAACTACATTCACAAAACCACTGACTCTTCTGGCAAAATCAAACAATCGCTTCAAAACCGTTTGAAGTATTCTCAAAATCAAACAAAGCTTTCCGACCATGCACACATCAGGCATTATATAAACAATACAGAGCATTCATTAGACACTACATCAAAAAATGGAGAACACAGCATCCAGAGCATGAGGTTATAGAAAAAAATATATATATTGCATGCAGTAAAACATTTTTGCAGTTATGTAAAAAACAATAGTAATTGCAGCTTAGTAAGGTGAATATATTTGTAACAAAGTTCGTAAATATGGGAAGAAGGAGGCGGGAACCGGCGAACATTCAACAACTTTAATAGTCAAATAAACTAACAATAAAACAAAAAGTATAAGGGCGGCAGTTCCTCACGGCGACTGCCGCCCACACAAACCAAATAAAACACAACATAAAATCCAGGCCTGGTCCTCTCTCGTCCTCCACTGTCGTCGCTCCTCCTTTATGCTTCCGGAGCTCCTCCGTGGGGACTCGAGACCGGTGCGCCGAGCACCTGAAGCTCGTTAACTCTCGCGTCACCGGCCTCGCGCCGTTCCCTCACGGCTCTCGCCCGCCCTGCTCGTCACAATATTGTATACTGTATGTACTGGAGTATTGTATTGAATATTGTTTTTGCATAGTATTGCATTTCTGTATACTCAGTACTTGCATACTATAAAAATGCAGTAGTCATACTGCAAAAGGTCAAAGAAAACCTTTTACAGTTGGTTTGATCACATTATTAGAAACAAGTGTAAACAATTTTGAGCTATTGTGTGTAAACGGTGACAACTGTGTTGTAGTTTTGCTGCTTGTGTTTACCTTTTTGCAACAGCGTAAAATTGTAATGTTTTGCAAAAAGAGTGCATGAGACTGGCAAATGGTATCTAACTGCCTCAAATTGTTTAAGGTTTTGCAGAAAGAGTGATTTGTTTGACAAACGGGTTTTGACCAATGGGCATTTGGTTCGGAGAATAGGGATTAGTGTTAGCAATTGGGAAAAACTGGGAAATCGAAATGAACATTTAAAAAAAAAAAAATCCTCCTTGCACATCATTATTTTTCAAGTCCTGCCATATTTTTATTCGCTCGATACACTTGTATACATCACAATTGGGAAGAAAAGTCGGTTGCAATTTCTGCTTCATGTTGACTCTTTTGAAGAAATATTGTTTTCAAACTAAACATGTTTTTTTTATCAATTATGACAGTCTTTTTATTGAAGCCGAGTAAAAGGCTCGTCATGTGTTGGGGGTACAAATTCAAACCTGCAGGGCTATAGAAATGAGCTACACATGCATCCTGCCCTGCCTTTCTTTCATTTGTTTAATATTCCATCAGTTCATGCACTCAGAGTCACTGGGCTAATATGAAACCTCTCTGTTCTTTTGTAATGCAGGGGCTACTTGAGTGTCCTCCACCTGAAAGCCTGGATTGAGAAGCTCACTGGATCTCCCTTGTGTAAAATGAAAGGTTGGTGTCTTTTCAAAGCTGACAGCTGTCACAGGCATAGGCTGAGGAAGGTTAACCGTCTCTCATAAAGCGACCTGAGACTCCCAGTGCTCAATGGGTGTGTTGCCTTACTGTGTGTTTGAAATGAATGTATGTATGCTTGAGGTGGGGAACAACATATAATACCACTGGAGGAAATAACAGAATAATCTGTTCTGGGTAGGTAAATGTAGAAATACTTGTATACTTATAATAGAGGCATTAAATATATAACATCATACAAAGATAATTTTGGAATTAGAAAATAGAAATATGTTTTTTACAGGCTATAATCAGAGCAAAGCAGAAACTTTGTTGCAGAAATATATATCAATGGATAATGTACAGTCAGTTGGTCTTTATTGCAAAATAATTCAGGTCATGGGGACAACAAATAAATATCTCTTTATTCTTTATTTTAAAAATCTTTATTTTGTTACTTATTATCATTTATAATATCAAGTTCATTATATTTTAATTTCATTTTATATTACTTTAATTTTGTATATTTTTTTTTTTTTGCTATAATGCTATAATTATAGAATACAGTGAATTGAAAAGGCTGTAATCTTTTGTCCTCCTACTCTATTTTTTACTCACTTTGTTAGAAGTATGGTAAGGGCTTTTCCAGATATATTGTTGGCGATCTGCGTTCGACATTGAGCTGAATGACTTGGATTGGAGGATTGAGATGATTTGGTTTTGGGCTTTTCTTCCAGCGTAGCTTAACCTGATCTGATTTAATTTAAACTCTGATGTTGCAGAGTAGAATGGAGCACGGGGCGTCCCTGTAGGCATGTTTGTTAAGACTGTAAAATCCCATGTGTATGAATAGAGTCTCTCTTTTTTTCTCGAGTCTTTATTTTATGTGTGCATTTTGTCAGCTGTTGTTATTACAGTTGTGTGTTCTTAAGTCACAAAATGGACAAAAACCCTTTCTTTCTTTCTTTCTTTCTTTCTTTCTTTCTTTCTTTCTTTCTTTCTTTCTTTCACTCTTTCTTTCTTTCATTAAAGACTAACAAACTGGTCCTTTGTGAGAAATACCTTCCTCTTTCTCCTCAAGCTATCTCGGACTCCCTCTCATGTGACCTTTGACCTCAGCTCTAGACACAACCACACAGGGAGATGTGGTCATGTGATACACTGGCATACACAGAGGGTAAATTTTTGTCAGATGGTCAAAATGTTTCTCCATTTATAGCCTTTCAGACGTTTATGTGTATTATTATGAATAAATAATAAAATTGTGCACAAAGTTCTATCATTGTAGATAGCCCCCAATTTTTTTATTATTATTTTTAAATGACCTGCTATAGTGAAGGACTTGGGATTGTGTGTTCTTGTATCACATGGTTAGACTCAGGATGTAATTTTCCTGTGGCTTAAGAGTTCTAAGTCACATGACATTAGCGGCTCAGGTGATTGGCTATAAAAAAGTGCCCGAAATAATGGGAGGGTCACAATCTAGCGGAGGACTTGCCATTGCGATGAAAGAAATACTAAAAGATTGGTTTCTCCAGGAATATTAGCACACACAACAAGCCCAGGCACCGTTGACGAAGTAAATGCAATTCATCGCTTCCGTGTTGACAGCAGTTCAAATTGTTAAATAAAGCCGTTATTTTTGTTTTGTTTTTGCGCACAAAAAGTATTCTCGTTATGAACTATTACCCTTCATAACATTACGGTTGAACCTGTAGTCACGTTGACTATTTTAACAATGTCTTTTCTACCTTTCTGGACCTCAAAAGGTGGAATGACATTGCTGCCTATGTGTGTTTTTTTGTCGTTGTTTTTTAAACAAAATTCATATTTTTTGTGTATATTGAATTTCTGTATTTTTATGTTTTTAAATAGATGTTATGATGTTGCAAAGAAACAATACATCTATAGGTACATGTTCAAATAGCACATTATTGAAGTTTTTTTTTTTTGTTTAAACTTATTTTGTAAACCAAAAATCAAGCACATTTAATTGCATATTTCTGTATTTTAATAGGACAGCCTTAATGTCTAAACGTTTTCTGCCTGTAAAATCTGTTTGTATATTTATTTTATATCTGAATTTGATTTCGGCGGCTGTCCCAAAAGTCGGTCGTCCCACTGCTCCTCATGACCATCCCATCCGTGGTGCAGAGACATATGTAATGAGCAGTATCATTCACGGCAGTGGTAGGACAGTCTTGGTCTTTGATTAAATGAAGAAGAGTTCGGCCGTGACAATGTTATTGATCACATAGAACTGATCGACTAATAGACAATCTGAGTCATGTCTTTGGGTCAGTAAATTGATGAGCCACAGGAGGTCAGTTAAGACAGGGACAGGTCACTATGGAGACGAGGAAGGTCTCTATGACAACCACGAGGACCCTGTGTACCTTAGCCATTGACCTTGGCATTTATGCCTTTAATAATATTGATCATGTGTACATACAGATTGAACGAACTGTTGTAAGGATTTTTATCTGTGTTCTAGCAAGAAATAGTCATGATGTGGCATTCATATGTGTCTGCGAGAGAGAAAGAGAATTATTCAAGTTCTTATTCTAAATTTCTTGATGCTGTGGTGTCTGGAGGCAAACAGCAGAGATGAGCCTAAGGGGACATATGTGATTTAGGATTTGTGCCCACTGAGGTTCCCGCGGGCGAAGTAGACTCCAGCTGAACCCATCTGTGCAGAGAGAGACACATTATCATGATCGCTCAGAACGCTTCATTACTGCTTTTTCCTTCCCTCTGTGGCTTGGTTTTTATTTTTTCCAATCTGATGTCAAGTCTGATACCATTGTAGTTATATCCATTTAACATAAAAGCTATCAATATTAACTTTGAATGGGCCTGAACATCTTTTTTTTTTTACTGGACACTTGAAATTTATGCATTTATTTCTAGGGCTGGGTCTCGATACAGATTCTTTGATTCAATTGATTTGATTCTGTTTTTGATTTTGACTCATTTGAGTGTTTCAGTTATAATGAATCCATCCATAATCCATTTACATTTGATGGAAATTTTCTCTGTTAATGCTGCAAATTTTACACGTCAGTGTTTCAGACTCATTGAAACCAGCAACCTATCTTTTAGAGCTATTCGTTTAAAGAATTAAAGTCGTTTGTTTTGGCAGTTGGACTACACTTGTCAGACTGTATGTTTTTGATTTCATTTGTATTATTATTATTTGTTCATTTGTATTATGTATAGTTTTATACATACATTCAAGTTTGTATTATTATAAGCTCACAATATTTTTATTGTTTCTCATTCAATATAGACTACAAACTCACATTCATAATCGAGGTAAAATATGTTTTCCTTTGCCAAAGCACTGAAAATTCAGCAATGGCAGCATAGATTCAGCAGTTACTTCTGAGGCACTGAAAATTCACCTGTGGCAGCACCAGTGATGCTTCAAGATTGATCTGTCCATCCCTGCTGCTTCTAGATTACTTCATGTTCCCTTCTGTGCTTTCTTGTGCATCTCATGTCTTTTACTCTCTCTTATTTTAACTTTCTAAGTTTCCCTCTGTGTTTCCTCCTCTCTCATCTCTGTATTTCCTCTGGTAGGTCCTGAGGGATGAATGCTTGTTCCTATGTATTTTTCTTTTTACCTAGTAATATAAACACATATGCTCACACTCACACACGCACACACACACACACACACATTCACTCTCACATGTTTCTAATGTGTCTCTCACACATCTGCCCCGGGCCCTTCATTTTCAACCAGTCCATCACATTGGTTCCGGTCCATCCGAAAGATAGATGCCTGGTGTGGGCTTTAAAATAGAATAATGTATACATAATTCATGCAGTGCCAACCCTAGAGCCTCTCATTAAACTTTACACGGCAAATGGGGAAGACAGCCACATATTAAATGTTTCTCCTCACTCACAGATGTCCTCGCATAATGATATTTGAGAAATGGAGGAAATGTGAAATGGAAGCACCCTGATTTCAGACTTAATATACCAACATACTGTACTGTCACTGAACTTTGAAACACTAATTGCTGTTTTGCAGCTCCTGTAAATGATATTTATCAGAAATCTTGAAATCATGTTGCTGAAGGGGAAAAAAAGTATAAAATTTTTTCTTTGTGAAATATACTTTCTCTAAAGCAATTTTCCTTTTCTGCTGACATCACTTAGGCCCTATGGCACACTTCATATGTTGCACTTACACTTGTGGATTTACAATGGCCACCACCAGTGTGTATGTTATCGTGAATTCACCGATACTGTTGGGTATCCCATTTGTCATTTTAGGTTACAGAATGGTAATGAGTGCCCTCTTTGCTGTCGATATGCGTCCTCAATGCGTACTTTTGTCGAGCCCGCGCTGAAGCGAGCTCCACCGCAGACTTCTACCCAACAGTCAAAGTGGCATTACGTCACGAAAGTGCAGACTCGTAGAAGACCTTGAGTGTTTAGCGTGACATTTGGGATTGTGGCTAGTGGATAATGTTAGCGTTTTAAGTATGTATGTATTATCAAATTCAGATCCATTGTGGTATGGAAAGGCCACATAAGATCCCACCTTACAATGCTTTTCATTTAATATTTTTTTTAAAACCATGAAATATATCAAATTTCAGAAGCAAAACAGGTTTTGAGCAACTCACAATGAGCATCATTAAAGCTTCAAACAAAATGCATATATGTCTACCTTTCAAAACATTGAGGGCGATAAGATTGTTTTTGAAAGAAGTTCACCAAAGCTGCATTTATTTGATAAAAAATGCAGTAAAAACAGTATTGTGAATGTATAATGTATTACTATAATTGTGAAATGTTATTATAATTCATAATAACTGTTTCTGTTTTAATATATTTTTAAAATGTAATTTATTCCTATAATGGCAATGTTCCTGACTCCAGTGTCACATGATCCTTCAGAAATCTAATATGCTGATTTGCTGCTCAAGAATAATTTCTTATTATTATAAATCAAAACAGTTGTGCTGCTTTAAAATTTGTGTGAACGCCGTGAAACATTTTCTTTCAGGAGTCTTTGAATAGAAAGTTCGAAAGAGAAGCATTTGTTTGGAATAGACATGTTTGTTTTGTAACAAAAATATCTTTACTGTCACTTTTGATCAATTTAATGAATCCTTGCTAGTAATTTAAAAAATAAAAATACGTGTGTATATATTGTTCAAAAGTTTGGGTTCAGTATGTATCATGAAACATCCCATAAAGACAGTGTCAACCTAAGGGGAAACTACTGCATAACTGCAAGAACTCGGAATGATGAAAAAAATTGTGTCTATGTGAAAGCGAGTTATCTGACATCTCAATGAGCGTTACTTGAAAATCACACAGGAAAGTGAGTCTGTAATAGAAACATCAAACGAACTGAACTTCCATGAACTCCAGTGCCCCAGCAGGGGCTCCGCTTTTGGTAATTAAAAATGGATTCATAAGCTGGGTGCCCTGCAGAATCTCTGTGTGATGTGCTACTGTATCAAGTGCTGCAAGTCATCTGTCTGTGAATGCAAACGGCAATGCTTTGCAGCCTTTTCTACCACTTTATGCGAGCAGCAGGGATTGTTTCTTCTGATGGCCTTACTGAGCTGTTAAAAAGTGTTCAAAAAGTGTTCAAAGGGTGTTAAAAATACAGGGGAACTGTCAGTGCAAGATAGTACCAGTATTTCTAAATTGGAAAGGTAGTGTAAGAAACGCTTCTATGAAAATCTTGCGTTTCCAAGAAATCCAATCAAGAGTTCTTATTGGGGGTTAAGAGATCAAGAGACTACACCCCCGAGACTAAACTAACAACATCACCATGTCTGAGATTACCTCCCAATCCTAAATACCTGAATTTTACACTAAAGACCTCCAGCACTCTGGCTCAAAGCATTATAGACAAACTGTGATCTATACAAACACAATCTTCTCTCCGTAATACTGTAAAGTCTATGCATTACATCTTTTGCTGGGCTCTTGAATTTCCCTCAAACTTCATCAGTATTCCCGCCAGTTTTCTTCCCCACTGCTCTGCCGTTCATTTCCCCCCACATCCGCAGTTGCCACTCACAGGCACTTATCTGCCTTAGCCAGGGTTGGATAATATGTTCTTCTGTAGTCCCAACAGGGCTCCGGTGCCATGCAGGATTACCCAGGTGTGCCGGGGTGCTGGCAGAGAGCCATGCAAGAAAAGAGGAGTCTAAACAATCCAGAGAACTGATGAAAAAGAGCCGTCACAGCAGGAAATATGAGCTCTCTGCATGCAGGGACTGGAAAGCAAGACTGAGCGGTCTACCACACACATGAGGGATTTCTATCAATTACAGCTTGTCACAAGCCGATCTCAGAATTTGCATTACAGTGACGTTCACCTAACAATATGTTCAAAAACACATGCAGAAATATGCCTCCCCACATACAGTTCTCATTTGCAGACTCTCATATAAACAAACATAAACGGAGTGGAGACTGGGGCTAGTTGTCACACTCTTACTCAAGTGAATATTTCTCTGGGTAGGTTTATTTTTGAACGTCAGTTTCAGTATAAACATATTTTCTAAAGTCTTGGCAATAAAAAAAAAAGCTTTTGAATGTTTTCTCTGTTATTGCCCAGGAAAAAAAGATTTTATACATATTGGGCATTTTGTGATAATTAATGAATGTGTACCTTTTGAAAGGGCACTGCCCCAGTGACAGCTTGACTTTCACTCAAGTAGCCCTTGTGACAACTTCACCATGTGTCAACTAGCTATGATCTATTTTAAATGCATCTCTATTTTCCTTATGGGGCAGTATAGGTGTTGAATATTATGCATGGTTTTAATCACATCATCATCATCAGTGATGGTATTGTGTTTTTTATCACTTTTGTTGTAGTTGGTATGCTAAAATGCACCATCCCATCAACCTTCCGACAGCACATATCAATATGCACCTTGCACGTTGGTTTTGTGTTAATGTCAAGCAGGCTGCAGACATCCATGATCAATAGGGAAATCGATATCTAAATGCTGCCCTAACCATTAGGTAGCCAGGGATGTTTAGAATGTTGTTGATGATCCAATACATGTTTTTCTGTCTTGCATTTGCTAGGAGGCAATTTACGCTTCCAAAATGATTTCAATAATCATCTTCAACCAGAAAAAGAGAAAAAAAAAAAACTCTTAAAAATGTAAAAAAATGTAGCACTTGAATTGTTTTTCCACCCTCTGCAATGTATATATTGAGTATCAGCAGTGTTTCTCCTCTCTCCTCCCAGGCTCTCTGATAACTGAAGCATCAGGAGCATGTGGTATGCTGATGAATAGCTGTACTGAATGAAGAGAAATCGGCTAATAGTGCAGTGAGGCCTCTGTATTGATCTAAGTCCGGGGGAAGATAGAAAGGATGTATTGGGATGCATCTTTGTGCCCTATTATTGAGAAGGAGACTGAGGTTTAATTTTAGTTAAGAGATGCTGAGCAACATTAATGAGTGTAAGATGACAAATCTTAACTTTTTAGATTCTCCTGGAGCACCTTTTTAGATTTTCATTAAATGGATAGTTCGGCCAAAAATAAAATGCCGCCATTTACTCGCCTTCATCTGAGAAGAAATCTTAGTGCATTATTTATTCATACAATTAAAGTATTCTACCTGATTTGCTGATAAGACGTTATAGTAAATAAATAGGTGCTAGAATTAGTATAATTGACACTTTTGTCGAGTCAACTGTTTGGCAAAAGCTTCTGTATGGTCTTAAAATTGTTGTTCATATTAATGCCGAACAAAATAAGACATTCTCGGACAGCTAATTCAGTCATGCATGTACAGCTCCTATCTCTTTGAATGGGGAAACATCAGATTCTCCAAAGCTGTTCACCAAGCTTATGATTAAATCTCATATTAGAAATCACCAATGAAATTTGACAACAACCATCTCGTACATTTTGTTTCTAAACGTTGACATCATGACAAAAAACTGCGCTTTCCAGGCTGGACAAGCCACGCGCATGTGCGGTCATAAGCAGGCGTCTCTGAACACTGACTGTTTCTATACCAAACAGAGCTTCTAATGGCAGTTGCAGTGACGGAATTGCTAAATTAGAGCCGCATACTAGCATACTATTTTTACTATTTCTGTCATAGACAGATATGGTAATTGGAGTACGAGTAGTATATTTATATCAGTGCTTGCAGAAATGCAGATGAAGACAGACGATAAAATTTTCAAACATCCAACATTTAATGATAATCCATAACAGGCAGGTAGGCAGGCTGTTCAAACACATTAGTATTATGGTAACCAAAGACAAATAAAAAACTGTAACTAAACTGAACTGAATGTGAATATTATACAGTTCAGAATTCAGCGATGACTTTACCAATCAGCGATTGTCTCTTTTATTTAGAAGGCGGGGATTATTCCCGCCATAATGCGCGTTGCACTTTCTCCCATTTGTAATAATGTGAATGCACCATCTTCATGTAACTGAAGTCTTTGTTATTATTTACCAAAAAAAAAAAGTGGTGCACACTTAGAAATGTCTAAAAAGGGATAGAACATGTTATGTGTCTGTTTGTAGTGTCATGTTGTCCAACATCAAACCAGCCTGGACCAGTGTGGACATTTATGCTCGTCTAAGCTGGTCTTTTTAGCAGGCACATGCATATATAATATATAAGGTCGGTTGGAATACTTACATACACACTGACATTAATAAATGAGTGGAACCAAATTAATGAGAAACACTTGATCATTATGTGCTTGATCATCTACTAATAGCCACTCTTATATAGTTGGTCCACTTCAGACCCCATGTTAGCTTGGCTCTGGAGCAATTATAGCTCACATCAGCTCGTCTGAATATAGTATTAGCTTTAGCTCGCCATATCCCGACCCCATCAAACAATGCCTCACATTCTACTTTCATCTATTCCTCTGTGAAATCTTGCCCAGTACACTGAATTACCATGCTAATATTCAAAGTATTTCCATTTATGCGATTAAACACTTGAATCTATTAACAATGATCACTGTGATTATAACTGCAAGAACTCAAGAAAAGGACAAGAGAGAGGGAGAAAAACAAACAACAACAACAACAACAAAAAAACAATGCAGTCACAGGTCAAAAATATCTCATGGCTTCTTGGAAAAATTACTTATTCATTTAGCTGTGGCACAAACAGAAATAACAAGATGTTTTAGCCTCTCAAAAGACTTTTCAGGGCATTTGTTTTATTTACGTTGTTCATTTCTGAGTCTCACTAATTTGGTGCTCACAGTGGAATTATAAATAAATCTGGAAACTACTTGCATAAGAAATGTTATCCGATACTCTTTAGCATGCAATATTTTTTTCTGTTGTAATTAAAAAGGTACACCACTCTCCATTGACATCTGTGATTTAAACATTAGTAAGTTAAGTTACTTGCAAGTAACAAACAAGTAACTTGCGGAATAATATATATATATATTTTTTTACATTGGTTGCACTTTGGCGCTGCTCTTTTGCAAGTTTTTTTTTAACGCATATGACTAGCTACTTCAAGATCACTGATAGTAAGAAGTTCTACTAGCCGTATATATAAAAAATGGCATCTGAGCAAATAAATATTATCTAGTAGCCGGCCCTTATATTCTGTGTTTACAGACATAAGCCTGACATTTCCTGGCAAATCGAACCCAACATTGTTGGCTTACCATATGGCGTAAAGGAGGCTTTGCGCTATTTGTACAAATGCACTTGTTCAATAATTCTTTTTAAACATAGCATTCAGCAAGCAATTCTCTGTGGTGTACTTTTAAGTATTTGAGATGTGTTGTGTCTTGCTATACTTCCAATATTTCTTATTTGACGTGTGTTCAGTGTCAACGTCGGGTTCTGTAAATGGTCATTTCTTGTCGCTGCTCATAAATTGACCATCTTGCCTCCATCTGAAGGGTGAAATGTGTTCATGAGGTTCGGCTCCACCTGACCTCTTTTGATCTGGCCAAGAGGTCCACAGTCTGGCCTGAGGGAATCGATAGCAATAGGTCTTTTAGAACATTACAGCTGTCTAGGGATCAGACTGAGACATGTTCCTATTCATCTTGATCTGATAGCCGATCAGTCTCCTTCCCCACAGCACTCAGGGCTTCAGACTTAAATTTTCAGACCTTATCTGCGTGTCAGTTGTGTTTAGTAAAGGCTAGGTGAAGATGTGTAATGGTGTTTGATTTGGTATAGTGTTTTAATATATCTCTCCCTATGTCAGCGTTGTTCATTCCTAAAGGGAGAGTGTCTAACGCTGCATTCGAACAGACAAATCGCAATATAAGTGTGTACAAAAGAGTCTGTTAGAGAGATTGTGCAATCTTTGAACAGCAGATGGAGCCCCACAAACTACAGGTTTCAAGGGAAGATAAACCAATAAGAACTTCTTATCCAACTCTAAGGGAGTAATTCATTTCAGAGCATACTTGTTAGTATTTAAATTTAGCTTTGTTATGCCTTTATAAAACATAGGGCTGTCAGAAAATATAAGTAATTAAAATAAAACAAGGAATTTAATAGACTCCTGTTCAAAAGTTTGTGGTCTGTTAAATTTCGTGAATGGTTTTAAAAGAAGTCTCCTATGCTCACCAAGACTGCTTTTATTGAATAAAAATGCAGTAAACCGTAAATAAACAGTTGGTACGATAACTGTTTTTTTCTCTCTTAATATATTTTCAAATGTAATTTATTCCTTTGATGGCAAAGTGGAATTTTCAGCAACTTGCAATCTATCTTGTCACATTATCCTTCATAAATCACTGTAATATGCTGATTTGTTAAGAATCATTTCTTCTTGTTATCAGTTGAAAACAGTTGTACGGCTTAATATTTTTGTAGGAAATAGGTCTTTTTTTCAGGGTCTTTGATGAAAAGAAAGTACAAAAGAACAGCATTTATTTGAGATCGAAATCTTATAATATTATAAAAGTCTTTACTGTCACTTTTGGCCAATTTAATGCATTCTTGCTGAATAAAAGTAGTAAAAAAAAAATCTTTCTCACCTCAAGTTCAAATATCAAGGAAAATACTATTTCCCATAAAAGCTGCTGTTCTTTAAGACGCATCCCAACACATTTTCAAAACTGTTAGATAAGGTGACATTACCAGTCTAGGTGACATCAGCAGTCACATGGCCTGAGGTGAAGTCAGTATGTGATGTCACCCGGCCTTGAAGGAGCATGACTAACTAAGTTTGTCATCTACATCGAAGTCCTCTGTATTGGTTCTCCTAATTTGTTTCTAATTCCAATGACAGAATGGTTAGCTAACAAATGCTGACAGAGTTAATAGATAAGATACTACTTAGGATTATTCCACTTTCTGTAATGATGAAATCTCCATCATTTAGGGCAGTAATCTGCTTGTTGTTTCGAGTAAAGCTCTTTAAATACACATGAAACATTGGCAGTCTGGTCAGATGAACATGCAGGAACTATAATCTGTAGCCTGTAAGTCTCACAAAAGCTCTTTAAATGTGATATCACCAGGAAAGTAAATTATTTTCCATCTCTCTAATTCACCTATCCACCTGTAGTGCACTCTGGGAGCACCAGAATTCATTTTAGATGTGCTGGTGAAAAAAATGCTTCCTGGAAGTCGGTAATGACATCATTGTTTTCCGGTCTCAATTGAATGACATCATTTTTAGCTCTGAGTGACCTCAACTGGGTGACCTAAATTCACACTCACAGAATGAGAATAATTCTATTGAGCGATAAAGTGCTGATACAGTGTCATCAATGATTCATACAAGTGAAAGACTGAGCACATCTGTAATTCTGAGTTCTTAGAGACCGTTTTTAAAGGTTAATAGAGGTAATTCACAGCATTGAATGTGAGGTATTCATGAAAGCTACTTTTCTGTGTATTTGCCATGTGAAGAATTTAACTGAGTGGTGCTTTTTCCTTTCCGAATTATATAATCCGCAGGTGCTGAAAAGTTCAATTAAAAAACGGATTTCGGAATGTCCTAGCATTTGATCTTCATGTTTAAATTAGATTTAACTTCCAGATTTTCAGTCTGATCTCTATTGAAGCCTGTTACCTGCACCTCAGAGCAAAAAACAAAGGTAATTGTGGGATAGTTTAAAATAAGATATGTAACTGACAATATATGACACAACTGTGCATTGTGAGTTGGCAAAAAAAAATGTTGCATAGACAATAAGTCATAGACATATACACTTTTTTTTATTCAGTAAGGATTCATTATATTGATAATTGTTACAATATTTACTTCCTGTTTATCAAAGTATCCTGAAAAATTGTTTTCACAAAATGTTAACTATTTTCTAGAACTGATAATAAGAAACATTTCTTAATCACCAAATCAGCATATTAGCGTGATTTCTGAAGGATCATGTGACACTGAAGACTGGAGAAATGGCTGCTGAAAATTTGGCAGAAATTAATTACATCTTAAAATATATTAAAAATAGAAAACTGCTATTTTAAATTGTAATAATATATTTCAATATTACTGTTTTTAATATATTTATATTTAATATATTTAAATGCAGGCTTGGCAGAATTTACAATAAATAAATAAAGTCACTTTATTTTATTTATTCTTAGGTTGAAACAGGCTTCTGATGTTTGGACCTTACTGCATACTTGCCAAGTGTTCTTCTCCAAAAAAAAAAAAAAAAAAGAAAAAGAAAAATGTCATCATTGACAATTCTAGATGACCAAGTTCATAAATACTTTTTACTGTCACTTAAATGTAGATCATTATTGTACATTTAATCAGAGTGACAGTCCAGTTTAGGGCCGTAGGCTTGTCACAGATGTAGTTTTAATCCTAGTTTAGATAAAATGGAGAGAGAAATCTGTCAGTTGAATCTGTATTCCTCTCTCCATTCTCAGGCTCATCACCAACTGGCGACTGAGCCGAGAGATCCAGGGCAGCCGCCTGTCTGACAGCGGCAGGGATGAGATGGTTTTTGCCATATCAATGAGCTTTAGCTATTGAGTGAATCCTCAGTCAGCCATGCCAAGAAAGGGAATGACAGTCCCAACAGGTGCGACAGAATCCCATGTGTGATTGTACTGTAAAATACATCTACAAACGTCTCAAGTGACAAAGAAAGCAACAGAATCCATGAGTCACTCAATATTTCAACCACTTTGATAGTTTTGCAATTTAATCCGCCAAATGTGCCTTTCTAGATTTTTTTTTTTTTCATTTGGCATGAAAGTAAATAACACCCATGGTCTTTACCAATAATATGATATGATTTAATGTGTGCGTGACTTTCTGTCTGTTTGTTTCTCTAGTTACAACTCTCTCTAGTTTGATCTTCAGAGGATGTGTGTATGCATGCAGAGGCAATCAGAGAGAGCACTTTGAAATATCGAGCAACTTTCCTTTTGCTTTCTGTCTTTGTACAAGTCATTATGCAGGATGCCATTATGACTGGATACATAGATGGATTGATTTTAATAACTCAGCTACTTAGCAGTGGATTGAAATGTAGCCACTGGCCCTCATAAAGGCAATGCATCAAACAGACAAGCCTATCACAGGCTACACTTGAGATCCGTCCAGTGTGATTAATTGTAATTAATTGTTTTACTTAGTGAAGTGTTGTGTGCCGACTCATTTATCTTACTTACTGCAAATTGCATTGCTCAAGTTTGCAGCCGATAGAACTATGGCTGTTTTTGCTTTTCCCTAACTGACTAATTTCTTAAACGGGACAATATCTACTAACATTTAATAGTGTTTTTTTTATTATTTTTTTAGACATGCAGATTTATAGTAATAAGATAATGGGACCAATTAACCCTTTGTCTTTTTCATGCATGGACTGTCAACCAAGTTGATATATTCGTATAAAATATTTGTCCTTTTTAAGGGTCATCATCTCTGTTATTCAACTAGATTGTTATTTTATGTAAAGGTTTAATTCTATTCAAATAATTGGGTAATTTCAAAGCCCTCCTGGCATGAGACTGTGCCTCAAATCCAGAACAACCTCCTTGATGCTTAATCCCATAAAGTTTTATATCTTTTTTTTTATATATACACGCTGCTCATCAGCATTCAGAACCACACAATACCAACAGCTGCTGCAATCAAAGATATATTATAGCCTGTAATAAAACTTGAAAATGGCAGATTAAGTGGTATTTTATACAGCCTCATTAATTTGAAAAAGGTCAGCAGGAAATTTATTTATTTGAAGAAATATGAGGAGACACGTTTTATTAGTGACAAAGGTGGTGGGGAGCAACAGTAACTGGCATTTGTGCTTGTCTGACATGCATCATGTTGATTGAGCCGAGAGCACATTTTATTGGTTACTGTCACTGGTCTGCACGCCCCGTACCACTGGTTTGTGCGGTTTCCGGCGAATGAAAGGTGACCATTAAACCTTCAGCAGGATGTCCGTATGTGTCATTGCTGATAGTGAAATTATAATGTTCACTGGTTCTGTTTGAGAAAAGTATAGTTTCTTTCTTAGTGACATTAGCCCGAACGACTTTCCACAATACTTTTTACTGTCATAATTGCAACCATTCAAAGAGTTTTTTGTATTCAAAAAGGATCATGTTCAAAAAATAGATGACCGCAAGCCATGTTTAAACATTTTCTATAGTGACGAATGGGATGGAAGTGATGAACACTTTAATAACGTGTCATGTTTTGAGTGCTTGCATGTTTTCGCTATGGATTTATGTTAACTTTAGGTCTATTTTATATCTTGGGGCTTTGTTTGTGTGAGTTGAATGGTCTTCAGGTGGTTTAGCAGGACTAGCAGGGATGCGTTTGCTTGACAGTCACTGGAGAGATGACTGGAGAACAGGTTGTGACAGCTCTCACTCCTGATCATCCTGTGATGTTGAAGCCATGCCCGATGCATGCTGGAAGTTCACGCTTTTATGGCAAACCGTTTTTGACACTTTCTGTATGAGGAAAGCCTTTCATGACAGTGTGGCCTTCTTCTAAGAATCACCTAAAACAACATGAACTGCAAACGTGTATATGGGATCCTAGTTAATGCTAAATGGTACAGGCAAGGTTCTTCTCTGTCAAAAGATAAGACATAAATTTGGAGCCTCGGGTCTCTAGGACATCACTGTTAATTAATGTTGATTATCTGATCCTGCATGTCCCGCAGAAGCTCATGCAAATGCCTTAATGAATCAGAGTCAAAATGCAAATGTCTATTCCTTTTGGAAAATCTGAACGTAAGTTCTTGCTCATATGTAATTTGCTGCTTTATTTAAAGATCTGCATTACTAACATACAAGCGTATTTTTCTTAGGAGGCGTTTTTATCCTCACAAAGCTCATATTAATCAAAAATACAGTATAAACATTAATGTTGTGAAATATTACAATTTCAATAAAATGTTTTGTATTTTGGCAAAACTGACACATTACTGCAGTCTTGACACTTCAGTGTCTCATGATCCTTCAGAAACCATTCTAATATGCTGATTTGGAACTGATCAAATCTGTCTGGGTTTCTTCCGTAACATTCTAAATGTCTTTTACTGTCACACGATCATTTTAATGCATCCTTGCTAAATAAAAGTATTAACTTTTGAATCGTACTATATACAATGTAGTATTAATGTACTGTATAATATACAGTTCCTACAATTCCGAAAAAGTTTGGAAACAGCAAAGCGGGGTTTGGACAATATAAGCATGAATCCTTATCATTATTATACATTAAAGTAACTTAAATCCATTACAGCGATAATAATTTTCTTTTTGCTTACACAGCAATGGCAATATATGCACATTACAGTCAGACATGGCACTAGATGCCCGATTGCTTGATTAAACTTGTTTTCTTTTTTAAAGTTTATTGGGTCAACACACCTTTATGGCGTTACTGATTGATTGCCAAGTAAGGTTACTACTCAACTGACCAATTAGAACCTAGTTCGATTTATAAATATCCCTAGTATTTAAAAAAACAACAAAAAAAAGTTGTGTTATTTGATATGTCTTCATAGCTTGCGTTGTGCCTTATCAATGTAAAGTCATCACAAAAAGGTAAGAATTCATGCTGATGCAGTCCAGAACCCAGGGTGTTTGCAAACGTTTGGAACACACTGTATATTATTACATTGGAAAAGGTCCAAGCTATCCAAGTGACCTGGACACTCTGTACAGTTGCTTTATGTACAGACTGTCATTACTCTCAGAAATTCATTTTGTTTTAAATGGACACGAACTTGCTGTAAAGTGTGTTTAGGCCCATCTCAGACAAATCACACTTGTGTCCTCATTAGCTAGGCTATTAGTTATGCTGTGTGCAAAACTGGAAGGACTGACACAGTCACAAGCTGCTTTGGTTGCAGGATTTTCTGGAGGATGTTAAAGCAGTTTATGACTCTATGATGTCATATTTCTGTCAGGTGGTGTCACCTCGGTGATTTATCATGGTTGCATTTTTCGATTTTCTGCTACTCTCTGTGCTTAGGTTGCTTATTGTCATCTTGGAATCCATGTTTCCCTCTGTCCCGTGGCAAATCTATGGATGCCAAGGAATAGGACTGATGCTCCATGCTATTTGTGGAAAAAAAGCTACTACTTCACTGTGGTGCTGTCTGCTGAGTGGAAGAAAAATATACATGCCAAAATATATGTTAGCCACATGTTGTAGCCAATAAGACTTAGTTGGCTTGGCATGGAGTTAAGGATGAATGTTTAATCTCTTTGCATAGTTTTAAGAGAGATTTTAAGATGGAGTCTGGATTTGGCTAAGCATTTAACCAGGTCATGACTCATAGTTTCAGACAGAGACCTTGCTGACCTCTTTTATTGATTCTTTCTGTCTGCTCCACAGTTTCTCTTATTTGGAAATTATGTGACGGGAACTTGTTTCCAAGATCAACACTTTACCTTATACATGAATATACATTTTAACCTAAAATGTTGACGCTGCTAAAAATGGACATTGGCACATTATGCGGAAGCTACTCATGTGCATTAAGTATCCAGATGTTTATACACCTGTTCTGACACACTGTCTGTCTCTAAGACCTAGGAATAAAAGATGTGTGCCATCTTCTATAGAGCAAATGGAATGGGCAGACGTGCAGTTTCTCTCTCTCTCTCTCTCCTCACAGCCTGACACCTCTGCAGGGGCCGGGCCCTGAAAATTGGCTTATTGAATTACAGCTTCTTCATAGTCGTCTCTCTGCTCCTCTTCTCTGAGCCCCTGATCCATCAAAGATTGTCACTGCGGCCATTCATCTAAGCATGCTTAAATACAGAGTGATTCTATGAAATGGGTGCCTTTTCCATTTTCCAAGGTGATGTTTAAACTAAAGATTTTAAACTTTCTGTCAGAAAAATTCTGTCAGAATGTCTTCAAGTGCTAAGAAATTCTTGTAGGCAATATATGCAATTGTTGTTATATATGTATCCTCCTGTTCAAATAAAATGAACTGTATTTTTTGCCATGAATGTTAAGATTGACGAAATCTAGAGCCGCATGATTTGGGATAAATTGAGAATCACCAATGTTTTGTTTCAAACTGAGATTCTACCATGATTCTGAACATAAAACTAAACAAACTACGTTGTAATTTACTAGAAGTTCTGGCAAAATGTTAAAATGTTTAATTAATCTTAATTATTATCATTAGAAACTTGGTTTGAATGAATGATTCAATGACTCAACTTGTTTCATTACTAGATGAATCTGCGCTTTTGAGTGAATGACATACATTTTTTAACACACTTGTCATCATCTGGTGGCGTAATGATGTAATCGCTACAATCATTATTTGAAGCGTCAAGTTACTTCTAAAATTTAAAAGCTCATGCTATTTTGATCGTTTTCGTAGGCAGCAATGTTTTTATTTAACTTTAATCTTTTATTCCAGTACTTCTGTGAGAATGATTATTTGCAACACAGAACTAATTGTACTGTGTGGTTGAAAAGACTGTTTGTTTAGCTGTTTCATACATGACAACTGCTCTGTCTGGTTCCACGGCAGTGCCAAAGCATATTTGAATGCGATTTTGTCAAAGGTTAAATAGACTCAGGCGAATCATTGTCATTTAGGAATGAGATTACAAGGGTTTTGAATCGAAATTGCGATCTTTTAATGATTAATCATGCAGCTCCAACAAAATCTTTTTTAAGAAAAATATGTGAAATGAGAGTGAAGCTTTTGAAATTTGTTCTTCGGAGGATTCAAATGATATAACCTTTCTTCATAACGTCATTTAAAATGACTCTGTTATTTCAAAGCAAATAATTGCTGAGTAAACTAAAAAATTATGGAAAAATAATATATCTCAAAAGTTTCTTCAAAGGTTTTCTCTCTATATTCTCTATTTATAGATATATATACAAATTTTATATATGTGTATATATATATATATATATATATATCTGTGTGTGTGTGTGTGTGTGTGTGTTTTGCGCACTTTATTAATTCATTTTGTTACTCCTTGTTTCTAAAACAAGGCCATCATCTACACACTTTTCATGTTTCTGAAACAATAGGGTCAGGACTCTCTCTCTCTCTCTCTCTCTCTCTCTGTCTCTATCTCTGTCTATTCATTACGTGTTTTATATCACAGCCTATTTTCAAACTATAACTATACATTTACTCTCATTTTCCTTCCTCTGCTCTTTATAATTCACTCTTTATCTTCCTTTCTTGCACATTCTCTTTCTCTCTCTCTCTTTCTAAAGTTAATTTTCAAATCAGTAGCTAAATCAATCCCCATCAGGTCACTCAGGGTCACTTCCGTCTGAAGAAATTCTAAAAGAAGAGCACAGATAGACGATCATCAGATCCTGTCTCGTGCTCTATGTGAGAGATATTGCCCCCGTCCACAAATGAGATTAAAAATTATTCAAAGCTCATTTCAAAGGGCATTCCATAAATCGTGTTCCACCACCTACCTGTGTTCTCCGGCAAGAGTGGAGCACGGAATGCATCCTTGGTTTGAGCTGAGTAAATAAATCAATAGGTCTTCTCCCAACGGGGGTTACATAAATAACCTGGAACACTGCCTCTGCTTGTTAAGGCAGGAAATGATGGCAATGACAGATCGATGGCATGGTGTAGAATGCCAAAGTGCCTGTCCCAGACTGCGCCGTCTTTCATATAATCTTTCACCTTGTGGGGGAAATGTGATTATTATGTCCCTTTATCTTTGCCTATTGGATTGAAGTGTTGTGTTTGTATGTTAAACATACAGTATATTTGGTCTAGAAATTGGATTTAACTGTGTTATATTGTATCATATTGTTATACACTGAAGTCATTGGCTAAAGAGTTCATCTGCCATTGACTTCGCCACTGGAGTATCTAGTTGACTAGGAATGACTAATACTCATATGGAGCTGACTATGCGATTGAATTACCTATTGTGACATCACCCCAGGCTCTCCGTCGGGTCTCTGAAGAAACTGTTGTTTAGCACCACTATACTTGCTTCCTGGTCACGTTAAATGCCGGCAATTGCGACTGACATTGTGATCACAGTCTCTGCCAATAGTTTTACCAAAAAGCTCTTTATAGATCAGTGTTCATTCACTTCAATGAGGATTGGTGCTGTTCGTGAGCTCGAGCGGCTTGAATATGCCCGATTTCAGCTCTCATTTGCAGAAGCACTGACCCACGCCTTAGCTGTGTGCAATCAGGTCCCTGGCTGCCCATTAAAATAAATCACTCCTGAACAGAGGAGCTTAACGCCTCATCAGGAGCTGAATTTCCCTGCCCGGAATGAAAGTGGCTATCACCCTTTCTCCTTTACAGCAACTAGGGAAAGGACACTCTTGTTGTAGCTCTTTGCATCAGTTGTTTCATTTTTTTTTTTTTTAGAAAGATCCAGTGAGGGCTTTTTACATGTACTCATTAGAATTAAAGAAATAGTTCAGTCATTTTTTCCTTACTAATTTCTTATGTTGTTCCAAACCTCAATGGTGATATGTTATTTTTTTCAGCAGAATACAAATGTGTTCACTACCGTTAAAAGTTTGGGGTCAATAAGATTTTTTTAACTTACTTTGTTTTGTTTTTGAAAGAAGGATTTTGTGCTCACAAAAATACAGTTAAACAGTTTTACTGTGTGAAAATTATTTCAAATTAAAATAACTTCACTAAATGAAGTATATTTTAAAATGTAATTGATTCCATTGATGTAGCCTTTACTCAAGTATTTAGTGTCACATTATGCTTCAGAAATTCCAAGATGCTGATTTGGTGCTCAAGAAACATTTCTTAATTTTATCAATGTTGCTCTATATATTGTTTTTTTTTTTAGTTTGTTTGCTTGAAGGCATTTATTAACCCACTTTCGTCATATGGATTACGTTTATGATGGATGCGCTTTTTGGAACTTTCCATCAGTGCTACAAATTCCAAAGCTGGGAATAGCTAGGATATTTTTTAATTCAACTCCGATTGTGTTTAGCTGAAGGAAGAAACTATCCCTTTAACTAATCTGGCGGATATCTCCACGTGGATGGAAGAACACCACCTGCAGCTCAACCTGGCAAAGACTGAGCTTTTAGTCTTCCCTGCCACTCCTACTCTACAACACGACATCAACATACAGCTTGGTACAACCACCATTACCCCATCTAAGTCGGCCAGAAATCTTGGAGTTATCTTCGATGACCAACTGACCTTCAGAGACCACATCTCAAAGACGGCGCAGTCATGCAGATTTGCACTTCGCAACATCAGGAAAATCCGTCCCTTCCTGACTGAGCACGCAACACAACTGCTTGTCCAGGCCCTGGTCATTTCAAGGCTTGATTACTGCAATGCTCTTCTGGCTGGTCTGCCGTCAAGTGCAATCAAACCTCTTCAAATGATCCAGAACGCTGCTGCTCGTCTTGTATTCAACGAGCCTAAGAGAGCCCACGTCACGCCCCTCTTCATCTCTCTGCACTGGCTACCCCTCGCTGCTCGCATCAAGTTCAAAGCGCTGATGCTTGCTTACAGATCCACCACAGGCTCTGCACCTTCCTACCTCCACACAATGCTACAACGCTACGTCCCCACCAGAAGCCTGCGATCACTAAAGGAGCGTAGGCTTGTGGTACCGTCACAGAGAGGCACAAAATCACTCTCCAGAACATTCTCCTTCACTGCTCCCTGCTGGTGGAATGATCTCCCTACTTTCATCAGGAACGCAGAATCCCTGGCAATATTCAAGAGACAGCTGAAAACTCATCTCTTCCGTGAACACTTGATCCCCTCATAAAAAAAAAAAAAAAAAAAAAAAACCTTTCCTTCCCTTTTCCCTTCCTACTCTAGCTTATGGTACTGAGCAATGTATGAAACTTGTATTGTGAGCACTTCCTGTGTTATTTGCCAATTCATGAAGAATCGCTTGTTTGTTTTCCTCACTTGTAAGTCGCTTTGGATAAAAGCGTCTGCTAAATGACTAAATGTAAATGTAAATGTTAACAAATACAACTTTTGATTTTAATACTTTTAAACTACTAACCTACTTTTAAATTACTTTTAAAATTAACTAATGAAACCTTACTGTAAAGTGTTGATTTTGTTTGTTTGTTTTTTGCTTGCGCTGGAAGTAACATTTCACTTCAGAAATGTCTTAATATCAAGCAAAAAAAAAAAAAAAAAAATAGTGCTTTGGAAATTCTTTGGAAAAAAATACTAACTGTTTTTCAATTTTCATTTTTTTGGATTCAACATTATTTGGTTCTCTTTAAGGAAGGGTTTCAAACAACTGTATTTAACAGTTGTCATCAAAAATTGTATTATTTACTTTTGTTTTGACCTTACCATCAAAAGAAAGCATAAACAGGGCAACACATCTGGACAAAAGGATCTAGCATCATTACAAAAGGAGTTATGACTGCTCGCTCTCTTATCCATCCCAAGAGCCTTAAGACCCGCATGGCCTATTGATCTACTGCTGTCATTGTACACCCTGAACGGCATTATCATCACAGTATAACAGCTCTTCCTTCATCTCTACATCTTCTCATGCTGGGATACTCACCAGTTCATAAATAACAATTATACTGATAATAAAACCAATATTTATTTTCCATATTCAAATGCAGGCTCGGAGGCGATGTTTTATGCCTGTGATGGGGACAGGAAGGCCACCTTCATTAATGTAGCGTGCTGATGGATAGGTTGTGTGAGACGGTGCATGCAGGAAGATGCGTTAAATGTCATGCTGTGGAACATGTTCTCCTCACTCTCAGAACCCACAGAGTGGAGAGCAGTGGAGAGGAGGACTGACCTTTACAGCACATTCAAATCAGCTGAATAAGAAATACAGGCAGTTTTTGAACCTGTGAGGGTGTTCAGTGTGTTTTTGTGTGCTATCAATAGGAACTTTCTTGACGTTTCTTGACATGTGGCTTGAAATGTACTGTGGTATCACCATGTTTTTTTTTTTTTTTTTTTTTTTTTTTTTTTTTTTTGCCATAGTAGTACCATGTTTTTATTTTATTTTTATATTTAGCCTATATAAACTAGAGGTTCACTACAGGATTCAGCAGTCATTACCCCAGTCTTCAGTGTCACATGCTCCTTCAGAAATCATCATAATGTGCTGATTTGGAGCTGTTATTATCAAATATTATTCATACTAAATTAGCAATAATGTATGGAAGCTTGTTTCCGCCACTGAATAAAAAATAATAAATGTGTAATTGTGACTGAGCAAATTGCGAGATATAAACTCACAATTGCGAATTATAAAGTAAATTGACTTTTTCTCAGAATTGTTTGTCACAATTTTGACTTTTTTTTCTCAATTGTGAATTTATATCTTGTAAATTCTGACTTTATAGCATGTAACTGTGAGTTAGAAACTCACCAAAAAAAAGTCAATCGCGAGAGTCACAATTACACATTTATTGTTTTTTATTCAGTGGCGGAAACAAGCTTCCATACACTATTAATAATTTAGTATAATAAATGAATAATAATTGACAATAACAACAGAGCTCCAAATCAGCATATTAGGATTAGGATTAGGATTTCTGAAGGATCATGTGGCACTGAAGAGTGGGGTAATGACTGTTGAAACCTGTAGCGTAGTCTTTTTTCCTTCAGAGCTGGACTTTATTACTCGCCATTGAGAGTTTATATCTCACACTTCTGAGAAAAGAAGTCAGAATTGCGAGTTTATATTGTAATTGTGATTTTATTATCACTTTCGATTCAATTCAATGTCTCCTTGCTGAGAAAAAGTATTAAAGTATCTTACTTGGCTAAAACATTTGCATGGCACTGCAAAATATTAGGCAGCAGTGGTGATAATAATAAATGTTTCTTGAGTGTCAAATCAGCATATTAGAATATATATATATATATATATATATATAGAATATATATTTCTGAAGGATTGTGTGACACTGAAGATTATATATGTATATGTGTTGTGTATGATTTATTATTATTATTATTATTTTAATGTTACATATTTGGTGCAAGCATCTATGCTTCTTGGGACCCACAATTTATTGCATTATAAGTTACCATGTAACCATATATCTCAACCGCAGCTGGTATTTGCCCCTTAAACCTGCAGTCTAATCAAACAAGTTCAGTATCACACTGTACCAGCACACTGACAAACAGCCCCCAAACCCACCATTAGAACTCCTCTAGAATAACAAATATAATGCAATCCGTAACTCAAAGCGTGTGGGGGATGAGTTTCAGGCAGGAAAATCATTTTCAGATGCAATATGGGTGAGTTAGGGAGACTTGTGAGCTTCTGTAATATCTCTCAGGGTGAATAATGCATTCAGAATCACTTTCAGATTTATTATCTCAAAGGCAAACCTCTATCTAGTGAGCCGGTGTCCGTTATCATTCATAATCCCTGCGTTTGTTACGCTTTGCTTGTGGCTTTGCTTCTTAGATCACCAATTAGTAGTGGCCTTATGGGGTCAGTCTGAAAAGACGACAGCTGCACATCCTTCTCTCAATGGAAATCTTTAGCTCGCTCTCTGCTAATATCATTGAGATGATCTACACTTCAAACTGAGTGAATTTTATTTACATGCAGTTGACCCATGAGAGTTTATTCATGCAAGTTTGATTTAGAGCCTGATGTGCGATTAATAATTTTTTTGGAGCAGGAGTCTCAGTGGTTGAATAAAGAAGTGATTCATTTCAAACCTGGAATAAAATAAGGCTTTGAAGAACTTTGGTCATATTAATAAATGTTCTAGTCTTAACTTGATTTTAACCGCACAATTTGTCTCGTTGCCGACTTAGAAGAATCAATCAGAGGAGAAATGTTCAACATGAAAAGCTTGATTAATTATTTTGATTGAGACCGCACAGTGCCTTTGATATTTGCATGTTTTTCGTAAAGACACTCGTATCTGAGAATCAGTTAATTGTGACTGGAAGGTGTGTTAGGAAGGTCAGGATAGGTTTGTGCTAAGTAATTTATTTCGATTTTAATTATTCAGTCTGAAATGCAAATATTGGTAAGATCTAAAAGCCTTAATTGGCTCTAATGTTTAATTCAGTAGAAAGGCAAAACAACTAGAAAAGTGATACTTTGTTCATTTAGTCTTCTTGCAGTCAATCTCCTGACTGGGTTTTAGCTGTCAGTAAGGGATCTTGTTTGTCTGCTCATTAGCATACCTTCTGTAAACTTTTCATCAGTTGATATTCTACTAATGCTCCCTAAATCAGTCCATGGGCCTTTTTACACCTGGTCACTTCATGTATTTTTACCGATCAGATAGAATGTGTCTCGGCAAAACAAATATATGTCCCATCTTCAATTCCTGCGCTATATGCAAAGTTAATGGATATCACATAAATGAAAGCAACAGATATGAGCTGCATTTTATTTATATCATCAACTAATTTCAAGATCAAAAACCACAATAGGAAAGAGAGCGGCATCAGCACTGGTAAGATCATTAAGCCTCACTACTTTTAATAAAGATGATTGTGTTTTGAGCATCTGCGACTTACCTTCAGTTTCATTTGCAGCAGTTTGCACATCGTCTTGCTCAAGAGATTCTGAGCAACTCATCTGTGGTGATGTGTGTTGCAGTAGCGCTGTCATATTTGGCTGTAACATGTAGACTTTATCACGCTCTCACATGTTTATGCATTTATTTTTTACCAATTTGGGAGGAATAAAATTTACATATGTGGTTTTAACTACCAGATGCATTTACACTTGTCCAGTTTTGTCTGGAATGCATCTCAGACCACCTCCTGAAGTGGTTTGATTGATCAGATTTAAATCCAATTTACAGTGTTTCAGAGAGCATTTATACCTGGTCTTTTCATGATCGGGTAGCTATCTGATCAGGTGAAAAAAGGCCCTATAGCAGGGGTGCCCAATCCTGTTTCTAGAGATCTACCTTCCTGCAAAGTTCAGCTCCAACCCTGATCAAACAAATGAACCAGCTAATTAAGATCTTCAGGAGCACTCGATAATTTCAGACAGGTGTGTTGGATCTGAACTCTGCAGATAGGCAGTTCTCCAAGAATCCCTGATCTATAGGGTGAAAATCCATGATCCTTAGGGAGTCTATGAATACCTATGAGTGACAATTTGTTAAAATGTACACTGCCCAGCCAAAAGAAAAAAATCGCTGTTTGGATTTAAATAGGCATATACTGTAGGAATCCATGTAGGAAGACGTGTCATGGACATATTCCAGGATGACAAAGCCAAGATTCAGCAGGTTCAAACTGTGAAAGAATGGTTGGAAAGGGAGCATGAAGTGAAGAATCAGTTTTACAAATAAATTTGCACCTCTGAGTCCAGACCTTAAATCATTGAAGGTCTTTGGGATGTGCTGGAGTAGACTTTACAGAGTGCTTGCCTCTTGTATTGTCAATGCAAGATCTTGAACAAAAATTGATGGACCTGTTAATGGAAATAACATCACAACATTTATTTCCATAAAGAGGTTCAGCAAATTTTTTCTGGGCTGGGCAGTGTATATACATAGATTATCTTATGGTAAGCTAATATAAAGATAATCACTTGCCCATAACTAAATTTAATTGGTAACACTTTACAAATAGGTTTTAAATGTTAGTTTTGCCACTTTAGTCATTCTACTAGTACTAACTACTATGTTAACAAACTATAATTAATTAGAGTGTTAGTACACTGTCTGCTTAATATCAGCTAACACTTGTGATAATCCACAAACAAACATTCTACTGACTACCTTATTCTACTAACCCGAACAGTTTACTACGGTCTGCTAATACTCTAATGCATAATGTCTTAAGTGGACCATTGAAATAAAATGTTAACAAAAATTATTATCAAAATAATGCATGCAAAGTTTGGGGTAGGGAAGTTTTTATTGTCTCTTATACCGGGTTCAGACTATATAATATTTTCAGATTATGCGATTTTGACTCCTAAATTCTTGTTGTGTCATGGACAAGAAACATGTCAGACTACTCTTTACTTTCCATCCAGTCATCGCTTACCATCTCTATCGTGGTAGTCCCTCAAGAAAACATCATAAAAGCAAGAGTTTTGTTGCCATACCTCCACAAACCTTTCCTCCATTGCATAATTCCACCTAGAAACACCCGTACCATTCTCTGTGCTCCTATTGGTGAACGTCGCAGATGTGATGGAACCCGTCATGAAAGACCGAAAAAAGTTTTTAAACATGCTAGTATTTCTGTCGGGACATCATGATGTGCTGTCATCCACTAATGCACTAAACAAGACAAAACAAACAATTCTTGCATCCCGAAGCCCATTATCGTATACGAATCACGACAGCACCCTATGTCAGAGGTGAAAAATTCAGTTTCTGTAGGGCCACAGTCTTGCACAGTCAAGTCGCTTTAAGGCAAGCCTCCAAGGTTAGAAAATAAATAGGGAAGGAGGGAATAGGGACGCAGGGAAGGAGACTAGATGCCTTTTTTAATGGATGTCAATGGAGAAGAGGCTTCACTACTCTGAATAAACTGCTTTACTTATCGACAGCCTATTGGGTAGCCTATTGATCTTCAACATATTTGCTCTTAAAAATTAGTTTGGGTTTAATCTGTTAAAAAATGCTGTTGTTTGAGAGAAGTAACGGACAATTGCGAAATAGGTATGATTCAGTTTACGCCACTTCTCAGCCATTTCTGTGGTATCCACAAACAGTGATTGATTGTAGCTCAATTCTGAACAAAATTCAATGACATCAAGACTGTAACCAATCAAGGCTGATTGATTATCAAGGCACACTTGATCCAAGATAGCCATGACGCTTTTTCCAATGGTAAAGCCTCATATCTGCCAGTAATAAGACCATCTCTGGTTTAGCTTTAACCCTAATTAAACGTACCTGATAAAATGCAATTTATTCTTATGAAGGAAAAACTCAATTTTAAAAGTTAATACCTAAAATTGAATAACGAATAACTTTACATCTCTTCTTAATTTTGGTTAATATTTATATGCTAACTAATGAATTAACAATAAAAAAATTATATGTTATAATTGAATCTTAACCTAGATTAATAAATGCCATAAAAATAGTTGATATACAGATATTCTATGATACATGTAATGTAAGTAATATTAACAAGGGGAACCTTATTGAAAAATGTTTTGCAAATTAATTACTTATCTGTTTGATACAATGGATAAATTACTAAATAAGTTGTCCTAAAGTGCTTGTCCACAGGTACAACAGAACAAAATAAGTTTTTACCGTTGTTCGTTCATTGTAAATTTATGTTTTGGCCACTTTCATATTTTAGACTCGAGTGTCGTTATAACATCTGCCCAACTCGGACGTAAGAGCTTCCCATGTGCGCTTGAAGGCAGCATATGCCATCTTCAGCTGTAGATGAGGCTAAAAGCATCTTGTAAAATCCTCAGAGATTTGTTTAGCTGAATACAGCCTGATGGAATATGAAGCCACAGACAAGGGCTGGAGTCTGAGTTGTGGATGACTCATTCTTCTATTATCTGTACACATCATGATGCAGGTTTACAACATTAACCCAATTAACATTACGCTAAGACAGTGCTCCCCAAAGCTGTCCCGTCGACCCCCCACCACTGCACATTTTGTCTCCCGCATCATTCACACGCAGTTAAAGTCTTGCAGTAATGAGCTGATGAGTTGATTCAGGTGTACTAGGCGATATCCTAAATGTGTAGCGGTAGGTGTCCCCAAGACAGGTTTGAGAAGCACTACGTTAAGAGGAACACTTCCTCGTCTTTCTTCAAATCCCCTGAATCAGAATTGCTTCTCCATGCTTTGTTATATTTTAGCAGTGAAACATTTTCAGTTTACAAACTATATTTCAGGGCAGTTTTGTCATCGGAGTGTATTTTAGAATCTAACTACAGTCAGGTAATAACATTGTGCAACTGTGTGGATGATGCAATTTCACCACTGACGACCATATTAGACAGCTAGAGCTGTTATACAATATTTATTCGGGCACACTGTAATTCTGGAAAGCTGAAAGGTATGCTGGAGAGATCCTAATAGAAAATGGAACTCAAAATGCAATTACTGCAGAGATGATGTTTATCTGGCTCTCTTTTTTATTATTATTTTTTTTTTGTGGTTGCTGGTTTCTCCGCCATAGACTAATTACCTTGTGTGTGATGTTATTTATGAATTCATAATCTTTTTCTGTGTGGAGAGCATAATAGATCACATCACACCACTCTGCCAAGTCTCTGACACTTGCACTGTTAATTACAGCCTCATTTGCATATACAAAATGAAACCATTTAGAAAATAGTATTTTGTAACAGGACGTGCAAATTTGGAAAACAGAATTGTGTTCTGTATAAAGATGAATTTCATTGCATAATTTCACTTAACTATTTCACAGGTGAAATTATGCAATAAATCAAAGCAAAGTCTAAACTACTTTTCATTTTTTGCCTTAAAAACCTAAGAGAGGATGTTTGCTCCTTTCGAAACTTTAATATTCAACCGTGCTTATTCTAGTGCCGCCGGTCAGATTGAAAGAGACTTTTAGTTGTTTTTATTCCACCATGAGCTTCATCAAACAAAAACGAAAAGAAAGAAAAAGGAAAATGAATTTTGGAGCTCCTCCCTGGAGTTGAAGCTCTTGCTGTGCTCCATGCATGCTAATAAAGGTGTGGGAGGGAGATGGGGGTTCTCAGAAAATACAAGATTGGATGTATTCCCCTGGAAGCCACATGGAGGTTCATTACTTTTGTATGGCTCCTGTTTTCTGGTTTATCTTCAAATAGATTCCGTTTAAGATTGATTAAGGATGACACTAATGTATGGTGTGCTATTTTCTCTCTTTTAGCTGCTGAAATGTACACAGAGCTGGAATAAAAGTAATAAATTGCCCAGCAGAAATATATTGACATTGTATAGCGTAGACTCCGAATCGCAGGAGGATAAAAGCGAATCCATGCGTATCAATAATCTGATGTGACAGCTGCAACATTAAATGATTTTAAAGCCATGAAATTTTGCATCTTAAGGGGTGCAGTAACAATCTTTCGCTCTCGCTCTCTTTTTCCACCTCCGCACAGGGAGAACCCCAAAGGAGGGCGCTGAGAGAATAAATACACTGAAGTGAGTGAAACTTGTGTGTTTTCACACCCTGCTCTTAACCCTGAGCTCAGTAAAAATGCACTCAATCTAATGCCTAAAAGCTGTAAAAAAAAAAAAGTTCCTCTGACTGTAAATGTCCATTTGGTCATATTAAGAAAAGCACAACATCTTTTTTTCCCCAAGATACACTTCTGCTTATAAGATTTTGTGCAGCCCCTCCCAGTCTCAAGCTTTTGTTTCCAGTTTGAGTGCCCTGGGGTCTGATGAGGTAACGCGAACGCCCTGACATCCCCACTGTACCACTACTGTACTAATGAGGTGCCCCCCCCCCACTCTGTTCACCCCACCTTCCGCCTCCTCGGAGAGGGAAGGGAAGCAGGGAGCGGGAGGGGTTGGGGAGTCTCCCATCAGCTCAGGTTACAGCACCTCACATCACCTCCAGCCACCTCCTCTGCGTGTGTGGGTAGAGTCGCTTCAGGTGCGGCTAATTATTGCTGTCATCTCCGTGGCCTGTCTTACTGTACGAGACAAAATAAGAAAGCTTGGCTTCGCAAATCCGCTCCCAAAAGCAGCGCAGCTCATCTTTTGGAGACTTGTAAATTATTCATTCTCCAAGGTTAATGAAAATATGCTAATAGGGAAGAATCTGTGGTGAAAGAAATTATAAAATTGTAAAGACATGCCCGTCCTAAATAATTAGAATGAGTGCTGGCTTTAATTATGTTTGAAAAGCAATTGAAAATGCAGATAAGTCACACAAAAAAAAGAAAGGAAAAAAAGAATATATTATACAGTAGATCTTTATGTTGTATACAACAAAGTGTTTAGAGAGAGAGAGATTTTTTGACATTAAAAAAACAGCTTATTTCTCAATTTTTCTTTTATTTACAACTTCAAAAAATATATATTATTTTACATTGTATTTTTTTCTGGATTTGCTAATTCATTCCTAACATCATATATACACGTGCACACACATATTTAATATATGATTAAGATATCATATATTAAATATATATTTTTTACATTGTATTTTTTTTCTGGATTTGTTAATTCATTCAGAACATCATATATACAGACACACACACACACATATATATGACTAAGATGTGTACACATGCATTCAATGTGTCAAGATGTACGTTTCTAAGAGCTTTTTTTATTTTTATTACTATTATTTGTTATTGACCCTTCGTCTCAAACCAACTGCAGTGCCTCTAGTGTTCCAATATTAGCATGTTGTAAATGATTAAAGAGATTATGAATGGCAAACAGAGAAATAGAGAGGGGGAGAGAGAGAGAGAGAGAGAGAGAGAGAGTGAGGGTGAAATAAAGGGACAAAATGATTGCGGTTCTCTTAAGTCCTGGTCCTGACCTCTGAATATAAGGCTGACTGTATGTTTACAAAGAGAACGATGGACGGCTGTCAGGGCTCTGTGAGTTAGAGTGAGTGTGAAGAGGGCATAAGCAGTGATTCAGACCACAATCCATCACTGAGCTGTCACTCAACCTCCCCTCCCGTCCCTTTCTCTGGCCCACTCACACCTTACGACCAGTACCCACTCTTTTCTTTTGCTGCTCACATTCTCTCTTCCCTTTCTCATTTCCTAGCTTTCTCTCTTCATCTCCATCACTCTTCCTACGCCACTGTCTCACGTCCCCCTGTGTCTTTCGTCGTCTTCTGTCATTCGGTTAGGGTATTCGATCAAGGGTCAGTTTCCTGCCCTATAGTGAATAGAACAGGAAGAACAGAAACGGTAATGTACTGTGCTTTATTTCTAAACATACTCTTAACCCTTATAAGCCTGCGAACAGTTTAATGTTTGAGCTACTGGTAAGCTCTATATATACTTTATATTAATGTATCCTTTTTAAAATGAATCATTAAGACGTGTACACATGCTTTGAAGTGTAGGATGTACATTTCTAAGAACTTTTACTTTATAGATTTTCCCATTTTCTTACAAATCGGGTTCTAAACATACTCCAAACAGTTTAATGTTTGTCTGTTTAAAGCTCTTTTCAGGTACAGGACTAACTTTCCCCGAGGTGGTTAAGTCATCTAGATTACAAATTATAGTGAGTTACTGGTTCCAAATTACATGACAAAAATTGTAGTTAGTAATCCATTGCATTACACATTTAAGTTAATATAATCAGGCTATTTTTTGATCATTTTTAGATTACTTTGATCTAACTTGTTTATCACATTGAATTGAATAGGATAATATTGTACCATATTATTGATATAAAAATTCAAAGAAAAAGAAAATTAATTTCATTCTTTGGATCAACAACATGAAGTGCATTAAATATTGTATTACGTCAAGTTTTCCCTGATTGGATGAAACTGCAGGGACTTTAATTAAACGCTATTAATAAATATTTAAAATCAGAATAAACAAAGCAAATGCTGTGTGGGTGTCAGTTTTATAAGGATAGGCTCATGACTAGTGGCAGGTCTGTTTATGCAATTCCACTAACCTGGAGGACATTCTTAACGTTTATAGGCAGGAAGGAAAATTCAAAAGATAAAAAATAAGTTGTAAAAAGAATCAATGATTGATTAATAATCTAAATAATGTACAAAATGTAATAATGTTAAAAAAAGTATCACATTTTCCACAAAAATATTAAGTAGCACAGCTGTTAAAATGATTTCTAAAGGACCCTGAAGACTGGTGTAATGACTGCTGAAAACCATAACAGGAATAAATAAAATTTTAAAGTATATTAAAATTGAAAAGTTATTTCAAATTGTAAAACTATTTCACATAATACCGTTTTCCTGTATTTTTGATCAAATAAATGAAAGCTTGAGCATCAAAGACTTTATTCAAAACATTAAAGAATCTTACAGACCCTAGACTTTTGAATGGTATTATACAGTGGTTTATTTCAAAGGGGTTTCGTAATGCAGTCAACACTTATTAATAATTGCATAGATCTCAATCCTGAGAACCATAAACATTCTCTGTTAAAAGGTTTTTTTAATCGATGTGCCAAATAGTGTTAAAGAATGTTCTGCTTTATTGTTTTGAGTGCTTTGCGATTTGTTGTTTTTATGCATGATATGGCTTAATATTTGTGCAACTTTAGTGTGTTAAAAAATGTTGAGATTCTGAGCTATTTTAAGATGTCTCAAAACAGAGAGAAATGCTCTAGGCTGAAAGCATCTTCAAAATCCTACTGGAATTCTGGTTGGCTTATTCATGAAGTCCTCAAATGCTGGATCAGCTGTCTGTTTAAATAGCCTGCCGCCGTTTGGTGTAAAGAATAAGGCATCACAATAGAAAATGCACAAAAAGGCTGAATATACTGTATAAGTTAGAATCACTGTGGTAACTGAGTGCAGATGTGAGTGTGGACTGTAAGGACAAATTCATTTATTTTAACATTGTTTCAATAAACAAGTTTTTCAAGAACTTTAAATAAACACAGACATCAATGTAAAGTTTTTACAGATTTGCTCATTGAACAGAAGGTGGAAAAAGCTGTCTGAGCAAGAAAAACTTATCAGGCAATTAAAAGACAGTTTCACTGTGTAGGTGAAAACATGGTGTTATCTGTTATTTATTTTTACATGTGGCTACCAAACATTTCTTAATGCTCTTTTCTCACTCCAAGGTGGAAACAAGTATTAAATATTGTACAAATTTTCTCATAGACCTTGTGCTAAATTGTTAGAATTTTGTCTTTGGACTTTCATTTTTGCGGTACCTCTGTATATTTCTATTAATTAGCCAGGGAAGTGGATGTTCTTATTATAGAGTTAACAAAAGATATCATGAACATTATAATGTTTGAAGTGGATGTCATTACAAATGTCAGTAGAGCGGGAAGATTTTAAAACGAGCCCGAAATCTCACTGTCATGCTGGGTCTATGGAATAGATATTTCAAGATTCTCTAAAGTTAATTGACAGATTTGGTAAGTAAAATATAATAGTTATAAATTGGGTAGAATCTCTCTTTTTTGCAGTCTCCTTCTTTTGAATACTATTATATGTCACACTTTTTTTTCCGCTGTTATAACAGCATATAAAACACTTGAGTTTTATGCAGCGCTAAATTAAAATATTTTCTGTGTACTATCAGAAAAATAAATAACTGAGCCTGTGGGATGTTATCGATTTTCAAGCAACATTAGTGCAAAAAATAAATAAATTAAAAAAAATCCTAGCAGAACAGAACCACAATCATGACAGATAATTGGATTCATACTCATCAGATCTGATCTGGCTCCTCGCATCTGCACGGCTAAGAGCGCATTTTATGTATCAATTTGATAAGGTTTCTGTCTCTTTATATCTTTTATTGATACAATACAGCAAAAGAGCCAGACTAAGCCACAGGGCTGCTGCAATATGGCAGATGAACAGAAAATGGAGCTGGTGTCATTGATTGTGCCTGGAACTCAAAATAGCGTGAAATGTCAAGAACCCTCTTGCAGCAGGCAGATATAATTGATGTTTTATGACATTTACAGATGCGTTAGGCAGAGAACTCAAGCATGGTGCTGCTTTAAATGTATGCTAGTTGACATGCCACACAAACTGGCATGAGAGAAGAGCATGATTAATGCAATATCAACTGCCCATAGAGGCCCAGCCTGCTGCATAAAGTCTTTACCGCATTTACTTACCTTTTTGGTAACTGAGACTATATAAATGTTGAGGAAATTAAGAAAAATAATGACAGGCTTTTTTGCAGATGTGTTAAGCTGGACCCAAAACTAAACTGTCTTCTGGGAGAAATGTAGTGAGCAATAGTATTTTTATCATTTTTAAAATAAAAAATGGTTATTTTTTATATTTGTAATGTTTTATAGTTTAAATACCTTTTCATCTTTATATAATATCAAATTGTATTTAAATGTAATTATTTTTTAACTTAAGACATTTCAGGGATTAAATTGTTTTTTCTTTGTTTTTTATGTTTTTATTTATTTTATTTTTTAAAAATAACAATACTATTTAACCTGTAATTATTTAAGAATCACTATAAAATTTATATGGATTTGATGGACACCATTATTTTATTTTTTCAATCATATCAAAGCAGATCAAAAAAAATATCTGAACCTATAATTATTGCAAAAAATTATAAAATGAAAACGGAAATTGAAAGGAAGCACGATCTTGTTACATCAAATCGAAAACAATCTTAGGACAGATTTATGGGTCTTAAAGACTGCACACTTACCCTGACCTCTTCAATTTCAGGGCGTATCTTGAAAAGTAGATCATTTACTGTGACTGGAGGACTGGCAAAAAGATGTTGTAACGGAGCAATGGGCGAATGAGCAGCATTCTAAAGCCTAGCCTTCCTGGGCCCCTTAGCAATAACGCTGTCTCTTTCACATGCTAATGTCTGCATTTCATGCACGTAGCGAGGGTGCAGACGCGGCGGTGCAGCTGTCTGCTGTTTTATCAGCTCTCTCAGTGGGTCCCTAATGAATATTCTTCTCTCTGGCAGTGTGCATGAGCTCAGTAATCAGGTTAAGAAGCCTAGCACTTAGCAGGGCTTCTGAAGCTTCATCATTACCAAACCATGACCCTGCCCAAGTCCCATATCCTACTGCAGAAGAGTTGGCAAAGCTGTGCAATGGCCAAGAGAGACCAAAAAAAAAAAAATTGGTTGAAAGGCTCTGTTGAAGTCAGAGAACAGCTGCTCCCTGGGCTTTGTTTTGGTATCTTTTGAGTATCTTCATGCTTTCGACAGCTAACTGGATAATTTAATGCGATTGTCAGTTCTGGGAAATAAGCAATGCAAAAGCAAACAGACCATGCAAAAAAACAAAGCAGCAACTATCTTCCGGCAAGGCCAAGATTTTCAGCCCACGTTATTTGAATGTTTGGAGTGAATTATTGGTGAATGAATTGCCCTGCCGTGTACCTTTTGTTATTTTCAAATTAGTTTATATCTTCCAATCTGCAGTGAGCAAAGGAGTCATTGGGTGATGTCAGACTACGGAGCATGCAAGAGGAGACAATCCTCCCAAAAAGCAGATAATCTGCACAATGGCTTCTGTGAAGGACACTTAATTAAGTCAACACAAATCATTAACGCATTTTTGCTGAGGCTCAAATGTGAGAATTACAGGTAAAGTTGACATAAATGGCATATTAACTCTGTGTTTAAATTGATGTTTAAAAAAATTTAAAATATATATTTTAAGCATTATATTATATATACTTTACAATAAGGTTCCATTAGTTAACTAAAATTCACTAACAATAAGCAATTCATTTGTTACAGTATTTATTGATCATTAAGTTGGTTAATAAAATTTCAACTTTTCATTTTTAGTTGTGGTTTTAGTTGTGGTCCTTTAAAGGTAGAGTAGGCAATCCCGGAGAGGTTAGCAATAACAAGCTTGAAAACATAAGATCCTACCTTACCTTAAAGGGTTAGTTCCCCCAAAAATCAAATTTATGTCATTAATTACTCACCCTCGTGTCATTCCAAACCCGTAAGACCTTCGATCATCTTCGGAACACAAATTAAGATATTTGTGATGAAATCCGAGAGGTTTTTTTTCTCCGAAGCCATGTCTCCTCCAAAACACATGAATGCACAGAGCAAAGTCTGCAAAAGTGTCACAAGATGACAGACAGCATTAAATTACCTCATGTCACACAAAGCGCTTATTACAATAACAATGAACAACTTACACAGCTCTTACTTGTACCACCTGACTGCTGCAAATTAATTTTGGCGTTGATAGTGTTGACATATAAACGCATAAATTCAAGTCTGAGGACGTGAACAGCTCAGAGTAGAATGTCACGGGTTGCCATCTCGTAATTACGAATATGACATGGCGTGAACAAAGCATCAACTCATAGTTTTGATTCTGGAGGAACTTTGAAAGATGACTGCTGTTTGTTTGCCACGCTCGGTGAAAGTCTGTCTAACTCTGCAAGACTTACATAATGCGCTGATGACGTGTGATGTCTGGGCAAGCAGTGAGCGCAGAGATATACATATGTTTTAAATACATATGACAGAATGCAATGATTGGACAAACACTTTATTTGTCCTGAGACTTCCACAGAAGATATATGTACATGTTTTAATATTTAGACCACTTCAATTATTGATTGCTATCAGGATGTGAAGAGAGCTTCAACCAGTATTACAAGAAGTGTTTATAAAAAAATGGCCTACCCATACCTTTAAGTAACGTTATCAGATACAATTTTAAAATTTGAAAGTATCCTAAGATTAATAAATACCTTAGAATTATTTTTCATTGTTAGCTCATGTTAACTAATCTAGTTAATTAACTTTGAAAATCGGAGCCTTCTTGTGAAGTGTTACCTTGTTTATTCCCATTACATAAAATGTAAAAGGTTAACTAAACATCTCTGTTGCTGGAAAACATAAGCACTTGCAGAAATCGACTTTGGCACAAAAGCACAGGCCATAAAGCCGTTTTCTGCCCCATAGTTTTAAGTGCTCCCAGCAAGTAGCTTTTAAAATAGGTCAGTGGCCTGTTGTCTTGTGCAACAGCGAGTTCTCCCTGAGCTCCGTGCTATCTGGAGTAGCTGGAAACGGGTGTTTCTGCTTTCCTCTGCAAATCAATACCTCCACGGCAACTCACTCTCTCTATGTCTGAGCGATTAAGTCCTGCAGGAACAGGAATCCGGCTCTATCTTGCTGCAAGCTGCCTGCCACTCAACTCCAGTGGGTAGATAAGTTCTCACATTGGGGAGAGAAACCTGGGAGGCATCGGGAGAGCGAGAGAGAGAGGGAATGGGTTTTTACACACTTTTACAGGGTGATAAAGAGAGAGAGAGAGAGAGAGAGAGAGAGCAGTAGTACAATTTACTTTCTGACAATGTGATAGACTGAACTCTGTACTCATTTTCAGAGCCATCAGCCAGACAAATTCATATTTATGTGCGAGAAGACGAAGAAAACATTCTCGCACTGACATCAAAACAGTGTGGACGAGCTCCTCAGAGTGTCCCAGTAAACAAACTGTCTGTAGCTAGACAAACCGTCTGGAGGGACAAACAAACAAACACAGGGATTACAGCGTGCAAGATTAATGCCTCTTTTGTTTAATGAACTCCTCATGAACCTAATTACTGCAGAGATGCTGAATGCGAAAAAATGATGTCTGATGAGATTGACTTTGACTTATTTGGAATGATAGCTCACAGACACACAGCATGCAGGGTGAGCTTGTGTGTAGAGATGCACAAATCTGCTGCAGAAAGATAGAAGAGGCAATCAGTGTTCTTTGTTATTGGTGTTGTTTGCTTTTTGAAAATGACCTGTTTTGAATCTGTAATCTGAATTTCTAGGCTACATTGCTGTTTTTCGGATCCTGTGGGATAAAGCAGCATGTGGTCCTGGTGATTTGAATCCTGTAAAACTGCCCCGGGTACATTGAAACATCTGTCAGCGTAGATCTGGACAATGGGAGGTAGATCAAATCCTCATAATATGCTGTTGTCATGTTTCCCAGTGCACTGATTGTGGTTCCCATCCTGTGTTTGAATGTTTTGGTACAGTCAGGGTCATGTGATCATTCTTTGCTACCAACACTGTGACCCAAGCACCAGTAGTACTCCTGTATCAAATGCTTTATTTTACACTTTTATTCAACCTTTATGTAATGTAACATGCATACTGTATGGTTCATAAGTACAGTTGTACTCTACTAAGTATGTGAACACTGACTTTGCAACAGTTTGCACTGTCAGCCTGGACACAAGGGGTACTGTAACAGGCATTATCACAAATGGTCTTCTTCTACAGTCAGTTTCAGTTCTGTCATCTCAGCTAACAGGAATTGTTCTGAGAATGTTAGCTAACAAGGTTCTCTCAAAGTTATGAACAAACATTCTTCCAGAAACGTTAATAGAACATCATTCATGGAATGTTTTTACCTTTTAACATTTAGTTGTATGATCAAACGTTTTTTTTTTTTAAATGTTTCAAGTTGTTTCAGAAAGTTTAGAGAACGTTCAAAAGTAATGTTTCCGTTATGTTTGCGAAATGATAAAATTGAAAGTTCCATTAACTTTTGCATAACCAAGAAAAAAACTTTTGAAAACATTTAAAAATTAGGCTTTTCAATATTATTATTTGCATTGAGCATTGTTTCTCTCTCTCTCGCTCTCTCTCTCTCTGCACACTTTTTTTTTTTTTTTTTGGTTGTGACTCACCCGTTGAGAACCACTTCGTTACACAAGTATAAAAGTGCACAACATGATTTTGCATTTTGGATTATCAAAACTTAAAATAACAGTTCAGCCAAAAATTTTAATTCTTTCATCCTTTATTCGCCCTCATGTCATTCTAAACCTATATGACTTTGTTCTGAGGAACACATAGGAAGAGTGTTGGTAACCGAACCATTTTAGTTACCGTTGACTTCCATTATGTGGATTAAAAACACTTGAAAATATCAACTTTTATGTTTCACAGAAAAAAGAAAGGCGAGTAAATGATGACAGAATTTTAATTTCTAATAAGGTAATGTAGCAGCATGACAAGCCTTTCAAAAACCATTGATAAAATATTAGTTTAATTTCATTATAACTTATTTAGGTTTTAATTTTAGTATAAGATGGATAGATAGATATAGATTAATAAAAGCTGAGATCACTTTTTTTTTTCTTCAAAGACTACAAAGTGGATTATCAATGCTTTTATCATTTGTTTCTGCTCCATTTTTTTCCTGTGTATAAATCCGGAGATTGTCTACACTTTCAGAAGATGCATAATAGCACCCCCTACCATATAACAGTGAAAACACGGAAAGCCAGAATATTCAATGAATAGTGGGGAAGCCTTGTCCCACAAATGACGGGGGGAAAAAAACGGTCAATGGTGAGGAAAGAGTTAATGCAGTCATCTTGTAAATGTTATCTGTTTTTCTTTTCTTTTTTCCCCTAGTCATGTTTCTTGTTGTTTCAGTTAACATTTATTTATGCTTTCATTAACAACAACAACTAGACTAGTTAAGAGCTTGAAATCACAGCTATTCACGAGACACTTACAAACCAAAATTGTCAATATTCCTATTTGGCCTATTTCATGTCACTCAGTGTCAAACTAAAATCTGTCCTGAACCAAAACCACTGGCGTAGAATTTGTTTCTGGCTTTATTCAAAATCAGAGCCTCAATCGTCACACATATAACAGAAAAACATTTGCACCATCAATAATAATCAGCTGTAAAACTGTCTGTAATTTCTCTTCATCAGCACACATGGACTTTAAACTTGGAATCTAAACTAAACTTCTTTTGACCATCTGGTTGTAGGAAGAGGACTTTCAGACTGAAGTCCCTTGAAAAGTTTACACCTCACTTTCTTGCTGATGAAAAGAGTCCAGTCATAGCAGTGGCTAAAGCGAGACCCCTCGGCCCACATTGCCCCGGTCTCCATGACGATGAGGCCTCCTGACCCGCCTGTCAGCATTGCTAATGGCCATTGTTGTGAGCCATGACCTGTGAGCTTCTCTTGAGCAGATGGAGGGTTTGACCCCCACCCAGCCTTAGTGCTGCTCCGTCACCCACACCCTCCCCTCTATCAGCTGCCCTGCTCCCAAAGAAACAGCATGACAAAGCAGGGGACGGGGAGAGAGGTGAGGGGGGAGCGCAGTGCAGGCGTCACTGTGGAAACTTGGAGTGGAGGGTGTGCATGTGTTTGTATGGGCCCCTGCAGGCTCGAGCAGCAGCAGGGCACACTCCCATCTGCAGGCAGGAGTGCAGGGGCTTGATGCCAGCTGAGTGGGAGTCTGCGCTTTAAACAGCATATACACTGATTCAAAGACAGTGCTTAGATATAAACTTGTACATGCATATTTTAAAATGAATGCGATAAATGATGCCCCCAAGGGCTGGATCATACAGAGCATGTTTTTGCTTTCTACAGTTCTGTTTTTTTTTTTTTTTAATTTATTGTTTTTGTAAATATGCGCTAGACACACGTATTTGATTACTGTAATCTTTTTTCGGTGTCTTGAGTTAAAAGAAGCTTAAACTATGCAGGGGTCTGGAGATGTGTATTTCAAAGTTTTAAACGTGTCACTTGTATATGGTCCAACAGGTTTTAAAAAATACTTCAGATGTTCAGAGTTTTCAGTACCTGTATTGTTAAGAGGCAGGTGAAAAACTTGATTGCAAAATGGATTGTTTGGTGGTCACAAAATGGACCAATTGTAAGCGTACTTAATGTTTTTGAAATAAAACAAGCAATATATGGACTACTTGTACAGATAAATGTATACATTCCATTCAATGCTTTTAACTCCTATAATAATGTAGTTTCTGAATAATCTTCATTTGGTGGCCAATATTGATATCCACTATGTTCAAAAGTTTGAGGTTTGAAGTTTAATTCTTATACTAACGAAGGCTGTATTTATTTGATCTAAATACACCACAACAGCAATTTTGTGAAATATTATTACAGTTTAAAAATTTTAAAATGTAATTTATTCCTGTGATGGCAAAGCTGAATTTTCAGTATCATTATGCTCCAGTCTTCAGTGTCACATGATCCTTCAGAAATAATTCTAAAATGCTGATTTGGTGTTCACGAAACATTTCTTATTATTAATAATGTTGAAAACAGTTTTGTTGCGTAAAATATCTTTGGAAACTGTGGTATAGTTTTTTTAAGGATCCTTTGATGAATAGAATGTTCAAAAGAGCAGAATTTATTTACAATAGAAATCTTTTGTAAATATTACGTACTACCGTCACGGTTGATTTGATGCATCCTCGCTGTATAAAAGTGTTGATTTCTTTTCTTTTTTAAATCGTACTGACCCCAAGCTTTTGAACGGTAGTGTGTGTGATTAATTGTGATTTATTTCATAAATTAATTAGCATATCATGTAATTAATTCACATTTTAATTAAGTCACAGTCCTAGTATGAACATGGTATTAACAAACCTGCACAAACTCTCTTGCGTTTTTCTCTCTCTCTCCCTCCCACGCCAACAACACACACACACACACGTACACATGCAGAGTGTGTGATGAATAACAGCTATAGAGCGTAGAGGTGGCGGGGTTATAGGGGAGAGCAGCAGTGCTTCAGCATTCACTCTGTGGGAGTCAAGACTCAAATCCCCACAGTAGGACTCACTGCAGAGCAAAGCTGATTCAATGCATTACCAATTCAGCTGATTCAACCTTATTCCACCCCAACACAATACATGCTCCTTAGTCCACTGCCTTCCACCTCACCATTCTGCAGGAAAGCACAATCTGTGCTTGTGCTGCGGGACCAAGACGTTTTGCTAGGAAATATTTAATGGCTGTATCTGCGGTTAAGAAACGTATATTTATAGATAACGGAATTGGAAGTTTGTGCTTGGCTGTGAGTGTCTCAGCGATTCTCTGTGTCCAAGGCAACAGCCGTTTCACGAATAATAACATAATATTGTGATGTTCCTGAAAAACTCATGGGAGGTAATCAAGCAGAAATGTAATATCTTCAGCAATTTTACAAATATAGATTTTGTATTCCAGTTGTTACAGTATATAAGTACAAATTGAACTTGTGTTTAAGCACAAGGATACATGCCTGCCTGGCTTTTTTTTTTTTATAAAGAAATAGTTCACCCAAAATGAAACTTTCTTTATTCTGTACCGTTTTTTTCCCCAGGTGGCATACTGTTATTTTTTCTGTGGAACAAAAAGGGAAAATTTCCCATCCCATTCATAGTGACCACAACTCCAAGCTAGAAAATAGACATACGTGGTCAAATATGACTCTTGTGCTGTATTCCAACACTTCTAGTACCCTACAAAAGCTTTGAACAGACCAAAATTTTAAGATATTAATTTATAATTTCTATCTGTCATCCTGAGAACTGGATCATTGATTCAGTGAGTCAAACTCTCGAAATGGATTGGCATTTAAACAGTTTTTTTCAGTAAACCAGTTGATCCAGTTTATTTTAATGTTATTTAAGCAATTGATTCATTCTGATTCAATTCAGTGAACCATTTGATCCAGTTCAGTTTAATTCACTGAACCAGTTTGTTCGATTGATTTAACCTATTATTTAGTTTCTGTTCAATTCAGTGAACTGTTTGATCCAGATCAGTGTGATTTGGTAAATAAATTAATCTATTTTTGTTCAATTAAGTGAACCAGTTGATTCAGTACTGTTTGATTGAATTCAGCGATCCAATTTGATCCAGTGTGAACCAGTTAATCCAGATCTTACTGACTCTGTGATTTATTCATTCACAACAATTATTGATGTATTTATTTATTTCAGATTAAACTTTGTCTTTTCCTCTTTATTTAAAATGCTTTGTGAATACTCTTCAGAATTCTCCTTCTGTGTTCCATGGGAAAAAATACTTTCAGAACATTCAGATTTAGAGAATGAATTTTCATGTTTAGCATGAACTTTCCCTTTACTCCAGCAGCTGGATATGTAACATTGTGTCTTTGCACTGTGCAGAACATGAATGCTACTACATAAGCACTGTAAAGTGCTGCAGTGGTGAAAACGCAAACTGTAGCTTGCACATTTTAAATATGACCCAGCAATGCTGCCCAGCAGGTGCCATGCAAAGGGAGTGAGTTTTCAGTCTCGAGGGGAGGCAAAGAGAAGTTGTAACTGTGATATGAAGCCTACAGGCCTTCAAAATCAGCACTGTGTTATCAGAGAGAAAGAGTGCGAGAGAGCAAGTGCCTCGAGGGGGATGGCCCGGGTCCCATCTCCTCTCTCTGCCTCCTCCTCCTCCTCCTCCTCCTCCTTCTGGAAGCCCGCCATCTGCCACAGCTGCTGCTCGGCGCAACCGCCACTCTAATTGACAATGAACCCAAAGGCACAGCGATAATTGTGGCTGGCCGCTTTGGCAACTTCAGCGGGTTTCAATTCCTTCCTTTCAGGATTCATCAAGCCCCATCTGCTCCTCTCTCTGTGTCTGGCATCTGCCCCTCTACCCCTCCCTTTAGCTCTTTCCCCTGTTCTCCCTCTCTCTCTCTTTCTTCTCCTCCCCTTTGGACAGTCCAGGCTTTTGTGAGATGCTTATTAGAGAGTCGGTCGGTGGGTAACCCGGAGAGGTTAACCACACCCCAGAGGAGTGGAGCCTCAGTGGGGGCAAGCAGTGTTTGTACAATCCAGAGGCAGATAAAGGGCGCTTTGTGGTTTTCTCTTTCTCTCGCTCTCCCTCGGTTGCTGCTGCTCCACATCCACCCTCTTTTCTTCTTAAAAAGCAAAAGAAAAGTGTCGTGTGTCGCAAAACACAGGGTGGGTCACCCTGTACGTATGTACAAATGTATGAGTGTGTTTTTAGTGCTTACTCGTTTTGATTATTTTGCCATGCTCTACTTGGATGTTTGGATGTTGGGTCAAACTTTGATGCCATACTCTTTTGAATATCAAATATTAATTTCATATGAATATAAATGGTTATACTGTATGTTCAGTAGCTATTCCTGTAAAAGCTAGTCCTGCAAATACTCGCAATATATTAGTATTGATCTATTACAGTTTTTTTTCTGATTCCTGTTCATAATGTATATATTTGTACATGATCATTTTCTCAGATTTTTTTATCTTTTATTAATCTTTCATGACGAATAATTTAATAACGGTTATATGTAATCTTTAGTAAATCTCAAAATAAATATACCTTTTCATACTGTACATTTATAATGTTCTGATGCCCAAATTTATACTCATAGAATTTAAAATGATTTACTTTTGGGAAAATTCATTTTAGTTTATTAAATTTGTACAAAATAGTATAGATTTTTCTGCCAGAATTTTAAACTGGTCACGAGATAGAATGTCACCCTTGTTGATCATATTTTGAACGATTTAAACAAACAATGCATATGTTTCATTGTTATCATTTCAATCTTCCAGTGAAACGAGACGCTTCTCACTGGTGACATATGCCAGACTTCTCCAATCATTTAGATCACTTAAACCCCATTTCACCACTTTTGAATTTACATCACAATACAGAAGAAAATATCGGACGCTACTTCGATTACATAACGACTTTTATATCTGTGCATCTCTAACTAAAGTCGGGCTCACACTGTACGAAATTGGCCACAATTTGGCCATCCAAGACGAATTTTGTGAATCCTAAAAGATTCCTCTGATCCTAGGCCAAAATCTGAAGTCTTTGATTGCTAGTTTTACATGTTCGCCAACAGCCGATTAATGGCAAAAGCGATCAAATTTTACCTCAGACGACATTCTGGCAGTGCCAGAAGATTTGACACACAGTCCTGCAGTGTGACTTCTCCTATGACAACCATCAAATCAAAAACCAATAGGAGCGACGAACCTGATGACGCAATTAGTGAAACAACAACAGACCACTTGCTCCACACAAGTTTTCTTTTTTAGTTTTCTTTTTTTAAGTAAAGCCGTGATCAAAATTAATGCTTGGGATTATTTTTGTTTGCTAGCTACCAATTCTATCCCGCATTTATGCAGTTCAATCACCGAACGCGTCACGGATTGATGATGTAAAACTCCGGACGAGTCTTCTTACGTGCGTCAGTCTTGACTGCTGTATAGTCTGCTGAGATCCTACAGTGTGAGCTGGCTTACAGCGAGCATTATGTTAGTAAAGTCTGACAAGCATTAGTCGTAAAGGAGTGTTATAAATCGTACAGTGTGCACCCAGATTAACACCAGGTTTTGTTGGATCCATGTGTTAACCCCTTAGGATTGTTTGGGCAGTGTGAACATGCCAGTTTCCTATCATTCTCAGTCCAGCAGCCAACTTGATGATGTTTGAAATCTTGCCATTTTTCTTGAGCCAGTATGAGCCAGCCTTATACATCTGAGTAATGTTCGTTTTGCCATGGCTGTTGCAGATCACTGTGGATCAAATTACCCCGCCTCTCTGATCTCTGAAGGATACAACTGATTCCCGTCAGAAAGATGGCTATCGGTGATGTGTCTCCATTAGCTGTATAGCAAGCTTTGGGATGGTTGTCTCCTCTGGGTGTCTCTGGGGCAGTGCTCAGAGTTGGCTCACAGACAACACCAGACAGCCAAGAGGGGATTGTGCCACTGCCATGCCAACGGTGCCAACTGAGCCTTCTCTCTGCCAGGCTCCTGTCACACAGCAGATACGTATGGCCTGCACACCCTCGTTCCTCACAGGCAGGCCAGAGCCCTACATTGCCAGGGCTAATTGACGGCAGGGTCTCCCAGCTGCCTCACGTAGATAGAATTGTGTGTGAAAAGTAGGAAAAGCTGAGAAACATAAGCTTTTAAGTGGGCTTTGTGATTTGCATTCATAGACTCATGATGTAATTTGTACCTAAATACAAAACAGCTGCTAGTTATATGCCACAACTACTCCTGTGGAATGGCAATATATTGCAGGTAATGACAGTAATTTAAACTATGCTTCACTCAGCTTATATTATCAGCACATATATACATTTATTATGGTCACTTCACTGAGCCCTGCCTTAAAAACGTTACAGATCAATTATTTCTCAGCAAGTTGTTGCCATCCACAATTTTTTAAAGCGTCTGTGTGTTTGGATCATTTAAATTGTTTACAACTACCCAAAAGTATGATTAAAAATGTTGCAAATTTAATTTTTCATATACATGGTATCCAGACATACATAACACATGTAGTATTTTTTTTTATTTTCCAAATTTTTAAATAAATTTTGAAGTTCATGATGTCTCTTGTATAAAAAAAGAAGTGTGCTTAATTACTTAAATACATGAAGATAATATAATATTGATTAAATAAAATAAAAGTCTGCTTAAGTGTACTTAAAGAGAGTACACTTTCATGACTGTTTCTTAAAACATTTAAGTACACTTTTAAAATGTGCAATTTACACTATAATACATTTTAATTTGAATTGCAAATAACATGTAATTAAGTGTCCAAAAACAAGTACTCTATTATTTTTCACAACGGATGGATTAAACTTTAAAGATAAATGGTTGACAACATGATAAACAAGTTTGTCTGAGTTAGTAACAGTAACCAAAAGGAGGCGGGGCTTAGTGCTAGACACTTATCTATTGTATTACTTACAGTTATATCATATATATAAATATTACAATGTTTTGTTTAACCTACACTTTGACTAGCAAATCTGTACAACGGCTAGTATATATTGATATAGATATAAAAACATTGGATGACATTTATGGACGACATTTATCACAAGATAACGGTGCACCATATCTGCCCATTTTCTGCTAATCTACTCATTTCTCATGCACTGCTTTCAGATTATCAATATACGCACAGTTTTCATGGCAAATCTTAGACAAAATGGCATTAATCTCATTACTGTGTCACAAATGGCTGCTAAATTCAAACAAATGTTTTCTGACCACTGCGGTTTTATAAACTGAAAAAGCAAACGCGACTGTATTCACAGTCATGAAACTGGCCAAGAAACTTTTCTATGATTAAGCGCTTCCATTTGGCTTCTCATCTGCCGTGACATGCTGAGGATGTATTTTTAGTACTCTGTGGGCTTGATGTGACCGATTAATGAAGGCCTGTGATGCCAGGGCATTTTCAACACTCTGCCAGTGCACTCTGTTTGGAGCGCCTGCATAAATAATGGGAACATCGTGTTCAACAAATAGCCTGGTGCCAAAATACACTCATACATAGTAAATTATCCTGAAATACAGACAGCTCTAAACTTCACCATACTAGGGCCCTTGAAATCACAGTTGTGAAATGGCATTATTTCCACGTTTGTAGTTCACTCTCTAGAAGAACTCCCATGCTAATTGCATAGCTGTTGGATTGTTTCAGACTAGTGAGGCAGATCATGGATCATCTGACAGGATCCATCGGGATGGTTATGTGTTCCTAACATGTACACTTGCAGCGATGCCACAGAAGAACCATTTTGGGTTCCACAAAGAACATTTTGAGTGAACAATTCTTAAAAAGAACCATGTGTGTAGAACATTTTAATAATCTGAACAACGTGTTTGCTTTATAGAACCTGTTATGGATTGGTTCTTCATGGAATCGTGAATGCCAATAAAGAACCGTTATATGTCAATGTATGACAATAGTATTTTGTGCCTAAATACAGCTGATAGAATCCTGTAGAATGTGGAACGACAATGTTTTGCAGTTAATAACAGTAGTTTCAGATATGTTTCACTCAGGTCGCTGTAATTTTGCCAAGATATGTTCCTGGATAAACAAAAGAACATTCCTGACCAAAAACATAGTCCGTAACCCTATCCCTACCCCTAAACCTAACCCTACACAAATTATTCACCTATCATTTCCCTCTGATTTTACACTCTAAAAAATGCTGGGTTGAAAATGGACAAATCCAGCAGTTGAGTTAAATGTTTGACCATCTGCACGGTCTCCTAGAGAAACATGGGCACTTGTGAAGAGCTTCATTTGTTTGTTTGTTTAAAAATCACTATATGGCGGTCTTAAAATGAACCCAAAAAGGTTGGAAATTAAAAATCAGACACACAATTACTAGAGGCAACAATAATAGCCAAAAGGTGAACATTTATTAATAAGAAATTTAATAAATGTTTATTTTTTAATTATTATTCATGAGCCTTATGAATAAATGTTCATTTATTAAACATATTAATAAATGTTCATTTCCAACATACTTTGGGTTAATTTTAAGCAGGCAATACAGTAATTTTTAAACTACAATTGAGTTCAATTTAACTACCCAGCAGTTTTGGCAAATCAACCCAATTGTTGGGTTTGTCCATTTTCAAACCAACTTGGGTTGTTTTTAACCCAGAATTTTTTTTTTTTAGAGTGTAGGGATGAGAATGGTGTAAAAGCCCCTAACCCTTGTTGTAAGCCTAAATTATAAACTTTAAATCCCTCAAATCTGGTTGGTTGATTGGAAATTTTGTTCCAGGATCAACAAGGATGTTGATCCAGGAACATGTTCTACCTGGTGAAATAACGTACACCATTTCATTCACCTTATATAATCAGCACATATCTCTTTATATCATGGCGGTCACATATCTAATTTTACTTGATTCTTCACTGAGCCCTGCCTTAAAAACCTTAAGGATACATTCTTTCTTAGCAACTGTGTGTTTGGAACTCTTTAAACACATTTTTTTGCAAATTATCCAAAAATATGATAAAATGTTGCAGATTCAATTATAGTACTTAAGTAATACTTGTATTTTTTTCTTTTCCGATTTTTTTAAAGAACGTTTGTGTTGTATGAGAAATAGTGTGCTTGCATACTCACTTGTGGCACCCAAACATGCAAGCAGCACCAAACAGCCAAACAACCCAATGTGTTTTTACACAAGAGAATACAGGGACCCAGCAGGGACAGAATGTCGGTTCCCACAGGCTGAAGCTCTTCACAAGTGCCCATGTTTCCCCAGGAGACCCTGCAGATGGAAGAGGTAGGGTCAAAGGACCACTGCTACAAGCTTACGTCATTGAATGAATATACTAACGCCATTAGCTTGATCAATCATGCATGACAGCTTCTTAGATCATGGCAATTTCTACATGGGTTTTTCAGTTCAACCTCATGCTCAGTTTTTGCTATGCTCGGGGGGGATGTCCTTAAAATAGCCTAAGGTTGTTTGTTGGTCTTTGCTAGTTTAAGATGATCTGGTCTTCGGGTATTATAGATATGGTCGACAGCTGACATGGACGTAGAACTAAAACCAGCAAAATAAACCAACTAACCACCTTAGGTTGGTTTAAGCCGTTTTTTTGCCTTCACTTTCACTTAAGATTAGACTGTGAACATCAACCAGACCATTATGTCAAATCTTGGCTTGTGGTGGTAGACCTTAATCTCATTCCTATACAGACTTTTTCCTCACATTCTCAAGGGTCTCTGACCGCTTCGAAAATCTCAGACTGCTTCGAACCTGCGGTCATCAATCACCCCACAGCCAGACAAGCAGAATATCAGATCATGAATGTGTGACCAGCCCCCTATCCTTTCTCACCCCTGACCCCCTTCTCATTGCCAGCAGGGTGATGCAGGGAGAGATGGAGATCACTGAGTGTCTCTAACAGTCCCTGAGGAGTGGATAAACCTCCCTGTGTGGGTCTCTGTTCTGAGCTTTCTTTGGCTTAGTAGCTGGACCCCATGAGCCCCATGAGTAAAAGAGAGGTTTGTAAGGATATGAGAGTCAGGCTACTTGGTGTTCACTCTCTGGACTAGAAATTAGCTGTGGAGTTTTTGAAGGGCAAGTAAAACAGTAGGTCTCCACTCCAGCTATTATTCAGAAACAAAAACTATTACTGTCGTTATTGTGGAACAGGTTTTCTTAGCTCAACAAGCCCTGGACATTAGAGAAGCAAATATATATGTGTGTGTGTGTGTGTGTGTATATTTATATGTATAAATGTATTGTATACATACATTTATATACAATGTATATTTGTGTTTGTGCAACACAAACATGACAGTTCAGCAAGTGTGTGTGTGTATATATATATATATATATATATAGGGGGTATAGGGGTAGTCTAGGGGCCTAGTGGTGAGGGAGTTGTGCTTGTAATCTGAAGGTTGTTGGTTCGATTCCCACGCTGGCAGGAATTGAAGGTGGGGATTGTGAATAAACAGCACTCTCTCCACCTTCGATTCCATGACTAAAGTGTCCTTGAGCAAGACACCTAACCCCTAATTGCTCCCCTTGTAAGTCGCTTTGGATAAAAGCGTCTGCTAAATGATGAAAAAATGAAAATGAAAAAAAAATATATACATGCATGCATACATACATGCATACATGCATACATACACACACACACACACACACACACACACATATTTGCTGAACTGTCATGTTTGTGTTTCACCCCTAATATATTAGGGGTGCAACACAAACATGACAGTTCGGTAAATCCCTCAGTTTTGAAGTCACGGTTCGGTACAGCAGGAGAAGAAAACTAAACATAATTTTTCTTTTTTATATTAAATTGTTTTGTTGTTGTTGTTGTTTAACAAATGTATGTCTAAATAATTTAATAAAAACAATCTATCTTAGCTAATGCAGTAAACTATACAGGGAGCCCTTACTTACACATTACCATAATATTAAAGGTTGCAATCAACAACAGAGCTCAAATTGTTCAATTCAGTTGCTATTTGTTTTTAGATTTAACACTCAAAATAAAATAAATAAATAAAAAAACATGTAAATTTAAAAACATGTGAAATATAAGCATTTTCAAAGTTACTGTCATAACTTGTTTTCATGACAAATTTATTAAAACATACATTAGAGAGAAGCATTTCGTATATGCACCACATTAGCCTATTTATTATATTTATTTAACCTAATATCTTGATTATCTAGAGTTAATTTCTCTAGTGAATCAACATGCTGTCGACACTAAACACTAGCAAATAGCGTTGTATTGCCGTGCATGCCCCCTTCTGGATTGGAGTGTGATCGCTTGTGACTGACTGTATTCGTTGTGTGACTGCATGCACCAAACCGTGACACCTGTATACCGTTCAGTTCGGGACGAATACATGCACCATTACCCCTAATATATAGGTATCTGTATGGAGGATGGTTTAAAAATATTGGTTTCTTAATTTTAATTTATTCTCATTTTGATGAACCAATATCCCAATAATCAGTCTTTTAGTCTATGCTGTTTTCAGTTGATCCATGAAAAAATTGTCCTGTGCCTCCTATTCAATAAATTGTATTATGCGGTTACGTTTGATATGAAAAGGTCTCAGCTTTCAAATTATGTAAATTCAAACAATAAATTTATATTTGCTGTCCATTTTTTATTTATACATCAAGTAAATACAAAAATGTATTCATTTATATAAAATTATACATTTATAAATGTATATATTTACATTTAAGTATTTTTTTCTATGATTATCACACATACACATATCATAAACAAGTACATATGATACAATAAATCAGTACATATATGTGCATATGAATGCTATAATATATATTGTATCTTTTATTTATTATATAAGATGGATGTATTCACTATATTTTACCTCATACAATAAATAAGTACATAAATGCCATTTTCTTTATTTATTTAGTACAGGTGCAGTAAAAAATCTAACGTAAAAATGAAAAGGGATATGGGAATGAGATAAGGTCGGTAAAGTATTCAGCAGAGTGTAATAACAGAACAGTTGGTGTTATTGACACTCTTCTTAGTATCAGTAAGGTGCTCTAGTGAAATAGTACCATGTTGAAAACATGCTGTAGTGCTAATAGAATATTGGTTCAAATTAAGATTATGTTAACACTTTATTTTGATGGTCCTCTTTAGACACTCTGTTGACTATAAGTAATATGGCACCTACATATCAGCTACCAGTCATTGGAGGATTAGTAGACTGTCTGCTTAATATCTGCTAACACTTTATTTTGATAGTCCCCTAACAGACATTCTACTGATTATAAGTAACCTCGCAAGTACATGTCAACTTATTCTACCAAACCCTAACCAGTCTACTAATATTCTAATGACAGTTAGTTGACTTGAAGGTGCAATATTACTTATACTCAACAGAATATTCAAAGGGGACCATCAAAATAAAGTGTAACCAAGATTCTGACATTTTTGAGCTGCATCTTAAACTTTAACGACTTTGTGACTTAATTATTTAGATAGGTAGGCCTAATAGTTTAGTATAGTGTAATGTTATTTGGGACGTTCATTCCAGATAAAACCAGATACGTGTGGTTAAACTGCATTAAAGCAGCACCCAAATGTTGTCAAGAAATGTATGTTTTCACCTGAACTTTCACTCGAAATGTTCTTTAATCTTGTGCATTCTGCTCTCATCTGTTCAAACTCATCGGAACAAGTCTTAAATGATGCAGATGGAATTTCCAATTTTACTCTGACAAACCCTGAATTGACTTTATTTTTTTATAACGCTGTGTACGCACAGTATGTAAATAAGAACCTTTCTGTTTAAAACCATTTCGCTGCACCACAGCATCTTTTTCCCCGTCTCTGAGATGACATGTCAGAACCTTAATTTGCACCTCCAAAATATTCTATCAGCACCATGGCACGGTGTTTTTCTGAATGTCATGTAGAAGCCAAGACGAAATGTGCAGCTAATTATGGGGGAATATGCAGCAGTCCAACGTGTAGTTAGCGTGGTTGGGCTGTAGGAATAGATTCAGACAGCCAAATCCATCACCAGCCATCTGGTTACCTTAGCGCCATTACTGCTCTGACATGTTCTGCTCGGGACCTGTCACCACCAATTGTGTAGCCCTCAGTCAGGCAGAGCAGCTCATTTGACCAAGCAATTTTTAATTTGCACAGCACCCAGCATTTGACAGAATATGCGATTCACTGCTTTTTTATCGTTCTGTCTCGCTGTGGGGTTTTTTTCCTGACAATTAGATAGAAAGTCAGAAGAGTACGTCTGGTTCAAAATGGTGATTCAAAATAAAACACTACTACACACAGACGCTGGCAGATATCTTCTGAATGGTAATGTCTCGTTCATTTGTGTGGAAGTAAATTGCAAGTTATACTGAAAGTGCAGTTTGTAAACAAACAGCTCCCTCAGGACTGAAGTCTGAGCTTGTGTATTGACGTTATTTTTACCATTCAACTTAAATGGTCTCCAAAATCTATATTTTCAGAATCAAAGAACAATCTAATAGTTGTTATTGTTACTGTTGACTCTATTACAATCTAGCTTTAGACTTACAACTATACATTGGATAACACTGAAATTAGCCTACCAGAACTAGCCGTCCTAGCTGGAAAAAAAACAGCTTAAATCAGCTTTAAAGTGGCTTTTCAGGCCAGTTAGACTGGTCAGTTTTATTGGTTATAAAGGGGTTTGGGTACATGTCAGCTGGCCAGGTTGGGGGACCAGCTAAACCAACTGAATATCAGCTTGAAACGGCTGGGAGATGAGCTAAACTAACATAAACATTCCAACAGGATATAGGACATCTGAGATTACTTCCCTATTGAAAAATTAATATATAAGCATTGAAAGAAAAATGATTGTTTGCATCATCATCGATAGCATCACAGCTAAATTTAATGTTAGTGTAATCCAATCCTTTCTCTGCTTTTACTATAAAATGTCTGTTTGACAACAGCTATATTTGTCTTTAATTATAAATATATTCATAGTTTGAAATGACACATTATCATATTTTAATTATATAGCAGAAACAAGTTTGTTTGTCTTTTCTTTGACCAAAGCCTGCTGTGTTTTACACATACTGGCTCTCATGGAAAATCTGGCCTTATCTACCCACACTGTGTTTATAATGGAATCTAAGGGAGCGTCTCATGACAGGCGAGAGACAGGGACTGATATAGTTGCTTAATCAGGCATCAAAGTCCCACGCACTCCCTCCCAAATCTCAGCTGTCATATTGTAGTCATTATCTTTCACATTGTCTTTGCACATTAATATTGTATTTGTCATTAACCAGTTACTGTAGACGATTGCTAAAATGGAGGTACGCTTCTATCAGACAAGAACACAAGCTACTTTAAATATACAGCGATTAATTAAAGGTTTGTGTTAATTAATGGAAATGAAAGAGTCCCTGTGACTCTTAACATGTCTTATGTAAATTCTGTGTTGCACTTTGGTACATGTGCTATAAATCATTGACTGCACAGCTTTGGTTTCGTGGGGTTACGTCATCCCATGCTGTCAGATGGCTTCCAGTTCTTAATTATGAAGTTATAACACCTCCGTCTTTTGTCTTCGTGCCTCCGTAATGAACCCCGCTGCTTGATTCATTGTCAATAGTGTGACAGAACAATAGAGGAGCCTTCACAGAGAGACAGCAAAGACCCACTGTTCTTCTTACATTGATTCACAGTGTTAATTTAGGCCTAGCAGAGGAAGATTAAGCCTGCTGTACGTTACTCAATACGGTACACGAAAGCACATTAAAGTAATTACAGCCTTTAAGCGAGGACGGAGAGATCAAACCAGGATGTATGAATCTGCATTTATATCATGGCTATATTGACCATTAAATTCAGTGACTCACCGTCACTGAGAATGTACCTCACCATTATTTTCTTTAGGAAAGAGTAACAAGGTGAAAATCACTGTTTCTTTAACTATGACAACTTTAGGCCCTGTGGACATTTAGAAAATAAACTAAATGTATAACAATGATCAGCTCAGTGGAAATAAATCACAGGAGAATTTGTTTTTTGTTTTTTCAGAAAGTGATCAATTCCCATCACCGCCACATTTTGAAATGATGTATAGTGTTAAATAGCATTCTTTGAAGGTAAAGGTTAATCTACCACCACCAATGAAATATTTTCATTCTTTTGCATAATTTGGCATTTGCAGATTGAATTTGAAAACACTTTATTACAGGCAAAATTGTTTGTGATCGAAATAATGCCATAACTGTGTGATGCCTGTTTTTTGTTTTGTTTTGTTCCATGGGTAAAATAATAAAATCTGTAGGCTACATATTGGGCATTTGGCAAATGTAAATGATGAGGACATAGTAAAAAGTTTCCAAGTCAATTTCATATGACCTTTCTTCGAAGAAATGCCTCTTTATGCTTCTAAGATCATAGATTTTATAAAGAGGCCTGTTTGCTGCTGCCATCAGGAAGTTACTGTGAATTCATGTAATTCGTTATAATGAAATCACAAATCTGTTTAGTAGGAAGGGCTATAAACTAAGAATTGAGACAATGATGAGCCTGAGAGTAGGTGATGTGCTGAATGGACTGATCTGTTTTCTGATCTGTTTTCTTCATGGACCACATAATAAGCCATGCTAAAAATATCCTAATCTACTCTTTCAAAGGGTCTTCTTAATAGGGTAGGTCATAGTTGTAGACTCTTTGGTGCAAAGTATAAACGGGTTTCACACGCCACACTTAAATTCCATTAACACACATGGACATGCTCAGAGATGCTTCCGCTATCTTCCGCTTCATCTTTGTGTCGTATGGAAAGATCATCAGCATATATACATTTAAACAGACACAAAAATTTGTTGCTAACACAAACATAAGTAAACATAGATTCATATAGCAGTCATATGAATGATATACAATCACTCAAAGGCGCACACACTCACACAGAATAGCTGATTTGATTAAGTCTCAAACCCCCATTATTATGTTAGGTAGGTGGTGTAGAATTTCAATGATAATCCATAATGCATGACCAGCTCTGTTGCCGTGGAAACATAAATTCAAGGTTACCGGCTTGCAGACACATAACGGGCTGCTCCAAGGAGGCGCTGCTCAAAATTCCGCTCATGGAGGTGGAGCATCAATCAAACTGTCGCAGATTGCAAAGTACTCATAATCAGATGGAATGCCTCAGAGAGAGAGAGAGAGAGAGAGCTCATATGTTTAGGAATATGTAGACAAACAACATCGCTCTACATAAGTAAGAGGGGAAAAAAGACTACACAGTGTTCACCGTAGACACTGTCCATCCACGAAAAGCTTTGGAACTGGTCAATTTGAGGCAATATCACAGGTTTTTTCTTTTTTTCTTCTTCTTCTTTTTTTTTTTATTTTGTTCATTTCCAGGCCACTTGCTCTCACTTTATTTGCCGTTATCTTGCTCGGGCAGGCTGGGATGTGACCTGAGCCTTCTGGTGTGGGGGGATGATGGAAATCAATGCTCCGTAAGCCAGCCACGGGCCCCCTGCAGAGAATGTGTGTGTGAGAGAGAGAGAGAGAGAGAGAGAGAGAGAGAGAAAGCTCTCTGGGCCATGACTAGGCCCAGGCGGACTGTTTTGCACATTTTCTGCACTGAATGTGGAACAAATGTGCACAATTACTGATTTGAATATGGTAAAATGTGTTAAGCAGAGCTGAAAGTACTACAGGCTTGCTGACTATAGTAATCAAACATAATCAAATTAGCCAAATGATTTAATAAACAAACAAGCAGTGGCTGATTTCTGGTGTCCTAGTGTAGGCCTAGTCATGACTTCTCACTTTTCAGTTCTTTCTGCAAATTCGTCTCAGAACTGTAGTGATATTATCCTCTACTGTACATGCAGAACACCAGAGAAAAAAAAGAGATAGGGAACCTGGGACAAATTTAATTTTATAAGGTGATAAATTGCTTGATAAAGATGGTTGTTGAGAAGTGCTTCATTTCATATTTCATTATTAGCTTCTTACTCCAGCTTTTAACCACAGTCACTCCTCTGCGCTGTCATAAATTAATATTTTAGTTTATAGTACATTATTATGATGATTTAAATCAGGGATTCCCAAACTATTTTGGAATAGTTAAAATATTTACTTGAAGTGCCCCTGAGTTTTAGGGCAATATTTCAATAATTTTAACAACACATTCACATCAAGGTTCTCTGATGTGGGTTAATGAAAACATGACTTGGAAATAAACAACTTAAATACCCATTTCTTCCTTTTAAGAAAATGTTATATTTTGGTTGTTTTAATTTTTTTATGACTTAATTGTTAGCTGTTCATCAACTCACAAATCCTCTGCAATTCCCTTATGATCCTCCTGGGAAACTCTGATTTAAACTCTGTAAAATTGTTAATATATCCCAGTTTGATATATCTTTTTGTATTTAGTTTAAATATTATTTTCCAGTTTCATCACTCTGTTTTTTTTTTTTTTTTTTTTTAACCGTATTGTCCTTTTTTGTAACAGTATTGTCTGACATATATTCTGTTGAATTTGTCATCCTAACAAACTTTCCCTTACAGACTAAATTTTGGAACTGGACCTAAACAAATAGGGATGTCACTGTATGGAAATTTTCACACCAGTATATAAACTTGTGACAACACCGGTATTACCGATTATACCATGTGGTATGGGATTAGATATTGTAGGCTATATAATTTGCCAGCATCAGGGAGCACTAGCAATATTGGCAGGGTATTGAAATCGAATTCACGATCGCGTGTACTCTCTGGATAGGCCTATAATTTGCAGGCATCAGGGAGCCATTGTCAATATGCGGGGTACTGCAATTGCTTTTGAATGCGCACTCACTTTTGACTTTCGAATTAGTTTTTATTTCTATAAAAAAGCAAAAGGACAGTGGGGGCGATGTAATCGGTGTATGGCCAAACACCTTGTAACACGAGCAACACAAACTACCACAGCAAGCCTGCTAAGCAATATCCAGTTTTTTTGTTTTGTTTTTGTTTTAGAAAATATTTTATTAGAATTTGAGTCATTTAATTTATGTGACAAAATTCTGTTGTGAATATGCATTTTTTTTAATGTTCCTGTTCTCCTCTAAAAAGAACCGCTTAGTAAGAGTCAATTGTTTATGAAACGGACATCATGGCTCATGCTTTGTTTGCTGAAATGGAAATAATGACAGGCTATTAAGGGCAGTGAATCATTTGCAATGAATATTTAGAAATGGTTTCATTCACACAGGTCACCACAAAGGGTAGGCTCAGTTTTATTTTTCAAAAGCATAATGTAAAAAACATTTCATCTGAGTGGATTCTTCAGTTTAATAATGGTGTACTTCCCAGTATTTCCCCAGCATGAGATATTGGCACATAATTTGTGGCATTTATTTATATGGAAGTGTTTTACACGATTGTAGAAACTGAGGCTCTTTCTCACACATTCTCTCTCTTCATTTAATTCCTTTTCAGTGTTTTTCACTCTCACACACATGCTGCATCTGTCTGGGCAGGACTTCAGTAGTTGTCATTGAGAGGAGCTGGTCTGGCTCCCAGAACTGTGATTGTGTTCAAGAGAGGGGATATTGTTCCGTATTTCTTTCAACATATTAGGTTTCTTTTAAGCAGGTCCGTGAAGGAGGCGGGGCTTTGCAGATGGTCCATGTACATGTATATGGAAACACCTGATCCCAGATCCATGAAGATTTCTCACTACCACTTGTACTTGGTTGAGTTTTTGAAACTGAATAGACCTGAACCTGGTGGTCTAAAGCCATTGCGAACATGTTTCAATTATTTGGAGGGAATCTGGCATAAGGAATTCAGGTGGTGTGCTGAGAGACTGTGACTGTATCCTGAATTTGTATTCATAAGGTTATAAATCCAGGGCAATAGGGGTCAGCTCACTCAATTGGTCAGTGGTCTCTCTTGATAAAACAGAGTTTGATGAGAACCTCATGGTCTGTCACATTGTTTCTTTTTTATCAGAAACTGAAAGGGGAAAAAAACATTGGTTGTGGCTCGTTTCTCTCCATAAATATTGAACGTATAGTAGTGGATAAGATGGCCTGGCCTGCTTCACAGCAGATAAGCTTAGAAAGAATTGTGCAAGCATTTGGAGGGTCCCATTTGCATGATGTACAGTGGGAATTGTCTCTACGGCTTGAGGAGAGAAAACAAAATAAATCCGCATTTGATCATATCTTCAATAAGGAACCGTTTCCGAATCAAATCAAGGAGCTGAGCACAGAACTCTTGTGAAGAAGTGATGCTTTTAGCGTAACGTGAGCTCTGATGTATGCAGGTGTTGGCTGTTTCCCTAATGCTCATTTTTCTTTGGATGATTTACGAGATGATCAGCCAGTGATGTTGTTTATCCAGAACTCATTTTATGCATTTGTAAAGAAAAACATGATGCCGCCTTAATAATATTTGTCAACCCTACTTGCCACTTATTTATACTCCATTCCAGATGGCTATTTTCACACTACAAGGTCATATAAGACATATGCTGACAAACACACCTTTACTCATAATTGAAATGAGTAAAATATGGTGTAGTAAAAGGATATTGTTAATAGTTTGTGATCCGAAATTGTTCCATTTTCTGTATGTGCAAGAAAAACAAAACATAAATATTGGATCCATTTAAAAAAGCATCACATTTTCATTTGCTATATAAAAAATTAGACAGACAAAAGTGCCTCAAAAATATTTAATTCACTGTCAGGATCAGGTTGTGAGTGCATGTTTGTGTGCTTAGCCACCTGGGTTACTGAAGTCAGGAAATAATTGGCAAGTATTATTATGAGTATGTTTGGTTGTTTACAGCTAGAAATTATAATTGCGTTATATTTACTAGACAGACATGTTACTTTCATTGCTGAACATCAGATAGCGACCACAGAGTTAAAAGAATTTTTAGATTAGACGTTTCTTTAAAGGGGACCTATTATAAAAAATTCAAATGATCATTTAACAACTGCACAAGTAGGAAATTTATTCGTATTAAAGCTTCTAAGTTATTTAATCAAGAGCAGGGGGTGGTGTTCTGTTTTTCTTTTCTTTGTTTGATTCACATTAACAGCATATAAAGGCACTGTATATTATGCTTCTTTCACTTTAATACACAGACCTTATATACACATGCGATTTCTTTCTTTACTTAATGTTTATGTTCACAGACATAGCCGACTGTGTTTATGTGAACTTTGTATGTTTTTAACACTTAACTTGAGTGTATTTGACCAGTTTAAGCGCAACAACACGTGAAAGAGAACTTAGTTTAATACATCTGACAGCCAGATTTCTGTGCATAATAGGTCTTTAGTTTGTATTTTCTAGTATCTGATGATAAAAATACAGGATATTTTTGTTAATGTTTTACAGTGAAAACAGAAATATTGTGAGATATTTTTACAATTTAAAAAAAGTTTTCTATTTACGCTCTTTGGTGCTCAAGAAACTTATTATTATAAATGTTGAACAGTTGTGGTGCTTAATTTTTTCCCCAGGGTTTTTCGATGAATAGAAAGTTCAAAAGAACAGCATTTTTTTTTAAATAGAAATCTATTTTTGACACAGTTATTGAATGGAACTGAATCTACACTGAACTGACTTCAGCTGAACAATGACACTATTTTCTTTTTAAATCTGCTTTACAGCAGAAGTGAACTCTGTTTGCATCATTGAAGCATTATTTTCCTGTTTATCCTTGTAAAGCTGCTTTGTAGCAAACTGTATTCCAATGCAATATAAATAAAGGTGACTTGACTTGTAACATTATAAATGTTTACTGTCACTTTTGATCAATTTAATGCATCCTTCCAGAATAAAATTGCTCATTTATTTTAAAAAAGTTGCGCTGACCCCTTTACATAACATTAAAAAATATATATATATATATATAATAATAATCGTATTGGCTATATTCTAAAACTGTGAGCTCTTCGTACACCACTCATCTTCTGTTGTACAGGTTTAAAAGGCGTTGGCAGGAGCGCTCAGGGATAGGCTTAACAAAGTTCATTGTGGTGTGCGTCTGAGGGCATGCTGGGATTGTGCTCACCGGGACCCCTCTGCAGGACGCTGAGCTCTCGAGGCCACAATTGATTGTTTGCTTGGCACAATGCCTGGAGTTACCTCGCCTGTTTCACGAGATATAACTAAGCATGCCCACTGAATTAATATCAAATATTTATTCACCAGCTCACAGTAATTAAGCGAATATGTGTGTGTCTATGAAGCACTGACACATCAGGTTTGAAAAATCTGAATGTATACGTGGTTTATCTGTCACCTGCAGCTGCTCTTTTCCCCAATTGTATATGCATGTATCTGACCAGCGGGTGAGGCCTTTGATAGCCCTGGATTTTATTAGTCCATACTTGATTTCCTCAGGGGTATTTCCTTCCTGCTTCCAAATTGATCCAGCGAGCTTTCAAGAAGGCAGGAGGCCAATCAAACCGGTCAGAATCAGAGTGGCCGCATGTGGACGTAGCTCGTGTTCCGGATCTTTCTGGAGACAAGCTTTAATACGTCACTTCTGTGAGAGTCGTAATAGTGGTAAAGCAGAAGGAGCTGGATTCAAAATTTTTGATTGATGACTCTATGATGTAGTCTGGAATCAAAAATCACAGCATGCTTGTTCATTTGGCCAGAGGAGAACTGGCCCATTTCTGTCACTTGATGGAGTTTCTTGCCATTGTTGCCTTTTAGCTTGCTTAGTTAATATTCATTAATATTATTGATTTGACTGGTCTGACTTTATGTGATAAGAACAACACTTGAACTGAATTGAGCTGGATGATGACACTGTTGTCTTCTATAGAACTGCTATATAGTTGAATCTGATTTGTTTCGTCGTTGACAATTTTTGAAACATCGACACTGTTACTCGAGCTGAACAACGACAATATTGTGTTCTGTAAAGCTGCGTATAGCATCTGAATTGAACTTGATTCATAATTATTGAACTGAACTGAATCAACATTGAATTGACTTGAGCTGAATAATGACACCAATTTCTTTTAAGAGCTTCTTTACAACAGAATTAGAATTTCTCATATTTGATGATTTTTGCATCATTGATTCTGTTATTTTTCTGTTTATTAGTGTGAAGCTGTTTTGAAACGATCCGCATTGTATAAGCGCTATAGGTGACTTGTCTTGGCTATAGAGACTTTAGGTTTAAGATCCTTCTATCCACCTGCTCCTATTTCTTTTTTCCACATGAGCAATGAAGACAGTGCCTTTTTTATTTGCGCTCTCAGTTCTGTTTGCATTTCTTATTACCATTCAGATAAGTGAATCCCAAGGCAAAGCTTTGGCCTTTGGTGCTATCATTCAAGTCATTCTCTAGGTGTTTATCTATGCCCCCTCCTCCAGAACTGAATTGAAGCACCAGCGGAGCCCAAGCCACTTTTTGTATGCACAGCCATTATTAAGGTGACAAGATACCATCTCTCCAGTGGGGGGTCTGGAAGAGGCCAGGGCGAAATGGATGAGCCATTCCCTGAGTGTTTTGCAAATGAATGCACCCCGGAAGGCTTCTAGGATAGCCAAGGTTCAATCCCCCAGCCCACCCTTCTGTTCTCCGCTCTTTCTGCTACATTGTGCTACTATATGGGTAACTATAGTCGTCAGCATTTTTAAGCACAATCCTACTGCTTATCCACATTCGCACTGTTCCTCAGGGCCAGTTTATTTATGAGGTTTTGGGTCCGCTTCTGTAAAACAACGCAAATATATGACTGCTGTGATGGTGGATGGGATTAACTGATCATTTGCATGTCTTTAAAACCAAATTCTTTTTAACACATTGAAAATGCAAATCCCTGGCTTATATTTAATGGGTGATATTCCTCTCTGACTCTAAATAATATATGTAACGCTCATGGGAATAACTCATGACATATTGTTATGTAACTTCTGGCCTACTTTTGCCTCAACATGCAAGTTACTGGTAATTAACAAGTTCCAGACTGGACAGTTTTTCTGAAATACTGTAGAAAGAATCTACAGAAAAGAGATATATGTTTCGTTTTATTATATGTATTTTATTATTGTTATTCCGTGACAATGTTAGTAGATATTCTCTGTAGTACTTGCTTTTTAGTTAGTATATATAATTAATAAGCTTAATTCTATACATTTTTTTACTGCAGAGAGAATATACAGGATACAATTATTGATCGATTCTTTCTATAGTCTTTCTGTAAATATTGTCTTTATTTTAAAAAGGAATTTCTGTAAAAAATCTTAATTGTTAAAATAATGCTGATTGGTGATCATTTTAATGGGTTTACAGAAAAATGACACAATTAACATCGCACAAAGCTTTTAATATGATTTGTTCAGTTACACTAATCTACAATGTTTGTGTGAAGTCGTATTAATTGGCTGAAAATTAAATACGATAAATGAGATTACACACCGAGAAGGTTCAAGTGCCTAATATGAAGCCCACAAAACATCTTAAACCCCTGAAGCAAGATCCAGATGTTTAACGAAGCACAAACCTAGCCTGAGGAAATGGCCAGCTGTTGATAGTAGACACATTCTGATAGACAGAGTGTGAAAACAGAGAGGGGCGACTGGTCAGAACGAACCTCTTTTCTTTTTCCCCAGCTTCTGTAACAGATGGCTGGCCTGAGGTGTGGATTTTTGCAAAGCCTCTCACTCAACAGGATTGTTACATCTTCACAGCTAAAACCTCCCCAAAAACAGTTGGATGGACAAAAAAGTAGTGTTTGGCATCATGGTGAGATTTTTTTAATGGATAATCCAACCTCTTTAGTTCAAACACACTTATAACAAACCCAAAACGCGTGTCAGTTCATTTCCATTCCACCTTTGATCCGTGCTGTAAAAGTTCAGCAAGTAATTAATGATACTCTGGCCCATGGAAGGTCACACAAAACATGTCAGAGAGCCAGAGGCTTCCTACCAGGAGAAACTAAATCACCTGCATCCCAGACATGAACCTAACCTAACCCCTTCTTCAGGGCTTTACTGCACACTAATAATCACCGGCATCAAAGGCACGCCGCCCCTCGGATTGTAATGTCTCTCTAATGACTTTTAAAGGGTCTTTTTATGCTTATTTTACAGTTGCCTGTTGATGTTCAAGCATGCAGAGTTTTTAAAACAGCCTGTGCTGTTTTACGGGATGTGTAATGGTAGTTTTTGAACTCCCTTCTCTGTTTTGGGTAGTTATTCTGTGTGTTTGTGTGGAGATATGCAGGTCTGTTACAGGAAGAGTCTCGGTGGAGGCCAGAGCAGAGATCCAGGTGATGACAGGCATGATATCAGCCCAGAGGAAGTGCTGACGGATCCTGAGCTGGACAGACATGAGGGCTTTCAGGATGAGGGTGAAGGCAAGTGAGAGAGACCACCTGTTCGGGACAACTCTCACGACACTGCCAGATTCATTATAAAATATGAGTAATTATTTTTACACTTCCATGCAAAAGATTGGGGTTGGTGAGATTTTGCTTATGAAAGAAGTCTTATGTTCTCCAAGGCTGAATTTATTTGATCAAAAATGCAGTAAAACCGGTTTAAAATAACATCAATGAAATGTCAAAACTGAATTTTCACCAGCCATCGCTCCAGTCTTTGGTGTTACATGATCCTTCAGATATCATTGTAGTATGCTGATTATCCTGAAACAAAGTGGAAATATCACTTTTGATCAATTTAATGTGCCTTAGCTGAATAAAAGTATTACTTTCAAATTAATAATTTCAAGTAAATAATTCGGGCTAAAAAATGTAGATAGAAAATGTTTATTTTATACTGGATGTGTGATAAATGATGCATAAACATTATGCTAATGATCATTGTGGTGGCCATCAAATACAGTCTAAGATGTCAGTTGTGTCATGTTCCATACATCCAGTTTCAGCATTACGGGTTGACTAATCTAAGAAAATACAGTTGAAGATCGACGTAGGGACTGTGAGATCATGTTCACCTGAAAAGGACAACTTTGTCATCATTGACTCGTTCTCATGTCTTTCCAAACTTGCATGACTTTCCTTCTCCTGTAAAACACAAAATAAGATATTTTGACAATTACAATTACAAGGAGTGGGGTCCAAATAACATCCTTCAAAATAACATCTTTTGTATTTTGCAGAACAAAGATATACAGGTTTAGAATGACATGAGGGAGAGTAAACGATGGCAGTAATTTCATTTTTGAGTGAACTATACCTTTAACAAAATGTAGTCATACCAAAACAGGAAGACAGTTTGAAACACAACAATTGATCTTTAAAGTGTCTGAACGAAACAACAAACTGACCTTTATACTGGCCTATTTGCTCAACTCCAGTTATCTGATTTCAAAATCAAGTGATAATTTCATTTCCTGAGATAACTGCAGCAGTTTTGCAAGCTCGTTAAAGTCTTTTTGTCATATGCTAATTTTGGAAAAGCAAACACAGTGGCTGGAGGGAAAGATCTATTGTTGCCAGACTAGAGCCAGTTCAAATGCAAGGAGTCAAAATAAAATGAACTGGTTTATTATCAACACAATCTGGAATGTGAATAGAGAGTTCAAGGCACCGGCCATTTATACAACATTTAGACTAACATATTAGCATTTTGCAGAGGCTCGTCAAAAAAAAAAAAAAAAAAAAAGCGGTTTCATATCTATCTGTAGTCTACTTGGTGTGGATAAAGTGTCAGAAGACATGCCAGCAATAGGAGCAAATGTTTATGCAAGTGATTCAGCGCTATTTTTAGGTTATCAGTATGCAAAATATAATGGGATAAGTGCCAGCTATCTCTGTGTTCTAGGTCAAATGGGTAAAACGTCCAGATTTGTTGATGTTATCTCAGAACACACTTGAACAACCGTGGAGTGGCTCCTAAACTTTCTTGTCCAGGTCTCTGTCTGTCGCCGTGAACTTTTATCTGATGGTCATGGCTCTTTGGCTATTTGCATTTGGTTCCTATTTGAACATTACAAGGCCACAAGGAGAACTGAGTCCATTATATGAAGTCAGACAATTCTTGCTCAGGAAATGAGGGTCCAATTATAGTGACCTCAGGGGGCAGCCGGGAGACTTAAGTAAAAAAATATGGAGGATAGAAAGAAAAAGAAAGAGGACATGTGAGAAATTGAGCATGAATGATATGGTGAGGGTGTTTATGTTTAATATGTGCATTTGTGTAGAATGTTCCTTCCTGTTGGCTTCCCAATATAAGATATATCAGAGGTTTGAGGGGAAAAAGAGCCAGTTCTTCTCCACATGCCCTTCTCCAGATGGGACCGTGTCAAACCTGCTTCATAAAATCAAAGAGCGATTTAAGCAAAGCTGTAAAAACTAGGTTGCTCCTCCTATAAGTCTGGGCTGAAACTAGAACTGGTTCATAATCCCTCTGCAGAGCTGATGATATTTATTATGTGGAATTTAATTGAAAGTCCAGACAGTGGTTATGCCATCTGATGAGAGGGGTTTTTAAAGCTTGTTTAATAGGATGTTGTCTGTAATGCTCACTGAACTGATACATAGCATTCACACCTGATAGGAAGTTTAGCTGTAATATGATCTTTAAGCTTAAAACATATGGTAAACATGTGATAAAATCACTGTAAGGAATGAACCCGATGAGCTTTTGCTTTTATAAAACATATATTTTACAACATATTATATATACATGTATAAAATTTAAAAAAAAAAAATCTTTTTTGTTACAACTACTTTTATGTTGCACCTTCTTTTTATAATATAATATAATATAAAATTATACCCATTTTATATAAATATATTAAAATATTTTTTTTCCTTCTTGTTGCACCTAATTTCACATTCTACTGGTAAATCCATCAGCACCCACCTGGAAAAAAATTATTCAACCATTTTTTTCCCCCTCTCTGAATACCAGAAAATTCATTTTCTGCACCGCATTTCCCAACACATACTACATATATACTCCCTCTAGTCCCCCTGCTGAGCTGGTCCCCATTCTGCATTTGCATTACATCGAGTAGATCTCATCTCCGCCTTCACTTTTGTCTGCCACCTCCATCTAGACACATAATGAAATTGTCTCGCTTGTCTACCTGATTTAATGTTGTTTAACAATGCTCCAGTCAAAGACGAATGCTGAAAGAAGAGTGCTTGAGGTGAGAACTAAAAATGGAATTCAGTGCAGCCCTCACCTGGTTGACATAGGCTCTAAAGTGCTGCTTAGAGGGCTTTGCTCTGTTTAAATATGGTGGTAGAAACCTGATTTAGGATGAAATGGTAAATCAACCATCACAGTCAGCTGTGAATGGTTGTTAACGGTCATTCGGTTCCAGTATTTATTTATTTTTATTATTTAAATAATGATTGGAACCGAATGACGTTGTGTTTCGTTAACGGTAAACACACATGCATTTGTATCTAACCGAAATGCAAAGTTTCCTGCTTTCACTGACGCTGCGAAACCTCTAATGAATCTATATTGTGAAAGAGACAGCACAGTGTTGTCTGATTACTGGATGAATAACTACAATGAGATGGTTCTTTTTAGCGAATCAAACACATGCGTTGCAATAAGCGTAGTACGATTCCCAAATGAGTGACTCTTATGTTTCTATAACGTCAAAAAACGTATTTCTTTTCCAAATATTTATTCCTTAGTGCTAGAATCACTAATGGAATTTACGAAACATTCTCATTAAGAATGTAACAAATCATTCTTTGTCCCTAGTGTGTGTGTGTGTTTTGAAAATGCTTGGTACGTATAAACAAGGTATAAACAAAATGTATCATTAAATTGCACTATAAAATTGTTCTCCCCTTGTTTGTGACACAGTTTTTTATGCTGCATTGAGCAACTACACCCACATGCTTCCTTTTCATTCACTCCAGGAAGCCTCTCCACCATGTTTGTTTGGGTTACTGTAAAACCACGCCGCCACATGACCCGAGGTCAGATTCAATCTCCAACTCTGATCCACCCAAGTCTTGCCCAAAATAGAGTCTAATAGTATTTGCATTCTGCCCAGACCTTGCTGTATGGGTCAGTGGTGCTGGATGCAGTGAACTGAACACTCCCTTCTGGCCTGGACATTTAACAGTGCTAAGAATTTGCATTGGGATCCTATTGTTATCCAGATTCGTGCTATTGCAAGGCGGGGAAGTCAATAGGAGGGACATTCACACACACCGGAGATCAATAGACCTATTATTCTCGTGGCTGCTTGCTCCACCGTCTAACATCTCACTTGTTGGATAAATTCAGATTACAAGAAAAAAAGATGAATGCAGCTGCATGCTCTGAAGTATTATGTTTAAAGTTTGCATGCAAATATTTGCATGAAGTTTCTTAACCCCAGCAATTAACAATCAATGAAACGCACTCCTGTGCTGAGAATTGCTGCATTGAATTTAGGTTGTCTTGTGATATTTTTAAGCATTGGTCTGTTTATTTGGCCACTACAAGGCTAATTCTGTTCTGCCAGGTTTTTGTTTTAATTTTACCCTTTTAATTTTGACAGACAGTTTCCTCTGAACCTGCCTCTCACTCCTGCGTTACCCGTGTTGTTTCATAATTTTGTATGCTTCCCCTCAGTCTATTCGGGTCATAGGATTTTTTTTTTTTAATATGTCCGTTTTCAGGAATGACTAGAAAAAGAACTAAGTATATCATATAGATATACACAAAAGTTTGGGGTAACTCCCTCACTAAACTGGCAGTCATTTTTTGGTTACATCTGATTCAAAATGAACCAAGAATATTATTTTGAGGTACACTTTGTGGGACTACCATCAGTCTATATACTTATCTGTGTTTCATGTTCACAAAGACTGAATTTATTTGATCAAAAATACAGTAAATGAGTTATATTGTGATTTTTTATAAAAACAAAATTCTGTTTCTAATATACTAATTTTTTGCTGCAGAAATGTTTCTTATTTTTATCAATGTTGAAAACCGTTTGCAAAAATAATCAGTATTCTTTGATGAATACACTGCAAAAAAAAAAAAAAAAGAATCCCGGTAAAATTTATGGTAAAAAACTGCAGCTGTGGGTGCCAGAACTTTACCGTAAAAAATACGGTAGCAATGTTTTAGGTTTTACAGGACAGCTGCCTATTTTACAGTTCAAAACTTACATTTAAGGTAAAAAAATATATATTTTATTAAATTACACAATGTTAATTTACCAATCATTGAAGTACTAATATCAGTTTTATATGTTTGCAATACACTGACAACCACCAAACAGTGGTGATGAATCACATGATGAATCAAAGCTCATCACAGGCTGAGAAGGACAGTACTAATATATAGAATGTGCACACTGTGTCATTCACACAAACACTAAATGGTAACACACATGCAATTAACATTAATTTAATGAAATTAGATGTAACATAAAACCATAAAGTACATAACTGATTAGAAAAAACAATTAGAAAGAAAAAGTTATTTCAGCAAAAATACATCAAATGTGAATTGTCATGCAGGGAATTGTGGGAATGTCAATTTACAGTTGTTTATTTTTCACTTCCAAAAACTGTATATTATTTAATGGCATGTTACTAAAAATTACATAAAATATATAATCAGTTATATTACAGTTATTGCCATATACAGTACGGAAACTTTCTGTAAACCAATTAACTGCAATAAACAATTACCAATAGTCTTTTACCGTTAAAATCACTGCCATTTTTTGTAGAAGACAGTTGTTATTTTACATTTGATTACTTTAATTTCTGAAGTCTTCATTGTAAAAATTTTTACAGATTAATGCTTACCATTAAAGTTAAAAAATGTGTTCAGTCAAGAGCAGAAAGTGATTTTCTTTGTCTTTTGTTCTTTGATTAACATGACAGACAGCAGCAGGAATATTGGACTGCTGTCATTTTAAGAGATTATACTGTTTAAAAAACATGCGTTCTCTTTCTCAACTGTTTAAACATTCCAAAACTGACTGTGTTTAACTGGATACTCGCCAAAACATTTTGACATAATTTTGTATGTATGTGAACGTTTTAGAGCAGTAAGCCACTCTTTTTAGTGAATCAGAAGTTTTTTGGAGAAGGCTTGTGTGCACCACTAGTATAGATTAGTGGTCGAGTGCGTGCTTTTGGTGTGAGCGCAAAACCTGCGGGAATGACTAAAATTATGCGCAATACAAGCACTATTAAACCGGAGCGAATGAGACCGTGAGAGAGAGGGGAAGCGGCTGTGTGTCACTTCGCCGTTGGAGACAAGAGAGCGAGAACGCGCAGCTGACGTTATTGTCTGTGCCGCTGGTAAAACGGATCAGCTCAGAATTGGAAAGATGTGACATTGACTGGTCGGTCTCCTATCCGGGATGGTCATGAGGAAAATTAGCCGAGTGGTGAAACAAGTTTGTTGTGTTTCCACCTTTAATGGTAACAGTTTCTTGCATATTTTGCAAAATATTGCGCTTAATTGTTGGAGGTCTGACCTCTTGTAACCTAACCACTTCCATACTATTGAAGTAGCTCGCTTACTCTCAGACAGGTGTTGTCCTTTTGCGCTCTAGGGAACGTGAATGCACCATACGTCATCGCGTCGCTATAACAGTGATATCGCGAGATGACACTTTTGCAAAACAATGCAAAACAATGTAGTGGTATTATTGTGGACAGTATGATATGGCACACCCCTAGTTAACGCTGTAAATATCACCACCTTGCATTAAGGACCCATCAGCCTGTACCATCTAGAGTTTCATGACAGAACTATAGGCATGCATCCTTGCTGAATAAAAGTATACATTTCTTTAAAAAATCTAACTGTCCTCAAAGTCCAACATTTGAATGGTAGTGTTTGTGGTAAATACATCTTCATAAGCAAGTGCAAGTTTGTTTTTCACAACATGTTACGGTTAATGTTAATGTTTTCCCACCCAATATTAATGGTTCAATTCGCCACACAACATCTATCCATATATAAACTACCACTCCTGCTCATTCTTTATTTTTATTTTCTGTATTTGGGAAAACTGTAAAATAATAGAAATTGAAGTATGGGAATGATGTAATGATTAAAAAATGTCCCATTTGTATTTGGAAATTAAAATTTTTTTCATGCTCATGTCATTCCAAATTAATGTCTTTTACACACACAAAAAAAAAATAGAAGCTTGAACGCTTCAGTCCCCATAAATAATGACAAAATTTTCATATTATACCATTGTTGTTGTACCTCTCTTGAAGTACTAAAACTTGCATTGAGATTTATTATACGCGTTCATTATAATCAATTCCAAACCAAATCGAATCACCTCACCGTCCTCTCGCCTCTGTAATTCTGTCTTCTCAGACTCGGTGCAGCTGTGGACCTCTTCACCTCAGCCTGGCACTCGAGGTCTGCACCCCTGCATGACGAACAATGGAGGTATTAGAAGGCCCTGTTAAGCTGCAGCCCTCTTCAAACAGGCAGCCAGCATGGTACCAAATCCAAGCCCTCAGCAGCTGTGCTAACCCCCATTCACTTCACTGACAGAAATCCCTGCTCTCCATCCCAAAGACTGCTTAATGCAGGGCTCTCTCAAGTGAAAAGAGTGTTTCTTATGTCTTTATTATCTCAGAAAAAGGACACACAGATTCTTTTTGTGCCAGTACACTTTCATTTGCCAAAGGCAAGCAGTCTCATTTTTTGAAAAGGGTATCAAAGAGAGAAAGGGGGTTTTATAACAAGCCCATAGCAGAGCGAGCAGGTCTCGTAGCCCGAAACGTCTTATGTTTCAGTGCCTCTTTTCCTGGTATCTGACGCTGGGCTGCCTAGCCTCCACGGTAATTAGACTGAAAATCCTTCAGTACAGGGCCCCTGCATTAAACTCTCTTTGATGGGGAACTTGATTTCCTCAACATTTCTTCTTTTTTTTTGGCTAAGTTGGCTTATGCCCATATCGGTCACCCCGACACCCCTCATCCTTATTGGATTTTGACCTACTGTACCAACACACTTGTGACACCCTGCCCTGTGCTGGTACACAGAAACCAATTGGACATGCTTTATAAATCATCGCCCACATCCTTCTAGTGGAGAGTGGAAAAATAAAATAACAGACAGACTTGTAGCCCTGAGAGGAAGGAGGCACAACTGGAATGTATTCTGCCAAAGGAACAGGGATATTAAATACATATCAGCAGCTGTAAGTGTTCAGATACATGGAGCAAAGGTGTGTGTTGCACTGGATACAAGTACAAGTTACAACATATGAAGACTGTATTACATTGACGTATCTTTCTGAAATGATACTATTCAATATAATTATACAAGATATCTGACATGGATGACATGCATTTAAAAAAAAAAAGTAAATTGCCTTAAGGGTTATTTTTATTTCAATAAATAATGCTAATATTTCCACAAATATATTTTAGTGTGTTTTAATTACTTATTTTTATCATATTTTGGCCATTTTTAATATATTTTCAATAGAATTATATTTACATTGCCCAAAATCTATTTTATACTATTTTAATCTATTTTGCTTGTTTGTTTCATTCATATATATATATATATATATATATATATACACACATTTTTATGCATTATTTTGCTATATGCAAAATTATGATAACAATATACACATATATATATATTATAGTTATCATTATTTTGTTTTTTGGAAAATTCCATTACTCTTTAAATTATTTGCATGATGTATTTTATTGGTTATTGCTAATATTAGAGATTTTTATGTAATATTGGATATATTGTATATTGGAACCTGAATTAAGCATCCTGTTTTCCTAACTTTCCCATTATCGTGTGCCCAATTAAAGTTAATCTTTAAAAACACTTAAGTTTAATAACACTGTTAAATGTAATCTTTAGAAAATCTCAAAATCTCATTCTGTAGGTCTATTATAATGTATGTGATGCCTAAATTCTCTTTAAAATGATTTATAGCATGTCAAATGATTGGTTTTAGTTTAGATTTTAGCAAATGAATTCCAATTGCAAAAATAAGCAGAGAATCTCAGATATGTGCCTAAGAAACTCCTTTTTCATTACAGTTGACATTCCATTGCAGAAACCTTGCTGGTCGTTTCATCGTACCTTTCTGCAACTCACTGGGGCAAGAAGGATGTTTGAGCCCAGCATGACCTGGCATGTAGGAATGATTTTATTGGGACAGTTTTCAGGCACTGAGCCCAGCAGACGGTTAACTGTTTTAGCATTGGCCTACACAAAAAAAGCTTTTTAATACTGTCGAACCATTGCTCTTATCTGCCATTCAAGGAGTTCACCTTGAAAAGACCCCCTCTCGGTTGTGCTTTCGCTCCTTTCTTTCCACTCCATTTTGGATTCTCTGATGTGTAAATCTGAATACAGGATGTAGCCATAAACCTCTGACTCTCACGACCACGCTTGCAAATTTCAGCTATCAAAACTGAGTGGCTGCCATGAGAAAAGCACAACTCTTTTTTCGCTTTCAATCTGAACTTCCAAACAACCGAGACGTGATCGGCAAGGGCTCTTCTGCCTTTTCATCTTCAAAGGCACGCTATTAATAATCTCCATAAATAATAACAGGTTGCCAGGAGTATGACGTAGATGAGAATGTCACAGTATCTGCCCCCGGACACTTTTTCTGTCTCAGAGGGCACAGTGTATAAAGCCTGAACTCATTCATCACTAAACTGCTGATAGATCAAATATATTAGGGACCATCCTGTTATGCAGTACATTTTCATTGCCAATATTATATCTTAAAAAAGTTGACATGGAGGAAAATTTGAATGTTGTTGCCAATATGTTATAATGTTGCCTTGTATTGGCATGTGCTTGGGTGCTATTCACCATCTTCTAAAATGAAGATTCTTTATTTATTTTTTATTTTTTTTACAGTTTACTAGTTGGTTTGTCTAACTTCAATATAAATCAATATAAATTTTAATGTAGATGTAAATTGTAATATCAAAATTCAAAAACATAGTTAAAAATCTTATAAAATAACTGCAAACAGGCTGGAAATAAAGCGCTCAACCCTAAAAGCTGCATCCTGTGTAGCATCATATGAAAACAATCATACTATAGTTAATAAAGGTTAATTGCAATTGACAAGACTAACACAAACATTAATTTTTAAAGTTACGGAGTTCAAAAGGTGCCGCATGACAGGAATGACCTATTGATAGTTTTACTAACCACCAAAGACCCCCCAATTTTGAAATGCATATTGCCAGGGGACATTATAACAAAAAATAAAGAACTTAAAAGTGACGAAGCAAGAAACGTTTCACGTTTTTGCCACACACACAAGAGTGAATATATATATATATATATATATATATATATATTTTTTTTTTTTTTTTTTTTTTTAAGGCCTATTTGCAAATAGTTTAAAATGATTACTTAATACAATAGACTGGAACTTTTTTAGCATTTTTTTTTTAATTCCCTTAAACCCCTTTTGAATCTTTTAATTATGTAATTCCTTTTATTAAAAAAAAAAAATTGAGTTGAGTTGAAGAGTTGAATGTGCCATTTGACTAGCATTCTTTATAAAGAGTCTTGCTAGAAAATATTTAAAAGTAGTGGTCATGCCATACCTAAGAAGTTAGATCTCCAGGAATATGTCTTTCTAGGAATGTCAATGTTCAGTCAAGCTACTTTTTCTTTAATCACAAGCCGTTTCTGTCCCACTTTACATCTCTAGTATAATAAATTAAGAAACTGTGTCCAAGTTGCCACTGTGAATTAATTGTCATTAATAGATTAGTGAATAATATAAGTCACTGAATATTGTACCATTCTATCTCTCTAACTACCTCACACATTTTACCCTCTTCAGAAATTCTAAAGCGCTCCTCTCCTGTCTTTCTTTCTGTGCACATGAAAAATGTACACATGTAAGTGTAGATGACCTGGGGAAATTACTGGTGTGCTTCACACGAACATGCAATATCCCCATCTATCTCTTCTCCTTCGCTATTAGACACTTAATCTGTCATCATGTCAGCTTTTTTTCTCTCATAGCAAGATCACTTGACACACAGCTGATTTTACCAGCGTAAGATCAGATATGCGGAATGAAATGATAGCTTAACGTATTGTGGAGTAGGGCCGTCCCCACAACAACCACAATGACACACTGCTGGGTGAATTTTAGCTGATGTCATATTATACTTTAAGTTTCCTTCTAAGTTTTAAGCATTGACATTTCAGAATATAGAGATTTTTTTATGTTTTTGCTTAAAAATATTATGTAAATAATTCCATTTAAAAATGTAACATTAAAAAAAACCCTCTCCACTGCGCTCACTGCAATAACTGTGTAGGAGAATGACAGGGAAGAAGAAAAGTTGTTGAATAAAGTCGTTATTTTTGTTTTGTTTTGCGCACAAAAAGTATTCTCGTACAACTTCTCTGGACCTTGAATGTGGTGATTTTGTTGCTTTCTATGGGAGATATTAAAAATATCTTAATTTGTGTTCTGAAGATGAATGAAGGTCTTGTGGGTTTGGAACGACATGAGGGTGGAGTACTCATGATTTATTTTTTGGGTGAACTAACCCTTTAACATCGGTCTCACAGTCCCCAATATACTCACAGCAAAGTTTGTGTTCATTCTTCGCTTGGAGGTAAAAAGATGTTTGAAATACGTGAGCAGTGGTATACTGTCATTTGTATATGTAAATATGCTGTGCGCTTTCCTCTCAATGATAAAATAAACAACAAAAATGACAGTGTTGAGAAAATGGCAGTTAAGAAAGCATCTGATCATCCATGACGTTCTATGTTTCCACCAGCTCTGCATTCGGCACTCCAGTAAAGTCACGCCACTTGTATTAATACAGCACTTTATACAATAGATTGTTTAGAGCAGAGCTTCCCAAACTTAAGAGGGGTAAGGTGCCCCTAAAACATTGCAAAAGCTCCACAACCCCGCCGTTAAAAAAATATATATACCGACATTTACCTACAAATACATTTATTAACAAGTTTGTAAGAATTTCATGTGAACCTTGCATACATTCAAAAAAATCAAATTTTAGAACAATTGGAATATTTTAGTTATTTCAATATATTGATTTGGACTAGCTATGGCCCCCCCTGCAATACCGCTACGGCCCACTGGGAGGCCGTGGCCCACAGTTTGGGAAGCACTGGTTTAGAGGCAAGCAGCTGTACAATACTAAACATGAATAGACAGTGTCCGTGTCTTCAGTTTTTACTATAAAGCGGCTCTCTAGTGTGTTCGTGTTTTTACTCGCGATCGCCTGACCTCGACGGACAGAACACATAAAGTGAACCGGAGAAGATTTGCAAGTCATAGAAGGCGGAGCCTCAGAGCACAACTACTACATAAACGCCATGGACCAAAGATAGTTTGACTGTGTTTACCAGATAAAAGTTGGCTTTGGCAAGCTGTTTCGAACACCACATGAACTTTATCCTGATTTCGTTAGAAATGATGTCACACCGGTTCATTCTTCGATTTCGCTTTAAGTATATCAGGGCCTTGAGCCGTTCACAAGTCATCATGCAGGAGAGACAGACCGTTCAGACCTGGTATTAGACTACCATGTGACTCAAACATATCTCCTGTGATCACTTGTGATCAAATTTTATCAATGGGATTTCAAGAGTGCATACATCATTGTGTTAAAAGATGTTGATAACATCAAGACGGAGGTTAATGCCAAGTGTAAACGGGGCCCTATAGCTCTAGGAGTCTTGGGTGTGCCTAATCAGAGTCAGTGCCCACCTCCCCACCCCCAAATGTAATGGGCTAGATTAATCCCTGCCTCTCTGCCTGTAGTGAGGGCTAGCAGGAGCTTTTCCTCATAATAGTGGCCATCCATCATTGATGTATGCGCTTTGTGTCAATAGCTGTGAGGGAATACTACTGTCTTCACACCTAAAGATAACACTGAGTTCACAGTGGAAGACATGTTTCTTATATGTTGTGAGAAGAATGAAAACATATTGATTGTTGTTTCCTAAATGGAAGGAAAGCACAGGTTTAGAGTGGATGCAGGTTATTCTATTACTTATTGCATGCGTTGTATTTTTGAAAATGAAGTGTTGAGGTTTTGCTGAGAATTGAATGCACTTCACAAATAAAACAGAGTGAGCAGTCATGGACCAACTGGGGCCAATTTAGCCCTCAGACAGGCTTTTTCATTCAAGAACATCTGTTACAAAGGTATATTGAAAAATACTGTTTTTTTTTTTAAAGACTAGGAAACAGGAAATAAGATTAAGGGTCTTCTAAATATAAGTCATATAAATATAGATCTTTGCTATTCCACAACATATAATGTTTCAAGAAAAGTGGACTGTTATTCTAGAAACACTTGATATTCTGAGCAAATGCGTGGAACTATATATATATACAGTATTTCATTTCTTGACATTGACTTGCTATGTCATTCTGGCAGAACCTCCTTTCCTCATAAATAAATGTGAGGCTGTTGAGATTATGTGATAAGACAGAATGACTGACATTTGTAGAATATAGAGGGGGGAGACACTTAAAAGGCAAAGGAAGATCTTTGATATGGAGAGGTGGAAAATAGCGATCTATATGTGCATATTTTAAGGTCATGCATAGAATATCTACCAACAGACCGATATTCATATTCCTTTATCTGGAAATGCCAAACAAACTATCATTTAAATATAATTGGGGAAGTAACATATGCAAATTTGATTTGATCTGGAGGATAAACATTATTGAGAATGTCTAAATGTCTGAGACAAAAAAATACTCTTATTCTAAGGTAGTGAGGAGGACAAAAATTGTCATTGTTCTTGCTGTCATCGTGTCTTTTAAGTTCTTTTAACACTCTGTGAGGCAGCACTGTACCTCTACTTTGATGAGACGAACAAATAAATAACAGTTCTAAAGTTTTTGAAAGACATAAGTTTTTATGCTCACCAAAGCTACATTTATCTAACCAAAAATACAATGAATTGGTAAAACTGTGAAATATTGTTATATTTTAATATTTTTTTTTATATATAAATTTAATGGCATAGCTGAATTTTCAGCAGCCATTACCCTACGCTCCAGTGTCACATGATCCTTCAGAAATCTTCTAATATGCTGATTTGGTGCTCAAGAAGCATTCCTTGTTTTCTTAAATATAAAAACTTTTGAACAGTCGTGCACATATTCAATCATTTTATATACACTGGCACAACATTTCAGCTAAATATCCTGAAAGGAAGACTAAAGAGCACCTCAGTGAGATGAATTCTCGGTGCTTGAGTAGGTTTGCAGCAGTCAGCCACCCAACACCTCAGAGCCGTGTCTCAGTCAGGTTCATCAGGTTCCTTTCAGGCTCATTAGGGCCAGTTGATGGAAGCATGGCTCCTTGGACATTTGGGTGCCTGTAGAAAGAAAACTGCACACTCACACACAGCATCTCGCTGAATGATGTGTACTTGACTAGAGGACTGTAAGGGACATGGGGTCATTTCCATTTTTAAAAAAGATCAGGCCAAAGATCAGTCGTGCATTAGTCAACCAATGAAGAGTTTAGCTTAGTTTAAATCAAAATGAAATCACATTTAGCACTATATCCTTTCTTAATGTGCGCTCATGGTGTAAAAAAAAGCAATGATGAATGAATCTCTGGTGTATGTTATTCCAGAAATAATAATGTACTCGGAAACTTTCCCCTTGTGCTGACCTCACTTGAGCAGCTGGAGCTACTGGATATTGTTAACCCATGGCCAATTAGACATTTTGCTTTTTAGCAAACACGCGTTCATCCTGACTCGATTTTTGTGTTATGCCCACTTTTAACTACCCAATCAAATCCTGACCTTTGAAATGAAGTCCTGTCCTATATTTTTTAACATTTAATGTCACATTATCCACGCAAAACAGTGTGGATGTGCTATTCATGTTGACTTTAAAGTAAAAACGTGTTTAAAAATCAGCAGACAGCAGTGATAGTTGTGTGTATAATTGAGTGTGAAATTCACATCACTTTAAGACTGCATTTATGTGCTGCTTTGTAATCGAAAAGGGCTTTGTAATCATCGCATTATTCACTTCAACAGCCATGGGGAGCACGACTCCCTTGGTGTTTTTTTTAAAAAACGCAAGTAAAGCGCTCTTCACAATTCACTCCAATTTTGTTAAATACCGCATTTCAACAGCAGTATTTGAACCCCCCCCCCTTCCCTTTACTCATTCGTGTGGCGTCTCACCGTTCATTAAACGGCGAGGGAGTGTGAGTGCTCTTAATGGATGTTGACGTGGTGCCTCAGATAAAGTGCAAGCTGTGGATCTTGTTACGTGCAGGTTGTTCTGAATAAGCCCACCTGCAACCTCAACTTTAGCCTTTCTGTGTTTGTCATGCTCGGGCTCGGCGCACCTCTCTCCCGCCGCACCAGGTAATTAACTGGAATGTCAACACGAGATGAACTGCTGTGAAATAATAGCTTCTTTTATCCAGGAGTCGTGATCGTTATCTTTGTATTTTTTTTTCCTTTTCCTACCCATCTCCAGTGCTGTCATCCACCCCTCAACCCCGGCCCTTCCTCACCATTGTCTTATTTGTTCACAATTGATGACATCCTCTACTTACCTTTAAATTAGTCTGCCCTCAGGATGAAGTGCTCTGAAGAGGCATGCCGAGGAAAGGAGAACTTCAATTTTCAAGTAGCTGTGAGCAGTTTGCGAATAAACCCGTGACAGCTTACTAATTCAGTGGTTTTCGGGAACAGCTGGAGTTTCAAGGCTGCATTGTAAAATTTCACAGAAAGAAGTGTCGAGAGTTAAGAAAGAAAAAATTTCTTAACTACTTGAAACCTTGTTTGAGCTGAACTTCTCTTCAAGGAATAGTTCACCTCCTGTCATGCCAAACCTGTTTGGCTTACTTTCTTCTGTGGAACACAAAAGACTGCTGGGCTTTATTTTCTATGCAATTACAAAGAAGCCTTTAAGCTTCAAAAAACAACGCAAAAGCACCTGAAAGTATCATAAAAGTAGTCATTTTGACTTGTGCACAATATGTCAAGTCTTCTGAAGCATGTGAAAACTTCTTGTGAGTAACGTACTGAAATTTCAGTCTTTCACTGATAATCTTTAGCCCAAGTGGCTGTTAACATCTGCTTCTGTAAACTGAGATTTGTGAACTGTATCAACCAATTTAAAGAGAGCTTCTAAAATTTCATTAATGAGAAAGTACTTTATGTAAGCAATTGTTCATACTTTCTCAGCACTAATATAGTTATTTTTCTTTAATTGTGTAATTGTGTTTCAGTGTTATTCTTCACAAAAAAGAATTATTTTTCACTCAGAAATTGCTAGTACATTTCACAATTTTAAGAAAACGGCAAAGATGTTTTCTTGTAAAACATTTCAATTATTTTTTTATTTACCTTTTATTTTTAACAAAGTTGTGGGCAAAAAAAGATTCGATTCAATAGAATACTTCATGAACGTCATAATTTAATGAACCATTAAGTCATGGACCACTGTCGTTGCGTTGTTTTTTAAACCTGAAAGCTCCGATATGTATACATCGAATGGAAATCAGTCTTTGAAATGTGTTCCATGGAACAAATGATGTCAAAAATTACATTTCTGGGTGAACTATTCCTTTAGAATCGTTGCACACAACACATAGGAAAGCAGCTGAGCTCTTGTTGCACTAAAATGGCTGCTCAGTCGAAAGCAAGATTGTACTTCTGATTCTGACAAAGGCCTGGACTGATTCCAGTCCTTGTAAATCTGTAAAACTAGGCCAAACATTCTCTCATCACAATTTAACAGTAACTCAGGTAGTGATTTGGATTTCATAAAATGCCAGAGGCGCAACAAACTGATCAGCACAAGTATGTTTATTATTTACCCACCTTGCATGTTTTTTTGTAGCGAGATAATAAAGCAACATTGTCTGATTGATGTCTTTCATCTTGCCCTTTGCCACCACATATGCATGAGGCCTGTAGCTATGACATGAAATCGGCTCCAGTAATCGATAGTTTGAAAAGGGCACACACACACACACAGAAATCTATGTCCACCCTGCACCTTGTCGAGCCTTCTTGTGGTGTCAAGAAAGAAAAAAAAAACTCTCCCTCAGGCAGTGCAATCCATCAACACAGGGCCTGGCCTTCAGACTAAACACACTCTCATTATAGTGGGTCAGGGCCCCACGAGAACCTCTGAATACATGTTTACTATTACTGCAAAAAGCAGAAAACAAGTGCACCAGTGATCAGCTTTATGCTGCAGCTTCAACAACCAACTAGTTGATTCGTGAGCTTGAGAATTTAGATATTCCCCTGTATGCGTTTTTTGGTGCTTTAATGGTGCATTAACATTGTAACATGTTCCATTCCAATCCTTTGCATCCTGTCTAGATGTTTGTTTTTGAATGCTAAGTATACATCCAATTGGGGTCAGGAGGACATATTTATGCAGCTCTTCCCAACCTGTTAACCTTCACGAGGACGTCGACACACTGAAGCTTCTCTGTTTAAACTAGCTCAAATTTACTGTTAGATGTAATGTAATTTAGACTCAAGAATCAAGCTTCAATTTTTGACCTCTGTTTTACACTCAAAATCTTAGAGTGACCGTAATTTGCCAATATGGGTCAGGAGTTATGAATATGAAAAGCAGAATCAATACCTTTTCTTTGAAATATGAGCGCCAGCCGCATCCATTGGGGAAAAAAAAAAAAATCCTGTAAGATCATAGTGAAAACGCTTGACAAAACAACAATCCATCAGGGCTTTTAGCTCAGCTCAAACGCATGCACATTTAGAGAAAAATGAATGGAATCTGATATGTTTATCAAATTTATTTACGGAGGAGCAATATTTATTAATTTTTCACCCAAAATGAGCCGTTGTAATCATTTTGAGTGCTGGATGTACAGCGTTTTCTATTCATACTTCCAGCCCAGCCTGAGGGCGCTCTGTGCACATTTTGTCCACAAATGGCACTGGTGAAGAATAGGAATATCACATGACATTCCAGGAACTAACAGAGGCTTCCAGTGATCGTTATAACATACAGACAAACTATCGACGAAATATGGTTTATCTGTGTTCTTCATGCCATGTCGGGTATTTTCATAATAATAGATCATATTTATAATGCAATGCTAATTGAGCTTTTCTCATTGTACAGAATGCCATAAAAGCATATAATTTTTGTCTGATTTTTTTTTTGATCCGAAGCCACATCACAAAAGGTTATTTAAAAGACTTGACTTGTTTGGAGCAAAAATTTGGTTTTAATCTCATAAATTGTCGGGTTTGTTGGTGTTCTAAGCTAACATGTTAGGTAGTCCATATAGATTTATTATTTTTTCAAGAAGGGCATTTGATATGGTTTCAAAGAAGGTGAAGTGAGAAGTTAGATGAAAGAAATGAGAGATTTCATGTGAGAAAAATTATAATAGAGACAAAAGAAAAGAATAATTGGAGCCATAACCAGGCCGGAGATGTGTGAATGTGTGCAGGGGAGACTGAAACTGAATGGGGCCGTTTACACCACAAAAAATAGAGACGATACACTGAATGGATGCTTAGAAGATGACAATGAACATCAGTTAGCATATATTTTAGTCTTCTCAAAATAAAATCACATTGAAAAACATCTTCAGATTTGAAATATAACATGGTCAGGCATGTGGCTTTAGCTGCAATGCATTTCTAGATTGCAGCAAGGCCAACTTCAAATTTATTTTCATAAATTTTTCATAAAAAATACTGTTGCTTTTAGTGCAAAGAGTTCATGAACTATCTGTTTTAGTTTGGGGGGTTTCATTTCTTGGGATTTTTTCAAAAGCGGGGGTGCTGGCTAACAGGTTGAAACTAATTTGTTTTATTTCAGCTGACGGTTTTGCACATTCTTTGCTTGTAGTGCATTATTATTAAAGTAGTTTTGTTAAAAAGATGGATAACGACTGCTTGATTTTATGCTGCTTGAAAATATAAAGCCATAAGTATACAGGTTTTTAACATTAAGTAACTTTTCAAAGTCAGTAGTTGTGTAACTTGAGAATTCTAAGTTGTTTTTGGCATTTATCTTGTTTACCTCACTACTTTCATCATTTTGACACAGAGGCACTGACAAGAGTGTTGTGAAATCCTGTAAATAACTTCAACAGCCACCTCCAATTCACATGGAGATGTTTTTGTAGGAATACGAGAGCAAGGTTATGGTGTTGGAGTGTAATCTGCCATTGCATTTGCTGCATTGACAACGTCTAACACAAGCACACACCAGCGTGTTAAGTATTCTCTGTTTATCTTCTCGTGAAGTCACTCCTGTCTGCCAAGCATCAGACCTTGAAAGTGTGGAGACATGGGGTCAATTGCATTACAGTATGTATTCCACTTCAGAGGCTTCTTATCTAAGACTGATAACAAAATCCTTTACTCTCCCCAAATCGCAGCGACCGTGGTATTTTCAACAGAGAATAGAAAACAAATGTTTTGGAAATTACAGAATTAGATCAAAATATCATCCATGGTGAATTGAGGGAATATCCATAAAAAATAAATCAAAATGACAGTAAAGGATTCCATTAAACATCTTTGAAAATTGTTTCGTACATAATTTGTTGGTCTACTGCTGACTTCTATATCGTGTTATGAGCTTGAAAATAAAGACCTGTTTAGTTTATAAATAAATAGAATGGTTTAACTAGTTTGTTTTTTTTACTTCTGTGAAACATTTGTACTATTAATCTAACATTAAAAGTTGGTAGAAAACTGTTAACTTGAGTAAATATTGTTCTTATAGTATCACACATTGTTATGTATTGTTTAATAATGGGTACATGAAAAGATATAGCTGTTGTTGTAGGTACCTTGAAAGTCCTGTTTGTGGGTGTTTTACATCAAAAATTATGAAAACCCCTGGTTCAGCTTACAGTGAATTTAGTAAAACGTACGTTGCTTTTAAAAAGCTTTTTTTTAATGTTTCTGAAAGAAGTCTCTATGCTCACCAAGACTGCATTCATTCGATCAAAAATACAGTAAAAACATTTTTATTATTGTATTATATTTATTATTATTATTATTTAAATGTCAGTTATTCCAGTGATATCAAAGCTCCAGTGTCACATGATCGTTCAGAAATCATTCTAATATGCTGATTTGGTGCTGAAGAAACATTTATTATTATCAACGAAGAAAATAGTTATGCTGCTTAATATCTTTGAAGAAACCCTGATCATTTTTTCAAGATTCTTTGACGAATAGACAGTTCAAAAGAACAGCATTTATTTGAAATAATCCTTTGTAACATTATCAATCTTTTACTGTCACTTCTGATCAATTTAATGTGTCCTTTCTAAATAGAACTGTTTGTATTATTAAAAGTATTTGACCCAGTAGTGTATTTAAACAGATATATTTCCAACCACCCAACACAGCTTTGCAAGACAAACAAAAAAAAGTGTTGCAAAATAATCACAACACACGCCTACTCAACAGTGCTTTGAGTTCACACATCTAACGGCAGCCGTTAGGTGAGCTACGGCCCCTAAGACCAAAGCTAGTCATTGCATTTCTAATCAATGGCCAGGATGCTAAGCTTGTTAACTCATTTATGTGAATGTGGCACTCCACCCATTGCAAGTGTCCCTCCAGCCTCACAGTCACCTAATCTGACTTTGGCCTTTTGTGTTCTGTTGAGATTGAAGGCGTATTGAACGGGCCCATCCAGGGGCCATTCAGAGGGTATACGTTCATGCATCTTCAATATCAGATAGCTCGTAGTCAGGACTGTCTATCGATCCAAGGTTTTAGCACTTCTCTAGCGGGTGAGTGGCAGCTTCTAGTCCAAGGAAGATAAACGCCATGAAGGAAATGAGTCATTCCTGCCTGGTGTGCTCTTCTCTGTCTCTCGATCATCTTCTGTTCACTTCTTCTTACAGCCAAGCCCCTTTTGTAGCTCTATATAATGGGAAGGTAATAAAAATATACAAATAATTTGAATAAAATGGAAGGTGTAACAAGAATTCTTAAATATGCTTGGCTTGAAGCTTAAAGGAAGGTTCTAGGTTGTACTCAGTACTCAGTCAGACACTATTTGTTACAATGTTGATTAAAAAATAAAATAATTTTGGTTCATCTCTCGTTGTCTTAAAAAAAAAAAGAAGCAAAAATCGAGGATACAGTGAGACATTAGCAATGGAAGTGAATGAGGCCAATCTTCACAGGATTTAAAAGCTCTTATGTGAAGCATATCGTTTTATAAATGCACTTAATTCCTCTGTTTAAAATATGTGAATTATTTGAGTTGTAAAGCTGTTAAAATCATTTTTACAGTAGTGTTAGGGCTTTATGGTGTTGCATTGCCAGGTTTACAGAGTAATAATATTGGATATAACTTTACACAGAAAACATTAATAAGAAATTTCCACACTAAAATCATGATAACACACATTTCTTGTGGTTATACATTTGAAACACTAAGTATTTTAATGTTAACACCATTAACTTTCATTGTAAGCGCCTCTCTGTCACCTAGATTTAATTTTTTTTAAAGAAAACAAGTGGAAATTATGGTTTGCGTGATGGATGAAGTGCAAGAAGAGCTCTTTTTTCTTTCACACATTATCAGCATTTCAACCTTTGGTGACTTTAGGTTTTAGGGTGGCATTGTCAGATTTAAATTAGACTATACAAAGTAGCTGAAAAGGCAGCAGAATATTATGATCCATGGCTCAGAGTTGAAAAGACATGTGGCTTGTGGCAGGCAGTCCTCGAAAGCAGCCAGTCTCAGCAGGAAGACGTGACGGGAGGGAAGGGGGTGATCTGGTCTGTAGGAGACGCTGCCTGTGAAAATTAATCTTAGGCTATATCTCAATATCTCAATGCAAAACTGCCCAGCAAAATCCCCTCACTGCATTTCTAATGTGTCACTGCATGAGCATGAGGTGGGGGAGGAAGTGATGTGTGGGGGCAGGGAAGGACTGATTCAAAGGGGTAAATGATTGCCCTCTAGGGGAAGGAGAAATGAGAGAACGGCAGAGAGGTTTATCAGAGACAGAGCTGGCTGTCAGCCAGAGCTGTGGCTAGGGTGGTCTACAGACAGAGAGAGAGAGAGAGAGAGCCGCTCACCTCCTTGACACAGCAAATCTTTGCACTCCCTCTCCTGTCTGCTGTCTGGACACATCATGTTATAAAAAGAAATATGCAAGGTAAATATGTAGGTCAAGACAGCCGGGTTGTATATAACATCATTTTTCTATTATGAGCCCAGGCTTTAGAGTAATAACCCACATACATTTACCTTGCATAATATATGGTAAGTGGGACAGTGGGACAGGGTTACATTGTCAAGATGTGAATCAATGGAGCCACCAGCAAATTTTCCTAAATGAAGGGACTCAGACCCCTGTTACAAATAGGGTTTGTTGCATAAGAAAAAGGTCAATTAACTATTTATGTTTTTCCCATCTCTAATTATTATAGATCTCTGGTCTTAAATTGATTTTCTGTGTGACGGTTTTAAACACCGTTTTGTGACTTGTTTACAAGACTGACGCTACAGATCCTCATCTTCACATGGTAAGATACCAATTTATTATAATACTTACACAATGTATTTTATAGGGTAAGTGCATGACAAGGACATCCTCTGATTTTTCAACAGATACACTAAATGTTTATCCTCTCACGTTATCTCTGTCCCCGGGTGTCTCCTCCTGAATGGACTGGTGTTCATTCAATATGCCTGTCTCGCACACGTAATGAAAATCCCACCCACAGGCGTGCGCACAAATGAAATGTTGGGCTATGGAGGTAGGATAGCAACAAGGCATGTCCGAATCCAGTGTCTGCATAGTAAGATGTCTTTACCTTGCCAGTTTTTGAATGTATCATTCACTATTATACACCACAATCATGCACAAGCAGAAAAGAAGGACTCTGATGGAGCATTCAGTTCATTTATAAATGCCCATTGTTCATTTTCTAAAATCATAACTCAATTTGTAATGAGAATAAATGACCGTAGTCACTTAATATTTGTTTGATTGATTATACAGCAGACTTGAATTTGTTTCAGATTAGCAAACATGACATTATGCTGCCGTAGTAGCCTGTCATTTAGTTATGAAGGCACCACTTAAATCATAGACTAGGCAAGCTCGGACGCAAGGGGTTAAGTGAGTCTTGTGGGAGGAGCCGCGGCACGCTATTGGATAATTATACGTGACGTAGTCGACATGAGAAACCTAGGAACTAGTTAAGAAGGGAGTCGGTAACTTTTGAAAAGAGGTTTGGTTGGAGTGCGGCAGCTGCGAGTCTATCAAGGGGGAAAAGTATCTTTGAACATGGTGCAGCAGACGGAGCACAGCGAGATGGAGAGCAGCATGTCGCGAGAGACCACAGACAGCGAGGAGAACGAACTGATGGCGTGCAGCCCCGTGCCACCGAAGCCGGACTGGTGCAAGACAGCCACCGGCCACATTAAACGACCCATGAATGCCTTTATGGTGTGGTCAAAGATCGAGAGGAGAAAAATCATGGAACAGTCTCCGGACATGCACAACGCTGAGATCTCCAAAAGGCTAGGGAAGCGGTGGAAAATGCTGAAGGACAGTGAAAAGATTCCCTTTATCCGCGAAGCCGAGCGGCTCCGGCTCCAACACATGGCTGACTACCCCGACTACAAGTACAGACCCAAGAAAAAACCAAAGCTCGACAGTTCTTCGAAACCAGCGGTGCAGTCGCCGGAGAAGACCGGCAAAAGTGTCAAAGCTGCAGGGAAGAAGTGCGCAAAACTCAAGCCGAGCAAACCGGGGAACATTACAGCGAGAGCTTCCTCACAAGACTGCAGATTCAACTACGTTTTCACAAACTTGAAAGTGACCAAATCTATCAAAAGGGAACTTACTGACGACGAAGACGAGGAGGAGGACGACGACGACGACGAGGAGGATGACTATGAGGACGAGGAGCACATCAGGCTGCACAACGTCCCCGCGAGCCCCACGCTGAGCTCCGCTGCGGAGTCCGAGGGCGCGAGCATGTACGAGGAGTCCAGGCACACGAGCGCGACTCCCGGCAGCAGACTGTTTTACAACTTCAAGAACATTACCAAACAGAGCGCAGCTTACCCTGCCTCGGTGTCACCAGCATCATCTTTCAGGTCCGTCTCTTCTTCGTCCAGCAGCTCCAGCGAGGACTCCGATGACTTGCTGGTAGACTTCAGTTTGAACTTAGCGGCAGGCTCTCACTCGGCGGACTTGGGGAACACTTCAGGAAACCTTTGCCTCTCTCTGGTGGATAAAGATTTGGACTCTTTCAGCGAGGGCAGCCTTGGTTCTCACTTCGAGTTCCCGGACTATTGCACTCCCGAGCTCAGTGAGATGATCGCGGGAGACTGGCTCGAGGCGAACTTTTCAGACCTGGTTTTCACTTACTAACTGACCAACTCCTCCAGAACCAAGGAGGCATCTCGCATCTTCAGGTTATTTTTTTGACTCTGCCTCTGTGGTTGTCCCGGTTAAGACGGCGGAACCTGCGTTACGAGACTTGTAACGTAGAGGGCTGTGTGTGTATGGCAAGCGCTTTTAACATGTATTCCTTAAAACTACATGGCATCTATTTTTATCTGACTTGCTTATTTTTATCCTAGTAAGTAATTCATTGGGGTGGGTGGGGGGGGGGGGGTTCAGTTAACTAGAACTTCACTAGCAATATTACTTATTCTGTTATGTTGACAAGTAACTATTCTGCTGTTACTGGTAACAAATTGTGTATTTGTTTTTTTTGTTTTGTTTTTGTTTTTGTCGTCATTGCCAGATATTAATTATTCACTATGTATTGAAACTGTTCCTGGTACATGTTCCAGTTTTACTAGTGCCTAATTATCAGGCACTAGTGTGTATTCCAGTTGGTATAGAATAGTGACTAGTAGGAATAAGTAATAGTGTGTTTATATAAATAATTGATTGCTAGTGAAATTGAGATACTAACCACTGCTGAATTGCTTACTAGTAACTAAAATAAGTGCTAGTCATGAAACTAGATATCATTTAGTTTAAAGCAATAAATGTTAAAGCATCTTGCCATAGTGTGTGGTTATTCTGTGGGGTTGCAGTGAAACTGCTTAAACTGTGGTGGAGCGCAAAATGTAAAATCTGAACTATGCATCCCCATCCCACCCATATCTCTACAGGGAGCTGGCAAACGGCCGCTGGACCGAATGGAGGCAATTCTGAAACACTGTTCAGGATGGAACTTTTTCTGAGGTCTTGTGTAATTTCTGTATGCCACAAATGTTTTTTTTTTTTTTTTTTTTTTTTTTTTTTTGTAACTGGTTCAGTTTCCCTGCAAGTATGGGAATATTTAAGCAGATAACCACTCTAGAACACACAGGTATGGCAGGAAGCATTTTGATACATGACCAACATACCTCATCTTTTTAAAAAAAAAAAAGTAAAATATTTTCTGGCATATTTTTGTACAGTTAAAGGGAATGTTCTTACTGTGCTTTAAGTGAGGTTTCTTCAGGCACTTCAACCCGGTTTCATTTGTAAAAGCATGAAAGAATTAAACTGAGAATTCGTCTTGCATTTAAATGCCTGGTTATTTTACTCTAGGCAAATGTACAGCTGTAGATCTGAAGCGTTTCTATAGGGAAGTGTACAATGGAATTGGGGGAACACATGAGCCTCATTTCTGGTACTAGATTGAAGATTGTATATGTTCTGTAATATAGTAAAGCTAGGAGTTTATGTATATCTGTGTGAATGGGTCCCAAATAGCAGGTGTAAAACTGGATTTTGTTTTGCTTTTTTTTTTTTTTTTTTTCATCATAATGGCACATTTGTTTTTCATTATTTTTGTGCAATATACTCTCAAAATGGACCATCTGCGTTTTGTAGCAAAGGAAATGAGTTACATGTCGTCATGCTGAAGTCTGTATCTGACACAAATAAATCAGCTGGAACTGATAAGAAAATGTTTGTCTGGTTAATGGCATGTGTGTCTGAGTGATCAAAGGACGGATATTTGTGATCTTGCCATTGGGCTCCTTCAGAAGGGGTGGTGTTTCCAGATGCATGCAAATATTTTCCCACCCCTTCTCTCTAATTGAATAATGCATTTATTTTCCCCTTTCTTTCTCCATTCAACTGGAAAAAAATCTGCCCCTTTAAGAAACCAAATCTCGCGCTGCCGCATGAAGCTCATTTTGATTGGTGTAACCATGAACCCCCCCCCAACCCCCCTCTTTTTCCCTTCTGAATTGTATTCATTCAGCAAGTCTCTCCAGACTAACTGCACAGCCTGGTAAGAAGAATTCTGCTCTGAATGTGCATTAAAAAAGACTTTGCAATCATTTCCTCAAGCTGAATTTGAGTTTGGTTTGTACTAGTGTGTGTGTGGGGGGGGGTTATTTAGATCAGTGTTCTCAACTTATTTCAAAGATTATTCAGAGAGCCTCATAGGTGCTCCAGCACAGCAAATTGACTTTATATGATGCAAACTTACCTCAGCTTTTATTTCAGTGAGTGGCAGAGGCTGCAAATAGGCTGGAGGAACTGTCATGCTTTTGGCAGTATCTATTTCTGCATAACTCAGGAGTTTTGCCACCTAGCCCAAACTGAAGGTATGTGGGTTGTAAGATTTGTTTACATTTAAGATAATGATCAAAAAAATAAAAAGGATTTTCCGCATTGGCACAATTCTATTTTGTGTTTGTGTGTGTGTGTGTGTGTAATAAATATATATATATAGATATAGAGAGAGAGAGAGAGAGATGTATGTATGTAAATATATATGTATTTGAATGTATAAATATATATGTATACATATATCACAGACAAGGCTTAAGATAGTCCTAGATTAATATGAATGTTTGAGCTGTTTAAACTGAAAGCAACTTATACTGACATATCTTAAAATGTGTCAATGCAATCGTTTTGTCTCAAGATCCACACCAGAGAATAATGTTTTTTTTGTTGTTGTTTTTATTTTTATTTTTTCTAGTGTGTGTTTATAAAAGCTACTTAAGATACTAATCATGGCTTAGGCTAAGCCCTGTCTGTGAAACCAGACCATAAAGTTTAATGTAGCTGTGGGTGCTCAGTTTTTTCTGTCATTTGTCCAAAATCTCATGATATAAAAGATGAAGTGCCACACACAGGCTATTTAAGACAGTATCGGCTATGACTCAATGAACCTCAGCAATTATCCTTTCTTCATTCTCATAATTAAATATAATGATTTATTCTTAGATTATTATCTCAGTGCATTCGATTATTGTCTCAGAGCATTGAGGGGAGGGAACAAACTGGTTGGACAGCACTCTATAGCTGTTTTATTTGCCCATATGTTAGTCTACAGGAGGAAAGTCATTCACGAGATTGCTGGCATGATACATGGGTTTGTCACCATTTCGACCTAAAACACTTTTCTTCTCCTTTCTCTGTCTACTACTCCTACCAGTGTTATAAGAGCTTTCTTTGTGGCTTCTGTACTGATTTAAATTTAAATAATAAGGAATATGGATATATGATGTCCACCAAAGTTTATGAAAACTTGCTTAGATATTTTTTTCTGTTTATATTATTTTAAGTCTTGTAGCTTGTAGCATATCTATTCTCTCCTTTGATGAAATGTGATCAAAAAGTGGCATCAATTATGAAAGTTTATCCACCATTTGGACTGTTGCTTGATTCACATGGTTGAACATGATTTGAATGCAATCCAAAATGGCTTTGATAATTCACAGAAGGTTTTCACAACCCTTTCCTCTATTAAGGAACTGAAAATGAGCATTTCATTCATTTTAATTTTAATTATTGTGTATGATGTATAATCTCTATCTAGCGAACATCACCAAGGTGAGACTTCCATACAAGGCAGAACACTTATATCTGGCTCTAATTATGGCAAGATGAGAACAGACTTCTTGAATTACAATCTTTAAAGGTTAATGAATACAAACAGTCATTTGTGTATTAAGCAGGGCATCTATAGTACAGTAAGTCTTTGTTAGTCACAAACCGTATTACTTATATCTGTATTCATCTGTAATATTATTAAATAGTAATGTTTAAATTTAAGGACAGTTTTGTTAGATAAACAATTTTGGTAAAAAAAAAAAAAAGAAGAACTTTGCTACTTTGAAGGCATTTCTTAAATGTACTTTTGTTGGTGTAATCAAATTTATTTCGGTTGATTCAGTGGTTAAATGATATTTTCTATTTAGTTTATATAATTTTGTTTTTTTGTGTTGTTTTATATTATTTAAATGATTTTTTTTCACCTCAGTCAGTTTGATTTGCACCTTTTTTAAATGCACAGCGTTGGGTCACTAAAACCAGTTGAGAACCACTGAGGTAGAGTTTGGTTCATCGCTCAGCTGGCTGCCCCCACCATCTCCACCCCCCAGATCTTTATTTATGCTTGTGGTTTTGTTGGTCTTACTCAGTTGCTTTGGAGCCGTATCTCTGACAGAGAATAACAAGCAAAGCAGCTTATACATACTCATACTACACAAAGTATGTGTCTGTCAAACCGTTCGCCTCCCACCATCGCAGATGGCGGTCTGGTGTGAGGATATACTGTCATTTATGTCTCTGCCATTAATTAAAGCCAAACAGAAAGACCAACTGGATTTGCAGCTTAAACCGTATGCCGCTCCTCTGTATTGATTTAACTAAGGATCTACACACGTTACTCTTCTACAGTACGTGTTTAGTCTGGACTAGTTGAAAGAACTCAGAGGTTCTCAGTTATGGGTATGGGTCAGTATTATTATAATATTTTATGTATATTCACATTGGGAGGCTGTTGAAAAGCCTAAAATTAAATTCCCACTCTATTTGACAGTCTGCATAAATGAATGAATGCATCAAAGTTTAAACATTTTGGCTGCATATTAACTGTTGCTCTTCTCTTCCATGCTTACAATAATCTGATCATAACTGGTTTAATAGGTAGTGTCCATCATGCATTTATCACAAAGGACTTGAGGACTTTCTAAAGGCCTGAAGCTACAAGTCTTGCCATGGTACAAAAATGATCTGAACAGAGTATTATTCATTAAGCCTTGAATGCAACTAAACATATGAATTATCAAACTTTTCAGAAGACATTTAGAAATCAAGCCAAATTTATCATTTTTTCAAATGTGCATATTGTTGGTGTAGTTCGGTGTAAATTTTGGTTTGGTTTTAAGAACACTTTTCACCAGTCATTAAAATGTCTTTTTTTAAATGACAATGCTTAAACTGATAAGAAAAATATATATACATTTATTTCGTTTTTTTAAACAGTGAATTTTCTGTGCCATGACAGTTTTGCAACATGTCATGATCTCTATTAACATGAGTCTGCTGTACCTCTGACCGTTTTCATAAAATGTAATTGTAAATATATGATTTTGACAGGTGCATAACCTTCTCTGAATGGCAAGGCGCCCAGACTTTACCTCCATTAAGTCCCATTCTAGATTTGTTAAAATACCTTTTGATGCAAAGCGGGAGTTGTGGTGCAACTGAATAGGAGGGTTAATCTAATTTCCCCCCCTTTTTGCTCTTTCCGTGGACGCCACACGGTGTCTGCACATGATTTGCTTACACCCTGGTAATTTATACACTTATTTGATACTTGAAACATGCTCTTTTTTTTGTAGATAGGTTTTTAGAAGATCTGCTTTTCTTTGAAGATAAATTACATCATCCATTTTGGATGAAGATACGGACTAAGTTCTTTTTCCGTTTCTTTATGAATCTTTTGATTGACACATTCCACTGGATTTATTTTTCTAAGTATTCTGACATCTTGGCCTGTCATTGGTCACATATGTGGGATAAATGTTTAAAGGAGGGTCCTCCACATAACAAATAACACATAAGAACGACTGGAAGAGCTATCAAAATATTTATTAGTCCTATGATCTTCTTTTCGGCCTGTGAGATTGTTTTTTTGTTCAGCCATAAAGCCTTCAGAAGTCATTTGATTATAGTTACTAACCAGCACTGCCCTCATCTGTATGTCTGCATGTCTTGGTTTCTCTCAGCAATTTCTGTTATCCTCAATTTCCTGTAATTGAGCTTGTCATGTTTGTGCAGAGAGATGTCACATCAGATCACATAGTGCTTTTTGAGTAGTCTGAAAGAAAGAAGGTCATTGGTCTCCCCAACTTGAGGATCTGCCTCATATGTAGTTTCTGGCCCAGTTTTCTAATTGCTCATTTGCATAGCATCAGTTCCTCCTGTCTGTCCCTCACTCCACCATTTCTCAAAAAGTCTCTGCTGTTCTCAAATCTGCTGTCATGCGTTTCCACACAATAGAAACTTTTTTGTGTGTTGGCAGGGAGTTAGGTTGAGTTGTATCAATGGTTTGACCACAGCATGTGTGCACTGGGTCTTCACTGAGGCGTTACATCACATTACAATAATTGACTTTGCATGTGTCACTTTAGGATTGTGAAATAATTTTACATATGCTACCATTAAAAAGTTAGGGTTTGTAAGATTTTTAAAAATGTGTTGAAAGCTATCTTATGCTCACCATGGCTCCATTTATTTGATCAAAAATATAGTAAAAAGTAATGTTGTGAAATATGATTACAATTTAAAATAACTTTAAATTTTAAAAATGTGTTCTTGAGATGATAAAGAGGAAAGAGATGGTAAAGATGAATTTTCAGCATCATTACTCCAGTCTTCAGTGTTACATGATCCTTCAGAAATCATTTTAATATGCTGATTTGGTGCTCAAGAAACATTTCTTATTTTTATCAATGCTGTTTAGTATTTTTGTGGAAACCGTGATAGTATTCAGTATTATTTGATGACATTTGGAATGGTATTCATTTGAATAGAAATGGTTTGTAACATTATAAATGCCAACTTTGAGCAATTGACTGCACCCTTGCTGTATAAAAGTATTAATTTCTTTGAAAAGAAATCTAAAATATTTCCATTATATATTCTAAAAGAATCCATCCAAAATCAATTTTAACTTAAAATTAATATTGATTCTAATAACATCATTTTTTTTTTTGCAATGTAAACTTTTTTTTTTTTGCAAGTGTTGAAGTCAAGTGGTGATCAAGATGTGCATTTTTAACAAATTTAATAGAAGTAAAATAGCAAATGCTTGTGAATGTAATAGGAACTGCAGGGTAGCCTACTCATTAAGAGATTAGATAAGCTATTGATTATCTATTGCATCGATGAAGCCTTGATGTTTTGGCTACTTTGTACTTTGACTATCAAGGATATTAGCTACTTTTTCTCTCTATTTGACTTTAATTTAGATTTTTTTTTGTACATGTTTTCTTTACTCCAATACATTTGTAACGCATAATGCAATTACACATTTTACATGCCTCCTAACTTCTACTGCAGCAATTCATTTTTGCTACAAAAGATTTACAGGACATTAAAGGTATATCATGATTCATATATATATCAGAGATAGGATTATGTTTTTATATAACTGCATGTTCGTTATGTAATGCCATTACTAGTATTCCGTTATTCCGTAAGCCTAGCACCCTGTGACATGTCTCCACACCAAACAGGACGACCAAACCTCCTCCTCATCGCCTCCTCAGCCCTTCCCCCAAAGCTCCAGACCAAAACACAGATAAGCCTGGCTTTCTGTTACTTCCTGCTGATCCCGTGGACTGATAAGTATTCAGTCCTGCAGTAAAAGCACTAAGCTACTGAGGAAGATGTCATTACCATTATTGGCCAAAGCTATCGCTGTCAATCACTTAGGTGTTTTTTTCCTTCTCACACTGTTAACTCTAAAAGAGAGCAACGGTCTTCTTCTTTTCAAACCAAGGTGTTCAATGCAAGATGCCAGAACAATCTGCTGTGTCTGGCCACAAAGCATATCTTGCAAAGCTCTATTTTCTGATAGGTGGATGTTCTCAAATAAACATTTTTTTGTATTTGATTGGCTCTATAGTGACGATGATACCAAGCTTTCAATGATGGCAAGACATTTAACCTAGAAGTGTGCTTAAGTGCAGCCCTCAAGTCAGTTTATTCCTGGCAAGACGATGGGTTGGTGTGCCTCAGATATGACAGCTCTGCGTTTTTTCATGCTTAGCATAAACATTCATGTAAATATTCCCCTCGCATAGCCTTTCTTAAGCCTTAATAGTTTTTTGATACATCTGGTGTTGTGTTTACCATGCAAGCCGCACAATATAATGGCCGAATGCTCTTAAATGAGTACATGTATTACCCAGCTAAAGTTTTCAGGCACTTATGGATTCGGGTTATTTGTTTTCTCTGCTCTCATATCTAACAACATAATTGAGCAATCTATATTTCCTCTGCTTTCGCCTGCCAGAGAGCCATTGTGGTCCGGTGGATTGATTAGATTGATTCTGCAGCAATATATGCTTCGTTCGCCCGCAATGTAAACTTTCTCCAGGTCCTCAGTGGAGCCGCACTGCCACGAGTTTGCAGATAAATGCACTGTGAGAACAATCATTTGTCTTGGTAGCACTGTATATTGTATTTTGCTGGGTGAAACAAGAGCTGATAGCTAACTATAAGGGGAATTCACGAAGAATGAAGCAGTTCTGCTCACGCCATTGTTTATTTGCATATGCGCTGTTTGAGTTGTTTTAATAGAACCTGAAATGAATTATGCTCTAAATTAAGTATGCAAATCACCAAATTCAAAGTATTGATGCAAAACAACAACAAAACATCAGTTACTTGAGTATGCTATAAAAGAAAATACTATTTCAGTTTAAGTCTTGTGTTACTTGCCATTTCTTTGTAATTATTTGTGAAATTTACTAGCAATATCTGAGTGAATATTGTTTCAAATTTAAATTTCAGTGCAGTATCGCATTTCACTGGCAATTTCATTGATCGTCATTGATCATTGCTGCTGCCATAATGATTAAAAATGTACTCACATGTCTCTTTTAAATAATATTCAGTTTAATGTCCAGTTTCTGCAACATTAATTGCATTGGGCTATCAGCGCTGAGTTTTGTGAATAAGGTGCAATCTAAAATGAACCTCATTTGCATAGAAAAGATTCGTACGACTTAATTTAAATACTGTGCAAATGAATTTCATGCTATTTTAGTGTACTTAGAACCTGATTAAACTGGATTGTGAATGGTTAGTGAAAAAGACAATTTACTGTCTGTACATTTATGTGTTGCCTGAGCTATACCCAAGAAACAAAACAAGAGTTTAGATATATAAATATAAATATAGTTTTAGTCCAGTGCTGTTTATTCTCATTAATGTAGCAATATAGAGAGAGAACTCTTGGTGTTTTGATGCATCATGACAGTAAGTCAGAGCTTTAGAGTTAATTAGATGCCTGCACATGCACATATATAGGAACATACAGAGACAGGCCTGAACACACAAATGGTTGTGCATACAGTTAAAAATGCATCACAAAATCCCTGCATACAGATCACCAGATTCCCTGTCAAATTAGGTGAAGTTGAGAATTTACTTGCTGTCAAATCCTTGTTGGAGCTCTGCTAACAAGAGCAAACAGAGAGGCAATGAAGGACATTCAAAGCTGAAGAAAAGCCTGTCAGTTTTTTGGGTGAAATATGCAGTGACAGAGGAGGTGAAATAGAATAAAGGGGTTGGAAATCTGTGAATTGCAATTCTGCTATAATTAAAGCAGCAGTCTCTCTCTCTCTCTCTGTCTCTCTCCACATCACCAGCTTCCACTTTTCCTGCTCATTTCTCAAATTAATGTGTGACCTGCACAATGCTCCCAATGTGTGAAACGACTAATTGGCTGGTTTAAAGTCCAATCTTGTGAAAGGAGCTGTCTGCCATGTTCCCCCTTTCCCCCTTACGCTCTCTCTTCTTCTTGCGCTACAAATCATCATGCGCACACATGCTAATGGCTGAAGTTTTCCAGAGGTCTTTCGATAAGTGGCCCAAGCGCTCTGCATGCTTCTCGAGCGGAGATTGGTTCCTAATGGGGACTGTTATAAACAGCCGTGACTGTGAGTGAGTCGAGGTCACATGCACTTATGAGGCCTCAGTGAAGAGGTGTTTTAGTGGGCTATACTGTTCTTATTGCACTGCGATATTTAATTGCAGGTGATTGAAAGACCTGTTTTCATTTTGAATGTTCATGAACCTTCACATTAAAGGGTTATTTCTCCCCAAAATGAAATTCTGTCATTAATTACTATATCGCTCCAATCCCATAAGACCATCGTTCATCTTCGGAACACAAATGATATTATCCATGAGCTATCTGGCCCCCGCTAGACTGCAACACAATTATCACTTTCAAGGCCTATAAAAGAAAGTGAAAGACATCGTTAAAATAGTCCATGTGACTAAAGTGGTTCAACCTTAATGTTAGGATGCGACGAGAATACTTTTCTGTAAGTTGCCTAATCAAATATGGTAAAAATCTTTAAATGGTTCATATATATTCAGTAAAATGATATGTCATTTTAATATTATATTATCAAATTTATGAATTTGGCTAGGAAAAACTATGAATTGCCATATAATATGCTGTGAAAAATAGTAAAAGTAGAAGTCATCTGCGCAGCCATCTTTAGAATATTGTGTTTGAACTTCCGTTTTTGCTGTAATTAGAGTAATTAGAGGGTGAAGTTCATTCTTAAATCCGTAAGATCTTACCTTCATGCTGTGGAAATACAAACCAGAAGACAGAACACGAGCACAGTGCTGAAAAAGGGCATAGCCACATAAAGTCTATATGTGGTGTATAATTATTATTAGTTTGGTTTCTTCTTATGTTATTTTTATTTTGTACATAAGTGTGTTTTTTGTTACAGTGTCTGTTATTTAGTAACTTGCTTCTGATAAACTTGATGAGTCAGAGCTACTTATGAGATACTTAGCTAACTAAACTTACGATTCATCAAGTGGTTTTCTATTTTTCCACCTGTGTGATTGTGGTGGTTCTTCAGTACATTTTAAGTAAAAAAAAAAAAAAAAAAGACTGATTTCGATTGTTGAAATAAATTGACTTATTAACATTATTTCTTTGATTAAAATATATGGTTATAAATGTAATAAATATACAGGCACCAACATGTGATCTTCAAACATTTTTTACCATATTTCATATTTTCTATGGTGAATTTTTAGCTTTTATTTATTTAGTCCTACATTTAACAGTATATTTTTTGCAGTGTTTCCTTTGGGTTAATTTGACCCCTCAGAATTGGAGCAGAAACCCCCAGTGGAATGTTTTTGCTGGAGTTTTTTATTTTTAATTTTAATTTATGAAGTTCTTTTTTAATTCCATAAGTTATTTTATTATATAATAATATGCGATTATCAATTTTGCTATATGGCAACTAAATTAGCATATATTTCCATTTATTTCCATGTTTTTGCATCATCATCCTATATGTGCTAAAGTTGTCTCAGTGCGGTATTTTTCGTCTTGCCCTAAATAAAATAGTCACTGAAATTGTGTCAACACATAAATTACATCGCTCTAAACATTAGCATATAATCATCTGCTTTGTATACAGAGAGACAGTATGTCTCGGCATGCTAACAGTGAAAGCAAAATATCAACGTTACTGCGATTACCATTTTGATTGCTGCTTTATTGACTTTATTGGGTTGAGACGGTTGCTGTTAATGTGAGTGTGTAAACATGTGTGTCTGTGCGTTTTTGTAAATGAAAGAGTCGGTGAGTGATTGTTTTTGTGGGTCATTGTAAGGTCATCTGAATGACTGGCAGCATTCATGCATGTGCATGTCTAAAGGCGGGTCGGACCAATGCCGACGTCAGCTTCTCCTCATACGTACTCCCCCAGTCATCGTCTTCTTTATCATATCTTTCATTGTCATCCAATTAGCTATAAGAAGGGAAAAACAATAAATATTATTGTGAGGCAGGAGATTACAGGCTCTGATGTTTTGGTTTAGTGGTGAATACTTTCCATTCCAGAGTCTTCTCAGATGTAGGCCCTCTCCGATTCCTTTCCTATTATGCCATCTCATTATGACACGATCGTAGCCCATATCAAAGCCGGCAGACGTGTTCGGACCAGGGAACAAGATGCCATAATAAGATACTTTACCAGCATAATTCGAACTATAAAGGCACAAAGGGAGAGCATTCCTCATTTGATCATGCAGCAAAGATGACCTCGCTGAACTAGCATTACGCTGCCCTCAAACAAACATGGCGCTTCTTGTTTCATGGTTGTGTTGAGGCTTTGACTTCTTTGCCAAATTGTTTTTCAAAGCTGTTTGGATGGGTGAGGTCAAACTGGTGGAATCCAGTGTCTGCCTGGAAATCAACAGATGCATTATTTTAAAAGCCTTTTTTGTTGTGTTTTTTTTTTTTTTTTTTCGCAGCATCTGTGTTCTGAGAAATCTGATTCAGAGAAAAAATTAGCTGCAGGCTGTAATACATGGTTTTGCAGCTAACATACAATAGCAAAGTGTGAGAGAGGGTAAAGCGGACAGACAGGAAAAGAAGGCAGACTATTGAACGAGCCAATAGTCACAACACTCTCTCATACACACATACACATTTTTCTCTGGGAGTCTTAAGAACTGGGTTTAAACACAACAGCTTTGCTATCCCTCACACAGTAGCTCATGTGTGAAAGGATTAAACATCTCAAGTTCCTGACCGCATCTGCAGAGTGTCAAAAAGAGACTGAAAAAGGCACTTTTCTTCCAGGTGTTACAACAACTCAGGCCCCGGCACAACTTTCAGAGGGGTTACTTATGAGGGTGAGAACTGACCTATGTAATAATTGATGAATAATTGAATCTTTCTAATTAATGTCACTCCAAAATGTCAGAGTTGGTAATGCTTTTAGGACCTATCATGATGTTCAAATAATATTTTCCCTCATGTTCTGTTTTGTGTCCCACATCTTTAAATTATTTTAAATATTTTTTAAATGATTAAATATTCAGTTATATCTTATGAGTATTAAATACTTTTAAAACATACCGTATATTTATGAGATTTTTATAGTTAATTAAAATCATACAATTTTTGTTATTTGAAATAAAATAAAACTCACTAGAAAAAAATAGGAAACAATAAAATAAAACAACTTTAACGTAAACTTTAACTAAAATAATTATATATATTAATTGTAAAACCCTCATGTTCTGCTGTTTGAGGTCCCAGAGAGGTTCATGTATAATAAGTTCAACAAATGAAAATTCATTCTTATTCATTTGCTTTAATCATCCCCCATAGAAATAGTTTATATCTGAGGTCCATTAAATAATACAAATATGTCATTTTTGTGTCTGGGACATAAAAACAGTAGTCTCAACAGAAAAGGAGGCTTAAGAACTGTCTGTCCTGAGGGCCCATGGTTCTTTCACTTCCTCTCATTCTGGTGTCAAAGAATTGAAGAATTAGTGTACTTTGACTGTAGAGGTTTCTGGGCATGTTTAGAAACAAAGAACACAGAGTTTTTCGTGCCTTTTGATCTCCTCAGCACCTGTGGTCTCCTAACCACCTACACAAAACACACACAGACCAAAGGCAACCGGCATGTTTCTCTGTTTGCCAGCTCAGAAAGAAAGGTTGATGAGTGCAACTTGTTTCTGTCTTAAAAGTACACGTTGCCCGTTAGTGCATGTCACTGTCGTGGCAGAGTATGCGTGAGTGATATCTTTCATCTGCTGAGTCATGGAGCTTGTGTGTTTTTTGTTTGCTCAGGTTTTAGGGGCACAAGGAGGGAGGTACCCTTTCCCTGTCATGCCAGACCTGTGTTTATCCATAGTCAGGCTGTGGCTTTTTCAAATCTGTAATGGTTTTAAATTATGTTTGGGAAAGGAAAAGTTACTGGAATAGTGAGTTGATAGATAGAAAGAAAGAGAAAAGAGAGACAGAAAGACAAGTTTCAGCAGTAATATGAGGGCAGGCCCATTACTTCTCACAGATAAACATGTTTTTCACTGCAAAAGCTGGAGAAAGTTTGTCTACCCTCACAGGCGATCCAGCAGATGTCAATGATAACTTTCAAGGCTTGCGTGTGTGTGTTCCTGTAGCAGGAAGCTAAACGATCCACCTCACAGACAAATTAAACTGAAAAGAACCTAGAGATTATAGGCCACCGGTACAGAAACCACAGTTTAAATGAAAAGACTACGGCGCAGAGTTTTAACACGCTTAAACACGACAAGGAGTCATTCTTCAACTCACTTCCAGTAAAGTCTTACACTGACTCCATTTACATGCACAAGAATATTCTGGTCGTATACCAATTATGTCATGAAAACATGTCTGACATGTCTACTTATCGCAAGAGCTTTTTCACAGCTTCTCTCCTTTTCTAACCTTGTGTGTGCCACAGAATGCTGAGATACTGCGGCTGTATGTCTGTGGCTGTGGTTGTGCAGAGGGTTTTATCGTATCACCACATATCACATCCCTGTTTTATCAGATTGTAGCTTCTGATGCAGTCGTGTCATTGAGCTGTTTGAATGTGCTGTACCGCTGATGCCTCATATCTGTGAGTCAGATTGATATGGACATTCTTTGATGAACTCTTCTAGATTATCATGCTCTTCTTGTTTTGAAAGATTTAGAGAAATAATACTGGTGTGGAGAATCAGGTACGTCATGCACTGATCTTTTGAGGCAAGATAACATCTTAGTGTTTCATTATTGATTGGCTATGTAAGATATTTTAGTGTAGCGATACAGTTTCAATTAACATGGGAGGGGACCTGGCTTCAAATCCTAATCTTCTATATAATTTCCTTAATAAACAAAGCAAAATTGCATCTGAACTGGCAAATAACATCTTTGAAAAGCAGGGCTTTTTTCCCTCTCTCTCTCTCTCTCTTTTTAATAACTGGAAACATTTATCCCCACAGGAAAAACCCATATGGGTTTTGAACGGTAGACGATGACAAAATTGTCCAGTTTAAGCAAATTATCTGCTATATTGTGGCTTGATTTGCTTGGTCAAATATAGAAAATATTCTTTTTTTCAATCTACATAGTTAGAAATGATCAAATAGATATAGAACAGTTTGAGTATGCTAAGGAACACTGACAGTGGGTTTATTTATTTATGTCATTCTCTGCTTTTAGTGTTTATTTAATACCCATTTTAGCATTTTAGCATTACCATTTTTTTGTGTTAGTCTGTTTAGAACTGTAGGTAAATTTGTTTCGATCATAATGTAGATGATGCATGAATCAACTAAACAATTGCAAAATTAGGTAATTCATGCCAGGGTTAAAGCAGGCCATTCCCCCTCTTTCCTGTTCTCAGACAAGGGGAAGGAAGCTGGATTTGCCAGTGGTTGTCTCTCTGTGGTTGGATTTCCAAACGGGTTTGTTGTAAAGCAAACTAGCATGTTCGTAAAGGTTAATGCGTACAGAGCCATTACTGTCAATGCAGATGGATTGTGATGATCATCTTCATTAGCTTCATCTATAAGACCTGAAGAGAGAGAAAGAGGAAAGATCCTGCTGGCCACCTGTTTATGGATTTCTAGATGTGCTTCGTTCTCGAGAGAAATATTGATAATATAACCCTTTACATATAAAGTTTATAGTATATTATCAAAGTTATAGTATATTATTATAAAAGCTATAGTATGTAGTTTATTTATATTATATTTACATATAATATAACGCTTTAGCATTAGTTAAATGCATTAGTTAACATTTTATGATAAACTAACCAAAGATAATATACAATTGTGCAGTGTTTACTCTAAGAAACTATTTCTAGTTGTGTTGTGACCCTTAAAATGCTTATATAACAGTTTTCAACATTGATACTAATAAGAATCATTAATAACTGATCATAAATATTAATAATTGAGCACCAAATTAGCATATTAGACTGATTTCTGAAGGATCATGTGATACTTAAGACTGGAATAATGATGTTGAAATTCAGCTTGGCCAACACAGGAATAAATTAAGTTTTAAAATATATTTGAATTGAGAACAGTTATTTTAATTTTTATAATATTTCACAATATTACTGTTTTTACTGTATTTTTCATTTCAGATAAATGCTGCTTTTTTTTTTTTTTTTTTTTTTTTTTTTTACTTTTTATTCATCAAAGAATCTACTCAACTGTTTTAAACATTGATAATAATGTTAATAATAATAATATATAGTAAAAGCACCAAATCAACATATTACAATGATTTCTGAAGGATCATGTGACACTGAAGACTGGATTGAAGACTATTTAAACTGTAAAAATATTTCACAAAATTACTTTTTACTGTATTTTGGATCATATATATATATATATATATATTATATATATATATATATTATGTGCAGAAAAATTGAGAGAGAGAGAGAGCATCCATCCTCCCCCCATCTGTGCTATTTTTCCTCTGTTAGTCGTGCCCTCTGCAGTGGCATTAGCCACAAATGGTGATGTCAGCATGTCTCAGTTGTTATCAGAGACTCAGACAGATAGAGAGGAAGACAGACAAGAAAGAAAGCCAAAGGATCAGAAGTCTGACTCTCACACCAGCACATCGGATCATTTAACACACACAGGCTAGACTGAAGCTGAATCATGATGCGACTTCCAATCATAATACTCATATCTGTGTCATATTATCCATGATATGGCAGACCTGTAGGTTTTACATTTTCACCAATACTGTCAGTATTGATTTAAATGATCAAAGACAGATGAGAAAACAGCTTTAGGCCTAAAAACAGCGCTGGCTTTACCTCAAGCTAAAGCGTTAAATGCACCCTTACAAGACTGAAGCAGCAAAAAGCAAGCATGCACATGCATTAGGAGAATTTTAACAGAACAATCTGCATATACACATGACCAACTTAAAGACATTTACTTCCTCTGCACGATAACGGCGCTGTTGGCTGCTTATTCCGATGCAGGTCAGGTCAAAGGGTGCATTCGTCAGGACCTAAAACATGATCAATAACAGCAGTTTGGTCAATAGAAACAGTGAGGAGAAAGAAAGGAAGATATCTCTGTGTTCGGGGAATGCTGAAAGAGAAAGAAAGAGAAGCTCATTCGATACAATCAATATTGGAGTCAGAATCCCCTAATGATCTGTATCTAGACACTTTTTTTTCACCTTGTATTTGCATTTATCGCATCTGTGTTCCTTTTCTTTTTTAAATAAATGTAGGTCTAATTTCTCCTTCCTGCTCACTACATCAACAACTCTCTTTTTCTGTAGCATGACGTATGACCTTCAGTGCACCATGGGAGGCTGTAACAAGTGAGAGGTTATTTTGCACTTAATTGCCGTGGTGACAGTGCTGCTGAAGGCTAGTCTTTAAGATTCTGCTGTAACATCATAGGTCAGTGACATGGCATTTCATGTCTCCTAAAGCTGTCATATTACTACTGCAGGCTGCTTAAGACTCCAAACCACAGTTCCTAGCCATTCTCGGAGGGAAAACAGGACGATTTGGTACCGTCGAGATATCCAAACATTATTGTGTGCTTTTTGGTTCACACATTTTCAATTCTGCTTTATTTTATGGGAGCTAGCAATTTGTTTGCTATAAAACAGATTTAAAGCACTGTAGAACGTTGGCCTTTTTGCAAGGATTTTGCACGGAACATCTATTTGCACTTTCAAAACAACCTCGAGATTATGATTTATCGTGGTGCGTTATTATGAACACCAAATTCACCCCAAGAGAATGGTGTTGTCTCAGTCTGAGTTTGCCTTCTGACCACACACAGAAGATGTTATGTGACTAACTGTTAGCAAGCAAACACACACACACTAAGGGATAGTTCACCCAAAAAGTACTCACCCTCATGTTGTTTCAAATGTGGATGACTCTGTGAAACACAACTGTTTTTATCTATAGACATTGGGGACTCACTGACTTACTGGCATGCAGGTTTTGAACAACACGAGATTGAGTAAGTTATGACAGAATTGTAATTTTTTGGGAGAACTATATTTTTAATACAACAAAATAAAACCTAAACAGCTGTTCAATAAAGTAAGATGTAGATGTAGAGGTCTATACTGATGATTGATATCAGTATGAGGCTTATTTTCATTCATTCCTGCTGTAACCTTGATCTTAAATCTCGATTCTCCTTGAATTCTCTGGAATGACAACTCATTACGGAAAAGCTCAGACTGGTTCGGTTCAACTTCTGTGCTTTATATTCAGTAGAAAAACAGCTGTTTCTACTGCTAGTCTCTTGTATTGAAACTCAGATGAATTATGTGCATACCTTAGAGCCAACTGATCCGTGCTTTGCCTCTAATTGGGCTGAATTTCACTGAGAGGTTATCAATGGAGGTATTTTATGCTGTCTCTGTGAGACATTTTGAGAACTGCTGCTTTATACATTTTTTCCGAAGTAGAGTCTGGAGTTCGAGGTTATTATTATTATTATTATTATTAAAGTTATTGGTTTGTTATGGTTTGATAACATTATTATCTCAAAATATTATCACAAACAGATTTAATGTCTCTAAATGAATTGTTCTAGAATTTGTTGATAACATATGTTTGATACAACGCGCAATTTACAAGTCAAAAGGTTTTATTTATATACAGTAAATGTGCAGAACTTTTTTGGCAGGTTTTCAGTTTTTGCAAGCTGAGATGAAGAGAGTTGATTATGCAAAAGAAACCTGATCTCATTAGTAGTCATAAGTATTTGTATATTATGTTTACACATTCGATTTTGCATGTTTGGATATACACTCATATACACATCTATAGATGCATACAAATATTTATGAATACTTGTATATTACAAATACATTTATATAGTTACATTTTTAAAAGAAACTGTTATAATGTCAAACTTGGTAAATGCTATAAATAAATAATGATGAGTAAATGACGACATACGAACGGTCTCTTTAATAGCCAGTCCCTTCATAGTGACTATAAAATGCTTGACTTATGATAAATCAGCTAATTTGATGGATGCAAGTAGCTCTCATTTGCACAGCTGTTTCATAAGTACAACCTCAGATGTCACAGAGTAGACTAAAAGCACTCCAGACAAGCACTAAGAAAGTGAAACATTGGGAGAGAACATGCCAGCCATGAGTCTGTGTATTGAAGGAAGTGGAGAGACATAAAGGCTAAAGGGAGGAAGTGGAAGAACTCTGGGTTTGATTCTGCTTCAGAGGGGCATGTGGTGCCACTGACTGGCGGGCCGGCGATTAATGAGAGTTTGATTTAAGGGCTGTTCTCAGAGCAGCCGTCCCCGGCGCAGACTCTAGCTTTGGTGTGGTTGCTCTTGCAGACATGTTAATCATGGCTACAGATGATTCTACCATACACTTCCAGCAGGGCTGCAGTCTGCACGTTGCTCGGCCCATTAATAACCTCAGAAGGCACGGCTGCCAGGCTGTATGCTGGCGCAGGAGTCGACCGATGCCCTGTGAGTGAGTGAGCGTGCCGGACGCCTCGCATGGCCAGTTGCTGTTGCTGCCTCTACAGATGAGATTTTTTTAAATCAGATTTTCTCAAGGTTTCATTTCAGCAGCTGTTTCATTTTGAATTTGGTTTTCAGGGATTTTAAAAGATGGGTTATTACAAGATACAGTACATCTAAAAGCCCAAAATTCTGTTAAAATGAAAAAGGAAGGTGTTCCTTCTTTGGTACAGTATCATCTTAACATATGTATTGTTAAACTATAAACACAATTTTGAAATAAATATCTTCCTATGCATCAAGCAATATATTATGCTCTGAAAATTTCACCCTGAAGAAACATACTGAGATGAGTCACTGAGATGAATTTTAGATGGTGTTTGAATACTCTATCTATCTATCTATCTATCTATCTATCTATCTATCTATCTATCTATCTATCTATCTATCTATCTATCTATCTATCTATCTATCTATCTATCTATCTATCTATCTATCTATCTATCTATCTATCTGTCTATTTGTCTGTCTACAGTATCTGTCTGTCTATCCATCTACACTCTATCTATCTATCTATCTATCTATCTATCTATCTATCTATCTATCTATCTATCTATCTATCTATCTATCTATCTATCTATCTATCTATCTGTCTATTTGTCTGTCTACAGTTTCTGTCTGTCTATCCATCTACACTCTATCTATCTATCTATCTATCTATCTATCTATCTATCTATCTATCTATCTATCTATCTATCTATCTATCTATCTATCTATCTATCTATCTATCTATCTATCTATCTATCTATCTATCTATCTCAAACACCATGTTAAGTACAATAAATAGTTGGCAAGATCTTTTGACTGCCTTGAGTCGCTCCATTTCCCAGAAGACCAATGATAATCTGCTTGTCTCTGTATGGTTTGTGATATCCATTTAACTCGAGCCTTTATAAATTGCTCATTTATTTATTAGCAGGGGACACTCAGATGGCCTCCCACCAGTAGAACAAATAAAATATACCTTGTGAAAGCTGTTGTGCTCTGTCTGTCTGCACACCAGGCTAAGTATACCACAAGGCCAGGTCTGAAAGCTTACACTGCAACACCCACAGCTCTGTCATCATGAGAAAACATACATCGCCTTTTTTGGCTTGACTGTTTAAGTGTTCACACAAACAACGTGAGACCCAAACAGCAGTCTCAAGGGCATCAGGGGAGTCCTGTGTTCCCCTTTACGTTTCCTTTAGCGAGAACGTGGGTCGTGTAACAGCTCATCAGTGCTGGCATGCAGTCAGAGAAAGAGAGTCTTAACAGAGCAAAACACACAGAGGGGAGAAATCAGCCAAGGTCAGACAGGGCCAAATGCCTGCTTCCTGAACACCTCCCACCCCAGCACCCGACACCCTTCCTCCCTGCTCGCCTGCCTAACATTACGATCAGCTCACTGATGGCTGACCTCATCAGAGAGAGCAAGGGTTCGGCAGGGTCATCCGCACAGCTACAGACAGACCCTCACAGACAGCCCAGCGTGAGCCCTTCAGCCCAGGGGTCCGGGCTCTCTGGACGTAGTTGGCAACAGCACAAACAACTCAGCATTGCGACGCTTCTCAAATCACTTCCAAGCACTTAATGTAGGGCACTGATGAATGCAGTGAAGTGGGATGGGTTCAGATGAGGCAGAGTTTGCTTGTCCAATGTGATCGACTGCTCTGTTCCCAGGGGAAATCTCCCCACAGGATGATCAGCACCCCATGCAAACCACCTTTCTCAAAACAAATGGACTTGTTTGTTGATGGAGAGTGGGGTGTCTCTCTGGCCCAAACATCCTGAAGTACTTCACCCTATAATCCCACACAGTTTGGTTGTTTTTTATGAGCTCTTTATACTTGATTTAACATTAATGCTTGGCAGTTCACTTAATTATTTATCATATACTTTCAGCTCAGTGTAGAATAACAGTGTTTGCACTGTCAAATTCAGCCCTGTGTTTTATTCAACCTAACTCCAAACACGTACATATACATACAATCCACTGCAGTTTCTAGCTAAAACAGGGGCAGATTATTAATTAATAAAGACATATTTTTGCTCAGTTCTATGCACAATACTATGTTATGACCTCAAAACACTTTTACCATAGTGAATGATTGGTAAACTAATACATTTTTATGTCTGCATCACATTACCAGCTCTATTTGTTTACAAAGTAAACTTGTCCGGTAGCTCACCTGATACAGCTTTGCGCTTGCAAATCCTATGAGTCATGATAGCTGAAATCTCATGGTTGCTTTAGCAAATGCTTTTTTTAATATCATGTTTTCTTTTGTTAACTTTATTGCTTTTAGGTTTGGGGTTGGGTTTTGTGCCACTTACTGGAAATTTCTTTTTTGAGCTGCCGCAATACGTTCAACAATACGTTACAAAATGTTTTCGGAAAAAATTTAACACGCTTTTAGCGCCACTCACGGGGCATTTCACTTTTAAAGTGCTCCGATAAACCTGGGATGGTTTTATTTCAAGGATTTAAACACCTTTTCATGAGAGAGATTCATGATGTTGTTAATGAATTTTCTTATGTCACGAACACGGATCACTTGACGCAAAGTCTATTTAGCCATCGATTTTTGAGACATTTTAGCAGGTTCTATGAAGCCCGTTTCTGGCAAGCGCTCACAGACTTAATCCCCTATTTTTTAAAGTCTCATTAATATAGTGCTGACAGCCCCGGGGAAGCTCTACACATACTTTTTCGTGCGCATTATAAATGAGGATCTGAAAAGGAAGGTCTCCGCTTTTGAGTAAACACTGTTTTCTGCATTTAGCATTTGCCATCTTTCCTATCCTTTGAAAACTAGAGCCCATCTGCTACCCAGTGCAGAAAGATCTCGGTCATTAGCTGTACTTAAGCTTTTGGGGAGAGAGGGAAAAAAAGGTCCAGCAGGAAAATTTAACATCTCCCATATGCTTTCTAAAATCAGTCATTTGCGCTCTGAGCCAAATGGTGGGTTGCACTATTTGTTCATGTGCTTAGCCTCTGCTGCTGGAGTCATTTTTCCAATCTGTGTTGAGCGTCTCCTGCTGAACTTTCCTTCACACAATAATGTAGCAGTGCAGAGGCCGCAGAAGAGAGCTGGAAAGCCCCACCCTAACCTCTGGAGCTAATGACAGGGTAGAAAAAGCACTCTGTCAACCCCAAACTAGCATTATGCTAACAACTGATGATATGAATGTTCATGTTTCCTGTTTATGACACAAAATTATAAAAAGCTGTGAAGTGTTTTGAATGGTATACTTATGGGAGCTGTCTTCACCTCAGAGTAACTGAGATAAAGTTGCAATTATGAGAAATAAAATGGCAATGACAAAAATAAAGTTTCATTTTTGAGATATAAAGTAGCAATTTGAGATATAAAGTTGCATGAACCTTTTTGTTGTGCTTTGTTTCCTTCATTTCAATTCTATCACTGAAAGAGAATTGGTACATAACTTGTTTAGTCCGTAATATATGCTGGTTTGTGAACTGCATTCATGTGGGGAGCACAGAGTTAAATAAGCCATTTATTTGCTCAATCAAGCAGGGAAATTGAAATGGTTGACGCGTTTTAACTGCGGGGCTGATTGCTGTATATTTTGATCTTCTTTTACAGTTTACTTTGTGAATTGCTCTCACCCTCCCTTCGCTTCTCGCTAATTGAAAGTGAGTGATTACCATGGACTGCTGGATGTGATGACATCCCCCTTTTCAGTGGAGGAAAGTAGCCTTCTGCTTTGCATATGTTAAATTGATAAATTATTCAAATCTCAATGGCGAGGAACCAATCAGGAAGGTATTCTGAAAGCTCTTATTTCATCAGTGCACAAAACAAAACAAGATTAAATCAGAAGTACTCTGAATGATGCCCAGAGGCCTCTGAGCTGAACATTATATTTTGTGAGACGAAGTACATAGACTCGCATAACTCATATTTGTTGTAATTCTTGCGTTTGCAAATGTTGCCGTTATTTACTCAGCCTCATATCATTCCGAATCCACATGACTTCATCAAACACAAAAGGGGATTTTTATTTTTTACTTTTTTAAGAATATCTTAAGACTTGGAGTATAGTGCACAAGTCATATAGACTACTTTCTGAAGTGTGAAAGCTTCAGCCCCCATTTATTCTAATTGGTTGGACAAAAGATAACAGTACATTAAAATGTCTGTGTCATTGTTTATATATATTTTACATAAAATTTTCAGCTTCACAAAAATTTGTTTTAATAATTTTAGCCAACAATAACAACCCTGCTTTGTCTCGATACAGGTTCTTTAACAACTTAAACTCCCTCAAAAGGGATTTTCCTAATTTCCTGTGTAAATTCTGTTCATTTCAGTGTATTTCTGCTACTTTAGTACGGGCTGGCTGAATCTTTTATTTTTTTCTAAAGGTATTTAGTTGTGAAGAGATGGAAAAAAATAGTCAGTGGTGCAGACTGAAGGTGGACTTGAATAATTCATCGGTCTGGCCGTGTTCCTGCTCTTCCCTGTGTGATAATGAAAGGGACCCTCTGGGACCTCAGTATCTGCCGGTCAGTGATTCACATAACACCCGGCAGACAGATAACCTGCACACAGAGGCAGGCCTTTGATTGTTTCTACAGTTTTATATTTTCTGCACTCTATTAAATATTTATCCCAGGCAGTTGCTTGAAATTATCAGTTGCACCCGTTGCCGGCTCTCGCTTCTGCCTGTGGCATTCGAAAAAAGGTTACATTTGTAGCTTCTTGCTCCAAGAAACTGTTGTTTAGGTTTTTTCCCTCATTTCGCCGCAAGCCTGGGATTGATGCTCGAGTTTTGATGTCGGCGTTGGCTCTGACTGTTAGGTGTCTCATGTCAGAGCGCTCGGTAATTCCTCCTCTCATGCCCTGTGGCACTTCAATCACCAACACGGTCAATCTGCACTTGAGAGATGAGTCTGCAACAGCTTCCAGATATGGAGTGCAGATTTTTCTCCTTCTCCTTTTCCCTACATAAATACCAAGTTCCTTGTCTGAAGTGAGCTTGAGGTATGTGGGGTTGTTTTGGTCGTTTTCCATACTGAGTTGTTTGGCAGTCTCGCCTTCTCTGTTAGTGGAGCTCAGCGGGCCTTTGCCCCCACCTCTTCGTTTTCTGTGTGAATGTGAACGCCACACAGCCCTGCCTGTGGTAATTAAACCTCTTGGGCAGCAGGAGGTGAACTAAGGCTCAAATCCACACAGTGTGTCCGCCAATGACCCCCTGCAATCTTCAGTAATTCAACCACCCCCTCTGGCTGTGAGAGTCCTGTTTGGTTACACATCACCGGCTGGATAAACAAATCTGTATACGAAGATGAGAAAGGAGGAGTGGTGGAAACACGAGGGAGGCAGTCTTATTAAAGGGCACCAAAATGTGGCTTCAGCAAACATAATGTGAAATTCTTGTGCACATCAGTAAAACATCTGAAACTTGTGCATATCACTGTTTAATGTGGTTATCAGACAGTGAAAACAAACTCAGGAACTCTTAATTGAATGAAGGCAGTTGGTATGTTTGCCTTGTGGCTCGACTGCTTGCTCACTTCCTGTGAGAGACCCAGGCTCAATTTAAACACCACAATACTTACAATTACTTTATTGTTTATCTAAAAAGGTTTCATTGTATAGGCTGCTAGGTTTTTTTTTTTTGTTTTTTTTTGTATACTCACAGGTTCTTTATAAGCTTTGATTTTAAGGGAAATGTGTTTTACAAACTTAGCATGAACAGACCCCATCTACACTGCCATTCAAAAGTTTGGAAGATTTGTTTTTAAAAAAAATACATAATGTCAGCAAGGATACATTAAAGTCTCCAAGCTACAGCAGGTTTTTGTGTAGTCGAGCGACAGTGTTCATGTGTCAAGTGTACATGATACAACAGATCATTATAGAATAAATACATAATGTCACTTCTGTCTTTCCTAGAAAACACACAACAGCGAGTCCAATTGTAGTCTTGACATGGAGGCCTGTACAGGTGAGCATTATCCAGGTCTGTTAGTCCGATTCTGCAAAATTGGACTGGAGCGAGTTTAGTCAGACATCAGCATTTACATTTCAAATGTAATTTGAAATTATTGCTTTAATGCAACTGAAATCAAACATTTAAAGGATTAGTACATTCTTTCCTCCTTCAGTCGAAAAGAAATTAACCACGTAACGCGTGACCTTTCCAACATGATTACGTAATGAGTGGTGCTTCGCAGAGCTAGTGCAAGATGAGCATTTGTGGTTAAAAAGTATATAAATATATACTATACTAATATATACAACTATATGGAGAAAAAGTCCTGGAATGTTTTCCTCAAAAATTAAGGTAAATTAAGAAAGAAAGGCATAAACATCTTGGATGACATGGGCGTGAGTAAATGATCATGAAATTTTAATTCTGAAGCGAATTAATCCTTTAAAGTGCACTTTACACACTTACTGTGGAGAGAAAAAGAGAAGAAAACTGTCTTGAAAATAGTGTTTGCTGTGAAGGCTTATGGCCAGTGTTGTAACTGACACACTCTGGAATCGTTCATCCTCCCCATTCAACACTCGAGTGATCAAAACAATGTCCTATGCAGTAAATTTTTACGTATTGTATATCTTTAAAAATACTGAGTCGCTGTTCCTGTTTCCTCTCCACCAGCATTTGTCAGTGGAATGAATAGGTCACACTGGCTAACCCTACAATTGTACCAGGATGTTAGCAGTAAAACTCAGAGAGTTAACACACTCCACATTGTCCAATTTGTTACAGCCGCAATCCTTTGCTTTTTAAAGCATTTTTGTATAAGCAGGCTGCTCATTATCTCCATCATTTAACTACTATTTCCCTATTTTATATTAAGCAAGCAACAAACTCTGTGAACTGCCTCATTTAAGCAGTTCTGTAATGGGTGTATTTTTTATGTGATGCTTGTGTACTGTTGTTTTTTAAACCAGCAAGACGTCCTTGGTCAGTGAAAAAGCATGACCTTTTTTCCTGAAGCTGTAGTTGAGTAAAGAAGCCTTGCTGTTAAGAGATAATTCACCAAAAAAATGAAAATTCTGTCACTTGCTCACTATCATGTTGTTTCAAAAACCAGTTTGACATTCTTTCTTGTGTGAAGATTTTCAGTGAATGGACAAAGTCTTACTTCAACAATTTAAAAACAATCACACAGGTTTGGAACGACATGAAGGTAAAGTAAAAGATAAAAAAAGTTTCATTTCTGGGTGAACTATCCCTTTAAGAAATCTGGTAGAGAAATTAGCTAGAGCAGAACTAAACCAGCATAAATCTAGACCAGTATACAAAAATACGTGCTGGATTGTTACGCATGTAATGACCTGATGTTATTCCACATTCTTGATGCCACAATCCAAATGTGCCACATGCCAGACTTCTTCCTTCCTCCTGTGGGCACTGGTCCAAATATCACATGGATAAAAGTTGCGTGTTCGGTCTCTTGTCCAATAAAATATTTAAAAGGAGAATTCTTTATTCTTTATTTCTTGTTTTTCTTTCCTATTCTCCACTCATGCCCATAGATATAGCTCTCAGATTACAGGATGGAAACATTGGTGTGGGTCTCCAAGGGCCTCATCACATCTCTCTCTTTGTCTCCACATTGAATCTCAACTCTAATCAATATTCTGCTGCCGTGGTCCTGGGGCTGGAATGAATACCCTGAGATCATTTCTTATGAGAGACCACAGGTGTCAGTTAAGCTTGTTCAGTCTCTCTCTGTCTATGCATATCTCAGCAGATGGCCTATGCTATTTACCTGTAACTCCTTATCTGCACACTGAAATTTTTAAAGCAACAGGCTGTGGTCTGTTTGCTTCATATCTCATTGCGGTTTCTTTGTGCCTCAAATATCCTCCCCGGATCATATTTCCAAAGTAGTCAGCATATTAAATTGTACTTTTATAGTGGCATCCAAATCAACAGTAAAACGGAGATTTCTCTTTCTCATGAGCACTTTGATTCAGGCCACATTGACTTGCTAATGTGGCCGACAGGAAGGGCACCAGGCACGGCACAGCAGATGGAAGACGGCAGCAGCAGGAACCCCGCTGGGCCAAAGAAACACAGGCACAAGGGGCATGGGGGCCATGGAAGAGGGGATACAAGAGATGTAGGAGGACTCAGAGCGACCCCAGGTTCAGGGTTCCTGCTGGCAGGCACTGCTTAAGACTGCAGGGGGTTAAGGTGGGAGTAAGACCTTGCCCCATGCTGAAGATGAGTGTGATATTGCGACCAACAGATCAATAGAAACCATGTTGAGAGAGAGGGAGGGTGCATGGCTACAGATGTGGCCTCGGGGTTTTGTTATTCAGGAGGGGCTGCTGGAGTTGTATAATATAATTGAGAAAAAGGGGTGCCGTTCTCACAGTCTGTTGAAACTGAATCAGTGGAAGGTGTCTGGAGCTTCTTCTTTTTTTCACCATACATTTATTATTTATGTACACTGAGCATACAGATTTTTTTTTAGCACTGATAAGTCAGCATTTTTGCTTCAGTAAGGCTGAAATGCAAAAGTTAAAATATAGTAAATTGTTTCATTTGCTGAGGAAAACATTCTGAGATGGTGAGACACTTTAGGAGACGAACAAATTGTGCTTGTAAACACACATCTTTTCTCCTGGAGGCCAGATTTGGAGCACAAGGAAATTCAGACAGCTTTACGGCTCAATTTGTGATAGGTTATTGCCTAATAAATATGTTTTACAGCGTTGTTTGTGACCGTTTATATGTTGTGTAGCTTATTAATCTGATACTTCTGATTCAAAGTGACAAGCCTTGTTGTAGTATGTCCTGTGGGATAATGATTTTGAAACGAGGAAGGCTTTACTTGCCACACAAAAGATTATTTTAGGTTTTTAACACTCTTTTTCTCTAATCATGCATACAACATCATTTGTGTGTAAAACTTGTGCTTAACGTTTTCACGAAGAATGATTCGAGTTAATATTTTCAATCATTTTATTTTATTTAAATGTACTTAAATTGCATTAAATTAATCAAAATGCACAGTAAAGACTAAGAACCAAAACAATCTTTCAAATAAATGCTGTTGTGAGAAACAGAAATGTATTACAGTTCAAACAAAAATATTAAGCATGCCGCACAACTGTTTTCAACATAGATAATAATAAGAAATGTTCCTTGTGCTCCAAATTAGCATATTTGAATGATTTCTGAAAATCTAGCTTTGTCATCACAGGAACAAATCCTTTTAAAGTCTAAATTCTAACAATATAATATTACTGTTTTCAATGTATTTTTGATCAAAATGCCTTTGTGAGCATAAGCATACATTCTTGTTGTATGTGTATGTATATGTATTTGTGCTTTTACTGCTAATATATATAAGCACAGTTCAAAACAATAAACTCGCTTAGAATTTCAAAAGTTTCCTGTGAGATGCTAATAGAAAAAAAAAATGGAAAGTGCCGGTTGAAATGAATCTGCCAACGGAAAAGGGAGCTTTTATTTCAAATTGCCTATATTTTATTCCCCCTTCCTCACTCTCCTGCCCTGCTTTGATAAAATGCAGGCTTGATTCACTAAACATTAGATGGAGAAAAATCACTTGCTCTTAATTCCCCCTTCCACAATCCATCCACCCCCAGATGTAGGTTAATCCCTGTGCCTCCACCTGCACTCAAATCTAAAATGAAGGCCACGCTGATTAGTTCTACCAGAAAGACTTGGGAGGTAAGATAACCTAATGATATTTATTAACAATCAGCAAGCAAATATAGTAAGATAAAGTTCTTTGGTGTAGGCCCCGTCCGTAGCTTAGATCCTGAGGGTTGCGGACTCTGCACTTCCTGCCTAAAGATGAAGGCAGGGGCGTAGCCGACCTCCGGGAGGTATGGACAGGGCCCATCCTGGTGGTGGTGGGGAGGATGGAGGTAAAGGTTGACGTCAGCATGTGCAAACTCAGACATGTGTTAGTACCGATCTCCAAGTGTTAGATAATGATTGGCTAGATCTAAACTCATAGTGACTTGACATTTGAGTCTTCCCGGCAGAACTTGCGCTAGAGCTTCCATATCTCTGCATTAAAGCAATGCATCCCCTCTGTCTCTGAAGACCCCAACCTCATAATTTCCTTCCCACCTTCCCTTTCTGCTTTGAAATGCTCAGAAGTCATATCAGCAGTTCTTCTCCTATTTTACAGCAGATCAACCGTCAATGAAGTCAGAGACCATATATTGTTTAATTGACCTTGTCTTTAATAGGCCTTCGCTATGGCTTTTCTTGCTTTAATGGAAAGTCTTGTAGCATTGTTGTAATGGCTCTGGTGACCATAAGTCACTTGGAAAACAGCACTACCATAAAGGCCGCACAGAATAGAGGCTAAAACCTTGCAAATTGAGCATCATTTTTCTCCAAACAAACCCTATTTTAAGATGCTGGCTTGTCAATAACCTTGTGACAGCCATTAAAATTTGTTGACCTTCCGAATCGGTGAGCCGGCCATAATTTATTTGCATTACAGTGCTGGTGACTGTCGGGAAGCTGCTCGTGTTTGATCTGGCTGCCACACTGTAAAGAATGGGTCATTCACATACAAGGCTGTCATGATTCCTGTGGGCCATAAGGTAAAAAAAAAAAAATGGAAGGGGAAAAGGAAAATCCAGAGAAAGGCTATAAATTTTCAGCACGACAGCTTAGTTTGTATGAACTTGGCATTGATTAATCGAAATCTCCTGAGGCTACTCCATAACTCAGGGATGCAGTTGTGCAGAGAGGATAAGGCTGTTACACGGACCATCACGGCTCCCCGGCCTCCTCAACAGTCGCATCTTTGTCCAAAAATGCAACTCTGGAATGGCACTTCAGACAGGATTGTATGTTCGTGGAAAGCTGTGCAATGTTTTATAGATATTTAACTTTTAACTTTGGGTTTGGCTTTATGACCAAAGAATTCATTTGAAATCTGATGGACTATAGAAATAAAAAACAATTATATTTATATGCTTTAATAATGTTTTTAAGCCTGTTTCTCAAAGTCTGGACTGAATGAGTGATTGTTGTTTTGTTGCATTCAATATTAAGCTGTTAAAAAACAAACACATCTGTAACTGTTTAAACATGAGCTGGCACTAGCTGTTGAAGCTCATATAAATGCAAAAATATAAAAAATCCTTTAAAAAAAAAAGTGTCCTGACTTATACAGCAAATCAAGCAACGCTATTTTTGTTTGATTGTTTATTTATCCAGCTGCTCACATCTACCCACTTCAGGGCTCTTATCCAGATAATTTAACGGTCAAGACTGATGTTGACCATAGATGGGAAATATTTGTCTCCATTGTCCTTATGTGCATTTGTCTGATGAAAAGGGCATCCTGCCTATAATTAGAGTCACCCCATCCTGCTCCATTTCTGTCTGTCTGCTGGGTCAGAGGTCAGTGCTTCTAATTATAGTCCAGAGGTCAGGGGCCATTATAGGCTGAGGTTGAGATTAGATCCTTCTGAAACTCTGAGCATCCACTGAAGGTCATTATCTGTAATAGAGGCACATGGATATGGATGTTTGTTAATGGCTGTGGTCACTTGCCATATATATGTGGATGGATGGATGAATATGGATATGGTCATGTTAAAAAAATGATAAGCAAAGTTATGTGAGTAAGAATATCAGAGAAAGTTCTTTATCAAATGAACATTATCTGATTGAAAGTTCTTTATCATTTTGGTTCTACTGATTACATCTAATTTGAGTCATGTTGTAATTGGAAGGTGAGAAGACAAGGCTGATTTGCTCCGTATGTTTCTTATCAAAGCCTCCACAATAGAACTTGGCACTATGAAGAAGAGATCCTGTTGCTGGTTCCACAAACCGCTTTCTTTGGTTGTTCTTTGTTTATGCAGCTGGGTCTTAACTGCCAGATCACTGTGATTATCATCATTAACATCACTTACCTTGAGCCCTTATCCTCAACCCAGAACCATGTGCTTCACTAGGACAGTGTGTTCCTCTTAGTTCAGATATCTTTACCCAGACAAGGTGGTCCAGACATATGGCCTTTGGATGTTCCTTTGGTAACAGTTATTTCTCTTTCAGATAAGCACGCAACATAAAGATCATACTGTTAATGCTAGCAGGTTAAATAGTTCCATAGTGAAGTACTAAGGAAGGACAAGAAATCTCCAGGACACTCTGACATTTTAATCAATGTCATTTCTGATTAGATTTACCCACTCAATTATGTGCCGTAATTATTCACACTTTTATGTCTGCTGTATATAGAGTATATTTGATGTCTATGAACTAAAAGGAATAAAAATGTTTCCTTGATACAGATTAAAGAAAATGTATTTGGCTAGAATAGTATAACTGTAACTGTAAACAATCTGTGAAATTTATAATAAAAGTTGGGGAAAGTCAATTTTCTGTTTTCACTGTAAATTATAAAATGACTGTAAAAAAAAAAAACTATACATTTAACAGTATTTTATGAAATTTCCCATTAGATCTATTACAGTTTTTCATTGTTAGATGAAAGATTTTATACTGTAGCAATTTTACAGCATTTTATGCTTAAAAATTAAGATTTTTTGTATCAAAGCCAGAAATTGTCTACAAATATAATAATAATGAGAGATAAATTATTGAATTATTGAACATTCAAATGAGCTCTTGGCATAATAAACCTTGCAAATTATCTGCTCATTTCCACTGGGATATTTACATGTTTGCTGTTTTTCTACATTGAAAGGCTATTTACATTGTGAGTTTTGCCACATGTTCATGCTTAGACTGTGAGGCACATAACAAGAGGCTCAAATTGGTTTGCAAAAGTCCACCTTATAGCTGTATCTTCTGAGACAATCACCATGAAGACCAAGGCCCGATGACAGAGAGAATGAAAATAACTGTCTGAAAACTGAAAACTGCTGTTTTAGCATATGAGAGTGAAATGAAGAGCGTGTGTTTGGTGCTATTTGTAACAGCATATAAATGAATAGCTCTCACTTAATGGTGAGTACCCTGCATGGTTGTCTTTCGTCATTCCCTACTACAATCAACACTAAGGATCCTTGGCTCACAGAATGACAACTTGACTGATTACTGTACTTGGACAGCCAACTGAACGTAATCATTGCTACATTTGTCTTTTCTGTTTTGCTCATAGACTACAAAAATTTACTTTACTTTTTTTTTTTTTTTTTTTTTAATGAAATATTGCCATGTTTACTATAGATGATTATGCATATATGTGCAGTTTTCTTTCATTATTATTCATGTGCCCTCACAATCTTTAATCAAAATAACTTCCCCTCCCCCTCGCAATTTCTTCTCTTCTTTGATGACGTGTTTACTGGCACAAAAACAGGACAACCTGTCACTCACATGAGATCACAGCAATAGTAAATGACAGCAGTTCAGTGATTTTTTTTTTTTTTTTTCTTGTTCAAGAAGCTGTTTCACTCGGATATATGTCACAATAGGGAAGAAGGGACTACTGTAACTTCTGGTTCATGCCGACTTCTGTTAAAATAACTTATTTGTTTCTCTAGATACAACTACAACTAAGCTATTATTATGTTAAGTGTAAATACTCTAGCTCTGTGTTCTTGACATCCAGATCCTCCTCTCTGGATGTAATGGGTGGAGATTAAAGATCCAGCAACACCCTAACCTCACCCTATCCCTAAACCTAATTTAGCACCGCTTGATTTATTTATTTTTTGTCATTATCTCTATAGCAGTCACAGTTTTCCTTTCAATAATATTCACTTTTCAATCAAAATATTTAATACCCCTGTTCAGTCAAGTCACCGCTCATTTAGCATGGGGTCTGTTATGACCTCTTAAAGTTTTTGTGATGTTATGTGAAATAAAAATGTCTTGACGGATGAGACCCTGGACTTGTTGCTAAGGAACAGGTCTTTGATTAGCAGAGCTCCGACAAGTCTTTCCTGACAGGACCTTCCATTAATTGACAGCTTCCTGCCCTCAGGGTCTCAGCACATCACCCAGAACTCTCCTGATAAAAGTAGCTGCCAGGTTAAGAAAGAATAAGAGGACGTGTGTGTGTGTGTGTGTGTGTGTGTGTGTGTGTGTGTGTGTTGCTAAGCTGGCTATAAACGTATTTGTGACAAAAATACACATCACAAATGCATCTTTAATATGTGTAATTAATATCTTATTCTCTCCCTGTGGACCACCACTGTCACTGTAACCCCATTCAGCCCTATTACCCACAATGCCATCTAAACATCTTTCAGCAGCTAATATGAATGTTTGGATACACTTGAATATCATTGGAAGATGCAGCTAGCAATCAGAACCATAAAGAATGTAATGATTCTGGTTGCTTAACAAGCACCATGAAACATGAAAAGAATCAATAGTCAATGAGCTCGCTGCTCAACCTTCAAATACTTTTCCAGGATTTGCTGTAGCTGTTGTAACACGCTTTAGGAAACCCTCCTCCCTCCCCAGCTCCACCTGTATAATTCTACTAAGGGTAATTCATGTGTGCTATTTTGTACAGCAGCAGCATATCTTACTTGCTCACAGCAGATTGTCATTTATGTATTGGCAGTAGCAAGTCCCGTACTTACTCTGCAGAAGCAGCGTAGCAGTTCCATTCCGAAAAGACCAAACATATCAACATTGTCATATTCATTCCATGCCAAACACTCCGAGAGTTGTCATGCCAGAATTCTATTAATGATTATTTTACTACTTTTAAAGAATAAAGAAAAAAAAGCCCTCAGTGCCAAATGATGAAAAATTAATATTTAAAACAATTCTTTAAAAAGTGTGTTCACACATAATTGTAATGAGGTTTTGCAGTGTTTTTAGAGGTGGAATAAATGCAATCCAATACTTGACCTCAACATATAAAATATAAGTACTACACAAATAAGTTTTTTTATTTCTTTTATATATATATATATATATATATATATAAAACACTACTGCCAAAATGACATATGCACCTTTAATTACACATTGTCATATGAACATGCCAGTAACATCACTGATTTAACCCCAATAGCTTGCTGTAAGCTGTGTGTTTGATTCACTGAAAAGAACAGATTCATTAGAATCATTTGTTCAGGAGTTGTACTACACTGGCCATGTTGTATGTTTTTGATTCACATAAAAGAACTGTTTCTTAAGAACCATTCTTTTAAAAATTGTTCTGCACTGCTTGTGCTGTGTGTTTTTGATTATCTAAAAAAAGACGGCTCATAAGAATCATTTGTTTGGGTATGAGACTTCACTGGTTCTGCTATTTATGTTTGATTAACTAAAAAGAACAGAAAGAGTCAATAGTCATTCATTCCTTATTCGGACTAAACTGGTTGCGTTGTGTGTTTTTGATTCATTAAAAAGAACCATCTCAAAGGAGTCATTTGTTCAAGATTCAGACTGCACTGGATGTGCCGTGCTTCAGTACCAGCATTGTGGCAGTGCTGAAGAAGAAGAAAGGAAGTGAAGGAAGCTTTTTTCAGTATTTTTTTCAGTCAATATTTTACTATGGTTTTCTGTCCGCATTAATGGAAGAAAGCACAGTAACAGAACTGAACGTCATTCAGTTCCGGTGTTTTTTTTTAGTTTGTTTTAATGGAAATGGTTCTAACTAAAAATCCGTCTTTGTGACATGTCCTGTCAACTGCAAATCATTATGGGGTAGATACAGGACTTTCATCCAGTGAAGAGCATTGATACAGGGCAGCCCAGTGGGACTCCAGGAATGAGATATGATATGGGCCTAGCAAGTGATTTCAAACAGGCCAGCAGGGCAAATGGTGCCTATTTCTGCTGCTTTTGAGGAGCAATTTTTCATTTGACCCACATAAGAAAGCAATTTGTTCCAATACTATCAAACATACACAGCATGCTTTTGATGCTATACATTAAATAACCTGTCCATCTGGGTTTGATATGTTGGTCTGTGCTTTGGTTCCTCTGTGGGATTGTGTGAAGTCAAATCAAATTTGTTTCATCCTCAAAGTATAGCCTGAGTTTAATGCATATTCTGTTCTTGTTAATTGTGATTATGGGAAGTTTGACAAAATTACTTTTTCAAAAAAAAAATAAAGCATTGTACAAGATATGTGTTATAAATGATATTTGGAATAGACTCTGAAGGCTCACAAGAAGATGCATGCATAATAAAATACATATGAAATGATTTGAGTGTAAGCGACCCCATTTAAAAATGTTGTCACATTTTCAGTCTGAATGAAATTACATTTCTGTGCATGGCTGCGATAAAACCATGACATTTCCAAGTAATTATCTCCACATTACTGCTGAATGTTTGCTAAAAGGATTATTTTCACCCCGTGAGCTGCCCTAAGCCCAAGCGTTCTCTCTCTCTCTCTCTCACTCTCACTCTCTCTCTCTCACTCTGTCTCTCTCTCTCTCGGTTAGTCATTTCCAATGTGTTGTCACCGAATTTGACATTGTCATGCGCCTGGCACTTGTCCTGCATACAAATACATCCTGCCTCTCTCCCCATTGCAATAGCCTAGGTCATTTAAAATGGTAATGCTTCATTTCCTGTCAGTGAAGATTGGTTCTTGTTAAATGCGGAGAGTGTGATTGGAGGAAAACCATATACAGATGACTGCCTCCAACCCTCACCTCTCTTTTTCAAGCTCTAATTAGAATTGGAGAAGTGGCCACTTACTCCCATTGAATACTTTATCAGTTACATGATTCAAAATCAAGGACAACGGGTATAAAGGACTTTATAAAGGACTCATTTGCACTGTAATTAATTGGGCTAGTGGACACCCTGTGTGAAATTAAAAGCAATTAGGCTCTGACCGCCCTCAATAACCTATTTAAAAGCTTCTGTATGCACTTACTCAGCAGGTAGAAAATCTGTGTATCGTTGTTCTTTTGCTTGGCACGCCGATCCTCACTGGAAGATAACCGCACAGCTGCTTAACACACAATCCATTTTCCTACTGGCAAAAAGTGCTTGTTTGTGAGAATGATGATCATGCAGCAAGTCAGTAGACCACAAAACAGAAAAGTATTTCAGCTAAATTTCATCTTTTCATCTTTACTTTTTAAGTAATATAGAACAAATTTAGATAAAATATAAAAAAATTATATATAATATATATATATATATATATATATATATATATATATATATATATATATATATATATATATATATATATATACATACATGTATTTTTGAAGTTCTAGCCACTCAGCATTTTCACAATTTTGACATTGATACCATGCAGCATTGGCAGTATAATATTATCTCATAATTTGGCAGCAGGTTTATTGGGCTGCTGTCACTTTAAGAGCTGATGCATAGATCCATTATACTGTTACACATGCGTTTTCTGTCTCAACTGTTTACGTTCCCTTAAAACATAACCGACTGTTTACTTGAATACTCGCCAAGACCGGCATTTTGACATTTTTTTGTGTGTATTTGACTGTTTAAATATGATAAGCAGAGAGGTGTCTTTTTGTGTGTGCACTTTATAATCTGCGGGAAAGAGCAAAATTATGCACAATTATACGTGCAATCCCATGCCGAAATTCAAGCCCTGTATCACTAAATATATTCATCTGGAGCAAATGAAAGGAGTAAGTAAGGGGAGGCGAGTTGGTGTCATGGATCTATTCTGCGGAAAATGAGTACTGGAAGCGTTTCGGATAGTTCAGTATCAATATGTATTGAAAAATCTATATTTATTGGCAATGCTACATTACATTTTTTTATTATTTCAGATGTGACTGCGTTACACACATGCCACTGCTGAAATCCACCATACATAATGCTATATATGTATAGTATTATTATTATTGATAATATTGATATTATTATATATAGAGAGAGAGAGAGAGAGAGAGAGAGAGATTGTTATTATCACATTATTATTTATAGTTTCCACATCATATTTATTCATAAATAATTTATTTAATTTATTATTATTATTATTTATTGGACACGGACACACACATACATATATCTCACCCAATATAAAATGATATATGTTTGTTAATTTTAAAGTTTGCAGTAAATTATTTAACCCTTTGTTTACCATGCATATATGCTATATGTAAACAATTAGTAATATTTTATTTACTCTAATGTATTTATAGTTTTCGTATAGTATCATTATACGGTATATATATCAACACTCTTCAACACTGTCAACACTCTTGCAAAGTTCTGCCAGTCAATTTAGAGGAACAGAATTAACTGTTGTCATTATTAATAAAATTAAAATGAATTGAATGACATAAAAACTGATTGGCATCACTTTCCCTGTTAATAGAAGTGAAAAAAAATTATAACCTATTTATCAAACACCTTAAAACAAGCTTTCCTCCACAAATGTGTTTGCCCCCACATTAGCAAGTCTGTGGACTGTGTGTGTCTCTTGGCTAAGATGAAATGACACGGAAGCAGTGCAGTCCTCATTCAGTGTGGAGGTGATTCATGGGCCTGGCGTCTGGAAGCAGCACATGTGATTTTCTGCCCAGGTGCACCAGATCTGTCTCATCCAGAGAAACTCTCTCTCTCCCCATCATCCATAACCCAGGTCTCCACCGCACTGATGCATTACTTGTTAGCATTAGCTTGCTGTCTGATTAATTATCGTGCCATGCAGGGCTATCTGTATCTGCCTCTGTGTGAGCTTCTCTGCATTCTCCAAGCCCACACCGCTCTCTCAATGCCCTGGAGAGGCTTCCGTCTCTCTGGCCTGTTGCGCTGTCTGTTTGTACTGAGAAGTTGCAGAAGGGTTCGGTCGTGATATAATACTCTGACTTTAACAATGGCCGTGGGCTAAACATTAAATCATGTCTAAAGAGAACATAGAGGAGTTATGTTTTTATAGCAGCAGAAATAAACATATGTTGGACGATATAAGACGTTTGTTCTTGAAAAACTTTAAAAGTTGAGCGTTACCATATGCTTAAAGCCTGTCAGAACAGATTGCATTTTCCACTAATGTTAAAATGAGGAAAATATTTCTGATGCAACTTCATATTTTGGTTGATGTTTACCAGAAGACATTTTTGGAGTTAAAAAGTGACATCATCCTTCTGTACGTCCATCTTTCAGCTGCCAGAATGAAGATACAGGGAAACAGGGTGGAGCATCTAAGCAATTGATCTGTAAAACAGCAAGCAGGCTCTATTGGAAGAAGTCCAGGAATCCAGGTAGGTCTGTCCGTGCTGATCTTAACACACCAGCAGTTTCTTAGTTCAGCTTTCTGACAAGCAAGCCCTAGCTCTCCCTGCTTTGATCTTGAGAAGTGAATTTGAAGCTTTCAGAAAGCAGATCTGTCTGGCTCAAGAGCATGGGCAAGGCCTGGGGTGGTAATGAACATCACAAACACACCCACACAGGAGAGAGTGTGAGAGGGATAAGGAGAACGAGAGCATGGCCGTAGGGGCTTTGATCTCAAGTGGCAAATGCTGATGGAAAGGGCCAATGCATCAGCTAACTTTCATTTCTTTTCTTTTTTTCGTGGACCTCTTCACTGAAAAGATGCCTGCCTGAAAAGAGAGTGTTTGGTTGTGTATGTGGGAGGGGACAAGGGCACAGCAATAATCTGATACCTACACACCTCTCTCCTACTCTTTTTCAGTCTCTTTCTTACCTCTCTCTTAAACACTTACTCAGTTTCAGTTGCTTTATTGGTATGACCGTTTGTTTCAGTGTTTCCAAAGCATGTATTATAAACAAAAAGAGTAGTTATTAACAGGAACAGTATAAAACTGTGGTTAATTGTGTGTTTTTTTATTTAATATATTATGTTTGCATTCAGAAATAACATTAAGGCAAAATTGGAGAAAGAAAACAATAGTAATGCTAAATAAATAAGGGTGTTTAAAAGGTACATTTCCACAAATCAGATTAAGATAAGAAATAATATATATTTAAACTGTGGTTATTTAGTTTTAGTTTAAATAATAATCAAGTTCATAATTTTAAATAACGTAACAGTTTTATACAAACAGTGGCTTTTTTATACATAAAAGTATTTTGATTATTTAAAAAATATGAATATTTAATACATATTATGTACAACATATCAAGCAAACTAGTTTACTGTAAAGAAAAATAGCACAAACAGAAAAAAAGATCCACAAAAATACATTGTGCTGCTTTATATATAAATAAATATTTTTAATTTTTTTATGTCTGCCCTGTTAATCCATGAAACATAACTGTATTCTCATTTTTCTTCAATATTTGAAACAGACAGTGTTTGATGTTTCAAAGTCATTTTTTTGTAATTTCATCAGTACCCGAATGAGATTGTCCTTGCCAGGCGCACAAACACTTTCTCTTTGGTAAATCGCTACAATTTTGTGTTTGGCTTCTGCTTTGTGTAGATTAATGTCTATGTTGATGGTGCCTGTCTTCATGTAAATTAGATTTCATAATGATTATGTTTAGGTTTATATGTCCACGTCTAGATCTACCCCATTTCGTAATGTGTGGCAGTAATAACTTTATTACCCGTATGTTTTGAATACCATACATTGAAGCACCCTAGAGGCCTTTACGATTGTAAGAAGTAAACTTATGCATTCCTGGTCAGAATTTTACGATCCGTCTCTGCTGTTCTACTTAACTCTGTCTGTTCACACAATCCAGAAGGATATAGTTGTCTCTCCACACAGACGTGCACCTGTCGTCTGGTGTAACGGCTTTGCTGTTTCCTGCCGCCTCCTGTCTCACTTGGGACCGCTTAGTGCATCATAACATTTCATCCCTGTAGAATGAAGTACATATAAAAGACTGCACCTGTCTTCCAGAGCTATAGACTTTTGTACCGTTACAGATCTAGTCTCATCATTAACAAGCTGCAGGTGCTCAGAGAGACTGAGCACAGGGAGCGAGGAGAGCTGCTAAAGTGGCATAGAGTTACAGAGCCATCTGTGGAAGTGGCACCATTACATCAGCTTTGGCCACAGACCTGCCGTACTGCAAGTGTTCTCTGGCAGAGATGGGCGGCAGCTCATCACTGATTTTTGGCAGAACCTTCTCTCCCCAGTTGAGATGGGCTGTTCGAGCAGCACCGGGTTTTGCACCGGACAGTTCTGTACTGCATGTTCCTGTTATTCAACCATCTTGGGAAAAAGCTTTGCCTAAGGCAAAGGCCAATTTGTCTCATATCCACTTTTGCTCAGGATGAGTTAATATCATAGAAGGAAATGGCTTTAGGGGACGCAGGCATGCAGCAAATAATGAGGAAATTTCTCATTATTGGAAAGGGGAAAAGATGTTGGTTTTGCACTGAAAATCTTTCTTGCACACAAAAATAAATGGCAAAATTCCTGAAAGTAAACCATACTAATGCTTGTCATTTTTTATACAAGGGTTTGTACAAAGCACTTTCCCACAAATCAAAATGAAGATATTCTATTTTTATTTGAATATTGAAATTTTAAAACTAAAGAAAATAAGAAGTACATATTTACATTTGTATACTTGTATTAAATAGAAAACCAAACACAAACAGAAATGAATTGATTGCGATAAAAATGTCAAATTTTTATTTAAAAAAGAAAGTATTAAATGCAAATTCTTTAAGGTAAAGAGGCAGAACTTTCCCAAATAATGGGATGGTTTAAGAAATATTAGCTAATAAAGTCTTCACTTTCTCCATCTTCTCTTAGTACCAGCTTTATTTCAGAGGGAGTATAGAGGGGTTTCCTCCTGAGACTGGAGAGGAACAGATTGTGGAATTACTGTTGGGCTACAGGAGTACCGGACCTGCAGGCTTCTGGCACATGAAGAATCACTGGAGCATATGTCGCCAGCATGATTCATTCATTTAAATTTATGGAGTGGAAGTGGGCCAGGTAGCGCACCGTGGTGACTGTCAACAGCACCTCCATCTTCACACACTTCACATACACCCATCCCACCATCCTACCATATGTCCCGCGAAACACAATTTCTAATGGACAAGGACAGCTGTATCAGGTCAGTCCAGCTTTGTGCAGACACACAATGGGAACCTTTGGTGTGGAAATTAATTAGGCAGGTGCGAACACCCACTAGCTCTCCACTGATTGGCTGAGCCTCTCAGACAGACTTTCTGCTCTTTCATTTCTCTTTTCAGTTATCATATAACGAAGTCTGAGGAGCAAAATCCTAGCATTTTAAATGGCCTGCAAGCTGGCATTATGATGAAAGGAAAAAAGAACAGCTTTTGATGCAAGTAATTTTTATTAGCTTATCATTTTGTTATTTTTAAAAGGACAAAGTAAGTGTCATTTTTGCTGTTTAATGCATTTTTTGAAAAACAGTATTATTTTTCTGTCCTTTTTGCTTTGGACTGTCTATGTCAACATTTACATGTAATTTCCATGTATGGGCCTATAATTTATTATTATTTATATGCATTATTTTTTTATGTTTTTGAAAGTGGCGAGGGTGCTAAGCATTAGAGATTGCGTCAAAAAATAGTATAATCAGTAATATTTGATTTAAAATGTCATTTATCAAAGCTGAGCATCATTGTCACATGATCCGTCAGAAATCATTTTAAAATGCTAATTTGGTGCTCGGGAAACATTTCTTATTATTATCAGTGTGGAAAATAGTTTTGTTAATTAATATTTCATACAAAAAGTTTCTTCAGGTTGATATATATGAAATACATAATTTTATAAGTATTACAATTGTCTCCAAATCACAGTTACCACCCAACCCCTCTAAAAGGGGGCAATATTAACTTTCACTTTTAAATCCTTAAATTTAAAGCCTTAAACTACCATTAAATGTTAATGGCCACAGGCTCTATGGTCGCTTACCTTTATAAAAATACAGAAATTGTTGTGGAATTGCAGGCCTGTAGAATAATTCCTACCTCTTGCCCCACTAAAGTTATGACCCTGCAGACACAATGGGTCAGAGTTTTATTTCAGCAGGTTGTCACTCGGGTATGTCTAGCTCATTGAGCAGTGCCTGGGCATGTTTCCAGAAATAAGCCATTTGTGAACACTATTTGATATTCCCTCCACTGTTTGGACTACCACCTCGACCCAACAGCAACACTTCAGCATAAATCCATTATTCTTTTATAACTTAATGGACCTGAACTTAACTATGGACAGCTCCTGAAATGAAATATTACACATTAACTTAAAAGGATTTATTGATTTCTTTTTCACAGATGAAACAGCTCATGGCGTAATACCACTGGGCAGTTGTTTGTTTGAAAACTTCTTTGATGGTGAATCATTTTAATTCTAAATTAATTTTAAACTCTTATCCTACTTCATTACAAATTGCCTCTGATAGGCTGACCATACTGTCTTATCTATTGGCAGTCAGTCTGGAAGCTTTGCGTTTGTGGAGTTTTTTAGCTTTAGAGGGCATCAAGACCAAGGGTATATGGAGCAGTATATGTACTATACATGTTGCAATGACCAAATTGTCTGTTTCTGTATTAGAATAGAATCAGGTATGAGCAGTAATTTTAGTTATGTTTTATGTAAATATGCTAAACTGTCCCTTCATTCACTTCCACTGAACGCTGATCAGTGAGCACTATCCATCCTTCCCCTGAGCATTACATCATTCTGAGGGACGGCAGAGCCAATCAACAGCCTGCCAGGATTACGCAGCATATGGGCATGTCCTGACTGTGAGGGAGAACTAAACATAGGCATACTTTCAGAGGAAAAACATGGCATTTATGTGCATATACCTATGTAGATGGTACCTCCGAATGGTTAAAAACACAGATGTTTACACGAGAATTCATCTGCTCCTTGAGATTTCTCCCGTGAGAGAGAGAAAAGTTGTTCACACCATAGCAGGCACTCTGGATCATTGCCATGGAGAGGTGTGATTCTCAGTTGACTTGCTAAGCTCTCGTTTAGTCAGACCATATATCACGTTTGTGCTATAATGTTTCATGCTAAGTTTCCACTGAATTTGTGACAAGACTTACTGTACAGTGCAGTACAGTACAGATGGTAATTGGATATGCGTAGGAGATAACGAGGCTAGTCGTCACACTGGCAAGATGTTATCTGTTGTCACATGTTGTCATTTTATACAATTTAATAATTTCAAATTTTTTAGGTAAAACAAACTTTTAATATTTTTGTATAGTATATTTAGCAATTTTGCTGTTGTTTTTTTTTTTTTTTGCTAAAAAAGTCTATTTAATGACACAAATCTTGAATAGGCTTTTCTGCAGCCGAAAATCTTAGGAATGTGTTTATATACACTAATACACTGAGAAATACAGTATTGGCTGGAGTAAGATATGCTGTAACAACTAGCCTCCATCTCCCTTCATGTAGCCTTTTCTATTTCATTGAATCCACTTCATGCTGAAGAATGCCTTTAATAGTATTGCAAACCTATCAAAATTCACCAGGGACCTTCTTATCCCGTCTCAATGCTGAGGATTTGTTTTACTGGCCCGGTTGGCCCTGGGGTTCAGATTTTTTTTCTTGCCCTGCCAAAATCAAATCAATTCAATTCAATTCAATAAAATATGGTTATTGTCTTGGTTGTCAATTGACCCATGCAAACTTGTATTTTAATAATAAAATGTTGTGAAGGTTGAAAATTTCAGTACCACAAGCAAAAACTACTGGCCTAACTAATATAAAGTTTTAACATTATTAAAGACAAGTAAACAGTAATAAAACAAGAACAAACAATTTGCAATCCATTGAGCAAATAAATGCAATAGAACAAAGATGCAAATTAAATAAACAAAACGTTTGTTCAGATAAGACTAGGAAATTCAACAGCAATTGAATAAAGTAATCAGCAGCACTTTAGAATACTGATCCATCATTAATGAATACATGCAGAAACAAACGAGTAACACAATATTCGCATTCTAGTAACCCCTATTTACTAACAAGAAACTCTGGTTAATTAATTAATTAGTAAGTAATAGCATTTAGTTGAATGAGGTAGTTCAGTATTAGCTAATCAGTATTTTTTCATACCTCCCAGAGGACTACTAAGAACTATTAAATATAGGTTCGTAATTAATGAGAGTAATGACACAAGTGTTACCAAATATAACAATTACTACATTAAACCTTACAAACACTTATGTAATTAAATGGGGTAATTAAACTAAAAACTGTTCAAAGACACTTCAAAAAAAATCCATAGAGGATTTGTCATTTTAGGTAGTTTATATCATGCACACATATGTTTAAGTGTTCATTTTTCCAATAAGTTTTGTTTTAGTTATTTAGAGTTATTTAAAATTAAAAACGGGCTGAAACTTCATGATTGACAGCTGTGTTTGCGATTGAGTCTGTGGGACCAGGAGCGTGGGCGGGACCTTGATACAGTGGGTCCAGCTCAGGGCCACTGCTGCGCACAATTGGGCTCCAAATATCTCAATTTCAGCACAATGTCATTTCTAGGATATTTTGGCTTTATTTTTCTAAGTGGAAAGACGTGGAGACACATCCACATTTTTTACAGTCTGTGTGCAGCAGTGACTAGATTGGGCCATTGACAATTCCGTCAACTTTCCTAAACATTTTTCATGCTGTCATCGGCCTGTCCTTATTGTCTAGCCCTGCTATACATTTTTTAGAAACATGCACTGTAAACCCTAACACTCAAAATAATTACTTGGTTTGAGTAGGACAAACTTAAATTAAATATATTAGTTCTGTCAAATTAACCTCTATGAGTATTTAGCACTTTATTTTACTTTCGAGTTCACAGAACTGATATATTTTAAGTAAACTGAACTGCTTCATTGTTTTGAGTTTTATGAACTCATTTCTTTACATTTAGACGAACTTAAGTTTAACTGAAACTGGGCTGGGATTTCTATTTCCCAGAATGCTTTGCCCATGACACTCAAAAGGGAGTAAATGTTAAAATTAAGTGTTATATAATGTTTTTTTATAACACTTAATTGGTGCATGTGGCTTGGTTTGAGAGCAGTTATGTTAAATGTTTATTTTTGCTGTACTCATTCAGTAAGTGCTATAGCATGCTATTGTTAACATGCTAGCAAATTAGTATTTTCTGAATTAGCGTGTTATAGCTAGTTAAGTGTCCATTAATAAAAATTATTTTGTTGAGATTACATAGTTAAATGTATGAATTAGTTTACTTAAATATTTCTATTTAATAACAATTAAAATGTATGGACAAAATAAAAATGTGCCAGTTCTGCTCACTTAAACATTGAATTTCTTAACTTAAAAATTTTGATGTAACCGATTGCCAACTAATTCGGGTTTACAGTGTGGTCAGAGCAATATGCTCTAACAGAAAAGCTGGCTACCCATGTTGACAGTGCCTTGAAAAGAGAAGAACACATGTATTTTTTGTGCTGGCACTGATGCCTTTAGAACTGGAGCAGGAAGCAGGTACAAGAGTGTTGCAGCGCACTGCTCTGAATCATTTGATTAGTTAGCAGAAAATGACGTCTGATCATCCCTGCAGTCCCCCTCATCTATCCCACTCTGGCATGCAAACTGCTCTGATCTGCTGTGTGACCAGCCGGTGCCGTTTGGACAGAGATCACAGGACTCAGTGGTGACGGCCTGCTCTCAGAGCAACGCACCAAGACTGAAATCAGTGGAAATGAGGCTTGTAAATAGAGCTCCGTTTATAAGTTATGGGTCATTTTAGTCTTGTCTTTTATGGTGGGGTGTTCAACTAGCGGGGATCTCAACTCCTCTCCAGCCTGCAGCAATAAGAATCAGAGCAGATACTAATATTCAGCACACACTCTTAAAAATAAAGGTTGCAAATGGGGGTTTTCACAGAAATTCCATTAAAGAACCATTTTGAGTTCCCCAAAGAACATTTCAGTGAATAGTTCTGAAAAGAACCATTTTGTGAAGAATTTTTTTCATAATCTAAAGAACCTTTTGCAACCTTTGCGGCCATCAGAACATGCTTTGTTAGAGATCTCCAAAAGCTGTTTCTGGATTCCACAGCCTGTTAAGATCCTCAAGGCAGACACCCACACACAATTTTGCATTCTAATGCAGCTCATACACACTGTTGAGAAAGCCAGACAGACTTTGTTCTCATGGCCTTTGATCTTTAATATTTTTAGATGTAATACGTTGTATGGTTAGTGTGTCGTTGCTAAACTCATGGTTAATTTGATTTCTGTGAAGAGCTTCTCTCCCTCTCTTCCCAGTTTCATTAAGTGCAATATTTATTTACAGAACCACATGCAGTCTCTCCGAAATCATAGTTTTATTTAAAGGGGTTGTTCATTCAAAAAATTAATATTTTGTTGTTTAATAACCTTCATGCTGCTCCAAAATCTGTACTGACTTTCCTACAAATGGATGTTCACACAGCGCTTTCCCATTCAAAGAAAGAGCAGAGCTGTCGCGCTCCAAAAATGACAATGTGTTCTGTTTGATGTGTTCTGAAATTATATAACTTTAACAGATTTTTATTGTATAGAAAAGAGGAGTGCCAATTTCATTCTGCCAATCATATCATTTTTTTTTTTTTTTTGATGTCCCAGAGGAGAAAGAGAGTCAAACAGGTTTGTTTGAAACAACATGAGGGTGAGTAAATGATGATTGATTTTTTTTTTTTTTTTTTGTGTACTCTCTTGAATGTCTTTTATGAATGTTTCGTGGAGGCGCTATTTATCTATGCTTCTTGTCTGTGCAATAATGTTTGAGTAAATTGGAACTTTTTCTCTCTCTCTCGCTCTCTCTGTCTGTGTATGCGTTTGTGCCCTCAAACCATCACGGAGAAAGTTATCAAACTGAGCTGAACTTGAAAGCTGTGGCAGAATTACATAATTGCAGACAAATGTGGTACACGCAAGAAAGCTGGAGAGCAGAACGTGTTTAAATATTTAAGCCTCATCAGTGAGAGCCTAAAGGCTTTGATAGATTCTCCAGAGCTCTGAACTATGAGAAGAAAACAGTTTTTCTTGCTTTTCAAATTCAGTTTTGTGTCTTGTCAGAAAGAGAAATAAGAACCACAGATCTTGTTTTGAACTTCCATGGCATATAACATTACATGGCAGTATTATAAAAGAGAAATGTAAAAATGTAAACCGAAAAAATGTTAAATGTAGCTGTGAATTGTAGGAGCTGATCACATTTGACAGTATTCCACACAATAATCCATCCATGCTGATTCACTCAGCAGTTTGTCCTACAGCGCCTGTACCAGACGCATTTCATCCTCCATCTTTCCAGTGGCGAGACATTGAGAGGGCCATAGGTATTTATAGCTTGTTAAGCTAACGGGGAGGAGAAATAGGTCAAAAGTAGCTCATTTAACTTGTTGTCACTAAACCTCTGGTGGCAGCATGACCCTGGGCCTCCTACGCATCATCACCCAGTGACAGCCGCCCACCATGCCCAACCAGCTATAAAATCAGAAGGAGCGAAATCTCTCCAGAGCGCAAGATATGACATCGTGCCTACCCACCCTCCCTCAGACAGAGCTAAATAATGAACAAGCTTAACAACGTATACGTGCAAACCTGGTGGCCCAGGGTTCAAAGAAGTGCTCTGGTGCATTACAGTGCGCTTGTTTATTGCATTAAGCTTGCTTGCCATATGCCAAACGGTTTTGGATTGGGTTATCGTTCTCACAGACGTTTGTAGCCCTGTGCTGTTCTGCCACATAACAGAGGTGTCCCTTATGAATGCTGGAAACACTTAACTTTGGTCTAACCATGGTAAAATCAATTTTAAAATCATTGTAGTTAATTATATGAATAATTCATAGATTAATAATTATGTTTAAACTTATAATACAATGACTATTATAATTACACGAATATAATGATTAATAGAAAGAATGACTCATTCTTAAAAATGGTAACTAATCATTATAACAGACATATCTGCATTGCCAGCAGGACTGACATGACTTTGTAAAAAGAAGTTATAGATTTATTTTTATCTGTTTATGTCATTTATTTTTTTACAGTGTGATTATTTGCCAGAAACTGTGTTTTTATGGTATGTATGTATGTATGTATGTATGTATGCATGTACAGTACTGGACAAAAGTCTTAGGCCACCATTAGATGTTGTTTTAGCTATGGTGTAATGGCCATATACAATTATTTCTGTCTTTTTATTTTAAAATAACCAGAAAATACAGGAAACTTGTATTAAGTATTAAAAAACAGGGAAAAAAAGGGCTTCTATAGGCTAAAGTTGCAGTATTTAGTGACCTCCCCGTATACTTAAGCAAGAACCTGGCTCTCTTAAATCTAAATGGAATGGAAAAGGACTGGAAGGCCAAGAAAACGTTCAAAATCTGATGTGAAGTTTCTCAGATTTTCTTCCAAGTCCAGGAGGTCACTCTTAAATACAAATTTTTACTTAAATAAGCCATTTAGTTCTGTTTTTTTTTTGTTTTTTTTTTTTTTTTTTTTTTTTTTTTTGTGTGTACATTTCCTGCATTTTCTGTTTGCATCCTAATAAATACCAGAAAAAAATATGGATGGTCATTAAAACATTGCTAAAATAAAAAAGCTGGTGGACTTTTGCACAGCACTGTACATGTGTGAATGTACTGTATGTATGTGTTATTAATTGAAGGTATATTGTTATAGGTGTATTAATGTCTATTTATGTCAAATATATTTTTACCCAATATATTTGTAGATATATAAACATGTTTTCATGTTAAGTACGATTAGTCACAGAAAACGTTACAAATAAATTATTAATAATTTATATACATATCTACATATAATGTGTTTGTGCTGATATTCCATATGGATTATAAAGCATTGTAGACAAACAACCTTACACACTAAAGTTTTCTTCAAAATGGAAATGAGGTGGCACATACAAGACATTCTGTGTTAATTCCTCATAGTTCAAGAGTGTGCTAAATCATCATGATGCATTTTAAATCAAACAAATAGACATAATGTCTTCTTTTCCTCTTCATAGTAGACAATGTGGTTATAAAATTGACATTTCTCTCTCTCTCTCTCTGGTAGGTTGCTTTAGCACTCAGGATTGTCCATCTCAGTAATTCGATGAGAGCATCCATTTAAAGCAGCCTGGGCTTCTTATGCAGCCTTTGCAGGAGCACCACAGGGACTATGAGTATCGATCCAGAGCCATAAGTAGGTCAGAGAAATAGCGACTAAGAAACAGGGTTTAGTCTGACATAGTTCCTCTCAACCTCCGTCTCTGACACTGTGAGCCCATTTGCGTTCATCCATCTCAATGATTCTTCACAGGCCATCTCAGTCAAGAAGGCACATTCTCTCGCCCCGAGTTGACTGAGGCGCAGTACATCCTGTTTAGAGCATCAGGCATCAGTCTGCTCCCACTGGCAATTCCATGTTCCACTTCAAGAAACCCTGCAGTGAAAAGGTCAATGGGTTTACAGCATATTTCTCCCTCTTTTTTTACATTCTTACGGAAGTCAAGGCATAAATTAGTCCTGTTTGTCTAACGGATCAAAGACATGATCATCTTTGCAACTCAACCTCCAGACCTCCGCGCAGCGCACAAACGCTAATCATAAATACACCGACATTAAAGGACTCGGCTGACCCGAGGTTAGTTTAAAAAACCCACTATGGTCTTTTATGCTGACCTGAAGTCTTGGAAAATGAAAGAGTTCCAGCACTTTGAGTGATTAGAAATGACTAATCAGCCATCCCTAATGACAGAACTTTAATTACAGTGCTCTGTGAGTGCAAGCTTTGCTTTCGGCCCTTATCTGCCATCACAGGCAGTTTGCATATTTGCAGTGTACCTGAAAGAGTCCGGCAGGAGCTTTTCCTTATCTCGGCCTGCCTGTGATGTAGAAGCAGCTCTCTGTTTGCAAAAGAGATGGGTTTGGGTCTGTGTTTGTGTGTGAATGTTTGTGCATGTGTGGATGTTTATGTGAAAGCCAGTCACAAACTACTGTGCCACAGTGGGATTTTGTATTGTCTCGACACGGTTATCCACGTTTTCATATGTGCAGAATACATTTCAAGTCATAATATTTACCTATTTCAGGCCTCTAGCAATGTCGAATGAAACCCAGTAACTTGTCATTACATGAGTACATTATAGACATCCATTAACTCATTATATTCCTATTCAAACAAGCTTTGAAGGTGAGTTAATGTTTCGCTAAATAGGTGAAACCTGCCCTGAACTGTAATCTGATACATTGAGTATCTTGCACATAAACAGTTGACACAGTTATCATTAACCACAGTTACACTTATTATTTTTCATAAGTTACCATTGAAAAGCCTTAGGCCATTGGATCATTGGCTGACTGTGTCCAACCAATGGGCTGTGACTCATATAATTTATTCTGATCAAAATCAACCGGCATAATCTTCAGAGTAAAAAATGTTGAGAGAGGCTGGGAATAATTACTTGAATATTTTTTGTGCACTTTGATGAATGATTTGTATATCTGATTTCAGATATTCCTTATTTAAGGCGCATGAAAACCATATTATGGGAAGGAACATTGTGATAGTTCCAGAGATTTCCTCTGATCCCTCAGATATGATTGTTCTTGCTCAGACAAACCTCTAGTGGAGGACTAAGAGATTTGGCTATTTGCATTGGACATACCTCTGGTTGTCTAGTCCAACCATTTTAGAGAACTGTGTTGTTTAAGCTCATTTAGGCTGTGTTTGCTCTGTGGCTGTTAGACTTAAAGGGATAGTTCTCCCAAAAAATACGTTCTGTCATGAAACTCTAGATGGCACAGGCTGATAGGTCCTTAACCCGCTTGCAATCACGTCATTCTCTATAGTGCACAGCTGATTGGTTCCTGCTGTATCATTAGTCAATGAGCTCGCTGCTCAACATTCAAACACTTTGTCAGCATTTGTCAGCACGTTTTCAGAAACCCTCCACCTTCCCCAGCTCCACCTGTATAAATCTGTTACGGGTAATTCCTATATGCTGTTTTGTACAGCAGTAGCAGCATTTCTTACTTGCTCACAGCAGCATATTGTGTGTTGGCAGTAGTAAGTCCCGTACTTGCTATGCAGAAGCAATCAGCAGCAGTGTAGCAGATCAATTCTACCAAGACCAAATATATCAACATGTCATATTCATTACCATGGCAAACACTCCTAGAGTTGTCATGACAGAAATTCTGTCATCATTTATTCACTAATGCCATATCAGACTCATATGATTTTTATTTTATCATGGAACGCAAAAGAGTATTTAAAAAAAGTTTAAAAAAGTCTGCTTCACATATGATAACATTGAACAGTGGCAAGTTTGTGGCAAGAGTTTTGTTTTAGGAAATGTAAAGGTGCAATATGTAAAATCTTTGCAGTAACAAAACCACTAGGCCAGTGTTATATATTTTGTTCAGTTGAGTACTTACAATACCCCAAATCTTTCCAACTATTTATAAATCATGGGAAAATTGCGATTTTAACCAAGGCTCTGGGACGTGTGCAGAGCTTTATTCAAAAACGTAGTCAAACAGGCAATGGTCAAGGAAACAGCAAACAGTAATGGCAGGGAACAGGCAGGTTCGTCGTGATAATCCAGGCAACAGGTCAGAAAGGCAGGCAGCAAGGGTCATAACCGATAAATCCGACAAGGTAATAACAGGAAGACAAACACAGGGAAATAACGCTCAGAACTGCACCAATAGGAAACAAGACTTCGCAAATGTGTGTGTGTGTACTGGGCTTAAATATGGTTCTGGTAATGTGCTGCAGCTGGTGACGTGATCAGTGACAGGTACGGGGAGAAATGTAGTCGGTATCTGTGAGTGAGTGAATGGGTGAGTGAGTGAGTGCATAGTGGAGTGCCCTCTAGAGTTTCCACCGGGCACTTCAACTGACAACCATAACAATCAATGACAACCAATTTGGTGTCAAACCTTGCTTTACTTGCTGATTCATTATAATGAAATAAAATAATGTCATCAAGCGCTACTACTTTACCTCATCCATGAACATGATATATGATTGCCATCTGACTGATTTAAATCAGGGGTGGAGTTGAAGACGACAGTTCCCATAATTCAAGCGACGCCCTTGTTGTTGTTGTTTTGAATGTACGCCCTCTAGCGGCCAAATATTTTACATATTGCACCTTTAAGTCATTGATCACATCACAGCTCTCAGATGGTGCATCAAGAGTCTGTTTAATGTCCATCATGTCATACAAAATTGGTTCTTGTGTAGTAACCAGATATGATTCGCCAAATCTGAAAATCCAGAATGCAGAATATTAATTTTTGATAATATTAATTTAAACAAAGTAAAACTGCTACTGTCAATTTAATGCAACCATACTGAATATATATAGCGATTTGAACAGTAAAATAAATATATTACATTGGCTGGATCTGTCTTAAAGTCTCTGGATGCTTTATGACCAAGTGAACGAGGACAAGTTGAATAGCATTATGACGCACTGTATTGTACCATATGACGATGACCCATACTTTATCATAAGCTGTCATATCTTATGACACATATGGAATCAGGCAACTGATTGCTTTGATCCATATTAGATGATTGACTCATGTTTAAATGAGGTTGCCTGAACTTGCTTAACTTACTTTTTTTATTAATCTGTGTGACATCATCGTTTATGACTCCATCCTCACACACTGCACTTGTATTAGTGGATGATGGTCAGTAAGATGTTCAGATGAAAGAGATGAAATGAGAGCAAGTATCAGGTCATGAACAAGAGTCCACTCAGTACATTGATGACATCTCTGTCAATAGTACCGAGTACAAGCGCCCACCTTTGGGTACGTCACTGTCTGTCGGCTCTAGCATGCTGTGAGAGTTTGTATGTGTACAAACTGTTCTGTTCATGCTGTTCTGTTCATCAGTACATCATCTCCTCTCAGTCAGTGGTGAAACGATGTGTGGGTGTCCGATACAGTAATGGGTCAATCACTCAGAAAATAAGACTTTTTCTTCTGACTGAGCACGAAGGAGCCCTGTTCTCACCTAATGTTGTGAAGGTAATGATACACTTTGCACTTCAATGATGGTACTGGGTTACATAATGATACAATAATGATAATGACTATTCAGAAGCTCAAAGAAACCAGGTTGAATAGAGAAACACGTCTTCAGTAAACTTAAAAAGACAGGGCTGAATGGAGACCTTATTTTAAAGAAAGGATTGTTATATCACAACAGCACAGTTCTTTCAAGAAAAATAAGTCGGTGACACAAAAGGTGACTGTTGTTACGGAGTAATCTTCCACCGATCAAGTTGAAAAAGCAGGATTTAACCGATCAGACACAAAGCTCCCAGAACTGACGTTATCAGTGTTATATATTTCATATCACTCTGTTGGCACGATTTTGTGATTTATATAACAAGCGTACCACTTACGATCTCTGTGATTCATCCATGAGTTTTTGCTGTCCTCACAGAACATTATTTGGGGGCTGGTGTTTCACATGTTCAGAACAGTGTCTGTATTATGTTTATTTATTTATTATTTTTCTTTGGAGCTGACAGGCAGAGATAGAGCATGAATCATGTTCTGCCTACTCTCAGACAGCAGTGATAATATCGGCGTGCTGATGCAAAGTGACCGGCGAGCACATAGCACTTTCACACCATCAGTCATGTTCCCGTAGCAACGTGATAACGCAGGAATAACATTGAACAAACATTGTTGGAATTGTGTATTGGTGTGGGAGGGCAGGGGCTAAAAAAGTCCCCTTGAGAGAGCTGTTGATTATGCTTAGAAATGTGTGGGAAATTAGTCAAGTAGTGCCTTCTTATGCATTTATTAATGGATTTAAAATGTGCCATTGTTTCAGTTTCCAGGGACCACTTATATTATAACATACTATACTGCTAAGACTCCTGTATGGTAATATTACAAAGAATACCATTTTTAACATTATCATGATATTTCCCAAACAACCATGGTACTAATTAGGTACATTATAAGTCTTGAGCATCAAGTTAGCATATTAGACTGATTTCTGAAGGTTTGTGTGACACTGATGACTGCTGGAAATTCAGCTTTGCCATCACAGGAATAAATCACATAAAATATGTTAATTTCAAATTGAAATAATATTTTTGCAATATTACTGTTTTACTATATTTTTGATCAAATAAATGCAGCTTTGATGTGTATGAGATTTCTTTTAAAAACATTAAAATATCTCAACCTTTTGAACAGTAGTGTGTATAATTTTAACATAGGAGGGAACTTTATCTTTGTTCAAAGTTCATGTAATAATTTATTTTGTTTAATGCATTTTTTTTTTTTTTAGATCAAAAAATAATTGGCAGACCCCCTGCAGTACCACCGCAGACCCCCTGTTGAAGACCCCCTGATGTAGAATATGAATATGGTAATCATTTAGCACCAATATATAAATCAGAGCACTATGATCTGATGTGATACCACAGAAGTACTTTTGTAAAGGTTAATTGTTTGTTTTAACCATTGTGATTTAGTCACAATAGCAATGTCCGCTCGATCAATACAGTTTAGATCACTGTGTGTGTCTGTTTGGAGCCTGTGCTTATGGGAGGGAGGTGAAAGTGAGCGCTGAATCAGGTCCTTGTGGCGCCTGTGGCTGGGGAAACAGGAGAAGTAGGTTACTCTCCAGACATTTGAACTTGAAACACTTGGCCGACTGCCTGTGGAGCTGCAATCCCAATGCACATATACTGGATTACTTTACTGCCACCTGCTGGTTTTGGCGGTTCATTTAATTGCTATGAAGCTCATCCTCGTTGATTAAACTCTCGTTCGTGCAGTCGCAATCGCTTTCTCAGTCTCTCGCACACGGGGACACTTACTGTTGTGTTCTCTCATTGATATGCATGGTAAGATCCGTGGGCTGAAGGTGGTAGTATTTGTGTTTTACCAGAGGAAATTCCTTTGCTGTGGCATTCTGCTTTGCTTTATCATGGGCTGACAGAAGACAGCACCATGGTGTTACTGCACATAGACTACCCACCATCCCCCATTTCTCTTATTCATCTTTTTCATTCAGTTAAAGGTAATTTCTGGGTCACATGTGAGCAGCGCTCTGACATATCGTGTTGCGGTACTTCAGGCAACCTTGTCTCTCCTCAAAACTGCTCTGGCTATAAAAGTGACAAATATTGCCTAAAATAACATTTTAAATAGAGTAATGATTGTTTTCGAATATGTTTCCCAATTACTCTCTCTGTCTGCCATCACTTGTTGAAAACAGATAGCCCAGCCACAAACTCACACCATTTGTTGAGCCAATATCCAAACACACTTAAAACAAGACAAATTTATTAGAGAAGCGACATTTCATAATATATTAAGACTTGTTTTTATAGATTGTATCATATATATATATATGTGTGTGTGTGTGTGTGTGTGTGTATTTTGTCTTGCTGCACTTAGAGATTTTTTGATTTAAAACATCATATTAATTAAAGCTGCAGTCCGTAAGTTTTGCCTCTTTGTCGCCATCTCAGTTTGAAACCTGCAATTGACCATTCGCCGTCAGTTTGATTGACAGGCGATCTGACCATTCATAACCCCGAATCCACCATTTTGTCTGACAAAGCAGTCAACGGAGTTAGTAGATTAACTTTGGTGTACTTGAACTTGAAACTTGTGCGTACTCGCGTATTTCTTTGCGAAGGGTCTTTGCGAAGGGTCAATTGCAGTTATTTGCGGAATTATCATCTTCACGTGGGTTGTGCATCAGTACGTCTCCTCAGCACAGATGAATCTAATGTTTGCTGTCAGTCACCACATCGGTGTGATACTGTACCTCGGGAATCACAGATTCTACGTCTTGGAAGTATGACCAAAATAAGAATTTTCACCGGAAAGTATCATCTGAACAAGTAAGTAACATGTCTACCAGAAAAAAGCATTAAAACATAGTTTTGAACACTGGCTGGTTTTGTACTTGCTCAGAAATTTATTTTGGATCATTTTTAACCAAAAAAAGTTATATACTGTTGCTTTAAAGATACATTGTCTGAAGACAAGTCTCAATGTGTTGGAGTGTTGCGTGTTTCATAGATTTTAAAATATTTAACAATAATCAGACTAAAGTAAAACTATTTTCTTAACTTATAGTAGCATTTTGTCTTGTTTAATTTTCCATTGGCGGATACTTTTTCTTGTTTTAAGCATAAAGTATATATCTCATATGTCATTTTACTTCTTAAATAAATGTATTTTGATTTGTACTCGCAAACAAGACAAATATACTGCGTAAGACAAGCATTTTTTGCTTTAAGGTGGAATATAACCAAAAAGTACATTCCAGCTCATACTAGCTAATAGCTTTGTGTCACACTGAAATCTTTAGAAATCGATGTATTACTAGAATGAGATATTGAAATGAAAACACTGGTGATCTTGAATGTGCTTGTGTACTTTCTGTACAAAAGGAGGTGCCACTCTATTCTTCTTGAAAGTTCTTGTCTCTATCTGAGAGCTAGATGCTGGTTTATCACACTCCTGCAGCCTCAGCTCTTCTTTTCTCCTGCTCTGTCCCTCTCTACAGCCTCCCCTGGTAGTTGTACCCCTAGACCAAACAGTAGTGCCTGTTATCTGGGGCCCCTGTGTTGCTTGGTACTGCAGGACCTTGGAGGCCCATCCACCCTCTCTGAACAGAGCAGATCCCCTGTGTAGGCAGGCTTATCTCCTTGCCTTTTGGTCCCAAAAGGCCCTTACCCCATTCTTCTGTGTCTAATCTACAGCCACTAAACCTGCTGGTTCAGCAGCACTGGCACACTGGAAATGAAGCATGCAAAGAACATTCCCATAACTGATAGTTATAAACATTTCAGATACAGTCTCGGAGTCTGTTTATTCCTTAGTATATCATCTATAGTGTATAAAACCAATCACAAATCACTTGAATGAGATATAACTAATAGACATAACTAATATCAGCAGAATGTAGTGGCTTCTTATCACCGGATTTATGTTTGATATGAGAGAATGAGTGAGAGGTCTGAACATCCGTAGAGAGTAGATGAGGAAATGACCTCATGCAGTCTGTGCAGAGGCGCTCCCTAATCAGTGGCTCATTTCTGCTCTCTGCCCTCAGGCAGCTCCTCTTTAAAATGCACTTCAGTTCAGATACTGGATATCCAACGTATCTGTTCATGTTTTAAGGGACCAAGCACTGAAGGGTCACCAAAGGTCCGTAGCCCCTGTTGTTTTTGTAAGCGAAATTCTACCTTTGCTATGTGAGTCTATGGCAACCCATTTGGAGGAAAGTTGTGAAAATTGGTCTTTCCCAGTCAAACCCTCTAGCCATCATCTCAAAATAGGACTGATTTTTCTACTGATTAAAACCTTCAAGCTTTTTGGTTTAGGAGGCGTTTACGCAACACCATTTTTAATTAAATATGGAAAACGAAAATGTTTTTGAAAACAATAGCAGTATCGTCTCACTGTAAACTACAAAAACATGAATTTGTGAAAACTGTGCATGCGTATTACATGTTCAGTCTATAGGTGCTTAGTGTTTCTTTACAAAGTGAAGAAACACTAAGCCAACTACTAGCCTGCAATGCATAATACAGAGTTTTTAATCGTTTTCGCAGATCTGTGTGAACTTCACGTGTGAAAGTTTTGTAGGTGTGGTTGTCACAATGATTGCAATTACATGCAATGTAATCTGCAACATAATGGTCCGAAAATCTTAAAATCTTAATATGCTTGTAATTTGCTATAATTTGGTGTTTGACATTTGAAATTTAAGGAGATAGTTCACCCAAAAATGAAAATTACCCCATAATTTACTCACCCTCAAGCCATCTTAGGTGTATATGACTTTCTTCTTTCAGCCAAACACAATCAGAGTAATATTAAAAATATCCTGGCTTGTCCAAGCTTTATAATGGGAATGACTGGAGGATGAGATTTTGAATTCCAAAAAAAGTGCATCCATTGCTGAAAAAAGCTAAAAAGTGTGAACTTTCACGAAGTAGTACACAATATACGTACTACGCTATGGCCTACGTTAAAACACGTAGTATTTCAAGTCATTCTGTACAACGTCGTGGAAGTTAAGACTTTTTAGACATAAGTTGAATGCATATGGCTGTCACGCAGGAAGCTCGTTATTTTTATTATTTAGTTTTAAATAAGGATATTTGTCTTATACAAACGCATCGATTCGCTTCAGAAGGCCTTTATTAACCCAACCTTCCCCTCCCACCAGTTGTTTTTGGCTGAAAGAAGAAAGTCATATACACTTAAGATGGCTTGAGTGTGAGTTAATTATGGGGTATTTTTCCATTTTGGGTGAACTAATCTTTTAATGTAAATTGTCTTACCATCACTTTAATGTATCTCACTTACTGGGGTTAAAGAAAACTACTATTACATTTATCATTTTATATTTATCTAACCATTAAAAAGTAATTTGGAAACTGTCAGAGATCCTCCGAAATCTTTTCATCAGACTTTCCACAACAAATAATTAAAAGCGCAGTGCCCATGTCTTTGTAACAGGCACGACCTGTGCATCAGCATTACACAATTTCAAATTAGCGGTGTGTTAATGGTTTGGTCCCAGCTGCAGATGCCTGTAAAATGCACTTAGATAATGGATCTGGGTCTGTAACCAAGCTATCATTAGCGTGTCCAGCGCTCATTAAGACACATACATTAATGCAGATTGAATGAGACCAGGGGCCCTATGTGTTTCACAAATGACTAGACAGCTGTTCCGTAAGACTGAGACATAACCCTTTAACACACTATGCCACTGTGTAACCTGTGCAGTGATTAAGGGGACGCTGCCCGGGAGCTGGACTGAAAAATTCACCTAATGCAATTCCCCTTCAGGGGGCTTGGCCCCTTATTCCCAATGATTTCATGTGTCCAATCTGTGAATGCAAGGTCCACATTAACAGACATTGTCCTTTAGGTTTATGGGTTTTATAGGATTAATAAATAAGCTGCCTGTTCTGTCTTGACTCGGTGGTTTGACTGAATTTATGTGTGTGTGGTATTCCCTATGTTATGGGGACCAAATGTCCTCATGCACAAGAATACTAATACCAGTAAGTTTTGACTTTGGGGGGACATTTTTTTTTTTGGTCCCCATGTTATAAATCACAAAGAATGATCTAAAATAGCAGAAAGGTTTCTATGATGGGTAAGTTTAGGGGTAGGGTTAGTGTAGGCCAGGTTACAGTTTGTACAGTATAAAAACCATTACACCTATGGAATGTCCCCATAAAACATGAAAACTCAACGTGAGCATGTGTATGTGTGTGCTAAATTATCTCATGGAAGTTGTCATCCAAGTTCTCGGCTAGTTAGAGTTTATTTAATGAATGCAAGAGGCATGGGGAGAAAATCAGACTGGCTAAATATTTGGCTGTGTGCGAGGCCCTACTGTCGCCAGTGTGAAAATAGTCCCTCATGGTCTATCATCACTATGTAAGTCATGTTCATTATTCTGCTATAAAAGTTTATTGCATTATGAATCATAAAATAAATTGGGCAATAACAAAAACAGCTCCCATCACCATGTGGCTTAGGGTTATCTATCATCACCATGCTGGTATATGACTAATGCTCCGTGTGCCAGAATGTATACTTGTATGCAATAAATAAATAAATACATAAAAAATGAGTCTCTTTTTCTCATTGTAAATCCTATTTCTGTGTAACTCAAAAACATACTAGGCACTGAGTTAACAGCTGAACTTTTCCAGTTGCTCTGCTTTTGTTTATCTATGTAAACATTCTCTACCCAGCACTCAAGTTAAAATAATTAAAATTTATCTTAAAAAAAAAAAACCACATCTCAAGACCTTGCTTTTTTCATTCACAGAGGACCCAGTTTTGCATTCCAAAGTGCTGCTTTTGTATTGTTTTTATATCTAAACATGCTCCAGACGGATGTTTTTGACCGCTGCACTCACAATATTATGTGCTTTGCAGCTTCTTTGCATAATATGTTGTTAAAATAAATTGAAATTTTAAAATAAGTGTTTCTGAGTTGGGTGTTTTTGTTCATTTCATTGCCCTGCACACTGCATTTTTTAAAAACAGTGAGCGCCTGCTTCATGAAATATTCACATGCTTTTTACAGTCACAGAAATTTTCATGCATTGTATTTCGTTTCAGCAGGAGGATCAAAACTTCAAACAGTGACAGAAAACACGGAAAGTCAATTCAATTACACATGAGCCAAACTGAAGCGCGAGTGCAAGTCAAGCCATAATTTAAACAGATCACATACTGTGTTCATCCATTAAATTATATTGACATCGCAAAGATGCAAATAATGATTTACGAATGTGAAACCTTGAAAACCTTGAATGCTCAGGATTCATTTATGAGATTAAATGTGATTCGATGTGTTAACCTTTTGTTTTCTATTCAAATATATTTCAAAATGCAATTTATGTATATGTTGCCAAAGCTGAATTTCCAGCATCATTACTCCAGTCTTCAGTGTCACATGATCCTTCAGAAATCATTCTAATATGCTGATTTGCTGCTCAAGAAACATTTATTATTATTGTCAATGTTGAAAACACACATTTTGTGCATTTCTTTTTTTCAGGATTATTTGATTATTTGATGAATAGGAAGTTCAAATGTACAGCATTTATCTGAAATAGAAAGCTTTTGCAACATTATAAATGTCTATACTGTCAATTTTGATCAATTTAATGAATCCTTGCTGAATAAAAGTATTAATTTCTTTCCAAAAAAAGACACTTACTGACCCCAAACATTTGAACGATAGTGATAATGTTACAAAAGCTTTCTATTTCAGATAAAGGCTGTTATTTCGAACTTTCTATTCATCAACTAATCCTGAAAAATAAAATGTACGCAACTATTTTCAACAATGATAATAATGAATGATTTCTGAAGGTTCATGTGACACTGAAAATTCAGCTTTGCCAACACATAAATAAATTACTTTTTAAAATGTATTCAAATAGAAAACAGTTATTTTAAATTGTAAAAATATTTCAAAATATTTCTGTTTTTTACTGCATTTTGGATCAAATACATGAAGCCTTGGTGAGCGGAAGAGACTTCTATAAAAACATTAAATCTTACCGTTAAAAAACTTTTAACCTGTAGTGTGTGTGTATACTTGTGTGTGTGTGTGTATATATATATATATAATATATATATATACATGATATCCATTAAAATCATTAGTAGCACATCTCGGGGCTGCATGGAGGACATCTGCTAAACCAATTACTCGATATTTAATATTCCCAATCCAATGTATCACATATGTCAGCATGCTGGATGCCTTTTCCTCATTAACACAACTGTGGAGAAATAAGCAACATAAAGATGAATGCGACCACTCTCATTACTGCCTTTAAGCACATGGCTCCCTCCCCTTGCATAACTTACATCTCAGTGACAAATTGCTTCAAATTGTCTCTGCGCTGTATTAAATGAGTGGCTCAAAAAAAACACTCGGAGAGTCTGGCAGTGAGATGCGCATGAGCTCCAAGCCTCCCACAGCGAGATTATTAAAGTCAGTCTGTAGCTATTCATCACCCCCAATAGAGACCTGCAGGCATCAAATGAGTGTATCGTCGCCCAATGACTTATTGTAATATGCCAGCAGTCGGCAGGCCACACGTATTGCCCCTAATGACTTTGCACCGGGTCAGTCTTCAGTGGGATTATACAAAAAAAAAAACAATCCTGATATTTCTCATGAAGTAATTTATTGAATGTATGCGATGTGTTCATCTGTTTAAAATCATGCTGTCAGAGGTGGAGAAGGAGGAGGTAGAATGAGGTTTCTGCTCATGTGAATTCAAGTATTTTTTGTGATATCAGATGTGTTCATTATGGTGGTAGAGTATATGAGTTCCTCACAATGCATTATACAGTCATCACGTTGCACAGTCACTGTGATGCCTGTCCTATGAATCTCTAGAGCACATTAGTTAAAGAATCACTCAGAGAATAACAATGGCAATGTATTCAAAATTCAGTTTTGCACACTTGCTGTTTATTATAGAAAAGAGCACTGTACCGTTGTATCAACAGCCATGTATTAATGGCCTTTTGACATGCCTTTTAAGTTGTAACTGAGCTCAGACTGTGCTTCTTTAAAACCATGGCTGGTATTTCTGTCTGTGAAATTGTGGACTGTGTTCTCTGGTTTCCCTGATCAATAGATAAGCACACAATTCCCGAAACCAGGCCTCTACTTTCCTCTCGACATTCAAAATGACACAACAACAGCTTGATGATTTCGAGGGTGAGGGGAAGATTGTAGTTGTTTTAGTTTCTCAGTTACCCTGTACTTTTTTCATCATAGTTGCATTGTGAAAAATATTACAATTTAAAATTAATTTCTCCTCTGCTGTGTCACGTGATCCTTCAGAATATGCTGATTTGGTGCTGATACTTTTTTTCTGGATTCTTTGATGAATAGAAAGTCCAAAAGAACAGCATCTACAGTGGGTACGGAAAGTATTCAGACGCCCTTAAATTTTTCACTCTTTGTTATATTGCAGCCATTTGCTAAAGTCTAAGTTCAAAAAAATTAAGTTCATTTTTTTTTCCTCATTAATGTACACACAGCACAGAAATATCACATGGTCCTAAGTATTCAGACACATATATTTAACTCAGGTGCTGTCCATTTCTTCTGATCATCCTTAAGATGGTTCTACACCTTCATTTGAGCCCAGCTGTGTTTGATTATACTGATTGGACTTGATTAGGAAAGTCACACACCTGTCTATATAAGACCTTACAGCTCACAGTGCATGTCAGAGCAAATGAGAATCATGAGGTCAAAGGAACTGCCTGAAGAGCTCAGAGACAGAATTGTGGCAAGGCACAGATCTGGCCAAGGTTACAAAAAAATATTCTGCTGCACTTCCTAAGGTTCCTAAGAGCACTGTGGCCTCCATAATCCTTGAATGGAAAACGTTTGGGATGACCAGAACCCTTCCTAGAGCTGGCCGTCCGGCCAAACTGAGCTATCGGGGGAGAAGAGCCTTGGTGAGAGGTGTAAAGAAGAACCCAAAGATCACTGTGACTGAACTCCAGAGATGCACTCGGGAGATGGGAGAAAGTTGTAGAAAGTCAACCATCACTACAGCCCTCCACCAGTCGGGGCTTTATGGCAGAGTGGCCCAACGGAAGCCTCTCCTCAGTGCAAGATACATGAAAGCCCGCATGGAGATTGCTAAAAAAAAACACCTGAAGGACTCCAAGATGGTGAGAAATAAGATTCTCTGGTCTGATGAGACCAAGATAGAACTTTTTGGCCTTAATTCTAAGCGGTATGTGTGAAGAAAACCAGGCAATGCTCATCACCTGTCCAATACAGTCCCAATAGTGAAGCATGGTGGTGGCAGCATCATGCTGTGGGGGTGTTTTTCAGCAGCAGGGACAGGACGACTTTTTGCAATCGAGGGAAAGATGAATGCGGCCAAGTACAGAGATATCCTGGACGAAAACCTTCTCCAGAGTGCTCAGGACCTCAGACTGGGCCGAAGGTTTATCTTCCAACAAGACAATGACCCTAAGAACACAGCTAAAATAACAAAGGACTGGCTTCATAACAACTTCGTGACTGTTCTTGAATGGCCCAGCCAGAGCCCTGACTTAAACCCAATTGAGCATCTCTGAAGAGACCTAAAAATGGCTGTCCACCAACGTTTACCATCCAACCTGACAGAACTGGAGAGGATCTGCAAGAAGGAATGGCAGAGGATCCCCAAATCCAGGTGTGAAAAACTTGTTGCATCTTTCCCAAAAAGACTCATGACTGTATTAGATCAAAAGGGTGCTTCTACTAAATACTGAGCAAAGGGTCTGAATACTGAGGACCATGTGATATTTCGGTTTTTCTTTTTTAATAAATCTGCAAAAATCTCAACAATTCTGTGTTTTTCTGCCAATATGGGGTGCTTTGTGTACATTAATGTGGAAAAAAATGAACTTAAATGATTTTAGAAAATGGCTGCAATATAACAAAGGGTGAAAATTTAAGGGGGTCTGAATACTTTCCATGAAAATACTTTCCTGAATGTTTTCCGTGCTTTCCTGAATGCATCCTTGCTAAATAAATACATTTCTTCAAAAAAATCTTGACCACAAATATATATATATATATATATATATATATTTGTTTAGAATAAAAAGGCTTGAAAATGTGATTTTTGAAGCTCCATATGGTGTTGCGTGTGCCATCTGCGAACATGAGACATTGAGGCAGGAATGTCGAAAAACATTTTAAACGTATTGTAATGTATTCTCAGGTCCATAGTCATGTTCCCAGAAATCCATCTTACCTTATCTGATCTGTACTGTGTGCTGTTGTTTATAACCCCGTTGTTTACATCATTTCCTAAAGTGCATCCAGAGCAGAAGCATGTAAAGTGTATCTTGGTGAAGTCAAATGTAGAACATGAACATGTTTAATCATGAAATGTGTCTAATGACATGGGAATATAACTTTGTATTACTGTACACTGTTTTTACAACAGATCATTAATGATTCCGCACTGATGCAAACTCCAAAGAGCCTCTTTCATGAGCCATAGGGCTCATTTTTTTTACTGAACTCTGAAGTGGCACAACATCTGAGGAGCCACGTGGGGTAACGGGGAGCACAGCTCCTCTTCAGGCACGCAGCGTCTGTCTCGCTTGCTGTAGTAATCTTGTGCGACGTCGTGAAACCACTGGCCTGAATGACTGTTGTCATGAAGCGAGAGAGTATGGATGGTTCCCGTGTGTGTGTGCACTAGCTTACCCGAGGGCATACTGGAGGATTGTGTGGTTCAGTGCTTAATGGCGCTTACCTCCACCATGGGCATGGACACGGGGAACCACACTGACAGGGTCACGCAACGACCGTGCCCCAGGTCACATCTCTTACACGCAAGCCTCCAGTGGATAATGTAAGGTAACTGTCACATGTCGTAACTAAAAACTTGATTCTCTCCTTTCTGACATTATAGGTGCAGGGATTTGTATGAGTGTATGTCTGCGAGGTCAGTTGCGGTTAATGTTAGAATGGGCTCGTTTTGGGGCTAAATCATTTTGAAACATTCCAATCAGTGGAAGAAGTCTTGCTGAAGAACCTGCGGCCTCCTTTTGTGTTCCCTGGCCAACACATCAAAACAGTACTCTTGTACTGTATTTAACTGTTTGAATTATATTACTTTTCCAAAGGCTAAACTTTAAAGTGTTAAAAATGATTGAAGATGTTGTCATCATAGGAAGCCCATTCATGTCACATAAGGGGGAAAGAAATGGTTTGGAAAAGCATAATCACGAAAAGGCCTAATTTATGAGATACCTAGGCAAAATATGATATAAAAGCTCATAACAATGACAATATTTGAAATTACGAGATAATTCTGAAATAAAATGTTACAATTATGACATACTAGGTTAAAATTATATGACATAAAAAGTCAGAATTATGGCACAAGGTAATAATTTTCACTTTTCATAATTTCAACATTTTAATGTCAAAATTATGAATTATGTTTGTTGTTCTTTTTACTTTTTATCTCATAAGTATGACCTTTTTTCATAAATATATATGGGGCAAAATTGCATTATTTATAAATCGAGGAAACAAAATCGTAAATCATGAGCACAATTAACTTTTTTTTCATGGATATCATGGATGTGCGGGACTCTGTATAAATATGAAATTTTATAACATTACAGTGTTGTTTGATAAATTTATTGTGAAAAAAGGCTCTTCTAAAAGATGTACTATAATGCAAATAGAATTAACAAGATATATATATATATATATATATATATATGTATGTATATATATATAACAAATGTAATTTAACTCTGTTTATTAGTGTTTTTATTCCACATTTATGCAGTTTTTGGAGAGTATATCATATCTTTTATATATATTTTTAAATAGGTTTTTACAAAATAGTTTTTTTTTTTTACAAATTTTTTATTGAAAATTCACTTTATGAAAGACTCACATTTCTAACTTACATTCATGAGAATAACATGGATAATTTGACATGGTTTAGTGTAAGATTTTTGGAAAATGCAGTTTTAAAAGTAAAAAATTATCATTTTAACTAAATCTTTTCACAAGTTTTTTTTCAGTTGGATTCATATCTACATATTATTATAACAATAAAAATGACTTTTTGTCAAAGTTTAGCATTTTTTTGTACTGGAAAAAAAAACAGGACATTATGATTAGAGTCAAACCTGAAGAAAATGTTACAAAGAGAAGGATGCGTTTTGTCCATTTTCTAAGAAGGTCACGAGTGTGACTTTTTTCCCCCCACACTAACATAAAAACATCATCAGAGCAGTGTTTTGGTGGTGCAAGAAGTTCCTGTAATGTTATGAAACATATAACTGCTCTGTTTTGGCTATATAAGGTCAGGTGATGACACAATGTGGATGGTGCTGACCTTCAGCATATCTGTTGAAGAGCAGGAGGTCTGCTTGATTCAGTTCAGTTTCTTGAGTGAGTGAGCTATTGGAATATTACAAATTGTCTATTATATTTCATGTACATTACTATTTAGCATTTACAGTCAGAAATATTTTTTGTTTTGTTTTTTTGTTTTTGTTTGTTTTGCTTTGGGGTTTTTTTTTTTAAGTGCAAGTGCTTGTAACACAAAGGTCACAGGTCTTTCTGCCACTCTCATTGCCCACAACTGAGGTGCCCATGAGAAAGGAACCTTACCCCCAATCATTCTCAGGGCGGCATAGCAAAAATGGCTTCCTACTGCTGTGTGTGTGTGTGTGTGTGTGTGTGTGTGTGTGTTCAATACTCACTGCTGTGTGTGTGCACTTGGATGAGTGAAATACAGAGAACAAATTCCATGTATGGGCTACCATACTTGGCTACACATCACGTTACTTTCACACATTTTTTTTTTTTTAAAGAAATTAATACTTTTATTTAGCATTAAACTGATCACAAATGACAAATGATTTTTACATTATTACAAAAAAGTCCTATTTCAAATAAATGCTGTTAGTATTAACTTTCTATTCATCAAAGAATGCTGAAATAATCCACAATTTACACAAAAATATTAAGCAGCACAACCTTTTTCAACATTTATATAATAAAAAATGTTCCTTGGGCACCAAATCAGCAACTATGAATGATTTCTGGAGACTGAAGACAAGACTGGAGTAAAGACTGCTGAAATTTCAGCTTTGAAATCACAGGAATAAATTACATTAGGAAACATCTTCAAAGAAAAAAGTCGTTTTAAATCATTTTTACTGTATTTCGATTTAATAAATGCAGTCTTGGTAGACGTCTTTCAAAACCATTAAAAATTGTATAGACCCCAAACTTATGAACGGTAGTGAACAAAATTTTTTGATGTGACTTTTTGCTTTTCAAATTGTCTTGTAGCCCCAACCAAATCAGATATCAGCAGTCAGTTTAACCTTGCACTTAATTTATGATTCATACCCAAGGCCCTTTAAACTGACACAAACGCTGTTGACAAAGTACAGTATGCCATTTCTTTTTCACTCCTTTTTGTCTGTTCCACATTTGTATCATGTTGCTGAGTTGAATGGGCCAAGCCCTGGAGTGACTACTTTGTATAGAGAGAGATAGAGCAAGACAGAGGAGGGAGTTGAAGGTGAGCTCCACTCCCTTCACACACTCCTCAATCTCAGAAACAGGATCTCACCCAGCCCCATCATGGCTTTGAAGAGATGACTGCTGCTGTAAATGGCAGCAGTGGCCAGAGGCTGTGCGTGAATAATTGAATAGAAGAAACTCCACAATGCCACATTTCCGTTTCTTAAGAGCTCAGTGGGGCTGTCTCAGTTACCGGTTATGTGCCGAGAAAATGGAGCTCCTTTGAGTCGATGCCTTGGTTTTTTTGCAGCGCTGAGGGCTACGGCCGAGGTGACAAAGACAGGGAGGCAGCCCCGAGATAAAGTTTGGCCAGCCATTATATGTGATTTTTTCTAGGCTTTTAGCCTGAGCCCGGGGCTAGACTGTGCACAAGCCTTTGTGTGAGACTGATGACATCGATCTCAGAGAGGTGTTTCAGCATTCCTCACTCTCCTTCTCATTACCTGACTCATCCGCTTCCTGATGCCTCTGACCATGAGCCAGACCGCAGAGCGCAAACACACACACACATACACATACACACATACACATAACCTGTCGCTAGCCTTGATGACCTTCAAGATTTGTGACACTAGTAGGCATAAGGAGCAAATATATTATGACCTGTAGGAAGGGTTTGCAATATGCCGTTCCTTTCATTATCGTTATAGGACCTCCTGAGAACTCAATAAAAATCTGGGGTTGGAAATCTTATTTATACCTTGAAATGAACATGAAGCCATTTTCCCCCTCAAAGTATATAAAATGAAAAAGTAATTGTAAAATTATTTCTCGTAATCATGACTCTTATATCACCAATTTAGTTCTCACAATGGTGACTTTATAACCTATATGATTTCTTTGTTATTTTTTTAACACGCAACCATATCGTGGATCATCAGATTTTGTACAAACTTGTGGGATCGTGTCAGCTCGAATGCTCCTGTCATTGTGTAATATTTAGGAGGATTCAGGCCCAGCGCCAGACATGGACATGGACCATGGACATCCCTGTTCCCCCCTCCGGAACGAGGAAGACAGCCTTGATATTACCGTGTAATTTTCTAACTCAAACGAACCACTGCCTGCTGCTGCTTCTGATTGCTTTTAGAGGGAAAAGCTACCCATAACTGCTGATCTATGATCTGTTTTCTTGGTTATAATATCATATTATTAGAGAAAAAGAATTGGCAAACAATCCAGAGCGTATCTGTGTTTGCGCTCTGAAGAGCACCAAATTATTTAATTTCCAACGTGTTTTCGCTTCGGTGAGCAATGTACCCTATCACAGGCATGTTTGCTGATTTCTTGAACGCAATGGCCAATCACAGGTGTTTAAGTTCGAATCCACTCACCGCTTGCTTCTGCATGCTTGAAAATCCTCTCTAACAAAGTGTAGACATTATGTAAATGTAATAATCGGAAGCTTCACTGATTAATATAACGGACCTTTGTGAGGTCGTGTTCATTGAATGAGTGAAAGGTTTGTGAACGTAGACACTTAATTACAGATCATTTATCTGGAATGTTAATGCTGGAACTTGAAACACCATCCGACTGTTATGAACTGTTACGCTGTTATTCCCGTAGAATTAACCATTTCTATCTACATACACCGCAGGTCTCCTTAAAAGGAAGTCGCCATTTTGCGCCACCATGTTTCTACAGTAGCCCTAAACGGACAAACTGCTCATTGCTTGCTGGCTACTCTCTGCCGTCTCAGACGACGACATCTTTGTCCTGTCTCGGCCACCATAGCTTCTCTATGTGCTTCTTAAAGGAGGGGTAAGCGGAGGACTGAGCCGTTGATTGCAATTCACAACCTCACTGCTAGATGGCGCTAAAATTTACATACTGAATCTCTAAAGCAAAAGGGGGACAAACCAAATACTAAAATATCTTTTGTTAATTATGCTGCTTATTATAACGTAAATTATTTTAACATTTAAATGTACACTATAGTTCAAAAAGTTGGAGCCATATATAAATATATATATATATATATATATATATATATATATATATATAGTATATACTATACAAATATTAATAGTGTATATGCTATATATATATATATATATATATATATATATATACACTACCAGTCAAAAGTTTTAGAACAGTTTTGCCAATTTTTCCAGTTTTTATTTAAATTTAAGCAGTTCAAGTCCAGTGAATAACCTGAAATGGTACAAAGGTAAGCGGTAAACTGCCAGAGGTTTAAAAAAAAACGATTAGATTACCAAAAACTGAAAGATAATGTACATTTCAGAGTTATACAAAAAGGTCTTTTTCAGGGAACAAGTAATGGGTTAACAACTTACAGCTGTTCTGCAGCAATGGAAGTAAATTAAGCCTTGAAAGTTGATGCTAACAATTCCTACAGGTGTCCCAACTTTTGTTGATTACTTACAAACCCTCTGACTGTATAAAAGCAGTGTTGGAACAGACTGTGTTACTACACCCTCTTAAGCATTATTTGGACAGTATTGTACCGCAGGAAGTAGTATATTGCTCTCATAATGGCGAGAAAAAGGCAATTAACAAAGGAAGACAGACAGACCATTATAACCCTTAAAAGTGTAGGTCTTTCCTTTAGAGAAATTGTAAAGAAAGCCAAGGTGTCAGTGAATACAGTTTGCTATATACCATCAAAAGGCATTTGGAAACTGGAGGAAACTCTGACAGGAAGAGGTCTGGCAGACCCAAAGCCACAACAGAATCAGAAGACAAGTTTCTGAGAGTCAACAGCTTGTGTGATAGGCGGCTCATAGAACAACAGCTTCAAGCACAGCTTAACACTGGTCGAAGTAAGCAAGTCTCAGTTTCAACTGTGAAGAGAAGACTTAGAGCTGCAGGTTTGACAGGTCGAGTGGCAGTAAGAAAGCCATTGCTAAGATGGCAAAATAAGAAAAAGAGGCTTGCCTGGACTACTGAAGACTAGAAGAAGGTGTTATGGACTGATGAATCGAAATTTGAAATCTTCGGTTCATCACGCAGGGTTTTTGTACACCGTCGAGTAGGCGAAAGGATGGTTCCTCGGTGTGTGACACCAACTATCAAACATGGAGGAGGAAGCGTGATGGTCTGGGGCTATTTTGCTGGATCCAGAGTCGGCGACTTGCACAGAGTGAGTGGCACCCTGAACCAAAACTGCTACCACAGCATTTTGCAGCGCCATGCAATACCCTCTGGTATACGCCTAGTTGGTCAGGGGTTCATCCTAGAGCTAGACAATGACCCAAAACATACCTCCAGGTTATGTCAGAACTACCTTAGAAGAAAAGAACAAGACAGTAGGCTTCAAATCATGGAATGGCCAGCACAGTCTCCAGACTTAAACCCCATCGAGCTGGTTTGGGATGAACTAGACAGAAGGGTGAAAGCAAAGCAACCTACATATTTGATTTCCATTGTAGAAAGAATGCCACAAGTGTGTTCGGCTGTTATATCTGCAAAAGGTGGCTATTTAGATTAAATTTTGTTAAACAAAACGATTCCATGATTTCTTTTTTATCTCCAATTGTTTATTTGTTCTATGCTTTAATTTCAGAGTACATTGAGAAATTAAACTGCGTAAATTTCAATAAAAACCGGAAAAATGGAGGCATTCTAAAACTTTTGACTGGTAGTGCATATATATATATATATATATATATATATATATATATATATATATATATATATATAAATTATTTTTTAATTATTTTTTAAGAGAATCATTTTATTCAACAAGGATGCAGTGATCAAAAGGGACAGTAAAGATATTTATAATGTTACAGAAGATAAATAAATGAAATGTTCAAATAAAGGCTGTTCATGTGAACTTTCTGTTCATCAAAGAATCCTAAAAAATGTGTCACGTTTTACAAAAATAATCAGCACCACAGCTGTTTTAAAGTATATTAAAATAGAATTCTATTACAAATTTTAAATAATTTAATAATATTTCACAATATTATAGTGTTTTAATGTAGTGTAGTTTTTATTAAACAAATGCAGCTTTGGTGAGCAAACAAGAAATTGTATGTAATGTATTAGTTTCATGTAGCATGGTCTTTACTAGCTGTATAGGTTTGTCAGAAATATCCATGAAAGTGACGGATGCGTGCAATGAACTTGTCATATGCTGGAAGCTTATAACATTTTGACTGGCAGATCTTTCAAAGTCCCTGTAACAGAGAAACAGTTCAGTGGTCCTGTGGTGTTTCTGTAATGTGGGAGAACAGAGACAAAAGCTCAGTTGTATCAACTCAGACACTAGAGAAGGATTAAGATCTATATGCAGAGAGTTAATGCTGCAAGACGATAGCAAAAATCCTGAATCAGACTGTCAAACAAGTCTGTCTAAAACAGACAGCAATATAAAGTTGCAAATTATCCTAATAATAATCACCTTGCCATTCAAGGTTTCATAATTTAAAACTTATTTTGAACACCGATAAAACTACATATTTTTGTTATTTCGAGTTACAAGAAAACATTGAGTATACTTACTTCTCTTGTGAAGGAAATTCAATTGCTTTAAATTTGCATGTAGCAGGTACTCATTCAAGGTATGCTTTGCAATTGCATACCCTGGGAGTCAAACAGATTCTAGCACTGTGCTCTACTGGTTAAGCTACAAGAATGTAGTTAATGTCACAGTACAAATACCATCAAGTTGAAGAAAAAATTAAAGACAATGTTAGGGTTTTATTTTAGAAACAAGCCATGTTTCTCATTTAACGTAAGAAAGATACTTGTGTCCGGCTACTTTTTTTGTCTGGTTCTTTATTATGGTGATGTTGTGTACCCATTTTGCTCCTTCCCGTCTTCTTTCTTCCTCGGATGTTGTGTATCATGGTGCTTTAAGATTTATACCAAACTAAATCCTCAGCACATCATTGTGTCTTGTATAATGGAGTTGCCATGGCCTTGGAAATGTTTTTAATGTTGTATATTCTGTTTGTCTTATTTTGTCTATTATTTTTGGCTCCAGATGTAAATGATAAAAATTAAAAAGCCAAAAAAAAAAATGATTAACTGTCTTTGGACTACAGGCAGTTACAGGCAGGTAACCTCTAGTTGTGGGGAGGAGGAGTTGCAGTCCCAGATATTAGTAATCAGCAATTACATAAGTTCAAGAAAAGCGCTTTAAGAGACAAATATATTTTCCTAAACTGATTAGTAATGTTTTGATATCTTTCATAAAGTATTAAAGGCATTCATGTTCCTCCTACATATTCAATTAATCTGTCTATCCATTCTCCCACTCACAGCATACAGATAGGAGAGAGAGAGGCCTAACATGACCTGTTAGCATCCACATCCCCAGCTATTCACAAAGTGGTCCGAGAGTCTGCGATGCGAGGCAAAGCGACAATGGGATCAGTCTGCATTTGCATTATGAGCACACAATGCATGACACAAGCTTGCCCAGAGAGATATTTCTGCTCAGAAAGTATCTGGCTTCAGAAGGATCTGTCTGCAGTGCTCAGCGTCACTCCACTGACTCTGTCTCTTGCTTATTAACAAACCAGCCTGTCACTTTATAAACCCTGTTTCAGCTTTCCCTCAATTGTACACACATACACTGAAATACATTCAATGACAACATTACAGACGATGACAGATTGTCCATTCAGTTTAAGTTAAATTGTCACCATGCAAATCATGTCAGTCACTTCTAGACACCAAACAAGATAAAAACAAAAAACAAATTATAAATATGCCATGAAGAATTTAGGGCATTTAATCAACATATTGTGCTTCAGTTCACTTCAAGTCCTTCAAAATAATACAGTAAAACTGGATTAGATATCATTTTAATCATCCTTTAATATCATAATCACAACGATTTTAATTATTAGTAGACACATTACATATTTGTTGTGGTTTGATTAATTTCCCTAGATGAGCTACAAAGTAGATGAGCATTCATTTTTATTCTGCCAGACGTACTTCTGAGTAGATGGGAACGATGAAAACAAATATTCCTGGAAGTTTCTTAATTCGTATACGCCTATAATTACCCATGATACATCTCTACTGCTGACAAACGTGTCCTCCATCTAGCTTTGCTTACATAATACTGAATGCACATCTTGACCCTTTTCACTTCATCCTCGATGTCAAAGACTGCAATGCTTCTCACAGAAGGAGCAGAGAGAGAAGGAAACTATTTTTGAACATTTTAATATGCCTATCAGGATATCTGGAAATGTGAATGTAAAAAGAAATATCCAAAGTAATGACAAAACAAGAGAATGACACCTACTCTGAAAATCACACATGGTAAAAAAGATGTGGAAATGATCTATGCAGGGATTTGGCGAGGTTCTGTATTTGGATTCAGCATCACCATTGATGGCGAGCCGCCTAAACCGAAACCAAGTGTAATTTATTTATTTAACATAGGCAATATTTCTTCTTCCTCTGTGGACAATAAATTCCCATTCCCAGTCTGATAGGATTGAAGACCAGTGGTGTAAAGAGTACCTGAAACCACACTTAAGTATAAGTACAGATGCCTAACAGCGAAAATGACTGCATTACAATTTGCAAGTCACCAATTCCTGTATGACTAGAGTATCTTATGTTCTTATGTTATATGAAACACCAGCTATTCACAACTACCTGCTTATGCTCTCATATTTGTGTAACTAGCCTTGTTGACAAGTTTAGGTAAGGGCAAAACGCACAAGATATGGTACCTTCAATGCTATGTAGATGGCGATATCACTTCTTTTGTAAAAGAAATAAACTGCTGCAGAAAAAGTTGGTGCCATGCAAAATGTAATGAATAATGGCATTACAAATGTACTGGAGTAAAGAATACATATACTTATTCAAAAATGTTGTCAAGAAGAGAGTAAAAGTTGGTTATTTCGTTGAAACTCAGACAAACTTCTAATTAACCAAAAAGATACTTCAGTTCCTGATGAGCTACAAAGTAGATGAGTTGTTTCAGTTGTATCTTTTCAGGTACTTCAGTCAAATCCAGTGTCTAATTACATTCAGTCAAATACTTTGTTAAATACCTGGAACGAACCTGATGAATTGAGCCTGTATACTTATAAGCAAATAAATAAACTTAAATATTTAAATACTCTAACACTTTACAATAAGGTCTAATATATTAACATTGGTTACTGCTTTAACTAACATTATCTAACATGAGCAATGCATTTTTATAGCATTTGTTAACCTTTGTTAAGGTTAAAAATGTTCATGCTAGTTCACATTGCATTAACTACAGAGACAACGTTTGATCTTTAAAATGTATTAGTAAATGTTGAGATGAACATTAAGATTGAGAAATGCTGTAGAAATTGTTCATTTCTAGTTAATGTTAACTAATGTAGTTCACTAAAATAAACAAATAAAACCTAACTGTAAAGTGTTACCAAATTCTAATTAGTTTTGAATTAAAATACATTTGCCCTTTATTTCTTCAATTCATTCACTATTCTTTGTGTGTATTGTGTAAACCACTCCCCTTTGCGTCCTGGACGTTTTCTGTTCGGGTCCAGATTCTGATGTTTAAAAGGACCTCTGGGGCCCTCGGGAGCTAATGTAGGCCTCTTATACAACCCCTCCAGTCTGCAGGGAGAACAAGGCATTAGCTTTACAGCTGCTAACAGAATCACTTCCACCTGAAGTGATGGACAGTTGGTTTCCGTTGGGAGAAGAACTGCAGCTGGGCCGAGGAAAGAAGCGTTACGGCTTGTAACATATCTACACACACGGGTCTTCTAATTCCCTCCCCTGGAGTCTGTCACCGGCCCTGTTCATCTAGTAAATAACAAGGTTGCTCCTGGTTATGTCATTAATTATTCCAGGAAATAAAGGTCTGGGGCTCTGGGTATAAATGCCGATGAAAACCACAGCCAGCTGAGTGAAGTCATACAACTGCCTGAATTTGAGTGAAACTCGTATTATAATAACAATGATGAGGTAATGCCTACTAGTTTAATCAAGGAGCACTATAGGACAGGAATAAAAGGGATGATGGGAGGAGAAATGATAGAGGAATCCTCTGGACATTGTCTAACTGACAACAGTGCCCCTACTGTCACCCTTGACCTCAGGGGTTCATTAGTTTGTTCCAGGTGGAGAAAGAAGGAAGGGGGAGATGTATGGTTATGGTGCAGGAAAGAGGAGAGGGACGCTGGGATTGAATGGCCTGCAGTGCTGCGATGTCAGGCTGGGTGATGGATAACATATCCAAGCTGCTGGTCTCTGCCCTACTGCAGAACTATAATCAGGACTTTTCAGATGAAAAGAGACTCCTCGTGTTGAATTTGGCAGAATTGTTCACCCTCAGATCCTCTGCCTCTTTGCATCAGTTGAAAAATTTCAAAAATACTGTATGTGTGATCAAAAATCAGTTCCTATCTTCTCTAATGACCATAACATAAAGAGGTCACATGGCTTTGCGCTCTTTCCAGTAATTGAATTAGTGTCAAAGGGGTTCATTGGACTGTGCCGAGAATGGCCCTGCACACACAACCCCAGAGGTTAAAGTAGGAGCAGAGAAGACAGCTAGATGGATCAGTGCCTCGGGTTAGCTCAAGCATGAAGATTTAATCAAGATTTTAAAAAAGATGTATTGGTTGCATGTAATGAAATTGTAATGGGCATGGTGGGCCTAACAAAACAAACGGGTCAGCAGGTATATGACATGGATGTTCTGCATCTCTAGCCCTTATCTAACCCTCTTCCATCTTCTTTGAGAGAATGATCAGGAGGACTGAGGAATCCAGCCAGTGATGAATAGAGGTATGATTTTGTGAGATGTCTGAAATCACTTTTAGAAAGGCTGATATATAAGAGGGGTATGTTTAGTCCGACAGCCCTTATTGCAAAATAAACCTAGACACGGTGATCAGGACCCACCTTAATACATTGCTACTGCATGAAATACAAAGCTCTGTCATGAAACTCTAGATGGCACAGCTGATTGGTTCCTGTTGTATCATTAGCCAATGAATTCGCCGCTCAAACTTCAAATACTTGGGTCAGAATTTGCTGTTGCAGTTGCAGTGCACTTTTAGAAACCCTCCACCCTCCCCAGCTCCACCTGTATAGATCTGCTATGGGTAATTCATATATGTTATTTTGTGCAGCAGCAGCATGCCTTACTTTCTCACAGTAGTGTCTCGTGTATGTATTGGCAGTAGCAAATTTGTTCTTGCTCTGCAGTGTAGCAGATCTATTCCGCCAAGACCGAACATATCAACATTGTCATATCTATTACCTTGCCAAACACGCAGAGTGTTGTCATGACAGAAGTGATGATTTGGGTTGTAAACACTGATTGAATTGGACTTGTAGGCCTATTATTGCAATGTTCGTCTTGTTGCTAGAACGATTGTTTCGTACATTGTAATTGTCTACTTTTTCTTAGCGGAAACTTTAACTTTGACCATCGCAACAATGTTACAGCAATAAGTACTCTGAGGTTTTCACCACAATTGATAACAAAGACACAAGATGGTGCCAGTGGGTTTGGAGAGGCACAAAATCACTCTCCAGAACATTCTCGTTCACTGCTCCCTGCTGGTGGAACGATCTCCCTACTTTTATCAGGAACGCAGAATCCCTGGCAATATTCAAGAGACAGCTGAAAACTATCTCTTCCGTGAACACTTAATCCCCTCATAAAAAAAAAAAAACCTATCCTTCCCTTTTCCCTTCCTACTTTAACTTTTGGTACTGAGCAATGTATGAAACTTGTATTGTGAGCACTTCCTGTGTTATTTGCCAATTCATGAAGAATCGCTTGTTTGTTTTCCTCACTTGTAAGTCGCTTTGGATAAAAGCGTCTGCTAAATCACTAAATGTAAATGTAAATGTTGTCTTAAATAAAAGAGGGCGAGTCCATGATGTGATACAAGTAGCACCAGTTTCAGTCCATGCTGTGTTTATGGACGGCTGTAATGATTCACTAATCAAAATCGAATAATAATAATTGGACTGTGTACTTGATCGCTCTCTCGTTTCATACAAACACAATAGTTTCATAAAACACTAGCACCACCATTGATTGTTGTGAAAATGTATTATTAATAATAATAATAATAATAATAAAATAATAAAAGAGTGTAGTGAAAATGAGGAGAGCAAGGGGGTTGAGGAAGTATGGAACGTTTTGGCCAGGTTCTATGTTCAAATTCCCATAAATTATTATTTATTAGAAACCTGCATGGCTAGAAAGTGGCTTCTTTGTGATCTGTGCTCTGTACATTGCTACACTATTGACAACAGACAATGGACCTTTCTTCCTTGTGGAATTTCTCTAATGTGACTACATTTACTCAGAATTCCTGATCACGTGTATTCCTACAGAATACACTCAAGTTCAGAAATGACTGAATTTCTAGAACCACTATTTCTCACTTGAAGTTTTTGGAAGGGGATTTCTGTAGTATAGACTATAAAGCCTGTGCCTTTCATAGTTTTATCGCACACAATATAACATTTCTTTCCAAAGATACCACCCAAATGCAGGCAGGAGAAAAGCTGACAGATCAAGTGACCCTTGGTAGCAGAAACATTAAAATAAGAAGAGAATTTATCTCCAAGCCATACTGGAGCCAAAGAGGAAAAACGCAACTACTTCTAAATGAGCTATGACTTGAACTAAAGAACAAGATCCCATACATGTCTTCTCATGACATAAAACACGGCAGCTTTCGTTGTATCCCTTTATGCTGAAGTAAATCCACTGATTTGCAACATATGAACACAGAAACCCACCACAGGAACAAGGTCGATATGTGACTGTTTTCTTTAGTCAGAGAGATTGCGGCTCAAAACTATCAACTTCAACAAGGCACACTATCCATTTGGAATTCCGAACTGCAATTATTCCCTTCCTGGTACAAGGAAGTTGCCATAGAGACTTGCCCTGGGCTACATGGAGTGCAAAAGTAAACACCAAACCACAAGGCAATATCTGACCTGCTGGGCTCCTCAACAATTTTCACCAAGAAAGCTGCACGCTTGATATTTTCATTTCTTCCACTGCTGTCTGGTCAATAAATAATCATATACTGTACCTAGTAAAGATCGTATTATCTTAGATATGGTAACCGTTTTACTACGGAACACTATGGCAAGCCGTTTTGACTTTTATTCATTTTCAGGATATGAACTTTTATGAAAATTTTCACTAGTTAAAATGTTAATTCTTGATATCAGGAATTAGATTTCAACTAGTAACAATGGCAATTTATGATATCAAGAATTACATTTCCACTAGTAAAAACGTTAATTTATGATATCAAGAATTATATCTCCACTAGTATAAACTATAATTCTTGATATCAAGAATTGTATTTTTTACTAGTGAAATCTCACCATAGGCTGCCATTCAAATTCAATTGTTGATATCAAGAATTCATTTCTTACTAGTTACCAGTTTCACAAATCAGGAATCCAATTCTTACTAGTAAAAATGCTCATTTCTGATATCAACAATTACATTGTTACTAGTGCAAATGTCTATTCTTGATATCAACAATTAAATTGCTACTAGTAAAAATGTTCATTCCTGATGTCAATATAATTTCTGATATCTTTATTACGGCTTTCTTACTAGTAACAATCACATTCATGATATCAGAAATGAACATTTTTACTAGTAGCAATTCTTGATATCAACAATTGAATTTGAATGGCAGCTTATGGTGAGATTGCGCAAGTAAAAATACAATTCTTGATATCAAAAAAATGCCATTGTTACTAGTGGAAATCTAATTCCTGATATCAAGAATTAATATTTTTAATAGTGAAAATAGTGATAATTGTTGATATCACAAGTCCTGAAAATGAATAAAGGTCAAAACGGCTTGCCATAGAACACTGTAGTGATGTACGTTCACAAAATGCTTTCTATAGCTTTACAATGTTTTACATTATTAATTTAGTTTGCATGAAAATGTAAGGAATTTATCATTACAGTGTTCAGCCTTCAGCACTATGCTGCAAGTTATGCATGCTTTGCAGGACATCATTTCCGAACTTCAGATTATTATGCAGACTTCCAAAACAACTAACACGCTGAGAATAAAATGTTGCAACATGTCCTGGCATTGCACTTTCTTCATGGCAGAATGAATTCAATATTTTGTGACGTTGCCCCTGTGGAATTGTAAACTTGTAAGTCTCACACTGACACCTAGTGGGGATCAGTGGTAACGACACTACAAAATATGCCAATCTCACAAATTACATAGTAGCGTTACTTACATATTCATACAGTAAATATTGAAATAGTTTGTTTTGCTTCGATCCTTATAGCTTTAAACATGTCTGAATTAAATGATAAAGACATTTCTTAAATGCAGGTTTATTTTTTACCCTCATGTAGTTGAAGAAAAAAATATACAGATAAAACTATATGCTGCACTGCTGTATTTACATATACAATTATTTACATATGCCTATGAAGTTTACATTAAGTTTCTTTCAGTTCACACAGCAAAACTATTTATTTATTTATTTATTTATTTTAAATTGCATTTTTTCTAACACAAAACGATTTTGTACCATACTTTTGATATGTTTGATACAAACTCCAATCAAAGTCTTTTACAAAAGAAAATTCGTTTTAAAATTGTTGTTTGAACTATAACTTTGATTTACATTTACTGCCTGAATTTTGAATGTCGGTGCTGGTTATAATGTGTCATGCAGCACACGGTGATGCTCTTTATAACCAGCAGATGGCAGAACAGCAGAACATCACTGTGAGCGTCGCGTCAGCAGAGGGCGCTCGTGGGCGCTGGTCTTACAATAACTCATCGGTCGCGTCTCAGCAGCCGCGCGCCTCCAAGCGCAGTCAAATGGCGCCTCTCCAGAGAGCCACGGCGACCAGTTCGACCAGCTGATGTTAATTAGGACATAAACCGCTTGTCTGACATATTAGACTTTTTCTATGTTATGATCCTGTAAAGTATGATTCCTTAATTTATCTGCGACAAATGCGGACGTATAGGAAGACATTGCGCTTAGATGTGCATGGAGCTGATGTTATTCCTGTAACGGGCTGACAACCGATAGATTCACCCGAAGGTAAGCAATGCGCGTTCTTGAAATCATTCTGATGTGACCGCAGTGATTTATTTTGGTGCAATCTTGCATGTTGTATTTTGAAAATGTTGCTGCTGTTGTCGTTGTCTCTTTGCAACACGTAACATTCTGTAGATATTTTATGAGTACACATTACACAAGAAAAATCTCAGCATGCTGTCAGGCTGATCCGATTCACATAATCCAGGGAAACTCTGTAATATCTTGTACGTGTCATTTAAGGTGCTGGTCGTTCAACAACAGGTTTCCCTATAACTGTGATGTTGCCACCAGTGGCTTTAATGGTAAAAGTGACATCTAAATGGATAGTTTAACTTTTAGGAAACCAAGCACTGTTTACTGATGGCTAGACCAGAACTGATGAGATCATGTGCCCCCATTTCCCGGGACATGGCTCAGTCAAAACATGACCTTTTACAATGTTTGTGGGAGTTGTTCTTAACAGTTTGTTATATAATGCTGACAGTCTACTGTTGATTCATTGGGCATTTGTTGTTAATGCACTGTGTTTAATGCACAAGGAAATCAGTTTGAATTTTTTTTTTTTTTTAAACAAACCAATTAAGATAGATGTATATAAAATCTGTGTGTTTCTATATAGAGAGAAAGTTTTCAAGTGTGTGTATAATATATAACAAAGTTATAGTTCAAATATATATATGCATACACACATATATAATATACATACCTACATGCATACATTTATCCATTTGGCAGATGCTTTTATCTAAAGTGACTTACAAGTGAGGAAAATGATTCATCGTTTTATTTATATATATATGAAAAAAAGAAAACAAAATAATATACATATTATACAATATACATATAATATATATAAATAAAAAAGCACATAACTAATATATATATATATATATATATACAGTACTGTGCAAAAGTTTTAGGCAGGTGTGAAAAAATGCTGTAAAGTAAGAATGCTTTCAAAAATAGACATGTTAATAGTTTATATTTATCAATTAACAAAATGCAAAGTGAGTGAACAGAAGAAAAATCTACATCAAATCAATATTTGGTGTGACCACCCTTTGCCTTCAAAACAGCATCAATTCTTCTAGGTACACTTGCACACAGTTTTTGAAGGAACTCGGCAGGTAGGTTGGCCCAAACATCTTGGAGAACTAACCACAGTTCCTCTGTGGATTTAGGCAGCCTCAGTTGCTTCTCTCTCTTCATGTAATCCCAGACAGACTCGATGATGTTGAGATCAGGGCTCTGTGGGGGCCATACCATCACTTCCAGGACTCCTTGTTCTTCTTTACACTGAAGATAGTTCTTAATGACTTTCGCTGTATGTTTGGGGTCGTTGTCATGCTGCAGAATAAATTTGGGGCCAATCAGATGCCTCCCTGATGGTATTGCATGATGGATAAGTATCTGCCTGTACTTCTCAGCATTGAGGATACCATTAATTCTGACCAAATCCCCAACTCCATTTGCAGAAATGCAGCCCCAAACTTGCAAGGAACCTCCACCATGCTTCACTGTTGCCTGCAGACACTCATTCGTGTACCGCTCTCCAGCCCTTCGGCGAACAAACTGCCTTCTGCTACAGCCAAATATTTCAAATTTTGACTCATCAGTCCAGAGCACCTGCTGCCATTTTTCTGCACCCCAGTTCCTGTGTTTTCGTGCATAGTTGAGTCGCTTGGCCTTGTTTCCACGTCGGAGGTATGGCTTTTTGGCCGCAAGTCTTCCATGAAGGCCACTTCTGACCAGACTTCTCCGGACAGTAGATGGGTGTACCAGGGTCCCACTGTTTTCTGCCAATTGTGAGCTAATGGCACTGCTCGACATCTTCCGATTGCGAAGGGAAGTAAGCATGATGTGTCTTTCATCTGCTGCAGTAAGTTTCCTTGGCCGACCACTGCGTCTACGGTCCTCAACGTTGCCTGTTTCTTTGTGCTTCTTCAAAAGAGCTTGGACAGCACATCTGGAAACCCCTGTCTGCCTTGAAATTTCTGCCTGGGAGAGACCTTGCTGATGCAGTATAACTACCTTGTGTCTTGTTGCTGTGCTCAGTCTTGCCATGGTGTATGACTTTTGACAGTAAACTGTCTTCAGCAACCTCACCTTGTTAGCTGAGTTTGGCTGTTCCTCACCCAGTTTTATTCCTCCTACACAGCTGTTTCTGTTTCAGTTAATGATTGTGTTTCAACCTACATATTGAATTGATGATCATTAGCACCTGTTTGGTATAATTGTTTAATCATACACCTAACTATATGCCTACAAAATCCCTGACTTTGTGCAAGTGTACCTTGAAGAATTGATGCTGTTTTGAAGGCAAAGGGTGGTCACACCAAATATGGATTTGATTTAGATTTTTCTTCTGTTCACTCACTTTGCATTTTGTTAATTGATAAATATAATCTATTACCAAGTTTATTTTTGAAAGCATTCTTACTTTACAGCATTTTTTCACACCTGCCTAAAACTTTTGCACAGTACTGTATGTATATATATATATATATATATATATATATATATATTATGTGCTTTTTTTCATTTTTGATTTTTAATTTATCTAATATGCTCTTACTTTTAGTTAATCTAAAAAATAACATTGAATTTGAATCTCTTAAACCAGATTCTTTGCACGATTATTATTATAATTTTTTTTATGCACAGCTTGTCAATGGAGTACGGCTCCAAATGCTAATCCATCTGAAAGCACAGAGTTTGAGTTGCTTATACTTTACATTTGAAAAAGCAACACCATCTTTCCGGACATGAGAAACGTTTATTAACATATTGCCCAACAAAAGACAACATTTAATAACATGTTTTTATCACAAACTCACTTCATAACTATAGTTGAGTCTCCTGCTGTGGGATGATGTGATTACTTGCACAGAATAAGACAGTCGAGTGTTTATTAGTCATGTTTATTCAGTAAAAGTGTTTCAATCTTCTGTTTATTCAGCTACTGCAATATGAGGCGTTTTATCTTCTTCTGATGCAGGGCATATTTGCAATTTCTGCACAAGAGAGCCCTCTGGCTTTTGGATGGAGAAGCATTTACTACTGAACACAGAGCCGTACAGCTCTGACAAGCTGTGCATTAAATAATCGCAGCCTTTGCCAAATCACGTGCGATTTAATCGCGATAAATTGTGCAGCCCTAATTGTCGTTCACATCCAGCTTACACAAACAATTGTTTTTTCCAGATTTTATTAGTCTGTCAATGTGTTCTGTTTTTCTTATGATCATCGGTCCACTGTAGAAAAGTGGCCGAGCTGGACATTTGCCCTATTCATGCATAGACTCCCGCAAAGCCGCTCAGCTTTGTTTGACTCGACTAGCAGCAGCTTTGGCATTTGTTGCTGTGGTCAGTCTAGGGGTGACCCAGATCATGCTTGATTTAAATATTGAAATCTAGATGTAGTGTAGTGCCTGACCTATTAATTGGCAGCCAGATACGAATTACTCCCCAACAGTAAAGTTGGCTAAAGCCAGAAAAGTCTTAAAGGGTTCATTCACACAAAAAGTAAATGTCTGTCTTTTATTACTCGCCTTCACGTCATTCCAAACCCATAAGACCTTCGTTCATCTTCGGAACACAAATTAAGATATTTTTTGATGACATCCAAGTTTGTTTGCTTTTTATCCCACATAGAAAGCAATAAAATTACCGTAATTCAAGTTCCAGAAAAGTAGTAAAGACATCATTAAAATACTTTACAATAAGGTTTATTAGTTTACAATAAGGTTCATTATTTAAACATGAATTTATTAACTAATATGAACTAACCATGAGCAATACATTTGTTATTGTATTTGTTAATCTTCATTAATGTTAGTTAATGAAAATACAATTGTTAATTATTTATTCATGTTAGTTCACAGTCCATTAACTAATGTTAACAAGATTTTAATAAAGTATTAGTAAATGTTGAAATTAACATGAACAAAGATTAATAAACGATCAATTTAGATTGTCATTTAGATTAATTAAAAGATTAATAAGTGAAGTTCATGTTACTATAATGTTGTTCACTAATGAACCTTATTGTAAAGTGTTACCAAAAACCCTCTTGGACGTCATCAAAAAAATCTTAATTTGTGTTCTGAAGATGGGCAAAGGTATTACGTGTTTGGAACGACATGAGGGAGAGTAATTAAAGACAGGAATTACATTTTTGGGTGAACTAACCCTTTAAATTCAAAGAAATGTGGTAAATAAATTCAAATGAGGCATTTAAAGAAATGAACTGGTTATAAAACTAGTGTGAAGAAAACTATTACTAAAATGGATCTGAGCCCTGCTTTGAACTCCACCTGAATGTTTCCAAAGAAAACATTTGTTTGCATTTGGTTGACAGGAGGGCCTTTAACCTAAATTTGGATGTTCAGACAAAAAGATAACCAGAGGGGAAGTTAATGAGTGACGTTACAGAAGCGGGCCGAGCATGAAAGAGGTCGCATTAGCGTCTGCTGTAGTACAGCTGGTCATCTCTGAATGTCCCTTTCATGAAATGCACAGGGACTTTCCATGTCCGGAACAAACTGTGCCTGCCAGCTTTTAGTCTTCCTGCTTTATACACACAAACACTTTAAATATTGCTTCAAGGTTTTGTTAATGTTTCAGGCAGCACAGGTAGACAAATTGTTATTGATGCCACAATAAATACATTAGCCTTTATGATTTTTCTATGATCAGGGAATATTTAGCATCTTTTCAGTCTGAGGACAAGAGGCTGCGTTCACTCACTGCATGCTGATCAGCAGCTTTACAGAATGTGAGGTGTGTTTATGTCTAGTGGAGCATCAGCCCACATCAGGGATGTCAGACTCATTTCATGGCATTTAAGGGCCAGACTGGACTAGGCATCACCTTATGTAATTATATTGTCTTGTACCTTAGGCATAAGTTTTAATACTGTTTTATAAGAGTAATTTAAATCACAGACTGTCACTCTGACAGAATCAAAACCGTGTGAATGTGTATTTTTTTGCCTTATTCATTGGTGGAGACATCCACTTTTTGTATCTGTCCATGTTGTCATGAGTGACTCGCACAAACTGTGGGTAAAAATGAACTGGGACACTTGTCACTCCGATCTAGATTGAGATGAAAAGTGTGAAATGTGAGCTGTCACTAGAAACAAGTTTTTATCCGTCCTGCCTTAGCTGAATTATTATGAATGTGTCATACAGATAGGCAAAATGTACTAGTGTTTTATTTAGCATCTTTTAATATTAAAATTTTTCTGCAAATCATCCAGATTGGACTTGATGGGGCCTAGATGAGGGTTTCCCAAACCTTTTTGTCAGCCAAACCCCTTTGGCATAAAAGATTACATGGATGGTCCCCTGAGAATTTTTAAAACAATATTTCAGTAATTTAACAACAGATTCACATGTGTGTGCTTCTCTGATGTCGGTTAATGGTCACATGACATACTAAAAAAGATGATATTTGATTTTGCTTGCCTGTAAGTTAATTGTTTTTATTTCTTTTATATTTGTAAAATAATTTATTTACTTTACATTTTAATGAATTGTTAGTTTTTTATGATCTCACAAACCCCTTGCAGCTCCCTCCAAAACGCCAGTTTGGGAATTCACGGCCTAGATACATTACAGTTAGGAACTGTAGCCTGTATATTTGGTAACATGAGTTGACAGTGAGGTCATGTTGCATTGTTAGAAATGTTTTTTTTTTTTTTCATCTGCTAAACTCGAATATGAACTTTAATAACGGCTCCAGACATCAAAAGAACAATGAATGGCAGTGGATCTGAACTGAACAGATCAGTATAGAAGGAATCCCAAACAAAGTAGGTTAATCTCCATGCTAATGAGACCACAGGCCAGTGACTTCAAAACAGAGATTACAAATTCACCAAAAAGTTAAAAAGTGGCCTACTTTCTTAACCTTTGGATGCATATCAAGTATTGATTTCTCAAACCTCATAAATGCTTATGAGAACACAGAGTACACAAAGACAACTCCTCCGTATTTCTATGTATTCCTCAGATATTTGTTGAATGAGAGATGATGGGTGTTCATTTTGAACTGCTACAAATCCGTTGATCCCACCCATTGAAGTAATCTGTTAAATCCTCTTAAGATCATGTTGTCTACAGTGAAATGGAACAAGCCCTTTAGACATTCATCTCCTGAGCTTTCCCAAAGCTTTCTGGTGCACACTGCGATGTGTCACTCTATTAAACACTTGCTAATGAACTCAAATCCTTGTTTGTGAGACGATCTCACATGATCTTTTTAGATGTTACTTAAATCTTCTCATTAAATGATTATATTACATTGTGGTGATGTAAACCAAAATAGTATTAATGCATATTTTGTGTATTAAAACAACCATAACATTTCCTTACCTATTAGGTAGAGTGTCAGCCGTAAGGAATCATATCATGAGGAATGATTTTCCTTAATCTTTTGAGTGAAAATATCAAAAATGATCTCATTCTGAACTTCTGTATCTTTACATGATGCAGATGAACTAAAACTTAATATTTAGATAATTACTGAAAATTAAAATGGGTTGTTTTTTTTTGTTTTTTTTGCCTTAAACCCAAAACTTTTTGTGTGTATTACGTTACATAAGCAGGTCTCGGTCTTGCAGAGCAGAGGTCTGTGCTCTATAGTCATGCATATGCTGGCATGCGTGTGGTAAAAACAGGAAATGTTGCTGTTTCCTTGGGCAGAGCTCACATCCTGTGCCTGGCAGGAACACTCTCAGCTCCCACAGACCTGCACACTGCTTTGCAGAGATTTTTTTAAAACCACACTGTTCTAAATGAGGATACATGCTAGTTTTGTTATATTCGTAGAATTTGCTTTCATTGTTGTCCATTCCTATTTGTTCTGAAGGAGTCAGATTTTCCCACATGGCCACACTGTTTTGCGCAAAACTTAGTTTGCCCATCATTGACTGTTTTTGTTTAAGGATAAAGTGACTGTTTGTTGTATGTATTAACAAAAGACCACAGTATAAATGACCTATATGACTATATACAGTTGCAAGAAAAAGTATGCGAGCCACTTGCAGAATCTGTGAAAATGTGAATAATTTAACCAAAATAAGAGATCATTTAAAAATGCGTGCAATTTTTTTTAATTTAGTCCTGTCCTGAGTGAGATATTTTACCTAAAAGATGTTTACATATAATCCACAACACAAAACAATAGCTGAATTTATTAAAATAACCCCATTCAAAAGTGTATGAACTATTCCTTCTTAATACTTGTGTCATTACCACGACTGGTTTGTTTGTTTGTTTTGTTTAATGATGGTTTTTCCTGAGTTCCTTGTTTGTTCTGAGCAGACAAATCTTCCAGGTCCTCCAGATTCTTTAGTTTTCCAAAGTTTTTGCATATTTGAACCCTTTCCAGCAGTGACTGTATCATTTTGAGATCCATCTTTTCACACTGAGGACAATTGAGGGACTCCAACACAACTATTAAAAAAGTAAACGCAAGGCATTAGGAACCTTGGTATTTTCTGAGGACAATACCAAAATTGGACGGTCCAGTTCACAAAATCAGTCTGAAAGATCTGTTGATGAATCGGACTGATTCAGTTATGAAATTCAACTCGCTTATTCTGGAACTGTTCCTTATAAGGTTGACTTTAGGAGACTGCTACAAGCTAAGTGACTGAGAACATTAGCAATATTAATTTAGTTTGGAACCAAGTTCTGTGTCCATAGTTCATAAAAGTTACTTTAAATGCAAAAATTCTTTATCTCTCTTTCTCTGTCTTTCTCTTAGCAACGTTATGTCTGACTAGCACAGTTATATGCTTATGTATTCACATACTCCTTCGTAATGTAATCCAATTCACCAATTAGGTTGTTCAGAGATTTCAGTGTTGCTGTTAACACAAATCTGAAGACCTACCAAAGGCATCTGAATGGGTGTTCTGGACACTTTTAAACTTATTTAAAGTGCTGCTGTAAATGGTTTCAACAAATATGATGCAGAAGCAGATATGAATCGGTACATTTAGTTTAAAGATCAAAGCTTTTGAGTACTTATACTTTGAATTTGTCCTTACATTGTCTTGATTTGTGGCAGAAAATCTTTTAATCAGTGGCGGTTCTACACGGAGGCCTAGGGAGGCCCGTGCCTCTGTAGAAATTTCCATGGCCACCCCTGTGGCCCCCCCTGTGCTGACCAAAAAATAAAAATAAAAAATGAATTATGACTTTATTATGATTTTACACGCGAGCGCCAAAAGCGGAACTAACGTGACGGAACGTTCTACACGGGTAAATTAGAGCGGCGCCGGCCGCGTAAGTGACTCGTATCTCGTAAGTAACTGGTTTTTCCTGCACAATGTTGTGATGTTAACCACATAACTTCATCTGTCTTGGCTGTTGCATTGCGATAACATACATTTGAGGAAAGTAATCAACAGGTTATTATTGCCCGTGTTAAGTAGGGAGGGATGGTTAGGCAACGAAATGTAATGCACGTTTTTTTTTCTTCCGATAGTTATCTTGAAACGAGGAAAGGACATAGCGTCCTTTTTTGTTAACAAAATCAATATTGTCAATATGGATCTAATGTTTCTTTTTTTAAGTAAATTCTAGGCCTACATTTTTGAAATACATGCAATGCATGCAGATATGCTCTACCAATCAAAAGTTTGGAAACTGTACTATTTTGGTTGTTTTTGAAAGAAGTCTCTTCTGCTCACCAAGGCTGCATTTATGTTATTATAAATACAAAAAAGCTCTAAAATTGTGAGATATTATTAAAATGTAAAATAACTGTTTTCTATTTGAATATAGAGTACAGTGTAATTTATATCCTGTGATCAAAGCTGAATTTATCATCATTACTCCAGTCTTCAGTGTCACATCATCCTTCACAAATCCTTCACAAATCATTGATAATAATCATCAACATTAATGAACCTACCTTTTTTGCACCTGCACTCACTCTTGTACAAATGTTGTACAATGTTGTAATAAATGTTTATATGATTGTAAAGTAAAGAAGTTAATAATCTTTAAATATAATTTGTTACCATTTTTAATGTGCCCCTCTGGTTAAACACTGGCCCCCCCTTGGCCCCCCTTGGCCCCCCTAGTAAAAATTGTCTAGAACCGCCACTGCTTTTAATGTATCCCACCAGTTGTCTTGACTATAGCCAAACTGTTTCTAGATCGCTCATAAGAGACAGTTGGAGCGACAATGGAGAGAACGGCTTAATTTAGCTTTAACCTAGATAGATTATAAATAGATCTTATGTAAGACCTTTATCAGTTACATAATTTTACTCATACTTGCACTACAAGCTCAGATGAAAGTTATCTTGGCCCCAACCCTTTTTTGCAGCACTATTCAAAACCAGTTCCCTTATTAAAGTGATCTGTGAGCGCTTTTAAGTGTGCACACACAACAAGAAAATGTGCTTAAGAGCTACTTTACACTATTGACCTCCATCAGCATATAGAGAAGTTCAATTACAGTTCCTGGCTGTTGGACACTCTCCGTCTTCCGGCTCTTTGAGGGATTCATTGTGCCAAACTGATGTGCGTGACCTAACTTTATAGGGTATTTCGCTTCCTCAACCATTTTCATGGAGGTAGAGCTCAAGAAATGGTTAGTCCTTGTCTAGATGAATGAACAATGGAGGTTTATAGGTCTTTCATGCCTGGGATTTCCCCTTTGATTTTGGGAAAAACTCTAGGTGTGGTCTTTGTTTTTAGTAATTTGTTCCTTTTCAGAGTCACCTTGTTATAGTTGTTTGAATTTGAGTCCCCTTTTTTAATGGGTTGAGTTCTTCTATGGTAGTGCTTTCTCAGAGGCCTATTGTTTATATAGATCACAGTCATTAAAGCTAAAGTCAGTCATTTCTGCAATGCTTGCATTAATTACAAAAAGATCTTTTTAAACGCCTTGTCTACCATTGGTCATACAAACAAAATGAAAAAAGAAATGGGTATACAATACTAACTAATTTCAGAACTTGATATTGAGTGGGAAATCACCAACAGCAAAGCAGCTCCAGACAAAAAAAAAATGACTTTCAAACCCAGCGTTACTCACTTACGTGTGAAGTGGAATCGAAGCAACCGCAGTGTCTGTTTTCAGGCCTTCCTGCTTGGCACTCTCCTGTACTGGAAAGTTTTTCTAATAATAACAATGGTCCTAAAGCTCCTGCCCCGTCATTACCCTTCATATTTCTTCTGAGCTTTTCTCTTGATTTTTGTCTCCTTCATGTAGAAGATTTAATGCGGGTCGGGTCGCAGTTTTTATGTCAAGTGGGCCGGGTCGAGTACGGGTTAAAATTAATGTTACTGTCGGATATCGGGTCGGGTGTGCTGTTAATAACTGCTGGTGCGGGTTAATCAAACAGGACCCGTGCAGGACTCTGGATTGGATCACAAGTGGATGACGCGAATATAGGTGTAAACATGCTCTAAAATGTTCTGAGTTTATCCACTTTCAACCACTTAGAGTTATGCGAACATGCATTTGACCGAATCCCTTTCATAGTGTAAACGCTCATGTGTTCGAACAACCACAAAAGACTACGCCTACGCCTACCGACCTAATGCGTAAACATTATGGGAAACTCACTAGCCAGATGGGATTTAAACTTTGCCGGCTGAAGTCCCAAGTTTGGTTTCAAGACGACAAATTTTCTAAGCACGGTGTTTTCTCACCATTTCTCATTTCCACCTATAGAAATCAGGACTCAAGTGGTCAAATGTGGACAAAAGAGATTAAAGATCAGGTGTAAACGTCTACTTGTGATCCAATCGAACAAAATGCATCTTAATACCAGGTCTAAACAGGGCCATTGATTAATAATCATTCCTGACTACACTGTTTGGCCGCAAATTTAATGTTTGAGACAAATTTTGGTAATCGTGAAAGATTTATTTCGTAGTCGGGCATACCCTGCTGTCTTTTATCACTTGCATTCACACTGACGGGCGTTTTATCGCGGCTGTGATGAATCATAAATTTTGGGTTTCAGCCCTACAGTGTGATGAAGAACCAATAGGTGCACAGCAACTGGTGATGTTTGACGCAGTGTGTTTGTCAAAGAAAGAGACATTATCAACATTGCCAACATTGCCTCCTTCGCACTAAAAAAGCAGTCCACAATAGACTTTCGAAACACCACAACATTTAATTTTTTGCATTTTGAGGATGTCGTAAAATGCAGTGATTTTATGGGCCTGTCATTGTTGTCCTAAGATGTACATCAGTCTGACATGTCTCTCACGGTCTGCCTTGACTTCTACCCAAGGTGTCAAGGCAGGCATTTCACACAATCTGAAAAGCAACATTCATAAAGGACAGCGTAATCTCACATGGTGTACACGTGGCTTTACATATAATATGACTGAGTTACTGTGTCCGGTTATGGTTGTGTGGGTGTGCTGACGGAGGTGAGAGGCCCAAACGGAGAGACGCACAGCTTGCTGAGAGCCCTTTGTTGTTTGGGCTGTCGACTATTCCCACCACTAACACATTGAGATACTGCAGGCGCAAGCACATGAGTCTCCATCTGTCTCCACCTACACAGATATCTGCTGTGGGCAAGCACGCTAACTACTCCATCTGAATGTTCCTCAATTAATTGTATCGGCTCGTGATGGTGTGTAGTTAGAAATGAAGTTGTATAGTGGACCACATTTACTTTTTAGTCACTTCAGGTGCAAAAAGTTTCGCTGTGCCGTATTGCGAAGGAGAGTTTGAAAGTTTACACGTACAGTAGCCTGTAAATGATGTGTTTATGTGAAGGTCTGTTTGTTTTTAGCTGGCTGCGCTGTGTTGCTCGTACTCTCTGAGGGAGTGTGTTCTGTAGGGCTCTCCAGTAGAGTCAGTCATTAGTTTTCTTTGGGTTGCCTGGCAGCAGTACTGAGGGATATTGACACACTTGCCATTGACTGATTGGACAAGCTCTCCGCAAATAGCAGAAGCTCTCGGAAGGAAAACTCTGTGGTAGACCAAGCGTTTATAATGGGTAATGAGATACCCTAAATCTTTATAGCCATGGTCCTAGATAAAAGTAAAGTGTCTCTTTTTTTTTTTTTTTTTTTTTTTTGGTTAAAATATTATATTTTATTATAGAAACCCAGTATTTCAGTACCATCTATCAGCTTTTTGGCCTTTTTTTAATTATTAATTTATGAATATTGTGTATATAATTTTGCCTGCTATTTTCCATTAATTATTTTTACATTTAGATTGCCATTGCTGTCATCTAACACTCACTTAAAAGGGTTAGTTCACCCAAAAATGATACTCGCCCTCATTAATTACTCACCCTCATGTCGTTCCACACCCGTAAGACCTGCGTTAATCTTAGCAACTTAAAATGAAGATATTTTTGATGTATTCGCACATTTAAGGTCCAGAAGAGTAGTAAAGATGTCGTTAAAATAGTCCACATGACTACAGCCATTCAACCTTAATGTTACAAAGCGACGAGAAAACAAAACCAAAATAACGACTTTATTCGACTTTATTTCACCTCTTCCCTGTCATTCTCCTACGCGGTTTACACCGGCTCAGTATTGGTTGACGCTGTTCGTGTGAGAAGCACGACGCATGAGTGTGATGCTGACGCGGGAGCCGGCCAACACTGAGTCGGCGTTCTGATGTAGAACCTGGAAGCACTGACTGCTCCGAGTCTATAACGTAAACGGCGTAGGAGAATGACGGGGATGTAGATAATGTGTAGCCTGTTTTTTAATTTATTTAGATAAAATAATATTGTATTTATTAACTGCTTTAGCTGTTTTTAAGACATGCTTTCTCTCTGTCTTTTAGTGTCCCAGATCCTCATACTATGAGCAGCTCTCGCTACGAACCCAGCTGGGACGTGGACCTGGCGCCACTTCTGTCCTGTAAACTGTGCCTGGGAGAGTTTCCCCTGGAACAGATGACCACCGTCTCCCAGTGCCAGTGCATATTTTGCAGTCTGGTAAGAACTGTCTTCAGTGACCACTCCTGTGTGTTTTTCAGCAATGCGCCAACTAGTGTGTTACAATACAAAATGTAATACAATCTCTTTACTTGTGAGAATTCAGAAGTAATGTAACTGCTCTAAGCTGGGCCTGATATGCCCCTAATTCTTTTGACATGTCTGATATGTATGGATGGATACTAACTAATGCTTTTACTGTTATTTTTGCCATGCTAATATTCTTAAAATAAAGATATGGGGCAAATTGGCCTGTTCTTTACAAACAGCTCTTGAATGTTGTCTCGGCAGAATGGTCTGATGTTGGCTTGACTACAATGAACAGAGTGCTTGTGGGTGGAAACATAACCACAGGCAGCAGTTGTCTCATTATTTTTTCAAAGATGAGAAATAGGAAATCTGTCTCTTACAGTGTTTGAAGCAATATGTTGAACTGCTCATTAAAGAGGGCCTCGAACCGGCTATTAGCTGTCCAGACTCTGCCTGCCCAAAACGGGGACATTTGCTGGAAAATGAGGTAAGCGGACTTAGAATTTGTAATTTTTGCCAGAGATTTCTGTCATTTGCTCCTGTCTTGCTCATATACTCTGTTTCTCTGCTGTAGATTGAGTGTATGGTGGCCACAGAGGTCATGCAACGTTATAAGAGGCTCCAGTTTGAGAGAGGTGAGTTTCCCTGAGAGATGCATAAGTACATGTTCCTAAATAAGTGCATTTTTTACACCCATTTTAAATAATCTCTTTGACTCATCTACTTAAAATGTCTGTTTTTTTTTTGTTTGTTTTTTGCTACTTGTGACTTTAAGAAATGCATTGAATTTGAAGTTGAAGGGATAGTTAACCCAAAAATGAAAATACTGTCATCATTCACTCACCCTCAAGTTGTTCCAAAACCTGTATGAATTTCTTTCTTCTGGTGAACACAAAAGAGGATATTTTGAAGAATAAGAGTAAACAAACAAGTTGATGGTCCCCATTGACTTCCATATGGAAAAAAATACTTTGGAAGTCAATGGGGCTCATCAACATTCCTCAAAATGTCTTTTTTGTTCTGCAGAAGAAAGAAACTCATACAGGTTTGGAACAACTTGAGGATGAGTAAATGATGACAGAATTTTCATTTTTGGTTGAACTATCCCTTTAATAGCACTTTGTTTCTCCAAGACAGGAGTGTGAGTTTCCTGTCGGTTAATACAGTATTTTTAAATAATTTGCAATGTGTGCATTAAATTTTGTCACATTCATAAAACCTTTACACAGAATTGTGCAACATGAAGTGATCAGGACATTATTAAATGTTTCATTCAGAATTAGTTGTTTTTGCAGGTTAGTTTCAATCATTTTTTTTTTTTTTTTTTTTTTACTGGGAGGAAGTTCTTATATCATACAAACTAAGATCATGTGTTCATTCATTAACATATTTTATATCAAAATAAAATTGTATTTCTCAGGTCATACTGGGAATGTAGATGTCTGAAGTAGTAGCAAATCAGACAAAATGGGTCATCATTTCAAACATGCCGTTTGTTTTGCCTTACAGAGGTGCTTCTGGATCCTTGTCGGACCTGGTGCCCTTCGTCCTCATGCCAAGCGGTATGCCAGTTGAATGAAGCCGAGGTGCAGATGCCGCAGCCGGTGCAATGCCCTCAGTGCAGTCTGCGTTTCTGCTCTGCCTGCAGGGCAGACTGTCACTCCGGCCAGGCGTGTCAGGAGAGCCTGCCAATTACCACCTTCCTGCCTGGGGAAAACGGGTACTTGCTCCGGTGTTCTTTAAACCGTCAGCATCAAATCATGCACAGCAGAGATATTGTTTGTGTGGATGTACCCCATTATGTATGAATAATAATAACCCCTTATTTTCCCTTGAAATACTTTAAGTTTCTCTGACCTATTTAAAGTCAAGTATACAGATATTTTTGAAGCATCCAGTGTTATTTTGAAATAACACTGCATGGCTGGTAATCATTTTAGTAACATTTCTGTTTAGAGTCAGTTTGATTTCAACAAAAACGTATAGTAGTGTTTTTTTTATATATATATATATATATATAATAAAATCAAAAGATGAGGACCGATTTAAATGCATCAAAAGTGACAGTCAATACATTTATAATGTTACAAATTTTTCTATTTCAAATGTTGTCCTTTTGAATATTCTGCTCAAAGAATCCTGAAAAATGTTTGATGTATCCCCAAAAATATAAAGCCGCACAACAGTTTTCAACATTGGTAAGAAGAATAAATATTTTTTGAACTGAAAATCAGTATATTAAACTGATTTCAGAAGGATCGTGTGACACTGAAGACCAAAGTGCCTGAATTCAGCTTTGCCATCACAGGAATAAGACATCTTTACATCTTTAAAACTTATAATAATAATAAAAATAATAAACCATTCTTTTTAATTGTTGTAATATTTCACTACTAGTTTTTACTGAGTTTTTTTGGCCAAATAAATGCAGCCTTGGTGAGCAATAAGAGACTTCTTTCAAAAACATAAAAAATGTTCATATATAAATTTGAAGCATCTGAACATCTGTTCTGTTCCATGTTCATCTCCCCACTTCAGTTCCAACATCAAGAGCCAGGAGGACGAGGTTCCGATCAAACGCTGTCCTAAATGTAAAGTCTACATTGAGAGAGATGAAGGTTGTGCCCAGATGATGTGTAAGAACTGCAAGCACGCCTTCTGCTGGTACTGCCTGGAGTCATTGGATGTAAGTTAAAAACAGGCCAAAAAATGTCTATACTAATTATATACCATAAAGATAGAACTTCCATTGGAATTTAATAAAATGTGTAATTCCCCCACTACAGTCGTGCTTGCTTCGACCAATATATTGCGGGAGTTTCGAAGCTTCTCCATGTAACTCATATTCATCTTTATTGACATTAACATCCTTCACTTCCTCAGGATGACTTCTTACTGATCCATTATGATAAAGGTCCATGCCGGAACAAACTGGGTCACTCCAGAGCCTCCGTCATCTGGCATCGGACACAGGTATGTACCACATGAGCGCAATCCTCCAGACTGCAGATCTTAAGTGCTAAAGACAAGCTGGCCCACACAGTTAACCTGAAATAACCCTCCATTTCTGTAAAAGTAATGGAGCATGATTTATCGTTCTGTAGTAGGGATATATTATGCGTTTATTATGTTATGTAAGACTTGTTAATGGCTTACTTTATTGTGCAGGGAGATTAGAGATATTTATTATATTTGAAATGGAGAGTGAGTGAGACGTGGTTGATCCTCGAAAGTACAACAGCAGGCGGTGATGCCATTTTAAACCTGCCTAAATGTGTGTGCGCACATGATGTGTATCTAATGGTAGATGTATTTAAAGAGACTCCCCTTGACTTGAATTAAATCAATTATTTAAATCGGTCAATAAAAATATCTACATTTATTTGAACATCATTGTATTTATAAATAATTATTTATTTAATTTGTGTGTATATGTGTATATATATATATATATATATATATATATATATATATATATATATATATATATATATATATATATACAATATTACAAACAGTAATATTATTAAATATTATTACAATTTAAAATAAGTTTTACATTTGATATAGGTATATTATTTCATTGAAGACTAGTACTGGCTGCTGAAAATTCAGCTTTGCTGTCAGTCACATGACCTTTCAGAAATCAATCTAATATGCTGATTTGGTCCTCAAAACATTTCTTATTATTATCAATGTTGAAAACAGTTTTTATATATTTTTAAATATTTTTGTGGAAACTATTATACATTTTTTCAGAATTCTTGGCTTAAAGTCATGAAATCAAATTTGTCACCATTTACTTTTGTGCACATTACTAGTCTAAAAATTGTTAGTCGTGGTAATCAAAATTTTAAAAAATTTTAAAAGAATATCCTTAACCATTCCTCTCCAACCGTATGTCTGATATTCCATTTTATTTAGAACCTTCGTTAAAATTTTCTGAAAGTTTTACTTTCTTGACATTCCCAAAATCATGATAGAAATAGAAACTTTTTTTCAGAACAAAAAAACTACATCCATTCCTGTTGCATAGGATAAACGCCAAGATATGATCATCAAGAACCATTACTGCCCCCCTGTGGCAGAATGCCATCTGGTTTGACATGTAACGGCATCACAGACCAATTTATGTTTCAGTTAAAAATCAACAGGAATGTGCGCACATTCTTTATCTTGTTTTTCCCTAATTTCTTTTTTCATCATTATTATTGTGATCTTTTCACGTCTCTGCTCAGGTTGTCGGGATCTTTGCTGGCTTCGGTCTGCTCTTGCTAGTAGCCTCCCCTTTTCTTTTGCTGGCGACTCCCTTCGTGCTCTGCTGCAAATGCAAGTGTAAGCGTGGCGACGATGACCCTCTTCCCACCTAGACCTCTGTTTCAGCTTCAGGAGGCGACTTTCAGCTCGTTTGACCGAGGATCAGCTGTGATCCAGTCTCGTCGGATTCTCCTGAGCACATTTTGCAGAGGCATTGGTGAAAGACTCCTTGAGACTGTGCATCTCAATTGCATTAAAGTGGTAACTTGCATTGAAAGATGTTATGGAGAAGCTGATTGGCTGAGCCATCGGAGTTAAACAAATCTGTAGTGTGTTTGGAAGCAAGCACTTCTGTTTCCTGTATGACATACAGCTGTCCTTTTGTTACACACTGTCTTGTACTCTATCTTCACTGTTTCTTCACTTTATGTGGTTATTATAGTTATCTAAGCTCTTTTTATGATGTTGTTTATCCTGGGATATGACAAATTCTGTTTACTACAAACTTGACAAATACATTCCTTAGCAGTGCTATCATACTTTTCTTGTAGCATAGTCACATAACCTCAGTATTTCTGCCAGTTTTTCTAGTATATTTGCAAATGCATGCTGGAAGCAGAGGATGTTTCGCTTCTGTACTTCCTGCAGAGGCTCTAATGAGCCTCAGCCTGCCACTTGCTTCTATATGCTTCCTATACACTCGTTCTTGGGACACTAAAACCTCGTTCTTCCATTTTGAATTTCCTCAGATTCTATACACACCCCAGACGTAGCAGAAGTACCACCTGATGCCTTCTCAAAGCTTGTGGGCTTGGGTGTTGCTGAAAGATTTCTTATCATCCTGGTATCGCAAAGCTGGTCAAATATCAATCACTGTTTATAACCGAGCAATCACAAACAAATCATTAATGCAATTTATATTTTGTACATGTTGTGAATGATGTCATCTACATACATTTTGTTGATCTAACACATATGTTGGCTTTTGTTTGTGTTTCCAACCCAGAAGGGTCTCATCCACAACCTGTTGAAGATCCAAATACAAACCTGCATTACCATGTGCCTGCCAATTTAGGTCAAAGTAATCAGGCCAGTGAGGCTTAACTTCTTACTTTTCAGGTCACTCTTGGAGTTATTTATTTTGAGTAATACTTTTGAGAACAATTTGCCAAATGTGACGTGTAAGCCCATGTGTTCACTGTCTAGCACATTAATAGTTGTTTGATGACTAGGGTACACCTAGTTTTTGCTCTTGTTTCTTCAGTTAAATATGCCTTTAATTTTTTTCTATGTTTTGTAAACTTTTGTTGAAACACTTTTTGTAGTCGACTGTATATAATGTGTATTCACATGTTTAAATATATTATGCTGCAGTGCACTTGGTTGGCTCTATCTTTTGTATCAGAACAACTAAAATAATAACTTTAGGCAGAACAACATGAAGCTGGACCTTTTCGATGTTGAATTTTTGAAAGCTAAATCTCATTTAATACCTAGCTTTCTTATAACAACTAACTTATTTCAAATGTGTGCTCAGGTCCTCCCACTTTGTTTGTTCAATACATGCACAATATGTAAACTTACTATGATAGACTTTCCAATTTCTTCCATTTTTGTAATATGTGGTCCACCTCTACACGGTCATAGCTGGTTAGCAATGTTAGTTAAGTAGGAACTTCAACAGTTGACTGATTCATCAAGCACATGAACACGCTCTGGTGGGAAAGTCCGTAGGTAGCGCACGTTTTCAAAATTGATTTCTGAGGAGTGACTGGCTTCTCAAAATTGTAATAGTCTAATTGTAGAATAACCCAGGGTTATCTTAAACCCCGGCTAAATGGAATCCTGGGTTATCTGGTTTCACACTGTTCGTACTTTAGGTGGGGTGGAGTTAGTTTACTTAATGAAAGAAACTTCATTTTTGGGTGCTCTCATGTCGTCCCAAATACACAAATTAAGACATACAATTAGAATATCACCAAAAAGTTGATTTATTTCACTAATTCCATTCAAAAAGTGAAACTTTTATATTATATTAATTCATCACACACAGACTGATATATTTCAAATGTTTCTTTCTTTTAATTTTCATTATTATAACTGACAACTAAGGCAAATCCCAAATTCAGAATCTCAGAAAATTAGAATATTACTTAAGACCAATAGAAAGAAAGGATTTTTTTTTTTTAGAAATCTTGGCCAACTGAAAAGTATGAGCATGTACAGCACTCAATACTTATTTGGGGCTCCTTTTGCCTGAATTACTGGAAGGGTGCGCGTGAGTGATGCTGAGGCCGGAGTCTGCGTTCTGACGTCAACACTGAAGCCTGCACTGCGTTCACTACGTCAACTACGTATGTTTAAATTGTTACAGTACTTTTTGTTTCTTTCAACACACAAAAAGTTTTCTCGTCGCGTCATAACATTAGTAGTCTTGTTGACCGTTTTAACAAATGCCTTTCCGGACCTCAAAAAGGTACCAAAAGTCCGTCTAGTTTTCGCCCATCTTAAATACTCTATCAAACATGTCGACGTCCATCTTTTGGAGCGCGTGAGAGGTTTCGCTGGGGTTCTGCTGCAGCATCTGGTGGGAAGCCGAAGGGCCGTGGCCGATCGGGCAGAGGGGCTCTCGCGGGGCCAGTGGGCATCTGCCTCGACCCGCTACACTTCACCCTCCAGCATCATATATTCATGCGCTGCTCCCCCCGCACCATCTGTGTCCACGCTCACCAGCGGTTCGCACACGAGCTCTGGTGACACACAGGACGGGCAGAGCAGGGGTAGGGCACGGCCGCGGTAGAGCAGACTGCGGAGCGCTCCGCTGTGCCAACACGAATGAACGAGAGAGACAGGAGCACAGCTGCCTTCCTGTCACTACATTCGCTTGGATATAAAATTAGAGTTGAGCATGTGTTCGCTACACTAAGTTTCACGATCATTCTTGTACTTTTTCAGTTGCACTACATATATTCAGCCACAAGGTGGTATGACTAACTCACATTTTTACCAAGTTCTTCCTCGTAAGAGTGCAGTCCAAAGCCACGCACTTCGATTATTGGAGTTTTGCTTTGTAATAATGCAAAACAGCGTGTTCGTTTTGTTTTTCTGCATGTGACCCACTGCTTTTACAATCTCGGAGCAGAACTCGCTTTCCTCCGTCGCGTGCCCCATTCGAGCAGATGAGACCCAGCGGCTCGCTGGCAGGTGTTGGTCCTCCTGTCGGCCGCAGCTAAGGGAACTTCACTGGGCCTTTGTGCCCGCTTCAGCCTGGCTCTGCCGTCCCGCTGGCAGATGGCATCAAGCTGCGGGCGCCTCTCCCAACTATAATTACCAGCTTCAGCTACAGATGGAGACAAGCAGGCGCGATGGTCCCTGTATCCTCTGTGGCCTTCACCAACCTCCGCAGTCTGCCCTGAAAAGCCTAAACAGGCCTGCTGCTAGGACAAACCACCACACACTTCACCAACTGCTGAAGTGTCTGTGAGCTTCCTGCAGATTAAATACTGTGTAGATGCTCGGTGTAATATCAGATATGCATTATTAGCTTAGTATTGGATTGATTGATTTTGGGTGACATTTTGTAAATGGTAATGAAATCAAGCAATCAGACCATCAATCCTCTTTCAGTCAGCACTTCTTGTTTCCAGATTAGTTGCCACATGTCTAAAATACAAAACTCAAGTTTAACAGGGTTTATCTTGAAGACTGTCAGAAGTCTATCATTTTGTTATTTTCTTTGCTTCAAGCTGAACTGATCTATTTGAAATGGAGCGTGACCAATGTAGTATTACTAAATTTTGTTTTTCGGTTTACTCGACAGAGCAAATGAACTACAAGAAAGTTACTTTATGTTCAGCAAGTTAATGTTAACTATTAAACACTGTATTCTTTAATTAAAATAAAGCTGAAATAAAATAAAATGTTAATATTAGATTAAAATTGTTTCAGGTAGTTTAGTATGGCAACATTTCTAATATCTAACCAACTTTTTTTAAGTGTAAGTTGAAGTACTAAATTCACTAAAACTAAAGCTGAAATTAAAATAACACTAATTAGAAATAAATCAAAAATGGCAATTGCACAAAATGACTCAAACTAAAATGAAAACTCTCTAGACCTTTTGTCTCCACTAAAGAATGGTTAACATTTTTTCAGGCATCCTAAAAGTTAAGCACTCCACTCCATCTACGTCCAGTTTCTGTTGAAGGTCATGAAGTGCCTGGCTCCTGGTGCAGAGCAAGCATGAGATCTGCCCTTGATGACCACGTGACCTTCACTGATCACACTGCAACAACTGCTTCATCAAGCACAAGGTATTTCCAGTTTTTCTGCAAACATGTCCCATTTGACGCATTGTCGAGGCTTTTGTTATCTCATGATGGTTGTTATTCACTTATCAGTGTCTGCATGTTCATTCAGTACCTTACATGGATCCAAAAACCATCCCAATGCTTGTACACTAAAACCCTTACAGTATATTGCCTAGGGAAAGTCTGTAGTTTTGAGCGTATAAAGACAAAAAGTATACTTCCATATCTCAAAATTGTCTTTATACTGAATTGCAATTTTTTTTTTTGCATTACAGTTTAAGCATTATCATATAAAGTCCTGTTCACATAATAATTAAATTAGCATCCACAGCAACATTCTGTTTAATATTAGAGCGCTGCTGCTGTTATATCTTCTGCTGAGCTCTTCAAAGTCTTTGGATCTTGATTGGCCATCAGTGTTTTTATTGTTCATCAGCCGGACAATACGGTCTTAAAGGGATTCCAGTGATATCGTTCCTCTGTGTTGTTATCATTATAGTTGTGGTGTGGATGACTCTTTGCATAGAGTTAGAATCATTATTAAAACTTTATAATTACAGTTATTGATCCAGTTTGGCTAACTGTTTTCAATGTTTTGGGTAATACTAATTCTAATCTTAAATACAATTTAGTATGCATATGTGAATTGGGCACATGCTTTTTCTTGGGTCTCACCATGAGCTTCCTGTTGCAGCCAGAATCAGATTCAAGATCTTGTTTCTGGTCCAAGATGGAGCCAATGAAAAGGCACCCACAGTTATCTACAAGCCATATACCAACCATACACCCCAGCTGGGCAACAGCAATCAGCTAAATCTTGTAAGACTAGCGTTTTCTTCCCTCCACATGAAAGAATGTTCGTAAACCATGCTTGTTAACCAAATGTGGAGATCCTTTCAGATTATTTCCAGCTTTGGCTAAGTACTTTATTTTAAATGTCGTGCGGCAAAAAGGTCTCGATCGTTCGTAAGGTAGTTATGTTAGTAAAAGCTCTCCGTGATGCGTCTGCGTGTATGTGAAAGTGTTTTAAAGTGTGCCTAGACTTGCGGGAGTTGGGTTAGTTCTCATGCCCAGCTGGCTCTTCTCTGAATCAGACATGGCTCTGCAGTAACAGATGGGTACTCTGGGGAGACTTAGAGAGAAACAAGCCTCACATATCAGACACTCTCTGCTCTAGATCCACACTACTCTCAAGATCGCCCCTCTGTCCTTATGGGAAACCGCTATTCACCATTACTCCATTAACTATTTTAATATGTTAAATATGACGTTACTAACTGGGTAGTTGCGTCAGCATTTTCCAGGGAAAGTGACAGTTCTGTTGGGATGCATTGTGCATCCACAAACACAATCTCTGTGCAGTGATAATCTCGCCAACAGAACTAACTAAGGTTTTATGTTTCATTAAAAATAATGACATGGAAGAATGTCATTATGGTTGAAAAAAAAAACATGACTATTTTAAAATGTTGACAAAAATGACAAGGAAAAATGACACAGCAAGCAGGGTTGGGGAGTAACGAAATACATGTAATTTAGTTACGTATTTAAAATACAAAATTTGAAAATTCAGTTACATTTTAAATGGGTGGTAATCAGATTACAGTTACATCTGAAAAGTATTTTAGATTACCAAAGTGATTACTTTCAGTTTTAATGTCATTTAAACAGCAATTGGTGAACATTTTAATACTTTAAAGAGGGATCATAAAAATTTTGTTATTTTTATTTAGTACTGTCCTGAACAAGACAAAATGACTGAATTTATAAAAAAAAAAATTGCCCTACTGTCAACTTAACTTTACTATCCTGTCACGACCTGGATGATCCACGACTGTTTTCATGTTTTGTGATAGTTGTGTGTATTTTATAATTCGCTGGTCACTGCAACTTTTTCTCACTGTTAGTTTTTTCCCCTCACAATTGTGAGTTTGCATTTCACAATTCTGACTTCTTTTTCTCAGAATTGCGAGATTTAAATTCACAATTGCAAGTTATAAAGTCAGAATTGGGAGATATATTATCATAATATCATAATTTTGACTCTTCTCAATATTGCCAGTTTATTTCTCATAATTTTGAATTTTCTCAATGTTGTGAGTTTATATCTCATAATTCTGACTTTATAACTCGCAATTGCAACTTTATATCATGCAATTCTGAGGGAAAAAGTCAGAATTGTGAGATGATAACTTGCAATGACCTTTTTTGTGTTTGTTCCACACTTATTAGTATTCCAAAGTATTCTAAAGTATTTGGATTAAGTTACTAAACTTGAGTAATGTTACAAATGACTTTTTAAAGCATGTATTTTGTAATCTGTAGTGAAATACATTTTAAAAGTATCCTACCCAGCCCTGACAGCAAGATGTAGTAATGCTAACATTGTTTTTTTTCACAGCTTACATCTGCACAAAATGACAAGTGAACTGTTTTTCTATGGTTTTGGGTCACACAAATTCTACTCCTACTGTATATACATAGTAATATCTTATATACAAAGTCATATTTGTAAACTCTAGTAGATGATAAATGAGTTGTCAAGTTGTTGAAGTTTGAAGAAGCATTTTGAATGGAAATGTAGTGCATTACTAAAGTGAATTTTAATCAATGATGGTGGTGTTTAGACAACTTTCGTTATATTTCTGACTCTAATGTATGACATCTCGTAATAACGAACTGCAAACTCAAGTTTTCCAGGAATACTTGAAGGCAGCATAAGTTTTGAGCTAATCATAATGTTTGAGTCACATGAATACGGTCTACCTGTAAATGCACTGTATTTTTCACAAAATTCTATTACATAATGTACTCAGTGTTATATCAAGGACAAATGTTTATACATTTTAGAATCAAATATTAAATAGTTGATTTCATTTTGCACTTTTACATCAGAGTATGCCTAAAATTAATGAATATAAAAAATATTGACAGGTTATTATCATAAAAAGAATGTTGAAAAGACATTTAAACAATGACCTATCCATCCTGTCTGTCATACTTGCTGCTCTGTGAGGCAACAGTGCTGAGACGGCCATGGCTAATGGAGGCTGCAGCAGGTCAGGTCAGTTTGGAGAAGGGAAGAGAGGTAGAGGTGACCTTCTTACTGTACCATTTTAGCCTGTCCAGGCCAGTGCGGTAGAAGGGATGTGTCCGTTGGGAAAGTCAGACAGATGCTGTTTCTCTCACTCTCTCTCTTTTCCGCCCTGTGGGTGAGAAAGAGTGCAGTCTGGCCCATGCAGCTGCCACCCGCACCATCAGGAGCCTCTTCTGCCTGCTTCTCCTCGATGACCTACACACTAAACTTCACTTTTGCAGGGACCACACCAGTTCAGGCAGGAACATCTTTAGGAATGGAATCAGAATCTCAAAGAAGCATGCTTATATATGTATATATATTGACAGACTTTGTATTGATATCTGTGTGCGGCGATGATGAGTGAATGAATGTATGGGTGAAGGGGGTTGGGAGAAAGAGCCAAAAGGGAGGGGAGGCTTCATACCAGCTGCTAAACATGACATTTCCTGGCTGGGCCTTCGGTCCCCAGCAGGGGCGACATCTGTGTGCCTGCCTTTCATCCCCCTCTGCTCCTCAGGCAAGATGGCTGAACTACCTGCAACAGGGCACAGGCCCCAGAGACAGCCAGCACTCTCTACTCCAGCCAGCCAAAGCCTCTCCCAGCTGGGCTCCTGTTGCCTGGGGCCTGAAGCCTAGGCACCCAGCTGCAGTGTCTACCCTTCCCCTGGCCCTGTTTGATCCCCCGCCCACAGACCCTCTGTACACACACCAGTCACCTCCAGCCCTCGGAGGAAAGATCATGCTGGCCTCACGCTTCTGAGCCGTTCTTCCTGGAATTAGAGGTTTTTGGTCTTAAGGGAGCTATATTTGTATAGATCATGCTTTCTTCATTGCTAACTAACAGTAATGTCTCAATATTTTTAGTAGCAGTGGCTCAAAACGATTGGTTCCTAATAACAAAGTTCTTCTTTTTTTTTTCCAACAAGTAGCTTTGTAGAGAGACAATCACTTGTAGCTGAGCAAGCTGAGTCAGTAATAAAAAAGAAAGTCTGATTCATTTCAGTGAATTCAGACATAAACCATGTCAAAAAGAACGATTCACTCATTTGAGTCAGTGTGAATTCAGCTGTCTGAAATAATTTGCTGTCAGAGTACTGCATTTAAAGGGTTCGTTCACCCAATTTGAAAATTCTGTCATTAATTACTCACCCTCATGTCGTTCCTCACCCGTAAGACCTTCGTTCATCTTCAGAACACAAATGAAGATATTTTTTATAAAATCCGATGGCTCAGTGAGGCCTTATTGCAAGCAAGGTAATTAACACTTTCAGATGCCCAGAGAGGCACTAAAACATTTAAAACCATGCATGTGAGTACAGTTGTTGAACCAAAACAACTAGTAACTAATATCTAGTGATGGCCAATTTCAAAACACTGCTTTGAACCTTTACAAATCAGTGGTTAGGTTCACGAATCAAACTGCCAAAGTCAGGTATGTCAAGTATTGAAATTGCGAAACACTTTTGAAGTAACGAAGCCTCGTTTTCTGAAATCATGTGAGTTTGGCATTCCGAACCACTGATTCGAAACAAAAGATTCGTAAAGCTGAGTTTTTTTAATCCTTCATTGAAACAAATGAAATGACCACATTCCAGGCCCAGAAAAGTAGCAAAAACATTGTTAAAATAGTCAATGTGGCTAACCTCTTGGATTTCATCAAAAGAGTGTGGAACAACATGAGGGTGAGTAGTCAATGACAGAAATTTCCTTTTTGGGTGAACTAACCCTTTAATTAAGAACTTATTGAGTGTTCTTCTCAGGTTACCTACAATGTTCAGATGCATATACGTATGCATATATGTATATATATATATATATTTCTATGCATTTATTTGATCAGTAATACAGTAAAAACTTACAGTAATATTGTGAAATATTACAATTTAAAGTAACTTTCTTTTTTAATATATTTTAAGATGTAATTAATTCCTGTGATCGTAAAGCCGAATTTTCAGCAGCAATTACTCCAGGCAGTGTCATATGATCCTTCTGAAATCATTCATATGTGTTTTGTTCCCTTTCAAGGGAAGCTTGCGCTGCGTCGAGAGTTTGACGCAATGGGAACGCTTTGTGTGAGCGCCTGTTGAAGCACGTGTAAAATCAGTCCAATGGTGTGACGTTCCTATTGCGTCAAACTCGACGCAGCATCTCGTTCCCTCTTCAGGGAACTAAAGTTACAGTCGTAATCGAGACGTCTTTGGGGGGTGGTTTGGTTTTTTGAAACTCAACAAACATTTCTAATTAAAATCAATGATGAAAACAATTGTGCTTCTTAATATTTTTGTGGCAACTGTGGTACTTTTTTCAGAATTCTTTGATGAATTATTTGCTTGTAGATTAGCTAAAGTAAATACCCTTTGACTGTAGCTGAACTATTATTTAAAAAAAAAAATCTAAATAACTTTTGTGTCCCTCAGAAAAAAAAGAAGAAACTCGTACCGGTTAGCATCGACATAAATAAATTACAACAGAATTTTCATTATTGGGTGATCTATCCCTTTAAGTCAATGCAGAAGTTTCTGGTTACAGGAAAGTGTGGCATATCTTGTTCCTGTCTAGTTCCTGTAACTGTGTACTTTCAAACCCATCTGGTCTTGGTTTCATGGGGAGATTAAATGACTTTAACGAGAATGGTGAAGTCCAGTTATAAATGTGAAAAGATTTGTGATTCTTCACCTCAGTTCATTGATGCTTAACTCTCTCACGGAAAATATTGGCCATGCAGATTTTCCTCACAGATCCCGAAACTCCAGTTTAGATTGCAAAACTCCAGGAGCCACAGACTTATCAAAGCCACATGTTGAGGCGAAGACTCTGGTTTGCCACAGTGAACGCCTGGACAGTGCGGTTTTGGACAGTTAGTTACATTTGTATGTTGCAGAGTTTCTACATGGAAAAAGAGGCAAATGTATTCCGAGAAGGATGGCAGTGTGATTACGTTATTGTATCGTATGTCATTTTGTAAGCAGCATATACAGAGAATGTAAATGTATATAGAAGTTAAAAGAATGTAATTGTTGAGCATAGCATAGCTGGCAATTTAACGAGCCACCATAATGGTTATGATACTGTGTGCATATTTAAAATAGTGACCATTTTAAAACTCCAACACTCCCTTATGACTTTTAAATGATTCCCAAAACGATTTCAAAGAATGAACTTTGAATTCAAGATAACAGATTTATTTCTAGTCATTTGCATTTGTACTCATTAGCCGATCCTATTCTGTCACCATTTTCAGAGAAATATCCAAGCACATCTGCTATGAGTTCTTCAGCAACAGCCAAAATCTTCCTCTCTTCCACTTTGTTGATTGTTTAAAGTTATCAGCAAATTTCCTAATGGAGCTGTTCGGATGTCTGTCCCTTGGGTTAATGATTTCCTTTTTTAACCGGGCCATTTATTCATTTTCTTAAGAGAATTTGGTCCCGCCCTTCACTAAGAGACAATCACTTCTCTGTGAAAGCGATGGGGCAGTTTGGCAAGCAATGGATTTCCTCATGTCATCTCTCAAGGAAAAAGTGTGCTTGGCTCAGAATAACAAAATATAACACTGTCACAACGTAAGGCAAATCCACTGCCTGTGAAGAGCAGGCAACTAGCCAAGCACTTTTATGAGAGTGGAGGACATATTTATGCAGTACTTACACTAATGGAAGCACATTTAAGAGGTGGAGGCAGGGAGGGACATTTATGCATTTTGTTTTCTCCTTAAAGTTGCTCCTAAGAAAAGTTGTAAGAGAACTGAAATTAAGTTTAAATGCTCCAAAATCGTTACGTAAAAATGATCATTCCTTTTGAGATGCAGTGATAACGCCAGGTTGAACAACAAATGCTGCTCAACTGATTGCAAGTAAATACAACTTGGCCTAAAACAGTTAAATTAAGGTGGCAACAATGAATTTACATTAAATGTGTATGCATGTTTGAAACTCTTGCGTGTTTTATTAAAGCATTAAAATGAGTCACGATCTACTCAAATATATATTACTTAGATTAAAATGATAGTCTTTTAATTTAATGTAGTGATATCGCCTTATCTGAAGTGCTGCAAAAAAATCACAGAAAGTGATGAGCATTATATACATCATGAGTACATTCCCAAAATGTTTCTGTTTCTGCATTTATCAGACACCACTTGAATATGAGAATGGAACCACACCATGCAGCTATACGCAAAGAAGCTCAAACATTTACCTAGTAAATGTGTTGCTCAACAATAGAAGCTCACTAATAATCCTGGGCGGTTTGCATGTTATCCTCTATCTGCCCTTTCAGCCAGCCTGCCAGGCTCACTCTATCGGCAGATTGCACGCACACATGCAAAATACTATTGGGGGTCATCGTGCAGCTGTACGGCTCTGGGCATCCGTGAACACATATGCATACGCAGAAACACAAATGCTGTGAAATATTCAAATGCTGGGATGGGCGCATTTTCTGTGGCACAGTGCATTACTGTTAAGTCCTACAAAGAGTTAGTCTTATGTTGCAGACTCAACAGACACCACACCCCCCTGCTCAATTACAGGTTACTGCATAACTGTTTGTCTTGCAAATGACATGACAAGCTCTATGGGCATCAACTTCATTATAGAGTATGAAATCTCACAAAAGAAAAGTTCTGTCATTTACAGTATTAACTTGTAACAGTTGAAACTGAGGGACTGTTTACAAAACACCATTTTAAACTAAAAAACAAAATATTTTAAATAAAAGAAACTCTTGAAAGCAGGTTTCAAAGTGTACGTTTTTGAAAACGATACCATTATTGTCGCTGTGTAAACTACAAAAATGCAAACTTGTGGCTATATTGGGAATGAAAAATAGGATTTCAATTCTGTAATCAGATGCTTACGGTCAGAAATCAGATCCTTGTTATAAAATTAAAATTACGATTGATTCCTCTTATCGATTCCTTTGTGAGCATTTTAATATGACTTTAAACCATTCAAGCACAAGAAGACTCGCGCGCTGTTGTCTGTACTGCGCGCACATCCAAAACGTGCGCACAGAAAGCCACCTCTCATACTGAAATCGGTAAGTACAATCGGAATAGTTCAAATTCAAATGATACCCAACCCTACTTGTGGCATTTGTGTTGTCTATAGAGGTAGTTTCTTTACAAAGTGACCTCGCCATTTACTTGCCTGGCATGCGCAATACAGTGTTTTTAGTTGTTTTCGCAGAACTGTGTGAATGGGGTTTGTTTTAACAATGTTGTCGACAACATTGTCGTGCTAAAAACTTTTCTGTTTTTAGAACGTTGTTGAGTAAATGTACCCCAAAACTTTCAAGCTTCAAAAATAACAAAAAGGACCATAAAAGTATCAAAGTAGTACATGCTGCTTTAACATATGTGCTCTATTCAAATTCTACTGAAGTCAGTGAATTGAATTTTTTTTTCAATTGATTGAACAAATGATTCTGATTCATTCAATTTTTTGATGATCATTTAAAAGAGCCGACTAAAAAGAACTATTCATTGACAAATTGGACATCTCTCTCATGAACAAAGCAAAGACAGCTAGGTGGGTGTGAATAATGGCTTAAACTCCAATATAACAATATAATTTTGTGGAACATGCAGACTCTTGATGCTTTTATAGTGCTTTTGTATGAAGCATGAAAGCCTTGTCCTCCATTCATTTTAACTGTATGGAAAAGAGCAACCAGTATAATTCTGCTTTTGTTTTTTTCACAGAAGAAAATCAGTCAAGTTTGGAATAACATGAAGGAGAATAAAAGATGACTGTATTTATATTTTTGGGTGAATTATGCCTTTAACCAGAGAGTATCAGAATCAATACCCACATGCACAGAGGAAACTCAGAGCGCTTTAAATATGTGTCTGTTCAGGATTGTCAGGCCTCACTTTGACATTGATAGAAATGAGAGGCTGATTCCTGTGGTACACCACAATGAGCTGTACACTTTCAGAGATGGATGATAACCAGAATCCCTGAGGGACAGGAGGACGCTTTCTTCCATGGCCTTCCGAAGCACAATACACTGGCATTCAACAGACAGTGAGTCTGAATCCTTTCATTCTTGTTGTTGATCGTTTTGGCACATTTTCTGCAGGCTTGCGTTCCGTAATTTAAAATAATTAACAAAGTATGCTGATTTTTTTCCAAAACATGACACTGGTACACTGGTAAATTGATTTTAATGATCATTTGTGTTGCTTGGATCACCCTGTAAACTGTCTGATGTCTGTAGAAATTACTGTGAAAGCAGTTCAAGTAAACACACTTGCTAACAAAAATGTTGTGGGCATCTTTCAAGAGAAATGTTAAAGAGTTCGTTCATTAGAACATAAATGAAGATCTGCGAGATTTCTGTTCCTCCATTGACAGATTACGCAACTACCACTTTGACACTTCAAAAAGTTCCTAAAGGCCACATACACACTGTAAAGTTTCAGGAGTGACCACAACGTTAAATACGGGAGTGAGTCTGTGCAGCGTAACACACGAGAATGAACCTCAGTGGTTCTCGCACATCAAGCAAACATGCTTGAGTTTCTGTTTATCATGTCTGATGTGTTTGTTGATGAATGTTTTACGTGACTAAAAGCCTAAATTAAATCTGGTCATCATCTAAAGCAACTGTGTCTCTCAATTCATATGAATTCATTTTACGATCTCTTTTTGAAGCGTCAAAGTGGTGGTTGCGTAGCTGTTAATGGAGGGACAGAAATCTCATAGATCTTCATTTGTGTTCCGAAGACGAGTTTGGAGTGACATGAGGGTGAGTAATAGATGACAGAATTGTCATTTTTGAGTAAAATAACCCTTTAAACAACTGATTTCAACCAGATTCATTTTTCTGGCAGTAAAATAGTGGTAAATGGATGCTTATGTATATCTTTCTCAGAACATTGTTTATTGTGTAGTTGATATGGATGCCAATGGAAACCTATGCATGTCTTGCTTTGGTTACTTGGAACATGTATAAGGCAAAGTGAAAAGACAATTTTCACTCTAATGGATCAGGGACCATTAGGTGACCTGACTGCACTGGAGCTGGAGGAGGTCCGTTACTCTTTGCTGAAATTCAGAGCTGAAGCACATCTTGTGCTCGGGATAAATTTGCTGATGACGGCACTTGATGTGCCAGGTATCCGATAAAAAAACTGAAGCCACAAAATGCTTACCAGCATAAGGCAATTCATTGATACTACAATATGCGGTGGATCCGTGTCTGTCTTTCAAATCAATTAAAATTCGAATGATACACTTAAATTTGATTGATTGTTTGATGCATCCCAACCAGCCTGAGACTGCAATACTGGCTCAACTAATGGTGCGTGTTCAGGGTCGTGGAACTATTTGTTTACCCAACTAATGTTATTTTAATGTTATTATATTCTATTATAGTATTTATTACTATTTTGATTAGCTTTTATTTTTGTTTTCCATTTTAGTTTTGGTCATTTTTATGTGCTTTTTTATTTATATATATTTCTATATAGCTTTATTTTTTATTAGTTTTAGTAATCTTAGATCTTCAACTTATTTTACTGTTAGTTAGTTGCCAAGGTAACATTTATTTATTTATTTATTTCAACTGATATTTATACTTTATTTTATTTCACCTTTATTTTAATGAACAGTTTTAGTTTTGACTAACAATACTGATGGCAGGGAAACCTGACTGAATACTGTCATTATTTACTTGTGGTGCATATTTCACAAATTAAATAATTTTATAGCTTTAAATACCTAAAAATGTAACCAGACCTGTGTAACTACTCTAAAACTGCTGACTGCTCTCTTTCAGTTTACACAGAAAAGAAGGAAGTATTCTTGGAAATGGCAGAAGAAACAAAACATAAGACACTTGACATGAAAAAATGTTGGTAACACTTTACAATAAGGTTTATTAGTTAACAACATTAGTTAACATGAACTAAAATGTTTTGAAATAAAAGACTGGTTTTGTGGCTGAGCTTAAAGGGTTAGTTCACCCAAAAATGAAAATTCTGTCATTAATTACTCTCCCTCATGTCATTCCACACCCGTAAGACCTTCGTTCATCTTCGGAACACAAAGATATTTTTGATCAAATTTGATGGCTCAGTGAGGCCTGCATTGACAGCAAGTTGATTTACACTTTTAATGCCCTGAAAGATACTAAAAACAGTTTCGAATCAGTGGTTCGGAGCGTAATAGTCACATGATTTCAGTAAACAAGGCTTCATTACATCATTTCAATGGTTTGTGTGACTTTGGCAGTGTGATTCACGCTCCGAACCACTGATTCGCAACAAAAGAATCTTGAAGCTTTGAAGCTTCATGAAGCAGTGTTTTGAAATCACCCATCACGAGATATTGTTGAATAAAGTGGTTATTTTGTTTTTTTGGAGCACAAAACGTATTCTCGTCACTTCATAACATTAAGGTTGAACCACTGTAGTCACATGAACTGTTTTAAATATATCTTTAGTATCTTACTGGCCATTTGAAAGTGCAAGTGAAACTTGCTGTCAATGGAGGCCTCACTGAGCTATCAGATTTCATCAAAAATATTTTAATTTGTGTTCTGAAGATGAACGAAGGTCTTACGGGTGTGGAACGACATGAGGGCGAATAATTAATGACAGAATTTTCATTTTTGGGTGAACGAACCCTTTAAAGCCAGCAAAAAATATACATCACTTATTGAGTTTATCGGATCTCCAAATCATTTCACCCTTCTTAAATAATTCTTTGTTTAAAAAAAAATTCTTTGTTTAAGGGGAAACTTAAATTTACTCAAACTGAGATGCTGTGAATTAGATTCATTCTTGCACCATTAACACTTAACATGATCACATTACCTGAGACATGTGTCCACACCAGGTGTATACAGGGCTACATGTGTCCCAAAAGCAGTACCAAAACTATAACCTCAACAATTTGAAGAAGAAAAATTTGAAGCACCCCAAATCCGTAGCATTGCAGGAAGACTAATCCTAACCAGCCATTTCCTCACTTTGTTCACTTCCCTTCAGCTGCAGATAAGAGCCACATACACACTGAAACGTGCAGTTTCTTCAACAGGAATGTGAGAGACAGTCTGTGGACGATAAGCAGACAGAAGATTACGAGGTCTGAGGGAGGAAAAGAGAGGACAGAGTCTGTTTTGAAGACTCCTGAGCAAACAGAGAAGTGAGAAAGTGCGATTGTTTTCTGTTAAAGGGATAGTTCACCCACAAATGAAAATACTGTCATCATTTACTCACCGAGTTGTTACAAACCTACATAAATTCTTCTGCTGAACACAAAAGAAAATACCATCCTACTATGGAAAAAAAACATTTTTTTTTAATATTTTCTTTTGTGTTCAACAGAAGAAAGAAATTCATACAGGTTTGGAACAACTTGAAGGTGAGTAAATGATGACAGAATTTCCATTTTTGGGTCCCCATCCCTGTAATAAATGATAATATTAGTCGCTTACAACAGGTTTATACATGTATTCTTATAATATAAGTTTTACAGTAAGCTTTAACACTACTGTAGTTAGTTTTACAGTAATTTTACTGTTGAATGAAATACAGCAACTACTGGATAATTGTGCACTGTAAAGCAAGAGAATGGCAGAACATTAACAGCACTCTATGATGGGGAGCTCCCTTCTTTCACTCAGTGGCAGATTAGATTATCTGTCTCAATGCCTTCTGCACACACATTTGCGGATGTCCTTGCCCAGGGAAATGAACGCACCATTCCAGGGTGGAGACCAAATCATCCTGGAAATAAAAACAGATTTGGGATAAGCACTTTGTCCATCTTTTGAGTTAGGTCAGTATGTCGATGCTAAGCTGCATTTTAAAATGACCTCAACCTAAAGACGGTTAATTAGAAGTGATTTTCATCAAGGCCTAAGATATCCTTTAGAGATCCATGATGCTTCAAAATAACCGTCTCGAGTGCATAGAGATGATTACTGTGTAACGGTCCTGACCTAACAGTGAGGGCTACACTGAAATCGGAGCTGATTGTCTCATGATTCAGCGTCTCCAGTGTCTCCTGTGCAAGGTCTCGCCCACCATACTAGCTCCTAAAAGCAACCTTCGCTTTCTACCCTAGATATATCTTACAACCAAAATGTTTCATTTATTAGATTTTTAATTGGTTATTTTCTCTGATCCACTGCAAGCCGTTATGAGATGGTTTGCCAAGAGAACGGTTCACATATGACTTCTGAGGTGACCTTGTTGCATGAAACTGAGATGCCAGAGTGCAGAACCTCAAGCCTTGAGCTACAGTTTGTTCATATACTGCTGATCCAGACTTGGCTCATACAGTTTTATATTTTTTGAAGTTCACGTTAGATCCATATGTTTAGTTTAGTTTTCTTTCAGATACTTAATGTGATTGTAAAAAAAAAAAAAATAAGAATTTGAATTAAAACTCAATGAAATCCTCATGCATCTTTAAATTTATAGATGTTTATAACTACCCCTTTTTAGCCATAAGCAATGCAATGGCTTTTTTGTAGTTTTTATGTGGCACTTAAATTTTTATTCTGTGTAAGCATAGCACATTGCCTTTGATATCATCTGGCAGTGATAATGCAGTAGAAGTGGATTTCAGACAGTGCTATGATTTTTGGAGAGCTATGACAGACGCTCTATGGCATAAGGACAGAGGAACCTCACAGATGGCTTCTAATGGCACTTACTCAGGAAGCGAGAAGCTTCTGCTTTCGCCATCATCGCAAGACCATTAACAAATTATGACAATGGTGAATCACAGGTGCAGAATATGACCTCTTGTCAGTGTAAATCTCTAAAATGGCACTACACCAACCAAAAATTGTGGAAAATCATAGAAAATATATTGGCTGTATAAGCTTTGTAATAATGTTGAAAACAAAGGCTACTGTTAGGGATGAGGCTGTTGACTGCAAGATTATAATCAAATGTACTTAAAGGCTGATGTGAAAGTCAAAACTGCAAAAAAATATACATTTTTTTTCTCAGAAAAATATCTAATCATACTTTTTTATTTTATGTATATCTAAAATATAATTTAACAATTTAAAATATAAAAATTTAAATACATGTAAAATACAGCATGTTTAGATAATTTTCTTGCATAACTTGAAAATATATGTTACATTTATATCAACTTATTTTGTCTGAAATATATTATTAGCTATTTTGGTTCTTAGATTTAACTTATTTCATGGATAATATGATATATTTTCTGGAAGAAAAAAAAACTAATAAAATGAAAAAAACTTAGAAAAAGTTATGCAGTGTATATTGTACCATTTAAGTTTGTTTCAATTGACTATGACCAGTGTCAAAGTAATGGCCAGCATTACTCCCTCGAAAAGTAACTAATTGCGTCACTTAGTTACTTTTATGAAAAGTAATGCTTTTCATAAAAACCAAGCATTTCTTGGTTGTTTTTTAGTAACAACATTTTGGCAAATGTGACATGAATAAGCCTCAGGCTGAAGGAAATTAAGATTCACACCTGTACAGAGGAGTTTGCAGCTCAAACCAACCTTTCAGCTTTTTTCTGTTATTCTAGATTTAAGAACAATTGGTTACAGGAGAAGGAAGTTCAAAACTCTTATTTCTAAATGTAATCTAAAGTAATTTTTGCTTATTAGTATAGTTGAATCAGAACATTGAAGATATTGGTTAATTAAGTAAGATTAAATGCTGTATATTTGTGTAATTTAATATAGTTTATTATATTATATGGCAGATTCAGTGTCTACAAAGCGAATGTGCAAAGATTAAGCCAAACGCCCTTTACAAAAAAAAAAAAGTAAAACAATCATATCAAACGATTTTGAAATTGGAGGAGAAAGTTTTCTGCCCTACTGCGAAAAAGGTACTTTCCGCCTACGTCTTTCTACGTAATTATATATATATATTTAGAAAATGATTGATCGTTTTGCTGATAAGACCCTTATTTCTCATCTGGGATCGTGTATAGTGCTTTGAAGCTGCACTGAAACTGCAATTTAGAGCTGCCACTCAGTTAACTCCACTGAAGTCCACTATATGGAGAAAAACCCTGGAATGTTTTCCTCGAAAACCCTAATTTCTTTTCGATTGAAGGAAGAAAGACTTGAACATCGTGGATGACATGGGGTTGATTAAATTTTCAGGAAATTTTAATCCTGAAGTGAACTAATCCTTTAACAGCACACGACACCTCTGCACTCCATTTCTCTCAACATGAGGACAGGGGTTCTGTTAGTCAATAAATGTGAAAAAGTAACTTGCGTTACTTATTTGAAAATGTAACTTGATATTTTGTTGTAAATTGAAAAAGTAATGTGTTACTTTACTAGTTATTTGAAAAAAAAAGTAATCTGATCACGTTACTCAAGTTACTTGTAATGTGTTACTCCAACATTGATTATGACATCCACAGAAATCATCTTTGTTTTATTTTCCATCTGATGAACGATGAGCTACAAACTGACAACTTCTACAAAGCGACACATTCAGTGAGCCAAATTGGTGGCTGGACTGTGTGCAATATTAGTTTTTATTGTTTCCAGCTGCATAAATGATGACTGCATGACAGAGAGATACCACATATCTGGGCAAGTTTGACATTAACTCCATCTCCCAGCAATCATCTCTGCTTATAAACTTAGAGCGGCCCATACAGCCACATGCCATTTTTATTACATTTCATTCACACCCAGCTGAAGAGCCCTGGTCCTGCTGCTGTAGAGTGAGTACCGCTGCTGCATTTCTTTCCTCCTTGTTAATACACAACATTTTTAGATGTGAAATATGGAATGTTGCACTAATACTATGAGTAGTGCTGGTGTGTGAATGGAGCTTGTGTGACAGTGACATAAGTGAGAAAGCTTAAGAATCATGCACACCGTAGAGCACAGACTTCAAAACCGCAAGAGTTACAATTCAAGGTTGGTGCCCATCTGTTGGATGACCTCTACTGTAAATGCTGGAGGAGAACAAAGGTGTGTGTGTGTGTGTGTGAGAGAGAGAGAGAGGGTTGTTATGGTGTAAAGAACAATATATTGTTGCAGGCTCTAATGTCATATGTTAAACCTGCATTTGTTGACCCTGTACTGTTATCAGGTGTGAGGACAGCAATAAAGGTGACCTTTATCTGTCAGCTCAATTCTACAGAAGCCACCTACATGAAAACCAGCACTGTCTGACATTCAAAGGTAATAAGTAATGCTCAGTGACACACGAATGAATGAAGTGAGAAAGGCTTTCTGTTGAACGTTTGAAATGAACTTTTGTAGACCAGTGTGGAAGGACACTTCATTTCCAAGAATGTATTTGAGGATTTTGAATAGAGTGCAAAAGTCAGTTTCCAGAAGTACTTGCTTTATGGAGTTATTTCCCTCATTAAAGCCGTACAAAGTACAGTCTTGAACCTTTTTAGGTTTTTTTTTGGTGCAGTATGTATGGATTTAATGTCAGTTCTTCCTTTAAAATGTTCAGGAAAGTTCTTAAAACTTCACCTCAACAAAGGACGAAGCAGGTGATCCTATAAAGCATGCAGAACTTAAGACTGATGAAAGACATAGACTCACAGTGGACATACTGGTGAGCTGAAGACAGGACAGATAAATTAGGTCAAGCCTTTGTGGTGAGCAGCCAGCAAGAGTGACAGCTCCATTACCCAGAGGTGGGCAGATGCCCGCAGCATGCAGCTGGGGCAGGTGGGGGAGGGGGGCGAGAGCGGGGAAGGGTAAGCAGGTGTTCTCCCTGTGGGCAACGCCCTCCCCATCCGCAACAACCACCAGCAGCCCCCCAGCTAGGCACACTCCCCATGACACACACATATGGGCTCCCCACCTGGACACTCAACCTACCACACTCAGCTGAGCTTCACAACCAAGGAAAGCGCACCTAGAGAAAGACATGTTTTGTTAGAATCGTGGAGTATTTGTGGACTTAGAAGTTGGTTTGGTTTGTTGATGATGACATAAGTGGGGAAGCCCAAAGAGCCTTGGGTGCAACTGGCACATATTTGAAACACCTGCAGTGTTTGTTTGTGTGCAGAGAGTAGCCAACTAAGGGTAGCAACTCTACTACATTAAAGGGATAGCTCACCCAAAAATGAAAATTCAGTCATCATTTACTCACCCTCGTGTTGTTCCAAACCTGTATGAGTTTCTTTCTTCTGTTGAACACAAAAGAAGATATTTGAAAGAATATTAGTAAGCAGACAGTTGATGTTAGCCCTTAACTTCTATAGTATTTTGTTTTTCTTCCTAGTATGGAAGTCAGTGGTTACCGTCAACTGTTTTATTACAAGGATTCTTGAAAATATCTTCTTTTGTGTTCAACAGAAGAAAGAAACTAATTTTTTGTTGAACTATCCCTTTAACTAAAATTTTCTGTTGCATGACAGTATTCAGTTGCTTTCAAAATAACGTTTTTTCCAGCAACAACCTAATTTTCTAACAAATCATATCACTACATTGCTCTTTTGTTTGAGTTAATAATCAAAAATGTTCACCTAAACAGATTCTCTTTCTCTCATATGTTGCGTTTGAGAGTGATTCATTCTAGTGAGTCGGTTCGTTCTAAAAGGATCTCATCTCACACATGCAGCATTGTGCGGTCCAGTTCATTTCATTGAATCGTGCCCGATCATGTACCTTGAGATCTACCTTCCTGCAAAGTTCAGCTCCACCCCCTTGATCAATCAACTGAACCAGCTAATTAGGATCTTCAGGAGCACTTGGCAATTACAGAGAGGTGTGTTGGATCTGAATTCTGTTGATAGGCTGGTCTCCAGGAACAGGATTAGGCACCCATGTTCTGAACATTCCTCTCTCTCAAATGTAGCTTTGGAAAGTTCAGTTCATTCGAGTGATTCAGCTCATCCTAAATAGTCTCAATGTTGGACAATCCAGTTCATTCTAGCAAATCGTTTCATCCGAAACGGTCCTCTTTCTCTCTCAAATGCAGAGTTGAAAAATCTGAATCATTCTAGTGAATCGGTTCATTCAGATAGATTCTTTTTATTGAAGAGAACTAGTTCATTCAGACGAGCAGATTACAAAACGATTCACCAATTCAAGTCTCTGTACTGTTTTGAGTTGAGTCGTTTTTTTTTTTTTTAAATAAATATTTAAGTTTGATACTGTCCCACTGGTTGATGGATTGTTATTTCGTTTAAAACCCCTAAATGGTTTTGAGCCAACAAAACTATGGATCTGATGAAATTATACTTTAATGGGGCATAATATGTAATGTAATGATATAAAGGCAGAATATGTAAATTTTCACTGCTAGTGGAGTCGCTTTTTCAAAACAGAGGCGTAGCTTGATGACGCCTTGATTTCGCGGAATCATGGGAAGCGTTGTTTTCACATCAACATCCAGTGGAAAAGAATCGGGATGGGACTCGGGCAGAAATCCTGTTCATGGATGAGATTATTAACATTACTGTAGTATGAAGCAGAGCAGGGCTGAGTGCTGTGCAAGCAGAAACGAGGCCGCTGGAGCGATTGCTAATGTGAGACGAGCAGCGGAACTTTTATTATGCGGCAGTCGCTGACTCGCCTCTTCAAGCGTGTGTGGGTAAAGCAGCACTGGTTTATCATATTAGACACATTTGTGTGTTGAAAGTTGTGATAGTGCTACTCTGTGTTCCCTCGGTGGCTTCTGAGACACAGGTTGCACACTGCAATAAACTAGATCGATATTAGGCATGGTAAAACATGGTACTAAATCAAGAAAATGATATTTAAACCATAAGACTTATTGTGTTGAGCTATATAACATGATTAGTTTTCTGTCGATGAATGTATCCATCCAAACAGTTGCTCACCGATCTAATAAAACATATTATGTTACTTTGGTGTTTTCATGGTTTCTACAAAATGAAATTAAGGGGCGGGTATGATGTCATTGATAGGCGACGCACAGACATGATCCGTATCTGCTTATTTCTCTAGATTTAAAGATTCTTGGAAACATTTGGGATAATGTAAGTACACAAGTCAACAAAACATAACATTGTTCTAGAGGTTTTTAGATTTTTTAATCCAAAAATCTTACATATTGTGCCTTTAAGTAAGTTCAATGTAGTTAAACATCGGTGTGTATAAACATACTGTATTTATTTGCTGTCATTTGGAGGTCAGCACTAGTTCTTGGTATAGAAAAAGACTGTAGCCACAGCTCGATCCGTCATCTGTGATGAAAGCCACAACTACATTAGCTTCCTCTTGCATTCTTTACTAACAGTCAGGTGTGACCTCTCCCCTAAAGTGTGAACATATATTTCCGCAAGTCTTTTCGAGCAAACCCTTCCCTGTCTCTCTTCACATGGCATCTATGTGTTTTAAGCACATGGCTACCTGAAACAGGTCTGAGGTCAATTCAGATGTAGTATCTAAACCTCTTCTTCAATGATCCTTCTGATTCCCACCTTTGATGTTTCGGCACAGTTCTGGGGCAGCAGGGCAAACAGCACCTGTCCTGTGAAGTCATGCCTGAGGCATCTCTCAGGCTCAAACTAAAAGAGCATGTAAACGACTGCACCCGAGGGCATCGCCATTGGCTGGATCTGAAAGGATAGATGTAGAAACATGCAACTGTCTCTTCTAGAAATCTCTGCTGAAATACATTATCAACTAACAAATGTATCTTGATACGGTTACAGGCACAAACATCCTGTTAAATTTATGTGAAACTGTGGTTGCCAGATAAAGTAAAAAGGTAACTTGTATTACAGTTAATTAACAAGTTTTTGTTTGTTGTTGTTGTTAAAATTGTAGGGTTTTTTTGTACTAAGCAAAAATGACCAATTTAATTGTATTATTTTCGTTTACATAATGAGGCCTGTCTGCTTCACTTCAAACACTAAACCGCCCTTACACAACTATATTAACAATACACCATTTCACACTGCATGCAAACGAAATGTTCAGTGATCACTTATTATCGACACTCAACCTCATACAAACACTCACAGAGGGTACAGAGCAGCCAAAATGTGGGGCCATAAGCTGATACGGGAAATGACTGTTTCTCAGAATACACACTCTGAAAATTGGCATGACTTCAGGAGCACTCTGGATTGAGAAAACATGTTCTTCTGCTCATATTTCCCTGAAACAGCTGAGAAAAGAACATTATCCTGAAATCCTATTCTTTTTGGCTTGTGTACTTCAGTAATGGGCACAGGGAGAGCCAGAAAGGCTAGCTCTTAGTTCTGTGTGATGCTCCAAGGGATGCCATTCATTCATGTAAAGTAAGACACATTCCTTTGTGTTTGCACCACTGTTAGTCTCAGGAGGAAAAGGTCAAAAAACACTCACCGCTGTGTAATTTTAAGATACTAGTACATCGTGATGGCTCACAGACTCTTCCTTTGCATCATAAACATTTCCTACTACAGGAATATTTTACATTTTTAAACGTTTGCCGACGTGTGACATTCTATCATATGAACAACATTTAAAATGTAGCATGTCAGTTTGGTTTTATAAGAACCATTCATAATATTATAAGATATGGAAGCCTGTAATGAACTGAGTGTTGCTGAAACAGTGTTTACAGGTTCAGTCTCAGGCAGGGGTGACCCAAGGGACTAAACAACTGCTGATCCTGCTTTGTTAGGATTGTGTCCCTAAGCATTGCACCTGACCTGCTGGACCTGCAAATAATGTACTGTTGTCAATTACTGTGGATGAAAGGGTATCTGCGTAATGCCAAGCCAAGTAAACATTATTTATTTGATTATGCATGAGATGACAATTATCAAAGGCTTAAAAACGAGACCGAGGCAAAAGAGATGCCCTGCCGGTCACACAGCTCTGACGCCCGTTTGAAAGTCAAGCTTTGGCGCCAGAGAGTCGCGAGCTCGGGTGAGCGCGATGGCCGCATCGATTCATTTCCGCGACTCGGCTCTTTCGAACAGGTGGTTTCTTAAAGAATCGGTTCCTTACGTCACGTGTCTTCAAGTGTCCCCTGACATCCAATCCGGTAAATTAATACGTTATTTTAATAATAAGGGTGTGTATTGCAATTTCTTGTGTACATTTGTGACTCATCTCTCGAAAAAGCTTTAATTTGCACGTAGACTACTAAAAATCGTTCGTTCAAAAACAACTCTGCTTCATGGTATGCGTTGAAAAAACTGCCATTCAGTTATTAAACAGTTTACTGGTTGGTTTCCAGGCTTATTAGTTCAATCAAGTAAATTTTCACAATATATCGTTATAGCTACAGAAAATCACTATGTTGATGTTTACAGTAGCCTTAATGTTTAGTACAAATGCCTTACAGTTACATTAGCAGATTAGAGCTTATCGCGAAAAAAATCAAGCAGAGATATGCTTGTATCTGTTTTGTGATTAAATAACCCTTCGCAAAACCCGCCCCATGTTGCTATGTCCGCTCTCGCGCCACACATCATGTTCTCCCGCAGTGAACAATACATTGTGAACGGATCATCTCTTCATACTAGTTCATTCATAGCATCAAATAAACATGAATGAACATCAGAAGGAATGTTATTTCAACCGCGGAAAGACGTGAGAACGCACAATATCTCAAGTTAACCAACGTTAATCCTTCATAGGCTACTCCCTGACTGCTTTGTCGGATAAATTGGCGGATTCGGCGTTATCATTGGTTAGATCGCCTGTCAATCAAATTGTTTGCGAATCCTGAATCTGCTTCTACTCAGTAAGTGTTCGGTCACTGAACGAGTTGTTCACATCGGCTTTGTGAAACGGTTCAATTCACTCAAGAAGATTCGACTCGTTCACGTATTGAAAATAGTTCACAAGATCATTTACATTTGGCTTGTTGTGACTGTTAAACAACCTGCAAACTAACTCGTTTGCAAATGGCTGGATAAAAGTGGCAACTAAGCTGACTTGCAAAAATAAATAAATAAACATCTGGTTAAATACGTTCTTAATATTTCTGAGGGTTTTTAAAAAAAAAAAAAAAAAAAAAAAAAAAAAAAAGCTGTGAGACGTTGTAAAAGCAGCACGTTCTAATATAAACGTGATGTTATGTGTCTGCGCGCGCAGTTGCTCAGATACTCTTCAACACGAGTAAAGAATGCAGAAGATAGGACGTGCTCACGTGCTGCACATTTGGCCAATGTTGACGCTCCGGTTCACAGAGTGACGTCGTCTCATCGACCAATCCGCTTAATTCTTTATGCCTTACAACAAACCCAGTTCGGTTGCTATATAAACACATTGACAACAAGCTTCCAGCACAGATCTGTGGGAGAATCGCATGCCCTGAAATTAACCACACTATCCACAATGAAGGCAGTCAGTCCGGTGAGGTCCATAAGGAAACCGGCCTTGTATTTCTCGGAGCATAATCTCGGAATCTCACGGAGCAAGAGCTCCTCGGACGACCCGCTCAGTCTTTTGTACAACATGAATGACTGCTACAGCAGGTTGAAGGAGCTCGTGCCGAGCTTACCGCAGAACAAGAGCGTGAGTAAGATGGAGATCTTGCAGCATGTCATAGACTACATTCTGGATCTTCAGATCGCACTGGACCAGAACCCGCAGCAGCAAGTCCACGGACAGAGCCCTCCAAAAAAGACTGTCAGGTCACTCGGAGCTGATATCAGCATCATCTCCTTCCAGGTAATGCAAGTTTGTATGAAACATTTCATGGAGGTAAATCATGATTTTGATGTAATGTTGCACAATAGAAAGCGGCTCCACTGGAATCATTGTTTACCTCTGTTAATTAACAGCCCAGTAACCCTCAACGAGAGATGAGCTCAGATGACCTCATAACCCTGTCCCGTTGAAATGGTAAGTGCTTCTACGACACTTGATGGGTTTGTAACAAAGTCAAACTTTTGCACGTGAGTGCGCGCGGCGCACCTGTATGCATTTATTATACCTTTATGCACTGACTAACAAGTCATTAAACGTGATATAATGCTTAGAACATTACAAAGTTTCATTACAATACTTAGTGATATCATTTATCTGAATGTCCAAGCTGATCTGTTAAAGTGACAGTTCGCTCAAAAATGTTTTTGTCATTTTTATTCTCTCATGTTGTTCTAAACCTGTTTGACCTTCTTCAGTGAAGCACAAGAGATGGCTGGCAGAAGTCCTTTTGTGGTCCACAGAAGATAGTCAGAGGTTTGGAACAACATTGAGAATCTTCATTTTTGAGTGAATTTTTTATTAATAATACAGTGTTTGCAATGTTCTCTTCATGTGTGTGTCAGATGCTCATGTATGGGATTGCCCGGTATTTCGCTAGTTTTTGGGTAAAGTCCGAGAAGGGGGAAAAAAGGTTTAAAAAAAAAAACAAAAAAAAAACGTACTGTGGCTTCCTCCCTGGCGCCAGTCTGTCCGGATCTCTGTCCTTTTGCCTTCTCTAAACACGCCTCTCTCTCTCTCTTTCTCTCACTCTCTCTCTCTCTCTCTCTCTCTCTCTCACACACAAACACACACACACAATCTTTTGCAGGTGTTTCGGGCATGGAGCAAAAACAGGGGCTTTTTGTGTTGTGTCCCCCCCCCCCCCCCCCCCCCTCCGTGTCATTCGCCTGGACTTCGTCTTGAATGACAAAGGACTTCCCTCAAACGGACATAAAAAGTTTCTGAGTTAGTTATATATGGACTTTCTTATTCTTTCTTCCAAAGGAAGATTCAGAAAAGACTGGGGAGATTTGAAAGGAAACCAGTAATTAAGCAAGCAATCTCAAAAAGCAGGATTTTTTTTGTTGTTGCTTTTATGTTACCAAGATGAAGCGCAAAACGAGGCGCATTTAACAGCTCTAATCCAGTTCGTCAAAGGCAGCGGACTCTGTAAAATGTACTTTTGTGTTCTCTTTCTGCTGAAAATGTGATGTTTATAATATTACAGAAATTTTTATAATTATTACGTCAATGGCACTTTTATACTGTATATAATTAAATGCGAAGTATGAAGTCAGTGTCCTTGTCTCGGCTATAGTTACAGATGCATTGTTTTGTTGTATTTTTTCATTTTTGCAAATGCATAAAGCGTATTAACTTATTACCGTTCACTGGCTGTGACGCACTCTCTTGTCAACAAGTTTGTAATGTAAAGACAACAGGGTTCAAATTATAAGGGTTTTGGGAGGGATGGTGGTAGATCAAGGAATAAATAAGTACTGATGTTATCACCATGAGTCAATGTAATACAGCGTTTTTTATTATTATTATTCTTATTATTCAAAATGTTTGTCTAACGGGAGCCCAGAGAAAAACTGTGTAAAACGAATCTTACCACGAAAATGTATGCAAATTCATTTAGGAAAAAAAAGTCAAGTGTCATTAAATAGTTCATACACTGGCCACTCACAAGTGTTCAGGGTGTGGGTTATAATTGTAATGCTTGAGCTACTGGTGCCACCCATCTGTAATTCACAGTACTAAAATAAGTTTGCTCTTAGCAAATCATCTCGTGGGAACACATTTCTGCAGTGTGTATAGAACAGCAATATGTTTATTTCAGTACTTTTAAACAAAGAATCAAGAAACATGGTTACTGTCGACGCAGGTTTATTTCATTCCTTGTTGAAGACAAGCATCACTAATCACTAAAGCTGCCAATAGTACAGTTAACCGCTAAGACTAACATCACATGGCATGCAGTTTCTACTGGCAAATTTATTACTGCAGTCTGACACATGCTCGTCACTGCTTATATACTACTGTAACACCAGCACAATGACAGCGTGCAGGACAACTCAATACAACACATTTTCATGCCAGACTGAATGCTCGTAATCATACGGTGTGTCTGGGTAGCTTAACCATGACAAGGTATTACAGTGTTTTCCTTTGGGAGACACTGCTGAATCTTTTCCTACAGTAGTGATTCAAAAATGCTTTATAGTCATTCAACTGGTGACATTAAAGGGTTAGTTCAGCCCAAAAGTTTGTCGTTCCATACCGGTAAGACCTTCATTCATCTTCGGAACACAAATGAAGAAATTTTTGATGAAATCCGAGAGCTCTCCGACTCCTCCATAGACAGCAATTTAATTACCACTTGTAAGGTCCAGCAAGGTAGAAAATACATTTTTAAAATAGTCCACGTGACTACAGGGGTTCAACCTTATTTTTATGAAGCAACAAGAATACAAAACAAAAATAACGATTTTATTCACCAAATTCATCTCTTCCCCGTCATTCTCCTATGCTGTTTATGTTCTATAGACAGAGCAGCACTTAAACCGACTCAGTATTTAGTTGCTGTTTTTTTTTTTTTTTTGCACACAAGAAGTATTCTCGTTGCTTCATAAAATTAAGGTTGAACCACTGTGTTCCGTAGAAGAACACAGGTCTTACGGGTTTGAAACGACATGAGAGAGTACTTAATGACAGAATTGTAATTTTTGGGTGAACTAACCCTTTAACAAGTGATTAAGCTACTAATACTGTTTGGAAAGTATACAGAACAATACAGAACTTATAACCCACTTCAACTACACTTAACATTTATAAGTCACAACCAACGATACACGTATTTAAGCATTACACCAAACATGCGTTGACACCACAAAACATTAACCAGCTAAGACCAGACTGCAGTAGATCCAGATGTCACCTACAGGATACTTTCTCGCTCTTCACCGAAGGTGACTGTGTCAGAGGACACTTTAAGGATCTCAGGAGGATCTCTAGTGTTAAGCGCCCTCTTCAGATGCACCACACGGATGTTCTCATTTTGGGGAGTGGTGGAGGTGGTGCTAGATCCAGGAGTTATGATGACATCACTTCCAGTGGTCGTGGAGGTGGTGTTGGAGCCATCTGCGGGTTGGCGAACGTTGTTTCCTTGTTGGGCGTTTGTGTTGTTATTGAGGGTGGTGTTGCTGGGTGTACGGTTGAGGTTGTAACTCTTGGAGGAAGGCCAGCTCTCTTCAGGGCTGCTGGCCAGAAGACTGCACTGGTCCTCTGAGCAGATGGACATGCGGACGATAGCTGGGTCTTGGAGACCACTCAGACTACTCGGCAGCCCTCGCTTTTGGGCTGAGTTCTCCTCGTCTAGATCAATCAGATTAGCCCTCTCAGACTGTGACAGGTCAGCCTCTTCGTCTTGCAGGGAATGGTTGGGCGAGCTTTCGTTGGAACGGACTCCCGAGTCAGAAGAATCCTTCTTATCTGAAAGGTAATCCTTACCCTTGGACAGAGATCGATCTCCAGAATCAGAGGCTTTGGGCTCAAGTTTCTTTCCATCCTTGAGCAGAGGGGCATTGTCTGACTCTTCGGACTCTTCATCATCACTGGTAAGTTTCTGGTAGCGTAAACCGCCGCCGCCAGCCTTCAGCTTCAGATCAGCACCCTGGAAGAGGCTCACCTTCTCTCCAGATGTCTTGCGTCCCAGAAGGGACTTTGATGATCCATGGTCAACTTTCTCATCCTCTTCTGTTATGGGATCTAAAGTGGCAGTGTCTGCCGAGGCGTAGTCAGTGTTATCTGTCGCGGACTTGCTGCTCCCTCGTTTTGGAACGGATTTACGCAAATCCTGCTCACCTCCATCCTTCTTCTTGTCCTCAGAGCTGGAGTGCATTAGCTGGCCAACAAAAGGTGGCACAGGCTTCTCCATTCCTACCTCAAGCTGAGCCATGGAGGCGATGTATTCCTGGTAGGCGTTGCGATACTCTGCCTGCTGCTTGTCTGTTAGCTTGCAAATTTCATTGGAGGATTCCTGAGAGTTGAGGCTGGACATGCTAGGTGTACGGTGAGTTGTGACCTACAGAGGACAAGAGATGTGGAAGCAAATGTCTAAATATGAATGGCCTGAAAAAAGGATAGTAAAAACCTGAGAAGAAACGCTTACCGGCCACGTAGGGTTGGCATGTCTAGGAGGCTCATCCAGACCCACGTTACTGAGCTCCTCGAAGCTGAGGTTAAAGTTGTACACGGGTGAGGTGTCCGTGTTACCAGCTCCTCCATGAACAGATGCTCCAGTGTGCCTGCAAGGCTCCACAGTGCTACTGCCTTGCTCACTTGGAGCCTCCTCATGCAGGATCTGGCTCTCCACAAGACGGAGCTCCAACACCTGCAAGCATCAACTTCATTACTACAGTATCTAGGGCTAGTGTGAGAGTGTTTAAGGGCAGTTAAATGTACTGTACTATATCTTACATTTTATGATCATGTACATGTTTATGCCTTGCAAGCTTATACATTTGGTTTTGTATGAGATTCAGTTGCTTATTCTTCTAGGTAAAACAATTGAACTACGCCCAGACAGCAACAAAGTGTAGGCCCAGATACAGCCACACACATGGGCCAGATGTGGGCCGGATCTGGGCCAACACTATGTTGTGGTCTGGGAGGTTTTCAAATTCAAATTTTCTTTTTTATAGAAGAAAACAATTGGCAAAAAATAAAAATGAATGTGTGTTACAATGTATAATAAATAAATAAAAATAAGTACAAAAAGAACTAATTAAAAGATTTAAAATTAGAAATTTTGCATTTACAATAATTTATACTTTTTCTTCTGGGGCCAATAAATATCTTGCCATGGCAAATAAGAATCTGAAGTACTGGTTATATAAATGAGAGAAAACTACTCACTGTTGTCCTGAAAAGCTGCCAATCTCCAAAATTCATGTTCATCTCTTTCTTCAGCTCATCAATGTTACATTGAGACAAAACTCGGCCATTTATGTTAGCCTGAGAAATCACAAAATCAGAATGTAGCGCAAAACAACCTAGCATGATATTTTCTTCTCATTGTAGTTTTTTTCTTCGCAAATACACACCTTCTTAATCGTCGCTGTATACTGAGTAAGCAGGTTCTGGTCGATGCCGTCGATAAGTCTGACACGCTCACAGACAACATCTGTGGTCATTGAGCTGAGCAGCATCGATGGGGTGCCTGAGACCACCGAGGCAGAGCCCTGGTACACAAAACACAGAACTATTAGTGCCACTAATCTACATCACAACAGTGTGCATATGAAAGATCTCTGAAGCCTTCAGACTGCTACCACAAAAGATAACCCATGCAGATTTTTTTGGAAACAGTGGAAGAGGGTTGCAGAAGGTCTTGAATTAAAATGCAAAGAAGAAAGGGATCAAAACAAAAGGTACTGCAGAGGAAAGTAAGCAATGCTACTTTTATGTATTGCTGTCAGCAGGATTTCAAAGAGGCTAGTGCAAATCTAGAGTGATAAGATGGTAAGAAAAAGTTAGGGATACAAATAGTTGTACTCAGAGTTTGTTAGTGCTGGAGTGTCATATCTACCACCACACTTAGCATTAAGTGTTATGTAGCTTTCAAATAGCTACATCTAATTATAACAAAACCAAACATTGTGACCTACACTACATGGACTATAAATACAGACCTGTTAAGGGAAAGTCAGAGTGGCACCTGGGTTCTATACTTTTAAAGTTTTCTGATAGAATACTTAAAAAGTTTAGCATCCAGGCCACGCTCTGTGAGATGATTGTTTCAATGGCTTTGGTGCAAATAGGCATCATTGAAACTGCATCATCACAAAGGAAAGGGTAAAGAGACACAGATAGGATTACTTTCATTTTTTTATGAGGACAGAAGCTTAGAAATTCTGGATAGAATTCTGGGGAAGAAGAACTTAAGTTTAATGTGACCAACTAAACTCTGCCCATGTTAGCATGTCACATGATTATACTACGCAATGACAGTATTATTTGTACAGTTCATTAATTGCCATGTTTTACTTTGACTTTATATTAGGCATCTAACCTCAACTTAATTCTTCCTTCCCCACTGTAAGTGTAAGATTTCTTTTTTGTCTCATGGTGCATGCTGGGGTGTGAGTGATTAGAGCTCTGGAGAGCGTTAGTGTGTGTTTGCGAAGGCGTGTGAGGAGGGGCGGCATTAGCAGAGCAGCAGAACTTAAGCCGAGTCTAAAAGGATTCAGTACCTGCTTCTTTTTCAAAGACGGTACCTTACCCTGCTTGAGGAGAGAGAGAGGAGAGGAGGGAAGAGACAAAGGAGGTGGAAATCGTGAGGGAACCACATTCATGTTGATGAAAGAAAGATGGAGAGAGTTTAAACAAGGAGCAAATGAGTCTCTCTATAGCATGTGGGAACTGGTGGACTGTGAAAGCCTCCGGTGAACATTAAGGCAGCTGGTGCTTGACGTCACTAGTGAAGTGTATATTTAAACACTGGCACATTGCTTCTGTTCTCACACAAATAAAGCGTACAATGTAAAAACACTAGGTATAAAGAACTTTCCACAAATAGGGTACAATACAGGGCCTAAAATTTGATTTTAAAAGTCTTGAGGTTTATGCTTTTTTTGTTGAAATGTTATTTTCTATACAACATCAGAATTTAATACACAAAAATGTATGAAGTAATTTTTTTTAAAAAAGCCAAATTTGAATTTGAATAAGCTGTCATTCTGTGGGGACTAGCTATGCTGTTTATTTATTGATAAGCTCCCACAAATTTTAAAAACAATTCTTACAATTACTTGGAAAAGCGTTGGAACAGTTGAACTGAGAAGTCAAAAATTTGTGTGAAAACTGACCAAATGAAATATGAGAACAGAGTTGCATGCAAAAAGCTAAATGCACACAAAAATGATTCAATTAAAAATACTTCTAATACTTCAAATTCTCCATTTAAAGGGGGCAAACAAACATTTGATCCATTTAAAACATTTGACCTGTCTGATGAAAAACTTTCCATGCTAATTTTAAGTTACAAAATGATTTAACATTTCTAACAGTTTTAAAGTTCTAACACTTTAAACTAGTAGTAGCACATCAATTTGTAATCTATTTGTATATCTGGAGCAAAAACATGAAAACAGTAAAAATAAAATGATGACGACACATAACACAAGAGGGAAGAAGAAACTTTAAATTCATTTTTATAAAAGGAAGCACCTGAAGAGCAAAAATTATATATTAGCTGTGAAAGAAAAGTATGTCAGCATGTGAAACCCTAGGAAAACTATCTAACACTAGTGCCAAACACAAAGTCTAGCAGCTTTTGTTCATGACTAGTACTTACAAGTCCAATGCTAGGATCCTTGAGATAGCCAGTTTTAATGAATGGACGTGGAAGAACATGAGGAGGGAAGGAGCTGCCAGCGTATTGCCGAGGCAGCTGGTAAAGATGTTGGGGGAAATATGGCTGGGAGACCAAATGTGGAGGAAACAAAAATTAGGTAATGAAAATATAACAGAAAATCATAAATAAATACATGCTGGAAAGTTCTAAGTTCAATACAAGTTAAATAAATAAACAACATTTATTGATAATTTCGACTTGGCCTTCCATTTTGAGAATCATATTCTAACTGCATTTTTTCCCCTTTCCGTTAAAAAAATGTTTTCTATGGTATTTCACATTATGCCAAAAATGTCGTCAATTGAGCTTAACTTGTATCGAACCTGAAAGATTCCTTTAAAGGCAAACATGACAAATAATGAGATGTCTAACACTCAATCTCTCACAAACACGCACAGACACACATTCTCTCTAACATGCACAAATGCTTAAAAAATAAACAAGTTCATTAGGTGGAAATGTGCACCAACATGTAGCCTCATAAAAAGTTCATTTTTTACTTACTGAACTTAGGAAAACAAGGCCAAACGCAAAACATAAAAATAAAATGAAGTAAAACAATAACTGAAACACGAGCACGGGGAGATGATTGAAAAATAGTCTGGGTGGGCATGTGGATATGTTTGGCACTGAGGCTGGAATACTTTGAGAGGTGTGTGCTCGTCCAAGGGACTTCCCTCATCTATTAACTGAGCCGATGTGCCTGGTAGAGCTCCCTGAGGAAAGTTAAGTCTAAAACACAGCTGAGTCATCAATCTACACTTGACACTATTTATCCATCTTAACTGGACCCAATTCACCGCAAATGTCCCCCAAAGAGATGACAATAATCTAATGATAGATTAAAACGAAAACAGTTTCTGATTCAGTTTAATCTATCAGAATTATCTTTTGTAAGTTATTTGTTCACTCACCCTGTTGTAGAATGGGTGTTGCGGGCCAGCCATGCCGCTGAAATAGGCGCTGTGGGGCTGAGGAGACACACCCGGCGGGTTGTACGGGCCGTTGTAGGAGGCAGTAGGGGAGCACACCGAGGACTGCTGACTGTAGACTGAAATTGGACGGCCCTCCTGCAAAGGCAGCGCGGGATAGGTGACACCACCCATGTTCACCTGCTCCCTAGCAGCACGCACATCTGACAAGAGAATACAAGGATACAAATTCATGCTTTACAACATGGAATGACTGGGGTAAATATAAATATTATATTTTAGTGTGTGATGCACTAAATTAATGGAAAAAAACGAAGTGTGTAAAGTTCACTTCATGCACTCAACTGTCGCAGCTTTAATTACGTAGTGGAGGGGTAGGGGCTATCAGACTCCGATGACAAAAGAAAAACTCACACACTACACGGATGAGTACATAGTGCATAAGTACATATTGAATAAGTGCGTCAACCCGAGAGAACAGTTCAACCTTAATGTTATGAACCGAAGAGAATACGTTTTGTGCGATACTTTAATTTACAATACTTTCGTGTACCAAAACAATAACGACTTAATTTAACAATTTCTGTTGACGTAGTAAACGCTGTGCAACGCGTCTGGGTTCTACGTCAGAACGTTGAATGAAGTCATTATTTTGGTTTTGGTATTGGCGCACAAAAAGTATTCTCTTCGCTTCATAACATTAAGGTTGAACCACTGTAGTCAAATTGACAATTTTAATGATATCTTTACTACCTTTCTGTGCCTTGAAAGGTGTAATGACGTTGCTGCCTATGGGTGGTTCAGAAACCTCTCGGATTTCATCAAAAATACTTTAATTTGGGTAACACTTTATTTTACAGTGCCATAGTTACACATTAGTACATGTACTTACTATAGTAATAACAGTAAATTATGCAAGTAACTAAGTAACTAAGCCTAAATCAAGCCCTAACCCTAACTGTGACTCTATAGTAAGCTAATGTAGTTAATTAATAGTACTCAGTACTCATTTGAATAATTAAAATGTAACTACGGCACTGTAAAATAAAGTTTAACCTTCATGTGTGATCCGAAGATGAACAAAGGTCTTACGGTTTAGGAAAAACATGAGGAATGACATTAATGACAGAAATTTCATTTTTGGGTGAACTAACGCTAAAGTTAGTAATAGAATCAATAATGGCCAGCTGATTGGAATCAAATGTGGTTAGATTTAAAGAGAGATGTTTACCTGCAATAATCTCTCGGAGTTTGGGATCTAAATTTACAGTGCAGGGGAGAAAGGTCCGGATGTCTCTAACAGCAAGCACTGGAGTACGTGAAGAAAGGAACACCTCAAAGCTCCGGACATCCCCATCTATCTCCAGCAATGGCTCTACGTCTTTAGTGGTTGGAATATTTTTGGAGATCCTGTCAGGCAGTACATGAAAGATACGACTTGAGAAACATGAGAGAATACTAATATTTTAAGGTTGTTAAAGTTACTTTAGCATGTGTGGAGCGTCCATCACGTTTTCACTAAAACAATGCAGGTCTTGTGAGAATGACAAGTTTTAACATACCCTGGAATAAATTACATTGAACCTTGCCAGATAAAACAAATACATGATGGTTTTACTGAAAATGAAAATGATGCTGATATAACTCAGCATTAGCAGCACAATATCTTCATTTCATTTTGTGTTTCTGGGGCACGGACTGCTTTAAGAGTGGAAGGAGTGTGCAGACAGCCAGTATCAACACAATACAGCAATATTACTGATGGTTCGGATGCCAAACTTCTTCATAAAACCACAAACTTCATATGTTTTCACTTAAACAGACCTAAGGGTTTTTAAAAAATGCTCTATAAACCCATCAAAATGTCAGAATACACCCATGCTGCGAGCGCATTTACTTTCTTTATAATTTGGACACAACAAGAGCGGCTGTGTGTGAAGAAGTAAACAACACAGTGCAGTCAGTACATTCCATAATCATTTCATATCCGACAACATGACGATATCTGTGCAGTGACACAAGTCTTACATGAATAGCATCATCTGACTAATCACCATAGGGAAGCCTATCTAATGATCTGGGCCTGCTTTCTTTGGCTTCATCTGACTTTCTGTGGCCTCCCATTATTCGTTTCCAGGAAGCTTCCCAGAGGAGGCATTTTTCTCTCATTTTTCTCTAATGGGCTAACGAACAAACTACATGCAAAAAAAACAAAAAAACATCATACATGACAAAACAAACATTACATAAGGTTACTCAGATAAAAGACATTTTGTACAGATGAGCAATGATCTAAGTTGTTGATCCCAAGTTTAAAAAAAAAACCAAGTATGATGTTTCTGGCAATCTGATGGCATTTTTAAAGGGTAGCTTTCTAAACAATTTTCTAAACAGTAGTTTTCTTAGCTATGCTAAGAAATTTAGCATAGCATCATGTGATGAATAAAATATTTCTTTAAAAGTCCCTACCTTTCATAGATGGTTTTCAGAGTGTTCTGATCTGGGATGCCATCTGTCTCTTCTAGGAACAGTATGAGCCAGGATGTACGATACGGCCACTGCTCAGTCAGGTTGATCCAGGACGCAAGCCGGTCCCAGCTAAAACTTATCTGATTGGCCCTCAGCAAGCGCCCTAAACAAGAGGAGAGCATTTTATGAGTACTGCATGTTCAGACTTGATTTCATATCCAAAAGTTCATATTCCATTATAGTGTATAACTGTATGCACTACAGTTCAAAAGTTTGGGGTCAGTAAGACTTTTTAAATGTTTTTGGTCTTCAGTGTCACAAGATCCTTCAGAAATCATTCTAATATGCTGGCATGGTTCTTAAGAAACAGGTTTATAAATTTTTGTAATATAATTTAATATTTTTGTGGAAACTGTTAAACATTTTTTACAGGATTTTATGATGAATAGAAAGTTCAAAAGAACAGCAGAAGAATTTTTTTTATAAAATATTAAAGTCTTTACTGTCACTTTTGATCAGTTTATTGCATCCTAGCTGGATAAAATTATTTTTTTTCAATCTTACTGACCTTAAACGTTTGAACATTAGTGTACTGCTGAGACATTTGTAACCTGTTTTGCCTCTGTAAAATGACATTTCAGAATAAAACTGATATAAAAAAAAAAAAGGGTCAATAAGAAAACATTTTCCATTTGGATTGTGAAAGAGGGCCATTACTAACCAGACTAAACAGACAAAAACAAGACCTTGGTTAACGTCAAGTAATAGCTCAAGTGACGTGAGCGGAAAAGGAAAGTTATTTCAGAGGAAGAGCAAGTTGCTAAATTTTAGATTTTTTTTCTTTGAAATAACATGCCAGTGATAAATACTTTCATGAACATGATCATATCTGATTTCATGTTGACCTTAAAACGTGAATGCTGACCTGTGACTGACACAATGTTGAGCAATCTCCTCATAGTCTGAGGACTGATGTCACTGAACCAGTCCTCAGTGACGAGCAGTTTTGTGAGGTCAAAGGACATCTGACGCGTAACTGACCTCTGCATCTGTCGACGGCGATAAGTATCCTGAGGAGAGATCAGCTAGATTTAAATCATGCTTATTACTCAAAATCAATAGCATCAAGGAATACAGGGAAGGAAATGTCAAGGGAAAAATTTGGAAATGTTTAGTGATATGACCACATCATTTGGTAGAACATTGCTCTCATTGGATTAGTCAGACAAACTGCAAAAGCGTAAACCATGAGACAGCCAGATAGGATGAACAATTCAATTTGTCTTTGGAGTTCATACAATCATACTTAAATCATTAACATATAACTATTAATCATATTCATAATGCCTAATTATTATCATATAAGTAGCCCTCTAACAGAACAAAGCAGCATATTTATCAGCTTACCCTGCGGTTAAGAGTCGTTTTACTGCCAAACTTGGTCTGGTCACCCAGGCTGTTCTGGGACAGCTTTCTGTCCAACTCCTCATGCCAACCTATATCATAAGAAAATGTTAAGAAAATGGATTTATAAGCGCCACCAAATATGCTCTGATTGGTTGTGATCACGCAGCATTTTACTTTCAACAAGGATAGAAAAAGTACATTGAATATACATGTTAGTAAGAATATGTTATCTTAAAGCAAGATATGTTAGGCTACATTTTATTCACTACCGTTCAAAAGATTGTGTCCAGTAATTAAAAAAAAGTAATACTTTTATTCAGCAAGAATGCATTACATTGATAAAAAAAAATTCAGCTTTGCCATGACAGCATGTTAAAAGAGACTTCTTTTAAAAACATTTAAAAAAAATCAAATTAATCTAAAACATTTGAACGGTAATGTATATCAAAACACTAGGAAGACTATTAAGAGTCAGTCACTATTTGAAACAGAAGACATTTTATTTGTCCCCCCTTATGGCAATACAAACCCTCAGAGTTCCCAGTCTCTCCATTAGCAGGAGTGGGCACACACATCTTCTTTGCACTGCTGAGGCCACGGCTGTTGAGGAAGACAGGCAGGTGGACAATATTGCGCATGTAGTCATGGCCGTTGATGTTGGAGTCACGCAGCACGCTGTTTAGATTCTGGTTAATGGCTTTGATGATAATGTGAGGATCACTGGCGAAGATAGAGATGAAAGGACCCTTGGAGAACAGCACTCTCACCTGAGCAGAAGGGCAATTTTGACAGGTTTTTGATATAGGTCTCAAAAGTGGTGATTGGCTGAACACTAAAAATGTATTTAATGTGATTGTCATTTTTATTACTTTTTTTTTTTTTTTTTATTTCTATTCAACTTTAAAGGGATATTCAACCAAAAATGAAAATTATCCCATGATTTACTCACCCTCAAGCCTTCATAGATGTATAAGACTATTTTCTTTGAGACAAACAAAATCAGAGTTATATTAAAAATATCCTGGCTCTTTCAAGCTTTATTATGGGAGTGAATCGGGCTCGAGATTTTGTAGCCCAATAAGGTGCATATATCCATCATAAAAGTAATCCATATGACTCCACAAGGCCTTCTGAAGTGAAGCAATGGGTTTTGTTAGAAAAATATAATTTATAAATAAAATTTAAAACTTTATAAACTATAATAACTGGTTTCCGGCAACGGCCATGCACAAGTCAAGTTCCAGTGGAAGAGTGACCTCTGGCCCGATATTTGACATAGGATGTAGAAGTAGCATAAGCTTAGATGAGAGTAGATGGGTCTCGCCGTTCAAACAAATAGGTCTAGGCAACAAACTCAAGCTCCTCTACTCTTATATCTAAATCCTTTGACATTTCTCTTTAAAAATCATCATTTAAGACTTCTAATTCGTGACCGTGGTTTTCTTTTGCTCCAACCTCTACAGTTCCTTGTTCATCAATACGTCATGTGTCGGGTCAGAGGTCACTTTTCCGCCGGAACAAGACTTGCATATGGCCGTTGCCGGAAGACAGTTGTTAGAGTTTAAAAAGTTTTAAATATTGCAAAAGTCCTTTGCTTCACTTCAGAAGGCCTTTATTAACCTCGTGGAGTTTGGGAGGGACACATTCAAATGATCTAACTAATCATTACATCACTCCAAACCGTAGTCATTAATCAGCAATCAACATGTCTACCCAATCAGCATGAGCGGAGACCTATATTTAGTGACGCAGTTGACTCACCTATTTTTTTGGACAGTTTTCATCCTCCCCCCACCACCCCGTCTCCTCACACTTGCCTGGTTACTTTCCTAAAGCAGAATACGGGGGGAGTACTCTGGGTTTGGGCCAAATACCGAACTCGAAGCCCTTTCCTCGGACAGCACGCTAAATATACATACTAATTACTCTATCTGATTATTTGTATGTGTGAACTTGTGAAATGATGGATGGACGCACTTTTTCGAGCTTCAAAATCTTGAGCCCCATTCACTACCATTATAAAGCTTGGTAGAGCCTGGATATATTTTAATATAACTAGAACATATTTTGCGCACAAATGCTAATGCTCACCGTGTCTAGCATTTGTAGCACTTTGTCCTGTTCACAAGAGTCCAGACCATCAATGATGACAACTAGACGTGTCTGGTTCTGGGTAAAGCCGTCTATAGTCTTTGCCATCTTAGCCATGAGCTCCACTTCATTCTTCAAGACCTAAGAAAAATCAGAAGAGTATCATAAAGACTACAATGTCACAAGTCCATCATTATGTTAAAGCTGACATAACAAATTCACCCTCTGTGACATTGGGTATGAATAATACTATGTAGCTCTGTGCTCAGAAGCCTGTCAACTAACCTTCATAAAGCCTTCACTTTTCAACTTATGCATCTTGTTGGCAGCACTGTGCAGCCTCTTCCTCTGCGAGTTCAGCACTGAGTCTGTCACCTGCCACCAGGTGCGACAGTTAAGCAACAGCGCCAACCCAACAACACTCGCCATGGAAACCAGCACTGCATTCGCTGTCTGGTTTTGCCCATCCACCTTGAAGACCGCCAGCAGGGTCATCCCCACGATCAAGCAGCCCAGGATGAAGAGGAAGATGACAAAGGATGGGATGCAACATGTATTCTTCCACTTCTTTTTACCTGAGGGTAGACATGGTCACAACAATAAATTATGTAAATATAGATATATTAATAGCCCTGTTGATCCTGCATATGTGAATGGTTTACCTTGAGTCTCCTCAGTTTTGAAGACTCTGAAAAGTCTGGTGGCCAAGAAGCCAAACTCTCTCTCACAGGCATCTGAGAGAGTCGCGATCATTTCAGCCATTGATGTCTCCCCACCCACACTGGATAACCTGTTATAGTCTGTGAACAGAAACCTGACAGAAAAAGAAAAGTCAATTAAAAACAGTTATTTACAGCGCTGTTACTACATTCTCATGCTGCCCTTCACACTTAAGTGCCTTGAATTATTGGCTAATAGATTTCAGTGAAGTCCCATTGAAACTTTCCCGAAAGGGCACATTCACTCATTGTTTTTGGAGCTCTTGAGCATAAAATGACAAATGGGACACCCTAAGGCAGGACTGCCAAACTCAGTTCCTGGAGGGCCATATTCCTGCAGAGTTTAGCCCCAACCCTTCTCCAACACACATACCTAAAGTTTTCAAATAATCCTGAAACACTTGATTAGCTTGATCAGGCATGTTTAATTAGGGTTGAAGCTAAACTCTGCAGGACTGTGCCCCTCCAGGAACTGAGTTTTGCAACCCTGCTCCCTGTGGAATTCAAGTCCACATCCATCCCTTAGGACAGGTAACATCTCATTTTAATGGATTTGCAGTTTATGCAGAGTGTGGGTAATTACCTGACAGGCAGTGCACGGGTGGTCTGTTCCGGCAGCTCTGGTGGGTTGACAAACATGAGTTTAAGCAGAAGCTCCAGGTATCCAATGTGTCGGGCCAGACGGGTGCTAATGACCCACGCCCAGTTCCAACTCTCGCCCTCACGTCTGCTCCCAAAGTATACAACAACTGTGTAGAGGAATATTGATATATCATTTATATATATATATATATATATATATATATATATATATATACATACATTCACTATTCATTCAGGGCTATTAATTGAAATAACTCAATTATGACCAAAAGTACAGATTTTTATCATGAACAAAGAACTTATGTTGGGACACTGAATAGTGGACCTGTTCTCTTACCAAAGAACACATAAAGTAGTGCGAGGATGCTGAGAGAAATGGCAATAGCCAGCTTGGGATCCACAGTGAAGCCGAGCACTAGTGCTACAGAGCCACACAGCAGGAGCGATAACAACACAACCAGCCAGGAAAACTGGAACAACGGCTCCACCTGCTGACCTGCAAATGTCTTCATCTCATCTGAGAAAGAAATATGAAGACTTATCCACCAATAAATATACACCAGATGCAGTGAACTGAACTCTATTAAACATTTCAAGCTCAGAAATAGCTAAAAAGCTAAGTAGGTACATGCTGTACATGAGTAAACTTTGCTTTAAAATATCCTTTTCAGGTCACTTTCCTTGTTTAAGCTGAGTGATTTTAAATAACGCTCACCCTCTAGCTTCTTAAGCAGGAAGGACTTGCCGCTTCCCCACTGGGCATACAGACCCACACAGATGGGCGGCTGCATGGTGGGCTCACTCAGGATGTCTGCCAAAGCACTACTGTACAGGTCATAGCCCAGCATGTCCCCATCTGACTCTGTGGGGGACAGATGTCCTAAAGGGGACAACATAGAGAGGGGCAAAAATTCACACAGGTCATTCATAACATACACAGTGAATGTAGTATAATTTAATGTTGACATGCAACTACAGTACTTCAAAACATACGTGTATTTGGGTTTTGAACTGCAGAGAACAAGTCTCTGGTTATTGTAGATCAATAAGACTGTGTAAGACACAAGTGGACAAAAAAGAAACAAACCTACAATGGAACCCGTTTTAGTCAGATTGAACAAATGGCTCTTGCGTGTCAGTTCTTTTTATTGAGGAGAAAAGTGCAACCATAGTGCAAATTCATGGCCAAAATGAATTACTCTTTAAAAAGATGGGTTAATGATTTGAATCAGTCTGAAACACTGCCCTGTATTTGCAGAGAGAGAATTTATTTTATATGTTAGCAAATTAACTGCTAATAAACACAAATGAATCAGAATTTAATCAAACTCATAATAAATCCAAATGAATTAGAATGGAATTAAACATTATTGAAATCAGAACTGAATCGAGAGTTTGAGAATCAGAATGTAATTGAATGTGGAAATTTGTATTGATACCCATTCCTAATGATGAGTGTTAATCAATAGTTGACCTCTAGTCTAGTCCCCAACTTACGGGCTCCGAAAATCTGGGTGAGGATGCTCTTTTGGTGACTGCAGTCGATGTTGTAGGGTGTCTCTCCAGCCTTGTTGGGCCGGTAGAGTAGGCGGCCATCTTTAGGGTTACGGAGGAGGAGCTCAGCCAGCCTGCGGCTCCGTCCACGTATGGCAATATGAAGAGGGGTGTCCCCTTTCTGTAGCCAAAGAGAGCAGAGGCTTAAAGTGCAATATAGTCCCATCATGTGAACGTGAATTATATACATGAAATTGTGATTGATGTTTTACCTTGTCCACTGCAGACACTTTGGCCCCTTTGTCCAGTAGAAGCTCCACTATTTCTATGTTCCTCATCTTGGTGGCTTTGATTAGTGGAGTCTCAGAATCCTACATACACAAAATTACAGACTCAAGACTCATAACAGTAAAACAATCTCTTTCACATGAGTCTCGCTGTTCTTTACTTTAGTGGTGGTCTCCGTGTCTGGGTTGCACTGCAGTATGTCTCTAACCATGGTTGCATTGCCTTTCTCTACTGCCCAATAGAGAGCAGTCTTATTTTCCTGTAATAAAAAACAAAACAGTACAGTCATTTGAACTTGCCATAACTTTTAAACATCTCTCATGCCATTTAAAGAAGGACTCCACAAAGGTGAAGTGCAATAATCATGATGAAATGTACAAAAGAAATTTCTCAAATGAGAAATTTGACCAAAATAATAACGATTATCTGTTTAAACATTATCATGCAGCCCTAGTTTAAAGCATTTTAATGTATATGATGTGTATTACCTGGCCTCTTATGTCGATGTCTGCATACTTATGCAGTAGTGCTCTCACAATCTCAACATGCCCACCTCTCACGGCTCCAATCAGCACAGTGTCTCCACTCTAGAGGTTTAAAATACAAAGCACAAGGAAAATACATCATATGCCAGGCCTTTCTCATCTAATATCGGTTTAAAAAATTTGTTCGTAAGGTTTATTGTGAGGTTCAACCCACCCTGTCAGGGATGTTGACGTATGTGCCAGCATCGAGCAGGTCCTGCACAATCTCAGTGTAGCCCTCTTTAGCTGCGATCATGAGAGCGGTGTTTCCGTCCTTATCAGTCATGTTTACATTAGGGTTCCTCTTCAGAAGCTCTTTAACCACCTCTGTATATCCTCCCTTCACAGCTACGATCAGTGCCGTCATGGAGTTCTGAGTGGGAAAAGTTAATAAAATAAGACAAGCAATCGTTCTGGCTACTGATGTAATGCTTCTAAATCAGCATCACATCAGTTTTTCTACTTATAATAAAAGCTCTAAAATAATGAGTAGAAACTGTGTGTAAAAAATATTTATTAATCCTTTTCTAGTAAAAATCACAAAATGGAACAGTCATATGGCCTTCAAAAATTGTTGTGGACAATGGGGATTCTTATACAAGTTCACACTACAGGATTTTAAGCCAGATTTGCAATTTAACGAGCTTGCCAACAGATGATCGGGGCTAAATAAGTGAGTGATCAGCGCTTGGCCATCTTTATGTGTGAACTACTCAACGATCCATCAAAAATGCTCGCTGACGCATCACCAACACCTCGCCGATGCCAGAAAAATATCTAACATGCCAAATATCTGGAGCTGTCGGGCGACTCTACATCCTGTGGTGTCATGTGTCGCCATGAGCTACAGCCAATGAGAGATATACACGAGATATTCTGTATTCATTTTAAGTAATAATAAAAAAAAAACTATTTTACATATGCGTGTTCACTAGAATTGAAAAAGCTGTCAACCACAAGACTTTCACGATTGACTGATGAAATGCACATTACACAGTGCACCCTTAAATTCGCCTTTGTTTAATGAGATAACATTTTCAAGCTGATTTTAGTCATCAAGTTCTCTAGTTGTTTTATTATTTAGTCATTATTTTTTAGTTAAATGCTTATTATTGTAAATGGGTATTTAATGGATTCATTTATTTACTGAACCACTGCTGATTTTGTTTGGTTGGTAATAATGTATTTGCAGTCCACATGCAAAACCTTTGTGTAATTAATTCATCAGGCTTCATCTTTTCATCAAACAGGTGTTACCCCCTGTTGCGCACCATTTATGCACTGTTACGAAGTGTGAACACCATAACGACTTCAAGACTCCCCAGCAAGTCATATAGTCTGAACAGCAGAGATCTTCTGACGTTTAAAGTCCTGTAGTGTGAACTAGGCATTAGAGACAAAAGGCTGACTGAGAATCACGGTGCTAAATGATGAGCACCTACCGCCCCCTCCTGGTCAACATCAGCTCCGTTCTCCAACAGGTGCATCACGCAGTCGTAGTGACCCTTTCTAGCAGCCCAGATCAATGGGGTGGTGCCATACTAAAAGTAGAAAAGGTTAAATATGCTTGTTTTAAAGTTAAATATGCTGGTCTTTACCTTTAATATTTTTACCAGTAAAATTATTAAAGGAATAATTCCAGTTTAATAGAAATTATAATCTATGGACAACGACAGTGGAATTCTGTCAATTACCAGAGAAAATAATGTTGACTTTGGTTCGTAAAAACAGAACAATGGCAGCTTGTATTCAACCAAGAATATTCATTTAATCACAGTTAGGAAGGATTGGTTTAGCTCACCTTATCAGAGCAGTTAACTTTAGCGTCATGCTCCAGCAAGAGTTTCACAATCTCTGCATGGCCTCTGCCGGCTGCCCAGATTATGGGGTAGACGCTGTATTGCTAAAGACAACCACATGAAATGTACGATAAATCAATGACAGCATATATTAAATTTGGATTATATGTGCTTATCTCATTTGTGGAAAGGCAATAGATAAGTTTTTCCATCTTTACCAGTCCAGTGGTGTTTGGGTTTGCCCCAGTCTCCAGCAGAATGTTGGCCACCTCGACTCTATTTTTATATGAAGCCCAAGTAAGGGCGGTCCAACCCCCCTGAACAACACAAACCCACCTCATTAAGTTTTGATAATAACATAAGGATGTGTTCTTTTTCAAATGTGATTATGTTACTAAATAACAGATATATATTGCTTTTGATACTTTTGCTTTTTGGTTTTCTCACCATGTCTCTTTGCTCAATATAAGCACTGTTTTCCAGCAGCTCTTTCACCACCTCCACATGCCCCTCTTTAGCTGCATAGATCAGAGCGGACCAGCAGTCCTATCAGAGAAAGGAACAGAGACGGGTCGCTATGGAAACTATTGAACCACTGGCAATGTTGCCATGGGAACAGTGATGGGAGCTGTACAACAAAAATAAGCCCTAAGGCCCTGTTATAATGGGCACTACACCTTATAGAGGTTCTAAATATATAACAAAAATATTGCACAGGAACACAGAGGGAATCACACTAGGATCCAAAGTCAACTTAAAACCTGAAAATAAACACATTTCAGGATATTGATTAAATCAAAAAGGGAAATGCTATGAAGACTGCTGCTGTCAATTAAAGTAAAAGAGGACATTCTGAACCATGTATGTCTGAACAATACTGATATAATCTGTAATCTATAATATTGTGTATATAATATAACATAATATAGCAGTGTTTGAATGGAAACAAGAGTGACTTACTACCAGCTTTTATTGTAAAGCTAAAGTGGGCATTTTCTCACCACATCATCCAAATTGACGTTTGCTCCCCTTCGGATGAGCTCTTGAACAATATCAAGACTGCCCTGCTCCGAGGCCAACATCAGAGGAGTCTGTCCATTCTGTTAAAGACACAATGAGAAAGACAGATATTTGATATTATCTTAACAATTTAGCTGAACATCTTAAATCATGTTTGACTTTTTTTAGATGTAACTTACATCGCTTCGACCATCCACCTCTTTGAACTTGTCTAGATGGGCTTTTATAGCAGCCAGATTTTCTTCCTCCACATAGCTGAAGAGGTTCTGGATGGCCAGAGTGGTCATCTTGATGGAAGTTGTAGTGTCCATGATTGCCACGATCTAGGACACCTTCAGTATATAAATTGTGAACAGAGACAGTCAAAACCTAATTTGCATACCACAATAGGTTGTTGGAGAATGAAAAAAAAAAAAAAAAAAAAAAATGTAACTGATATGAAACTCTTTGAGATTAAGTGCTAGAGATGTTAAATAGCTGAGTTTAAGTGACAGGTGATACCAGAGCATTTGTTCTCAATCCAGGCCAAGAACAGACGCAGGCAATGGACTTTAAATGTCATGAGAAAGGAGGCTGGCACAGATAAGCATAACACAGAAATAACATATTCAATTTTCTCCAAACATCTCCACAGGCAGACTATTTCAAAGGTTTTCCCATTTCCCACAATTGTGCAGAAAATCTTTGCAAGCCTTTTGTGATTTGGGTCAAATTGACTCTAATTGCTTTCCATGCAATTCCCTAAAAAATAAACACTACGTAAAAACAAAAAAGTTCTATTAGCTTGTCAAAGACTTAAAGGGTTAGTTCACCCCAAAATGAAAATGCTGACGCCGTTCACGTGAGCACCACGACAAATGCGTTTGTGCCGAAGCAGGAGACAGGCAATAATACATTCTGATGTAGAATCTGAAAGTGCTACACAGTGTGTACAACGTGACAAGCGTTTGTTTTTTGCACAAAATTCTCATCGCTTCGTAACATTAAGGTTGACCCACTGTTATTTTCGTTTGTGGGTGAACTAACCCCCAAATTTGCAGCCTTTCCAAAACCCACCTATGAGCCGAAATTTTGCATGCACATTGATGACCCTAAATGACAAAAAGTCACAAAATTTCAATAAATAAGTTGTTTAACCAGCGTTTCAAGATGTTTAAAAATCGATCGTGCCAGCGTGAGTCAAACTGACCTGCAACACAATAGGAGGGCTAGTGCAAATAATTGTCTAGGAAACAGAGCACACATTTCCTCTGATCAGTTGATCAATAGACCACAAATGAATGCAAATATTATATTAATATAGATTTTCATTATTTCACCTTATTTGATACATGCTGGTGTGGGAACCTCAATTTAACCTTCAATACAAGCTATATAAAGGAGGGGGCAAACAAATGGACAACAACAAAGACAATATGGCAGCTCAGACAGGAATCCAAGCAGCTCTCAAAGCTCTATCCATGAAACATGACACCAAAGTTATTCTTATAAACCACTATGTGACACCATACACCCAGCACAGTGTCACACTGTCCTCTGCTTTTGTCTGAATGCCTGTAGATTACTGGCTTTGACTGCTGTCTGTCTGCTCTGGAATGGCATCATGCATTATTTATGGCGACCAAGAGTGGTTCACACCTTGAGTCTACAGCAAGATGCTGCAATGACTGACAGTCCAATAGTTATAATGGTGAGAAGCACACTATATTACACACATTAAACTAGATAGATAGATAGATAGATAGATGGACAGATAGACAATCTAGATAGATCTATAGATAGATAGAATGAAAAATAAGGCTATTTTGTATATATAAAATACAAACACATTGCATATATCTATTTTTAGTGGCATTCAGTATGGGATTTTACTGTTGATAGATTAAATGTTCTTTCAAATTGATCGCACACAGAATATATTATCTATCTATCTATGATAGATACATAGGATATAGTATATATTTATATTGACTGTTGATAAAGTGTTCTGTCATACAGAATATATTATCTATCTATGATATATATAAATTATCTATATATAAAAAAGGGTCCAAACAACAGTACATTATATCAGCATGGTAATAAAATGCCTATTTATTATGGTATATTTGACTGTCTAAATATTATTTTAATTTGATACGAAAGAATGTATTTATAGAAATAAATAGGACGGGCAGTGTCTCGTCGACATGTTGATGTACTGACTCCCTCCCTGTGAGAAAACTAACAATTAATCGTCATCAAAACAGATTAACCTGATCGGTATATTAGTACATAACGTACACATTCCAAACTACATCTTCACTGTGAATGTCTAAATCTGCCCAATTCTCCAGCCTGATGCTCGTTCCTGTCCAGCCAATGAACTGTCAATCATATGCGGCATCAACAGACAAACGCGAAAACAAAACCTCACAACTGCCTTATGCTACCAGACGTACCTCACAGAAAAGAAACGTTGAAATGCTCTGCTGTCAGAAGGTCCTTTTAATCTCTAAGTATCTCTCTTTAGTTTTTCGGTCTACGGCGCTTCTTTCTTCCTATTCACCATCTTTAACACCAGCCATTTTGAAGAAGCTAAGCGCTGTGCTGTTCAAGCTTCTTCCCGGGCGAGTCCCTGACAACACAGGCGTGACGTCACCGCTCAGCACATGAACGCATGTGATGGTAGAAAAATACATGTGACAGTTGCCAGTTTATACATAGCCTTCACATTATACTGTTACATATAATGTTACATTAATGTTAGTTATATATTACTAATATTGGGGAGTTATGTTACATTACACAACATAGTGTAGTTATTGTTATTATAGATTATATTATTTTATGTATTTCATCCTGCGGTTGCAATTCTTCTTTCTCAGTGCATCAGTCTATGGATGTTTCTTCAACTAGCGTAAATGGAAACTTTACCCCCTTACCTTTTTGCACATAAACGTAAAATAAATAGGTTAGCTTTTCACACTTTCACTAGTTTGATTTCCAACAGTGTCATTTGCAAACCAAACATGTGTAATTTCCACCTCAGTTATGTGTTGTGTATGATGTTACTCTGTGTTGGAACTGCACAACATATTTGTTTTGCTATTGCTGAGTTCACAACTCACATTTATGTACCTAGAATATACAAAAATGCATGATTTGAAAAGATTGTAAAGATTCTGCTCATAGTGTGATATTTAACTTTTTTTTCTTTCACACATCACATCTTAGTTCATCTCAAGCTCTTCCTTGATAAGCTCTTCCCTGATTTAATATATATATATATACATACATACATACAAACTTATGAAGGAACTTTTTTGAAGTTTGATTGTAAGTTTTAAAATTCTGTTTCATATTTATGATGCATTTTCATATTTTATGAATGCAAGTCTGAGACAAGGAAGAACAAGTCTAACTGAAAACTAGCAGAAAATGTTAAAAAAATAAATCCAAGACAGACACAACAAAAAGAAAAAAATCTGAAATAAATATCTGCCACTGGGCCATAAAAGTGCCTGTAGTGTAAGTAACATCCCTATATCATGATGTCAGCAAGATCAAGTAACTTATTTGTTATCTGTAATGGCACAAAGTTCATGGTTTATGTCTGCAGAGCAAAGAGCAGATGTTGACGACTACTCGGGTTGAAGCATTTGAGAATACGAAGGCTAAATTATTAATGTTTCAAACGTTTCACTGCAGAATAATGAATGTGTAACTACAGCGTGCCCATTATTTTTGCAAAATGGTTCATCAGACAAAAACACCACAAAGGAGTAGTAAAAAGACCTTTTAATCACATAATTTGCAAAAAACAAATGTACCAGATCCACACAGAGAACATAATATGGTTCAAACAAATCCAGTGGACATCCTCTATAATTTCATTAAACTTTAACACAAACATCAGCTTCATTTCCAACCTTAAGCAGGCCAAACTTTGAAGCTGACTGATGCCATACAAAATGTGCATTACTGTGCATACAGAATCACTGCCTGCATGACTTAAAAAAGCAATGCAATTGACAGTACTATCTTATTTTTTTTTTATTTTATTTTTTTTTTTGCTGGACGTTACTCTTAACATTCCAAAATTCCCAGTATAGACTGAGAAATGCTTTCATTTATGAGAAAAGAATCTCTGGTCTTTAGAGTGGAATGTATTATGTATAACTTTCAGAGTTTTATGTGAAGACTAAATGGACAAGACGTTACAACAGACCATAACAAACGTAACATTGACAACAAAGAGCCCAGGTTTTAAATGGTGTAGCCATGGAATTAAATCTCAATTCAGACTTTCTGACTTGGGAAAAAAGAATTAACTTGTCTTGAATTTGGTGGACATTAAACTAACATTTTTTTTTTTTTTTTTTTTTTTGGAGACATCCTGCATTGTTTAAAATTCCTTTTTTCCCCCCAATAAATCCATTATTATTTTAGTTAGTCATATTTATCTTTACCCTACCACATGAAAACTCTGTTTTCAAATATAATATTGCCTGCTTTCTGCAAGTGATATTGGCCTTGTCCCTTGCAAGAAAATCCTATTTACAGCCTGATACAAGACCACCAGGTTAGGACACTAATACTTGCTGTAACAAGTGGGATTATAAAGGCAAGGTCACATAATTCTATACAACAGTGTTTTCTTGGCAATAAAACTCTTCTTATAGCAGTCTGATTTGATTCCATCGTCTCAAATCACTGTTGAATCCCAGCACCACTATACTGAGCCAAGAGATGACTTACTCTATCAGTCCAGACAAAGGCTGGTTGGTTGGTTTATTTGTGAGCTTTAGTTTATCTGACTCTCTTCATGTGTGGCTGGAGAATAGGTACATTTGCCCAGTCTGTGTGTGTAAAGAAGTTTGGTAAGTGTTCCAGGACTCATGAGGCTTTTGGTTTCTGGTTGCTGTTGCTGTCTGTGCTCTCCAGGCTCGGTTGTACAGCAGACTGTTGCTCTTTCAGCCGCAGGTGGCGTGGTTTCACAGGCAGTGCAATGGCTAGCAGTATACAGCCTATGTGGATGCAGAAGTACCATGACCTACAGAGTGATGGAGACAGCAGAATGAGAATGTCATGAATGAAGAAAAAGATATATATTTTTCAGCATTTTTATTATCTGTTCTTGTTTGTCCTGCCCACCTGTAGAACTTGAGCGAGGGGCCCACAGAAAGCAGCACAAAGGGAACCACTGTGTAACAAATGGCAATCTGTGTAGCTGCCCATGTGATGACATCATAGACAAACTTGTGAGTTGGTGAACCCAAGAAGTATGGTCTTACATTGTGCCTTACCTGAAGGAGAAAAGGGAACACTGCATTAAGAAAGGGAGGAATAACAACAACTTTAACCGTCACTGATCATGAGGTGTTATTTTTTCATCCTTTAAATGAACAGTCATTTTGGTCACTTGGTATTTATGGTTGCAAAATCTCACCGCTATTATTTGATACACTAATGCAGGGGTGGCCAACGTCGTCCTCCTGAGAGCCACACTCCTGCAATTTTTGCTCCAAACCTAATCAAACACAACCTGAAACAAGCTAAATCAAGGTCTTAAGGGTTAGAAAGCTACAGGAGGAAGAGTTTTTTTTTTTCAGGGTTGGAGCTAAACTGCAGGATTGTGCTCTCCTCTCCAGGACCGACGCCCGTTTGTACTAATGTATTTAAGAAAATAATATTATTTAGAATAAAGTCATGAAAAGTTAACAAATTTCAAAATTGGACCTTTTAAATATTGTGATAAATATTTATATCAAAGCAAGTTTTAAATTTAACATATACCACTTAATTTAAAAAAAAAAAATATTATATGAATAAATTTTCCTTCATTAAATATGCTCCAACGTGTGAGAAAAATCTAAAAAAGTTTGACCACTATTGTATTTTTGCTATGCTTGGAAAAATCACTCTCAAATTGATGCAAGTTCAAAATTTCAGGGCAAGTTTGTTTCATTACTAGTTTTATAAAATAAATCTAGATGGCACACGCTTCATTTGTAAGTAGATGCATTTATTCTAAAATGTATTGTTATGAATTGAAACAAATAAAATGCACATTATTTTTCCCACCAAAAATTTTGTGATAAATTTCAGTCTCAGCTACTGTGTAGTTTGTACCTACATTTAGTAAAAATTAGGTGTTATTTAATTGCCAAGTAGTCATGTATTGCATGTATCATCTTCACTCTTTTTTTGCTGTATTGCCAAGACAGATGTCATTCACACTGAAGAAATAATTACTTTTTTAATGATATTTGGTTTCATCAGCTGTCCCAAAAGTCAATCGGCCCACTGGGAAAAGTCCCGGTGCTCATCATAGCCAAACAAATGGCAACACCTGATGAAAGTGACAGGAATGTTCCTTATCTGAAGTGTATTTCATGTGTGATAGAGTGTGATGTCACTCACAGCTCTGGCTGCAAGAGTGATGACGATGCCAGTGAGGAAGGTGAGGTAGTAGCCTGGGTAAGCTCCATGCCACATGGCTGACAGCAGGAAGGTGGCAGCAGTGGGATTGTAAGGACAACGTTCATAACACACCCTACAAGACAACAGTCACACGTAATAAAACAGTATGCAATAATCATTTTAGTATGTAAATGAAAGGAGGAAGGAAATTCTTCTTCTTCTCTGCTAATCTAAAGCAATATAGTTTCTGTAGTTAGCCTGTCTCCTTCTAACATGTTAATTATTAATCCATAACTGGATAACTATGAAAAATCCCCAGTAGATGGATCTGTGGTGATATTCCTCATACAATGTTGGTCACACATTATTTTAAACAAGCACAGCATCTGTGTAGTTGTGAAGGTAGATGGGTGACAGGTAATTGCACTATCATTTTTAAAAGTCTGGGGCAAGTAAGAATTTTTTTTTTTTTTTTAAAGAAATTAATACTTTTATTAAGACAAGATGAGTTAAATTGATCAAAAATGACAGTAAAGGCTTTTAAAATGTTACAAAAGAATCCTGAAAAAAAATGTATCATAGTTTCTACAAAAATATTAAGCAGCACAATTGTTTTCAACATTGATAATAAATGTTAAAATGTTTCTTGAGCACCAAATCAGCATAAAAGAATGATTTCTGAAGGATCGAGTGACACTTAAGACTGTCCAGCTTTGCATCAAGGGAATAAATTACAATTTAAAATACACAAATGTAGAAAAAAGTAGTTTTAAATTGTAATATTAGTTCACAATATTATGGTTTTACAGTGTTTTTGACTAAATGAATGCAGCCTTTGCGAGCATAAGAGATTTCTTTTAAAAACATTAAAAATCTTATCAACCCCAAAACATTTTCAAAATGTTTTTCAATACAATAGCACAACGTGCTCTACCTATTCTTACCTTTTAAGCCAATGTGCAGTTTGGATGTTCCAGTTATCCAGGAATACCTTAAAGCTGGTGGCAAGCTGAAAAATATAAGAATCGACTTGACTGATTATGACAGTTCCAATTCATTCAGAAGGGAATTTTTTAAATAACCGCAGCTCAACTGACCTCTATATTCATGATTCTGAGGTTGGAAATGAGGTCCCATCGAGGCATACCATCACTGTCGTAGCCATTAAAGCCAAATCCTGCGGCGTTGTTGATGGCATCAGCTATTTAGAAATACAGCATGTCAATACTCTCATATCAGACATAATAAATATTATGAAACCCAAAATAGTTTCTCTCTTTATATAAAGTGTTATAATTGAGCAAGTATATAATTGTCAAATTAGGCATTCAGTGAATTCTGGATAGGTTTCATGTAGTGCTTCATATTTAAAAAAAAGTGTGTACTGTAAGTACTATAAATAGTGGTAAAATCTTGTTCTTACTATGTCATAATTTACAACATGAATTGAATAGTTGCACAGGAATATGAGTTTCAGTTCCATCTTTTGTCTAAAGGGGGCAGTAAAACACAAGCCATTAGGACCAAGTATGTGTTGTGTAAGATGTTGATCCCAATTCAAATGGGTCACACAACCAGTCCTCACAACAGATGATGGATGGAGCACCCTAATGTGTAATTAATCATGCCCGAGGTACAGCATAAATGATAATGATGGAACGTGAAAGACAAACTATTGCTCATACTTGATTAAATTATTCTTTCCAGTATGGTTCAACAGACATGTATAACACATTAGGAGGATAGAAAGGACACTATGGAAATAGGAAAACAGACTGACAGACAGAAGCATCATAGCCCATTCAAAATGAGGGGTTAATATGCCATTATGGATTGCAATACATACACTGATCAGCCACAACATTAAAACCACCTTCCTAATACTGTGTAGATCCCCAAAACAGCTCTGATACATTGACTCATGAACTCTGAACATGTTCCGTGGTATCTGGCACCAAGACATTAGCAGCAGAACCTTTAGGTTCTCTGCAGGTTGCGAGGTGGTCCAGCACATCCCATAGATGCTCAATTGCATTGAGACCTGTGGAATTTGGAGGCCTTTGTCATATTCTTAAAAAAAAAAAAAATTGCAGTGTGGTAGGGTGGATTATCTATTAAACAGTAACTCAAATAACCAATCATTACAACTGAGGTATAAAGAAGAGTATCTCTGAACGCACGTCAACCTTGAAGCAGATTGGCTACAGCAGCAGAAGACCACACCGGGTGCCGTTCCTCTCAATTTCTGCTGCAACATTCAGATGGTAGGGTCAGAATTTGCTGTAAACAACATGAAAGCATGTACTCATCCTGCCTTTTATCAACAGTTCAGGCTGCTGTTGGTGTTGTAATGGTGAGGGGGATCTTTTCTTGGCACACTTTGAGCTCCTTAGTACCAACTGAGAATTGTTTAAACGCCACAGCCAACCTAAGAATTGTTGCTGACCATATCCATCTCTTTATGACCACATGTACCCATCTTCTGATTGGCTACTTCCAGCAGGAATAATGCACCATGTCACAAAGCTCAAATCATCTCAAACTGAACATTCTTGAACATGACGATGAGTTCACTATACTCAAATGGCCTAAACAGTCACCAGATCTCAATCCAATGTAGAGCACCTTTGGGATGTGTTGGAACAAGAGTTTCGCATCAAGGATGTGTAGTCGACAAATCTACAAGATGCCATCATGTCAATATTGACCAATATCTCTCTGGAATGTTTCCAGCACCTTGTTGAATCTATGCCACGAAGAATTAAGGCAGATCAGAAAGCAAAAGGGAGTCCAACCCAGCACTAGCAAGGTGTACCTATATTTTATATTTGGTGAATGTATATATGTATGTATATATGTGTGTGTATATATATATATATATATACATACATACATACATACATACATACACACACACACACATACATACATACATACATACATATATATATATACACACACACACACACACACACACACACACACACACACACACACACATACATACATACATACATACATACATACATACATACATACATACATACATACATACATACATACATACATACATACATACATACATACATACATACATACATATATATATATATATACGGTCCAAACTTTATCTAGACTGATCACATTTTATTCCCACTCAGACAACTAGATGCATGAGGTAATAATCAAAACAAAATATCCCAATTCAGAACAGAAGCAAAGAAAAGCTCAGTTTAGACAAATTATTATCTTTCAAAGAAGATCAAAAAAGGAGAGAGAAAGCTAGACAAATGGGAGAAGGAGAGGCAGGAAGTCCACGCACCCAGAGTCCAAACAAAGTAGTATTTAGGCCGGGTGGTCAGCATGGACAAATACAGGTAGACCACCTGAGCATAGAAGGGCGTGGTGGCAATAAAATCATCATCAACGTTACGCTCCACAGGACAGACTTTGCAGACAGAGAGAAAGACCAGCAGAGAGATGAAGCAGGTGGCCAGTTTTCGGACGACCTCTGTCTGTAAAGAGAAAATGCACAAACTGATATGAACTTGAAATAAGCCAATCATATATATATTTTAAGAATATATTATTAATAATGTTATATAAAACTAAACTACCATTCAAAGGTTTGGGGGTAACTGTGTTTATTAAGAAATTAACAATAATTTCAACAAGGATGCAATTGATCAAAAATGAAATTAAAAGACTTTTACATTATTACACAAGATTTCTATTTTAAATAAATACTGTTCTTTTGAATTTTCGGTTTAGCAAAGAATTCTGAAAACAAACGTGTCCTGATTTCCACAAAATCTGTTCATTCAACATTCATAATAAATAAAAAAATTTCTTGAGCAGCAAATCAGCATATTAGAACGATTTCTGAAGGATCATGTGGCACTCAACATTGGTGTAATGATCATAGGAATAAACTGCATTTTAAAATATATTCAAATAGAAAAGTTATTTTAAATTTGTGATTGTAATTTTAAAATGTTTATACTGGATTTTTAATTAAATAAATGCATCCTTGGTGAGCATTAAAATCTTACCGACCCCAAACTTTTGAACATTTGTTCAGTCTTTACGCTATTGTGATGTGAAAGTTATTAAAAAAAAAATACAAACGACTAAATAAAACGAACATTTGGTGATGGGTCGTTCAGTCTGCTCTTCCCATTGACTTTTCCCTTGGTCTCAAGTTCTCTGTGCCGATAGGGGGTGCCCTCAATGAAGGCAATGTAATCATTATAGGAGCAGGTGGGACCAGCCAAAATGCCCATGAAATTACAATTATAACTGAAGTACTCCAGTAAACTGGGCATCCGTCTGGATGAAACACAAACATGGAGGGAAAAGAGGATGGATTTAGAACTGCATTGCATCATATCTAGTAAGAGACTCCAGATAGCTTGTAGTGATAAATAAAAAGGGCAAAGCAACTATTTTTTTAGACCACAACCATATACACTAATTCCTTCGTTTAATTTTGTCTTTGTATTGTACAGAAAACGGTTTAATTTAAGCTTCTTTTAAATCTACATACCTTATGGCCAATAGTTTTTGACTCTGGTTGAGCTGATCTTCCTTCCTCGCCATTCCTGTCCATAAAAAAAAAAAAGTTATATATACCAACACTTTTAATCCAAAATAAAAGTTATTTTTTTTCTTTGATCTGTGATTCAGTACCCATTGAAAGCTTTCACTCATTGTAACTGCATGGAAAAGATTCTGTTCAGAAGAAACAAGGTCATACAGATTTGAAATGTCACGGGTGAGTAAATGATAACAGAATTTAAATTTTTGGCCAAACTATTTCTTTAAACAATTTTAGCTGGAGGTTTTGTTTTGACATTTGCATCTGAGCACAGAGGAAGTATCGTACCCGCTCAGCTTCTGAGCTCGTGAGAAGTGGTTTTGTCTAACACTCCCTGATTTACAGAGGTAATTAGAGAGGGAAGAAATGTGCTGTAAATTGACTTGGCACAGAGTTCATGTGGTCGACTCATGAGTCTCCTCTGCCTCAGTTGTTTGTCTTGCTGCACGATAAGACAAAGCAAGGCGACCCAGCGTAAGTGGCTTGAATAATTTCTTGTACTTTTATTGCCAGCTTTATGCACATAAGACGAGCCACTTAAAAAAAGTTTTCATTAAGGTTAATGAGTGACCCAGCACGCAGCAGCTGTGCGGAGACAGAGCTTCACTCACAATAGGCCCCAAACATGTCCAAGAGCTAGTGATGGAGGTCTGTAAGGACTTCTACGGGAGACTTTGTCCTATTAGTGTCCTACGGACCATAGGGAATATCAATGACAGGTAATTCAAGGGAACAGGCGAGTGAAACCTCTTTATAAGAGTTCTGGCAGAGAGCTTACATTCAATTTATATCACGCAATGAGTAATTTTATATCACGGTAACAGAATATATCACAATATAGGTATTTGTTCTGGAAATCAATGAAAAATATCCAACGTGGTAATGCCCATTTCTGGATTATCCAGTGAATTTCTAAATAAAAAGAAGTACTTCATCTCCTTTGATTATTTACTATTTTTATCTGGAATACGACAGACATACAGTAAAACATTACTCGTGACAAATAAATGCTATGTCTGGCATCAGTAAAAAAAAATAGCTTCACGTTATGTAACAAGCTAAAAAGCAGACTCAAAAATAATATAAAAAGACAGATAGTTATGACTTTAAAAACTGATAGCTGGCATGTCTTAATTTTATATTACAGTTTTTTTCAATTGCTAAACGACAGTGGGCACAACTGGAGTCACATGTGCAAAACTCTAACTCCAGTCTGCACTACCGACAGTCAACTGAGCTAAACAGTTCACATCACCTGCAAAACTCACTCCAAGCAACGCAACTCTGAACACATGGCTCAAAACAAGCACAGTGCAGCCAAACACTATGCACAACCCTCACTGAGAGAACACACACCGTCACTCAGAACACACAGAGGAAAAACACTCGCATCAAACACCTTTACAGTTTGAACAATTTCAGTGACTTCATACAAAGTAATATTTTCTTCAAAAAAAAGAGCGACATTGTTTATTTAAATTACAATGGTTTATTTAAATTTTTAGAACATAATTCTTTAAGGTAAATGAAAATTAGCAATTTGCTTCAACAGTCTGTAGTAATTTACGGAATTACAGTAATGAGAAAAAAAAAGGTAGAAAGTAAAAGTATATACTGTAATTCCACAAATAATTGAGGGGCTAATCCTGCCTCTCTCTCTCGAGCATCAGGCCACAGGTTTTCATCATCACATCCTTGTTTCATTTTCAAAATTAGTGTTTCTGTTTCATTCATTTTATATATATATATATATATATATATATATATATATATATATATATATACACACACACACATACATATATTTATATACAAGGATGTGATGTTGATGAAAACCTGTGGCCTGATGCTAATATATATATATATATATATATATATATATATATATATATATATGTGTGTGTGTGTGTGTGTGTGTGTGTTCACTAACAAGTCTAAAACAAGATACCTGCTTAGCCTTTCAGCTGAAATTACAATCAGCAGTGTTTGAAAGACACAAGGCTGAAATCTATTCTGTTTTGAATGTGTGGTTCACAGTTTTGACAGCAGTGTGTTAGCATTTGAACAAAGTGCTGTAAATCCACAGTGTTGTGCAGGTTTTGGCTAAAGTCATGGGATAAGTGTGTAGAGTTTTGTCCAAGCAATGAAAAACGAACTAGAGTTTGGTCCACATGAACTGCTGCTGTGCAGACTGTAGTTAGAGTTTTGCACATGTGACTCCAGTTGTGCCCACTGTCGATTAGCAATCGAAAAAAACTGTAATGCAAAATATTGCTAACGCCTACAGTTGAGATATTATTGTTAAAAAATATTTCTGTTAACAGACATAAAAATAAAAACAAACATAAGTGGGGAAAATTTTAACTAAACTATTTTACACAATATTATACTTAAACTACATATTATATTTCAATGAGGCCAAAAACAAAGCAACAGAAAATAATAACGTGCACAAATTCATTACAATTTTAGTTTTAGAAACATGGTATATGTAAAAATAAATAAATAAATAAATAAATTGAAAACAAAAAAAACAAACAACTCTATAAAACAAATTTAAATCTAAGATCTGAAACTAGCAAACTCAAACGAAAACTAAGTATATAAATAAATAGAATTAAATAATAAAAAAAAAAAATCACATTCAAAATTATAACCCTGTGCAGCATAAACAGTAGAGTCAAAATGTGCCATAATATCGGTCAGCCCTACTCTTGCACTAGACATTCAGTGAGGTTACAGCAGAAAGGACAAAGCATCTGCTCTGTTCAAAAGCTTCTCCGTGACAAAGGTTTGCAGGCTAGCAGATGAACTCAGCAGAGGACAAAGAAATGAATTAGTGATAACGGCAATATTAAGAAGTGCAAGATGGTGAACACTCATCATAAGGGTAATCCGTCACCCTGTGGAACAATAGAGGGGTGAAGAGAAGGAGGGAGTCTTGTTTTCATTTGCTTTCATTTCATCCCACTGCCTTCCATTTCTTTAATTAGTTTCTCTGGCCCTTTGGCAGCACGTTTGACAATCACAACAGCAGTTGACTAGAACAGCATTCCAGAACAGAATCCCAATGCGTCATTCCCGTGTGTATTCACACACACACACACACACTCACCATCATGGATCTCAAAAGCCACACTGGTAATCTTCTGTGTGATGACCATCATTGGCCTGTCAGAGGGAGAAAAAATTAAAAAATAAATGTAAAATAATGTTGTAAACAACAGTGACAATGAAGGTCAGAAACCTCACATATTCTTACCCTGTGAAATCGGCAGAGTACATGCCGTAATCAAAGACGTAAACCCGGGTGATTTGGCAGAAGCTTAGATAACTCAGGGCGACCACCAAACAGTATCTGCAATGTGAACCAAAGAGCATGTTTCACATCCAAGCCATTTCAGATGCCTTAATGTACTTCCAACACTTTATCTGTAGGTTATACAAATAAATTGTAGTTTTATAAGAGCTTTATTATCGTAATGGCCTGATGGATGTCATACTGAGACTTCTTGTGATCCATTAAAACCCAGAAACAAGTACAAACATCATTTAAAAACAAAAAGCTAACAAAGAGCTCAGTCATGCTTCCAGAAATCAACTCTCAACGGTGATGGCGGCTTTTGATCTGCAGAGCCTGAACTCCAGACGGTGGGTGTATGTTTATGTGTAGATAGACCATTATTCTCTACACAAATTAATGACATTATTGCTCCCCATTCTTGTACAATGCAGAAAAAAGAATGTGGAAATTAAAATGGAGGTAGATGATGAGAAAAAACACATACATCCTAACACACACACACACCCACACACATACACACACACACAGTCAGTGGCATAGAGGGTGTTTCATTATCACTGTCAGACTGCATGCGTTTGCTCAGTCTGTTTGGTATTTTTACATAGCTCTCTGGAAAAGCGGATTCTGATTGGCCAATTGTTTGCATAATTTTTGTAAACTGCATTACTGATCACTGACTCACGCAATACATTTTCTACAAAGCTAAGCAAGTTTTACATCTCTTGTATCATTTTATGGCAAAATGGAGGCCAGGGTTCACTGGGGAGTCTCAGCAAAGTTCCAAGGGGCCTCAATATAAAACTTAAAACAAAAACTTATTACATTAAGTTAAAACAACTAAAAATCAAGATATTTCTTATTTAACTTTTCTTTGAAGAACCAGAATTGTATTGAAAAATCTGGATATATGAGGAATCCTAATTTTAGAAGTGTGATTTCTAGACCTGGAATAGTCATGTAAATTATTACAATAAAAAATTTAATTTTTCTATCATGTTCTACTTTTAAACTTTGTGTTTGTTTGTTTACAAGTAGGCCTAATCCAGCAAATCCCAAACAACTGAAAAAGTTACGGGACCCTCGAATATTGATTCCTCTCATATTAAATTTATTTGAATTCAAAATATAATTTAATGTCCTAGTATTTATGCACTGCATGTATGCTACCTAAGTAAATAACTGTCTAAGCTGGATAAATGGACAGTCAGCCTGTCATCATCACAAAATGAACCTTCACAAAACTCCTATACTTCAAAAGGTTTGATGCATTTAGTAGCAAGTTAACTAGTGAGCTACAAGTTTAACTGTATATTCTGCTTTGTTTCCTGAGTCATGACTTGGGTTGGGGGAAAGCAGTGTGGACCAGATGTAAATGTGAACGCCGACTTCTCGCAATAAGTGCATCTGTTTTTATCTCACAGGCAGAGTTAGGGAAAACCAGATGAAGCTTGAAGGGACTAGCACAGCAAAAGCTCCCAGTCCTTCTCATTATTTCTTATACACACACACACACACACACTCGAGCTGTAGTGATGACACATTCAGCTCAGGTCCCCAGACACTGCAGGTGAGAGTGCAAAGATAGACGAGGTGAGTGTAATGTTCGTGTGCTTTCCATTCAACAATGCGAGTGTGTTTTGCCGGTCTGCAAAACAGTTTGCCCTCCTAAAAAAAGGCCAGAAATAGAACGGTCTCAACCGCTGTACGTTTCCCAAAATGACACGACCAAACACGTCAATCGCCTTTCTACACAACCCACCAAACTGAAGATAGAAAAAGGAGGAAAAACTGTCGATCAAATGCCCCTGATTCATCCTAAGACAGTAAAATCACCTCATTTGAAACAAAAAGTCCCTAAAGGGCCATTTAGCAGGAGTCTGACATTGAGGCAGTTTTATATTTACCACCCAGTAAGAAGTTCCTGGCAGCTGGCAGGAGACAGCAGCAGGGAAATAATGGAAGATTTTATTACACCCATGAGGAGGACAGTGACTGATGGTCAGCGGGTGAAGGGAATGATGGCTTTCTCATTATAATTATCTTTGGGTCAGTTTTCAACTCTTTCATCAGAAGAGAGAGCACAACTTCTATCAGCATGGACCTTAGTTCACCTTTCGAATGAAAAGGGGGCCATGAAGGATTCACGCACGTCTGCTCAATGGGCTCTACTGAATTTTAAGTGAAAATACAATACAGATGTTTTACATGCAATAACAAAAAAATCAAGGCGGACTATACTTGACTTCAAAAGGAATTGACAATTGAACGGGTTGAAAAATTAACTATTAGTGATGTCAACAAAAAAGTACAACCGCTTCAGAGACAGAGCCACAGTAGGTTTAAACTACCATTCAAAAGTTTAGAATAAAGATTTTTTTATTTATTATTTAAATACTTTTATTCAGCAAAGATGCATTGAAATGATCAAAACTGACAGTAACGATATTTATAATGTTATAAAAGATGTCACACCTGCTTTCAATATTGACACTGAAGACTGGAGTAATGGCTGCTTTGCCATCACAAGAACAAATTACATTTCAAAATATATTAAAATAGAAAAATTTTAATTATAATACCAATATTACTGTTTTTCTGTAGTTTTGACCATACAAATGCAGCCTTGGTGAACATAAGAGACTTTCAAAAACATTAAAAAAATCTTACCAACCACAAGCTTTTGAATGGTAGTCTACATTTTGATGAAAAATATGGAGACAAACGTTCTTCCTTTGTAATAACAATCGTTCAAAATTAAGAGACAGAAATGTGTATTAAAATGAAATGTGTATTAAAGACTCCATAAATTCAATATTTGAATTTTGTGCTTTTTAGTCAGTTTATTAGCTTTGAGGACATTTTTGTGCAATATGTCAAGACAGGAAATGCTGCACTTGTCCAGCCATTTCATAGAGTATTTAGTAAAGTAAATAGCATTCATTACAAAAAAACTAATATAACAACAACAACAAAAAACTTTCAATGATTCTAAACATGTAAAAATATAAACTCACTTGTGCATGTGCTCAACTCCGGTCAGAATCATTATGCCGTAAGTAATGCCGCTCTGAAGAAGGAAATGAAGTGCATACCTGGAAAATAAAGAGAAAATGCTGATTTTATTTATAGAGTACATTTTTGCTTCAGGTAAAACTATACAAGAATGACAGGATGGAACAGTCACTGTACTGTATGGGTGTTATTCAGTGGAAACTTTCAAATGATAAATTATATAACCACTTTTAACCTCAATTATATAATATTTAACATGGCAGGAGTAAGAATATGTTGAGTTCTATGGTTAAATGAGCCAATGACCTTTTTGATAGCTAAACAGGCCAAATTTTATAATTAATATATATATATATATATATATATATATATATAAAATAAATAAAATTATAAAATTTATATAAATATTTATTAATTATTTTTTTGCTGATTTGACATGTTACTGAAACAATCTTGACAAACAATTTTAGAGATTTTGATCTTTGAAATGTTCAAATTTTGTATGCCTATTACCCAGAAAAGAGAGCTGCCTTAAAGAGATTTTTACGGATGCTTATCTGAAATGGGACCCACTTAAACGCATAAACACAAACAGAGACACTTTAATAAGGGTTTGAAAAGATGCCACTAATTGGCAAGCTGAAGTTTCTCCATCTTTCACTGTGGCCTATTGATCTGTTTGTCTTATTAAATGAGATGTTAATGTGTTCCAGATCTGTGTCGCCACCGACTCATCAATAAAAGCTTGAGCATGCTGATAGTGATCTCAAAATACAGACACTAATGTATCTCAAACTATGTTAGTATCGGCAGGAATTTCTTAGAACGCCAGCTGTTTTTCTAAAAGTTTTTCGCAAGATATACTGGAAATTAAAAATGTTCTTTAAAAATTTGAGCTGGATTTATTATTATTACTAAATGTCATTAAATTATCTGTAGGAAACTTTATGATTGGTCACAAAAATTTAAGTAGGTCACTAGGTTTGCAGGGTCCTGCCAACCTTCATGATGTTAAATCATTGTTCTCTGATCCTGTTTATCGCCGTTTGTTGTGATTTAGCCATGATATTTAGCCTGTTTATTATTTCTTCTAAATTCCAAATTTAAAATGAGCGGTTAATGTACGTCTAAATTTATACAATATAGTGAGGAAAAACACAGCAATAAACAACTGTTAAACTTTTTTAAAATGATCATGTTTCCAAAAAAATAAATGAAACCTGCTCAGTCCAAATTGCAAATCGTAAATGATAATACTACTCACAATTGAAAAATGGGACATGCCAATCAAGAAATAAGTTTTTGTAAAAAAGAAACAATTGAAACAATCCTTCACAAAAGTCAGCTTTCAACTTTTCAAATCCATCTTTTATTTGAATCAAATGGTGTAATGTTATGATTCCTTTTGCTGATGACTTCCAAAACCGTGGCTTTTGAAACATAAAAAAAAATGTCTGTCACTGTTATGCTTGAAACATACAGGTGTTTACGACTGAAAAATTACACATAATTTGATACTTGACAGTGTACTACAGATGTCAGCTTCATCTCCCTTTATTGTCCTTCAACTGTTTGTTTATTCTGTATCAAATGTCTGTCGTTTCACAGCCCGCTACATTTCCTATTGATTGGCGTTCTTTGTATCTTTCTGGAACGTCACACCAGCACATATCCTGCAGTCCAGCAGCAAGGAGTACAAGCAAAAGCTGGTTTCAATTACCTTGTGGACACACGGAGCGATGCGTCAGGATGGAAATACTCACCAGCCAAAGCAGAAGAGGGCAAAGTAGATGCCCAGCAGTGTGGCCACCACATGCCGCACAAAAGGACTTGTCTTGCTGGGGTGCAGATAGAGCCTGAACCACACAGCCGTGAGCAGGGCACAGAGCTGACATACTACGAAGTTCACCTGAAAAGAAAAAAAATAACTTATCAATTGAACTTAAGCCATCATGGTCAAAAGGCTGATATTTTAATCAAGTGTGTTAGATTTAGAAATTTTCAGATTGGCATGTATGTCAGCTTTTAAATGAAAAAACATATATCTTTTTATTTATTTAATTTAAATATAAAATTATTAATTAATTTATTTTTAATGCATTTTGTTAAATCAACTTTTTGACAATAAAAATGTTGAACTTAGCCCATTTAAAACCACTATTTGCAACTTTTGTGAATAAAACAAAATATAACACTTTCACAATTCACACAAGTCTTAAATTTTATGTTATTGATAACTCATTTTAGTACATATATTAATAGTACAATTAGTCTTATAGTACATTCCCATTCCTAACACATCAAAGTGACAAGCGTCAAGACATTTTGTTGTCATTTGGTTTCCATATGCGTTTTGTCATGCTGGGTAGCCCCGCCCACAGTGAAACCCCATTGGTCCAAATTCTGCTCCACATGGTTATATAATCAACATCAAATATATTCTGATAGATTACAGTGTGTGTATAGAAAAACTACAATAGGTGATCCTGGAAACATGTCACTTGCCTCAGGTGTGAAGATTATTGTGTAGAATTTAGAAGAAATAATGAGCAGGATACATATCAAGGCTAAATCACAACAAACAACAACCAAAATCAGAGAACAACGATTTAAAACTGTTCCAGAAGAACATCTCAGTGAGGTTCCTGCAGTATTTCTGAACCCTGCAAGCCTTGTGACCTACTTAAAAGACAATGCCTTGAGCTTCACACTGACATGCTTCTCGTGAAAGCCAAAGACATCAACAGCATGAGTCTGGGAGTTGTTTCTTGACTGAACACAGCTGTGAAATTTCAGCTGCAAGGACATATCTTCAACCAAACGTCTGTAAATACCTTAAGTCCTACGCGTTATGCAAATCAAATTAATCACCATATCTGAATATAGATTACAGTCTTTCTAGCTGTCAATTCACGAAATCACACATAACCACATAAGGAAGGATGCAACAAAAAAAAAAAAAAGTATCTCTGTTCTTATCCACATCTGCATTCAAAGACTGTAGAGCAGCATTTAATAAACCCACAACAACAAGGACAAAACTTGTTTTTGCAACATCAAATACAACCTCACGATCCAGTGTGGTTTGCAGACCAGACCAAGGGGATTATGGGAGATTCTTGGCAGCATGCTGTAACTTGTACATAACACTAGCAATGCTGTAATCGTAAACATGTCAAAAAGACTTCAAGCGCCAAGTAATCTGTGTTTTTTAAAAATCATGCTTAAATGTAGACAGCGCATCAAAAATATAAGTGAGACACATTTCTTTGAGATTACCCGAGCTTGGATATTACAAATATCATTTCAAAGAATATGACTTTAAATTAGTTTCACTACTTTAAAGTTTTTTTTATTTAGGGGCATTTACACTGACAGCAGAGAACTGTCCATTATGAACCACACAATCCTTGCATGCTGTTACACATAATAATCATTAAGGCTCACATAATGTTTTAGACACAACATACATAATCCATGACAGATGAAGGACCATCAATCAGTTTTGACAGAGACTTGTTTGCCAGCGTCTGTTGCTTTCTGTGCAGACTTCCTGTTGCTCTCACCCTGTTCCATCTGTCCATCGGTCACACTTGCAACAAACATGAAGCACACACAAAACCTGCAGTAAATCATACAGCTAAATGGTTAAACTTTATAACAACTGTGCCATAAAAACAGAAATGGCCTTACAATATCATCTTCTTAATATTACTGAAAATCCCAACAAAATATTGCTTATACAAATGTTTCTTGAGCAGAAAATCTGCATATTAGAATGATTTCTGAAGGATCATGTGACCCAGATTAAAATAGAAAATAATTATTTTAAATTGTACAATATTTCATGTATGGTGTTCTATTTTACTATAGTCTTCAGGTTCTCAGCACCAAGTAAACAGAAGGCACATCCTGCTTAGATTCAGACTTAGAGAAAAGGTGCCATGAAAGTTGACACCAACTCAATATATCAATACAGATTATAAACCATGTTCTCATAAGAGCTTGATGAAAAGGGCAGCCAAGGAGAGATGAGAGGGGCTCGAACAAACATTTTTATAGAAAAACATTAAAAAGGCTCATTCACAAGCTCTCCTTAACAGCAAGTTGTAAATGAAAGCGGCAGGGGAAAAAAAAAAAAATGGAAAAACAAACCCAAAACCTAAGTTACTTAAGCACATCTAAAACAGATGAATCTTTAAACTTTTGACTTTTTGACACGATTCAACATTTCAAAGCCCATTTCTGTGTAATTATTGCTTTATCGTTTTGCCAGATAAAAAGGACTTTTTTTAATGAAACTATTAAAACTGTTAAATTGAGGAGATTGAATTCAATCATAAAAGAGAGAGAAATTTTCTGTGAATTTCTGGAATCTCCTTTGTAATTTCCTCACAAGAAGATCTATAGTTGTTTGTCAATGTCAAATGAACATTTTGTGAATTTAGGTGTGATAACTCTAGAATATAAAGTATATGGATAATAGAGGTGTACCAATACCCTCATGTCATGATTCGATGCATATCACGATACCGACACGATACTCACAATAAGATATTATTACAATACGATATTATTGCGATACTCCAAGACATATGGTAAAAGGTTAACAAAAAAAAAAATGTACTGTAGATTAAAATGCTAAATTTAGTATTACATTGGCGGTGGAAATGAACAAGCTTGGAGTTGGTGCTGGTAACCCAATGCACAGGACAATGGTGACACCAGAATAAAAATATTCATTATTCTGAAGCTGAAAATAAACAATTATTTTAGACGAATATGTTTGCAGTCTGTTACAATGTAGGCCACTTTTTACTGGTAACATAAGATATTTGGCATAATCAGGACCCACAGATATTCCCCCATTGCACTTTAATACATTATATTCATCATTATAAATAGTAGTTTAATGTAGTACTGACACTAAAACTCTGTAAACTTGAATTTTTTTCCCCCTCATACAATTTTCATTTCGGGTGAACTATACACAATACAGATTGTCACCATCCACGATACATTTTGTTGCATTTTTGTATTGCCATATATTGTGACACGATATATTATTACACCCCTAATGAATAAATAATTGAGATCTGCTAAAGAAAAAAGAATGAAATGCAAATATAGATTAAAAAAAACTATACTATAAACTATAAAATAAAAAACGCTAGTCAATACTAATTCCCATTTGACCTCTTAAATGTTGTTGCTCTTGGCTTGAAATTATGGTGAACTATGGCAGAATATCCAAGTGACATGAGGAACTCAAATAACAGTCTTGAACCTGCTCACCTCCATCAAAAATTCAGCAGATCTGTACTGCTCCATGTTGACGTGTTCCTGTTATGAGGCAACCTGGCCAGAAAAGTTGGACCTCTCTTTCTTTCTGTCTCTCACTATCTTCTTTAATTAATGATCCTTGATGTGTCTCATTACATTCCTAGTCTCCTTTATGTCCAGGTTACCTGGTGCCTTGTCTCCTGTGTCAGTGCAGAGGAACCTGAGCAGAGGTCCCCATCACCCCAGAGCTACATCAGAGAATTTGCCAAACCAACAGATAAGCAGCAGATAAATCTGATTTCTTTCTGTATATGTGACTCAGAGGCAAGACGATTGTTCTTGGGCTTGGCTGGAAATATCCTGACGATTCATCAAGTTCAGCTGATGTGGAGAAAGCGAAAAAAGGCCTTCTCACTTCATCAGGTGGTGAATGTCACCGCCGAGATGCTAAATGTGCCAATGGAATGGACCCTTCTGTAATCTTCTATAGTGGTGAACTAAAACTACCACAAAATTTTTTGCAAGAAAAAAAAAAAAAATCCACAATAGCGTTTCTATGAAAGAGGAAAAAAAAAAAATATTGTGATTGAATACATTGGGAAGAAGTGAGAAACATGTCAATCCCATTATTGTCAATCTCTCAGCTGCTGTGTATGAAACACTCACACAGCAGTTAACTATTTTTCTGTAATATAACAAAGTACAGCGTTATTAATTTAAAAAAAAAAAAAAGAAAATATATATAAAAAAAAAACAACAACTTCAGATTTAAAATGTTAATAACTGGAAATGCATCATCACAATGTGTCAAAAAGGTCCATTGTCAGATCGAATCAAATGGACTGAATACAGAGAAAGAATAAAAGAATAAGAGACGTCAAAAGTACTTGGTGGCATCAGCCATTAAGTCCTTTCCGAGTTCAGTTGTTGTGTTATTTTAATGGGAGTCAACCTTGGAAGACACATGCATTGAGGAATAAAATAAGTCCAGAGAGAAGATGAAGTAAAAAGGGTCAATATTAATTTCATGCTGACTTACAACACAAACACTGTTGCGCTTCAAAAAAGACAAACAATATCGGTCAGCAAAAACAAAACAGCAAATGTTGTATAAAATTACTGTGCGTACAAGTTATACAATGAACCCATAAAATGTCAGTGGTTTTGTAATAAAGAAGTGCAGAATGGCAAGGCCAGGCCTAAACATTTCTCCCTGCTCTGCTTTGTAAAATTAGGTTTTTAAAAAAAACAGGACAGTGGGTGTCTGACTGTGAGCTTGTAACGTTTACATGGACCCTAATAATCCGTTTCTAATCGTTCCATAGCACAGTCAAAACAAACAAAGTCTCATATCATGTAACCACGAACAGGCCAAATCCGATTGAAATTTCATTAAGTGGTTTAAACCTTTTCTAATCCGTTCGATAAAACATGTAAACTTGATCACATTGAAAAACAAAATTGGAAAGTTCTGCATTGGAAATTGGAAAGTTCATTTGCAATGACGTAGAAATGGCGTCAGTGGCATATTACGCACGGAATAAGCAGTTGTTGAATATAGTGTCATAAATGTCATAAAAGTTGCGCAAGACAATGCCGTTCCAGCAAGCCTTGCTTCGTACTCTCATCCACTGATGCCTTGTTTTGGGCGAGGGAAGAAGCATTTTTCTGCTTGATAAATATAAGCGGCATAGCACAAAGCTTCATGTGCTCGTCGTCTCCTAATCAGGACCCAAAATAGAGGAACATTAAGCCTGCTTTTTAAAACAAAGAAAAGAAGCGACGGCAGGATGATGGATAGTATGTGCCAACAGCAGGAAACACTGTAAATTTGTGCAGTGTGTAGATGTCAAAAGATTAATCTAATGTTAAGCTTGGGACATATAAACGCACACATTAACACTATGACTTTATTTAGCGTTCATGTAAACACTGTGTTCATCAACTGGAACGATTTCATTCCGATTGAAACAAAAAATTGTAAACGTAGCTAGTGTCACAGGTAGGTCACAAGATGCTACATTCAGCCAAACTTGCTTACTGTAACGTATTTATGTATTATATGTTATATGTCCTGTATAATGAGGAAAAAACATGCAGAAAGCAATGTTGATTATGATAATGAATAATTAAAGCTTCAATGAAGGCCTTTTATGCCTTAGTTTGGGTGCATATGTTTGCCGTACCAATAACAGACAAGCGGGAAAAAACACTATGTTGTCACTATGAAATCACGATGTTGCAGTTCCATTTCGTGTCACTAGAGGTGCAGAAATGACACACTTCAGCCTTAAGTGCATCGGCTTTTTGTGGCAATCCTTGAAAAGCCTGTTGCTAAGACACGGTCCTCCTAAAAATAAAAGAGGACACCGAGGTGCAGAATGAAAGCTGCCCATTGCAGTCATCAGTCTTTTCAGCTGTCAAAAGCCACACGCTTGGGATGATTGATTTGCTTTCTACTCCAAGCACTTCTATGGAGATTAAAGCAAAGTATCCTTTTTCATATCTCTTGCAGTGAGATGCAACTGAAACCCAATTATATGTATTTTTTTTATTCTGCATGGACATTTTGGGCAGAACAATGTGATATAGAACAAGAATATTTCCCCTCTTAAAACCTTTTCTCAAACCTTAAGTCCAGCACAACATCTCTAAGCAAGAACCATCTGTGGCAGGGTGAACTCTACAACACTTAACCCATTAATCTCCCTAATCAAACGTCTGACCTTGGCTATGGCATTGGAATTACACGGCGAGCAGTTAGCCAATGATTAAATCGCTCTTGAGCACTAAGTGCTCCCTCCAAACAGTGCATTAGATGCTCAATTATTTATTGGTGCAGCTAATGCACATGATGCACTCATGCTCCTGTCAACTGAGCAGGTAAGGATAACCATTACATAATAGTAAGCTCATGAAGCTATGGTGAAATCTGGAAGAGATGGACCATTCCAATGAGAGCTTCCAAAACAACGCACTAGGGATATGATTTTGTCTTTAGTATACAAAGGCAAAAGTTGGCTAATTCATCTTAGAAATGGACTGGAATTGGAGTGGAATGGATATCACTTATCCTTGCTTGCACTTAGCATCATTTATAGATCAGATGATCTTATTATTACATTTAGCTGAATTCAGCAGAGCTCTCCATGACAGGATTGGCAACAAAAACTTTCAGAGACATACATTTCACTAAACATTTTACAAAATACTTCAATACTCCCGAAAGACATGTGGTGTGGTGTACGATACCTGAGCAGCAAGATTGTTTTAACTCTATTTCTTACATTTTGTTTGCTTTGAATTAAAAACAATGGCAAAATGTTTATTGTAAGTTTTAAATATAAGAAAAATACAAATACATTAATGATACATTGATCATTGATGCTAATTCAGTGCATTATAATTAATATAAGAGGCAACTTTAAAATGTAAAAGAAATTAACAATAAACAACACTTTCATTAACCTTTAATGTTACAAATGGACTCTTATTATAAGTGTTACCATTTCATATAAATCCAAACAATCATGCTTAAAAATGGCTATCTTTGCACAAAAGCATATTATATGCATACTTTCACTCGTTATTTGCTGCTATTTTAAAACACTTGATGAATATCCAATCAAAATAAGTTTTGAAGTGTGGATAAAATAGAACCGAAAAAGAATACATTTCTGATTTGCCATGTTTCTGTCAGCTGCATGAACCGAATACAATTTAAATATGCAACTTCGCTGGATAATGGTATAAATGAATGTATAGAATCGAGCAAATGGATATAAACTAATGCAAATAGAGGGAAACACTTGCGACATTAAACGGTTGGTGTTTTTCCTCACATTGTTTTAACCGCTTGAGGTAACGTTACTATTAAATGTTAGTTAATTAGTATGTTAGTACTAATCCTCTCAGCCTCGACGCCAAACATACTGCTGTTCTCCACTAATGCAGCATTTAGTCACTAATTACTTTAGTAATATGAAAACATATACTGTAGTGTACTGTATAGCATTCCACTTTGTTGTCTATGTTTTAAATCCGTTTTTGAAGTGTCCCGTTCTGTGCAGCACTTAGCCTCATGTCACGTGTCAAAACAATCTCTACGAGGCATCAGTGATAGTTGTTATTTCCCCTCTAGAGGTCGCTCTCGAACCACACTCTTCTCAGCCTCTCCAGCAACGAACGCAACCCGGAAAATGAAATCAACCGCGGTTGTGCGAGCACTTGTTAGCTTGCAGTCTGTGTTCTTCCTTTTTTATTTTGTCGTAAGTAACGAAAATGCTTTGGAGAAATGTATCGGAGTAAAAGTACACATTTTATTTAGGAAATGTAGAGGAGTAAAAGTAAAAGTTGACAAATATAAACACTCAAGTAAGTACAGATTTTCCCAAAAAATACTCAAGTACTGTAACAAAGTATTATAACTTCGTTACATTACACCTCTTGTCATCACTAGAATTGCTCTTGTTTTACTTCACTTTCCTCGCTTTTTAAGAGGGGCGCTGTTGTTACACTAATAAAATGAAAAGTAGAATGCACAAATTCCATTAAGTTTCTTCTGTTTCTGAAAAAATAAAGCAATGATTTAAGTCACACCACCCGTGCTTCATGTGTTGACGACTTCACTGCTGTGTAGATCATCTACAAATATTAAATTCAAAAATAAAATATTTAGGTTACAACTGCATCTGTCTGGAAAAAAACAGCAGTGATTGACTTTGTTATTGTCATTTTTAAAGCTTTCAATGTACTTTTATTATAAAAAGAACGTTATTAACATTTATTTAGCTCTAACAATTAACCTTGTGGTAAGAAGAACTCAGAACTCTGAAAACAGAGTGAAAAAAATACACTATTTACCCAATACTAAATCAAAAGAAAAAAAATTATTTATAATTCTTGCACAGAAGAGACTTTGTGTCGTTTCCAAACAAATGGAAAAAATATATATATATCTTGGTATCGGCATCAGCCAAAATGAATGGCAAGATATCGGCATATCGGATATTGGCAAATATCTTGCCTCCCTACTGGGGTGGGGCACAATGCTTGACTAGTCATTCAACAAATCAATAAAACACACACTTATTAAGTCACTAAAATTAACTTAAAATAAGCATTAAAAATGGCAAAGGTAATCTAAATGCAAAAATAGGCAGAACTGACCTTGCACAGTTAAATATTTGAAGCCGACTGACAGATAAATGAATTTAAAAATCTGTTATACTGACTCATAACATACAGTATATTGTGATTGCCTATAAAAAAAAAATTACACTTTCAAAACCACATTCCATTCTGTCGTGCGTCGTCTAGTGATTCATGCATGCAAGAATAGATCATATTAATTTTTTTGTAGCTTTATGCACATGCCTAAAAAAGACCTTTGGTATAATCAGTCTGTATACATACTATTTGGATTAAATGTATTTAACTTTCTTTTAAAAAGTTATTTGAAGGTTTTAGTATCTCTTGCATTTCTCAGGTCAACCTTTGGTTGCACACATAATTCTTGGATGGCCCTCATCTGTTATGTAATCCAGAAAATAGCGATGTGGCAATGTGAGGATTTGTCTTCCTCTAGTACATGAGTGAAAATGCTGAGTAGCAGGGTAAACCGCAGTCTCTAAAAAACACTTTCACACTGGGATTCTTAAGCCCGGGAGACTTGCTAAATTAATCTGCATCTTCTTGTGAGAGACTCGGCCTACAGAGAGCACACTGCTCCATATTACTATACTCAATGGAGAAAAATGATCAAGCGTTTTCCAAATCAAGTGAGCACCATGCCAATTTAGGATCCAAGAAACGCATGACTCACTGAACAGCCTAAACATCATGAATGAGTTTGAGATTATATTGTTTCCTCAACAACATGTAAACAAATCAAATCTGCCTCTAAATGAGCTCACTGATTTAAATCAATTATTGGACTACGCATGGTTTCCATCAGAACACCCATGGGAATAATGTTCTATCCTTGAGTAATTAGCAAAGAGCACTGAGGTTTCCTCCTCTAGTGGGAGACCAAAAGATTGACTCTTCTCCCACAGACGCAGTATTGCTCAGAGAGCATCAGACTTTCAGAAGTTAAAAATCAAATACAACTCAAGACTACCAGTTTTACTTAAGTTGTTAGTTGCTATAGATCCACATGTGTTGAGATCAGCGCTTCATATGATTTATTAGGGCAAGCCCTGAACTCAATCAAACAGGCGAAGACACCACAAATCCGGTAGAGGCAAAACAGCTGACTAATGAATTTAGAGGCCCACACAACAATACACACAGGTGTCATTTGCATTAATGAGGCATGAGGGTCTTTGTTAAGCAAAAGACAGGTATTGTGCCTTTGTTGGATAAGAATACCGCCCTTCCACTTCACCCATCCATTCAGCTCAAGAAACCAAAACCCCTCACAGTCAAATGGTTAAGCGGAGCATAAAATGTTAACATGCAACTTCTGGATTCATTAAGGTATCGGCAATCTATCCTTGATCCTTGATCACTGAATACACCAGGGGGACATCAATATGTAAATTTTGGCTGATACGAATATTTTTTTTAAATGCCATGGCGGACAATCAATAAACGGGATACAATTGCGGTTAAAATAAATCACACTAAAAATAAAATCAATAGTTTTAAATGATACAATTGAATTGATCATTGAATACACCAGGGATGCACTGATATGGAAATTATTTTGATGACTGAATCAATATGGGCAGATATAAAACTATAAACAACGTTAAGTAAAAAAAAAAATAGAAATTAAACACTAAAAATAAAATGTATAATTGAATTGATCACTGAAAACACTAGTAGGGATGCACCAACATGGAAATTTGGGCCGATACGATGCAGATTTAATATTTTGAAGCTGATAACCAACATATTAGCCGACATTAGATATCAATCTACATTTTGAGAGACTTCTTACAAAACAAAACAGCAAATGATCATCCTAAAGTTCCGGATTTCCACATGTTTTAAATCATGCCAAGCATCAAGTAAACTGGAAAACGTTTAAGTTTAACCAAAGTTTCTTTTAGTTTTCTTTTATAAATATGTAATATAAATTTCACAAATGTAGGCTAAGAAAACTGAATAATATTCTACAGGATTCAAATTTTATTTTTATGTGTGTTTAACAAAAGGTGGGATGAATTAAATAATGTGGGTCCTATCCTATGATTATTCTGTTCAAATAAATTAGCATTAATAATTTTTATTTATCAGACTGATGCTAGTCATAAACAAGTCACACTTATCGCCCGATACAGACAGCTGATATACTGTGCAACCCCAGAATACACTTCATACTATTACATTTAAAAAAAAAAAAATCTTTCACAAGCACTTCTCCTGGCATTGGTCAAACAAAGATATAGTCCAGGGGGGAATTCCAGAAAGCAGGTTGTGAGACATACCTGGGTATGTTTAAGAGTAAGCAGATAACCTCAACTTTCAGAACTAAAAACAGAGGTATGTATGTCCCTTCAAATGCAAATGAGCAGCTGCTCCTAAGCAGAAGGCGGAGTTTCAAGAGCTCTGTTAGAAAATAGTGTTAGCAGCGTCGATTACCTCACAAAGACTCACTGAAAATGTCAGAAACTGTTCAGCCTTTTATTTTCAAACCGAAGTCGGACAATGATAGAGAGACTTAAGAAGAAGTGACAACAGGACGTTTCTGAATGTTTAGTTGCTTAATTTATGTAGCTGATGTGGGATATCTTAAAGTCACTGATTAGCATATTCTGCCATGATAATCTATAAATCGCTTATGTGGGAACTGTTGTAAGTTACAGAGCCAGGGTATATATGCTGCATTAAGATAGAACGGGTATAGTTTAGATTAATTATGGTTATAACTTATGGTGGCATTTTGCTTTTTTGACATGCTTTTGCGTTTGCGTTATGTAAAATACCTTATTGCAATAACATGGCCTCACCCCTTTGTTGTGTGTCCCCGGGGGCAGGGTTTATGTAAATTTTAGGGTTAGTGATGTCACTATCCCAGGAAGAAGCTCGTTGTAGTCCTTTAAACAGTCCTTAAATCTTTCAAATAAAATATCTCCCTTTGTTTTAAACTTTGAGCATCATAACTTTGCAGATGTTTGTGCTCTAACAGCAACATTACACACTAACTAAAGTTAAAAAAGTGAATAATCATAATCATAATGAACCAGCCTTTAAAAGAAAACATTTTTGCATAACCACCAAGTAGGTGGCGATATGCTCGAAGTAGGCTATGAAAAATCGCAATTAAGTAGAAGTAGTAAGTAGAATGCTGCGCTTTTTCTTGGCATCTGTTTCCATGGTCAATCATCAATTCATCTCTCTGTTAAGGTCTTGTGTGTTAACCAGGAACATACTCTGAGTTGGCTGAACTTACTTACATTTTTGGAACCGGCATTCCTGGTGGAAGTAAAGCTTGGGTTTGGAACTCAGAGTTCAGGGTTTATGTAATGGTAAGTTAACCTTGCTTTCTGGAATACCTCCCTGGGCCCTGGTTGAGTCTATAATCATAATAACATGAGACATCAAATGGTAAATTCTGAAGCCAAAGATCACAAAATTCTGAAGAACTGTTTTTTTTTTTACTTTGAGGCTTTGAGCTGTTGACTCAACAATTCACGGCTGTGAAATGGCATGTTTTTCATCCGAACATTAAAAGCACGGATGCTGGTGACCTGCTGTGACCTGACAACAAAACTGATGAAATGCATTGTCATTTGAGGAGTGCAGCTAATGTGTACAAAACAGGACAGAATTAAGAAGACATCCTGTTGCAGAGGGAATGAGAGAAAATGTATGATCCTAACCAACCAGAAACTGCACAAGAGGCAAAAAGGCATTAGAGACTTTCTTTCTTTTAGGCCCAAGTGTAACAGGAGTCCAGTGTCTGGCAGTGGTAGAGCAATGCTAGCCGATTACTGCTCACATTACAGTCTGTTCTCACTTCAGGGTTATTCTCCATCAACAGGACACCTTAGAGAAGTTAACTTTACAACAAAACCTACATCTATAAAACATACACTAAAATTCACAACGTTTGGGGTCAGGATGATTTTTTTTAAAAAAGGAATACTACTTTTTATTCATCAAAATACATTAAATTGATAAAGAAAAGTGACAAGATATTTATGTTACAAATATTTTAAATTTCAAATTCTGTTCTTTTGAACTTTTTGTTAAATCAAAAAATCCTAAGAAAAATGTATCATGGTTTCCACAAAAATGAAAACAGCACAACTGTTTTCAACAATGATAAGAAGAAATATGTCTTGTGCAACAAATCAGAATATTCAAAGGATTTCTGAAAGATCATGTGACTGGAGTAAAAGCTATGGAAAATTCAGCTGTACCGTCACAGAAATAAATTATATTAAACATATACAGTATCATTACAATTTAAAGTAAGATATCACAATATTGCTGTTTTAAGCATATTGATCAAACTCAACCTTGGTGAACAACATTTAAAAACGTTTTTAAAATCTCACCAACCCCAAACTTATGAATTGTAGTATATGCTTTTTGTTTGCTATAAAAATATGAGCACAGACAATGCCATCTCTTCAAACATCATTATTACAGTCCAACTGTCTGTACTGAATCAATAGCAGCTTACATACAGAAATCTAATTGTGTAATGTAATGAATCACTACTCTTGCCCATTTTGGAGTTTGGTTTCACAAAATCAGTGTCTGAACAATTCAAAAAACCACCACTTTAAAAATGTAAAGGACTGTTTTTTTTTTTTTTTGACAAAGTTAGATATTACGTAAAACTATGCCTATGTACCTCCAATAAAATCAATGGGATTTGGTTTGAATTATATGAAAATTATGTATTCATGGCTGAAATGCTTTTAAACAAAAAGCCTCATTCAACATCTATCAATTACCGGCATCATACATTTTAGTAAGAAAGGTAATCGGCACCATCAGCATCTATCTTCATAATATGACATACCCTCCATAACAAGACTCTGTCCTTGACCTTTGGTTTCTTTGGCATCTACTGGTACAATTTACAAATCCATAAACGTAGACCATTTCAGGTATAAATGCTTGTAACATAGGCCAAATAGATTGTCCTGTCTATCATGATAACAAATCTTTAATTCACTTGAAATGATTTATCAATGCACAGAAAGTCCTGTTAAAATTGCTCCAATATTTCCTGGGAGAAAAATACATGAGCATGCAATGTGATTTCACTAAAGTTATTCTAGTTTGTCTTGTCTTTAGAGAACACGCCAAAACAAGGCATTTATAAAGCGGCCCTTCTCATGTGCCACAGCGGTTTCCAAATCTAGTAAGATGCCTACTTTGACAGGATTTTGGGATTTTTTCTAGATAGGTAGCTCACTACATTATTAGCAGCATCCCATATATATATATTTAGTCGCCTGTTATGGTCATAAATATTTTCACAAATCACTAGTCTGAAAATAAGCAATATTGCACTAATACTGTAGATAAAATAACTACTTTTTTTCTTTAAATGTTTAAGCTGTGTGGTTAACAGTTTTTTTTTTCCAGAGACATTATTGTACCACTCAATGTTTATGGCTTCAAACAGTTTGTGAGAAGCTGAAAATGCCTCCCAGTTAGTTTGAGTTTAATGTGAGACCAAATATTCACTAAAGGGTTCAAATCTGGCCTCTGGCCAGGCCCAAACATGAGCCTGATAGACTTGTTCTCAAACCATTTCTTGATTGTCTTTTCAATTTCCGTAGGAGTATCATCTTGGTGAAAAATAACATCCGATCATTCCTCTCTAGATAACAACTTTTCATTTGTGGGAAGCAAGTCATTCTGCAATATCCTCCTATACTCCAAAGCATTAAATGACTTTTCACAGTGAAGTAGCTCACCAATACCAGCAGCTAAAAAGCCTCCAAACACAATGGCACCTCTTCCTCCATGCTTCACTGTGGTAGAGATGCATTTATTATTCAATTTCTCATCATATTTTCAAAGACACTGCTCTGGAGCATCACCATGCAACTCATGTTTCAGTGTGATTCATCACTTCGACTCCACACACAACTTCCTATTATCTGCCACAAACTTAATTCTGTCTTTGATGTTTGTACTGAAACATCTCATTTCCTGACCAATAATTGTTAAGACAATCAAAACCTTAATGATTAGCCATTTTGGGCTTGGCCCATTTTTTGGCTAGGAGTAGTGTGTTTAGATTTTATATATATATATATATATATATATATATATATATATATATATATATATATATATATATATATATATAATCCCCTTGTATAAACTGAGATGATAACCACACAAAGAAAACACATCTTTAAAAAATAACTGCCTTGTGTTGCACGGCATCATGACGTTTCCAAAAAAGTGCCTGATAACTGACTAGCTTTTTTCCCCTCTCCTGATATATGCCTGCATTAATCTAGGCTGTATATGAATTAAATTCCACATTTGCAAATCCTCGAGTAGTTCATCATCCATTTCATCACGCAAATGACACATTTCATGAGCACACCATCAACTCTCTCCGACGGAAATATGCGATTGCTCAGGCAGACGTCATGAATTTCGAGAGGAAATATAACAAATGCCAACGTTTTCATTGTCCTTACCAAATGTTTTCGTGCACAGCCTGTAAAGGATTTGTAGAAGGACCTGGATGCCAATGAAAGCTATTTATATGGTTTTGTGCCTCCAGTACTCGTTTCATAAAATAGAAATAACAGGAATGTACCTGATCTAACGGAAGGTTGGTTATCTCGCTTATTGGCTGTAGTAAGCTGGATCCGGTGCAGGCTGATATCGTCTCAGTAGCCATGTTTCGCTATTGTATTAGTTCTGTGCGGTTTTCTATGACAGTGCCAGCCCAGTTCGCCCTGATTCAATCCCACACACATCCACATCCACCTCTGGAGAGACTGTTGCTGCTTGCTGCTGTCCACTGCTGGTAAAAAACGGCAGTACAACACCCCACAGTAAACGGATTTACAAATCATACTACTGCGAAGGCTAGGCTCATGAATATTAATTGCGTAAAGTGACGTTTGGCCAAACTGATTGGCTGAAAAGCAGACGTTGGTAAGTGGCATACTTGACGAGTGATGTAAAATCCGACCGGCTCATTTGGAACAGTTCCTTTTTAAAGAACTTTTTTTTGTTTGTTTTGTATTAATAAACGGTTCATAAACGATTTATCATCTGGTCCCTCATTTCCCGGCGATCTTACATGCTGCAAAATGTTCAAATATAAAATCAGTTATTGTGTTTTCTTTCTCTACCATTATTTATTTGTGTATAATGACGTTAAATAATAGGAATCGGAATTTAATAAATTTAATATTTACCTCATTTATTAAAACAAACTCTGCTTCGTACATTCGTTAGAAACTGTCATATAATCGATACCCATTACGTGTTTGGAACATTTCGGTTCAGTGAGTCAGTGACTGACACGAACCGATTCAGTTCGATTCTTCCGAGAATCAGCACGTAGGCCTACATGTTTTTTAATGAATGCTCATGCGTATGAAAAACTAGCACACACCTATATCATATACCCGTGAACTTTGTCAAAATAAAAATGCAGGTATTAAAAAATGATGCACTAGTGTACAGTGTACAGTGCACGATAGGCTACATTACTTCTCCATTCCACTAGATGTCACTAGATATGATTAGCCAATAGAGGGAGCGCCTGAAGCATAAAACAAATCATTTGATTTGTCAGAAGTCGTCACGTGACATCGTGTTTGCTTTTCCTGCAGTGATGAATGTAAACATTGCACGTTCGTCTGATTTAAACTGACAGCTTGTTGCAACGATGGTAAAGTGTGCAGTCCAAGGATGCATAAACCACAGTGATCTCAGACCGGGAGAGCAATCGAGTCGTCCGCGCAAGAGATTTTTCAGGTTCCCTAAAGACAAGGCCCGAGTGAAAGTGTGGCTGGCCGCTTTACGGGAGACTGAGCGCGAAATCACAGATCATCATCAGATATGCGAGGATCATTTCCTGAGCCATCACATCACGCCGAACGGCATCAGTCCGGACGCGATTCCTATTATGCCTCTATTAGAGGGTCCGGTCTGCGGGTGGAGCTCGTGTGAGGAGCAGGACGAGCACCCGGACCCAGTTGAGGAGGTGAGATGGATGCAATACATCTTCTGACAACCATCTATTTATTTATAACAAAGCCATCCAGTATTTTTTTAAGAATATAAAACAGTGTACTCACATTTCAAAGCGTTATTACATTAAGAGTAACAAAAATAAAATAATAATCAGTTCCTTTTTTTATCTTGACTGAATGATAAAAAAAATTAAACTATTACTTTGTTTAAAACCAACCCCGTGTATTAAGATTCATATCGCTTAATGTAACGTAACTAATGTCTTTTACTGAACTATGTAGTTGAAAACCAATTTAAAAAAATTTGTACGTTTTATACAAATTTTGACCGATGGGGGGCGCCATTATTTGATATATTTTAGCATTCTGGGTGGATGACGTCAAATGGTTGCTCTCGGTGAGCTACTGGCGCTACTTGCTGTTTTTTACCGCAACACACCTCGGAAAATAAAATAAAATAAAATACTAATACGATGCCACATTGTGCGGCTATTGGTTGTAATTTTCAGTCGAAGGGCAACAAGAGAAGCGATGTAAGTCTTCACTCCTTTCCTAGCGATAAGAAGAGGAGAAAAGAATGGGAAGATGCCTGTGGGCGAATAAAACTTCCTAAAGACCCGCGTCTTTGTTCTCGCCATTTTAGCCCTGATGCATTTGAGGCTTTTAGTAGACCACAGCTACTGAAAGAGCTTACAGGTGGCGATGGATATAAGCGTAGGCTTAAGCTAAATGCCGTACCATCGATTTTCCCCCACAAGGAGTCTAAATGCTCCCGGATATGGAGTGAAATCCACGCCGAGAAACGGCAGAGACAACAAACGCGAGAAGCCGACGCTTGTCGTGATGCCGCAGCCACTGAAGGAGAAAGTTCAAGCGTATTCGCGGAGGAGTCTGACGATTCGTCAGTTTCACCGCAGTCAGTAAGTGTACAGTGTTCTCCAGTTACGACTGATGCAGCAACGCAGACGGAAGTTGTCCTTAGGCTTAGAATTACAACCAAAATCTGTACAATGTGTCATCCTATCAATATTTTATTTTCCAAGTCGTTTATAGCGGTAAAAATTGCAACAGGAAGGGCCAGTAGTTTACCGAGTGCAACCATTTGACGTCATCGACGCAAAATGCACTTCGCACCTAAAAAGAATGACGCCCCCATTTTCCGAAATATGAATAAAATGATGTGGATTTTTAAAATAACGTCTTTCTACATATTTATGTAAGAGACAACATTTACGTTATATTAAGCCATACAAGTCTTAATACCTGGGGTTCGTTTGAAAGCTTTTAGTTGGATCTTATTCGCCATCTGAGCTCCATAATGATTCTATATTTTCAACAGGTTAAACAGTACCCAGTTGTAAAATCAATGATGTTGCAAACAAACAAAAAAGCATTAAACGTAAAGAATAATAAACAAAAATGCATGTTCTCACTTTTTTTTGTGTTTTTTTGTTTTCACTCACAATTTTGTCTTAAAAGAGTGGCGTTGCTGCAAATGATGATTTTTCTGATGAAGACTTTGAAGATGACGAAGAAGAAGATGATGAAGACAACAGTCCTGCTCATGATGGTTCACATAGCATGGATAGTCAAGCCCAAGGACAGTTTCTCACTGGAAGGTAAGACTACATTAAATAACTACTACATAAAGGACTGGAACAGTATTTATTCGTTTGCCCATTCATTATGTTATGTGCTTTCTTTTCATTTAACTAGCAATCCCAACATTTACAACACGAATCAGGAAAAACGTGTGTCCAGCGCGCAAGGTATGTTCTCTTATGTTTTTAATTCATTCACTTTCTAATCATGCAACAGAACTTAAATATATTTTGACTAATGTTAAAAAAAAAAAAAAAAAAAGCTTCCATGAATAGTCCCATTTTTCACTCCAGTCCAGAATCGCTCTGACGTCACTCTTGGACATCTGACCAAACGCTTCATGCAGCTACTTCACGCAGCTCCGAATGGAGTCCTTGATCTCAATGAGGTTACGCGAAAACTGGGCACACGGAAGAGGCGGGTGTATGACATCACCAGTGTGCTAACTGGTATCCAGTTAATCAAAAAGACGTCCAAAAACAAGATCCAGTGGATGTAAGTTTAAACAAGCCTTTATAATTTACAAAAACAAAATCTGTCAGATGAATTGCTTTAGTTGGAGCCAAGTCTAGAGGTTTGATTGTCTTAAAACATCAGTATGCGATTCACGCATCTCTCTCTACGTCCAAGGAATACAGCACCGGCCAGAATCTTTGAGAAACATTGGAGCCCCAAGACAAAAGCTGACCTACTTAATCTGAAGTCAACTGAGGAGGCCCTTGACTGGCTCATCAAAGACTGCGCCCAACAGCTCTTTGCCCTGACCGACCTCAAAGACAATGCTGAATATCCTCTTATTTCTGACTCTCTGTGATATTATGTCTTACAATCATTATAGTAGTAGTTTCAGTAGTTGTTTTGGTCTTAACTGTAGTTGTACCTCAGCTTATGTGACATACGAGGACATCTGTAAGATCGATGTTTTCAAGGACCAGACTATAATAGCCATCAGGGCCCCTGAAGAAACCAAGCTTGAGGTGCCCACCCCCACTGAAGTAAGCTGGAAGGCTTCAAGCCTTTTAGGATTCTTAATAAAATTTTGATCTGAGCAAGTGACAGCTGCCTACTATATCTGCTGCTGTATTCACATTCATTTTAATCAGACAACAAAAGAAAGAGAAAATCACTTAGTTATCTTGAATTAAATAAAAATCAATGTAGGTTTAATTCATGCAGTGAATAGTTTTTTCACATTTGATTAAGTTTTTGCCGTATTTATTCCTTAAATACTACCTTTAAATAGTCCCTGAAAAGCTTAACAATTTTTTTTATTTTTAAAGTTTCTTATTTCGTATTTGTTCTATTGATTATTTGAATCTTTGCTCTTATTTTTAATAACACAACTATATATAATTATTGTTATCGTGGTATCGGGAAATAAGGTTTTGGTCATATTTCCCACCCCTAGTTTGAATAATGATTAAAGGACACTCATCCAGTAATTGGAGGTGATATGTGTTAAATGAACTTATGTTTATGTCCTATTCTAGGAATCTATCCAGATCCACTTGAAGGGCTGCCGGGGCCCCATCCATATACTCACCTGTGAGACTGAGGGCCAGAGTGATGCTGTGGATCCAGCTAACACAGAATCGCAGCTTGTCAAACCAGCTTACTTTCTAACACTAGAGGAGAGCCGGATACATACACAACCACTTAAATCAGGTTAGCTGTATGGCCTTGTTTTGCACACTTAGAAGCCTTTTGATCACTTACTCTGCTTTGCAAAAGTTTGGGGTCAGTAAGATTTTTTTCCTTGAACAAATCAATACTTTTCCCCCCCCCTTTTTTATTTCCGTTTCAAATTAATGCTGTTCTTTAGAGAATCCTGAAAAAATGTATTGGTTTCCACAAAAATATTAAGCAGCACTTTTTTTTTTCTTTTCTTTCTTGAGCACCAAGTCAGCATATCCGAATGATTTCTGAAGGATCATGTGACACTGAAGACTGAAAATCAGCTTTGCCATCACAGGAATAAATTACATGTCAAAATATATTAAACTAAAAAACTGTTGTTAATTCACAGTATTATTTTTTTTACGGTATTTTTAAAGTAATTATAGTAATAGTAATAGTTTTACACATAAATAAATTACATTTTAAAATATAATAGAAAACCGTTGTTTCAAATTGTAGTCGCATTTCACAATATTACTGTATTTTTGATCAAATAAATGCAGCCTTGGTGAGCATAAGAGACTTCTATCTAAAACATAAACAAAAACTTACTGACCCTAAACTTTTGAAGACTAGAGTAGATGTTGAAGAATAAAAATTTTTGAAGTCCAGTCCACAAACATCATTGTATAACACAGTATTTGCAGTAGTACATAATTTAATGTGTGTGGATTATTCTTTTATAAAAATTGACTTTTGTATATTATGTATATACACACACACACAAACAGCTGTTCAAAAGTTTGGGATCAGTACGATCTTGAATGTTTTTGAAACGAGTCTCTTTTGCGCACCAGTGACACATACATACATATATTTGAATAATATCTCATTGTAGTAAAAGCATCCAGAAAGTTTAAATATCAACGGCGGGAAGACAGTCGTGTGGCCGAACATTGTTGCGTCCCATTGTGTTTGGCTTCCTCAAAGTACAACTCTGTGCTGAGCTTTCACACTTTCCCTGTGGATGAAGAAAGACGGAAAAAGTGGATGCACAACATTCGACGAGAGAGTTTTAGCTTCACTTCCCATACGAGGGTCTGTAGTCGCCATTTCAAGAGCGTTTATGTGAAAGAGCCGTCGACTCCTAAAGGGCGCCGTTTGCTCAAGAAAGATGCTGTACCCACCTTATCCCAGTGGAACAACTACTCCGCTTCAGAACCGCTGCAGAAGAGAGAGGTTTCCACTCCAGTGGATGAAGATGCACCTGTCGACCTCTTGCAACATGATTGTTGTTCGGTTCCTGAACCTGTAGCAGTTTCTATTGCAATGAATCAGGCTGCAGACTGATTGACTGAAAACATTTTTTTCTTTTTTTACAGATGTTTCAAGTACTGTAGCAGCTGTACAGAGTGCATAAGGACAACCAAGAAGAGCCTTTGCTTCTATCCCATTCTAACAGACTTTGTTGGCCTTTTTGGAGAGACCACTGTGCATACATTCACTCTCCTGTGGTTTATTTGACTTGACATCTGAAGACTTTTGTTTTGTAAATATATGGATGAGTATTTTGAACATTTGAAAGTATTTTTTTCTATAAGCATTGAGGAAACTTGAAGGTTGTCTTTCAAAAATGGTAAATTGTTTTTTGGACCATCTGATAATGCTGTAAATTAATAAAAATCTTTGATGGACCTTGGACCCTTTGTTTCAGTGTGGTAAGATGTTCTTATAGAGGTGGTTTGTATATTTAGATTATTACATAATTTCAAGTCAGGGATTTTTTTTTTTTTTTTTTAAAGAAAATAATAGTATTATATAACAAGGACACATTAGATTGATCAAAAGTGACAGTTAAGGCATTTATAATAGACAAAAGATTTCTATTTAGAAAAATTGCTTCCTGAATCCTAAAAAATGATCACATTATTAAAAAGCCAATAAACTGTTTTCAACATTGATAATAAGAACTATTTATTGGGCACCAAATCAGCATATAAGAATTATTTCTGAAGTGTCACGTGACACTGAAGACTGGAGTAATGATGCCAAAAATTCAGCTTTGCCATCACAGGAATAAATTACATTTTTAAATATTTGAAAATAGAAAACTTTTCAACGGTAGTGCAACTATTAAAATGTATAATATTACTGTGAACTGTTTCAAAGCCACTACTTTGACCTTTTGTGTAAAAATTTATCTCTAGTGCTGAAAATAAAACCAGTCTTTTAAATGTACAGGGTTTAATGGCTTGTTCGGTAACAGGACTTGGGGAACATAACTTGTATACAAGCTACATGGTTTAACATGTCACTTTATGCAAAATAAGAGTTGCTCTGCAACTGATATCTGATATAGACAAAAAGCTCTATAAAGATGAGATTAAGGATCCAAACATATTGCGCTTCATAAAAACAAACGGTCCCCGTATCATACATAGCACTTGTCGCAGTACATAGAAGATTTCTGCATTAAAATTAGAGGTAATTGCACTTGTAATCAGAATAAATGCTAAAAATGAACTTTTGAGGTCTTATGTTTGTCCCGTACGCCACCATTCAGCCATAAACATTGGCGAATCCATTGTTAAATAATCAGTGGTATCAGGTTTCTGTTACAAAAAGTCTGAGCGTGTGATCTTAACAAGACAGCATTGTATGACATCAGTCAGAGATGAAGTGAACAAACGAGACCGGAAAAACGCCCTTCCTGGTCGGCTCCCCGTCAATGTGGCCCACCTGTTGGACACGTGGAAGAGCCGTCAGGATCACGCATGATTCAGTCAGCTGATCTGTGCGTGCACTGTGTAAGTATGACTCTATACTCACCCACCACTCCTTGTCCTCCTCTCCATCTACTATTATGACCTCTCCTTCTGAGAAGGTCAGTTCATCTACGTTATCAGCCTGGCAGTTATATATGGCCTTTACTCTCTTAGGTCTCTGTTTCTGAAAAGCAAATGTTTTAGTTTTGACACTTGCATCGCAAATTAATATGTATGGTAACAAAATATCAAACATTTATTTTAAAGAAAGATTGCACAAACATTATATTTGCAGATGCCACTTGATTTGATATCGTGTAATGCAATGAAATTCCACATTTAATTGTGGCATAAATGTCAAAATATTTTTGGGGCAACTCTATAAAGACATAATAAATAATAAAATAAATAATAAAATTTAAAAAATAATAATAATTGAAATTAAATGTTGAAATAAATACAATCCGTGGTTAAACAATTTGGGTAAGATTTTTTTTTCAAAGACATTAATATTAATTCAGCAAGGATACAAACAAAAGTGATAGTAAAGACATTTATAATGTTACAAATTATTTCTATTTCAAATATATGCTGTTTTTTTTTACTTTTCATCGAAAAATCCACACACACCAAAAAAGCAACTGTTCAAATCATCAAATTAGAATGATTTTTGAAGGATCATGTGACACTGAAGACTGGAGTAATGACTACTGAAAATTCAGCTTTGCCACCACAGGAATAAATTACATTTTTAAATGAACCAAAATAGAAAACTGTCATTTTAAATGGTAATAATATTTCACAATATTATTGTCTTTACTGGTTTTTGATAGTTTTATCAAATTAATGCAGTCTTTGAGAGTGTATGACTCTCTGACTGAACCCAAACTTTTGAAAGGTAGAGTACTTCTGAGGGGAGAAAGAATTGTAATTTTAATGGCTGTTTACACGGTGACTTACGGGTGGGGCCGTTCTAGGTTTGGGGGCAGGAACTGGAACAGGAGCTGGTGCGGAGGCAGATGATGGCCCGGAGTCTGTAGGAAAGCGTTTCATTTAGATTTACTTCAACATAACATATCATTAATTTTTTTGGCTTTAGTGGTATATTTATTATGTATATATATATATTAACCTGTTTTGTCACTTGGCCTGGGTGAAGCTTTATTTACATTTACATCTTTGATAAAAGTACCAACAGGATCCCTGAAGAAATACACAGAACAATGCAGCTGACATAATGTAGACAATGCTAGCAATGCTACAAAACCGACAGCTGAAGTCTCTTTTAAAAAAAAACAGCATCTGATAAATGTTATTTATAATGTAGCTGGCAGGGAACATCTTACCTAGTGGGGGATTTTACTGGCTTGGGTGCAGGGCCTTTTGGGTGTGTGGGTACAGGTGGAGGTGGGGGTTTATTTAAAAATGAAGTGGGCAACACTGGAGCAGGTGGCACTATGGCCGCTGGTCTAACTGGGACGGGTGGTATAGCTGGGGGTGCGGAGGGTGGAGGTGGAATCGGAGGAACTTGGGGAAGAGTTGCCTTTGGATCTGGAGGCGGTGGTCTCTTGGCAGCAGGAGGAGGTGGCGGAGCAGGGGGGAGAACTAAAGGAGAGACGAGAACTGTTATGGTAATGCATTATTATGCTTCTGCCCATAGTAGATTAATTCTAATTGACCAGCCGGTAGATCTGGTAGAGCATTATAGAGCAACAGACCAGCTACCGTGTTAAAAAAAAATGTAACAACGCAATAAGATCTTATTTGTAAACATTAGTTAATGCATAAACTAACAATGAATAATATATTTTTCACAGCCATTTATTAATCTTTGTTAATGTTAGTTAATAAAATGTTCATGTTCAAGTTAGTTTACAGTGCATAATTTTCACAGATACAACTTTTGATCTTAAAAATGTAGTAATCTTGAGATTAACATTAAATAAAGTTAATAAATGCAGAAAAAGTATTGTTAATTTTTACTAATTTAGTTAACTAATGTGGACAAATGAATACTTATTTTTAAAGTGTTACCAAAAAAACATTTGGGGTCATTACATTTATTTATTTATTTATTTTTTACATTTTAATCAGCAAGAACACACTGAACTTGATCAAACTGGCAATAAAGACATTTATAATGCTACAAAAGATTTCTATTAAAAAAAAACATTTATTAGGGTTTCCAAAAATATTAAACGGCGCCTGTTTTCAACAATGATAATAATAAGATCTGTTCAAAAATTTCTGAAGGATCATGTGACACTGAATTTTCAGCATCATTACTTCAGTCTTCAGCTTTGCCATCACAGGAATAAAAGACATTTTAAAATATATTAACTTAGAAATCTGTTATTTTAAATTGTAATAATATCTCACAACGATACTATGTTATTGTATTTTTGATCAAATAAATGTAGCCTTGGTGAGCATAAGATTTTTTATATACTTACATTTTATATATAAAAAAAATTGTAGTATATAAAGAAATGGGTGTCAGGCTCTAGTGAGGTCAGACTCACCATATACTGAGTTGTTCTTTTCAGGGTTTGAAGGGTCTGAGCACGATCTCTGCCTCCCGGCCATCTCCATGGGAGGACTCCACCCTGACATCACAAACACACATAAATGTATGCAATTTATATGTTTACTGAATCTACATTTGTAGACAAGCTAAAAGAATTAAACCTATCAGAAAATCCTCAACTCACTAGGCCTGAATTCTACTCACCTCTTCCCAAGGTACGAGGGGGTAGAAGAGGAACACCAGGCAAACCCAATGGTGGCGGGCTAATATCAAGCATGGTGCCGTAAGTCTCGTTGCTTATCATGCTAGGAATAAAACCCCTCTGCTTGTTATTGACCACGTTAGCCACGTCCCGTGCCAGAGCGCTCATGTTGGGCATCATGGGGCCACTGCCTGGAAAAATACAGCTTACTGGACGCTCCTCACGCCTGATGGGAATAGGCTGAAACCCAAAATCAGTGGCATAAGGATGAGCCAGATTGTACCAATATTCACATTAACATGTAGAACAGATTTGTGGATTTAAATTTGATTCAGCTATGATTGTGGTCAGATCAAATTTAAGGCTTTTTAATTTTGTAATATTCCTTACAAAACGTCCAAATACATTTTGATCTGTATATAGCGAAGATTCATAAAATCATTCCACACAGTGTACACTATTTTGGGTTGGTAAGATGTTTTTTTGAAGTATCTTACACACACCAAGGATTTATTTGCATTTATTTGATCAAGAATAATGTAAAACAATAATATTGTGAAATATTATTCAAATTTTAAAGAACTCATTTCTATTTGAATACATTTTAAATGTGATGGCAAAGCTGAATTTTCGGCATCATTACGCCAGTCTTCAGTGTCACATGACCCTTCAGAAATCATTCTAATATGCTGATTTGCTGCTCATTTCTTATTTTTATCAATGTTGCAAACGGTTGTGCGGCTGAATATTTTTTCCCCTTTTTCCCATTTATTCAGGATACTTTGATAAACAGAAAGTTCAAAGGAACAGCAGACTCTTTGGTAACATTATAAATGTCTTTACTGTCACTTCTGATCAATTTAATGCATCCTTGCTGAATACACTGTATTTTAAAAGATAGTATAACGGAATTAAATGTGATCTTTTGTGTACATCATTAAAAAGCATGTTAACCTTGTCCTCCATCTCATCCTCGCTCTCATCTAGGTCATCATTATGCAGACGCCAGTCATATTCCACATGCACATGGACATTGAACTTCCCTGTCTGCGCCTGAGTCAGCTGTCAATCAAACAACACAGTAGAACACATTGGAGAGAAATTAGCTTGAACACAATCTCAGGCAATGCCATGAGCTTGCTCTCAAGAAAAGAACAAAGCAAAATGAAGCACTTCAGAATTTCTATTGGCATTAAAAACAACACTCAAGATAACAAATATACCCACAAGCTCCTCGCATTTTGAGTGTCTGAGACGCTGCGCCAGATCCAGAGGAGTCTCTCCTGCATCATTAGCTATAATAATAATATATATTATTATACTTTTTTTAAATGCAGTTTTTTGTGTAGTATGAATTCATGATGTTAAAGCAGCAGATTATATGAACTCTTACTAATGGTGACAGATGCTTTTCCCCGCAGCAGCAGCTTCATACATTCACTATTGTCAGTCAAGCAGCAGTAGTGCAGTGCTGTGTTTCCTTTGGCAGTCTGCTTGTCTAAATTCCCACTGGATACACGAAACACATGCACACACATATTGGACATGGAAAACGTCTTCATAATATGTAAAAACCTTGTGTTAATAGCATTAATACTTTTAGCTGCAGTACAGAGCATCAGCAGAGCACCTGTTCTGTACAAGGAAGTCCACAATATGGAGTGAATTCCGGTCCACCATTCGTACTGCAAGATGTAGCGCTGTCTCACCTGGTTCCTGTAAGTGAAAGGCAGAATTATATATATATTTATATTAATATATACATATATAAAATATGATTTATTATGATTAAATATTATTTAATAGCAATTAATCCATTTAATATTTTTATATTGTAATAATTTCACAGTTACTCTTCAAATTAATATAGAAACAAGTTAAAGTAAACTAAACAGTATATTTTTTAAATATTTCTTTAATGGCATCTGACACTAATACTGGTCTCTATGAAATTATTTTTCAAACATTAATTTACATTAGTTTAATTTACATTAACATTTACATTAATTTATAATAATAGTAATAATTTACATTGACAGTCAACATTCATATCTTGTAAAATCATTGTTTGACTTAAATTAAATTAACGTTGTATGTTTAGTATTTGAACCTGGATGAATTAAAAATGGATGTACTATATTTCAGATCAATTTATTTGTTTTCTTTAAAACATTTCTTCAGAATCTCTCTCTCTCTCTCTCTCTCTCTCTCTCTCTCTCTGTCCTCCTCAGTCATTTGTTTGTGAATTGGACTACACATGTGCTGTTAGATGCTGTTTTTGCGAGCAGCCCCTCAGAAGAACTCAATAGAAAGACAAAGCACAACAACTTCAAGCTACAACTCACATGTTGGTTAGTCTGATGAATGGTCTCCATCAGATCCCATCCTTCAGCGTATACCTGGATCAAAGAGAAGATGTCCCGGGACTTTACCGCATCATACAGTGCATGCAGCCGTGCTGCATTATCTGCATACTTCCGCTGAGCGAACCGCTTCTCTGTGTATTTGGCTGTGATGAAGTCTTTTCGCACCTGCCTGAAGGACAATTAAGAGAGAAAATGTAATAAGATTTTTGATGAATAGACTAAAAAATGTGTAGTGCTTTTTGCAGAAATCTGGGATTCAAAATATAATATCTAATATCTAAATAAACATACATTAATATTACTGTAAAACATGTAGAATGAATGAAAAAATTCACGAAAGAAAAAAAATAGCTGTCAATGAAACGGATCTGTCGCTCACATGTCACTAGAAGGGATGGGTTTGGGGATCTCCTCTGCTGACAGGTTTGCCTCCATGATTTCGTTGAATCCAGCATTGCCTATGCTGTTAGCAAGCTGCAACACATTTAATACCGTCACAACCTGTATTTTTGCAATTTCTGCCGAATAAGGACCAAGTTGTCACAAGAATTTACCAAGAGTTCAGACGTGCCCAAGACATCCAGTGTCAGAGACTGTATTCTGGAGTAGTGGACCCCCAATTCCCGATGGATTCCAGAGCATTCGATGCAAATCAACACGCCCAGGTTCGTGGAGAGCCATGTAGGATCTGCAGTGACAACAAGTGAAAAACCTCTGTATCAAAACTTTGATCTGAATAACAATAAAAAACAAGTTCTACAGGGATGACTAAGTTTCATACAATGTACAAAAAGAAGTCGAAAGGCCAGATGCAAAACAGGAAACACAGGATCGTCATTTAAAAAAAGCAGTCCGAGCTGAGGCAATAATCAAACTCTCCCAAAAATATCTTTTAGTTCAAATGCAAATCAAGCAGAAAACAACAAAAACAATTCAGAAACTCATTTGATTCAGCAATGTTATTTTCTGTAAAGAAAATGTTAAATGATGCTGTTTGTGAATAAACTATTTATAGTTGTATTATTTTTTTGGATTTAGCACTTTAAATCTTTCTGTTAATCCTGTCACCCTAATACAAAACCTCATTGTTTTGTTTTGTGCAAGATAAATACTACTGCAAAAATAAGTGATAAGTATATGCTTACTAAGGCTGCAATGTTGAAAATAGTTGTGCTGCTCATTTTTTATGAAAACAGTTTTTCAGACCACAAACTTTTGAACGGTAGTGTATATATTTATAAAAATAAATAAATAAATAAAAAAGGGTACACTGGTAAATCCACTAAACCACTAGGTTACATCACTCTTATATTTCTTACTGGAAGCTCCACAGTCACAGCACACATCATTGCCGCTCATCTTCTTCACTTCTCCCACGATGGCCTTAGTCAGCTCCCGTAAAATGTTGTTCTCGCCCTCGTTCTGATCATCCTTAAAGGCGTTGTTCAGGGCCTCCTCTTTACTATTCTGGAGCACAGACACCCATCTGAAATAGGGAAATACAGATGATGAAAAAATAGAGGTGATGGACATAATAATTACAATCATATATATATATATATATATATATATATATATGATGTAAAATCTCATCATATGAGCACACACACACTCACATTTGACACTCTGCCTCATCCTCTGTCTGGAAGTGATACGTTCTGTCATCTAGAAGATGGAAGAGAACAGGAAGCAAATAAAGATGATCAACCAACCATATGAGCCATGACAGACTCTGAGAATAGAGACTCTGGATTTATGACTGTATTGTGCTGTGACTGCTTGTTGTAGAATTATATTACGTGATATAAGATCAAAGCATTTTTTCTCATCTGGGTTACGCTTCACTTGGCAGGTTAAGAGGTTCAGGTTTGCTGGCGGTGTGTTGGCCTGAATGAACAGGAGAGATGGAGAGAGAGAGAGAGAGAGAGAGAGAGAGAGAGAGAGAAAGAGAAAATATAGGATCATTTAGGGACTTATTACATTCTAATAGCAATACCCACTCAAATGGGCTATACAGATTTTGTTCTACATATAATAATTATATTTCCTACAATGATATAAATATTAATGAACATTTGTTGTATAATAAATATTATATTATTATACTTATATTCTATAGGAATTGAGTGCCTGTTTCGTTCCCTTACCGTTCCATGAGAAATAGTCAATAATCCATTTTTCACAGAGCACTTCCTTTTCTGCCAAACCTTCCTCAGTCTGTAATGTGGAGAGAAGCCTTCATCGCACAAGCTTTACAGAACATGCAGTGGCCTAAAAAAGTCATGCTGGACTTATAATGCACGTGAATATGGTTAAAGCACCAGACAAACTCACCCCTCACTACGTTTGAGAAGCATCCCAGAGCGCTCAGTGCCGTGAGCTTTATTGCCTTGCAGTTGGTGAAGACTATAGCCAGCATTCTGCTTTGACTGAGGGTCCTTTCACCACACAAACAAACAAAACAACAAGAGTTACCACAGAAATTAAGAAACATTCCTGTCAATATTTCCAATCATTTGGAAATGGCTCACCTCTTTACACTCTGACTGCAGGGCAGATTTGAGAACATCTCTCAGCTGCATCAGCTGTTTCCTTTCTGCATCTTGTGTCTGCTTGTTCTGCAATTCACACACAAACAATTTCAAAAACAAGAAATAAACTATTTCGACTTAAACTAAAAAACTATACACCTTCGAAAGATTATACAGTAAACTTAAAAAACGCACTGCGGTCAAGTCCGTGGCAAGTTTTTCCATGAAAGGTTTTAGATTGTCCACAACTTTTAACCCATCCTGAAAGAAACTGTAGAGAAATATGAAAAAATGTCAATGTCAAATGTCTCAAATGTCAAGACTGAAACAATGAAACATATCATTACCGGGATATATAACATTAGATAATATTATAAATAAACATACTTGCACTGAGCATGAAAGTATTTAATAAGGTTTTGGAGCAGGTCAACCCCCTTCTTGACTTTAATTTCATTCACTTTTATGAGATACTGCAAAACAAAACACATCAAACACTTCAGCACAAAACAATCATTTCAATTGCTTTCTATCATACCATAAGCTATAAACTAATTACTAACTGCTATATGATTATTACTGGCTTTACAATTTTGCTTAGTAATGACATTAACACTCAAATAATTTTGTGGAAACCATGATACATTTTTCCAGGATTCTTTGAAGTTCAAATAAATGGCATTCATTTGAAATAGAAATCTTTTGTAACAAATGTCTCTACAGTCACTTTTGATCAATTTATTGTATCCTTGCTGAATAAAAGTATTAACTGCTTTAAAACAAATGCACTGACCTAAATATAAATGGCCACCTGCTGCTTTAAATACTACAGAGCATCTCATCCTCATGGACGGCACCAGATTTGCCAGTTCTTCCACTCTATTTTGGTTTATACAATGGTCTGTCTGAATACTCGATTCTGATTGGCTGGAAGGTGTGCACTAAAACCGTTTTATGCACAGTTAGTTCCAAGTCAGTTTAATTGCCACTATATTTCTCGGCTGCAAGTGGGTGACATCGCTGTTTTTGAAGTAATTAAACTCACAGCTTTATTATTTATAGAAAGACATGCTGCATGGATGCATCTCTCTCTCTCGGAGAGAAAATATTAGAAAGGTGCATTCATTCAATTTTATTGTTTGCCAAGAAAAAGCGAGCAAAAACAAGAAGAAAAAAGTAGTAGGGAAGGAAGGAAATTATGTGGATGGTAATTTCAGAAGACTAGTTAAAAGAAGAATACATGACATGCATTTTTGTTTTACAAGTTAATGAATAATATTGATCTTTCAAAGATGTATGGAATTATGAGGATGTATTGTTCACTGTTATAGATGATGATCTATTTTTGTAGTCTATGTATTTATATATATATATGTGTGTGTGTGTGTGTGTGTGTGTGTGTATAAGATTCAAATGAATAAACAGTCCTTAACGATCAATCCAAAGGGAAACTCAGGAGAAAACTAACATTAACGATACAGGACAAAGAACTAGAGAGAACTTGGGGATTATATTGACAGGAGATGATTAACAAACTGGCAAAGGGAACACAAGTAAAACTAGAGCAGAATACAGAGAAAACGAAACCAATAGAGACCTACATGTGACACACACACACACAAATATACATATGTATATATATATATATATATATATATATATATATATATATATATATATAAAATGTTTGTTAGTATATGTGTCGACCACCACTGCTGACATTGGCTGTATATGAACCACATTCCTTACTTCACACATGTGAAGCTGAAAGAGGCGTCTCTCTTTCTCCATCTCTTCTGCAATCTCTCCACCGCTGATCTCTGTTCTGATCAGACCGTGCTGTTTAGCATGTTCCCGTTTTTCTTTCTCAATCTTGTTCCTGTGAAAAAGTTTAGTGCATTGACATGGGGAAAAAAAAATACTTGACCAGGCACAATCATTACTCTTTCATCAATGCATAATGCTCAGAATGCACAAACAAACCATAAATGCTGATGCTGATGTTTACTTAAGGTATGACCCCAGATAGCGATAAACTCTTCAAATATGCTACAGGCCCCGGAATTATACACAAACATCTGAAATGAATTAGAAGCTTCCCCCTTCTTTGTTATAATGGATCCAAATAAACTGATCTACAATCATTAAAACTCTACTGTCAATGTGATTCCTTTCATGCATCATGCTGTAAGGTAATGGAATATCTAAAAGAACATCACGCCCCACAGTGTCTAAGGCTCAGGTTTAAATTTCACAGTTTATATTTTTTCTAAGAGGTGCTTACAATTTAGTTTCGTAATCCTTCCATGCTTTATCAAAAGGTTTTTTCAAATCCTGCAAAAACCAAATGAGAATACAATTAACATATGAAGAGACATAAAGGTCAAATAATTCCATAAACACTTTCACAAACCACCATGATCATTGTATGTATATGATAGATGTTTATGTAGGGCTTATATACACATGTTCAGGTCATTAAGATTTATATATATATTCCCACAACATTGCATACCCCTTTTACTCCTTTGAGGTCTCCCTTCAGCAGGCTGTCTAGTGGGAAAGTGATGATGTTATTCATGTTCTGCAGCTGTGGGCACAAAATGTGATATGAGGAGATTCAACATGATATAGTCTGCACAACACTCTACATGTAAACCCACAGCGTCATGAAATGATCTATAGTATATGGATGTTGGAGACTAGCTCACCAAGTTCTTAAAGAGGCCAGTGAGCTCCTTGGTGAAACCAGTAAATGTTAAGAAGTAATTGGACATCTCAGGATCATCTTTGTACACAGAGTTATCTGTTAACCTCTCCAGTGCTTGGATGTACTGCTCCTCATTCTCTACGTGAGCTGAAAACACACAGAAACAGTCTATTCATTTACCTTCCTCATTATAATTATTATATACAAATGCTTGTTTGATGATCAAGGATACTTCATGCATTTTCCAAAATTTGCCTTATAAAGCTCATTTGTTTTTAATACACTTTGCTTGACCTTATCACAGTGTTTCATGTGGGAATGAGCAAACTCTTGTCACGTGGGACTTTTCCATTCCTACCGCTTGCAAAAGAACATACTTCCTAGTTTATGGCCAGAGTACTGTAGAAAGCAGCTTAGTAACCACTCTCATGTACTGTGCAGATCTGGATTACTGTAAAGAGGAAACAATGTGCTAATAAAGTCTGCTTCCTTCACTGGGAGGAATTTCACTAAGAAGGAATTACTGCTGATTTAATACATATTAAAATAACCCTCCGGCCACACAGTCCAAAGACATGCAGGTTAGGTGGATTGGATATGGCCATAGGAGTGTCCAAGGTTGCGTAATGTGACAAGTAATGTGCACTAACAAAGTAAATAGGGGTCATTTTGATTAGATGTGGACACAGTGTGTATACAAGAACAGGTAGATTACTTAAGGTCTATGACAACTCACCAGCTCTGAGATTATTGTTATATTTATTTATTTATCTGTAGATTTAAAGAAAAACTATGTGATCATCTGGCTGTAAACTTGTACATGGAACACATGATTAAGAAAAAAAAAGAGAGCAGGTTCCTGCTAGAACAGGTATCGGTGCTCCTGGTAAGAATGACTGGAATGTGTGAGGTAGTAGAGCACAAAACCTGCTCACTACTACAGCAACAATGACCTGAATCACACAGTATATGAAACCAAAAGCTTTGTCCATGCTATTGTTATCATATGATATTGTTTAAATAAATAGGGTTACTAGAACAATTGCACACAGGGGCTAAAAGAGCATGATCTATGCATACATTCACTCTCACCGCTTTTTTTTAAGATTAACCAAACAACAGAGTGAAAAAAAAATCACTCACCGCTCTTGAACTTTAAAAAGGATATGAAAACTATGCAGTGTTATTTATTCGATTAGCCTACTTTATTAAATTGTTAAACTGTTAGACCTGCATGAAAAGCACAGTTTATTTAATTTGTATCTTTGTTGCATTGTATTTAATTTGTGCTAAAAATTTAGGCTATTAAAATTATATTAAACTAGTAGTTTTAGCTATGGTAGGCCTATTGAAATGGGAATAGAGGATTGTGAATTTTTCCACTTGTATCTAAAATATTGGTGCATAACTGCCTGTTTCTCTTTCATGGCTGGTAAAAAATAGTTTTGGCCAGTTCTCTAGCCATTGGCAGGTGTGGCAAAAAGTTAGTTTGAGGCCCTGTTTGCACATTTCTTTGTTCAAAAACTTAAAAAAAAAAAAAAAAAAAAGGAAGCTGGTGAGCTTACTATTGCAAAGTTATGGGTTACTGATTAAATCTGAGAGGCAAATGGTCATTTTTGTAATCAGAGATGGTCGAATTATTTGGAGATATGAGGGTCTGAGGCTCTACCGTTGGAGAAAAGGTAACAGCTAACCTGGATCACGTGTGCTGATAACAAATCGCATTACAGCCTTGACGTCACTGAATTTTGTTCAGAGTTGTGCAACACTCAATCAATGTTTGTGGATCACATAGAAATGAATGATAAGTGCTGTAAATTGTAAATTGACCGTGACTTATCTTATAAAACCGCTTTTTTGTGGTGTAAACTCAGAACAATCCAAAACAAATGTTTATGAGCAAACATGTTGAAGATTAGCCGATGGGCTGTCGAATTATTACACAAATGCAGTTTAGTGAAGCCTCTCCTTCATTGACATTCATTAAAAAAAACAGCCTTCCCAGCGTACCTCAGCAGGCTTTACACTTTTTTTGCTGACCTTGCAGGTTTGCCTTCAAGTAATACTCACTCAGACCAGAGCTGTTTATGGCCTTGACTGATTTCTTCATTTTGTGCAGTACACTGCGGTCCTGATCCAATGCCTGCAGAACAAAATGAAACATGTTCTTAGGTGGATGCTGAATGCTTTTTATGCTAAATGGAAAAGCTCTGAATACACACAGAATGGTAATTATGTGGTGAGAATTTTTTTTTTTTTAAATGTATGAGACAAATTGGTTTATTTCCACAAAACACAGGAATAATCTGCACAAATAAGGAGCTGCATCTTTACTTAAAGGCGCTAAAATGTATTAAAAAATAGTGCATTTCTATTGCCTAATAAGCACAACCAATTCCTTTATTCTGTATAAAGTAGGTCAATCTATAATAGCAAGGGTAAAAACATTCGCAATCTAGTTTTGTACAGCGCGGTTTATACTTCTCTCTCACACACACAACACACGACACATCCAGACATAATCAGACAGCCTGTAATTTAGCCACCCATCACTCACGCTGAATCACACACTGGGAATTTCGCACAAAAAGAGCCAAGAAAAATAGACACACTTGTGGCCTAAAATCTGTGTTTATGCAGGAGTCACGTCTGCTACGACACCAAGACAAAACCATATGACGAGGGATAAGCCTGGTGCCTGGCAAAGCTGACAACACTCATACATTACCAGCTTTCACAGTCTGACGTTGTGCATTAAGAGCATTTAACCATCAAAGACATATATTACTGTTACTTATTCATCAAAGACATATTAACTTGATCAAAAGTGACAGTGAAGACAATTATAACGTAACAAAAGATTTCTATTTCAAATAAAATGTGTTCTTTTGAAATATTTATTCATCAAAAAATCCTGAAAAAAAACATGTATCATGGTTTCTACAAAAATATTAAGTAGCAAAAGTAGTGTTTTCAACATTGATAATTAGAAAAAATCTTTCTTAAGCACCAAATAAGCATAGAATTGTTTATTTTCTGAATCTGAAGGATCATGTGACACTGGAGACTGAAAATGTTGCTTTGCCATCGCATGAATAAATGACATTTTAAAATATATTGAAATGGAAAATAAGTACAGTCTTGGTGAGCATAAAATACAGCATGACTTTTTATCAGTAGTCTAAATCTATTTAATAAGTTAGTAAGTTTTCGACAAAGTCACATTTAATACTGAAAAAATATACTTCAAGTGAAAATATGAATACTGTCTGTAAGCATTTTACTCATAATAAACATATACATATCAGTATTATTATATTATAACACAATCCAATCATAATAAAAAAGTGTTTCCATATTTAATTGTTCTTAAGTATTTTAAAGTAAAATTTATTAGTTTTAGAAATAGACTGAAGAAATCAACTAACATTTATACATAACCTGTAAAGTAAACTGTTTAACCAAAGTTTTATCAGTGTGGAGATGTTTTTTTTTACAAGAATGAAGAATGATTGTGTTCCAATAAGGCTATTTTTATATAATGAAATTATATTATTTTTTATAAGAAATGAGGTTCAGTCTGGACTTTATTGTGATCATTTGTAAGTTCAGACTGTCAAGATGACTTGGAAAAAAATGCATTAGTTCTAAAATAAAATAGTAAAAATGTATCGAGAATGTAATTGAAAAACTGAGTTTCAATAATACAAAGTAAAGTACAAAATACTCCAACAAATTACTTTAGTATAATAATGAGGAACAATACTATACATCCCTATTTACATCTCTAGGTTCTGACGGCTGTTCAAGTGCAACACTTTGTAGAAACTGTGTGGGTGTCAGAACAGAGCAATCTGAGCTCACTGGTTTACAAAAGACAGAGAGTGACCATGAGGGCTGCAGACACATAAAAAAGATATGGAACGTGTGTGTACAAGAAAGAGTTTAGACGGGACAAGCTGGGACAAGAAGTGGGGCCGCCTTAGCCTTAAGGAATGAGAAAAGATGAAGGGAAAAGGAAAGAGAGAACAGAAAGGGTGAGGAAGAGATGAGAGATATTAACTGCACTGGGGTTTTCATCAAAGGCAAGTCTCAGCAGGACTCCACGCACAGAGATGGAAGACCCGGAAACAACTGGAAAAAGTGTACTAACTGCCATTTTTATAGCTTCTGTGGCTGTACGCAGCCCTCATGCAACACAGAATGAGCATATCCAAATATTTGAAGGGTTTGACTAAATAACCCTATTGCGTGACACCACTGTATGTCTCAACATACATGCTTTGTATAGATTAGCAAACTTGTGCATGAAGAAATTTGCACAAGATCCAGGTCTAGTGTTTAAATAAACCACAAACACATCTGTTTACCTCAGTTACTTCCTCCATTCAGGCTAAATGGGGTAGTGGCAAAGGGCAACTCATAAAGAGAGTATCCCAGTCAAATGAAGACGCCAGTTCCTCTTAAGAGCCCCGAGGAAGTGATTTTTTACTCATGCCTGCTTTCAAAAAATCACCTTGAAATGAAGAGATTTATTTGAGAGGGGTCAAAATCAACATGCTGATTCTTTGTCACCATAATGACATAACTGCATGACTTTCCTAAATATGAAAATCCTCAGTTCAGGTTTGGAGTCAGAATGCATGTATCTCAATGAAAGAGGAAGAGATGAGGAGCTTGAGTGATTGCAAAATCTTAGACATCAGTGAAGTTCAGCCTGAGCTTTTCAACCATTGAAACTAAGCTCTTTTATATGTCCGTTGAAGAAGCCACTGCAATTTTGAAACTAATGCAAAGAACCATTTCAGTGAATACAGAACATACATGGTTGTTTCCATTCCTAGAAATAAGTATACTATATAACATGAAAACACAAAGTTTTTTATTTTCATTCTAATTCTATCTGATTAAGATGTATGTAAATGGCTTACTGATGTAACCACATAAAACACATTGTTAGGTTAACTAAAACAATGTTATTACCATGTAAATTCAACATTTCTGTTTTTACCTCGAAAATATATATGATGTACAGTAACCATCAACCACATCAAGCAGGTCAACTCTTGCGCGCTATAAAAACTTAAATATCAATTTAAAAGATAGATTGAGCTTTGAAATGCAGATCCATTTTAGCCAATTTAGCCTAAGCAACTTAAAATATTAAACAGCGATAACTTACAATGTCAATTTTGAGGGTCCAACTAAAAAGCTGCTGAGCACGCTCAGTTTGATCACTGGTGATGTACTTGAATATTTTGTGTTTTGTGGACCTATATTAACTTAAATATTTGTTATTCAGAATTAATAGATGTTTTAGCTCTGTGTAGTGTTTTTGATTATATTTTGTTGTAAAAGTTATGTTTCAAGGCAGTATTTGAGTGACTAATGTTCTTTTCAGTGAAGTTTCTTCCATTTCAAGGAGTACTTGTTTTGGTGAATAAGTAACTCCACATAACTTCTTCAGTTTGCTGAATAGACCAAACACAAGTTAGTCAAAGAAAGAAAGTTATACATCACTATTACTGTCTGTAAAGTGAATGTTCAGCTTAATGTACAATGCAAGCTCAGTGAACTTGGATCAATATAAAACTTATTATGTTTAATGAAAGCCCAGACCACCTTTAAGTGTTTAGTTGATGCAATAACTTTTCCATATTCTCCTCTTCAAAATTCTCCTAAAACAAGTTCTCAAGTTGAGTTTTCTCATTTTTACAGGCAGTATCATTGTAAAGTATGGCGCAATCATGCTATTTTCATTTATATAGGAACTGTTTTGGATATGTGTGCATATCAATCCTGTGATACTTTATTTATTTTTATAAGTGGGATCTTGTTTATCATTTTTGCCTTCTAAATTATTCCACCATCTTTTCATGTCCGTCTCCTTCCTGTAATATCTGTATTTGTTAATGACAGCTTTTCCTCAGACAGGAACAGCATAAAATCTACCAAATACAAAACAAATGACTAATAAAAAAAAAATCATTGTTATGGTAAATGTGATATCAGGACCATTATGTGACCACTATTACTGACTTTTAAGACTGTTAATAAGTTGGGAGTGGTGTCAACATAACAGACTAGTGTATTTATTTCCTAACACTGTGATAAGAAGCTACATGAACCCGTGAGAAAGCTGAACATGGGCGAGGTTCACTTCCAACAGGGGATCTGAGCTTCAGTGCTACAAGAAGGAAGTCATTTTTCCAGGCTCGTGTTGTAAAATTGAATATTTTATAGTATATACTAAAAGGAACCATTAATGTGAGGTTACACCTCAGACTTTCTATAATAGATACAGTCAAGAATTGTGTCTCGTGCACTTCGCTTTAGTCTGTAAACTGTTATACGGTAAAATCGTATTGTTGACAACTGTAAAGGTGTCTTACCTCTTCCAAAGTGGCAACTGTAGTTCTACAGTGGGCCATGCGTGAGAAGAACACTGATGTTGTTGGCGCTTTATAGTCCTCATTGGTAATGTCCATAAATTCCGAAACAGTCAGTTGATCAGGCATGATTATTCGCTTTAAATCAACACTATATCCAAGACATGAAACATACAGTTTGTTTAAAGTTGTACTTTACTAAAAGAACGCACAAATTCCGAATCAAAGTCAGTCATTCCTTAAAGTATTCAATTTAAAAAGTGCCGAATGGAGTCCAAACAGATTAAACAGAAAAAGAGGCAATGAGAAGTAAACTCGTATTTGAGCAGAAGAGTTAAACCGATCCATCACACGCGCAGCTGACCAGATCAATACTTCTGGATTCCACCCATTCTACCTGTACTGCAGAAGTTGACTGTACTTGATTTGTAGGCGGGATCACATCGCAAGTCAATCATGTCCTGTCCGCCAATAAGAGAGAGCTTCCCGACCTTGCTGTCCAATTAGAGTTGAGGAACGTGAACTGACTTTGGAAACCTGAAAATACCTGGAATAATGTTAGAAAAAAGATACGCTTTTAACTTTTGCACATTTTACAGATGTCATTTTTAATTTTACAGTACAATGAAAATATAAACTTAATAATTTAATTTTGGAAGCATTATCTAATCTTGATTCTTAAATTTTTTATCTCACAGTACAAATGAATATATATATATATATATATATATATATATATATATATATATATATATATATATATATATAATAACTATATTATAATAGAACTATAATATAAATATATATACAAGTATTTAAAATTAATTTCTTTATTTTTTTTATTTTATTTTTTTTACTACCTAAATTGAGTATGCTTTTCAGTATAATTTGATAAAAAAAAAATTTAACTATCTGCTTTTTGTAACCTTTATTATGTTTCTTTATTTTCAAACCAGACTTTTATTTTGGCTCGTGTCTACACCGGAACTACTTGTCTCATGTCCACAGGTTATCAGTGCTGCTCATGTTCGTTGTCTTTTATTATTAGAAGTATCGGTGATTATGGAATAAGTAATTTTTGTTAAATATAATAAAATATCACAAACATGGCTACAAAACGTAAGGCGGATGTACCAGTGCCTGCAGAGGAGAGCGACCAGCTTCTCATAAGACCATTGTGAGTTCAGTTCATTCACACTGGTTTAATTGTAGTCAAAGTAGTTCTATCCAATTGTTTTGGTGTCGTACAGTTTTCAGCTGAGAAACATCTTACCTAACAGGAAAGTGAGATTGATTTGCATCCTTTTTCTGAGTTCTGTAACTGTTGATCTCTCTTACTGTGATGTTTAAACAGAGGAGCTGGTCAAGAGGTGGGCAGGTCTTGTATCATCCTAGAGTTCAAGGGCCGTAAAATCATGGTGAGCACAGTTTTGGGGTCTATCCTACTCCTGATGGATTTGACACTTGTGTTCTGAAATGCCATGTCTTTTCAGCTGGACTGTGGCATCCACCCTGGATTGGAGGGCATGGATGCATTGCCTTACATTGATTTGATAGACCCAGCTGAGATTGACCTGCTCCTCATCAGCCAGTGAGTCCCATTCTTTGAATGAAATCTATCAAGTCAGTGACATTCGAACATCTGCTGACCTCCTCTTTTTCTCTGCCAGTTTTCACTTGGATCATTGTGGAGCCTTGCCCTGGTTTTTACAGAAGACAAGTTTCAAAGGGAGGACTTTCATGACTCATGCCACCAAAGCCATTTACCGCTGGTTGCTTTCAGACTACGTGAAAGTCAGGTACACTAAAGCTCTTATAAAAATGTGCTCTTTGAAAGATTTATATGTTCTCGTAACACATCCTCATGTTTCCTTGTGTCTGTAGCAACATCTCAGCGGATGACATGCTGTACACCGAGACCGATTTGGAAGAAAGCATGGACAAGATCGAGACCATCAACTTCCACGAAGTGAAAGAGGTGGCCGGCATCAAGTTTTGGTGCTACCACGCGGGTCATGTTTTGGGAGCAGCCATGTTCATGATTGAGATTGCAGGAGTGAAGGTAGGTGTAGTTTATACATTCAAACCTGCTCACTTTCCTTCACACACAGTTTCTGATGACGATCTCGGTCGTTCTCTTCAGCTTCTGTACACAGGAGATTTCTCACGTCAAGAAGACAGACATCTCATGGCGGCTGAGATTCCCAGCGTCAAACCAGACATTCTCATCACAGTATGTACTACAGTTTATGCTGGAAATATGATTTCTTTCTCCAGGGTTCAGCAATGGGGATTTTTGTCTGTTTTTTTTATTTTTGTATGTAACGTATTTTTATATTTGACAGACATTATTTTATTACTTTGTTGTTCATATATCTATATATATAATGTACATTTTTATGCTACACATTTTTATCTATACCTCAATATACAATAGTTTATTATGTATTTATTGTATTATATATACACACACACACACACACACATATATATGTATACATATATAAAACAAAACACGTTTTTTGTCTGTTCCAAAATATACAATATTATATTATATTTGTATTTATTATTATTATTAATTATACTGGGAAATGATACCATCTTTACCTAACTTACACTAATGTAACTCCGTGAAAAATGAATAATTACACTTTTTTGGAAAAAAAAAGACATGCAGTATGAATTATCATTATCATTTTTTTAGCAATCATTTTCCATTCATTCTCACTGTTGTTTCCAAGATTATAACAAATAACTTTCCCGATTTTGACAATAATAAAATCTGCAAAAATCGCAGCAACAATGTTCAATTTAATACACAGAAACCTAAACGCTTAAGTCTGCAAACTAAAAGCATATCATCCTCAAACAAAAGATTACAGCACTAGCCAGTTTTTCCCCATTTTTTCAATTTCCCCTTCCCATCGTTCTTGTGTTTGTAGGAGTCTACATATGGCACACACATCCATGAGAAGAGAGAGGAGAGAGAGGCTCGTTTCTGTAACACGGTCCACGACATAGTGAACCGTGAGGGCCGCTGTCTCATCCCTGTCTTTGCTTTGGGTCGGGCCCAGGAGCTTCTGCTCATTCTAGGTAAACCTCAGCAGTTTACAGTCACAGCCGCATCATCAACAATCCCTCACTGAAGTTCTGCATGTCCTCCATTTCAGATGAATACTGGCAGAATCACCCTGAACTCCATGACATTCCTATCTACTATGCCTCCTCCCTGGCTAAGAAGTGCATGGCTGTGTACCAAACCTACGTGAACGCCATGAACGACAAGATCCGCAAGGCCATCAATATTAACAACCCTTTTGTCTTTAAGCATATCAGCAATCTCAAGGTGGGCATCTTCAAAATCTATCCAAGTAGACCGTGCCGGGTTTTTTACATTTTTTTGGACAATTAGTTGCCAAAGCAACTTTTAATCTAATATTTATATTTTAGTTTGTTTAACCTTTGTTTCAATTATCAAACACTGGTCGTATCTTCTAATTTGAATAAATTTGTCTTCCAGAGCATGGACCACTTCGATGACATCGGCCCCAGTGTGGTGATGGCATCTCCAGGTATGATGCAGAGCGGTCTTTCCAGAGAGCTTTTTGAGAGTTGGTGCACTGACAAGAGAAACGGCGTCATCATAGCAGGTTATTGCGTGGAAGGAACCCTCGCCAAGGTGAATCTCCTCTATCTTCAGCGACAATGTCACCACCGATTAGAGGTTTCATGGACATGATTGAACTCTGTTTTCTCTGCAGCATATCATGTCTGAGCCAGAAGAGATCACCACCATGTCAGGACAGAAGCTTCCTCTGAAGATGTCCGTGGACTATATCTCCTTCTCTGCTCACACGGACTACCAGCAGACCAGCGAGTTCATCCGAGCCCTGAAACCTCCTCATGTGGTAAGTTATTATGTCATGAGGTGGACATCAGGTTTTAGATCAGGTGTCATGTTATTATTGCGGTTTTCAGATCCTGGTTCATGGAGAGCAGAACGAGATGGCTCGATTGAAAGCCGCCCTGATTAGAGAGTATGAGGACAATGATGAGGTTCACATCGAGGTACACAACCCTCGTAACACTGAGGCCGTCACGCTGAACTTCAGAGGAGAGAAACTGGCTAAGGTGAGACTGCAGCTCTCATTCCTTCCGGTCTCTTCAGGTTTAGCTTCTGTTCTTCCTCTTCTGCTCTATCGAAGCCACAGTTAGATCCAGTTACTGTAGTGGTGTGTCAAAGAGAGACGGGGGTTAATGGCTTGATGTCAAGCATTTGAACTTTCCCTCTAAAGGTCAATAAATACTTCAAATTATTAATGATGATAATCTCAAACATTTCTTCTGCCAAGTAGAGTGGTTCATCAGGTCCATCCAGACAACCACTAAAATAGTTTTTCATTTGATTGAATGAATCAGTCTTTAAACATGTTTCAAACTCACAAAAGATTGGTTTGCAATGAACTCAAAAAATATATATTTGTACCTAGAACAATTTGCTGAACACTTCCTTCCTTTCTTTCTTTCTTTCTTTCTGTCTTTCTTTCTTTCTTTCTGTTAAAGCATTCAAATTTACAATCAACTCTTTCTTTCTTTCATTCTTTAATTCTTTCGTTCTTTGTCTATTGTTCTTTTTCTCATTTTCTTTGTTTCTTTTTCTTTCTTTCCTTCCTTCTTTCCTTTTTTTCTGTTGAACTGATTTAAATCATTCAAATAACCAATTTGTATTTTGTTTTTTTCTCTTTTTCTTTCTTTTTCTTTCTTTCTTTCTTTTGTTCTTTCTTTCATTCTTTGTCTTTTTTTGTCTTTTCTTTTCTTTTGTTCTTTCTTTCATTCTTTGTCTGTTTTTTTTTTCCATTGTCTCTTTCTTTATTTCTTTCAGTTGTTGAACCGATTAAAGCATTCAAATAAAGAATCAACTGTCTTTCTTTCTGTCCATCTTTCTTTCTTTTGTTCTTTCTTTCTGTCTTTTACAAAAGAAATAACATTTTGTTACTTTTTTTGTCCGTGGTATTTTAAGGTGATGGGCTCTCTTGCGGATAAGAAGTGTGCACAAGGTCAGAGGGTCTCTGGTATCCTGGTGAAAAAGAACTTCAGTTATCACATCCTGTCCCCCTCTGACCTCTCCAGTAAGTTGGTGTTTGTGATCGGTTCAGGTGGTGGTTCATATGTTTGTGTTCGCATCTCACTTTTGTTCTTTGTTCTTGATGCAGATTACACTGAACTGGCCATGAGCACAGTGAAACAGACTCAAGCCATTCCCTTCACTGGCCCATTTCCCCTGCTTTTGAATCAGCTACGCCACCTGACAGGTGTATACTTCTCTGTGTGTGTGTGTGTGTGCTTGTTTTCATGATTTATGAGGACACAAATTTGTATAATGACATGGGTATTACACTGGTATTACGACGTAAACATGTTTTATGAGGACATTTCATGAGTTTTCATATTTGAAATAACTTTAAAAACATACTAAACAATGTTTCATTAAAAATGTAAAAATGCAGAATGTTTTCTGTGATGGGAAGGAGTAGGGTTAGTGTAGGGGGACAGAATTTACAGTTTGTACAGTATAAAAACGATTATGCCTATGGAATAGCAAAACAAACCTGTGTGATGTGCTTAAATGTGGTGCTCATTGTGTGTGTATGTTACAGGTGATGTGGAGGAGATTGAGATGTCAGAGAAGAGCACACTAAGAGTGTTTAACAGCATCACAGTGGTTCATGATCAAAACTTGGTCGTGTTGGAGGTGGGGTGGCACACCAGTCGTTGATGCACCAGTGTAACTATGGCAACAGAAGTGACTCATATTGCTGTTTGTCTGTCTGTGGTCTTCTTCCATCAGTGGTTTGCCAACCCTCTGAATGACATGTACGCTGATGCCGTCACCACAGTGGTGCTGGAGGTGCAGTCAAACCCTAAAGCTCAGAAAGGTGGGATTGTTCATTTCAATGATTTCGTCAGTTTAACGATTCCCTTTTTTGCTTGCTTCCTTTCTTTTCCATGCATCTTTCATTCCTTAATTCTTTCTTTTTCTTTTAATTTCTTTCTTTCTTTCTTTCTCTTTGTTTCTTTCTTTCTTTCCCTTTGTTTTTGCTTGCTACCTTTCTCATGTTTCTTGCTTCCTATTCCTTGCTTTATATCCATTATCATTATTCCTTCCTTTTTGACTTCCTTCTGTCTTTCCTTGATTCTTTCCTTCTCTACTTGATTTCTTCCTTATTCTCCTTTTGTCTTTTCTTCTTCCTCTTCCTCACCTTTTCCTTATTTTGTCAATAAAATGGGTCTTATTTACACCACTATCTTGTTTTTACTCTTTTCTTCATTTTAGCTGTTCAGCCCCAAGAAAAGAAGATGGATGTGAATGTTTTCCAGACCAGATTACTGAAAATGTTCCAGTAAGTTCATCCTCACAGCACTCCGCTAACCGCCAGTGACATTTATGATGAACTAAATTCTTCTCCTGCCATAATCTGCAGAGACATGTTTGGAGAGGAGTGTGTCGACTTTAAAGACAAGAACTGTCTCGCTATAAGTGTAGATGAGAAGACTACCTTCATCAACCTGGAAACTCGAGTAAGTATCGGACTGTGTGAAGTGTACACACCTTGTGGAATCAGAATACTTCAGGTTCTTGTTTTTTTTTTTTATGTTTGTTTTCAGACCGTGTATGAGGAACCCAGTTCTGAAGATGATTCTCTCAGAGAAATGGTGGAGCTCGCTGTGCAAAGGCTGTATGAAGCCATGAACCCTGTCATGTGAGATCGGCAAATCCCATCTTCATTGCCCTCAAGAACTTTTGTTATTACAATCCATCTAACTACTTAAACCAGACTGAAGCCACAAGCAGTTGGACTGGCCAAAGGACTGAATTGCCATTAAAATCAAATGGAACACAGTTAAAGATAGCTGCTGATATGTATGTGCATTCAGGAGTTACTGTGAGTCAAATAGTCAAATATACATTATGTATTGATCATTTAAAATGTTTGTCTTTTTTTTTTTTTTACATTTTGTTCAAGAAAAACTATTTGTTTTATTTCAATGAATTGATTTAATAAAAAAAGGTCTTTGAGTGAAGCTGAGCTTGAATTTCAATGCGCAAATCACATTATGGATGACGTTTTATTTAAAAATGAAAGCTTGCCAAACATACCAAGTCAAGAACTATTAAGTCATACAAATCTAACACACTGATACAAAACACTAAACATTCAATACTTTCTCTCTTGACCATCACAACACTGGGAAGCCATGTAGTCGGAGTACACATTTCTTAACACGAACAGAAAAGTATTTCACAGAATTTGACACCTTATGATAAAAATAAAGCAGAGTTAGGTCATGTAATTAAATCTACTTATTATAAATGACACTACTATGCTTGGTTTTCTACAAGATCGTCACACAAACGCATTCCCAATAGTTACACTAAGATTCAGAAGATGATGACCATTGAGCCACAAATAAATGACAGTCACACTCCCTTTTTGAGTTTTCCTGTAGACTACATTGCAAAACAATAAAAAAGTAAAATACAATTTCACAAGACAAATAAAACAAATACAAGGCACTTTGGATACTGATCTCAGAGCAGTGTTCAACATCAGTACATTCTTATATGGCAGCAGCTGCAAAATACATATTGCATACAGTCACGAACATTGTGCAGCAGAAAAGTATAATAACGTGGAGAGATAAAACGGACTGCCTATCTTTTCATTTAACTCGTGACTTTGGTGTTTCATAAAAAGCCAAAACTTTCTCCAAATACTAAACAACACGTATAGGCCTGGTTTCACAGACAGAGCTTAGATTAAGCCAGCATTAGGCCTTAGTTCAATTAGGACATTAAAGTAGCTTTTATAAACGTGCCTTAGAAACAAACATTACTCGTGTGCATCTTGAGACAAAACAATAGCACTGACGTATTTTAAGAAATATCAGTGCAAGTTAAAACCGCTCAAACGGGCATTTTAGTCTGGGACTAGCTTAAGCCTTGTCTGTGAAACTGGGGGATAACGTCAGCTGGTACAACTGTACAGTAACATGTTGTTACATTCAAAAACAGTACATTTCAGAGACAATTTACGAAAATATCAATGTCTCTAAAAAGTCAGATTGTCTTTTGCAAACAATAAAAAGCAAGAACACAAGATTGTGTTCTATAGAAGTTACAAAACAATTTGCTGGTGTGTCAGAACACATACACGTAAAACATCATTTAAAATATAACAGCTATATATTCATAATATAATGGTTATCAAGATCTGTTAGCATCTGCTCAATCCCTTAGATAAAAACAGACCTGTAAACATCTCGGTATTAAGCTTTAACAATGAAGCTGGTCACGTGTAGATGACTGTTGAGATCCAGTGGGTGTGTGTGTGTGTGTGTGTGTGTGTGTAAATGTGTGCATATTGCATAATCCTAACAGGATTAACAACATTGAATTCCCATGTAATGCCTAGACATTGAAAGATTTGTGCCTTCTGCTTTATAAAAGGCTAGCGCACTTAAAGGGACAGTTCACCCAAAAATGAAAATTCTGCCCTTGTTTACTCACACTCATGTCTTTCCAAAAATGCATGACTTTCTTCTGAATCTGCACCTTAAAAGTATGAAGGTGGTCTTCCCAACAGTGTGCTTAACTGCAAGTGTTATGATAGCTTTGAGGAGGAACTGATTGAAATTTAATTCATTTTTCACTGATAATCTTATTCACTCCAGCTCTCCATTGCACATTCATAAGAGTCGTATTCACGAAGGACTAGTGCTATGCGAGCTTGCAATCATTTGCCGTTTAAGTGGACTAAATGATTGGAGAAATATGGCATTCGTCACGAGAGAGAAGTCTCTAATTTTATGGGCAGATCGAGCTATGGCATTTTGATAAAACATTACAACAGTGGTTCTCAACACTGGCCCTCGAGGTCCACTTTCCTGCAGAGTTTAGCTCCAACCTTGATCAAACTCACCTGCCTGTAACTTTCCAGTAATCCTGAAGACCTTGATTATCTTGTTCGGTTGTGTTTTATTAGGGTTGGAGCTAAACTAAACTGGAAAGTGGAACTCGACGGACAGAGTTGAGAACCCCTGCATTACAAGGCAAAAAAAAAAAAAAAAAAAAAAAAAAAACACCAAAGAACTCACTAACTTGCATATTGAAAATAGATTTTGACTCTAACAGCTGACCGGAGAGGAACTTTTAGTTTGTTTTTCACACAATCTTATCGTAAGGTTTCAAAAGACTTGAAATTTTTGTCCACAAGTCATATGTGGACACACATACTTTAATGGTGCCTTTTTGTGCTTGGAAACTCCTGTAATTACTCTGCAGAAAAAGGAGAGACATAATATCGAGATTTTCTCCTTCTCAGCTCCACAGAAGTTAGCCGTACAGGTTTGGAATGACATGAGGGTGAATAAATCATGACAGAATTTAAGTGAACTATCGCTTTAAAACATACTGCATTCTGGTTATTTTCAATACTTGAGGCGCAAACATACATTGCGTTTCAGTGCATACGTGATGCCTGTTCTACTTTGAGCATTCCCAATCGTATTCCCTTACAAATGTTTTTTTTTTGTCTTTTTTGTATTTTATACAATCACACTCTTAACATTCTGTCTCCTTGCTGTTATTTTGTGCATGTCTCTTTACCCTGAAGGACATGGCATTCTCTCGGTTCTCTGTCAGATCATCAAAGGAGCGTGATACTGAGCCAGAGGTAGGGAAGTCCTCTCCCAGGACTTGTTCATCCAGGTGGGAATCATAGCTGGGATCCTCTTGGATGGTGGCCATGCGTTGTGGCTCCATGCTGGGGTGAGGGCATGGAGTTGGAGTTGGGGTTGGGGTTGGGGTTGGGGCTGGGGCTGGAGCCACTTGGGATATCGAGACAGGTGGCGTGCTGGTCTGCAGGGGTCCAGACGCCTGAAAGCGTGGCACCGCAGAGGAGCCTGCGGAAGATGGTGGTTTGAAGATCCGCACAGAGGCTGATTCTAGACTGCTCAGCAGCTCTGCATTCTGGGACAGCGCATAAACACAGTCAGCCATTTGTTATGCTTCCTATTATCAAAAGAAAAATAACTTTTTCTGTGTTCTGATTTGTACTCACACTGGGGTAGAAGAGTGACTTTGTGTTAAATTCATATTGCTGGTCAAGTTTCTTATCCTAAAGACAAAAAGAAAGAGGAATCTTGTAAAACAAAACAAAATCTCTTTTTTTTTTTCTTGGATGAAGTCTGTCACTATTGCAACTTATATTTTGCATTATCAAATGGGTCATCTTCTAAGAACCTGAATGACCCTCAAAAAAAAAAAAAAAACATTTTACCTGTGATTTAACTTTTTTCATTTTGCTCTTGGTGCAGAAAGACATTTCGTTTGCAATACATTTAACTTTTTTGTTTTGCTCTTGGTGTAAATAAACATTTTGTCTGTGATTTATTTAACTTGTTTCTTTTGCTCTTCGTGTAAATAAACGTTTTGTCAGTGATTCATTTGAATTTTTGTTTTGCTCTTGGTGCAGAAAGACATTCCATTTGCAATACATTTAACTTTTTTGTTTTACTCTTGGTGTAAATGTTTTGTCTGTGATTCGTTTAACTTTTTGTTTTGGTCTTGGTGTAAACAGTTGTTTCAACTGTTATCATTTTGGTCATTTTGGTCATTCTGTTACTTTAGTCTCAGTGAAAGCAGATCTTTCCTCCAATTAATTTCAATTAATTTTCACTCTTGGCCTTTCTGTCTGCAATGCATGTCACTTTTTGTTTTGCTGTTGTCATAAACAGACCTTTAGATCATAATACAACTCAAGGTCAGTCCATTATAGTAGCAGACATTTCCTCACAGCGACAACTAGTAGTTGTAGCAGAGATGACTCACCACACAATGGACCAGAATGCTGAGTGGGATCCAGAAAAGAAGTGAAAAGACAACCACTGAGCCAACAATGTTGTCTGCCAGGAACTTCCCTGAGAACACACACACAGATCTCATTTCTCCATTGGATTCCAAGTGAGTTGAAATCACTGTGTTTACGGATAACTTACCAAAAGTATTGATGTCCAACTTCTCAATGAAATCCCACAACCTCTCAATAACATCCTGGACCTGTTTCATGCATTTACCCTGGAAGGAATAAGAACAAATTTTAGAATAACTGAACATAAACCATTTCCAGTTGTCTTGTGAACTACTGCAATTGATCTGTGACTGTACGTTTTGAACACTACCACTCACCGCTCCGTCACAAAAGCCCACAGTGCAGGGTTTGCCTTTACGCAGAAAGAGGGGGTTGCCCTTGTCATCAATATAAGGAGTGCACGCAGTGGTCTTATCCCTGCAGCACACCTTACAAGAGTTCTTCGTTTCTAAAAAATTACATAAAGGAAGAGTTTAAAGGGGCGGGGGGGGGGGGCACGTCTGCTCAAAACAGACTTTAAAAACTGTAATTGCAATAAACCAACAGTAATAGCTTAACCAGCAGGTCATACCATTGCAAGCACATGACTGCAGGTTCTTCACAGCTTCACAGAATGGGATGCACTCTCCATTCAGACACCGCCCGTTGTCCACACAGATGGTCTTATTAGGGACATTCTCTGGTGGAGGGCACTCACTGCTAAGCCCTGTAAGAAACACAGAATAATAGAGTTTCAGGGAAGACAAAGGGTTAGACACATGCAGTTGAATCTCATCTGTAAGGAATTTTGCATTAAGAAAATTAAGCACATTTTGAACAGATTTTTAGCACTTCAAAATTTAGCATTTCTATTTACCGCAGTAATGATTCTCATTGTATTATCATAAAATCTCAAATGACAACAATAATTTAAAAATATTTCATAATTTAAATTAAACAGCATGATTTCTTTGCATTTCAGTAATGAGAATTTTTGTTTTTTTTTATTGCATTAAGATAGTGATGTCACAATGCAAAATATTTTACCATAAAAACCTATAAATGGTGATGTATGGTGATAAATATATGGTACCTTAAGAATCAGATACGCAAAATACTTAGGACTATGTGATATTTCAGTTTTTCTTTTTTAATAAATCTGCAAAAATGTCAAGAATTCTATGTTTTTCTGTCAATATGGGGTGCTGTGCGTACATTAATGAGGAAAAAAATGGAATTAACTGATTTTAGCAAATGGCTAACCTACTGTATATATATTTGTTTTAGTTGAAATACGAAATTACTATAACTAAAATAAAATAAAAGCAATATAGAAATATATATCAACTAATAAAAATGACAAATGCACATAAATTTACTCAAATTTAAACTAAAAAGAAAATGAAAACTGAGGGTATAAAAATACAAGCTCATTCAAAATATATATAAATACTATAATAGTACATAAATAATACTAATACTGTTCTCAATCTGAATTCCTTAACATGTCTATCAGATATAGGGAATCAAAGCATTCAGTTGTGTAAACTTGGAGCTTGTTAGTTGATACCTCACCTGTACAGTAAGACTTTCCCTTGCAAGTGGCAGTCATTGGCTCCTGACAAACCTTGCCCTTCTTCTCAAACATGCAGTCTTTGCAGCATGCACTATTCCTGTCACTAATGTCAAGAAAAAAGAGAGAAAAGTTAAGACTGGACAAACTGACTTATACCCAGGAGATTTTGTCTTGAGCTAATAATTCACCTTTGGTGGAAGATTTCAATATATGAAGCTGAGTAAATGATCACAGAATTTTTGGGTGCACTGTCCCTTTAATTCAACATTTCAGCATCTTTCATGAGGCCACATGGAGGAGCTGTACCTGCACTCCACATTAGGCCTAAGTTTGCAGTCTGACGTGCAGCAGCGGTCGCTGTTGAGGTGGAGCAGTCCGGGATCGCACTCCTCACCCTCCTCCACCCGTGAGTTTCCGCACACATTGCTGTTCCTCTCTCTGAAGCAGGTGGAGGCCTTGGCCCTCAGCCTCTTTGCTATGGAGAGCTTACTGCAATTTGAAAACAACTATAGGGAAGCACAAAAACAAAACACTTACAAACTGATCATGTGACGTCCCGAACAATGACAACAAGCTGAATTCACATTAATGAAGGACGTACTTTATTGTTAGTGTGATCCCCGCTCACCGCAATGGGGTACATTACGTATTTGCCCCCCTGATCCTCTCTGGGCGCGCAGTACGACACATCATCTGGATCATGAACAGCACCAAAGTTGTGGCCAAGCTCATGGGTGGTAACCAAGTCCGCTTCCTGTTGGTATACGGTCAGAAAATCAGTTTACTAAATAAAAGCGACAAGAACATTTGTTTGGACTCCACTTGCCTTGGTAAGAATGGTTTTTCCATAATTTTTGGTGCTGGTTAGTCCAGTGTTGAGGTATATAGCACGATTGTCATTTCCTGAAGAAGGACACTCTTAAGAAAGACATAACAACAATAAAACAAATTGTCTGAGCATGGGGAATATGTAAGACCAAATTGATTCATCCATAATGTGGTATTTACACTCACTCTCAGAGCAAAGACCTCCAGGAAAGCCTGGTTTGGAAGGGGCCACGTAAGCTAAGCCGAGCGTGCCTTCGTCAAAATCCTGATATGTGAACAGATGAGCCAAGCACACTTTGGATGCATTATCTGCAATATCAATGCTAAATTGCTGCAGGAGGAAGACAAAATGACAATTCTTTACTACAATTATAGCACAGCTGTTTATTCATGATCTCAATTTGTAGGCCAATCAGGAACCCTGAGTTCCCTTGTGAATTTCTAATGCTTTTTGGGGGGGGCTTGATTCTCTATTTCTAAGCAAAATAATATCTTAAAGGGATAGTCCCAGCAGAACAAAGAAATTCATACAGGTTTGGATCTGCTTGAGTAAATTATGACAGAATTTCATTTTTGTGTGAACTATCCCTTTAAGAATAAAATAAGTACAACTACAAGGATGTGAGTTTATATGCTTGACGAAAAACAGAATATCACTTTAACTCTTATGTAGCAACTTACAGTACACTGCCATTCAAAGGTTTGGGGTTAGTATGATTTTATTTTTTTCAAGGAATTCATTTTTTTTTTTCACCAAGGATGCATTAAATTGTTAAAACGTGACAGTAAAGACATTTATAATGTAATAAAAAAAATTCTATTTCAAATAAATTCTGTTCTTGAAGGTATTCATGAAGGTATCCTAAAAAACACATCACGGTTTCCACAAATAATATTAAGCAGTAACTGTTTTCAACATTGATAATAATAAGAAATATTTCTTAAGCAGCAAATCAGCGTATTAGAATGATTTCTGAAGGATCATGTGACACTGAAGAATGAAGTAATGATGCTGAAAATTCAGCATTGTCATTACAGGAATAAATGACATTCTATTATATATTAAAATAGAAAAACGTTGTTTTAAATTGTAATAATATTTCACAACTTAATATTTTTTGACTGCATTTTTAATCAAATAAATGCAGTTTTTGTGAGCATAAGAGACTTTCTTCAAAAACATGAAATCTTATCGACCCCAAATTTTTGAACAGTAATGTAACTTTTAAAGTCAATCAGCAGTTTCAAAATTCACTTTAGGAGGTATGACTATGGGTAATTTATTTTACTCAAATCAAAAATAGCACTCAAAAATCACTAAATAGCTAGAAGATGCTAAATCTCCTCCTCAGCTTTAGGACTACAAATTGAACTGAGCTAATAACGTTTCCAAAACATGTTCTTTCTCTTTGCTGGTTCTCTGCCAAACAGGTCACAGGTAGAGATGGATAATGAAACACTACACAAGTAATATTCCTCGACTCAAGTAGAAGTGACTCAAATTAGCACGGTTCAGAATACAGAGAAGATGCTCTTATTAATTCAGTCATTCACTCCCACAGTTCCAGCTCGCTCACCTCCAGAAGCTTCTTGACGTCCCAGACATCTTTGTTCTTCGAAGGAGTCCCTTTCATGTTGAAGTGGGCACCTCCTGGCTCTACTTGTGTGGGTGTCTTGTTTATTATGATCTGAAAGAGAGAAATGCATGTTGCCGGCTCCAAAAATAGCATTTCATTGGAGTTCTCCTCAAAGAACCATGCTTACCTGCTGAATCTGAACTCCATAACCTTTATACTCCTCATCCCAAGATGTATTGCGGTAAATATCATCCACACGATCAATCAGCTCAATCTAAACAAACCCAAGCCAAATTCGTAAGACATCTGCCAGCAAATTTTAAATGGATATGTAAGATCTAATACAGTGGTTCTCAACCAGGGGGCCTCAGCAAACACCCAAGAGGACAACAAAATGAGTTAAAATGGTGTAAAGTTTTTCATTACAATACTCTTCAAAAGTTTGGGGTCAGTAAGATTTTTATGTTTTTAAAACAAGTCTCACCAAGGCTGCATTTATTTGATCCAAAATATAGTTTTTTGGTTAAAAATGCTACAAAATCTATTTTTGAGCAAGTACATAACCAATCCTTACCTTAGCCCGATTCACAACGGTAAGCTTAGAATAATGTTTTATAATAAAATCGGTACTGGTGGGAAATTTGAGCATGCTGCCGTTTGTGTTTGCGCCATTATGTCACGGCTGTATACATGGAGAAGGAGTCCAAGCTAGTTGATGGACCATTTATAGCCTTTTCTCACAGCAAGCGATCGTTAGATTTAATCACCATTATCAGCATGATTGTAATGCTTTTTTTTCCCTCAGTTGGTCAGAACAAAAGTAGCAGACATACTACTCGTTAAAGATGACATATTGCGGTGAAAATTCTTATTTTGGTCATACTTCCAAGACGTAGAATCTGTGATTCCAAAGTACAGTATCACACCGATGTGGTGACTGACAGCAAATATTAGATTCATCAACGTTGAGGAGACGTACCAATGCACAACCCACGTAAAGATGATAATTCGTAAACAGCTGCAATTGCAGGTTTCAAACAGAGATGGCGACAAAGAGGCAAAACTTACGGACTGAAGCTTTAAACTAACTGTTCTCCTTTTGGATATATTTTAAGAATAATTTAAGAGTAATTTATTCTTGTGATGTCAAAACTGAATTTTCAGCATCATTACTCCAATCTCCATGATCCTTCAGAAATCATTTTAATATGATGATATCGTGCTCAAGAAACAAGTTTTATTTTATCAATGCTGAAAACAATTGTGATGCTTAATTTCGTGGAAACTTTTTTTAAGGATTCTTTTATGAATAGATAGTTTAAAAGAACAGCATTTATTTGAAAGGGAATCTTTTGCAACATTATAAATGTCTTTACTGTCACTTTTGATCAATGTAATGCATTCTTGCTGAATAAAAGAATATTTTTTTTAAATCTTATAAACCCTAAACTTTTGAATGGCATATCTCAAGCACAAAAATATTTTATTGGTTAGAAGTTAGAAATTGGAGTCAAAAAGGTTGAGAACCACTGCTCTAATAAGCAATGTCCTATTGAAATTAATGTGACAATTTGCATGAGAATAATTTTATGCTCAGTTTATGTGAAATTTGTTTGTGTGTTTCATAAAAAGGCAAAAAGACAATATCAAAACTGACGACTTTTTTTTACCAGGTAGTTAAGGGTGGTGCTCTCCTCCTTACGGCCCATGTTTCTGAAAAATCGATAGTCTGCCACAAGCAGCAGAGGGCAGGTGTTCTTACTGTGGTCCGGGGTCTGTCTTTTCTCTCTCAGGTGCCCTGTGGAACAGACGCAATGGAGTGAAAAAGATGGCAAAAATAGAGAAAGGGGTGAGAAGGCGAGAAACATTACACATGGGTGACAAAGTAAGTATGTAAAGTGGAAACTCACATTACACTGTCTAGATTTGGCTCAGATGAGCAGGAAAAGTCGAATTTAACTGAGATGTGTTGTTACAGAAAGCCATAGAATGACTTTTCAGGATTTAATGACCAGTTTTGACATGTTAAACACCTACAAATTAACTCACCATCCTCCTCCTCCTCCTCCTCCTCCTCTTCACCTTCATCAAGAGCTCTGACTGCCCTCACACGCTCTGGCAGCATCTCCATGGCATCTGTGCTGATGTAGCCGCATACTTTTGGAGCTGCCAACCGGCTTACATTCCTGATGTCTTCAGAGCGATATATAAGCAGCCGATCATCATGAGAGTCTTCGATAAACCTCCACAGCGGCTGCAGAAACCAGATGAATGGGTTAATGAAAGGTGACCTATAATCTTTTACAAGATCTAATATAAGTCTCTGGTGTCCCCAGAATGTGTCTGTGAAGTTTTAGCACAAAATACCATACAGATCATTTATCATAACTTGGCCTTGTGAGTAAAAACACGCCGTTTTTGTCTGTGTCCCTTTAAATGCAAATGAGCTGCTGCTCCCGGCTGCTTTCTAGAAGAGGGAGGAGCTTTAACAGCTCACGCTTCGGTTTCTCAACAACAACAAAGCTGGAGAATCTCACGCAGCCAAAATGACGATATCAAAAAGTGTTCAAAAGGGATCATTTCTGAATGGTTAGTGGATAAATTTATACAGTTGCTGTGGAGTTCACTCAGCTCATCGACTAGTATGTGCCGTCATGTTAATCTTTTGTGCAAATCCAGCGTTGAATTGACCCTCGTTTGTGAAGCAGTCCAGCGTAAAATGACGGCATGGCAACAACACTCTTATTACAACAACTCTTCCTCTTCTCTAAAGAAGCCCAACATGGCCTCGCCCCCTTTGCTGCGTGTTCTCGGGGGTTTATGTAAATTTTAAAGTTAGTGATGTCACTAATCCAGGAAGAAGCTTGTTGTAGTCCTTACACAGCAAATTCTTTAAAAGAAAATATCTCCCTTTGCATTGAACTTTGAGAGTCGTATCTTTGCAGACATTGTTTATGCTCGAACAGCAACGTTACACACTAACTAAAGTTAAAAAAAGTGAAATGCATCTTTAATGCATTCTCTTCACTAAGGTGCATTATCATAAGATTTGTGGTGTTATTATACCTCAATGTTGTATTCGGCTTCATCAGTAAGAATATGAGCAGTGAAGTCATTGTCACCAATATGTGCCTGTACACGGGAATTCTCCTCTCCTAGAAATTAAGGAAAAAAACAATGTGAACTGTAAATGAAAATTGCTAGACCTTAAATTTTTTAAGTATTTTAGATGTTAAAATACAGTTACCAATGACATGACCAGTGAAGAAGTTCTCTCTCTGGACCTCATACATCTTTTGAGTGCCATCTTCTACTACCACAGCCTTAAAGTCATGAGTGAAGAGTTCTGTGTTGGTGGTCAGATACAATTTGAAATGCCTGGGAAATATTCAGGAGAGCTTATTAAATAACTGAGATTTAATCTTGGCAGTGACAGTGTGTCATGGTGGTATTGATGATGAGTATTCACCTCTGTAACGCAGTGAAACCGAGAAGCCTTTCTGCGTGTGTTTGTGACTGGACATCTCTCTTGCGAACCGAATGGTGTCGAAGACTGGACAGCTGAAGAACATCAAAATCTGACAGCAATGAGCTGAGCTGGTCTGAAAGAGTCACAGTGAACAACTTTATACAAATCAGCCATACAAGTGAAATTACGAGTTTCAAAGAGCAGGTCTTTTTATAAGTAGGACATGGGGTATCGGTTTTCTCTCACTCCGTAATTGACCCTTTGCTGGGAGTTTGATTGACAGTCATTCTAACCAATCATAACCCCGAATCCGCCATTTTTCCGACAAAGCAGTCAGGGGAGTTAGTAGATTAACGTTGGTGAAAATTTTGTGTACTCACCTCTTTCCGCGCTTGAAATAACATTCCTTCTAATGTTCATTCATGTTTATTTGATGCTATAAATGAACTAGTATGAAGAGATGATCGGTCCATGAGCCGCTTGAAGGAGCTACAGCGATCTGTCACGACACATTAAAAAGCCACTATACTGTACTTATTGTTTAAACTTCTTTAAAAATGTACAATATTTGAAATTTGAATCTTAGTTTTATATCAAAAGTAGCCTGCTCTGTCTTGTCCGCGTTAGTGTTACTCCACAATGTATTTTTCACTTCGTGAGAACATGATGTGTGGCATGAGAGCGCATGGCTTGTCGGACATAGCAACTGTAACTAAAGGTGGCGGGTCTTTGCGAAGGGTCATTTGCTAAGAATGGGTTTCTCTCAACTATGGAAGCCTGTTTCTGCCACAGAATAAAAATAAATAAAAAGGTAACTTTTATATAACAATTCCCATTTTGTTTCTCACTCATTCCAAGTTTACATCTGTAAGTTTATAGCTTACAATTTTTTATTTCTCAGTTTATACATGGCAAGTTTCAGTTAACCTCTCACAATTCTTACTTTTTTATCTCAGAATTGCTAGTGTACATCTCACAATTCAGATTTTTTCCCTCTGAATTCTAAGTTTACATCTCGAAATTCTGACTTTACTCTCAGATTTCTGAGTTTTTAATCACTTTTAAGGGAGACCAATTTCGTGGCCTTACCGTTCCCGAACGGATCAGAAAAACCCGGATTGGAGCTAAAAACCCAGAGGAAGCAGCAAAATAATTCTCAATCCCCTCCACCCAATCAAGAGTTCCAATCCGAGCCTTGTTTCGTGACAGGTAATACTAATACTTGCTTCTTTTGGAACAATTGGAACAAAGGAAAAAAATAATAATAAATGCACACATTTTTGTCTGCAGAAAAGAATTCATTCGATATCAACTTTGTTTATATTGTTGTTTATCACTTTGTTTTTAAAACCACTATACATGTATACAATAATACATACAATAATACATATATATATATATATAGGGCCTATATAATTTTGGTGAAAAGTCTGGTTGCCATAGTAAAAATTCTTCTGTTTGCTGAAAGTCATTTAATTCAATGGCAAAAAGTATATCTTAGATCTGAAAATACAGTAAGATATTTGGGAAAAGCACTCTATGGTTATGATGACGTCACGTACACAACATAATCTTTCGATGTAAATGTGTCCATTATGTTTTCGAAGTATTCCTATAGGTATTCCATTCCCAATAACTCACCGAACTCGTCGTCAAGGACATCTCTAATGGATCTCCTTGAACACTCCGTCAGGAATAAAGACGCCAGTAAGAAAACGATGCGTTTCATGTCGAGGACGGTAATGTAACATACAGTACTTCACGCAGCATTTAATCCCATGGATTACCAATCTGCGTGAGATCAACATCTGGACATGGCCAAACAAATGCACACGCTCACATCTGGCTGGATAAAACAAAGCCTCAAAGTATCAAAGAAGAACAAAAACACGCTCACTTCAAGACGCTGTCGTCCATGTCGGTTGATGTTATAAAGAAAAAAGATTGACTCAAAAGCAAATCATGCCAAAATCTGAGCGTAGTGAAATACCCGGAAGTGTTTAATGTGTGATGGATAGATCAGATTCACCGCGCCAGGAAATCGCGATTAACGCCTTCAGCACGAGCTGTAGATAAAGTTGCCAAAACACTCTTTTGAAGGGCACTTGATTTGAAATTCACGCCTGAGTGTTTTAAATGGATTTTAGAGCGGATTTTAGGAGTTATGTAAGAGGATAAACTCCCGGGCTGTGCTCAAAACTAGCGAGCCGTCTATCTAGAGCGCATTTGGTGAGCGTCACAGGCGCGCGAGCGTGCGTCTAGCTAGAACGCTCACTGTAGGTTTGGAGAACAGCCTCGGTCTCGTCCGGACTCTATTTTTAAATCCTTACCTCAAACCCTATGAAATTCAGACTAGCGTCTAGGATCATTTGGAGGACAGTATGAAAGCAGCTAAAAATCTCTTATTTAGCAAGCTATTAACACAGGCTAAAATAATTCAATTAATTTGTACAAGTCATTATTATTATCCAAGAACCATCTATGACGGTCTGAAGGCGAAAACAGAATTGTGCTGCCATTTACCATTATTATGTATGGTTTCCTCTTAAGGAAAATACTGGTGACTGCACTCAGTCATTTTGACCAATCATTTGCATTCTAGAATTAAATAATCTGATTATCATTAGACATTTCTGCAAAGTGATGTAAAATACTGCAGGCTTAAAAAAAAAAGGGACAAACAATTTCCATTTCAATAGGAAATACTAAAGCAATATCAAAGCAATCACATTTATTTTTTCACTATTAAAGGGGTCTACAGAAACCCAGTCAAAATGAATCACGTCATCTCACAAAGAGACCAGGACAGACAGATAAAACAAATTTTAAGACAAAACTGTATGGTTTATAAAATGGTCATTTTAATTCAGGTTACATAGCTGTTATGTAGGGCTTGTACATTTTCACAAGGCTTGGGGGGGGGGGGGGGGGGGACTACAGTCAATGATTAGCAAAAACACAACAGTGGTCCAAATAACTATTGACATCACGTGACAAATCAAACATCCTCTCAACATGTGCATAAACCTGCAATGAAAAGTACTTAACCAAACCGTGGAACATGTATGCAGTATTGGTTCCCATTCCAGTGTATATTGAAAAATGGGCATGCATGATATTTTTCATCTTTTTTTTTTAAATTAATCACAAGCCATCGCAAGGTAACACGTTAAAGTGAAAACCATAACCAGGCAGGAGTGTTTCGTGACTTTCAAGATGAAGACATGATTCAAATGGTCTATGAAAAGTGCATACTTGGCTGAGTAATGCTAGCTGACTTGGTACATCAGAAAACAGCCGTCTTGCTATCAATACTAAAGCACAGGCCCATTTTAAGCCAACAAGACATTTATCTCATTCAAGTGCATGTTGATTTCCCTAGAGAGATGTATAATGGAAGTGATATAGCAGGACGGGAAACTAGCCATGCTTGAGGCAAAACGCTCTGCATTTTGTGACCGACACTTCCAATATTTCGGTTAACCAGAATATACACACAAGTCGCTGTCACAATTAAAAGACAACCGATTTTATGTGAGGCTAATACTTTTCTACAGCAGACACTGCACATAAAGAAGGCCAAAAGGACAAAAACACAACTGAGGAATGGAGATGTTACTTTAACTTAATATTTACTTTCATTACAACCATAAGCCAGGTGGAGGGAAATGGAGAGAGAGAAAAAAAAAAAACAGACTGACTGGAATTCAGCTCATTGGTATTGATCATGGGCTTTTACATGGCTAGAATAATCATAAGTGAAACAATAATGAACGAAGAAGTGTAAAAAGTTGTCTTTTTCCAGAATTCTTTTTCTTTAATCTGTGGAGAGATGATGTGGGTGTTTAGTTCTCTCCTCCGTCTCCTCCTTCGCCCTCATCTGCAGCGTTGTCAGAGGTCCATAACTGATTTAAAAAAAAAAAAAAAAAAAAAAAAAAAAAAAAGGAGTGGGGGGGGGGGGTCAAAAATGTGTCCTTTAATACTTAATTATATTTTTTAACAATAAATATAAATTATTGTTATATAACTTATCAAATCTGCATTCCACAGTCTCAGACAAGACTTTTTTGTAGGTCAGTATGACCGTTTGTAACTCACTGTGAGGTTGTCTCTAAGCAGCTGCATGATAAGTGTGCTGTCTTTGTACGAGTCTTCATTCAGTGTATCCAGCTCTGCAATGGCTTCATCAAAGGCCTGCAAGCACAAGGCCACAATAAGCTGAGGTATGTGAACGAACAGTCAAGCCCCTGGTATGTGAACCACGTGCCTGGTGAAATTCAAAGCTTGAGGAAATTATAAAAATCCAGAAGGACAAGTGGGTAAAATTTCCATAGGAATTTCCCCTTTACTGAGTTAAAGGTTTAATTATAGGTGAAGTAAGTAACTAACTAACTAACTAAAAAAAAAAAAAAAAAAAATTGGCCCCAATTCCTTCTGGCATTGTTTCGACAAAAATTCCCTGTTAAACCGCTTATTACAGGTAGTCCCACCCCAAACTCATTATTGCATTATAGCTGATATGTTGGTTATCATTAAAGGGAGTGTCCATCCACAAATATAAACTTTGCCATCATTTACTCACCCTCAATGCCATTCCAAACCCATGAGACTATGGGTAATCTTTGAAACAAATTTTTTTTAATGAAGCCTGAGATGTTCGCCACTTGAAGAGATATGATCGCTATTATTTTCATACCAAGACATATATCATACACTAAAAAAACACCATTGGTTCTCACACACGCACATTTTAGCTTCTGTGCTTAACAAATGTGATGATCCCCATGTATGATCATTGTTTAGATGCAAATAAAAGCCTAAATTAAATCGGTTCATCAAATAAAGTGATTGTATGTCTTCATAAGACTTGGTTTAATCCACTCAATTCATATTAATTTCCCATTTCAATTCATATGGATTCGTTCATTTTATGGTGCTTCATGACCTTCTGGAATCTTCAAAATTTTGAATATCTGGCATTTCAAAAGGACAGAAACCTCAGGTTTCATTACAAATATCTTAATTTGTTTTTTTAAAGATTAACAAAAGTAATTTGGGTTTGAAACACACAAGTGTGTAAATTACAAATTTTTTTTTAATAGATAAAATATTCTTCGTAAATAAATAAGAGCGATGCTGTCATCCAAAATCCTACTTGTTTGGCCAGAGCGCAGGCTTGCTCAGGAGAGTTGAGGATCTCATAGAAGAAGACTGAGAAGTTGAGAGCCAGTCCCAGACGAATGGGGTGTGTGGGTTGCATCTCCTTCTTACTGATGTCAAATGCATCCTGGTATGCGCCTTGAGAGTTGGTTATGGTTTCTATAGGGACAACAAAAAAGATATACATTTATATATATGAAACATTGACAAAATATTAGTGATTGGTGAAAAAAAAAAAAAAAAAATAGTAGCAATGAGCCAGTGGTTCTGGACAGAAGAGATAAAAGTATCTTGTCATTTCATAACATTAAGGTTGAACCACTATAGTCAAACGGACTATTTTAACGATGTCTTTTCTACCTTTCCAGGCCTTGAAAGTGGTCGTTGTGTTCCAGTCTATCAGAGGCCAGATAGCTCATAGATTATCAAAAATATCTCTATTTGTATTCCAAAGATGAATGAAGGTCTTACCAGTTTGGAGCAACATGAGCAATTAATGATTTTCATTTTTGAGTGAACCAACGCTTTAAACCAACAGACTGATGGCATAAGTATGAAAAGAGATAAGCATTATCCATAACAGAATGCTTTGGTAAAATCTGAAGACATCTAAAAAGACATAATGTACAAAAACAGGCATTCATTTTTAAATCAGATAAAGCAACAACAACAAAAAAAAGACCTTAAAAGGTCTTTGATTAAAAAGGTTGAGATGGTGAAATATCCTTCTCCAGTATATGACGCTTGGAAACATTTTAGAGGAGGCATAATTTAAATGTTCACCATAAATGCTCCTGTTCTGTAGCCTGCCAGAAGGGGAATTAAAAAAAAAAAAAAAAACCCAGAAGGACAAACAGCTGACTCGAGGAGGGTGTAGAAGATGGCCTAAGGCAGCTAAATACTCTGCACAGAACTCAAATGCATTCATCTTGAATTTGAAGCCCATAGACCCAATTTAGCCTAGAGGAAAGCACAAGATGCAGTACTGACATGGTCTCCCAAATACAGATTGAATACATTTAATTCACATCTGAGATGGAAACATTTGAGGCATCCCAGGTCCTACAGCTGACAATTAAAACTTTGATAAGTACAATAGTCAGATATCGGCAATTGTTGATGACTTTGACAATATCAAGACGATAATTGGCTCGTTTTCCCATGCATGTATTAAATGATCATCAGACTAGTATTATCAAATCAAATCAATTTTGGAACAATTCATTTGCCTAATTCACCAAATTTCATGAAGACATAACCATATATAGCCACACTAACATACACGTATGAGGATTGAGGAATGAAATTGTTTTTAAAAGACTACAAAACTACTGTACATCCCACATTAATTCCAAGGTGATCTATTCACAAACTATAAAGAGTGCTTGTTATATAAAAAAAGGATGCATCATTCTTATACAGTTGTTTTTTTCAGCAGTTTCCATTGCCTATTAATAAAAGATTTTAAATTACACTAATAATAATAATAATAATAATAATACAATTAAAAACTGTTATTATTAATAATGATCATATTACTGCTAAAATTATATAAGCCTAATAAAAGTCTAGGTCTGAACAGAGCACATCATTGTCATCGACACAGCAGTCATTGTTGAAAATCAAAAGCAGTTTCAAACACAATCTTAAAATAAGACACGTTTAACAAGAAATATTAATTCTCATTTTTTCATTAAAATGTATGGTCCACAAGAGAAATACTAAGCCAATAAGTTACGATATACCATTCTTAGGTAGATTAATCTCTTGTGTCTGAGAGAATTGATGCATCATGCAGTGTCAGATGCCAAAAGCTTGGTCAGTTTTTGCTTTCACTTTCAGGAAATAATTGACTGGTTTGAGACTCCACTGGCATAACTCTCCTGCAAAGTTTTTGTATTGCATATGCAATATCCATTGGCTCGCCTTTTGGGTGAAGTCTTTCTATACAATGACATTTTTTTCGTCATCATAAACTCAAAAAAATGATAGAAAAAAATTCTAATTTCCCACAATAATAAAACAAAGTAAACAATACAATTAGTAAATAAGTAATTTAATGATATATAAGTAAACTATTGCACCCACTTGATTTCACAGGCAGAAGCTATGACTATAAAACCTATATCCATAACCTTTTAAATTTTTAAACAAAAAAGTAGCTTGAATTCCTCTGCTCTCAACCCCTAGAATATGGAAATAAGATTTACTGTACCTTCTGATCTCACTGCATTAAAAAAAAGTGAAGTTCATTGACAGATATTTGTTCTTGATTTAAGAATAAACCATTTTGTGAAATTTTTCAAGACTTCATTTTACATTTGCATCAAGAAAATGTATCTTGATTTAAAAGAAGTTTCGATATTTGTGTTGAAAAACAGGACAAATATACTGAGGACGACATTCATTTTTGCAATGCAAACATTTAATGCCATAACTATGAATTAATTCCCCAGTTTCACAGACAAAGCTTAAGCTTAGTCCCAGACTAAAATTTATGTTTGAGCCATTTTAACTGAAAGCTACGGTGGCCGGGAAGTGCAAAACAACATTACAAAGTGTGAAACACTTTTACCAGTCCCGAAACAAATTTACAATGACAGATTCTTCACGGAAAGGGAATGTACCACACACCGGAAGTGTAATTTACTTTGCTTGGCACTGTTCAGCTGTCGAGACGTCACTTGTGTTTTTTTGTCTGGTCCGCGTCTTTTAGAAACTCCAAACACTGACCACACGTAAAGCAAAATCGCGTTAAGCTGCTCATGTGTTTGCCACAAAACAGGCAAAACGTCCCTCGGCTGCAGTGCATGTTCGGTCACCATAAACTTTATTTACGCCATTTACTCCACAACAACACAACCGCGTCACTTCCAGTGTGTGGTACATTCCCTTTCCGTGAAGAATCTGTCATTGCAAATTTGTTTTGGGACTGGTAAAAGTGTTTTGCGTCTTGTTAATTTGTTTTATGATAGGTTAAAATGTTTTCCAAAATTTAAATTTCTCTCAAGTTTCGTAAAAGTGTTTCACACTTTGTAATGTTGTTTTGCACTTCCCGGCCACCGTAGAAAGCAACTTACACTGACATGTCTTACAAAGTCAGTGCCATTCTTTTGTCTCAAGATGAACACTAGTAATGTTTTTTTCTAAGAAACATTTTTAAAAGCTACTTAAATGTCCTAATTGAACTAAGGCCTAATCCTGGTTTAGTCTAAACCCCGTCCGTGAAACCAGGCCTAAGAGTTTCTGCTCTGATTCAAGACCTTTTTAAAGCCTTAATTTATATAAGGCCAAACTGAGACCTTTTTGGGATCCCCAGAAAACCTGATCATTGGTCTTATTTATGCCTTACAATAGTTCAAATTATTAGAGAAGAACTGGAATAGGAGTTCATAGTTCCGATATAAACACTAACGTCTACTGCAGCGATAGTAGAGTAAATCACCTTTTGAAAGTAACGCTTCAAATAAGGATTGTAATAATTACGTTACACCGATAGGTGGAAACAAGCGACTTAAATGTATTTGTCATTGAATTATTCATTCAAGAGATTCATTCAAAAACACAGATTCATCCAGTTATGAAACAAGTGAAGTATTTACGAGAGAGTCATTGAATCATTCATTCAACTTAATTTAATATTAAATTATTTCATTTTAATAATTTCAAGTTAATTAAATATTGAAAATATTTAATTGTTAAAAATATGTTAAAAAATTATGTTATTTTGTTTACCCATCTATTCAGAACCGTGGGAAAATCTTATTAAAATAAAAAATTGTTATCAGAATCATTCAACTCTAAATGCATTATTAAGAAAATAAAGGCATACACCCCTTCCTGATGTGCACCCCTTCCGAAATGCAGTAAGGCACTTACCCTTCCTGTCATCTCCAGAGGCAACCTCTGCAAGATATCTGAAATAGTCACCCTTCATCTTTAAATAGAAGACTTTGCTCTCTGCATTTGTTGAATTCTCGATCAAATATTTGCCCAGCAGTCCCTGAGGGTGGGAAGAGAGAGGATGTGTAAGGAAAAACAGATAGAAAGCTCGTTTATCTACATTAAACAAAACTGTTACAATTAACTAATTAAGGTGGAAATGGCAGCAGTTTTATGGGACTGGAAATGTGAAATATTCAATGCAAAAACATGCACAAAGAAACCAAATTCTTTCCCACTCCAGTCTGAGGCCAATGCACTAATATTCAGCACCTTCCCCTGTTCACAGCATTTTGGGCGTTGGTGGTTCAAGGGAGCTGTTAGATAAACCATGCAAATGCCCACAAACAACTGAAAAGCAAAGAATGGTGCAGACTTCCTGTGTGACAGCCTAGCTCTGCTAAAGTCAGTCAATTCAGATGTGCTGAGCCAAATGTGCACATTTCATAATGTGCAAGAAAATAAGAGGTAAGAATAAGACATTAAAAAAAAGAAAAAGAACAAATGGAGAAATGAAAAAGTAAAAGATGGACATCAGTGTATTAGTCTAAAGAGGGCAGTCATGGTACTCTGGCCCAACATGACCCTGTGATTGCACAGTCAGAGCAGCAGCCACATCACATGTGCTTCCTAATGCCTGATTTAACAGCAAGCCTGAGCACTGCAACAGAACATAAAATCCACTGTCAGGGGTAATAAAAAAAAGAAACATTACAATGTTCATAATGAAGAAACCGTAATGCTTTCAGGACTTTTCCCAGATGTTTACCAAGAATAAAGCATGTAAATATGTGACCTGAAGAGAAACTGAATGATGATGGAATAAAGGTCACGTTTTGGGTGTTATGGAACAGAAGAAAGTGAAACCACATATAACCAATCTTGTGTTTAAAAAAAAAAGAAAAGAAAAAAAAGATACAGCTACTGTAACCTGAAACAGATAAAGCTTAGATTTTCTATTTTAATATATCAATACCTGTGATTGCAGAGCATCATTACCCCAGGTTTCAGGGTCACATGATCCTTCAGAAATCATTCTGAAAGGATTTGCTGCCCAAGATTTCTTATTATCAATGTTCAAAACAGTTATTCTGCTTAAAAGATTTATATAAACAGTGATACATTGTTTACAAGATTCTTTGAAGAACAGAAGAACAAAAGAACAGCATTTATTTGGAAAAAAAAAAAATCTTTTGTAATATTATAAAATGTCTTTACTGGCTCTTTTGATCAATTTAATGCATCCTTGCAGAATAAAAGAATAGTATCTCTTTATGGAATAGTATATATAAAGTATTTCTTTCATAAAACAAAATAAAAAAACCTTTAGAACAGTAATCTACCCGACTACCACATTTACATAGCACACCATCAGTTCATTCCTGCAATCAGGCATCAATGGAAAAAACTTCAATTAAAACTTTGTAACATTAGGAAGGACAAAAAAATGCAAGTTGAAGTTGTTAAAACATCAGCGTGCACTGCCAATTGTTAGCAGAAACTGAACTTAAAATGCCAAATGTCAGTAAAGCAAGCGTGACATTTAACCCCACTATACACATTAATCTGTCTAACAGATAATCAGCACAGCTCTAATGTCTCTGAAGCCAGGGATCACTTTCCTGTTTACCATCTAGTAATCTGGCTGGTACCACCTTAAGAAAAGGAACTGGAACAGGATTTGATGATGAGAGCAGAGAATTTATGCAGCCATGTAGAAGGACGTCAGTCCAGCTGAAAAAACGGAGCCAAAGTTCCCTGCAGTGAAGTGATGCTCAGAGATATTTCAAATGAAGAGATTTTAATGCATCTTTCAGCAATCAGTGGAAGTCTGATGGTGAAACTAGCTTGACTCAGTTGAATAAGTCAAACATAATGGAAACAAATAAGTAGTCATTTCCCCTGAAGGAACCTGAGTGTCCAAGTGTCTTCTTCGAGGGCAAAATTGTGAATGGTCATGGCTTGTATTGCTTGAACCAGCAGCATTAAGCATTTTAGCCACTATGCCACACCATTCCCATTAAAACACTGAAATAGTAATTAGCCAATCTGTTTTGATTTAAAAGTTGTTTTCAAGAAAGATTTTCAGTGTTTATTTTAGTATTTGTATACTATTCTAGTATTAATATTTTGAATGGGTTTTTATTGATTGACAGTACAAAAGTGATTCAACAAGAAATCTGAGCAATCTTTTTACAAACAGCCGAAAGCTACAGAAAAGAGAAGCAAATAGATCGCAAAAACAACTGGAATACAGGGAGCAAAATGTGGATTTCCAAAATGTGCATTTCATGCCAGAGATCTTGAATTTTAGGGGTAAAATTATATCCTACTAGGTTATACAAAAAACATCCATTATGATGAGCTTTGTGTTCTACAATGGGGGATGGTTAGATAACAAACGCAGTTTTCCTTACAAAGCAAGTTTAGATGGATGAATAGATAGGAGCACAAAGTTCTTAAATGGATTCAGTTTACAGAGTGGAACACTATATCGTCTGCCTGGCGGTAACAGTTGACCATTTTCAAGATATCTTTTAAAAGGTTTCTACAAAAAATTGATTATTTGATTAACAACCAGAATTTACATTGATGTCCTCGTCAATTTTATCCCATCTAGAAGTACGACCAAGCGTCAAGTCAAATTTATTAATGTTTCGCAATCTACACTTTGCAGGCAGCTTTACAGAAAGTCGTACATTTGTGTCTATAATGCATTAGGGCTTTAATAAGTTTTAGGGCAGGACGATATATAACAATGATAGAGGTGATCAGCCGGATTTAGATACACCTATATTGTATTTATACCATTGTCTATCAGATAAAGTGTTCACAGACTTTGCTTTATGCATTTCCCCTCCATCAAAATTCATTGACTGGTTCCTTGGTAAGTTGTAAGGAACTGCCTTTGGTTTAAGATGATGATAGTTTGTTTTACTCGTTTTTGCGGTTTCTCACATTAAATTCAATCACGTTGCAGAATGTTTCACCACTCAGTCTGGATGAATAGGCATGTTCCAATGGCAAAGTGATGTCAATGCTAGTGTTGCCAAAGTTCTGACTTTGATGGCAAATTGGTACTGAAATTCTAAAAATGTGATGCTTTGAGCGCCGTTGGGTGGACTCGTAAACACCTGATGAAACGCCATGCACTCAACATATGTCTGTGATTGGCTACAACGATCAAGGCACATGAGCGTTTGAAAGCTCACAGAAAAAGCCTTATGAAAGCAAGAGCATTTGAAAGCATCCATTTATCAGCGGTGTATCTGTGCAAGCATTCTGTGAAGAGCGTCATTGATGTCCATTTACAACATGTTTTTAAAGCATTGATCACGTAGCCAATCACAGTCATATGTGATAAGTGCATGAACACAATGGCCAATCAGAGGCATTCACAAATCCTCAACAATGCAATTAAAATTAAATTTCAGTACAGACTTGGTGCCGAAGTCAATACTTTTTACCTTCATACATATACAAATGTTAAAATTCCATTTTAGTTTTAGTGACTAAACTAAAAAAAGATTTAGTAGTTATAATTTAGCTTTATTTCAATTTAAAATTGAATAGTTTTAGTTAACATTTACATAAACAACTACTTTTGAATTGCAAGCAATGGATAAAAAAACATTTGCAGTCAAATAGTGCAATTACAGGACCTACCAGCAGGGGCAAACTGGGCCATGCTAACCAGCTAAACGTTGACTCTGTGATAGTCACCCTTTAGACAAAGAGGGACTTCATAGAGTCATGCCCTTTACACTACACTCCAATGGATATCCTCCCTGTGTGTCAGTGCCCCCCGACCTTCCTTCATGCACTCTCCTATCTTTGTCTGACAGGAAACTAGCTCTTTTAATGCCCTTCCTCCTGTTCTCTTCAGCATAAAGACATGCAGAGAACAGTGGCTGACATGATGATGTGCACATCCATTTCCTGCCACCTTGTGCAGCATGTAGCCTACAGTATACATGTACACAATGACTCTCCATTACAGGATGAGGTTCCTCATGTTAAGGATACCACTCCACACAGTCAGACGGATTAGCTAAACAATCCTGAGAAAGAAAAAAAAACAGAAAAAAAAAAAAAAAAAAAAAACAGTACACTACAACAGTCAACTGCAAGGCAATGCATTGCCACGGAAACAGTCTTAAAGGCTATTTTTAGTAGCTCAGGTCATTTGTTTCTAACCACAAATATTTTCTATCAGTAACATGTGACAATGGTAAAAGCTCCTTTGTTAGACCTGTGAAGAAAGAACTCGTCAGCAAAGAGTCCATGACCAAGAAAAAGCTGTAGAATTATTTGCTCTGCTCAAGCTGGTTTAACAGACAAACCTATATAAAGCCCAGCTTGAGTAAGTCAAAAAGTCAAAAGTTGCACAACAAATTATCCACCACCAGGGCTCCAGACTAACATTTGAGAGCACTGGCACCACTAAGTTCTACAGAAGGCACCTGATTTGATGGCGCCAGGTTTTTTTTGTTTATTTGGTATTAGTATGATTTTTAAAAAAAATCATAAAAAAGGTAATTTAGACATTTTTAATGACTGCAGTTACTAATACATGTTTATTAATTGGAAATTTGACTGTAAAGCACTGAGCTTGAATAAGATAAAATTGCATATAAAATTAGGTTAACCGTAGCGTGCAAAAACTTACAGGGGAAAATGTAAATATTCTACTCTTATTAAATGTACCGTACTGAATTGACCGACCGCGTCGGTGATTATTAAAAGAGCACTCTTTACTTGCTTTGTGTAATTATCACAATTTGAGGTTTTTGTTTTTCATGAGACTTTTCCATATATTAGAGTCAGTAAGTGCACCTCTGCCACTCTCTAGTGGTAATTGGTTTTTTTCCCTTTTTTTTTAAAGTTGCTTGCCTAGAAGTGTTGGTTTTCCTTCATCTTTAAAATTTTAGTTTTACAAATTCAAATATTAGTGTTCAAAAATAACATTATAATATTTGAATCTCACTCTCAAAGGTTGAATTGGAAACTAAATCAATAATGTAAAAGCATTCTAATATATCTGCCACAATACCATAGTTTCAATAATCGTTACTACATTAAATCCATGGCTATTTGTGGACTGAGTCTTAACTTGTTCGTAGCAAAGGGTTTCTCCTGGTTTCAGCGCAACTTGATTTGATATCTGGTGTAAAGCAGAGAATTCTGTGCTGAATTTGAATTCTTCTCTAGATCTCACTGCAACGTTATTAATTTTGCAGCAACTGCAAGCGCTTTCTCATTGGATCTCCCAGCGGAGTGTACTGTGTAGTAAACAGCATCACGTGATTGAGATCGGCTCGCCCAGTGCTGAGAAGCGGTCCGCGCTGGCGCTGCACAGCTCAAACAAGTACCGCTGTTTTGTTTCACTTTCGTTTGAAGTTTCTAATATGAAACAAAAATGGCTCTTATCAGTTGTGCAATGTGGTGGTAGCACCAGTGCGACTAACAAAATGCGATCCTTTTAATCACAGTCTGGAACCCTGACCACTTTGATGGCCTGGGTTGTATATTTTCCATAATGCCCTATCCCAATTAATTTTCTCTGTCAGTTAATAAGTGGAACACTTGGCATTTCTAAAGAACAACTTATCTTTAGGTAACATCAAATGCAATGTTGTCGGCTCATTTTTATTATTATTCTGCTTTCAAAATATAAAAGACAACACTCATCACTCTAGGGATCTGGTCATTTGATTTAATGAACAATATTCCATGAATTACTGTATTGGAATCTTTAGATTTTCTCTCAAAATTCTTACGTGTCTCAAAACTAGGGAAATGCAACACACCAAATATATTCTCGCTCTCAAAGTGACAGATTTTAATGGGTTTGACACCATAAAATAGAATATTTATCATTTTTTTCCCCCGCACCCTTGTTCTACACATGTATGACTGACTGTGGAAAACAAAAGAAGCTATTTTGATGCCTAACAACATTGGGTCTATTGACTTTCAGTGTATGGATTAAAAACACCACATTATTCTATTAAAAAAAATCTATTGTGTTCCACAACAGAAATAATGTCAGGTTCGGAATGACATGAGTGTAAGCAAATGAAAGGAAAACAATTATTTTAAGGTGAACCATCTCTTTAAATTATCTGCCAGTCTGTAAATTTCATCACATGGCATTAATAGCCTTGTCAGTACTGCACCAGAATTTCAAAGTTTGAGAAGATGACTGGGCTACCAGGGGAGTGACAGTGGGAATCCAATAGTGATGACATAGAACCTCACTGTCACAGCCTTTGGGAGAAGAGAGAGAAAGATGCTGTACTTCGGTCAGCAATACATATCGATTGTGAGAAACTGAAGGCTTGGTTCTTGCTCTATGCACCACTGCTCGGAGGAATCAATTCTCTAATGGTTCCACGAGAGCCTCTTACAACAAGAGCACTGTGATGAGGTGCCAAGCTACACACTGGAACGCTGTATGTGGCCATTTTCCTCTCTAAATGTGCCACGGCTCAACACAGCACTCCTTTTGAGATGAATACGATTCTTCTTAATTCAATGAGGTTGTGGGTACATAACCACTGGGTTCAATGCTTGTCTATCATGTACTGCCACTGATGACATGAAATCAAAATTTGCAGTTCTAATTTTTTATGGAATAAGTAATTATTATACATGATGTATCCAAGTGATCTTGTAACCTTCAGTCAAAACAACTTCCCCTCTCTCTTGTAATGACATCTCTTCTCTGACAACATGTTTGGTGGCATGAGGGTGGGAAATAACCCCTTTTTTCCAGCAACCTGCTTTAAACCAACTTTAAAGTCGGCATTAAAAGGAAGCAATAGTGGTTTCTTCCTTGTTGTGATTTACAAGTGAAACAGCTTCTCAAACATGAAAAATGTACGGCAGGACTTGATTGGATCGTTCTCATTCGCTATTGCTTCAACCTCATGTGAGTGATGTCCTGTCCTCATGAAAAATGTCATCAGAGAAGAGATGTCGTTGGAAGAGGGAGGATAAGTTATTTTTATTACATATTTTTTTAAAAACTATGTGTATGGATTAAATTCTTTATAATAAATACTGTGATAATTCATCAAAAAATAAGAATTGTCAATTTTGATTTCATGGTGACTTTAAAGGTGTAGTATAGAGTGTCAACACAGTGTGTATGCAGAATTTTATATATGCCAGATTTGCAAATATATAAACAGTATAGATTATAGACGTATAGATATCCAGTCAATACAAAGTTAGTATTGAGTATAGTTTAGATATAGTTACTACAGTATTGGGAGTAGGGCTGGGGAAAAAAAAAGATTTTGCGATTAATCAGGTTTTTTTTTGTTTAAAAAAAAAAAAAAAAAAATCAAATCGATGTTGATTCTCAAAAGCCAGTCGATATTTCCGCAAACACTAAACAGAGCACACACTCGAAGTGCTCACAGCTGCGCGCATCAGACAGCAAGCAAATAATAAAATTAATTCCATCACCTCTCCTTGTTCCTAAACAGAAAGTTATGGTTATGGTAAGGATTAAGCTTTATTTAATTTGTACAGTGAAGAGTATGTGTGGTGTTTACGTTTGATTAATTTCTGCACCTGGGAACTACCATCTCCAACAATTACAATGGAAATCGAATCGAGATCTTGTGAATAGAAACCGATACTCAGCCCCAAGTAGCGAGTATAGCAAGGCACCAATAGTTAGGCCATTGTCAATATGGAATACAATCAGTATAGTACATAGGCATTATAGAGTACAGCCTTACCAACACCTCGTTGCAAATATCGCGTAATTCGGCCTCCACCTTCTCCCTGTACTCCTTCACCATCTGAAGCTTCTTGTCGTTGCCCTCGGTTTTCTGTTCAATACTGGAGATAACTCTCCAGGCCGACCTCCGAGCCCCGACGACGTTCTTGTAGGCGACGGAGAGCAGGTTCCTCTCCTCGTTGGTGAGTTCGGCTCCCTGCTCCGTCACCTGCTTCATGCACGCGGCCATGTCATCATAGCGCTCCGCCTGCTCCGCCAGCTTGGCTTTCTGAATCAGCTCCGTCTTATCCATGATTTAATCGCACGATGCGGCCGTTTAAACTCCGGGAAATGGCGAGTCCAGCAAAGAGGGGAGGGAGAGAAAAACAGTGTTTATAGGGGGAAAGGAAAAGCTGGCTGGCCGAAGCAGTAAGGGTGAAGTAATCCAGGAGCACCTGAGGATAAATTATGACAGTTTTAATCAATCAGATGGGAGCCATTTGTTCATATTCATCAATATCGTATTTTATAATATTTAGCCTGTCAAAATAAGTGTTATTATGCTACACAATACATTTTTTGTTTGATATGTCAATTTAAAGCACATGAGGTTTAGAGCCACACACCAGGGATGGTCGCTACAGTCCGTTTAACCTCACCTAATTCACAAAATAAATAGAGTTGTTTGATATTAAATACATTTCTCCTCTAGCTACTCACGCTTGTCTAATCTATTACTGTCCATTAACCAGCCGATGGCTAACCGACTACTAATGGACCACGACGAGCGCCACTATTCCATGTCATTTCCAGCAAACCTGTCCGCTGTTGGTGTAGATATGTTTTAAAAGATCGTTTAATGTAAATAATGCCAATACATATCAAATATTTGCATTGGCTATGAAGAATACCCAATTCACCTGATAGCGCTTGCAATTGAATTGGTTACTTTAGCTTGTGACAGCTAACGACTGCACTCCTGTCTGACAGGGCTTATGAGTTTTACTAAATAATGCCTGGCAGTGAACGCTGAGATAAAACATTATCAAATTCATTATATAACTGGAGTAAGGAATAATATACGACGAGGCAAAAAAAAAAAAAAGTAAGAAAATGTTCCCACCTTGAAGAGCGGTACCAATCAGCTACTCCGCGAAAGCTATATCCGCTTTAGGTTGGAGGGAGAAAAGATTCGCCTTCACCTCAACCGAACCTGAAAAAAGGGGGCGTGGTTTTTAGAGCGCAAGTCCAATCAGGTCTTAGACATCTCATGCGTTTTAAACGTCGGTCAAGCTTTAATTGACCAATGGGCGATAAGATTTGGAAATAAAGGCGGGAGTAGAGGAGGTTCACTCTGAGACCATGGAGTTTACGCCAATTAGAGCAAGTGAGAGGACGTCAGCATCACGATGGACACGACCTCCCGTTTCTTGTGCACTCTGCGGGCGTGGTGGGATCCTTAATTCGGAAAATATATGATGTGCAAATGTTTGATATGTTTTCAACATTGTATAATAAATATATAATATCCACGTGTACGTCGTAATTTTTTCATAATACTTAGAGAAGTCCAAACATTTCCCAATGTCTGCAATAGTGTTTGTGTAGTGCTCTTACTGGCACTTATAAATTAGCTACAGTTTTACTGTACTCTAATAATCTTCTTAGGTAACTGTTATAAACACTATACATGGCAGCTCTGTATATATATATTGCTTTGATAAGAAGGTGTCTGAAAAATGTGTACACCACATTAACATATAAATATGAATGTGTATGTTTATGGACCAGGATCAGAGCTTTGGGAAATACAACGATTGAAGTAAAATTTTGAATGTTCATGAACCCATATGCATCTAATAATCTTTTATAAAATCAGATGTTGTAGTTTAGGATGTGGATAATTCACAGCAAGGCCAAGTGTCCATTAATTTAATCGATATGTTAGAGGATCATGCATTATAAATGTTCTCAGTAATGATGTACCAGTTTTCAGAGAACAGACATGCATTATGCTGTACTTAATATGTTCAATCACTGAGTCAAACAGAGTCTGAAAAACGGCTGCAAAGTGGTGGTAAATTACCACTTACTTTGTGTTCATGTCAATGGGAACTAAATTCATTCTGACTTTTTTGTGTTCTGATCACTTTTTTCCCTGTCCAAGACATTAAATGCTTCAAAGTAAAGAAAAGAAGCACTCATACTTGAATCTTAAATTGAAGTACCCAAAACTAGTCCAGCAAAAGGAATAAAATGAGGACCGATTTGAAAATAGTGGACCTTTTGCTCCAGGTCACACTCGGCTCCAGACTTCACAATAGGTCACATGGGCTGCTCTAAAACAGGAAAAACTGCAGCTCAGTTACCGGGAATGATCTCTTGCCCTGTAATCCCATCCTTTTGTTATGCCCCAAGGACTGGAAGGGTGTATGGTGTTTTTATCACTGAATGGGGCCTTTCTTGATTCATGACATGGCATTCCTCAACTCCATACTGCAATGTATAAATACTTAACTTTCAGTGGATCTTCCAACCAGATCATATTTTACTGAATCACAGGAACACAAGGTGAGAGATGCTAATTGACCTGCATTGCATTCTGTTTAAATCTTACTCCACTTTATAGTGCTATCTTTCTAAATCTTCCACTAGATAATTCCACTTATTTCACTTTATATTCTTATATCCGGCTTAAAAGGACATTAGGATAATAGAGTGATAGAGAGCAGTAATACACTGAGCCTCCTTCTCAGCACACATACCCTATACTTGGCTTATCTAACACTCACATGGAGCCTGAGAGCTGTGGAGAATGTGTGAGAGTCGGCATATGATGAGTGCTGGGCCTTTATGTGAAGGTTCTGAACTGCTGCTGCTCTCTCTGTCCTCGGGGCTGTAAAACATTCATAAAGAGGAGAAAGAGAAAGGGGGAGAGGGAAAGTGTCTCTAATGAGGTATCTAGCCTTTCGAGAAAATATGGTGTTGTTATATGATATTCTGCTTGATTATTAATATTTATTTTTAATAACACTGATAATAATAATGATGATGATACTGATAATTTGTTTAACAGGCAAGTGATGGATAGCATCATTTTGTTTACCATATGAACATGTTTTGATATAAAAAGATGTTTTTTGAATAACTTTCAAGTACTTTATGAAGCATCTATGTGCTTGTATTGCTTAAATATCACAAAATTAGTCAATTTGAGCGCTCCAAGGAAGACGTTTATTCATTTTGCTATCTTTTATTATTTGGAAGCTACTGGAATTTTTTTTTTCACCATTTCTATCACCTTCAACAAAATCAAAACTCATCTCTTCCATGAGCGCTGATTTATAATAATAATTATTCTTATATGTTTTTTTTTCTCATACCCCTCCCTGTTGTTGCTTGTACTATTCTGGACAATGTTTGAAACTTTGTTTTATTATCTCTTCTCGTGTTTTTGCCTCCTTAGGATGAATCGTTTTTATTCCTCATTTGTAAATTGCTTTGGATAAAAGCGTCTGCTAAGTGAATAACTTTTAAAGAAGTAATAAAGTTTTTTGTATTAATTATATATCTAAATATTTCTACCTAATATATCTAAGTGTAGATAAATAGATATTTTCATGGATACATGCACCTGCAACTTTTAAAAATATTAAATGTTAGATCAAGTTATTTAAAAATACATCTTTTGTCATTGAACCAGTCTTTTAGATCAGGAAAATTGTGCAGTGCATGGTGAAGTACACATTATACTGTAAGTTCTGAGCTTCAGTGAGTGCAAGATAAAGCTTTTTAGTGAAATGCATATTGCATTGCTCACACCCTCTCCAATCTTTCCTCCACCTCCTCCCAGCCCGTCTGCTGTCATGCACGTTCACGAGCTGGATCAGTCAGGCTGTCGGCTCACACTGTCTGCACAGGCGAGCATTATTACGTAATGGTTTCTTTTTCAGTGAATAAGAAGGAAAAATGTCCCAGGGCGTTGTCTCGTCTCCTGAAAACCTGCCTGGAAACAAAGCTTACTCAGACCTGTTATCATGGCTGTGTAAAATAGTTTCTATTTAAATTTTCTCTCAACCCCTCATTGCAGTCCAGTGTTACAGCACCCAAAAACAGGGATGTTCCAGAAAAACAAGACTCGTCAGAAAAATCATTCTGGGAGTGACTAGAACTGAAGAAACATGAAGAAGCATGTGGAATAAGATTCAGATGGGTATTTTATAGACTACTGTGAACCTGTGATCCAGCACAGCTGAATCAGAGGCTTTGATGGAATCACATATCTGGGGACTATTATCTTGTCATTGCTCTTTTTCTCCACTTTATCAAGGCAGCAGTTGAAATTTCCTTTCTGCTTTCTTGTATTATCTGGTTTCAGCGTTTGATTATATTGATATTCAGATTCACAAAGCTCCATGGCTGCTTCACAAACTGTTTATGATCTGATTTTATGTATACATTTACAAGAGCCTCCTTTGTTTTGTGGTTATGTGATACTATGTGATTCATAACCAAAGAAAAAAAATTACAAAGTACATTGGCATCAATATAATTTATTCTGTGTGCTTGGAAAAAGTTTTACTATGTTCAAATAATGTAAAATTCAATAACAACATTATATATATATTATTAAAAAAGTAATTTATTATGTAATTCTCAGTAATTTCGTGTCAAATCAACCAAATTTTGGACCTTAAGAAGTACCCTAAAAATGAATTCTAAAAGAAAAGTTTATTAAGAATGCGAATCGAGGATATTAAGATATCTTGAATACTTTTATAGTTACAGGGAGGACAACTTTAGAAAAAGACTATTAATGGCATTTAGATGTTTGTTCTATGCAATTGAGCTGAAAGAAAAAAGACATTTTTGTCATTTTTGAACGGTTATTGTTGGCATATAATGAAACAAAGATTGCTAAAGTCAACAGATTTTAGTAATAGACTAATCAATCTCTGTGTAAAAATAAAATAATGATGCTACCATCTTTCTAAAGTCATTTTTACACCCCTCAATTTTGGCTCCAAATCTCAAGTGAAAATTGTTATTTTGACCCCAATTAACAAAATCAAAAAATTTGAAACGGGGACCTCTGGTTGAGTTGACACGGGATGACCCATACATGCTGCCAAAAGAAACCTGGGTAAAACTTTACAATAAGGTTCATTAGTTAAATATTGGTTAATGTATTAACTAACATGAACTAATCTTGAGCAATACATTTGTTACTGTCAATCTTTGTTATCGTTAGTTAATAAAAATCCAGCCATTCATAGTTTGTCCATGTTAGTTCACAATGCATAAACTAATGTTAACAAAAACTCTTGATTTAAATAATATATTAGTAAATGTTGAAATTAACATTAAAGATTAATAAATGCTGTAGAAGTGTAGTTCACTATTGGTTCATGTTAACTCATGTAGTCAACTAATGTTAACTAATGAACCTTATAGTAAAGTGTTACCGAAACCTGTGTCCTAGGTCTTTTGCTAATGTTTCATTCTGGAATCGCTTGTATGGGCACATATTATATAAAAGTTTGGCAATAGCATAGGTTAATTTTCACCACTGGTACCATCAATTCTTTTAATCTATTACTTCTCGCACTCATAGCTTCTTCAGCTTGGCTGCATATGAGTAGGCTGAAAATTAAAGAGTGATGGTATGACTTTAACCTTGATTTAACAATTTCTGTTGTTGAAGAGAACAACATAACCCTGTTAAATTTCTGGGGCCTTCCAAAAGCAGGAGGCAGATGGAAACTCTAGGTGTCATTTCTGAGGTCTCATCCTGGTGCTTTGATGTATAACTCTTGGGCACAAGTTATCGCCCTCATTTCTGGCTCTGTCAGTATACTGCTGGCCGTCAGGTTTCATTTATCACTATACAGAAGCTGTTAAAGTATTTAGCACTGATGCTAAATATGGCTGCTGTGAATGTTCTTACATCTGCATGCACGAGGTTCTGTAAATCCTCAGAAAAATGCAACCTCAGAAAAGTAATAAAGTTAAAGAATGTTTTCAAGTTGAAACCAATCATAATATGAAGTCACGTATATATATATATATATATATATAAAGCAAAGAGGGGTTTTAAATGTCTGTACATTCTCTTGAATTAGCTATAAATCTCAAATCATATGGATCAATGTTAAAACCACATTTCTGGTGTTATGGGCATTCTCTTGTTTAAAGAGAAATTGACTACCGATGGTGCTTCCAGCTAATGCTTTTGCTGCCTCTACACTGTGTTATATAAGTACAATCTGTGATCACAAGCGTAATGTATAACATTAGCAGACAAATGCTTTATCACATCCTGTATCCGGTCATTTGAGCCAGAAGCCAAAGGCAAGGCCTATACTTTCTGTGGTTTCTGTTAGATGCACACAGATATAAGCATACACATATGCAAAGGAACATTCTCAGTCTTTTTTCTCTTTCCTTCTTTACATCACTGACACACTCAGTAAAACATTCTTTTGGTTTGTTCTTGGGCATACAAGCATGAATTTGCAGCAATTCTATTCAGTGCAAAAATCTTCTCTATCCAGAGCCTGATAGCACATGGTGCTCTAGTTTGGCAGAGTACCAACGGGCCTCTCAGTCCAAGAGAGAGTGAAAGGGAAAGCCTACATATGGAGTCCGTAGACCACTCACCCTCAAAGCATGCCTCAGCTCTCAGGGTAATGAAATATTCATTGCATGCTCAAACAGACAGTGCACATTTCCTCCATTTTTAAAGTGGTCTAAGAGTAGGACTTTTCATATTGACCATAACTCAATCAGGTTTTCATCTGGTGATCATCAAATGAAAACATACAGCAAACAGCTTGTCTGGGGAATACCCCTCTAAGATCTTATAGGTATAATATGTAAAAAAAATTATATTAAAATATCCCAAAACCACTTGCAGAGTGTTATATATTTCATTCAGCTGTGTACTTACATTATCCTAAATGTTTCCAAGAATTTGTACATTCAGAGAAACACACAATTTTAAATAGTGCCCCGTCCCTCTCGTCACTTGCGCCTGTCAGTGACATAATATCTGCGTTATCCCTGGTTTAGTGATAGTGATAGTGAAACGTTAGACCAAGTGAAACAGCGTTGCGTTACCTCACAGTTTTAATTCATCAAACTGACCTGTATGAATAGTATTTCAGCACTTATGAGTAGTTCGGTAGAATGAAATGTCCTGGATTCTTTATATCCCCTGAGACTCGCATGTGGCACTGATATCTGTCTCTCATTAGCAATCTCGTCCGCGATTGTCGGGCACGCCCTGCTTCATACCACAGTCATGTTAAAAACATGCAATCAAAACATTATTTCCCCATAAATATTATTAGACAAGTTCCATGATTCCATATTCACTGCATCATCAATCTATGTCTTTGTTATTGTTTTGAATTGTTTAGCGACCCCTAGCGGACAAAAAAACTACATAGTGCACCTTTAAATGAACACATAAATACTTAAACTTTCCACAGCCATCAGATCTTATTACTCTCACTGAGATCACTGACTTACTAGGGGCCACTATAGTTCTATCAACACTAACTCTACTAATCCATTTGTATTGAATATCTTAGTAACTCCAGCAGATAGCTGAGTTCAGTTCGTCTTGTTTCTAGCACACCAATAATACATGGAGAATCCTGTGCAAGATACTTTTCATTAGGATCAGTCTTTCATTTTGGATATGCTTCAAATCCTGCACTGTTAATGCATTAATATTGACATTGAAACTTATGAAACAGGTTCATTATGCATGGCTACAACTAATCAGTACTTAAGGAATTCACTTTTTAAATTGAGGAATTATTAAATAGATTTATAATATTGTTAACTGTTATTTTTGTTGCGGTCTTAATTCTATTTGTGCCATACAAATTTCATTATAGGCCCAAAATTTGGCCTGTTCCATACTGCATATCCCCCTAGTATAATAAGGGTGACTAAAATGAAAGCAGAGTTTTTGCCGTTTAGTTTAGTTTAGTTTAGTTTAGTTTATGCAATGATTACAAGCTAAATACAAAAGACATCTAAAATAACCTAATTATTGTCACAGACTGCATTTCCCATCATCCTCCCTGGCACCCATGCACACCTGGAACTCATCTAGCCCTCAACACCAGCACTATATAGAGCACACACATTCCCTCAGTCATTTTCTGGCCTTGTCTGATGCATGTAGGATTTTAGTTTTTTTGGGATTTTTTTACAGTTATTTTTTAGAGTGTAGTATTTTTTATATTTACAGAAATATATTCTGGCATACCTCAAACTTTCATGAATATTTGAGAGTAATTTATAAAAGTCATTTTTTTGCAAGTCGAATTATGGGCTGGATCCCCTTGTGCGGCTACCCTTTACCAAGTCGCTGTTCAAATGAGTAATTGACTTGAGGACTCTCTGTTTGGTCCTTCAGAAGAGCCTGAAGAGTTGACTATGAATAATTCATGTTTTATCTCACTTTTGAGAAAGCTCAAGATCGCATACGTACTGTGTTGCTGCTTCTGCCCACATCATCTCATTATCCAGTGAATGTCTGAATAAAGCATATATTCAAAGATATGTTTTCAAGTACTGCTGCTGCATTTACAGATTTTTGCTATCTGTATATAAAAATCACTGTTCTACATAAATTTGAAATGGATGAAACAATGGCAGCTGGAAAATTTAAATGAATTAAATACTCCCGTTATATGAACACTGAAGACGATTTCTAAAACAAAACTGACAACAAAACACTTGAAGAAGCTTAAACTTGAGGGAGCGAATTGGAGTTGGTGGAAGGACAGTGCCTAGAGCAAAGAAACTAGTGAGACATGCAGCCTCAGTCTGGTCATGAGATTTCATCACTCTAAAAATACATCCTCTCAAAAGCCCAAAGAGCTTTTCTGTGCTCTCAGTGTGTGTGTGTGTGTGTGTGTGTGTGTGTGTGTGTGTGTTTGTATGTGTTGAATAATGAAGTGTGAGACCTGGCAGAGCATGCACAGTGTACAGATTCTCCTCAGAGAATTCTCTACCAAGCTTTTGCCACATCATTATGACTCCGCCCCTTTATGGAAATATAAAGTGAAGCTGGGCTCTATTAAAGGGATCCTCTAGCCAAAAATTAAAATGATTATTATCATTTACTAATCAGAGTATTCCGAAGCAAAATGACTGGTGTTAGAAAAATATTAATATTTAAAATGTTTGACACTATAAACTAATGAACATAAAAAATAGCAATCCCACACACTACCAGTCCATGCTAAATACAGAAAAGTATTATTAATACAAACAACTTTTCGATCCACTGAGCTTCATCAGGCATATCCAACACAAACTCAGCACACTTGAGAAAACGGTAGGTAGGTGTGTTTCATTTAGTTTCATTTTGAACCTGATGGGCGTTTTGCAGGCGGCACACAGGAAGCACTGTACGTGATGAAACTATAAACTATAAATCATTTTTGGTCTATTAGTGTGTTAAGAAAAATACAAATATTTATAACTTTTAAAGTAATATTTTAATATTAATGCTCTAGACTAATATTTTAAACTATAAACCATCTCTTCTGACCAACTGTCATAGGTGTGTTTGTTAATTCTTGCTTGGTGTAAATGTCTGCACTTTGTGTAGAGTGATGTATGCATGCTGTGAAACTGGAGAAGTGATGGTTCCCTATCACTTCTTGTGCGAGCACAATGTGCTGACGTAACACTTCACAATGCTCTCAAGAACCCACACGTGACAGTTGGCCAGTTTATAGTTTAAAAGTATAAAATATTACTATATTTTTCACACCCACCTATCTTTTGCGCTTTAGAAGACATATAAATCCATTGGTGTCATATGGGTGACCATTGTGTTCGTTTTGTGTGGTTTTTAAAGGATCGATTTTTGGGTTACTACCCATATGCATTATATGGATTCTCAAAAATGGATTATTCTGAAGAAAGAAAGTCATATACATCTGGGATAGAATGAGGGTGAGTAAATGATGATTCATCATTTTTATTTTTGGGTGGAATATATCCCTTTAATACTCTGTCTTTCTTCACTTTATTTTTAACCATCTGTAAAAAAAAAATCATGTTCATGTTTTAAGAATCTTTTTTTTTTTTTTTGCTTGAAATACTGTCAGTTTCTAAACTACAAAAACACAAATTTGGGAAAACGGTGACATCATGCGCGTGTGCATTTTACGTCTTCAGTCTATAAGCGCATAGTTTTTCTTTACAAAGTGACCTTGCCAACTACTGGCCTGGCATGTATAATACAGCGTTTTTGATCGTTTTCGTGGCTCAGTGAGATCTTTTTGAGAATGTTCATTGTACAAATGTGCCCATAGTCTTTTCCTGAGTACTTGTTCTTTGTTTATTACTACATTTTCCGATTAGAGACACGTTCATTGTCATTGATGTTAATGTGTGTAGTATTTTGTTCTTGTTGTTTATTAAAAGCCTGTTTATTGGAGTACAACTTATCCTTGAGATGCACATTTCAGCTGCTGTACTGAAAAAATCTCCAATACACCAATAATCTATCAAGAAACTTCCTCAATTGTTGCTATTACAGTTCAATGACATCTTCATTAACAAAGAAGCAAAATGAGAATAAAATGACGTAAATGACAGCAGGGAAATTGCATAGGCCTGCTGAAAACCATCCTGTCTTCCTTTCTCTTATTTGGTATTTCTTTTGATGTCACAATATTATGTCTGAATGCAGTTTCGAAACCGCTCTGTCCCACCACCTCTTAAATCACTCACACTTTCACACATATGAACGCAATCATTCTGTAGCTAACAAGGGAAGGGTGAGATGTGTGTGGTGAAGGAATGAAAGCTGTATAATTCATGTGTGTGGGCAGGTGTCACAGCATTCTTACAAGCCTGATTCTAGGTGACTAAAAGCCACAAAACTCTACATCAACAATGACGACAAATAAGATTGAGTGATCCATTGTTCTGACCCTCACCCACTGATGCAATTAATATACGAGTACATGACCACATGCCAGCAGAGTAATCATGAAATAATGGTGCTTTTCTCTAGCTAATGCATGTTAATACTATATGCGGCAGAAATATTAAACAAATAATGTAGATTAGAGACATATATCTCTATGGAAACAGAAATGTTATTTTGCAGTATATACTATTTGTCTGTGTTTTGCAGAGGTTATCACAATGAAGTGCAGGTTAATGTTTGACTTGATAAAGTCTTTGATGTGTGAAAGTGCTATTCAAGTAAATGGGTAAAAAGCCGTGGCAATAATTACAGTCCTCTGTGAAGAAAGAAGAGTAAAGCACTAACCAAATGCTTGGCATTTCAGATAAATCCCTTTCTCACTGCAGAATCACCAGATGCTTCTCGAATGTTTACATATTAAAACAATCTCCCAAGAATTAAGAATAAAAAATAATAAAACTAGTTGCATGTTGTGAAGTGAATGTAAACTATTATTTGGTGACTCGAGTACTGTGTGCAAGTACAAAATATATGATATTTGGTTTTAGTAATTATTTAATATTATTTGAAATTATTTATCTTAATACTAAATACCGTTCAGAAGTTTGAGGTTGGTAAGATTTTTTATATTTTTGAAATATGTCTCTTATGCTCAACAAGGATGCATTCATTTATAAAATACAGTAAAAATGGTAATATTCTAAAATATTATGAAAAATTTGTGTATATTTTAAAAAGTAATTTATTTCTGTGAGGGCAAAGCTGAATTTTCTGCATCATTACTCCAGTCTTCAATTTCACATGATCCATCAGAAATCATTCTAATAGTGTTTTGGTGCTAAAGAAACATTTAATATCAGTGTTGAAAACTACAGAACTGTGATAATATCTTTGTGAAAACCTTTTCAGGATTCAACAGTGCTAGAAGAAAGGAGGAAAGTCTTTGCCTCAACTGCATGTGCTAGACTGCTTAGTCCTATGTAACTGGCATATTGTCACGCTTTGCTCACGGTGAGGGCACAGAGGCACGGAGAAACAGGACGGGTGAAATGAAACAATCTTTAATTTCCACAGAACAGGTTACAAGGACCGATACAGCACACACAGGTAACGTTAACGCTCGACAAGGACAGGACTGAAACAGAGGGAATTTATACAGAGCACACAAGAGGATAATTGCTGGGGAACAGGTGATGACAAAACTGAATGACGAGACACAGGTGATGGCAATGAACTAATAATGACACGGCATCAAAACAAAGAGCACATGACTAAACTGACAGGACAGATCGAAATGAAAACAAAGAACATGTGACACGGACAAGACCGGGGAACAGGCTAAACAGACAGACATGATTATGACAATACACCCCCCTCCCGGAAGGCGCGACCTCGCGCCGTGGAAGGACAAATCCGGGAGGGGGGGCGGGCACCCTGGAGGCCGTGGTCCAGTTCAGGTGGCCTCCAGGGTGTCTCCAGAACTTCCAGGAGGTCCGGTGGCCATGGAGGAGTCTGGGGTACCCACAAGGGCGGAGTCACGGGTGGCGGCCAGGGTGGAGTCCAAGGTCCCCGCAAGGGCGGAGTCAAGGGTGGCGGCCAGGGTGGAGTCCAAGGTCCCCGCAAGGGCGGAGTCAAGGGTGGCGGCCAGGGTGGAGTCCGGGGCATGGTCCTGGCCGGTGCCAGGAGGTCAGGAGGCCATGGTGGAGTCCAGGGCGTGGCCTCCTTCCCTCTGGCTGCCGCAGGCAGGGATACTGGGCGCCCCCCCAAAATTTTCCGGGGGGAAATCCCCCGTTTCGGTGGGCCGGATGGCACCGGCTCTGGCGGAGGCAGGTCAGGCCCAGGCTCTGGCGGTGGCAGGTCATGCGCCGGCTCAGGAAGGTCTGGGAGGTCTGGAGGGTCAGGGAGCCCGGGGGGCTCTGGCGGCTCAGGGAACTCAGGCGGCTCAGGGAACTCAGGCGGCTCAGGGAACTCAGGCGGCTCAGGGAACTCAGGCGGCTCAGGGAACTCAGGCGGCTCAGGGAACTCAGGCGGCTCAGGGAACTCAGGCGGCTCAGGGAACTCAGGCGGCTCAGGGAACTCAGGCGGCTCAGGGAACTCAGGCGGCTCAGGGAACTCAGGCGGCTCAGGGAACTCAGGCGGCTCAGGGAACTCAGGCGGCTCAGGGAACTCAGGCGGCTCAGGGAACTCAGGCGGCTCAGGGAACTCAGGCGGCTCAGGGAACTCAGGCGGCTCAGGGAACTCAGGCGGCTCAGGGAACTCAGGCGGCTCAGGGAACTCAGGCGGCTCAGGGAACTCAGGCGGCTCAGGGAACTCAGGCGGCTCAGGGAACTCAGGCGGCTCAGGGAACTCAGGCGGCTCAGGGAACTCAGGCGGCTCAGGGAACTCAGGCGGCTCAGGGAACTCAGGCGGCTCAGGGAACTCAGGCGGCTCAGGGAACTCAGGCGGCTCAGGGAACTCAGGCGGCTCAGGGAACTCAGGCGGCTCAGGGAACTCAGGCGGCTCAGGGAACTCAGGCGGCTCAGGGAACTCAGGCGGCTCAGGGAACTCAGGCGGCTCAGGGAACCCAGGCGGCTCAGGGAACTCAGGGAAGGCTGGGAGCTCTGGGAAGATATGGAGCCCGGGGAAGACAGGGAGCTCTGGGAGGTCAGGGAGCTCTGGGAAGTCTGGGAGCTCTGGGAAGGAATGGAGCTCTGGGGTGGCGAGCACAGGAGACGGCTCTGGGGCGGCGAGCACTGGAGACGGCTCACGGGCGGCGAGCACTGGAGACGGCTCACGGGCGGCGAGCACTGGAGACGGCTCGCAGTTCGCTGGAGCGGGGCGCGCGGTTCCTCGCGGCCTTTCGGGGGCGTGGCTTGCGTGCAGCGCATTTGGGCGGCGGCCCGCGATGACATTCCCGAGCAGCGGTCCGAAACACGGCAGGGTTGAGGATGGTCTCGTACGGCAGGATGTTGGGAAGCCGACCGAGGAGATCGGGAAGCTCCTCCTCCTCGTCCGAGGACGGGTAATCCGGCCAGACAGGAATCGCTCCGCTGCAGAGGCATGCGGGGGGACCCGGAGAAGGCTGGGCTGGCGGAGCGGGCGTTTTGGATGGGACTGGACGAGACACACACTCCTCCACTTCAAACCCGGACCCGTTCAACTCGAGGATCAGATTGATAAGATCGACTAAGGAAGCCTGAGTCATCGGGTTGTCCGGGCGTATCGTGTTCCCATCCAGTCCCAACCAAAATATTACATTTAGTGTGGCATCCGGCCAGCCCGCCAGATGGGAGAACTCCACGAATTCCCCCACATACCTCTCCAGCGGACGTCCCCGCTGCCGGATACCCCACAGACGATCCTCCGCCTCCGTGGAACGCATGGCGTCGATCGTCCAAGATGTTCTTTTGGTTTTTGTGGTCGAGCGTTCTGTCACGCTTTGCTCACGGTGAGGGCACAGAGGCACGGAGAAACAGGACGGGTGAAATGAAACAATCTTTAATTTCCACAGAACAGGTTACAAGGACCGATACAGCACACACAGGTAACGTTAACGCTCGACAAGGACAGAACAGAGGGAATTTATACAGAGCACACAAGAGGATAATTGCTGGGGAACAGGTGATGACAAAACTGAATGACGAGACACAGGTGATGGCAATGAACTAATAATGACACGGCATCAAAACAAAGAGCACATGACTAAACTGACAGGACAGATCGAAATGAAAACAAAGAACATGTGACACGGACAAGACCGGGGAACAGGCTAAACAGACAGACATGATTATGACACATATAGAGCTTAAAATGTCCTCATTATAAACAAAGCATTTATTTTCACCCAAAAGTGAAAATTATCATATGATTTACTTACCCTCAAGCCATGTATATGGCTATCTTCTTTCAGATGAACACAATCGGTGATATATTTCAAAATATCCTTAGTCCTCCCAGGTTTATAGTGGTTGTGAATAGGGGGCCGTATTTTAAAGCAAAAAAAAATTGCATCCATCCATAACCAAAGTAATCCATCCATAAATGTATTTGCATATGCCTGCCTCCAGAGCAACACAGCAACGAATAGTTTTACATCATCATATACCACAGGCCCCGCCTACTAGCTTTCCGCTACTTATGCGCCTTCATGTGCTATAGGAAAATTGATAATTCCCACTTCTGAAGTCGTGAATACAAGCTTATCGTATTCAAGTTTCAACATGAGAGGACGTTCATGTGCAATTTATTACCTAAGAAATTCATATTTACGATAACTCGGAGAGCACGTGAAAAGGTAGCAATACCTACACCAGATGAGAGCGTTGCATCAATGGCATGCAGAAAAAATAGAACCCATTAATCACAGACGCTGTCTACACTGGATACAGTGCAGATGCCCGTTCACTTTACTCCACACGCTTGAGTCTGCAGACAAGAGGACAATTGGAAGAGTAAATAAAATATTTGCTTTGACATGTCCCGTTTAAACAGCTTGTTTGTGTCTCTCTGTACAGAAGACTTCAGAAGGATACCAGGGTCATGGAACAAGTGGATGGTTTGTTTTTAATGGCATCCTGGGTCACGTTGGAGGATTATATGTTTGTTCAGTGAATTTGACGGCAGATTATTTTGTAAAGGAGTTTTACGTGTTATATAGAGTTCGCAAAGAAACATTTGTCGACAGATGAAGCTGTCAGCTGTATTGTATCTCATGTAAAGGATTTAATCTTGTCTGTAAATGACGGTTTTATAATGTTTTCAAAACACTCACTTGCAATAGCTAGTGGGCGTTGATACGGTTTCTCCTATGCAATGACGTAAGCCAATCATAACAGTGGCCGTATACTGACAGGCCTTAAAGCTGGAGCTGCCCTTTAAAACAGATCATTTCTGACAGAGAGTCCAAATGAGGGTTGAAAATCCTTTCACATTCATTTCAGATATGTGCGGTTTTGTTTTGTGCAAAAAAAATTATATTATTAGTGAACCTCAAGGAACATAGAGTAAAAATCCAGGTCATGACAGCACAAAGGTTTTCAACACACAAATAAAATTAAGTGTTTCTTGATCACCAAATCAGCATTTTAGAATGAAGGATCATGTAGCACAGAAGACTGATGTAATGATGCTGAATATAATATTTAATATTTTTTTATTTAATAATAACATTTGACAATGTTACTCTGACTATAATTTGCTCAAATACATGCAGCCTTGGTGAGCACAAGAGATATCTCTCAAGAACATTAAAAAGTCTTACTGACCCCACACTTTTGAACAGTAGTGTATTTTGCTTGCAAAATATATGTTACGGGTTTGCTGGTAAGGAAGAACGTGACGAGGGAATTCCTTTAGGGAACATGTTTATTCCAAGTCAACAGTACAAACAGGAGAAATAACTGCGCGAGATCACACCACACAAACCACTTAACCTAAATAAACGCTCAACAAGGACGGAATGAAACACAGGGCTTAAATGCAAAGGAACACGCAGGGGATAACGAGACAAATTAACAATACACAGCTGATAACAATCGACTAATAATGGTGACTATAGAAACTAAGAGTCCAGACAGAGATACACGTAACAATATATAATATTGTCAGAATGGCTGTCAATGAAGAAAGATGCTTTTTGCAGTCATATGTTGTAGTTACAGGATCTACCAGCAGGAGCTAATGGGGGCATGCAAACTAGTTAAAACCATGTCACCTTGGATGAGATAAAATTAGACAAAGCTTTTGAGAAAATCCTACTGTGAAGTTTTATCATTGTTTGCACATCCCATGTGCACGGGAAATGTAATAGCTCTTATCTTCTCAGTTAGAGATACAGATAACGATATGCAATTAGATAAATAGCAATAAATAGCAACGTTTTATAAATGAGGCATGAAATGACCCTCCCTAAGGGACATAATAGTAAAACCTGGAAGCCAGTTTTCACCATAACGCTTCAAAGTTGCAGTGAACTAGGCTTTATAAGGCATTTCATAATCTGGGATGCTTTAATGTAATGTTTTGCCAAAAACAAACTATTCGCAATAACCTCAGTACTCTGGAGGGTGATAGAGTTCTCTTCACATATGTGTTTCATTAAAGCAGATGTGATATCTTAAAAGTAGTTCGCTAAACATGCTGAATAAAGCCATTTTGCTCATTCAGATTCTTTTTAGATTTACTTTATCATGACAGTAATCGACCATAACAGTAAAATCAATCGCATTGCAATATTTTAACGATTTCAAGTTTTGGCAAATTGGTGATTCATTTGTATGGAGTCGTACACTATCATTTGTACGTTTTCGTACATTCAGCTTACGCCCCATTGACGGTTAGGTTTGGGTTAAGGGTGAATCTTCATGTCCCCCCCCCCAAAAAAAAGCATACATTTTCACATACTAAAAATTCATGCGAAATCACAACCTTGGGTTGGAAAAAATGGACTGTAGGAGAAGTTTTTGCTAATGTCCATTATACCACCTCTTGGGGACAACATGTATTTTATGAGCAACAGTTTGACATATTTTACCCTAACCCTAAATTAAGAGCCAACAAAATTGAGCTTGAGTTGCTAAAAGTGCTTTCGTTCACGTACTTGCTCAGAATAGTTCTTTGTTTTGGGTTTAAATCTACATGTGTGCCTCTCCAAAACAGAAGAGTCTTTTACTATGCACTGCCCACACAAAGCTTTTGTTCTTGACTATCTTCAAAAGAAATTGAGCTTCAAGTGAGGTATTTTATAAAAGGCTTTGCAATTACTGTAAGAGGTGTATTAGAATGTAGTAGACGTGACATACGATGGACCTATTTTTAGTTGGTTGCAAGGAGTTAGTTACCATAGAATTCTTCTTTCTTTTTCCCTCTTTTTCTCTCACATACTCTATCTCTCATTGTCATAGAGTCCACTGGTAGTTGCTATGGAGACAGCCCCCGTTATCCCACGCTTGGAATTGTATTTTGAACAACCCTTTAGCAGGTGGTGGAGCTGTGGAGACCAGATCTGCCGATGGGCATGTACCAATCACAATATAAGACCTCACAGGGGTACCCTGGGTATTTGTAATGACTGGGCTGTCTTCAGTTTCAGACACAGCCTATGTTCGTAATATTCAAAATGACCTCTCATGATATATTGATTAGTTGAATGAAAGAAACTACTAGTCATCTACCACAATGCATTACTGTTCAATGACCTCCAGAAAGTAATAGGCCACACCCACTTATGGGATTGAATATAGTGTTAAATGAATATGAATATTTGTCCTATTATTACAATTGCCCATATACTGCTCCTATTATTTGATACATTATAACAAATAATTTCACAATTAATTTCACAAATCATTTCATACATTTGGTGCATTTATGTGGGCAGAAAACGTCCTTATGCAAAACTGGTGAGCATGCACATAAAATTGTTTGTGCTGTTTTAATGTTCATGAATCCAGGAGCTTGTTATTTGCATAACCATGTCCATATAAGGGCTTTCTGTACACTTAACTTTCCGCTCTCTCTTTGGAGAGCATGTTTGAGTGCCAATTTTCAAAACCAATTAAAACACACACACACACACACACACACACACACACGTTGTGTTTTTGTGTTTTGTGGGGACTTTCCATAGGCGTAATGGTTTTTATACTGTACTAACTGTACATTCTGTCTCCCTACCCCCCCACCCCTAAATTTAACCTTCACAGAAAACATTCTGCATTTTTAGATTTTCATAAAAGATCATTCTGTATGATTTATAAGCTTGTTTCCTTGTGGGGACCAACAAAAGGTCACAATGTCCCCACAATGTAAGGAATACAAGTTCACACACACAGGTTTGTTTCGCTATCTTAGTGAGGACATTCCATAGGTGTAATTTTATTCTGGACAAACTATACATTCTATCCCCCTACACTACCCCTACTCCTAAACCTACCCATCACATTCTGCATTTTTCATTTTTATTAAAACATTGTTTAGTATGTTTTCAAAGCTATTTGAAATATGAGGACGCATGAAATGTCCTCAAATTTCACGTTTAAGTTGAACTACCAGTGTCACACCCATGTCATTACACAACTTTGTGTCCTCATATATCACAAAAACACGCACACACACACATATTTGAACAATATCACACGAGTAACCATGCAATATGGTTGTATTTACTTTGAAATTATAAATGAATTGTAGCTCGTTTAAAAAGTGACATTTTAGAATTAGTAACAGAGGCTTGGGCTCAACTGTTAAACTGTCAATTTGAGATTTTAATCCATGGCGGAAGGAAGTAGTTCCACATAAAAGTGGTTTTTAAGGACAATCTGTTGTTATTTCTTATTTATTTACACACTCATGCCATCGAACTGTTGTATAAACGCAATATCACACTCTTATAGCCATGCGATATGACTGTATATCAGCACGCTGTGATTACCTACGGCCGAACCACAGCCATGCTGATATACAGCCATATCGCACGGCTATACGAGAGTGATATTCCTCATATATTATACATTTTTATAGGCCTAGACTAGCTGTGCATATGCATATAGGGTGCATTTTGTCATGTTTTGTATATTACTCAAAAATAATATCTTTGTAGAGTCACTAAGTTATTCCATTTCTGATAAATTTTGAAACATTTGTTTCTTAGGCTACTGGGAATATGTGGTTCTGAAGGCTTGCGTAAATTAATTGCAAGCTTATTGATGAATAACACCAGCAATTGTAGAGAGTGAATCACTCTCCTCGGAAACTGAAGGAGCCAGCTGGATTTCAAAGGTCACCCCAGGATACTAGGAAATGCCTCATTCCTTTCTGCTGACCACAGTATATTCTAATGGGGTTGGTAGAGTCACGTCAGTCAATTACCGGTCATGCTCAGAAGACCATATTGCAGTTGTGGGGAAGTGGGAAAGTCTTGATTCTTTTGTTTGCAAAGAAGCAGGAATAAATAGCCATCTGGAAAGAATAAATAGACGCACGGAAATCAAAAATCATTGATTCAGAGAATCTTGGATGAGCTTTAGTGTTCCAGAGATGTGTTAGGCTTACTTGAGCAAACATATGGGACAGTCATACTGACTTCTGCTGTCCTCTAAACATATGTCTGTCCAAAGTAATTCTGAAAGAAGGGAAACATGTGCAGCTTTTATAACCATGGTGATGGCGGGCTGAGTAAACAGCGGGTCTGCTGACAGGCTACCGCAGTGACTAATGATGGCAATGAGGTCATTTGTTCCAGAGTGATGGGAGGAACAAAAATCTGGTTTGTAAGTCTATATGTGTGGCTTCACACATACATGTAGTGAAAGTGTATACCGCACTTGTTTAAAGTAACGTAATGTGCTGTACCGTGAAGTACGGATTCTGTTCACAGAAATATGCAGCCTATTATTTACAGACCAGTGTGTAAACAGCTATAAAGATTTTAATGCTGCAAGGGATCACAACAAATATAGGCCTGGTCATGTTTGACTGAGTGTAGAATGTTCTGGATTAAATATAAAAAAGAATAAAGGTAAAAGTGTGAACCTGATCATATTTTGTAGTCTGTGTGTGCTTATGGATTTTCATGCTATTTCCGGTCTTGAGTACCATGTTGTACTTCTTAGTTTTTCTATTTTCTATTATGCTCGTTTTTTTATTTGAAGCGATCTATTTTATAAAGTGTTATAATACAAACACGACGTGACTTTACAGGAGTGCCAAATTACAGAGCTCAAAATATATTTAACCTTGAAGCATCAGGCTGATTCCTTATGACTTTTCTTAATTACTGCATAATTTCTCCATGGAGCATTTTACATATGTAAAAAAATGTAAACAATAAATATAATACAATCTTCTAATATATAAACTTTTATTGTATTTTCTACCAGTCTTTTTGCTGGGGTCATTTTTTTTTAAACAGGTAAATTCAAATCATCTGATCAATGTGTAACATTTAATTGCGTTCAGTGAAAACGGTGGTTGATCCAGACCCCACAAAACATCAGATCCTTTGTAGGCGCATAATTCTAGCAGTTCTGACAGTCTCTTTGAGAACTGTGCATGTGCTCTCATCTTTGATTATGCATGAACTACCCCCTCCGTTTGCTCCGGCTGCCACTACGTGGTGTGGTTGCCATGGTAACCGACGGGACGCAGACCTGAGGTGGGCAACAATAGGATTTTCCATGTGTGTGAGAGCAAGTTAAGATTCCACTGCCTCCACCTCAGCATATCAAAAGATGTATTTGATGATGGATAATATCTGTATAAGTGAAGCTGAATTTAGTTATAGATTCAATATTTTAGGTTTATTTAATAAATCTTACTGTGTAAGTGTTAATATTAGATCCACTTTAATTAGTTAAAACAGCAGTGTGTATACAGAAGGTTCTGCAAAATAAAGACTATATTACCTCCGTTCCATGTCTGTGTCTGACAACAGAAAACTAATCATCATCATCGTAGCTCAACAGTAAATCTTATTGTTTATATCTCGTTTTATTGATTTACAGCCAGTATCATGTTTAACCATGCCTAATACTGATCTAGCTTACTGCAGTGTGCATTAAGTGTCTCATAGTAGCCATTAAGTGAACAAAGAGTAGCAATAACAGTTTTCAACACACAAATGTACCAAATATGATAAAACAGTACTGTTTCACCCACATACCCTTGAAACAGCGACTGCGGCGTAATAAAAGTTCCACTGCAGTCCTGCTCTGCTTCATACTACAGTAATTTTAATAATCTCATCCATGAACACGATTTCTGTCCAAGTCCCATCCCTATTCTTTTCTACTGGCTGTAGATGTGAAGACAATACCTTCCATTATACTCATCATCATCAAGCTACGCCTTTGTTTTGAATAAGAGACCTCTAGTGGTGAAAACTTACATAGTGCGCCTTTAAAGTGTTAAATATGTAAGTTTGAGTAGATCAGAAGTGGTCGTGAATCACTTGACTGAATTGATCCTGCTTAGCGGTTTCTCCAAACTACCTCATGCATTGCGTGTTGCATGTACACATTTAGGTTAAGTGTTATAAATATGATAGTTAATAGTGTTTCATACTCTTTATTTACAGATAGTCTACTGTGTGGTGCAGCTCACAACAAGCACTGGCCAGTTTTTGGGCCAACCTCAGCTGCCGTGAACAGCAGGAAGTTGAGTTGTGATGGGAAAAGCAGTGAGAGCATGTAATATTTATACCAGTTAGGAACTAAGTGAGCAAGACTCAAGTATAATTTTCTCTTCACCCACAGCCTCCTGCTATCTCTTTCCCTGCCATACAACTGTCTGGGGATGTGAAACGTGCCATCTTGGAGGCAGTGGAATCCGCTGCATTATTAGTGTGAAGAATAATACCACCTGGCTGCCGTTACTGACTATTCCTGATTTTCATTGGCAACAATGCTGCGTTTTGCATAGAGAACATGAGAGAAAGCATGGGAGGCAGTAAACCATGAAATTGGCCCAGTGGGGAAAGAAGCAGCTTTCTTCAAAGAGGTGGGGAGGAGGAAGGGAGGTTTGCTTTGCTGATACCCACATAGAAAAAAAAAAACAAAATACACATACACACACACACATAGAAAAACACATTGGCCTATGCACACAGACAAATGTCACATTGCACATTGAAATTCCCTTCATTTTGTCTGGAACATTTAATTCCTGATAATATGTTAAAATTCCATGCAGCTCTCCATTTTAAGATTTAAATGCATAATCTGGACATAAACATTCATGAATCATATTATAAATACGGTGTGCTTATATATGGCTGGAGAAATGTCATAAAAATGTAATCTTTGATAAGAATACTGGTAATAACACCGTCATACAGACAAGGACCCTTTTATATCTGTTGTCATGGAGTGAGGAGAGCGGTAGGAAGAAAGAGAACGCCGCTCAGGGTTTTTTTTTTTTTGTTTGTTTGTTTTTTTTTGTAAAGGAAATTTGCAGGGAGCGGATGCAGTCCAGGTATGGAGTACTATGATAATGTTTACACCCCCAAGGCACTGACAGATTCCTGGACTTATACACCATCTACTGTTCATTGTCCATGATGGCATATGTCTTAGTTATGCAGGAGAGACATGGCAGATAAAGAGGTAATAACAAATATAATAGCAAACATTAGTGTATGATAGCAATTGGTAACATTAAATCAAATAATAATAATAATTATATAAAAAATAATAGAATATAATAAATCAATGCTTTATTTCTAAATACATGTGCATTTGAATAAAATAAATGTAACTTCCCAATTAAATAATGCAATTATTAAGATGTATAAATATATAACAAAATTATACTATGTACAAATGTTACACAATAACTTTTTTATATATTAGGCATTTGTATAAAATATAATATAAATAATCAACCAAATTTGAAGTAAATATATAAAGTATGTTCTTTATTTCTGCAGACAGTATGCAAATATGCATTATTATGAATATTATTGACTTTTTGCTCATTTTTAACTTGTCTATTAAGTATTATAATTTATATTTAATTATGTAAAATATATAATATTCAATTATTACCCAGTTTTTTTACATTAAGCATATATAAAAATGAATGTATTTCATTTATCATAAACAATAAGTAAATGTATAACAAAACAATGGATATCATCAGTATTGAAAAAACCTAAAGGTTTAAAACCCATTTTTAAGTCTCATAAAATTTAGATGACCTTGGACTTTTATTATGAAAATTATATTGGCGGCCATTATTATGGATGCCAGCTGCCGTAAAACCCCTAAGAAGAAAAAGAAGGCAAACAAAACTGTGCGCATGATCAATAGCTCGTATTAAAATCATGGACGAACATCTTTCTGTGAGTTTCTTCTAAAGTTAGTGTTCTTTTGTGGTTTGCACTGGTATTTCGATGTATGAGTGTATAATGATGTTGCTGTTTGTTGTTGTTGTCGTCTTCTTTCAGGCTGACTACAGTGAGCCATGTGGCCAGTGCGCTGCTGTCCAGTGGGGAGTTTCAGATGGGGGTCAGTTCTTCTGCAGGAACTGCCACAATGTGATCGAGGTTGGTAAATAGACACATTATTAGATTAGGCTCTCGCGGTCATGGAAATCGGTTTGTTTGTTTATTTTTTTATTTATTTATTTACGTTAAATTTAAATTACAATTATTAATTTTTATAATGAATAATTGTAAAATAATGAACATTTGTGTAGTCAATTTACGTGTTTTTTGTTTGTAAAATATTACTCTAGAATTTACTGTGTTATATTGACTGTAGAATAAATATTATTTTACAGATTCTCATTTTAAATTGTAGGTTTCTTTAAAACTATTTTAAAACGATGCCAGTGGATGTGATGCAAATGACTGAAAAATTAATGAAATAATATCACGTTTTTTTTTTTTTTTTTTTTTTTTTTTACGTCTTCTAGAAAATGGTGGAGGTGTTGGATTTGTCCACCCTTCATAATAAAACCGGCAGGATCTCATCAATAAAGAAAACCAAGAGAAAGCGAAAGGGTTAGTCAATGTCTTCTGTACACTTTTGATAAAATGATATGAGACATTTAGAGTTGCATAGCGCTGTCTCATGTCTTCTCTCTGTTTTCAGAGGATGAACAAGAGTTGATGGTATGCGAGGGATTTCAGTTCATTTTGAAGCACCAGGCCAAAGCTTTGGTCAGTCTTGGTGTTTGCCTGAAGTTTGAGGTTAGTAGCTTTATCCCCAGTTTCACAGACCAAGTCTAACATACATTATTGAGCTTTTTTAACTGGAAGTAACTTCCACTGACATACCTTGAATATTTCATTGCCATTTTTTTGTCTCAAGATGCACAACAGTAATGTTTTTTTTTTCTAAGGCAATTTTATAAAAGCTACTTAAATATCCTAATCCTGGCTTAAAGGGTTAGTTCATCAAAAAAGAAAATTCTGCCCTTAAGTACTCTCCCTCATGTCATTCCACACCTGTAAGACCTTCATTCATCTTCGGAACACAAATTAAGATATTTTTGATAAAATCCGATGGTTCAGTGAGGCCTCCATGACAGCAAGTTGATTTACACTTTCATTTGCCCAGTAAGATACTAAAGACATATTTAAAACAGTTCATGTGACTACAGTGCTTCAACATTAGTATTATAAAGCGACAAGAATGCATTTTGTGTACAAAAACAAAACATATAGCTGCAAGCAGCGATGGGCGGGCCCAAGCCATAAATAACTACTACAACAGTCTCTTCTCTTGCCTGTCAGTCTCCTCCGCTTTTGATGCAGTGCAGCGCTTCCGAACACCGGCTCAGTATTGGTCGACACTGTAACACCAAGTCGTTATTTTTGTTTTGTGTTTGCGCACAAAAAGTATTCTCGTTTTTACCATACTTCCTCACCTTTTTGGGTGTCAGAAAACAAAGTAACGGTTTTTATCAGCAATATATAGTGATTGGTAATTTCAAAACACTGCTTCATGAAGCTTTATGAATCTTTTGTTTCGAAGTAGCGGTCAGGAGCGTGTGTCAAACTGCCAAAAATAACACTTAAGACGTAACGAAACCTCGTTTACTGAAGTCACATGAATTTGGTAGTTTGATATCCACTCTGAACCAATGATTCGATCCGTAAAGCTTTGAAGCTTCACTGTTTGTGCTCGAGCCACTTTAAACCATCATCGAGAGCTTTTGATAAATTCCTATTGTGATCTAAAGTGGATTATTATTATATAATGGGGAGCCGCACATTATTTGTAGTGTTTTATAATAGACTGAACTGTACAGCTGCTTAGCATTTCTCATGTGAAACATACTCTGTTATAAAAATATAACAATAGTCATATGAAAAACGCATATAGAACATATATCGTCGTTATCGTATTTCTTTTCACTTCATGTTTCATCTGTAGAAATGTTTCTTTCAGTTGTTTATGTAAGGAATCTGTATGATTGACAGATCTAGAGCGAATGAGTGCTTTCTAACTCATAACATGCACCTGGAAGAAAGCCGACACCCAGTGCTCTGTACGCTGTTTCAAGCACTTTAGATCACATGATTCATATCATTCAATGGAACATAACTAGAAATGATATTCTGTAAAGAAATTTAAGGAGAATAAATCCATTCAAGAGTTCAGCATCCATTCTCTTCTCTCTTCCCGAATACCTTTCTTCTGTGTTAATGCTGGTCTTCAAAACCACACACCCAATTTCGCACCTTTTCTGCAACAGCAGCATCACCGGGCACATGATCTAAAGCTCAAATCTAATTGGGGAGCCCGTTTCATTGTGAAAAAATCGACATGCTGGTGTAAAAAAAAAAAAAAAAAATCTCACTTTTGTTGTGATTGATCGCTCTCTGTGTGAATAGCTCCATAGGGATATGTGATTTGATTCAAGATTGTCATTGCGTTGTACATTCACATCACTTAATCGCACTCAGTGTGAAAGGCCCTTTATAGATGACTAGAAGAAAGTGACTCCGTAAGATCTATCATGTGTTTTGACAGACAGAAGTTGTATGGAATTTCTGGAAGAGATACCTGCAGAACACACAGCAAGCTTTCACAGAAAAACCAGTGCACACTCCAAAATTTACAGTGGTAAGTTTTATGTTATTTTATTTTAATGTTGCATTTAATAGAGAAAACTTTGTATTCACCCGCTTTATGCTCCTATGTTGTTTTAGTATTATTTATATTGTACTATGGTAATTGTTAATGTTTTCAATGCTTTTATTTATATCTGTTCATAAGTTTTCATTTTAATTTAAAGGTACGCTGTAGAACCTCTTTTTTTTGGGTTCTAAATTAACATTTAAATAGTCAATATACATATCACATATTTAAAACAAAAATGCAGAACGACAGAGCTTGTAATATTATGTGATTTAAAAACAAGAATCAACATTGCCGTGGCTTTTCTGAGATGGACAGTGATTTGAAATGTTGGAAAAGTGACACGGTGATGGTGTTTTCGTGAATCAACAGACGAATAAGGCATTTTATGCAACAGATAAATGATGTATCTCCCTAACGGAGTTCATTGTAAAGCATTATGAAGGGTAATTTCATTAAGTTTGTTGTAGCGCTGTGCCGCTATTTATTTTCAAGGAAGTACAGTGTCTAGTAATGGATATGCTGTAGCTACAGTAACATATTCAGCTAGTCCGCTTTAGATAATTTCCTTCTAAACTGGTCATATCTCTTAAGCCTAGTAGTGAATGATTTATGAGGAGCAGGATAATCGCCCTCTCTTTTTTTTTTAGGGAATGAGAAAGAAACATATTCCCCCACACAGTCACACAGAGCTGAAGCACAACCAAAACATGTTAATAAAAAAAATTATCTACTCATGAATACAGTTTTGCTTTTTAACTGCTTGAGGGCCACAAGTTACGTAGAGTACAAGTTTTTTAAGTTTGGTTATGTGCTTTTTATGTCATTTTTATCACTTTTTTTTATATTTGTTTAACTATAATTTATTGGTATTTCAGTTTTAGTAATTGAGTACTTCAACTTACAGTATTTCAGTTAGGAGCCAAGTTGTTCATGTATTACTATTTTTTTATTACTAATTTTAATGTGTCTATTTTTTTGTATTTACTATTTTTTTACTAACCAAAATAATTTCTACAAGTTAATTAACAGTAACCACTGCTCTGCTTTCTTCCTAACTTTTTGCACTCAAGTATATGAAGCAGAAGAGTGGGTCAGAGCCTGACATTCAGAGCGAGCTGTCTTATCAAAGTAGTGAGGTTGCTTCAGCTTCAGAATCAGAGCAGATGTCAGCTTTGGGTACGAATATGATTATGACTATGACTTTCTGTCAGCTGGCACATTTGCAATTTATTTCAAGTGTCAATTGAGCTGCATTTGGTTTTTCTGCTGCAGGTAACACAACTGATGACCAATCATCAGGACTGTCATCATCAGCGAATAGAGACTCTGATTCTTCTAAATGCCGCCATTCATACTCTTTTATGACCATGCCACGGACATTGGCCCTGTGCTATCTGGCTCTGATTTGGGTCCGAGAAGCAATCACTTTGGCTGACTTACTGAGGTTTGGAGGACAAACACTGCTTATTTCAACTCTAATTGCCTTTTGTGACCCATTTACTTCATAATGTGCCACTTACTGAAATAGGATATAGGGTGGGAAATGACTATCAAAGTGAAAATTGTGAAAAGTGTGCCAAAACGGGGCCAGAATGCAAGTTCACTAAAAGAATGTCAGAGTTGATATTTGGCTATTAAGTAAAGGGTTAGTTCACCCAAAAATGAAAATTCTATTATGAAAGGATAAGTTAACTTCTGAATTAAAATTTCATAATTTACTCACCCCCATATCATCCAACATGTTCATGTCTTTCTTTCTTCAGTCAAAAAGAAATTTAAGGTTTTTGAGGAAAACATTCCAGGGTTTTTCCTCTATATAGTTGACTTCAGTGAGGTTCAATGGGTGGAAGCTCCAAATTGCAGTTTCAGTGCGGCTTCAAAGCACTATACATGCTCTTTCCTAGTGAAACGATCAGTCACCCCCCCCCCAAATAAATTATATCCCTTTTAACCATAAATGCTCGTCTTGCACTAGCTCTCTTCTTCTTGTATAATTCTGGCAGTGTAGATGCTGCTAAGTGTATTACTGCCCTCCACATGTCAAAGTTTGAGCTAAATTGTCATATACAATATGCTAGTGCAAGTATATAAGAATTAGTTCAAACTTTGACATGTGGAGGGCAGTAATACACTTAGCAGCGTCTACACTGCCGAAACACTACAGAAGAAGAGAGCTAGTGCAAGACGAGCATTCGTGATTAAAAAGTATATAATCAATTTTTAATACAGATCAACAGATTTCTATTATTCCTTTGAAGCTGCAATGAAACTGCAATATGGATCTTCCACCCATTGAACCCCACTCAAGTCTATTGTTAGTACCTTGGAATGTTTTCCTCAAAAACCTTAATTTCTTTTCGACTGAAGAAAGAAATACCTGAACATCTCTTGGATGACATGGGGGTGTGTCAAATATTTATCATGAAATTGTAATTCTGAAGTGAGCTAATATTTTAAGTACTTTCTGATTTTGTACTAATTTTATAGTTTACATTTTGGGCCAAATTGCGCAGCCTTACAAACACTGCAAACCTGTAGCTTTCCTTTCTAATTGCAGGCATATTTTTTTATCAGAAATTTTTCCTCCAAATCATGCAGCCCTACTTTTAAGATGGACTACAGGGTTAGTTCACTAGTTCACCCAGAAATGAAAAATCTGTCTTTAAAAACTCTTCCTCATGTCACTCCAAATCCATAAGACCTTTGTTCATCTTCGGAACACAAATTAAGATATTTTTGATGAAATAAGTGAGCCTTCTGGTCTGTGATGAACTGCAACACAATTACCACTTTCATTTTTTGGAATAACATGCACCAATTAATCATTCTTCATTTACATGCATGTAAATGGGATCAATTTTGATTTCATGCTGACTTGATGCTGTTTGTGTTTGCTTTATTAGCCCAAGGTTTATGCATGATGTGCGCTGTGCAGCATCAAATGTTGCTTTTCTGTCTTTTTAGCCTGTGTATTTAGATGTTGTTTTTGATGACATGTGTTTTACAGTGTGAATACTTGTACAGGATAAGTTGGAAAAACTTCTGATTTTGCCATGTTTTTCTCAGGTTGGTCTCAGAGAGACGTGTCCCTTATATAGACATTCATAATGTTTTTCCAGAGGAGATGAGACTGTTTGGAAAAGATGTCGGTGTCTTTCGAGTTTGGGTGAGGATGACACCACCAGTTCACACTTCTTCAGTAATGAATTAATGTGCTGTATTTCTAATAGCAATTACTTCTTCTGGATTTCTTAAGAAACTTCCGTCCTACTCAGTGGTCCATAGAGAAGCTTTGTGTCTGGCTCAGATCATGAAATTACCCTCCTTCCCAACGGTTTCCCAGGATTGCCTTCTCCACCCACTTCCACTCACTGTTCGATATCTGCTGGAAGCAAACCTACCAGGTGAGTGTTTTTGACCGTAATGAAGAGGTTGTGGCAAATGATGGCTTTATCCAACACATAATTCTCTTTTTATCTGTTTGTTTGGTACTCTTTTGACTAGCTGTATGTCTCTGATGCTCCTTAGATGCCCTTCATGTTTGGGTCCACAAGGTTATAAAGGGAGCAGCAATGGATTCAGACTCCTATCTGACCTTTGACCCGAGCAGAAAGCACCCTCGTCTCTTGCGCTATGAGATTCAGGCAGTAGCTTTCATCATTGTCACCTTGAAGCTCCTTTTCAAGTTGGATGATCATGTGGAGTGGTGTGTAATCATTTGTAACTGAGGTTTTTTTATTTTACTTTTCTGGCTTTGTAAAATAGAATTTTTGCTGAATATGTTTCTCTTTTTTTCTTGTTAATGTCCTAAGGAAGTTATCTAAGGAAGTGGCCCAGAAAAAGCAAGGTAACACTATTTTGGTGGCTTTTATTTTGATGTCTGTGTCACACAACATGCTCTCATAAGCTTTTCACAGTCTTCAGTTTAAACAGGTGGTTTAATATAGTACAACCCGTCTTGGAGAAAGCTAGACAGAATGAGGAACGAGAAGAAGCCCTGTAAGACACATTTATTTCAATAGTTTCCATGACTTTTATTGACAAATCTTTTACTATAATCTTTTCTGTTCTTCTCTTTCAGCCAGATATGGAAACCCACTAATCCTTTAATTACAAGTTCGGGACGAAAGTACTTGATTCTCAAAAAAAGACGTAAGCTGATCTGGTCACATCTCAGTAATAATCTCAATACTGTGTCTCTGTCTGTCATCCAATGCTGCCCACTTTCACATCTCCAGGCGTGGCTGATTATTTGGAGCAGAGATTTCATAGGTTAACCAACTTTACAGCAGATCAACTGCCTTCCACCACAAACCCTCACTCCAGCTTTCGCTTTAGCTGGGGAAATGAAGAGGGTTCGGATGGACCCAGTATGTTTAACAGTCATTTGCACTGTACCTTTGAGAAAGATGGGGTCAAGTTCCTCGCCAACCAAAAATACTGGCATCCTGAACTGAGGAAATGTGTCGCTAAGTGAGTCATCACAAATGCTTTTTCTCAATGACGGATACTATAATACTGTATTATATTTTAATTTAATGTGTATTATATTATAAAATATAAAATGTGTAAAATATTTTCTCATGCATCTCATACTCTCTCACTTTCCCTCTTAATAGGTCATGCGGTGATCATTTCTCGGAAGTTGAGCCCTGGTTGCCCAGGATGTATTCATGGGTCCTTGATCTTTTCTCTTTCATTCTGGGCGTCCATCAAGCAGAAGTGCACAAAGAGGTCCTCAAAGTTGAGCGTCACTTCTTGAGAAGAAATCACATAAAGTTTGATTGGACTTATCGTTCCCTGCTAAAGGAAAAAGCAAAGTCCAAAACTGGATACGTAAAGTCCAAACATGGAAATTGAATATTTTTCTACAATAGTGTCTTACACAGTTTTGTCTCTTATGAGACTTGGAATGAACAGTATCTGTTTCCCTCAAAAATGTGTCTTACTTACACAGATGAACCAGCAGAGGGAGTAATGTGCCAATTGAGTGTTGATGGATTCTTTTGTCCTGCAGCTCACTAAAATGGTTTTGTCTGTTATTTGTAAAAGAAAAATTGATAGTTGTGGGAGAGAATGAAAGTAATTCTTCTGGGTGCTTGAGGGTTTCGTGTCGGAGCAGTTTTTGTATTAATAGAATTGGGTGAGGGAAACCATTTCACCTTTTTCAGACCAATAAATGACTTGTGTAGAAGAATGTGGCCTTAAATTAGATTATTCTGTGACTTAAAGTAATTAATATTTATATATATTCCAGCTGTCCTGTTGCTCTAGATGTGTGTATTGCACCACACTGCTGTTACAAAATGAAACATCATACATGTCTTTTCAATATGCCTCAATTGTGGCATATTGTATTGCAAAGTGACAAATTTGTCAACTTGAGAAATGACACCAGATGTGCTAAAGCCACTGATGAATTTATATTGTTATTTGTCTGCACATGATTTCTATAATTGTTTTGCTCCTTTGACCATCTTAAGATATTTGCCAAGTTGTTGGAAACCAGTGTTCAAGAAATGTTTGGACACGCTTTATTGTAATTGCATTGATAATTTTATAATTTTTCCAGTAAACCATTTCTGTTTACTCTCTCTTTAGCTAAAAAGGAAAACTTTTTTTATGTTTGAACTTTTTGACAAAGAGTGCATTGGCTAACTAGGAATTGGACTATTTCAGCTGAGAAATAAAATATGGTTGATCCGGAGAGATAAACATTGAAACAGCAAGGCAGGAGTGATGGAGGGAGGAAGACATTTGAGAAAGACTGAGCCAGGGGGGCTGGCCGAGAAGGGAAAACCAGGACAGAGAGCCTGAGTGGGGTCATGGGTGTTTTTCTGGCACTATTCCTCTGCCAAACCAGCTGAATGAGCTTGTGTGTATGTAAACACCGTCTACATACTTTCTGCATGAAAAGCCCTGATGTGCACAAACATACACTAAGTTCTGACACTCACAGAAAAGCTCTTGTTTCCAGCAAAACCTATTACCCAACATGCTTTTCAGGGTTGTTTTCCCTTCTCACGTGTAGAGGGGTTGCTTTCCTGGCATGTTATCTGTTTGACTTGGGCTCTCCCAAGCAGACAGCACTATTTTTGAGCTGATCACACTCCGTGGTGCCAAATGGAAAACACTCGATCTCGGGATTGCACGAACGGGGTTTAACCTTGGCTCACTGACCAAGGTTTGTGTACACATAGATAAACATGCTATACCGGCACGATTTCAACAACTGACAGTCTTATCTTTCGTCTTTTATCTCACAACTCACTTCCTCTCCTTCCCCCACTGCTGTTTCTCTCTGTTTCATTCTGCTTTGTGTCTGTTAACTTTTCTTCTGAGAGTGTTCGCAACCATTTATATTATTTTTCATATTGTAAAACTGCATTAAGAAAAGCGTTTCCATCACAGGAATAAATTACATTTTAAAATATATAAAAATTTTTTTATTTTAAATGGTTATAATATTTCCCTGTATTTTTGATCAAATAAATACAGCCTTGGTGAGGTTTTTTCAAAATCTTTTTTTATGTGTACAGACACCAAAATATTATCATGATACATTTTTTCAGAAATAAGAAAATATAATTGCTTACAGACTGTGTGGATTCCTTTGTGTGCATCATGTAGTATGCGACATTTATTCTTTATCTGCAAAAATGCGTCGCAAAATATAAAACAGACTCACAATGTGCTTTTATCACTATAGTTGAACCAATAAGTCAGGCCATTGTGTTTTAGTTGTGCTGTGAGTCAATGTGCATTTATCCTTTCTTGCACTATGTTGCATATTCAGAACTGAGGGGTGCGAATATTGTGAAAAATGTTTTCATCCTTCTGTTTGAGTCGTGGGTGCGGAGGCGAGCTGTTTGCTCTAACTCGTGATGGGGCCTCTGAGGATTCATGTAACTTTCTCAAAATGCTGAGTAAGTCTCATTCCATCACAAAAACTGAGATTAAAGCAGCAATAATGATTTCATAATGTTCATTTATCAATAATACATTCATTTCTAATGGCCATGTTGGGGAGGATTTCAGCTACGTAACATGGAAAACATGTTGCATCTCAGAGGTTAAAAGCAAGCCCGCCCTTTTTGGATGACCTACTTTTTGAGAGCCCCACCTATCTGAGCTGAGCTCAAGTCATTCAGTTCAGAAACGCTGCAGCAGCACATTGGATGAAGCCCCAAAGTTTCAACTGTTTTTTCTTCAGCAGCCCAAAGCGGACAGCACATCTGCCACCCAACACTCCACATAGCCTGTGTGTTTGCATGCCCCGTTTGGCCTCTCTCTTTCTCACACACAGACACACACACTGCCGCCTCTGGCTAGCAGCCTAACCCCCATTCATGGCCTCACTACCCTCCCAAGATTCCACAGTCTCTGGGTTCAAACGGCTCATTCACTACAACACAAGCTATGGTGATGAATCTAGAACCTACAAGTTGTTTGTGATGCACAACAGTGCACATTTTTAGGTATAACAATTTATATAAAGATTTGCATAATAATAATGTCTAAGCTTCATTTAAAATGATGTTTGCAAAGCAAAGGTTGTACGTCTCCAGAACTCTTTATATAATTTTATTCATTAACTGACTTGTTGTTATAATTACTAAACTAAAAGCACATGAATAATTCAACTAGTAATATCTTGTGAAATATTTCCTATTTAGTCACTTGTATTTTATGCTAACATTTTAGTTCCAATTCTAAACAAATTTAGTTATACTTATTGAGAAACAAAAATTATTACATTTTCACTAAGTACTGAAACTCATGCCCTACAATTATAGTGGGGTTAGCACTTTCTATTTTTATATACCAAATGCTTTCTGCTAACACACACATGTGTGTGTGTTGTATTCAGCAGCTGTATTCTTACTGAGAATCGATAAAGAAAATTATTTAAACACTCAAATGTTTTTACAGGAAGCAGGATCTCCACATACACCACTGTTAAAACTTTTTTCCCAGGAAAAAAGTTTCCCCAGTTTTTTTTTTTTTTTTTTAATTAAGAAATTAAAAGTATAGGACATCCTATCTTTGTATTTGGTCCGAATGCAATGATTGGACAAAAATGTTTTTGCTCCTGAGACTTCCACATGTAAGGTTTTAAACATTTAGACCACTTCTATTATTGGTTGCTATTAGGATGTGCAGAGAGTTTCAACCAGTATAACAATAAGTGTTTATGAAGAACATTATCTATACCATACCTTTAATGCTTCCCCCCCTAACAAAGACGCATTAAATTGATCAAAAGTGACAGTAAAGATTTTCATAATGGTACAAAATACTTCAATTTCAAATAAATGCAATTCTTATGCTATATTTCTATTAATCAATGAATCCTGGAAAAATGTATCACAGTTTCCACAAAATCATTAAGCAGCAGTTTTCTTTCCAAACATTAAAAATTCTCACTGAGTGTTTTTACTTCATGTGCAACTTTTCGTCTACTTTGTTGACCATGTCCATCAACACAGGATTTCATCTTTCCTCCATCCTTTGCTTTTTCTTACAGCGTTTGCAAAATGGAGACACGTTCCTTATTTACATGGAATCGTCTTCACAATTTTAAAGACCTTTGTGTCTTTTCTCTTTACATGCGACTCCCACAACACCAGTTCCAAGAGATATAAAAACAACAGAAAAACCCCAAATCCTGCTATCAAAATATAGGCTAATAATTAAGAAACAAATCCAGATGTTGCCTTCTAAACCTCCGTGCAGTACAAAGAAATGTGTTTCACCAATAAAAGACCTCTTTCGTTTAAATATATTAGATGTTTTAACAGGCTTAAGAAGCAATTATTTTGTTATTATGTCCAATTAGTTGTACATTTTTTCCACGGGATGAAATATTTCCAGATCTGTGTCAGAAACCAGAAACGGTTCAGTCTTTATTATCAGACAAAAACCTTCGCTATATTTATATAGAATTAAATATCGCTCTTTAATAGGACATTAGTTGCCTTAAGTCAATTACATGTTTAGGACTCCATTTATTTTTATAATCTTGTGCAGGTAACATTATTTTAAAGACATTAATTGTTGCCCATTTATATATGATTTTATTTTAAGAATGTCGACCACAAGTTCCCTTTATTTCTCAGCTAAGAACATTAATGTTAAACATTTCTAAATGTCTACACAACACACCACAGACAGAGAAATACAATCTCCTCTGTTTTTGTTTTTCACTAAGTATCTGAATCTCTGAAGAGGAGGGGTATAGACTGATGAAGTCTTTTGTCTGCTCACCTAGACAAGAGTAGCAAATTCACGCACAATTAGGATATACCAAAGATTTGCACACATTTACACCTGTTCCGACTAATCATTACAGTGTAAGAACAGCTAATAATCACGAAAAACACACACAAAGAGAGAGAGAGAGACATGACGGTTAGTGTAGCAACAACAAAGAGATGCAGCATCTCATAGGCTCCGCCCTGGATTCTTTCACAGAAAGCTGTTCCGCTGAGGTTCCTGAGTTCAGTTCAGTTCAGTTCACTGAAAGCAGGTCCGTCTGCGCAGGTCACGTGGGAGATGTAATGATTTCCGGACCACTCTTGTCTTTTTAAAAAGACAAATAAAAAAATGTGCCTCCTCGCACAACCGTAATTTTTCTAAACTTGTTTGCGTTTGTTTAAAAGGCGAAGTAAATATGTGTCCCCGCTTCGCCTTCATGAACATTCATGATAACCGTTTATATTGTAAAAACAATTCAGACTGTCCATTAAAAAGCCATATTTCGACACGGTTTTCGCTTCTACATTAATCAGTTTTTAATTCAGGCGTTGGCTCACGTACTTCCAGCGCGCGCTCGTCTGCGCATGCCACACTCCGATGCCACAGCTAGCCAGACGCGTGCGAGTATCTCACGATTCCGCTCGTTCGCTGCGCCGACCTTTCCCCCAGTTCTCGAGCACCGGGTTCACCGGGTTTACTCTGACACCGCTGACTCCTCTGTAACGCCCCCCAACAGCCACGCACCCTGTTTCAGCCAATCAGCGAGCGATCACGTACCGATCACGCGCTGCCTGCTTTTTCATTGGCCCTTTCCCGCTACACCTTTGTTTTTGATTGGTAACATGTTACCACCCGCCAGAGTGCTCTGAATTTTGTTTCTGTTTTTTTTTTCTTCTTTCTGTTGTTTTTTTGCGCTTCTGATTCACTCAGCTGAGGTTGGACCTTGCTGTAAAAAAAGTGGTTAGACTTATATGCCTGGGCTTCGCATCACAACTGTCTTCTCGTTGCTTTTAAGAGACGTACACATATGCTGAATTTTGCTTCAGACTCCGGCCGGGTAAGTTGATTTTATTGACAAAGTGGCTTAATTGCTACTTTTAAGTATTTGCGCATTGACCCACTAATGACATCCGCTTTTGCTCTAAGTTGCGCCCCATATTAAAATAATTTAACGGAACATATTCTACTTTGTTCATAATTTCTGTTTACACCCACAGAAACATACTTGATCGTCTTGACACTTGAAACAAACCACATTTTTGTGTTAAATTGCTTTAATTAAGCCACGACGAGGCATTTGCCGCAATCATTGTTGTTCATTTCCCTCCTGCATTGAGCTGCAGTGCTACTTTACGTTCAAACTGTGGTCATCAGTTTGTTTTGTTTGTTAGCGACCTTATGTGCCCCCTGAACATTGTTTGAACATAATTTACACCTCCTTTATTTATGCATTCAATTGTCAGTTATTTCAGAATGCATTGTGTGTGTTATTATAGCAACGTTGTGCGTTTTCTCTATCATACTTGGTGTATCATAAAGGCTCCGTAATGACTTAATGCAAAAGGTCTTGATATGGTCAACCACTTGGATTATTTATATACATATATATATATATATATATATATATATATATATATAATTTTTTTTTTTTTTTTTTTTTGCATGGCACACTCACATGGCTTTTTGGTTGGGTGCACGTCACTCTTAAATCTATATTTGGCGATGGGAGGTTCCCAGCAGCTCCCGGTTAACGCTATGCAAGGCGCTGGGTGGGTGTAGTCGCCAAATACTGGGGTCCCTTTCTTTGCTTATGAATGGCAGCAGCAGCAGCTATTTGCAGCAGATGCATAACAAACATCACCATTTAGTGTATGTCGTGCAATTACTTTGAATTATAGGAGCTGATGATATCAGATTTAGTATTATTGCAGTTTATAAACCACCCCACTGTAGCATTAATTTTTTTTTAATAATCTATAGTCTAGTATTGTGGACATCTGCGAGGTGATGATGGAGAGAAACAGGCATGACAGTGAGAAGTCCTGCTCCTCCGCTCTGGAATACAATGACCTGGAGGCTGCGGAGGCTTTGGTGTGCATGAGCTCCTGGGTCCAGAGGACGCACAAGCCTCGCCCACTGACGCCCACCTCAGACTCCTGCGATTCTCTCGCCTTGCAGCCTGAACCCATTGAGTCCCCTAAAGACCTGGTCTCCCTCTCATCACTGGTGAGTGACTCTAAAAAACTAGCAAAAATGTGAGCATTATAAATATTTTTTTTCCAGAGAAGGTGGCCTACATCCTTTTGAAAGAGAAAGTGTAAAATGTATAGTAGGCTGGAATAAACTACACAACGTTTAAAATCAGAACAGCATCACGCTCTTGCTGACTTTGTAAATGGTTATAAAGAAAAACCAGGCATCGTACACTAAATCAATATCACACGCACTACCAGACTTTCAAGTCAGTTGGAGCACAACATCGCTAGGAGATGCATGACAAATAAAAGCAATATTTGTTCCAAAATCAGCTCAAAATAACAAACAATTTTGCCTGGATAGTCTTAAGCCACAGAATTGGACTCGGTGCCCATCATACACACTGATTTTCTGAGATAATCAATCAAAATTTGCAGATTGGCTCTGACTTTTGGCAACTAGCATTAACTTGTCCAGACCGAAAATCATGTAGTATGTTCCAGCCTTAAAGGAAATTCCCAGTGGTCAATGCAAATCTCTTCTCTCCCACCAGTGCATGACCCCTCCCCACAGCCCAAGTTTTGCGGAAACTTCTGGCACAGCGGTTCTCAGTACCTCAGTGGCCTGCTCAAGTCTCAAACAACATCCCAGACTATGCTCGGCCTTAACCAACAGGGCTGCATGTCACATCAACTTACATCCCAGTACCACAGTCCTTCTCAACTCCGCTCCGCCGCAGACGGCAGAGCAGTCCTCGCTGCGCAGAGCCACCAGTGTTATACGGCACACCGCCGATAGATCCGTGGACCATAACATTCCGTCTCCGACCGCAGGGCAGGAGAAGCCATGTTCCGCAGAAATCCCTCTACAGCACACAGAGCCGAATGCCAACCTCAAAGCAGAACTGCAAAGCTGCAGTAGCCCTTGTGACACTGCAGAATCGGAGAGAACGGCGCCTTCTCCTGACTCCCCGTGCTTTGCTATCCCTACTTCACAGTCCGCCGTTCCACAGTCGCCCATTTCCAGCCCGTCGGTGCTCTGTCAGGTGTTTCCTGTTAACGGGCAGACTGGAATCATCTCAGCGTTCGTTCAGACTCCAGTTCAAATGCAGACCTCAGGGTCGAAGCCCATTCTTCCACATTCTCAACCTCTTTTGGTGAGCTCATCTGTGGCTCAGGGCACTGTGATGTTTGTAGTCCCGCAGTCTCAGGTATCCCAATCCTCCGCCTGCCAGCAGGGCGTTGTTACGCTTGGGAACACGAAGCTCCTGCCTTTGGCTCCCGCTCCAGTCTACGTGCCCTCAGGTCAGAGCGGCGGAGTGACACAGTCTGACTTCTCACGCAGGCGGAACTACGTCTGCAACTTCCAAGGATGCAAGAAGACGTACTTTAAAAGTTCCCACTTGAAGGCTCATTTGAGAACCCATACAGGTTTGTAATCATTTGGTGGACAATATGTTTTTGTTCTAGTTGGTTGCACCCATAAACATGTTTATTGATATTCTCCCTCTGTTTATCAGGTGAGAAGCCATTCAGTTGTCATTGGGAAGGGTGTGACAAAAAATTTGCGCGTTCAGATGAACTTTCCAGGCATCGTCGGACACACACGGGTGAAAAGAAGTTCGTCTGTCCTGTCTGTGATCGTAGGTTCATGCGAAGTGACCACCTGACCAAGCACGCGCGGCGTCATATGACAACCAAGAGGTCTACAGCATGGCCTAATGAAGTTCGTGATGTAAACAAAATGGCCACTTCCCAAGCACCATCTTCCATGCCCCTTAGTGTGCTTCTTCCTGCCTCAAACTAAGACTCCTACCACTCACCTCAGGACAACATCCCACTGACCATTTAATGGGAAATACAAGAAAACCAAGGCTGCTACACATCCATGTACATAAAACAATGTGACATTGCACTGGATTTTTACTTTAATCATGGTTGTTTATAAAGAATTCTTGTTTACTTTTATATAAGTTATGTCTCCCAATATGTATTTACTCCCTTTGCCAAAGTCTTTGCATCATTTCATCTGTTACGTACTCTTTACTGTTGTATATTTGTATATAAATATTACTATCTATATGAATGTAATGTGTATTCAAATTTGCATTTATTGTTGATATATAAATAAATGTTATTGATGTTACTTCTGTTAATTGGACAGTATTCCTGTATGTGATACTACCTGCAATATTCCATATTATTTAATAATAAACATTTGTAGTAAGAATCTAGAATTTGTTTTATTTTCTACCTCTGATTAACAAACGCAAATAAATGACTGAAGTCTAATTAGATTAAATGTTTATTACTTGGACTTAAAAGCAAAGAAAGAAACAAAAAACACGTTAAATGTTCCGGCAAATCTATTTTTACAAAAAAGAAAAAAGATTAAACAAACAAACAAACAAAAAAAGCTTAAATATAAGCACAAGCTGACAAATGTTACTCAACGTGTAAAACGTGGATAAAGAAAACAATAGAATCATTACATAGCCATGAACTGGTGTGACGACACAGTTACACAACACCAGCTCAACATCAATTCTCAACACTGTCACCCCACAGCACCCAGTAACAAACCTCCTCCAATCACAGCCCTCCATTGTGGAGCGGTTAGGGGGCGCGACCAATCACAGAAGATGACTATTTGTAAATATGGCAGCAGCACCTTGACTGACAAGCCTTGGTCTCCGCCCATTTGCCTTACTGACCGATATTTCCAAACGGAAAAAGGAAACACAAAAGAAATAAAAGCAGTAACTTAACTGCAAAAGTAGATTTAAAATACAGTATTTTCTGTTTTAATAATTATTAACTAAACCAAAGTGAGAAGTAAAGAAAAAAGGCAAAATTCGACGATGACGTGAACAACTGTCTTTTTAAAAAAGAAAAAGAAAAAAAAGGACGGAAACACAATGATTTTATTTGATTTTATTTGTACTTTACAGAATCTTTGTATATGTTATAATTGAAGATAAAATATGTATATTTGATTTTAATAGACTTTTAATAAATTTTCGTTAATGCAGACAGTTCATCTTTCGAACGGCAAATTTCAATATAGGTGAAGCGCGCCCCCTGCTGTTTCTAGCATTACAGGCAGTTTTATTTACTGCATAACATTAGACCAGAGCAGTCCTTCCCAAACTGTGCGCCGTGGCCCCCCGGTGGGCCATCGTGGTATTGCAGGGGGGCCGTAGCTAGTCCAAATCAATATATTAAAATAATTAAAATATTCTAATTGTTCTAAAGTTGGATTTTTTTGAAAGTATGTAAGGTTAGTGTTATGGATTTAAATATATTTGTAAAGAATGTTTACATCATAGTTCTCATAATTTACATGATATTCTTACAAACTTATTAATGTATTTGTAGGTAAATGTCGGTATTTATTTTTTAACGCCGGGGTCATGGAGCTTTTGCAATGTTTTTGGGGGGCCTTACCCCTCTCAAGTTTGGGAAGCTCTGCACTAGAGGCTTTGTTTTTTTCCCTCCACATTGATTCCACTATCGCATTTGGTTATTTCATAGTAGAATGTATGTGTATGTATATTTTGTTCTATTTTATCTTTGCTTCATCATTATCATCATACCCATAAAGAAACCGTCAAATAGTCATCAATCGAGATCCTAACTATAAGTAATAGATGATGTGTATGTAGCTGATATTTTTTCATATTTGTTTATCTTTGTTGCCAGAATTTATTTGATGAATTTCTGCAAAACTAACATTTCACGTCTGTGATTATTGTCTTCCTGCCACTAGGAGGCAGTATCCCAAAATCATTCAGTATTTTATTCCAGGCAGTGACCTCTTGGGCGTTTTATTGTTCCTTGTCCCGCGTCCTGAAAACGTTATGTTGTGTAAGAAAACAAAGGATTTCAATATTCTTGCTGTTTTAAAATACATTTTCAACACACTTTTGGGTCGTTGTGTTATGCAGATTTTTATTTAATCACAAACCTCGCAGGAATTCGTGTTTTGGGTTGACCGTGGCGAACAACCGTCTTAACAGCTGATAGTTTGTTGTGATGTAATATGTAAAGGTCAATTAAATACATATTGCTTATAATCTTTCTTCTTTGACACTGAAGTCTTCAGTTTATATTTATTAGCGATGCCCACCGTAATCTTTGTACTTGTGGACAAGAAAAACAAAACATTTTACACCTCGTCAAAGGGATGCATTTGTGAAGGTAGAGATTTTAAAGACCACATCTAGTTTATGTTCATCATTAAATGAATATAAATATATTTTTAGAAGAATTGTTGATAATAGTACGCTATATTTCACGGTTTACGTTATATATTTCGATTGTTTATTAAAATCTGGCGCGAAATTGCTTCCCGGCAGGTTTTTATTGTTAAAAATAGGCTTGAGTTTGTTGTTGGCATGTAATATAAAGATAGATAAATATAAAGAAAGATGCACTCTGAACTTTTTCCCACTGATTAACCCCATACAGTAGTTGAGATATTGTTTTACTTCGAACTTTTTTTGTGTGCTGTTTAAAGTTACATCTGTATGTAATCGACAACTGCTGTCTTTGTGACTTGAGTGGTTTAAATGGCACTACGTGTCATTTTGTTTTAATTTATTATGTTCGAATGGAATCATAAATTATACAAACTCATTATGATAAAGTGTATCCAGAAATTCCACATCTTGTAAGACTTTCTTTAGTGGGCAGTTTACCCAGAACACACATTTGTATATATTGTATATAATATATTATAAACGAAATGTTTTGTACAACATATTAGCGTGTTTTTAATATTTTTCCTCCATATTCGCGCCTTTTTAACCCCGCTTGCATAATTGCATTTTCGGGTTTGTGTAACACTTCGCAACCCCCAACATGTTTGAATTTCCCGCGAGGCGTAGTTCTCACGTGATCTCTTTGGAGAAGTTTGATTGGTTCATTTGATGACAGACTTAAAAGGACCAAACAAAGCGGTGAAGTTTGCCCTTTTCTTATTGGCTGAGAATGAGCGCCAAGAATCGAATATAAAAGAGTTTCCCTGGCATTCAGTCTTCGCTTTCTTCGCTTCAGCTGGACTGTAACGTTAGACCTTCAAGCTCCTACTTTTGTTTTTATTTATTTGTATCTGACTTTGTTTTATTTTTACTTGTAACTTATTCTCATTTTCTGTTTTGCCTAACGCTCTAAGCTTTAAAATGCTGTCAACTCGCTCTCCACTGAAGGCCAAGAATGAAAACGCAGTTTCTGCGAAAATAACGAACATGTCCTTGGTGGACAAAGAAAACACGGTAAGGTTATTCCTTTAGGTGTTGTGCTAACCTTATATCAGTACTGTATACTATGACAAATGACGTTGTTTTATTAAAATCCAAATGCCTCCTTTTTTTGTGATCAGCCTCCTAGTCTGAACTCCACCAGAATTCTGGCGTCTAAAACGGCGCGCAAAATCTTTGATGATTCAGAGGTAAGATGCTCACATTTACTGCTCGCTTCTCATAATGAATGTCGAATATATACCATTTTAAACCATTCATTTCTCGACGGATGTTTTAAAGTAGATCACATTTGGCGAATTCGGAGCGCGCGCCAAATTGGTTTGGTCCTTCCAAACTATCCGGACCTTTTTTTTTTACGAGTCATTGTTCTTCTCAATCTGAGTAAAAAGCATGCTATGTTCACTTAAAACGGGGTTGTGAATTTAATGCCAGGTTGTATGTTTATTTGTCAGTATCTCGAGCTAATATAGTGTAAAGTTAAACGACGGAGAATTGTGTAGGAAAACTTACGATTAATTATGCGAATATTCTGTACATGTTTCGAGCAATGTTTTCATGAAGTTATTTTATTTTCATTTTTATCCGGTTTGCTAACTGGAAGAGCGCCCTTGTTTCACCGGCAAACTATACCGGAAGTTGCATAAGTTTAGTACTACATTGATAAGGAGTCCAAAGAAAGTTACATGGTTACAAATGATAATATTTTTATGAAATGTCGTTTATTTGTACGTTTATAGCATGAGAAAAGTTTGCTTATCAACGCGACAAAACCCAGGCAAATCTAGCTTTTCGTGCATAGTGCTCACAACGGTAAATATTATGTACTTAAACACTGCGAAGTTGCGATTAAACTGTTTTTATGTAAAATGCATGCAACTACACCAAGTCGTCACATGACATTAGTCAATCATGACGTGTTATGTGCATATGATATATTTATATAAAGGTATTTTTTTATCTTAAGGAGCAGACAAAACCCAGGAAAGGATCTGTGGAGGAAGAGCCCCTTCTAAAGGAAAACCCCCATCGCTTTGTCATCTTCCCAATTCAGTACCATGACATCTGGCAGATGTACAAGAAAGCAGAGGCCTCCTTCTGGACCGCTGAGGAGGTGAGCTTCAAAGTATATTTAGTACCACAGAAGAATTGAAAGTTTGCTCCACCCTATGGTTCTTAAGACTGACATCAAATACAACCTTAGAGCTGCTTGTTTGCTTGCTTTGATTTTTACATTGCAGTGTTTTTAATTATTATTTTTTTTCTCCAAGGTTGACCTGTCCAAAGATCTTCAGCACTGGGTTTCCCTAAAAGATGAGGAGCGATATTTCATCTCTCATGTTTTGGCTTTCTTTGCTGCGAGTGATGGCATTGTCAATGAGAACTTGGTGCGTTTAGAGAAGAACTTTAACAAGCTTTAAGCTTCTGTAAAAAGTCACACTGTTCTTAACGCACGTCTTCTTTGATAATCTAGGTAGAGCGGTTTACTCAGGAAGTCCAAGTGACAGAAGCCCGTTGCTTCTACGGTTTCCAGATTGCAATGGAAAACATTCACTCTGAAATGTACAGTCTGCTGATTGATACCTACATCAAAGATCCCAAAGAGAGGTGAGCTATTGGTTCTGTTGTGGAAATTATTTGGGAGCAATGATGAGTGGCGCAGGGGTACGTACCTCAGCTGATAATGGGAGCTGAGTGTTGGCTACTCAAGATCAGTGGACATGTGGTTTGCTGGTTGTCGAGTGTCAGCACGAAAATATCGCCTTGACTGAGCTCTCTAAATTATGTGTTTGTCTAATTGCAATTTGTTTTGACATTTGACAATTAATGAAGGGTTTCTTTTTGCTCCTGTAGAGAATTTCTGTTCAATGCTATTGAGACGATGCCTTGTGTAAAGAAGAAGGCTGACTGGGCAATTAACTGGATTGGTGACAAAAATGCACAATACGGTATGTTGTAATATCATACTACTGCGGTTATTTGCTAATGACTAAATGATGCTTGAGCTAATTTAAGTCTCTTTGTGTGTGTGTAGGGGAGAGAGTTGTGGCTTTTGCTGCAGTGGAAGGAATCTTCTTTTCTGGGTCTTTTGCTTCTATTTTCTGGCTAAAGAAGAGAGGACTCATGCCTGGACTCACCTTCTCCAATGAACTCATCAGCAGAGATGAGGTAAACATTTTGAGATGTACTCTAACATGGGCGTGAATGCTCTAGGTGTGGTGTGAGGGTTGAAGAATTGATCTCAACGTTTATTATTTTCCTCACAGGGTCTTCATTGTGACTTTGCCTGCCTCATGTTCAAGCACTTGATCAACAAACCATCGGAAGCTACAGTAAAGAAAATCATCATGAATGCAGTTGAAATTGAACAGGTTTGTGTTTGCATAACACCAAATCCCTGTCAGGATTTCAACCAGTTATTTGTGTAGTTTACACATTTTAAACTACTTTGCATGCAATGCATGATATTGACAAGAAAAAAATCTGATAAGTCTTTTTAACTTCCCAGGAGTTCCTGACTGATGCTCTGCCAGTAAAGCTTATTGGCATGAACTGTGACCTAATGAAACAATACATTGAGTTTGTCGCTGACCGGTTACTGCTGGAGTTGGGATTTGACAAGGTAGGTTTATTTTAATATAGCCAATTTTGTTTGACTTGTGTAAGCTGACATGTTGAACTGAATTTTGTGGTAGTTGAGCATCTTTGCTCATGATAGTATTGTAGCCTTTGTGACTGACCTCAGATCAGTAGTCTTGTTGTTTGATAATATGAGGCCTCAAATCAAACTTGTTCGGTTCCTTCAGTTTTATAGATGGCATTTCACGTGTCATTAACCTTCTAAACTTCTTTCTAGGTCTATAAAGTTGAAAACCCTTTTGACTTCATGGAGAACATTTCTTTGGAGGGCAAAACCAACTTCTTTGAGAAGCGAGTTGGTGAGTACCAGCGGATGGGAGTCATGTCTGGATCTACAGATAACTCTTTCAGACTGGATGCTGATTTTTAAAGACTCAATTGGAGTGCCTGAATGGACACTTGTAAGCTATGGACTCTTTGGACTCTAAGGAGATTCAACCTCACTTATTCTACATTGTTTACATGAATTCTTTAACTTTTCCTTTGTTTTAATGGTCTCTAATACTAAAATGGCTTTTTATTTTTGTTGTTTTAAATAATAATAAAAAGGACAGATCTACTTCCTGCTGTTCTCATTGCTTTGCCTGTCGGGTGTGGCAGAAACAAGGATTGGGGTTCAATGACTTGTATATTTCTGTCCAAGTGCATTATTTCCTGTCTACTTCAAATATTAGTGATGTAACTTAATGCTGAAATGGGGGTAATTTAATAACATTTGTAAGACATGAAATTATCTTCCAACAGTTTAATTAATCTGGAGAGTAAAATAACCATGTGGATGTATGAATATTAAATCCCAAACATCTAAAAATGTTTAACATTTGGTAACTTTTCTCTTCATGGCTGCTGCTGTCCCCTACATGGGCTTAATGAAATCTTTCACCTGCTATAAAGCTTGCTCGCATCTGCCCAAACTGGAAAAGGCTTACTGACTTCAACCAGTCTTTCAAAATGTCCCTCTGTTTTTCATTTTGAAGTATGATGAATGAAAATGAATTTTCACTGGAGGTTGATTTTCAAAGAGCACTACAATTCATAACTGATCTTGGAGTTCTGGTCAAAACAATAATCCCGGAACTATTGACCGTTGAATGATATCAAATTCACATTGCGATTATTTATTTATTTTTTTTTAACTTTTCAAGGTTAATCAATACTTAATGTTTTAATACACCAAGTAGATTACATGGTTTTCTCCATGCACACCTGTAATGAACAACATTGCTGACATGGAAACTTCTAAAGCACTCAATATATTTATAGTAGTCATTATCTGGGGCACTCCTGGCATGAGCTGGTAACCGAGCGTTCTCCTCTAAGTGCTCTCAGGACGTTTCGAAACAGCATGAACTTTAAGATGTAGGAACGCATTCCTTAAACACTTAAAACAAAGCGTTAATGTCATCTGGCCTGCTTTAGTATCGCCCAATTAATCCTTCAAGTTTATTTACACATGCTGATTTCAGTTTTCTTTTGTATGTACTAAAACAAGTGGTATATCTTTCCTAAATGCACATTTCTATTTGGAGTGTGGCACAACTGTGATTGACTTGTCACTTGATCTGTGCCGCTGTGACTGCTGTGAAAACACTCTGATGGATAGTCATGAACATGTAAGTCTTCCTGTCTGAGTCTGTAAGTGTCTGAATATGAGCAGTGATTTACTCTAGGACATGTACATTACCATGTGGATCATTTATATGGGTTTTTCTTATTAGCATGCCTGTCAGCGGTCCGTCATTCTGAAGAGTTAACAGCTGCTTAAGCCGACACATTGGCACACAGTAGATCTTGTTAGCAGACATTATATAATTGAAACAGCCCAGTGTTACAACAGGTAGTAAAAGCCTTGGTTAATATAGGATATAGAAAAAGACAGATCTATCTATTTTTCTGGCTGTCTGTCGATCTATCTAGCGTTTATTTAAATACTATTATAGTATTTATTAATTCATTTAATTGATCTAATTTTAAGATCATCTGATATTTATATTTTATTTCAGTATGCTTTATTTCAATTAATGAAAACGGGTTTCAATAGTTTTGACTTATTTACTGGCTTTTTTCTATTTGCTAGTACATTTTTTTTGGTCATTTATTATGGATATTCTGAAGATAACAAGATAATTACTCATCTTTTATGAACTCACATTTCATAGTTAAAGTGAGTTCAACTCAAAATTGTTTATTTTGGACATTCCACTTTTGTTAAAGGCCCCGCAAACACTACATGATGCGGATCAACAGCCCAGCATATGATCCGTGTCACTCTCTGGTATGGCCCTGCATGTCATGTCACAAGCAGGTTGATCAACAAACCATTGTTCCCAGTGTAATGAATGTTAAAAAGCATTTGGGCCCAACAGTTGCCACACTCCAAGTGGTGGCCTACTGGTAAGCGCAGCTGTCTGAAACAGGCAAATCCTGTGTCCCCTCCATGCCCTTTTAAGGAGACGGGACCCTGTCAAAGTGCTTGTGTTGGTTGCCTGCTTTGTTTGACCACTGGGCCTCCCACACAGCAGCGCTTCTTAACTGACGCTAATAGATCACAACCCCATAAATATTGCCATGGTAGAACTACAACTGTTACTGTACTTTAATAGCCCGATAGGAACACCCAAATGCCTTCATTTATCTTTCCTGAACATCACGGATGCACACTTTTCACCACAAAGATACTATCATTTCGAAGAAGCCATTAGCAATGATCTCATTTTGTTAAACAGCACCATCAGAGCTAAAATAAGATGCTCACAGTATGTGAGGGTTCAAGGGAATCCAAATGGATTGTGATCTGTAGATATCTATCAATCTAGGGTGAAAAAAACGGCTAATAATAGCACATCTAACGGAGAGGCTTGAACTTTATGATGCTCAAAAATGCTCACACATAATCCAACTTTGGCACTGCAAGCCAATGCGTCTATGAGAAACTCTAGAAATCTGATAACGAAAGGTTAGAAAATACTATCACGCTGATATCACAGTCTTTTTCAGTCAGGCTTGAGCTTTGAGGATCACAAATAGAACATTATCTTCCTCACAAGATAACACAGACACGCCAAAACGGGAGGCAAAGCCAAACTTTAATCCGAATCTGTAATATGCATGTTTTAACCCAAAGTATGTGCGTAGTGTAAAACTACAGTATTTCACAAGAGGAATATACAGAGGAAACATTTTCTGTTTTCTGACAGTGTCGAGTGAAAGAGATAACGGGGGAGAAGGTGACAAATAAGGAGTTGGAGCCAAGCAAGCAGCACTGAGGAGCGGCACTGATGTGTTGCCAGGAGCACCTGTCCCTCACCATGACCCTAAAAGGACAGAGCTGGGCCAATCAGAGAACGGCTGTTGTAGAGAAAGGACACAGGTCCTTCCTAACACCCCCACACCTCTCAGCTGTCTGGCATGTTATGGGCCCGATCGCATTCCAGGGTCCAGGCCATTTGACAAAGGTGGTGTTACTCAGGTCTGGCTCCTAGATGTGACCCCACACATCTAGTGTTACATCCCTTTTGTTGAGAGCTTTAAAATGCCTGTGAAGTTAAATAATTTTTTTGACATTTTATGTCATCAGTGACCTCACACGTATATTGTTCTGTGTCAGAGGTCATGATGTGTGATTTCCTGACGTTCTTATAAGTTTGTTTGTTTGGTGTGAGTAATGGCATCACAAACCGACTATTTTGCAAGGGCTATTGTCTCTTTTTGCCTAAATGAAATTATAATTCTGGTCGATACAATTATTTTTGGCCAATATTAAAATTATATACTATTTTATCTTATTAAATGTAAAAATATATACTGAAAAATCATGTCAAAAGTCAATCTTTAAAAAAAGTCTTTTTAAATGATTTAAGTGAATTTGGCTATTTTCGTATTATTTATACACCATTATTGTAGTTATTAATATTTTGAATTATCTTTTATTTTATATATCTTATTATAAAATTTAATTTCAAGGTTGTAGTCATTTTATGACGTGCTTTTGTCATTTGTATTAATATATTTTTCATGTTTCTGTTTGTTTTTAAATTATTTTAAATTTCTCAAGTTTTCAAGTAATTTTTGTTCTTAAATTTAAACTTATTTACAGTTTTCAAAACATTTCCAAAAAAAAATTGTATTATTTTTACATTTATGTTTTCCAACTAATAATTTTATTTTATTTTATTTCAGCTGTATTATTTCAATTAAGGAAAACAAATTTTAATACTTTAGTTAACAATAGCGACACTGATTTTGCAATTACGTTATACAGTATGACAAAATCAGAAAAATTCATTTGGAATTTGATGAAGTATAAAAGTATTAAATTTGAAAATTTGTTAGATGACTATCTATCATATAATATGGTTCAATAACCGCCGCTATGATAGTTATTGCGCATCTTTAGAAGATCATGAAACAGTTGGCATAACATTTTTTAGCCACATTCATAGAAAACAATGCCATTCTTTATGATTAAATCGCATCCAGTAACATTCAGTAATCGTTTAGAACTATTTAAGTTCACATAATAACAGAACATTACATAAAATAGTACATAATTTATTAAAAGAGAACAATGAAAGAATAGTACTTGACTTCTTTTGGCCTTCCATTTGGCTCTGAAATAATAACAAACCACTTTCCACTGCTTATTTTGCAATCGAAGAGGATCTGTCACCTCTTAAGAAACATCTGTCCATTTTGGTAATACTGGAGTACAGGATATACTGGCTGTGGGCCATTTTCTAGCATCTCTTATTTGGTGTTGTGTGAATTCCTGATCCCGCCCCTGAACCCCAACCCCCCCAACCACTAGCATATTTAAGGGCATCCTTCTCCCATGCCCTTCATCCCAGTGGAAACCCCAGTCTTGTGCTACAACTTGGTGAGTGCTTGCTACTACCTATCTCTATGGACTACTTCAGGGAAGACAGACAGACAGACAGAGAGAGAGAAAGAGAGAGAGAGAGAGAGATTTGAGAAGGAATATCCCAACACTTCATCTCCTACATGGGAAGGAACATAAATTTCTGGAATTCAGGACGCAGATGGTGGATAATTGGCTGCTTTTATATCTATGGTCTTAGCAGAAACTACTTTTTCTAATAATTGTTCATCTTCTGTGATAAGATAAGTATCTATAGCTAGAGAAATGTGTGAAAAGGATGGTGGGCATAAAGAAATAACACTGGAAGTAATGAAGGATAGCAGGATGAAGCTGTGGTAACCAGTTATATTTGATTGACTGACGGTTTCATTGGATTGCAATCCATGTCTAGATCTCATAAGGGTCAATTGAAAATGCTGTAATAAAGGAAGTCATCAACAGATGTAGTGAAGTGACACATGTTGCCAGTGGATCTCTTACAGTTTCTAGACAGCTGAGGAGGCGACCCTAGGGTCTTGCTGTCATTTGTCATCAGACAACTGCGAAATAGCTACAGATAGGACACTCGGTCAGCGGCTTCTGTTCAGAATGACAAGAGCTGGTGCCTAAAATAGTTTAAAGGGGTTCTGCTGTGCTGCTTTTGGCCTTTACCTGACGCTGCGTTTTCCACTGCAGGCTCTATCGTGACAGTTTGAAATGTAAATGAAAGCTAAAAAACATTTAAAGGTTATTTAATTTTTTTTTTTTTTAACTTTGTTATACAATTATACATGCTCCTAACATGTTTTCTTTCTTCTATAGGACCATTCTAAAAAAGACCAATCATGTGTGACGACGATGAGACTACCGCACTCGTGTGCGACAATGGTTCTGGTTTGGTCAAGGCTGGATTCGCCGGTGATGATGCTCCCCGTGCTGTCTTTCCCTCTATTGTTGGCAGACCCCGTCACCAGGTGGGCCTCCAATGCATGTAGTAAAATCCGGATTCCAGCCATGCATCATATTGCATACAAGAAAAGGTGTGCATTATATTATACAAACAAATTACAGATCTAACCCATGACTTCTAACCCATATCTCAGGGTGTGATGGTCGGTATGGGTCAGAAAGACAGCTATGTGGGAGATGAGGCTCAGAGCAAGAGGGGTATCCTCACTCTGAAATACCCCATCGAGCACGGCATCATCACCAACTGGGATGACATGGAGAAGGTAGAATTATTACAGAATTCTGATTCATTTTTCTTCCTTTTTCTTCCATTAATCAAACATGCAGATCACCCCCCGAACCGCGCCCCCTCCCCCATGCATTCATTTAATATATTTTGTTTTCAGATCTGGCACCACACCTTCTACAATGAGCTCCGTGTGGCCCCTGAGGAGCACCCCACTCTGCTCACTGAGGCCCCCCTCAACCCTAAAGCCAACAGGGAGAAGATGACACAGGTAGCTAATGCAGGGATTTTTCAGGGAACTTTTTTTTTTTTCGGACCCCAAATATGAATGTGAGGGACCCATATGTTGTGGAGGCATATAATATAAGCCATATATTTTCCAATTCATTTATACTCTAAAAAATTGTACCTGTAGCCTATAACTTTATTAATGTGAAACTATTTGTTTTATTCATTTATTTATATTTCTCTGACCGTTTTCACGGACGCCCTAGCACCCCCTTGTGGCCCCCTGAGCCTTGGGTTTTGCATTGACCGTATGTGTTTACCATTACTGGTGTTGAAACCAGTGGTATTTTAGTATTTCATTGAAGTACTATTATTGTTTTTTTATGAGTATTTTTTTTATTTTAATATTTTTCTGTTGTCATTATATTTTTAGTTAAAGTTTTTGTCTGTATACGTCTTTATAGTTTTTATTTTTACGTTTAATTTATTTAGTTATTTTAGTATCTATCTATCTATCTATCTATCTATCTATCTATCTATCTATCTATCTATCTATCTATCTATCTATCTATCTATCTATCTATCTATCTATCTATCTATCTAATGTTTATTTTATTTCAAGTAATGAAAATGTTTTCATGATTGTTGACAGTTTTAGTTAACGATAATAACCCTTGCTGTATTTTTTTAACTTTTCAGATCATGTTTGAGACCTTCAACGTCCCTGCCATGTATGTTGCCATTCAGGCTGTGCTCTCACTGTATGCCTCTGGTCGTACCACTGGTCAGTGTCTATCAAATCACTAGAAGCAATGGGCATTAATTCCTTTATAAATTTGAAATGGAAAGCACTTGACATGCCAAAGAAGAACTTGATGGGCAAATGCATCATGTTGCAGGTATCGTGCTGGACTCTGGTGATGGTGTGACCCATAACGTCCCTATCTATGAGGGTTATGCTCTACCTCACGCCATCATGCGTCTGGATCTGGCCGGTCGAGATCTCACTGACTACCTGATGAAGATCCTGACAGAGCGTGGTTACTCTTTTGTGACTACTGGTGAGTGCTCTATGAAGAATAACGTACAGTCATGTATTGCTATTATCCCTAAATAAATGTTTTCATGGTCTTTCCCCAATATGCTTACTCTCTATTCTCATCCATAGCTGAGCGTGAGATTGTGCGTGATATTAAGGAGAAGCTGTGCTACGTGGCTCTGGACTTTGAGAATGAGATGGCCACTGCTGCCTCATCCTCCTCTCTAGAAAAGTCCTACGAGTTGCCTGATGGCCAGGTCATCACCATTGGAAATGAGCGTTTCCGCTGCCCTGAGACCCTCTTCCAGCCTTCTTTCATTGGTATTTATTTTTTAATTGGGCTTCAAATGACTTCAGTGCATCAATGCATGTTGCTGTCTATACATCACAAGAGCTTCCCTATGAGATAAACATAGTTTGTGATATTGCACTTCACAGGTATGGAGTCTGCTGGCATCCATGAAACCGCCTACAACAGCATTATGAAGTGCGACATTGACATCCGCAAGGATCTGTACGCCAACAATGTCCTGTCTGGTGGTACCACCATGTACCCTGGTATTGCTGACCGTATGCAGAAGGAGATCACTGCTCTGGCCCCCAGCACAATGAAGATCAAGGTAAACGTTTATCTGACTAAATGAGCTCGTTTGTTTTATAGCTCCAGTTTTACAGTCTAGCTACATTCATGTTCTTCTGTTCGTCCTCCAGATCATTGCTCCCCCTGAACGTAAGTACTCCGTCTGGATTGGCGGTTCCATCCTGGCTTCCCTGTCCACCTTCCAGCAGATGTGGATCAGCAAGCAGGAGTATGATGAGGCAGGTCCCTCCATCGTCCATAGGAAGTGCTTCTAAACCTCCAGTCCCACTCAAGTCAATCCAATTAACCGTATTCCATATTCATTTGTACTCTGCCTTGTGCTGTATATACATGTACTGTTGTAATAAAAGTTGTGTAGTGTAAAAGTATTTTTGGTCCTCTTTGTGTTTTGTTTTTGAATATTTGTGGAAGAAAATGCAGCTATTACTTAACAGCTTTCAATTTATTCATATCAATTTCAACCTAAATTCTGTAAATATATGCTATATAATATGACATATTTTTTGTTTAAAAAGATTTCTAGAAATAAATACTCATACTTTACACACAATGTGTAAAATTGACCTTGTCCAAATGCAAAAAGGTCCAAAAACTCCAAGAGCAAAAACGCTTTTCTCTAGCATTCTTAAATTATAATTATTCAAATTTTCAAAATCCTCAAAACAACAATCCCAATTGCAGAATGGAAAAAACCCAACAATCTGCGATTTGTTAAATCTCTCGAACCTTTATTTAACTGACAAAAGTACAAAGAAAATAATCCAATGTTCGCACTGTCCAAAACAATTGTGTTTTGTAAATATAAACCAGTTTTGAATTTGAAGCATCACACTCCAAAAAAGTTGGAACAAATGCAAAATACAAGTGAAAAGATTAGAGAACATCCAAATTAAACTGTTTTGATAAATTCAGCATTAGCAGGTGAATTGTTAAAAGATATAAAAGTCTCAGTCTTTGCAAGCAAAAAGATTGTGTCATATTTCATGAGAGAAATGTCAAACAATTCAAAAATCACATTTCTCAATGCAAGATTGCACAGTATTTAGGTCTTACACATCTATCATACATAATATTGCGAAAGGATGCAAACAATCTAGAAGAAATCTTAGTCCGTGTAGGGAAAGGTAGAAAACCCCTGTTGAACGTACGTGACCTTCGACCTCTCAGATGACACTGCACGAAAAACCATTATGCTAACTGTATTATATATAGCCACATATGGGCTCAGAAGTAGTTTGGAAAACTGTCACTTAACAGTCTGCCGCTGAATCAAGAAATGCAACTTGAATCTCTGTTACGCAAGGAGAAAACTATACATCAATTCTATGCTGAGATTCCACAGAGTTCTCTGGGGAAAAGGAGAATCAGACAATGATTACAGAGCAGCTGATATCAGGTGAGATTGGGCAAAAATTCCACTGGCAAAACTGCAACTCAACTGCCGAACGATTTAAAGTGAAGTGAAAGTGGTGAAATATTGTCAAGTATGGTGAGCCATATTTGAAATTTGTGCTCTGCATTTATCCCATCCAAACACACAGTATTGCAGTGCCCAGGGAGTAATTTTGGGGTTAGGTGCCTTGCTCAAAGGCACCTCAGTCATGGTATCAAAGGTGGAGAGAGGGCTGTTTATTCACAATCCCCACCTTCAATTCCTGCCAACATGGGAATTGAACCAATAACCTTCACATCCAAAGCCTGACTCCCTCACCATTAGGCCACGACTACCCAACTACTCTTTAAAAGTGTAATTAAAGGGAAAGGTGATGTGACACAGTGGTAAAACATGCCTCTGGCCCAACTTTCTTAGAGTGAAATCAAAGTCAAAATTGGTTTATATTTACAAAATACAAATAAGTTGGTCAGTGAACGAAAATCTTTTCTTTAAACTCTTGTCAGTCAAAGTAAAAGAGAATGAACAAATCCCAGTTTCAGGATTTTATTGCATTTTTACAAAACTTTTCTGCAAATGGGGTTGTATAATGTCAACACCATCATATTTATGTAACTGCCGTGTAAACAAGTGAACACAATATGTCACACTTAATAGTAGTACATTGGGGCAAAATATAAATATAAAATTATACAAGATATTATATATTCCATAAATATTGTAATATAACCCAATTCATGCCTGTCATGCTACCAAGGAAATCACTGACTTTTTGAACCATTGCTTTTATTCTTTGCATAGTAGTCGTGGCCTAGTGGTGAGGAAGTCGGACTTGTAATCTGAAGATTGCTGGTTCGATTCCTGTGCCGGTGGGGATTGTGAATAAACAGCACTCTCTCCACCTTCGATTCCATGACTAAAGTGCCCTTGAGCAAGACACCTAACCCCTAATTGCTCCCCTTGTAAGTCGCTTTGGATAAAAGTGTCTGCTAAATGATGAAAAATGAAAAAGAAAAAAAAATGCATATAAGCTAAAGGTTATTTGCATTGTAAACGTCTATTATCATTATTATAATTCGAATAAACTGACGACACGACACAGCAAACATAGCCAAATGACTTAATAATTATTTTAGACTATATGTAATATATATAATAATAATTATAAGGAAAATATGAGGTTTGCTACCTTATAGGCCTACCGTTTCCACTAAAACACAGCACCATGTTTGAACGGATATGTGCTCGTCACTACGCAAACCAATGATAATTGTTGAGCTGAGATGATTCGGCTGCTTGGCAACAGAGGAAACGAAGCGAGGAGGAAGAGGAGAGAGGAGGAACCCGACACACTCTCACTGAATCCAGATTACATGGTAGGTTATCCTTTTGTATTTGGTTAACTATTTATACAACACGTTGGATGTTTAGCTTTTTCTTAATGTGCGAGTGACGTTATATAATAACGGCCTATGTTTTTTTTTTTTTTTTATCAAGCCTGTTTACTTGTGACGTAGTTACATTCAGGGATGCGCGTGCTCTTTGAGTTGAATAACATCTAAATTATAGCTCATTGCATCAAATTTATAACCCAATTTATACATGATCTGGTCGGTGAATATAAAATAATAAAAAAAATATGTATATTTTGTGTTTTAGCTTACAGCGCAGCAACATTTTTTACACAACATTTTTTGTTTATTGTCGCGTCAGTGAACGTCAACAATGGGTTCGGCTCCGAAAATGACACACACGGTTCTTCTGAGTGTCATCATAAGCTCGATGGCCGTCGTTTCTGGCCGCAGTCCTCGCACGGTGGATCAGGTGTCGGAGGCGGATATTCAGCGCCTGCTTCATGGTGTGATGGAGCAGCTGGGAATCGCGCGACCCAGGGTCGAGTATCCCGCGCACCAGGCCACCAACATAGTGGGTCCCCTCAGCATCCAGGGTAAGTTTCTTTGTATACAAGATGTAAATGATTATACAGGGAATAAAAGAACTGGTCATTGAGTTTATAGGGTTGTCCTTTGTATGATATTCATCTGTAATTTTTCCCTTTGTCCAATAGGTGGTGCCCATGAGGGACTCCAACATCTCGGGCCGTATGGGAACATCCCTAACATTGTTGCAGAGTTAACTGGGGACAGTGTTCCCAAAGACTTCAGCGAGGACCATGGTTACCCCGACCCTCCCAATCCTTGCCCCCTTGGAAAGACTGGTATGCAGATCCAAATGCAGAAACATACAGTGGTGCCACCATTCATCTAGTCACATAGCGAATCTATTTTCTGAGGCAAATAGAACTTGTTTAGAAAAAGTTGACCAGTTTCTCCTAAAGGAGTGACAACTTCTGTGAATGCTCTGTGAATGATGTGCATAAAAAATGTGACCATGTCTTTATAGCTGCTGATGGATGTTTAGAAAACTCTCCAGACACTGCAGAGTTCAGTCGAGAATTCCAGAAACATCAGCATCTCTTCGACCCTGAGCATGACTACCCTGCGCTAGCGAAGTGGGTAAGTTCACACTTGTCATTCATTTAAATGAAATGAATGATTTATTACGTGAAAAGTGCAGTGAGGTTCCTTTACTTTCTCTATTATTAGACTTTTATTGTACTAGTATATTGACATTAGCATATTATTTAATTGATAATTCTGTCAGGCACCTTTCTGTACTTACATTAAGTAAGATTCTTACATCCTAATGGGGGAAATCAATCAAATTAACTACATAATAACTGTAATTTAATGCAAAATAACAATATAATATAAAATACAGTGTAGAAGGACCTTACTTTACCTCTCTGAAAAATGTTAGTGTCATAGTGGTAGTTTAGTTTAAGGTAGTTTTATTTTATGAGGTGGTGATTTCGATTTTTAAGTTACAAATGAGATTGTACAAATTCATACGACTTCATACCACCAATTCGTCCAAACGTAAAATAGTTACAAATTGTCATGAGAGTGTGTTGTAGCAGTTAATGCACAGATAATGTATAATGAACTGATATGTATTTTTCTTTTCTTTCAGAATAAAGGACTGTTGTATGAAAAGCTGAAGGGTGGGCCAAAAAGAAGAAAAAGGGTATGCTATTAATATGCATATTATTTTTTGGTTGCATCTTTCCCAATAGGTCAACTCATGAATGAAAAGATAGACCACCATTACATACATGTCTCGTATTTTCAGCAAAAAGTCACAGGATCTGTCACTGACTGTGTTTCAGAGTGCAAATCCATATCTGATGGGACAGAGGCTGGATAACGTGGTGGCCAAGAAATCGGTGCCACATTTTCCTGAGGAAGATGAAGTTGAAACTGCTACAAGCAATATCAAGACCTGATCATTATGTTGTTCATAAAATTTGTATGAAAATGACTTTTCGGTTTCACAGTAAAGTAAGAATTAAATTATGTGATATTCAAACGAATCATATTATTATAGAACAAGGGTGCAAATGGTGTTTGTAACATGAATGATTATTCTCTTGGCACAACTTTAGTTGTAACACCACCTAATCAAATAAAAATTATGTATATGTTCATGTGCAGATAATCTGGGACATCTGTTTTTAACTTCATGATTCATCTAAATGACAAATATCATAATATGCATCTGATATGCCTTCATCATGAAGGACCTTGCTCTCTAAAAGCACTGGACCATCCCCAAGTGCTGTGAATAATCTTAGGCTGAGGAGGCGTGGACTGCCCCATTCTCTTAAATGACAGCGCTCAGAACAGAGCTCCATACCTTATTTTGACTCTGACTCTGACTTTTGGATCTTTAGGGTCAACCTATTTTAAATTGTAGTTTGTTATGGTCAACAAAGACCTTTGTGAACATCTGAAGTCCATGTGAAGAAGTTTGAACCATTATTAATCTGAGGTAAGTGTCCATATCTACTGGATATTGTAGGGAAATCTTTATTGAATTGCTAACATTAAATATGCTTCCAAATATTTTAAGTTTGGTATCTGTGTGAATTTTATATTTATATGATATGTGAAATAAATACAATTTATACAATTGTGAAAAATGATATGGTATATATATATATATATATATTACACTGATTTATATATATTATATAAATGTAATTTATATATATATTTTAAAAAACTAATATAGCGAACTTTATATATTATTTACTATATATTTAATGTTATATTTCTTTCTTCATATGAAAGAATGACTAAAGTTGTCACTATCGTGGTCTTGTGGCTGCTCTGCAATTCGGCGAGGATCAGGGGAACCGGGGGATTTCAAGGCGCCATTCCTCACCCAAATAAATACAGCCCAAACCAGTCGGAACAGTCACCGCAGACACCGCAGGCCAGTTCTGGGGGAATGGGACCGCCTTCAGTCGGGGACGAGGTGCTGGACTCCAGCCAGGAGGCTTTACACGTAACGGAGCGCCGTTATCTCAAACTTGACTGGTGTAAAACGCAGCCGCTGAAACTGATGATTTACGAGGACGGGTGCCAGCCGCGCACCATCATCAATCGCTTCTGTTACGGACAGTGCAACTCGTTCTACATTCCTCGACATGTTTACCAAGAGGACAGTGCGTTTCAGTCGTGCTCCGTGTGTAAGCCGAAGAGTTTCACGACTGTCACTTACACGCTCATCTGTCCCGGGCAGATCCCCAGCACCAAGAAGAAGCGCGTGCGCCGCGTGAAACAGTGCCGCTGCACTTCTGTCGACTTGGATTAAACTTGCTGACGTCCTTGTTGTAGGCAACTCGTGTGTGTCTGTCTGAAAGTCAAGCTTCAATGCATTCCCATAGCTTAAAAATATAGGAGCATTGTCGCCTTGTTTCCTACATCGTTGTTCAGTCGTCAAAATGTGGCTTTTATATTGTGAAGAAATACAATTGATGCAATTAAATGTACTATAAAACAAGTTGCATAAGTTATACTATAAAAAAGAGTGACATATTAGAAATATGCATATATTATTTTCCACTGTGTGGATCAATGTAGATACATTTGGGTGTAAATAAGTTATTTTGTAACAACAACAACATTCCAAAGAGTTTTTTGTCCTGGTCTTAATACAACACGCCTCTGAAATGAATAAGGTGCTAAAGTTACAATCTTCTTGATCACTTTGAATTTCATGACTGATAAAGAACATCTTGGTGAAACTCTATTAAATAATAAAGACAGAAAACAAGTTAAATGGATGGAAATAACTGTTTTTATAACAATGAGAACTTTTTACAGTGATGTACGTTATTGTAGAAGGAACACTATTACTGTGATTAAACGGCAATGAGATGTGATGAAGCAAGATGACTGCCATCAGTCGAAATGGGTGATGTTCAAAATAAAACCGATAAGGATATTATTTTACATGTACATTATGTTTGTTTTATAATATTCTGTAATGATTTAATATGACAATAAAAAGTTACATCATTTTTTGTTTATCAATATGCAAAATAAAGGTACTGCTTTTTCCAAATCATACATTAATGCTGTTTTCAACATGTTTGAACGCTTAATTATTTAGACTGGTGAAGCTCCCAGAGCAGATGGAGTACACTTGTTTCTTAAATGTTTCTCACTTTGAACAGCATTCATTCATATCTTAACCATAATCAAAGGGATCTTTGGATCATAAATGTGCAAGTGAGTGATTGGTTGTTGGGCTGCCCCACCAACAACGCAAGTGCCCGGTTCTTCAATATTTGAATATATATATATATATATATATATATATATATAAATCTGGTCATCTTCGGAAAGAGGGTTAGCTGGTAGTCAGACTTGCTTCTTTAAGGCGCAGTCTCTCTTTCTGTCAAAAAAAACCATAGAGAAACATACATCATTTTGAAGTCTTATTCAGCTGCGCTTGGATTATTCAGAAAGGTTTTTAAAATCTGATTCATAAAAGTACATCAGCTTCTAGTGTTTGCTTATCTATCCTTCAACCACACTTCAGCAAAAATGAAGACAGACACTTACTAGTCCATTTGCATTGGCCCTTCTGGTCTCAATCTTTTTCTCTGCAGTCATGTTGCGCACAGACTGTTGGGCCTCTTTGATTCTAAAGTCAAAAAGAATGTAGATTGGTTGCATTTTACTTACCAGTAATGTTTCAATTGACCCTTCGCAAAGACCCTTTAGTTACTATTGCAATGCCCGACAAGTCATGCGCTCTCACGCCACGCATCGTGTTCTCACTCTGTGAAAACATCGCGGCGCAAAGAGGACACTGACAACGCATGAAACAGTTTCATATTTAAAATATTGTAATTTTTTACGAAATTATAATTAAGTTTAAACAATAAATAGCGTATTGTGGCTCTTTAATGAGTCGTGAAAGATCGATGTCGCTCCTTCAAGCGGCTTATGAACTAACATCTCTTCATACTAGCTCATTTACAGCATCAAATAAACATGAATGAACATCAGAAGGAATGTTGTTTCAACACATGAGTACATACCATTTTACAAGTTCAAGTTCACCATCTACTAACTCCCCTGACTGCTTTGTCAGATAAAAGGGCAGATTCGGGGTTATGATTGGTTAGATCGCCTGTCAATCAAAGTGTTTGCGAAGGGTCAATTCCATCAAGTTTTAATGCATGAAACTGAAAACAACAACAATCAGTGACAAAATTACCCTTAACTTGGTTATCACAGTGTGTGGTTGGTTAGAGCCGTTGTACAGTAGAAAATATGATGCTAGATACTCAAGATGCTGTTAACTTCTCACCTCTGTTTGGATATGACCTTGTTCTCTCTCTTCCATCTGATCTTGAAGTCATTGCAAAATTCAAACCAAAGTGTGAAAACATGGCCCGGCATAATCTCTTGCTCCCCTGGACGAGACTTTAGCCCAAAGTACTCCACTAGGTAAGAGAAGCTAAGGAAGGAAAGGCATGAAGCAAAGTTGGAGACAATAAGGTACCAGAAAGGAACCAGACTTTTCAGAATGACCATAATTGTAAATGAATGTAACTAAATGTCAAAAATGTTTATGAAATTTGTATTTTTTGTAATAAGAGTGATGTGCCTGTACCTTTTATGTGCCGATATTACTTGGTGTTCCACAGCAATTAACTCTTTTTGTGCTGTAAAATGAAAAGATGTGTATCAACAATTGCCTTTAGTACCATAAAGACTCCTGCAAATAGTTTCAATATTGAGAGCCAAAATCTCTTCTATTACTTCTGGATCTTAATTTTGCTTCTTTAGCAGCCATATCCCAGCTAACAATATTATGTTCTAAGAACATTTAGATAAGTTCCCATTTAGTTATGAAAACATTATTTATGATTTTGGTAATGCGAATGTTAAGGGAACATTCCATTTTATCATTTTGCAAACATTATGGTAGTGTTACTTCTGAACGTTCTAAATATATATATTCTATATACAATCATAAAAAATGAGTAGTTATGCTAACTTTTTGAGAATATTATGCCATATAACTCTGAATGACCACTCTGTTTATGTTAGTGGAAGAATGTTTGCGCATTATTTTAAGAGAACTTTGCCAAAGCTTTAGACAAAGTTTTGGATTGCTTTGTCAATCACGCTATATAACATTATGGTCCCGAATTCCCAGCCTTTCAACCAGGGACTCAAAGATAGCACTGAAACTGATGTTTCTCCTTTACTAAGAAGTCTCTCATTGCCAAAGTCTCCCTGATTCCTATCTCTGTGTCTGTCTTCTGAACTTGACCAGCTATCTTTTATAGGTAGGCAGTCACAGACACTTATCAGGTCCCCAAAAGGGCAAACAGTAGATATTCTTCATGACTGCAGGATGTGTGTTGTCTTATCTGTGTATTGGAGACAATCAAATAATTGTAGTAGGAAGAATATGACGAAAGGAAAAGCTTTGTTTTAAACTCGCTGCTATATACATTAACTACAAACAGAATAAATCTTATTTGTCTAGTTCACTATAGTCAGCGTTGTCTCATCCTGCTGTCCTGTAGTTTATATCTCCTTATATCTGCCTCTATGATCTGCAAAACAAAACAATCCTGTATTCAATCTAAGCAAACATTTGTACTCCTCTCCATCAACCTTCTAGAGAGGCAGATCGTCTCAGAGACCAACTAGACTTTCTATCTGAACAAGGTAGACGAGAGGGGCTGACGTGACAGAGCACATAAAAAGAAGACTTAAAAACTTTGAATACAGATCCTCTTCTAAAAGGTAATGTGGGCTAATCTCGCACATCATAGCATAGCTCACCGTTGGCAAGGAAAAAGTCCATTTTCTCCTTGAAGGGATGTATGTGCTCTTGAGACGAGTTGGTACACACGGTTAGAACATCCTTTTCACAAACTGTAAGAGACAAAAAAGAATAACACTGGGTTAGAGTAAAGTCCCCGACCAGGTCCAATTTTCAGAAGCCAGACATTGTAAAACAAAGTTTACACTAACTTTAACGCAATATTTTATCCAAAAATAAACAGTCCTCTTTTCTGTTAGACCACCATGAGCGCTTACTTTTTATTCCAATAACCTAGATCTTGCAAAATAAATGCCACAATGGAGCTAGTAGAATGTCTAAGTTATGTTCCTTGCAGATGCCTTCTTACCAACATGATTTATAATCAATTGTACAATTATTAGCCTACATAAATGGTGATTTTGTATTTTAGTGTTTTAGAAATCATCAGCATCTGGTATAGACTTCAATGTATGTTGGATATTATAATAACTGTATATATATATCTGTATACATACATACATACATACATACACACACACACACACACACATATATATATATATATATATATATAGAGAGAGAGAGAGAGAGAGAGAGAGAGAGAATGTTACAACTCAATGAAAGTCAATGAGGTCCAAAACTACGGTGGCCGAGAGAGCTCAAAGCGCTTCAAATAATAAAACACATGCGAATTAAAAAAAGCACATGCAAATTAAAAAAAGCACATGCATTTGAGTGGACAATGTGTGCACAATCATTAAATACTATAAAAACTGCAAACAAAAATAGACAACTGTACATTATTTCATGTATTTATTATGTGTTTTTTTTATTATTCGCATGTGCTTTTTCAAATTTGCATGTGTTTTATTATTTGAAGCGTTTTGGGCTCTCTCGGCCACCGTGCAAAACAGCTCTGGACCCATTGTATGATGACATTTCAGAATCCCTGGCAATATTCAAGACACAGCTGAAAACTCATCTCTTCCGTGAACACTTAATCCCTTCATAAAAAAAAAACATAAAAGAAAAAACCCATCCTTCCCTTTTCCCTTCCTACTCTAGCTTATGGTACTGAGCAATATATGAAACTTTTATTGTGAGCACTTCCTGTGTCTATTTGCCAATTCATGATGTTTGGATTCCTCACTTGTAAGCCGCTTTGGATAAAAGTAAACTTCTTTTGTTGTCCACAGAAGAAAAAAAATCATACAAGTTTGAAATTTCCTTTTTCATTTTTGGGGGAAAACTATCTCTTTAAACCTTTTTTGATTGTAGGCAATGAACAAGAAAACACAATAGAGCTGAAGCTGCACCTGTGACATAAAACAAGAGGTTATCAAATGTCTTTTCTTCTAAGTAAGATCAGTTTTGATGCACTTCTGATCGGATCTTCAGATAGTCACTGTACCAACTGTGGACCTACACAGCATTGTTTGTTCAATGTCCAATCAGAGGATCAGAGGAGCCAGTCTCCTGCCTCAGTCATAATACACCCTGATGGGAACCCCGGACTGTTGGATACGCTCCATCTGCATCTCACCCCCGGATAAGGCTACACATACTACCGTTTTCATTGAGCATTTGTGTAAACTGTGAACACACCTGGCAACGAAGAAGCAGTTGTGAGAATTTTTCACAGCATTTCTACTGTAAAAAATATCGATTTATCACAGTTTCAATTGATTGCATCCTCATATATTGTGTCCACCAAGGCACCTCATTGCAACATTCAGGTTTTCTTGGTGAGCCAAACCACTGCCACAATGATCTCAAAAAGATCAAAAAGATGTCTCAAATGCAAGCCAGATGAATCAGCTGTGGAGACTCGAAGCATTAGATGTGCCTCACAATGTTGTCATAATTGTCTCTGGAAAATAAAATCACAGGGACATTCCCTTTTTGGGTAGGCACACAGTGACTAATTTGATTAGTGCAGCACTTTCTTGCTCCGCAAAAGTACAGTCGCAGACAAATGCGGTCACCTTGAGCAGCCAAAACCTCAGTGGGGCTGTAAGTCATTCGAAAAAAATCGAACAAACACGGCATAAAAAACAAAGACATGATTCTCTCTCAGTCATGAGGGGAGTTCAAACAGCAGGACAAAAAAAGGGAGAGCGCGATGGGCCAGATTTGGCAGTCTCTCCGTCGCCCGATAAGAAAGGCTTGTTGAGAGGTAAAGAAAAGAATCTCTGACACACATCTGCGGGGCCACACTGAACACGGACTGATACAGTGTAGCAGGAGAATGGCAGTGCATCTCTGCGCAGATAAAGCCCATCCCGCCAGCGATAAGCTGCTCTTCTCTCAGATTACATAAGCGCCAAAGCACTGTAGCCTTTGGCCCCTCCGACAGAGCTAAAGAATCACACAATGCCAGAGCATCTGATGGGCAGGATTAAAGTCATATCTAAAAGGCGCCATAGCAAAATCACACAGACTCCACTCCGTCTCTGCATCTGTGCGTGCACATATATACACAGGCAAACATGTCTGTATATTCCACCTGGTCTAATGTGGTTTAATAATGAGTTGTTGCTAACAGATGCTGTAAAGTCCTCAGGATTCAGCTGGAGCCATGTTTCAGGATTGCAGCCATCCATCCACCCAAACCCATGTAATCTTGCTTCTTTTGATGCTACAGTAAATCAGTGGCACGCTAAAATCGTTTCTGAAAACCTTGAGAGTGTTTTTGGTAATTCTTACCTGTCAAGTCTCTGCTCATCTTCCTGAGATCCTTTGAAAGGTCATCAAACTTCACTTGAGAGGAAAGGAAAACATCTTGAGGTTCAGGCAAAGGAAAGATGCTCTTTTCTGTCCCAGCATTCTGGAGAGAGATTGTACACATGACTGAGAAAGACTTAAAGATCTGTTTTTTGAAGTTCTAAGAAATATTTGTGGTTGGTAAGATTTTTTAATGCTTTTAAAAGAAGTCTCCTATGCTCACCATATGTGTGTTTATTTGATCAAAAATACAGCGAAAAGTTACATTGTGAATGATTAACAATTTAAAAAACTTGTTTTCTAAATTCATATATTCTAAAATGTAATAGACATTATGCCAGTCTTCAATGTCACAGAAATTAAATTTACAAAATGAGTCACGCGACTCACTCTGAAAACAATGTGAACAGATTTTGCATGTGAAAGGTGACGTTCGTGTTTACCTCGTCAAAGTGACGCAGATAATAGGAAACGATGTAGTCCAACAGACTAATTTGATTTTCCTGTAGATATATAGAGAATAATGTCAAAAAAGTACACCAATCTGTACAAACAGAAAGAACAAATTGTGCTGAGGCTCAGTGTGAAATCTTTACCCTGCTCTTGACATCTTTAAGCTTGGGAAGAATCTCAAGCCCGAAGCCGTCGGCCTGTCCTCGAGCTCTGCTCCCTCCATTCATGTAGTTTCCCAGAGCAAGCACCAGTCCCATCACATCCCTCACACTATCTTTCTCCAGCAGATACTAAAACACAAAAGACATCAACATTTATTTGTGCATTTATCACATAGAGATGTTGGAGACAAAGCGAACACTTAGACCTCACTTGAATAAACCGCAGCTGCCTGAAGGGCTGTTTTTTGCTTTTAAGAACGCCAGCGTCGATACTTTATCAAATGTTTGATAATATCTGAGGTCTGACCCCTTTGAAAGTGCCTTTGTACCTTGCAGACGTGGAGAATAATCTCGGTCTTGCGCTGTATGGAGTCAACGGCGTCAGTGAACTTGGACTGAAAAATTAAACAGTGAACTCGACTGGAGAACTCAGGGATCTGGGAGAGTTCATACAGGAACCTGTCAAGGAAAAGCAACGAACATCGGTCAACCTTAAGTGCGGAGTGTTGAAAACACTACTTTTTCTTCGTTTGTCCTCAAATGATGGAACATTAGAGAAGTATACATTGCAAAGAGCACATAGAAAGTGCCCTTGTAAGTGACAATTGACGTATCACTAGTCGCGAGTTGCATGAAAAAGTGAGTTATCTGGTGTGTTTCTGGAATATCTCACTGTTCAGGCTTGTCCAGTAGTTTGACCTGCTCCTCGTCTGAGGTTTCATAGTGTTTCTTAATCTTCTCTAACTCCTCAGGCTGAGCTCTCTGGGAGAAACAGAACAGACGCACTCATATGAAAACTGACCAATGATACACATAAACTTATGAAACCACACAGGACTATCAATTATTTTGTTATGTTGGGACTGGAAATAGACAAGAAGGGTGATATAGAGTCTGCAGATTATTTGTGCATTTTCTAAAGTGATTTTGGGGAGAAAGGTGAGGTGCTGCTGTGAGACACTTTCAATGGAAGTTAATCTGTAAACATTCCAATACTTATTATTTTCAATAGCATAGCGACAACATTTAAACAAAATGCCCCATTTTAATGTGAAAAAACTTTTTCGCCTTGACAATTCATACCATAAACCCTAAAATGACTATGATTTAAATAGCTTAACAGCTCACATATTAGAATAGTTTAATATTTAGGTGCTTTATAAATAATTATAATCTCTACATTTCTTATTCATCTAAGAATTGGCCTTATTCACATCCATTTAAAGTGCCTCATCGTAACCTCCACTTTTATTTGAAAACAAGAAAACATGCAATGGGTTTGAAAAACTTTGTGAATGCAAATCTACTGCTTTGGAGGCTGGGATTTAGTGTGGGCCTGTACATAAGTAAGTTTCCAATGTGGCAGAATACTTACATTTTCATACATGGCTTCAATAGCATCCAAGTCGACCACAGAGTTGTCCAGATTCAAAACAGCTGTGTAATGAAGAAGTATTAGCCTCTAGACAAAAAGTCTGATTAGTTATTGGACATTTGTGTGTCATAGATGTGATATGTGAATGTAAAAGTCTAAATGTGTATTTTTTCCCCCATGTAAGCGTTCACTGCTCAATTTGCTGAAACCATCAAAAACATCTGACTCTAAGGCAAGTTGTGATGAATTCAAGATTGTCAATGTGAAAAGTATACGTTTAGTAAGTGGGGCTGATATACATGCGAAAGAATATTTCTAGTGGTAAACCGCAAGACAAGTTTATGTAACAAACACACAGCCAATTTATCCTTGATAAGAGCCGGAGCCAATCACATTGTTGCAAGAGATGTCTCTATATACAGAATTATTTCAACATCATGTCTTAGCTTGCCTTTCGCTATCCAGGCCACACAAATATGTATCATTTAACATATCTGTTTATTATTAGTGGAGGCACTCTGCAGAGCTGGTGGTCGAGTATTTCTCAGCATATATGAGGTTGTTCAGTGTGATTTACCTTGCTGGATGTCCTTCATCTCCAGGTGGAGACTTGAGATTAAGATGCCCACAGCCTGAGAGCGCTTGCCATCTAGTAATTTAATGACCTAAAAAAGTACAACAATAATAATAAAAAATCCAAATTCACAAGACAACCCACACTTCCAAATGACTTTGATCATAAGATAAGTGCTTTCTGCTTATAACCACCATATGAATACAATGTTGTAAAGACTCATTCTTGTATTATGCAAAAGTGGAACGAATAAATAACAAAAGAAACTTTGGGAAATTCCAAACCTCCATTATAAAATCCGCATGCCAAAGGTAACAATGGCATGATCACATTTCATAAACACATTCATTTATTTCAAATTATCCTCATTTCCAATATAATTATATCAATTTCAAACGCAATTGTAGAGGTATTTGTGGGATCCTGATATTACACATAAGCATTTGCATCAAATTAGTGTGTTTCTATAAAGTGACTGCACCTAACAAATGATGTTTCTGTTGAAGAAAAGTCATTAGCAGAGGAGAACGATGAATGCATCAGTTGTGCTAGTGTTCCAGTCATACATGTAATTTGGAAGTGTTGAAAACTGCTCCATCTAGTGGACACTTCTCAAATCTGAACTTTATAAACTTACTGAGCAATGAATACCATTTATGCAGTTCAGCAGATGCCTTTATCCATAGCAACTATTCATTTACTACTATATAAATATGTAGCAAACTGCATTTCATATATATATATATATATATATATATATATATATATATATATATATATATATATATATATATATAAACACAAAATAGCACACATATAAAATGAATGGGAGTGTCATTCAGAGTAAGTAAGATCTTCTCTACGTCATGTCATTTTTCTCATCTTCAGGAAAGAGCGGTACCTTCCTGGCTTTGGTTTTCTTCTCATAGGCTTCAGATAGGGGCTTTCTTTTGGTGGTCGATGTGGCTTTAGCAAACAGTTCCGCAAACTCATTGGTGTTTATTATCTGTGGCTCTTCCAGGGCACTCCATAGCATCCCGTTCCTAAGAAAAGACAGAAAGTGACGAGGAGAGATTTTATTTCATTCTTTTCAATTTTCTTGGCGTTTTCGACAGTTTCTGCTCAGCCTAATGCTTATCAAGATCAAAAGTACATGCCACCAACCAAAGCATTTCCTAACACTGGCATCTGTAAAAACCACTTTACATGAGTTATGGGAGTTGTTTACTGTTGCTGAGCAACCTTGCCAGAAAGCAGGCAAAGGAAAATCAACAGGAGCAGAATGTGAGTAATCTGACTTGCTACATTTTGTCTCCCATAAAAATAATTAAGGAGCCAGGGCGACGGCGCACAGCTAAGCTTGACTGGATTCGGCTTTGGCTCGACAAAATGCTCACGAAGAGAGCAGAAAGCTTTCATGAGGAGTCAAATAACATTGCAACAGCACAGAGGTGGCCGAGGAGCCGAATCCCACAGAAATCCACACCGCCACTAGAGGTCCTGGAAAGACTGCCGCTCAGCCTGTGGCTGGCCCCTCATGCAGACAAATGTCTGCAGTGGTCTGTCTTAAACTTCCCATGAGGTCTGACGAGGGAGAGTTGAAAATGTCAGCGTCACTTGATGACATATATTACGTGTTTGAGGAATCTTTTGATTGAGGAACAATGGAAATGTTGTTTATATGGCAGGGTGAATACAGGTATGTGGGAGTGGGAGGATGTTTCTTTTTAGTTTAAAGTACTTATTATCTATTTAAAAGCAAATTGTGTTCAGTGTTGTTATTGTTATCTAAAACTACCTATAACTGAAATAAAAGTAAATCTAAAAAAAAAAAACTATACAAGAAACAAATATTAAAATAAAAAATATAAAACGTAAGCTCTTTCAAAATATTAATAAATACTATAATACTATTTAAATAATCCTAAAACAGTTGTTTTAGCGGCTAAACCCTTTATCATGATATCTTAAATGATCACAAATGATCATCAGATGTGTCCTGTTTTATGACATTATTTGACCATGACAAGGAAAAAGAAAATTCCTTTAAAAATCTGCTTTAAATACTTAGCTGAAATTTTAATAGACTTGGCCTTCTATAAAATATAAATAAATAAAAAATTAATTTATGTTTATTATGTTTTTTGGTCACATGCAATGACTTAAAATATAATTTCTATTTTGACTAAGACATGATAATAAATAACTTTTTACTGAAACTGTAAAAATGTGACGGTTTGAGCACTGTTGAGCGGGTTCGTAAACACCTCTGATTGGCCTTTGTGTTCACACACTCATCAGATATGTCTGTGATTGGCTGTGATGATCAAGGCATAGGAGCGCTTGAAAGCACACGGAAGTGTTTGAATTTGACAGGATTTTGAAAGCGGGAGCGTTTGAAAGCAGGACCTGTGTAAGCGCTTGGTGAAGAGCGTCATTGATGTCTGATGTTTTTGACGCATTGATCATTGTAGCCAATCTCAGACATTTCTGATAAGCGTGTGAACACAATTGCCAATCAAAGGTATTTTCGAATCCGCTCAACATTTTTAAAATTTCAGTACCGACTTGGCACTTTTGACAACAAGTGTCAAGAATTTCATCCTTTTAATTAATTTTATTTCTTTATTATAAGCATGTTTGACTTTGTACCCCATAAAAAACATTATAGTAGTTTTTAACTCAGAAAAAAACAATTAAAAAAAGATACATGTAAACAAATGAGCATCATGTCATTGCCCCGTTTCAATTAAAACATGAGGTAAGGTGATGAGAGATACCTGTTATCTTGAATCTGTATTCGTGTCCAGTAGAGTGGTTTCATTGGACAGACTGGCTCCACTGAAGGTTTGCGAGGAGGATTGTCTGCTGCTGTACTGAAGAAGATACTACCTCCAAAAGGGGGATTAGAGGTAGAGTGGAGGACGGGTGGCGGCGGTGGAATACCACATCCTGTCATGGGTGGAGGTGGCGGAGGAGGTGGAGGAGGCACACTTCCTGGCTTATCCAGTGGCGGAGCAGGAGGTGGAGGTACATTAGGAGTACAAGGACCAGGTGGAGGTGGTGGAGGAGGAGGAGGTGGTGGAATCTTGTTTCTATCCATCTGTAACTGAGCTGATACAGGTGGGGCAGCCGGAGGAGGGACTGTCTTTTGTCCGCCAGTAAAGTTTGTTGTTGAGTTGAGGTCAGCATTTTTAGGCAGGGGGTCAAGACTCTTGCTCTGCGCTTCTTTGGCCTCCTCAGACCTGATGAATGTCTCTCTGTCTGTCTGAATGCACACAGAGTGGAAGGTCCGTGTTTTGATGTTGTCTTCAGTGGATACGGCAACATCTCTGTGATCTCTGTGAAGATCTTTGTCTTTCTCTCTTTGTAAGCTTGCAATGGTTGCAGCTAGTCTGGACAGATCCTCTTTGTTCTTCTCTTGTAACCGGAAGAGCTCAAGTTTGAAGTCGGCCTGTAAAGAGTGCAAACAACAATATACAGTATATAATCATTTTCCAAGGGAACGTTTCATAAAAGTGTCTTCTAAATGAATAAAAATAACGTAAAGTAAATGTAAATGTATTTAGTAGGGTGACTCCTAGCAGATGACAAAATCTTTGAAATCTTGAGTATGTTTTGCTTGCTTGCTTTAAATGTAATGTATTTTGGCTTGATACTTTTATATTCAATAAGCAGCATACTATAATACATTTGTAAAAGTACTGATTCTGTAAAAACGCTTTTCCTCGTAGAGGTTTTAAATTCTTGATGCTTTTAATAAACGGTTTCCATTCAGTTGCAAAATACTTTTCTTGAGTTTCTCACCTGTAACTTCTCCACCTCTTCGTTACATTCTCTTTTCAGCTGCAGAAGAGCAGCCTGATGCTCTGAGAACATGAAACAAGGACATCATTATGATTAAACATATCATAAAACCCACTGAATAGTGCCAGGAAATAGTGCTCTTCTTTATAATATATACAAAGTACTACGGTTTAAACATTTGAAGTCATGTTTTTTTTTTTTTTTTTGGACGAAACCTTTCATGTAAAAATTTTAAATAACTGTTTTTCTATCTTAAAATATTTCATGATGTAATTTATTCCTGTGATGAAAAAGCTGAATTTCAGCATCATTACTCCAGTCTTCAGTGTCATGTGATTCTTCAGAAATCATTGTAATTATGCTGATTTGTTGATTAAGAAACATTTCTATTACCGATGTTGAAAACAGTTGTGCTGCTTAATATTTTTATGGAAACATTTGAATGATACATTTTTAAGGATTCTTTGATGAATCCCGCCCCCTTTAGTAACTGTTTCTAGTCACACCACGCATCATGTTTTCACGCAGCGAAAAATACATCGTGGAGCAAAGAGGACACTGACAACGCGTCGACAGACAAGACAGAGCTGTTCATATTTAAAATATTGTAAATTTTAAAGAAGTTTAAGCAATAAATAGCGTATAGTGGCTCTTTAATGTGTCGTGACAGATCGCTGTAGCTCCTTCAAGCGTCTCGTGAACCAACATCTCTTCATACTAGTTCATTTATAGCATCAAATAAACATGAATGGACATCAGAAGGAATGTTGTTTCAATCGCGGAAAAACGTGAGTACACACAATTTTTCAAATTCAAGTTCATCAATATTAAAATGGCAGATTCGGGGTTATGATTGGTCAGATCGCCTGTCAATCAAACTGCCAGAGAGGCGTCAATTGGATATCCATTAAATATTGTAGATGTAAACTTTCCAATAGATGGCAGTGGTGGGCTGTTATATGGGGATGATCACTGACTTGTCTAGACAACCATGGGAAAACTGTTTGATATTTATGTAAGAGAACAAATTTCCTCAAGTATATTTAAGACATATGGCAACAACACTCTGAGTGTGTGTGCTTAGGTGTGTCTGAGGACTCCACACACCCTTTAAATCTACAAGATACTGCAATACGTGCAATGTAAAGGATGATCAATAAGGTTGATTATAAAACTATATTATTGAAAAAAACATTTATGCAATTTCAATGCAGCAAGAATAATAACTGCATTGCTGAGAAAACAAATATTCTTACGAGCAACAAACACTGTGACACTATGCAAAGTAAGTTATTTCATCTGCAGATCTGCCCTTTAGGAACACATTTAGGGTGGATGTGTATTGGAATTTGTTTAGACAGAGCTGTTCCATTGGATACAAAGGCAAATATTTGAATTAGAGCAAACAGAGCTTTTTTTTTTTTTCTAATTATACATGAAGCCCTTACCAGCTTCCGTGTATTTTAGACCAATCTTCTCCTCCTCGTTTTTCGGTTTTGGTGGAGGCCAGACAGTCTGAAGTCGCTTTGGGGTGTGCTCCTCGCTCACATCAGTCTAAGACACAAAAGAGTAACAATTAATGTGCATTGTACTGTTAAAATATGTTGAATTAAAGGACCTAAAAAAATAAAATAAAATAAAATAAAATAAAATAAAATAAAATAAATAAATAAATAAATAAAAAAAAGGATGCAGCATCCCGATGATCCTGCAGAGGGATGAATAAAATAAAATAAGATAAGATAAAAAAGGATGCTGCATATGAACCGGTAGGGGTATGAAAAAAATAAAATAAAATAATTAAATTTTTTCGGTGAACATAAAGGAAGACTTTTCATATAAACTTTATGTATCGATACTGAGATGCCACCAATAAATGCAATCATCTGTTCACTTCATACTTTAGAATCCGTAGTTTCTTTGTTGTCTGGAGACTTGCTTGAGTTCCTGTCAAAGAAAGCTCTGAGGACATCTTTGTCCCTGTTGATCTTCTTCTTTACAGTGTCCAGGTCCATGCGGTTTGAAGTCTCCTTCTTGGCAGTTTTAACTGTGAAGAAGGCCTTCAATGCACCTAAGGCCGTCTCTGCATTTGTAGATTTGTTCATTTCCTCAGAATGGGAAATGATCGGCTCCTCTACAGTTTCTGGCTTTTCCACAGGGTCGTGACTGATTGGAGACAGTGGGGGGCTTGAAATGCTCTCTTGCTTTCTCTTCCCTTCCCCCTTGCTGAGGAATTGGGTAAGCTGTTCTAGGAAGTCTCCCTTGACTTCTTTCTTGTTAGACTGATCAGTAAAAAGGCTTTGTTTGGCAGGGTTTTGGGCTGCTCTGTAGTTTCTTTTTCCTCAAGTGCTTCTTTCTTGGGGCTGAGCAGCCCAGTGAAGAGGGACGACAGTTGGAGCGGTTTCTCTTTTACTGCGGTGGGGGAGAGGTCTTTTGTGGTCTTCTCGGTGGAAGATGAATCTGTATCTAACTCAGTGTCTTCTTGTATTATTTCATCCTCATTCCTCTTCATTTCTCCCTCGGTATACATTTTCGTCTCCACCTGGATGACTGAAGGAACCGGCTCTGGTTCTGAATTAGTCTTATTATCCAGCTCAGATGAACTGAAACTTTGTTCTCCAGCATCACAGAGGTCAGGGCATTCTAAAATCGCACCTCCAGTCTCAAAATGTCTTATTTGGTTCTCCTGACTTGTGGTAGGTGTATGGATCTCCACAAAATTGCTGTCTGAACTTGCGCTGCTTCCACTGAATATAGCTTGACCACACGCAGTCTCATCTCTCAGTTGGAGATCAACACATGATCCTGCAGAAAGAGCTTCAACACGTGTAAGGGTGATGACCACAGTTCTGGCGTTCACAGGTGAGTTTGAAGAAAGAACCTTTTTATCAGTCAGACTATGAACTTCACAATGTGCTAATGTGGTCTGAATGTCCATGTTTGTAGATGCCTTGTGGTTAGTCAGAGTTTGTTCATTTACACCAGCTTTGGTTACCTCTGGAACATCTGCAGCGTTTTGAAGATTTCCATCAGTCTCAGCAGCAGATGCTTCTCGGTGACTTTGCACTGAAATGTCATTATTGTTATTTGTGGAAGAATCTGTTATTAAAAATTCAGTCAGATTATTTCTGCTTTGAGTGTCTGTGGGAACATCCTCCTGACAGACTCTATCTTTTAATGGTTCTTCCTCAGCAAACAGCTCCTCACTGCTGGAGTTATCTAATTCCATAACAACCGTCTCATTTGCAGATATGTCATGATTGAGTCTGTGTTTCCTCATATCCTTATCATTGCTTTTTGAAACAAACTCTTGATCACTGCCTAAAGATCCTTCTTCTGTATTATCCAATGCACCGATTGCTGGATCCTTAAGTTGTTTGTCCAGTCTGTTAGCACTGCCACTGCCTGAGACGTCGCTAAGTGATTTAGACGGCGTGTCAGCTTGACCATCTGTTACATCCTGGTCAGTCTGGCGCACTACTGATGTTTTATTGCAATGGTCTCTCTGGTGCATAACATTGAGGTCTAAGTCCACTTCCTCCTTTTCTGAAGAAAAATCAATTTCATTAACATTCTGATGCTCTGATCTGTTGATATGGTCCTTTTTCCTGTCTTCCTCGGCATTTGTATGTAAAATCTTAACAATTATTGGAAAATCCTCCCCTTGTTCATCGAAACCATCCTGCCTTTGAACACCTTTTTGTTGACCATTAACATGTCCTACCTCAGTCAAAGAGCACAAGGAAGTCACATCTGGACTCTCCTCAGTCAGTGTTAGGAGTTCATTTTTGTCATGGGGAGTAAAAAAGGTTGTTAATTTGTCAAAAATTTGTCTGGGCTTACTCTCCATTTCCTTCCAGTATGTCTTACAGACTCTTTAAGATTAAAATGAGTCTGTATTCAAACAAGCATATTGTGATAAGTGATAAAGCCCAAAAAACAAAGTCAAAATTCAGCAACAAAAATCCAAGGTTCGTTCTGCTAGCCCTCCCAAGTCCATTCACGCAAGCCTGAATTTCCAGCCCTTGTGCTGAGCAACCATTGACAAAATATGAGCAAAATAAATACTGGATTGAAAAATCCGGTTTACTAAAATAATTTGAGTTTGGTTTAAGTCTAATGTCTTTTTTTGGTAATGTGTTGTCCTTACATGAAGTTTCCAGAATCTTGGATGCCAGGAAAATGTGCATTAAAGACCAGAGATGCTGTTCTCAGGCTCTCATTACAGGAGAGCTGAAGAAATGGAAGAAAAACATTCCACAACGACATTCCAAATAGTGCCAACATGCAGCTTACTCCCTTTATCCCGACTTTACTTTCTTTTTAGCCTCTTCATTCTTTTCCATGTTGGATTTTGTAATGTCCACTTATTCTTAATTCTCAATTCGCAATAAACTCGTAGAAGCCAAAACATTAAATCCAGAGATACGCATACAGGCGGTGAGTGCTCCACCCACTTATTTTCTGCCACATGACAGGGCTTCTGCTCCCACTCTCAGTCATCCATGAACAAGAAGAAGAAGCAAATCAGCACCACACCCAGAAGAGCACACAAAACAGTCAAGACAGTCTGTCCTGCTTCAGAGCTTCTGTATGGCTGGATATCTCCTTCTGTCCACTTCACACTGGATAACATCACATTAATCACCACGATTAACCTGTTAACCCCTCCTACATCCTTGTTTTGTCACCTACGGTTTTGTTTGTTGAGACTAGTCCTGAAACCATCACAGGTATGTTTTTACTACTGCAATCCACAAGGAAAGAACAATGCAAATAGATATTCTTTAGTATGTTTTAAATAATAAACCTAATATTAATAAATTTACATGTTACATGACATGAAAATACATATTATATTATAGTTTTTTTTCTGACTACTGTTTTTTGTGACATATACATCAGTGTATAAACTAACACAATAATGCTTCACTGAAAGTCACAAATAAATACTAATACTCACAGTGTGGTCATGGTCAGGAGAGACATGTGGGACAGTGAGGATTTCATCTCCTTCACTTTGTTTTTGTTTGGACACAGAGTTGCAGAAGGGCAAATTTTCACTGTTTTCAAATTGCCACTTCTCTTCTACACGCACCCTGTTCTCGTTCTCTGTGAAAAAACAAACAAATAAATTAATGTATTCATACTCAAGGTTTTTAATGACTGAATATCAACAAAATAACCCACCAGACAGGTGGCTTTGGATTTGGACTCTGCAGCACAGAATATATAATGAATATGTATTAGCCTGATGCATGAGCCAAAGGTTGTTTTGTCAGTTACAACAGTTAGCTTATAATTCTCTTTGTAGATGTGAGCAAAGTGTAGAAGATAAAAGCATACATATTTATAGCTACAATGCTGTTTGACACAAGATCACAGTTGCACATTATTTTATGATATATTTGTCAACATATACATTAGAATATATGAAAATCCAAGTTTTTCCTGATTGCTCTGATCATAGATATAAAGGTATACACAGACTGCCACAGAGTGGACATTAAAGTGTACTGCAATTGAGTGGCACGTTCTACAGTCTTCACTCAGTTTATCTAGCCTCAGATTTACCTTTCATTTCAATTATTTTAATATTAAGTAAAAACAAAAATGCAGATCCCAATAACTGGACATTCTGCAAGTGAACATAAATCATATTAAATCAGAAAAACACATGGAAAATCTCTACACAACATCAAGAATCAATAAAGCTTTTATCCAATAAATATACAGCTGAGGTTCACAGTGCGTTCACAGCAATGGGAGTTTAGGAGACCTGAGATCCACTCGTCTCCCCAGGCCTCCCCCCTGCAGAGCAGGAAACAATGAACAAACAATCAATGGACAGATTTCATTGAATATGCAGGAGAGTGTTCAGTGCAGCAGAAAGTTACATCATTTTAAAAAGGCACAGGTCACAGATTACATTTGTTCTTTCTTTGAAATGTTACATTATCTGAAGGATGTGCCTTTAAAATTATTTATTGATTTAAAGAGTATTAAAATAGGAATTATTCAGTAAATTATTTATATCTGTAGTACTGGAATGAACACCAAACTCTCTCTCTCTCTCTCTCTCTCTCTCTCTCTCTCTCTCTCACACACACACACACACACACACAGTTGTGGGGACTTTCCATAGGCGTAATGGTTTTTATACTATACAAACTGTACATTCTGTCCCCCTACACCTAAACCTACCCATCACAGAAAGCATTCTGCATTTTTAGATTTTGTTGATGATTTATAAGCTTGTTTCCTTGTGGGGACCAACAAAAGGTCACCGCAATGTCAAGATTTACTGGTTTTACTTACGTTGTGGGGAAAGTGTAAGGAATACAAGAACACACACACACACACACACACACACACACACACACAATCTATCACTTTATATAGGCTACCTTAAATGGTGCCTTTGATTCCAAGATAGCACCTTTGTGCCACCAAATCCGTCACGTGTGGTATGATGATCTGGGCTACATGTGGCATGAAATGATTGCACTTGGGCAGACTGCTCCTGTTTGCCAGATCTGAGCCACAAGCAGGCCATAAGCAATGCCACATGTCAGCCAAGAGCAAAGAAATAAACCATAACTGGACCTTTTCTGAGCCAATGAAGCCCGCAAATGTCTCGCAAATAACTCGCTTCAACCTTTGTGAACTTTATTAAAGATTAAGGATTTATTTAAGATTTAAGGAATGTTCGAGTGGTGTATGTGTATTTTAATACATGCTGACCATCATTGAAATCTCATAATACAACAAGTTTGCAAATTTAAATATCACCAGTAAGCATTTTTTCAATAACTGTAAATTACAAGTAAATAACATCTCATAAAGGAATAAAACTTGAAATGAAACAAAACCGTCTTTGAAATCTCGTAACAGAAGAAAACAGACCATCACTGAAATCTTGTAAAGGAACAAAACCGACTGTCTTTGAAATCTCATAAAGAAACAAAACTGCCTGCTATTGATGTAAAGTAACAAAACCAACCATCATTGAGATCTCATAAAGGAATAAAACCGACTGCTATTGAGATAAAAGAGCAAAAAAAAAAAAAAAAAAAAAGCATCATTGAAGTCTCGTAATGGGACAAAACTGACACTGAAAACTGACCTTCATTGAAATCTCATGACCAAACAAAACAGAGCGTCACTGAAATCTTTTAATGAAACAAAACCGACCGTCACTGAAATCTCCTCACAAAACAAAACCAACAGTTTGAAAACCAACAGTTTATACGGAACATCTCAAAACGTAATAAAACTTGCAACTATCTTTGAAATCTCGTAAGAGAAGAAAAACGACGTCATTGGAAACTGACAGTCACTGAAATTTCATAAAGAAACAAAACCGACTGCTATTGAGCTAAAGAAACAAAACCGACCATCATTGAAATTTTGTAATGGAACAAAACCGACAGTCACTGAAATCTCATAAAGGAACGAAACTGACTACTATTGAGATCTCCCAAAGGAACAAAAATGACCATTAATGAAATCTCGTAACGAAACAAAACAGGCTGTCTTTGAAATCTCATAACAAAACCATCACCCAATGAGATCTCGTAAAGAAATAAACCAAACCATCATTGAACCCTTGTAACGAAACAAAACCATAATTGACAAAAACCATAATTGAAATGTCATAATGGAAAAAAACAGGCCTCCACTGAAATCTCGTAAAGGAAAAAACCAACTGTCGTTGAAATTTCATTATGGCCGGAAATTCTATGGAGTCACTACATCCAACGTCAGGTACAACATTTTTACTGCACTTATATAATTATTGGGACTATTAATGCTCCCGAAAGGCCCAGAACAATGATTCCTGTTTGTTGTGAATCTGGTGGTCAATTTTGCTTTATCTTAGGAGTTTAGGGGTTTTTATCCATTGTGATTAAAACATTAATCTTGGACAACTCTATAGTAGACCTGCAGAGGTTATGTCATTAGCTTCATGGTGTGAGTTATTTTGTAAGCAGTGGACAGAACCCTGAGGGGAGTGGTGAGTGATTGTTATGTCCAGATAATAGATAGTGTAGATTAAAAGAGTTGAGAGATAGTAGTGTGGAAACACACTGTCCTTATTTAAACTTCACTACTCTGACCTGACTGTTCGATAAAAAAAGAGAAAATAAAGAGAGGCCAACAAAATGTCAATAGCACAAACACTTAGGGGCACAGAGACCAGGATTGGACCAAATTTACATTTCACTCCTTTTAAATTCATTAAGTGAAATTTGATTTGATAAGACAGAAGGAAAAATTTCACTGAATGGGTTAAAATTCATTATAGCCATACTTAAAAATTTGGGGTAATAAGATTTTTACTGTATTTGAAAAGTCTCATGCTCACCAAGGCTGCATTTATTTGATCAAAATACAGTAATGCAATGCAATGCAGTTTCCCCACTTTGGGACAAATAAAGGCTTACTTACTTACTTAAAATATTAAAATATTGTGAAATATTATTAAAATGTCAATTTAATAATTGATGATTTCTATGTTAATATTTAAAAATGTAATTTATTGCTATGATGGCAAAGATGATCACGTGATCCTTTAGAAATCATTCTAATATGCTGATTTGGTGATCAAGAAACATTTATTATTATTATCAATGTTGAAAACAGTTGTGCTGCTTAATATTTTTGTGGAAACCTTGATACATTTTTTTTTAGGATTCTTTGATTATTAAGAAAGTTTAAAAGAGCAGTATTTATTGGAAACAGAAATCTTTTGTAACATTATAAATACCTTTACTGACGCTTTTGATCAATTTAAAGCATCACTGCTGCATAAAATAATTCATTTCTAAAAAGAAAAAAAACTTACTTACCCCAGGCTTTTAAATAGTACTATGTAAATATACAGTATGTATAGAAATAATGTTTGGGTATTTTTCATCTTAAATTACAATGTCTATCCCCCTACACTAACCCTACGCCTAAACCTACCCATCACAGAAAACCCTCTGCATTTTTACATTTTTAATAAAACATTGTTTAGTATGTTTTACTAACATATGTAAATGTATGTAATTACTAATGTTTAATACCAGTGTAATACCCATGTCATTATACAAATTTGCATCCTCATAAATCACAAAAACACGCGCACACACACACACACACACACGCCTACCGTCACACTCAAATCGTTTTGTGTGCATCTAATCTCATTTGAAGGGGTGCAGGCTTGAGTCATCTGCAGGATGTCATTTCCTGTAAAGCTTAAGGGATGGGAACATTAACAGCTGGCTGCTGAAATTGCTGCTACTGTGATACGTGAGAGTTTTAACACAGTGCAGCAGGTAGCCACATTCACATTGCTTCCTTTAACATCCTGTATTCTATGGGGTCTACGCATTGAAAACATGCTTAAAATTAATTTAAATAAGATCAAAGGTCATCTCAAAATCAATAGAGGTATGAGACGTTTAATGAAGCAATATAAATATCTAAATAACCAATTACACAAGACTGATTGCACATCTACATGTCATGGTCTCTTCACACCGCACTTCTAATAACAGATGATAGATCACAAGCCTGAAGAATCAGCTGATAGCTTTATCTGGAACAGATTGTCTTTACAGCCAATAGATGAACAGGTGTAAGCCCACAACGAATCACACAATCTTATTAACTGATGTGTATTCAAACAGGTGTCTGTTCTGAAAGAAACTCTCAAGAGATTAACCTCAATTGCAAGTTAGCAGAAGATACTTCCTGATTCCTGATTCCTCATTCTTCATGCTTTTCCCTTTTTAGGCAAGTTGGGCATTGCTTCAACAAGAGCAGGGAGATCAAAAGTCATCTACAGGCTTTCATGGTAGGATGCCTCATTTAAGTTGAGATTTACTGTTCACATTCCTGAAAACCTCAAGCACCACCAGACTACAGGCTCATAATGTTTCATTCTTTGACCCCTGAAATCATGTGATCGTCTGCAAAATATAAAAGTATTGAGGTTGACACAGCATGCCTTAAGGTTTTGGATTGGAAGTCTTCAGTGTTTCAGCATCTCACCCATGCTAATCTGTATCATGACACCCATCACAAGGTTTAGGTTTAGCATTCTTGGCTATCCACCTCGGTGATCACAGACTCTGTGAGGAGTAATACGCTCTGCTGTACTCTTAATCCCTCCTCAATGTGTTTCTACTTTCAAAAAACTTCAATAACTTCAAAAAATTATGCTGAAGAAGCATTGCATAAGGCATTGCATAATGCTGCACATCTTAATCTTGCCTATTTAGCTCCATATGTTTTATTATATAGATTATTATTATTAATGCACCTTTTCATGGAAATAAATGTTGTGATGTTATTTCCATTAAAAGGTGCGTCAATTTATTATCAATGTATTGATAATGCAAAAGGTGAGCGCTCTTCATGCCCTCTAAACCATTTTTTTTTTCACAATTTTTAACCATATATATATATATATATATATATATATATATATATATATATATATATATTATATAATATATATTATATATATATATATATAATATTGGCATTGTCATCCAGGACTATGGCCATGATATGTCTTCCTACATGGTTGTTTAAGACATGAAAAGCTACACACTCCATCTTTTAGGGTTAAAAGAGCTATTTCCAAACTTAATAATCCGGTCATAGACTCTTAAGTTTTTAGCTACTAAAATCCAAACAGTGACTTTTTGTGCCCGGCAGTGTGTGTGTGTGTGTGTGTGTGTGTGTGTGTGTGTATGTATGAATATATATATATGCCCACTCTAACTGTCAGTAACATTGGACCTACATGTAAACTAAATTTCATCAGAGTAGAGTATTTGTAGACTGTCTGCTTTATGTCTGCTAACACTTTATTTTTGATGGTCCCCTAACAGACATAACACTGACTATAAGAAACTTTGTGTTAGAGTTTCATGTTCTGTTTATCTGTTTCCCCAGTCCTGTCTTCAGTCACATGGTCTTTGTTTTGAGTTTCAGTTCATCATTGTATCATTATTAGTCCATTGTCATCAACTATGTGTCTTGTCTATAATCATGTCAGTCACCTGTGCCCTACTCGTTATCCTCTTGTGTTCATCGGTATATATTCCCTCTGTGTCAGTCCTGTCTTTGTCGATCGTTAAAGTTTGGTGGATATGTTATGTTCATGTTCTTGTCCTGTATGCCTGCCGTGATTCCGTTCAGCAATAAACTGTTGGAAGTTTATATACCGTCTTCGAGTTGTAATCCAGCATGTCATGTTACACTTTGCAACTACATATCAACTTATTCTATTAAACCCTAACCTCTTATTCTACAAACCCTAAGAGTACTAACCTTGACAGATAGTTGAGGTCTAAAGCGGACAATCAAAATAAAGTATAATATAAAATATGTTCTCGTAAATAAAATGTAAATTAAAATGTAAATATGCTATATCTCTTATCAACATTGAAAACACTTGTGCTACTTAATGTATTCGTGGAAACACTGCTTTTTTCAGGGCATTTTTTCAGGAATCTTTCATGAATAGAGAATCTTTTGTAACAATATAACTGCATAAATGTCTACTGTCACTTTTGATCAATTAAATGCGTCTTTGTTGTTGTAAAAATGTTAGTGAATAAAGATTCACTTTAGAAATGATTCACTGGCTAATTCTAAAAACCATGTATTTAATTTTTATCATAAAAAAGTGAGAAATAGGAAAACAGAATCAGGAAGTGTTAAATTCTTGAGGACAGAGAGGTCACACACCTATAGTTGGAGAAGTGGGGATGGTTGCAGTGGATGGGGTCCGACTGACACTCTCCTCAATGACTGTTGATACAGATCCGTTAAAGGTGCTCCTTTCTGTGCTGCCGGATAGATAAATTCTGTCGCAGTCCTGTCCATCCACGTCAGGTAGTGGCAGGATACGGTATTGCAGCAGGTGTCTGGAGGTTTGTGAGGGCGGACGGGATAACGTTGGGGATACAGTGTCCAGACAAGTTGAAATATGAGCATCTGAAGAAGAGAAAGAAACGTTCTTCATTCCTGATTTTGCATTTGTTTGCTTAAGTTCTTTGCAGAGTTCCAAAGGGAAACTCTCCATGTCCTGGGTAGGTATGTGACTGTCCTTATGCAAAAACCCAGCTGCGGTTGAGGCATGCGTGCTACCTCGAAAACAGTCTAAACTGGTGCAAAAACTTTGGTGAATAACATTTTCCACTTCGACTCTCACTCTGGACGTTGCTTCCTGCTGCTCCATACCTTCATTCCCACACTGGTACGGTTGAATCATGTCTGTTGTTTGAGACTTCTCTTTAGTAGTCCTCATCCAGCCATGTAGATTTTGTTTCTCATCTGAGTCAAATTCATTGTCATACTCAGAGAGCTCACTGGACAGATCTTCCTCAAAACTCCTTGAATCCTTAGCTGTTGCTTTTTTTTTCAATCCAGTCGGCGTCTTGGGACATTCATGTTCGCATCCCCCCTTTGCATTTATTAAAGCTTTGCGCAAGAGTGGTTCAGTAGTGCCCATGGGCATCCTCCTCTCCACAGCCAGCGAGCTCATCATCCACAGTTTCTTCTCTTTCCGCCCTCTGGAGGCTTTTCTCAGGTTTTTAGGAGAAATGATGAGCTTGCGCTCCAGGCTGGTGGTGCAACACAGATCCACTCCACTCCCATGGTCACTTTCCCAGTCTGAATTCTTGTTCCCATGTTGATTTCCCATTATAGCCTCAGCTTTGCAATCCTCACGTAGATCCAACAGGTCCTCAAAAAGCATCTTATTTCTGACTTCATTTGCTTTATCAAAACTCTCACGCTCAGTCTTTGGTCCCACCTCCTCCATGCCAGAACTAATCAAAGCTTTGCCCTTAAGAGCTGCCCTTCCCTTCTTTACGGAGCCCGGACCGTTAATGACTGGGAGAAACTTAGTTATCCTGTTTTTCTCTTTGATTGTTTTGTAAAGCTGAAGAACAGTGCTGGTCCCCTCCATGACTGTCTGCTCCTTTATTAGAGTATTGACCATTATGACCGTCTTTCTATGAAAGATAAAATATCTAAATGAGTTTGCTGTTTAAACTTTCTGTTCATCAAAGAAGTATCATGGGTAGCACAAAAAATATTACTGTTGATAATAGTATGTTTCTTGAGCACCAAATCAGCATATTAGATTGATTTCTGAAGAATCATGTGACAATGAAAATTTGTCAATCACAAATCCGAGTAATATTTCACAATATTACTGTATTTTTTGATCAAATAAAATAAAAGATTTCTTTCAAAAGAATTAAAAAATCTTACCAACTCCTAACTTTTGAACAGTATATTCATATATCATTTGATATGATGTCAATAATAGTGGAGAATAATTTCACACAACATGCTGAATGATAAAGGCATTATTTTATGCCCAAGGACTCAGGCCTGATTTTTTTTTCATATTTCAGTTATAACTTTAGACTGATTTTAGTTTTGACTACAGATGGACTATCTGCATTAATTTAATCAAAAGGTAAAAATGAAAGTGAAAAGGTTGCTACAAACATGTGGCTAAATTAAGGAAGTAAAAGTCTTTATAAAATCCAAAATCAGTACTTATTTAAAATCCATATATCAAAGTAATCTGGAATGAAAACTTTCATTCTTACCATCATCCTCTGGCTACAGTACCTCACTGGTTTTCCAGTTGAACTGAAGTCTATCCCATGAGTCTATCCTGTGTTGTCCCCTCTGGTTGTGATTGACAGAAAACTGTCCAATCAACACCGACTTGAACAGACATCATTCCAATCTAAGATCTGAAGTATCCTGTACTAAAAAATAATAACAAGCAGGAAAGATGCAGATAGAAGAGAGGTTAAAAAAGTATAATATTTAAAATGTGTGGGTTTGGAGACATGATTTAGCTGGGGACATTAATAATAGCGAGTACCACGACAGGCTGTTGGAACACAAGCCTCTTCTCAGTGATGAATATCGGTACTGGAATCTGCGACTGCAGTTCAGAATGAGCCGGCAGGTGGAGCTGTTACTCCAGAATGCAATCTAGAGACTCTCAGCCAAGTACCTTTACAATTATGTAACTCGTGTAAATTCTGTCATTGGTAGGTAATCATTCACATAAAATCAGCATAAAATATATAATTAAATATTATGGTCTTCACTTCCATATTTCTCACATTTACTTAAGATGCATTCATTAATGTTTTTTTCAATGTCAATGTATTCCATTGTTTTATTTTAAGAGTTGACTGCATAAATCTGTATTAGCCTATTTTATTTTAATTTATTCAGATTTACTAGTATTTATTTATTTTTTATTTTACCTGCCACGTTTTTATGGTGTGTAATGATGCTGTAGCAATATTGTATGCAGTTACACTACTAATACTTTGAAATTGAAAATTGAAATTCAATTTTTTTTTTTTTTACGGGAACCTTATTATCGGTTTTATTATTCTTTCTCTCTCTTAATTTTCCCTGCACTGTATTTATTATTATATATAAAATAATCATGACTATTCAATACCTCTAAAATTGAAAATGATTCATTTTCAGCTTTCAAAGGGCTTGCTTGCTTTTAGAAATAGGCTAACTTTCTTTCTTCTAGGTAATCTTTATCAACGTATAATGCATTTTTTTCTATGTTTGGTGTGTGAATAACACCGTCCCAGTGCCTTCAATTAAACAAAAAAGCTTGTACAGCATCATTCCGATTAATATTGCAGAATAGAGAATATTTTTGCATGCTGACTTTAACCCCCCATATTTTCCGTTTCATTGGAACATCGCAGGTGATGCAGATGCGCGCGTCCTCGTGATGGAGCTCCACTGGCATTAAGCGCGAGAGCGCTCGTGACACTGAGTGACAGCAGCGGCGGTGGGCTTGCCCGCTCTCCCCTATATGGCTGTGGATGGAGCGCTATGCTAATATCGGCAGGACAGGAGAAGCACCGCTCCGCTGCCTGCTGTCAGTGGTGGCTTTCGGAGTCTAGGCAGGCTCTTCTACAGCCATGGCCGAAGGTGGTGAAGGGGAAGATGAGGTTCAGTTCTTACGAACTGTAAGTAAAAATACCGTTTTTTTTTTTTTTTTTTTTTTTTTTGCAAATGCAGTAGTGCTTTTGCGCATTCTTGATGATTAATTACGATAAAGATATAATGCTGAGGCATCAAAAATGTTGGCTCGTACGCCGGGTTTAAAGCAACGGCTTTTCTCAGTGATTAATTGATTTATTTCCCGTCTTTACCAATATTTAATATAAGGTTTCATATTAGCAGCTATTTACAGTATTATTCCTTTTTTGGAACTTGAGTCAGGTGCGAGTTTGCTCTCGCGACGCACCTGTAGTTAACGCGCGTGAATGGGAATTCAATGAGCATCAGGCAGGTGCAAGGACGAATGATATTCATGCCACTTTAGCGAGAGTCAGATGTGCATGTCTGTCTAAGAATAAATAAATATGTTTTTTTTTTTTGCTCTGCTGTGATTGAGTGGATTAGAACGCCACAGAGGAGTTACTGAGCGCGCGAGTAGTAAATAAATCCAGTTGCCTCTCGTGCACTGATTGTCGAGCTTAATTCTGCAGTATTTTTCGTTGCATAAAGAAGACTCTGTTTGTGTGTTCTCCCGCATGCGATTACATTTGATACGATCCTCTCACCTTCTTTAGGACTTTTCTATTTCTGTGGTTCGACGCAGATTGGTTACATAGATGCCATGGCGCATGGCAGTTACCTGTGTAAACGATAGGATAGGATAGGACACCGTGGTGTGAATTACTGTCACACTTAGTTAAATAGTTGTGAAAATGAAGAGGTGGTCGAGTAAAGGTGTCTTGAGGACTGCTTGGCATATTTTAGATGTTGTTACTTAATACGTTCATACACACTCATAAGGCGTCTAATCAGCATTTTTGTCTTTATTGTGATTTTTCTGCTCTAAAATTGTGAGACTTTAAATCATGAGGACCCCAAACTTGGTGGGATACTCACAAATCCATCAACTACTCATGCATACAGCAAGTACTGTGTGTCCCTATACTTCTGCACTATTCTATGCCATTTTGCAGTTTAATAGCATTTTCACATTTGACAAGTTTGATTTGAGATAACACCGTCTTTCTAAAACTCATGCATTCTGCCATAGAATAAATTGTGTATAGTGTTAATGAACAGTGGATAGTAAAGCGTTTGCGATGCAATTAATGATTGTTTTCCATTTATGAATTTTTTACAAAAGTTTTGAATATTCTGAAAAATACACTTTGCGCTTTCAATAACTGCTGATCATTATGAAATTTGGCATATTCATACATGGTGTGTAGATGAGGCACTGTACCAACCGTTGTGATAATCATTCAAAAGCAGATATGGGCTGATATTGTTTTGTTGTTGTTGTCGAGAGATTGGCACATAATAGACTGAGTATCTTGCGAGAACAATGTCCAAACGTCACAAAACTGAGAATACATGTGAAATTGCTATATTTTAAAATCAGAACAGTTTCTGATGTGGCTTTGGTAATGTTCCTGAATGGGAGTACTGCAGTGACACAGCATTCAGATTAATTGTGACATGAAACAGTAAATTAGAAGGATTAAAACAAGTCACAGTTTCCGTTACAGTCATTTAAATGATTTATGCATACCTATGTATGAAAAAACTGTTGGGGCCCCAGTTAGAATTTTAATATAAAGTGTGTAAAATATGTCAGTGTTGAGTTATGGTTTTGATGAATTTGTGTTCATATTTTAATTTTCATATTCAACCGATCAAATCCATCACACCAATTTATTGCAGTCTGTTATAGCATCTTGCTTAAGGCAGGTGTGTGACTTCTCACTTTCCTGTTAAAGCGTTAAAGTGAGAACTCTGGCAGTGAAGGTTACAATCTCACTAAATAGCGGACATTAATGCACTCTAGACGTCTGTGAAAGGTGCCCCAAATCTGTCTTTGCTGTTGGTTGGCTGAGCTCACTGAGCACAAAATAGCCGTTGCATGGCTTTCATACCCCTATTGGTGGTCATTTTATATGCATCAGGATGTTAAAGTTAAACTTTTTGGTAGCAAATAGTTTGTTCAGTCAATCACAGCAATTTACGTCGATAATGGGCAGCATGTAGTCTGGTTAAGCTTATAATAAATAAGTGGAGAGTAATTGTTCAGGGGAGAACATAATTACTGTAAATATAAATGATAATAAAAAAACAAACAAACAATTAAACAAAAACAGTTTGATTGTGTCTCCACAGGTTACTAAAACTCAGATGTTCTCTTTAAAGATATGGCAAGAAATTCATTGTCCAATGTGCAGTGTTGGTCAAATGAGACTTGACTGTGTTTTTTGGGTACATTTCTATAAATCCAGATGTAGAGTTCGCCAGTACAGTAGCACTGGGCTTATTTGGAGTTTATGTTGTTCTGGAAGCCTTCTGCATTCCAGGGTTTAAATTTAGCCTCTTAAAAGTTAATACTTCCACCGCACATACGCACACAGTTCTCAGGCTCCAGCTCCATAGGTCATTGCATCAGCTAGTTTAACAAGCCAGGCCACTGATGTTTCATTACTGTTTTTATTTGCACAGTATCGTATTTTAAAGTCAACAACTACTGCAACATGTGCTAAGATATTAAAAAAATACTGCAAAGAGTATTGCAAACCTGGATTAGTATAGCGTATTCTCATCTTACAGCACAGCGCGCTGGAATACTCGATTCCAATTGGTCATTCATGGCATGGATTGGTCGTATACATCAGTATGCATCAGTACTTAAGTATATATTAATAAATTCATGTTAATTTGTCAGCAAAAGTCTGGGTGATGATGCCTAATGCATCATCCAGCAGTCTTATGACAGCTCCAGGGCTTTTGTGAAAAACTACACTTCCACATTTTTGTATCTCCAGGCAGTTGCCGTTTTTTGTTTAACCACAAATTTAACGGCATATTTTTACAAGGTAGCTCAGATGTTCCTTCTTTTCTTCAAATAAGTTTTGTTTTAGGAAACACCTCCCAGAGATAACCTTTAATTTACACTAGTACATTTACGGAATACCAAACTGTTTTGACAGTGTGTGTATCTTTGATGAGGAATTGAGGTGGAGATTTGAAAGCGTTTTATCTGCTCTCGCTATTCCACCACTACCTATATCGAGAGTTGATATAGCTTCGGCAACTATGAGTAATGAGAGGCACCCAGGTAAAAGGTAAACCAAAGAGCTTTGGGGCACAGATGAAATCCGCAGTATGTGAATTGAATTGTGCGTGTGACTGTGGTTTTTGTATAAGGCTGCTGATGAGTGACTTGTCTGTGGTCTATAAGCTTCGTGTGGCAGTCTCTGCTCATTGAGCTTCCTTCAGATTAATTAAACCCAGACTGATGTCACTGCAGTGCTGATGACAACACAAGTGCTGAGGCTTAAAAGTGTTTGCAAGTGTGTTTACTGTACCAACATTTGTAAAGCATGTTTAGTGTATAATTTATCTGACAGGATTCCATCGGGCTGGTGTATAGGTTGAGCTCGTTAACTGTTATAAAATCCTCTTCAGGCAATTAGTTTATACCAGGATTACACAAGAATTCTTGTCTCAGCAAAGTCAGCGCATATGTGGCATAGCTTTTGCTTGTCTGACACACGGATTTCATTGCAGCGAGGCGGTCTTGGGGGCCCCTGGAGCTGACAGCTTACTCAAGAGCACAACAACATTGCTCAGAGGAAGTGCCCAAGCAAGATCTTAAAGGGATAATTATAGCTATACACAAAAATATGTTTTTTTTTTTAAAGTAATGCTTTGTTCCAACAATAATGCATTAAAATGATTCAAAGTGGGGGAAAGACATTTAGAGTATTGCAAAAAAATCTATTTCAGATAAGTGCTGTTCTTTTGATCTTTCTGTTCTTCAAATAATCCTGGAAAAATGAATCTAAGGTTTTTACAAAAAAAAAAATCAATCAGTACAACTCTTTCAACAATGATGATAATAGGAAATGTTTCTTGAATATCACATTAGAATGATCATGTGACACTGAAGACTGGAGCAATGACTGTTGAAAATAAATTACATTTTAAAATATATTAAAACATAAAATAGTTTTTTTTTATTTTAATAATATTTCACAATATTACAGTTTTTACTGTATTTTTGATCAAGTAAATGCAGCCTTGGTGGGCATTAAAGACTTCAAAAACTTTGAAAAATCTTACCAACCCTAACCAGTAGTGTATATTGAATGTGAATGAGGACTGGAGCTGTCTAGCAGTTAAAAAGTACCATAAAGATATTATAATTACTATTCTGCACTATTCTGAAACCTATTCTGAGGAAAAGACTGAATTTTAAAGGGGACCTATAATGCCCCTTTTACAAGATGTAATATAAGTCTCTGGTGTCCCCAGAACGTGTCTGTGAAGTTTCAGCTCAAAACACCCTACAGATCATTTATTATTGCTTGTAAAATTTGCCCCTATGTTGGGTGTGAACAAAAACACGCCGTTTTTGTGTGTGTCCCTTTAAATGCAAATGAGCTGATGCTCCCGGCTGCTTTCCAGAAGAGGGAGAAGCTTTAACAGTTCATGACTTGGTTGCTTTGTTGCAACCGAAAGCTGATGCTGGAGAATCTGATGGAGACACTCAGGAACTCAAGAACTTTTAGAATACATCTGGACATTTTTGAATGGTTATTGAATAAATTTATGTAGTTGCTTTGAAGTTGATTCTACTCATAGACTAGTATGTGCCGTCATGTTAATCTTTTGTGCAAATTGAGCGTTGAATTGACCCTCGTTCGTGAAACAGTCCAGCGTAAAATGACTGCATGGTAACAACACTCTTATTACAACAACTCTTCTTCTCTAAAGCAGCCCAACATGGCCTCAACCCCTTTGTCGCGTGTCCCCGGGGGCAGGGTTTATGTAAATTTTAGGGTTTGTGATGTCACTATCCTGGGAAGAAGCTTGTTGTAGTCCTTACTAGCCATTTGATGTAGTCCATAAACAGCAAATTCTTTAAAAGAAAATATCTCCCTTTGCATTGAACTTTGAGCGTCGTAACTTTGGAGACACTGTTTATGCTTGAACAGCAACGTTACACACTAACTAAAGTTAAAAAAGAGAAATCATAATCAACTACCCCTTTGATTTGTTATTCTTTGTCACCTGCCCTAGTCTGAGACATGTTCATGAGAGAAGTAGCGGTATCCAATCGGAGAATGAATCATTCTTTTGAATCAGATCTTTTAATGATCTACATTTTCATTTGATTCAGTTCACAAAACCAGTCTGAATGATTGTTTGACAAAATCAAATTGATTAGGTTTTCATGTTCATTTCACAGACTTCATGATCCAGCTGCATAATGCAAGCAGATGAAGGGAAGATTTTATGTGAATAATGATTCAAATTTCGTTTCATTCGCCACATAAAGTAATTTGACTTCATGATACTTTAAAATAAAGAGCAAAAGTCTGATGTACTATTTTTTTTTTTTGTATTTTATTATGATTGCTATTTTTAAGAGCTTTTAGTTCGCATAATTCTTTGCAATTGTATGGAAAAACAGTACATTATTAAAAAATGAATTTTGGATTAAAGTCATAGAGGTTTTTTGAACAACATGAGAGGATATTTTTAGGATCTTTCCCAGTGCATTAACTGCTCCTTCAGCTGTAAATGGTGAACTCAGAGTTCACTCCTTCTTCACTGACCATATCTCATCTGGATTTTATCCACATGCATGCAGTCTACCAGCAGTCTGTCTGAATTCATTTGTTAGGGTAGATGGAGCTCACTCAGGCATGCGTGCAAGCCACTTTCTATTGCGTGAGGCTATTTTTCCCAGCAGTGCACATGTTAAGTTAGCCTAGGCTGCTGAGTAACACAATTTGTAATTTGGCTGTATAGTGGAAGACAGAGAACCTCTCACTCTCAGAAACACTGAAGCTCACCTCCCTAACCCAATCACATTTTTTATCAGTGCTCTCAGACTCCTTTAAAACATCACAGCATGCCTTCTGCTGTGTCACTCAAGGAGACATCTCTGTAAGGATATTTGACAGTGCTGGTGAAAAGGCTTTTGCAATTTTAATCGATTTTCTATGAATGCCTTCTTGTTGTGTTGCACCTTTTCTTCTGAACTTCGGATCTTGTGTGAAGGAAGCTGGATTCTCTGTGTATCCAACCTTTTTAGTTATGTTTTTTTGTTTACTTCTGGTATAGAATAAAGAGTGAAAAAATTCTAATTAACTGCATTAATTACACAAAACAACTCTATGTTTGATTAATTAATGATCTCTTTGAGCATGTCTCTGCAATGAAATCAGTTTGAGGTGTGAAAAGACATTAAATTAAATCATTCATCCTTAGTTAGACATGGATTTAATACAGCACAAAGCAAATCTTGAGCACAGTGCTACTGCATCAGCGTTTCTCAGTCTCAGATAGCCATGGGGCCTGTGGAAAATTTTTGAATTGAGAATAAAAAAATCTCACTACTAAGACCATGACAAGTAATATGATTAGAGTGCATAGTGACAGTCCATTTTTGGGGTTCTCAGAGTATACTTTTTCCAGCTATTTTCTCCATCCAATTCAGTAAGCAGTTTTAAACCTTAAACCAAGCCAAACACCTTAGAGATAAATCACATCATAAAATATTACAGAACTTCTGACTTTAACTGACTTTTAATAATATTGATATTAAATATACTGATAATAAGAAGAAATGTTTTTTGAGCACCAAGTTTTTTAATGATTTCTAAAGGATCATGTGACTCTGAAGACTGGAGTAACGACTTCTAAAAATTCAGCTTTGCCATCACATGAATACATTACATATGAAATATTTTAGAATAGAAAACAGTTATTTTAAATTGTAATAATATTTCACAATATTTGTGATCAAATAAATATAGCATTAGAGAAAACATCATATGAACCCCAAACGTTTGAACAGCAGTGTACCAAAATGTAGGACTGCAAAGTCAAATGGTTTATGCTTCCATGGTTACACTTTCTCTGATTGATAGATCTTGTTTTATGTTTGTTGGTAGTGAAGTATTTCGGTAGTAATTTGATAATGATGAAATTAAAATATGAATTAAAAAAACTGAAAAAAGCATGATTGGCTGTTGGCATCTCCTAAAGGTGTGTCTGTGAATTGTTTGGGGTCAAAAATGAAGAATTTGGTCCACAAACGTTAGAGAAACCCTTCTGTGGAAAACATTCTCTTTTTCTCAGTTCAAGGAGAACATTTCACTCTTTCAGAGCATTATTGAAGGACTCTGCATCTTAACTGGATGCAGATATGGAGGTGATAAAGATGTAAGCTCATTCAACCATCTCATTAATCTGTCACATTCAGGGGCGTGAGCCACCTGCTTGGTGAAGTGCAGTAGCTGGCAAGGAATTTGAGTTATTTAAGGAATAAGAGTTCAGCGGAGACAAAGAACCATCTCTTCAAACTCTCGCTTTAGGTGAGAGCATCATGAATTGCTCAAATTTACTCTAAATGATTCATTTTATATTGAAAGGTTGGCAGTGGAATCTGAAGTCTAAAACAACATTGAAAATCTGTGAACAGATTTGTTGTAAATTATTTTAGATCCTTTAGATATAAATATTTCAGTTTTTTTTTAGCAAAAATGAATTTGAAGCCTCAAATCACAAATCAAAGAAGCACTCAAATTGTTTTGCTGAGAATATAAAAAAATGCATTAAATTAGAAAACTTTCAAGAAAAATGCATTTTTACTTTTGTTCCGCATTGTACATAAAATGATTTATGATGTGTTAGGACACACTGAAAACTCATCTTTCCTAGTGGTGCTCACTGCAGATTTAAATGATGCCCCCCCCCAATGGGAGGAGCTTGACCCAGTCCAGCTCCACCTCCATGGACCTAATGGGTGGAGTTATATTTGGCGAGCCATTGGCACCACCCATTGGCTCTGCTGTGAGCAGCCTCTCCATCTTTCAGATGACTGAACAATTCTACAGTGTTCGAGACCGTGGCTGACTGAGCATGTGCGCCCATTTCAAAATAGCATTATGGGAGGGGCGATGCTGTGTATTCACCTTTTCTCAAGTTCATGTCAGTTGCAGGGCCGGGTGAGTTGTGAGCATTTATTTGGCACCAGAGCACATCAGGACCTCTCGGGTTACAGCCACTGAAGTCTTCAGGCCACACACCCACACCTGTTCATGTCCTTAAAGACACACATTGAGTATGCTGGGGGAGGGGGGTGGGGAGACCTGTATTCCTCTGCTGCACCTGTGTTTAAACTCACAAGCGTTATGGCTTGAATAGGGTTGGTCTGTCCATAAGGTGCTGGTTGGGTTGGCAGATGGTCCAGGAAGTCAGGCGTATGGAATATGGATGCATAACAGAGAGTTTGGAGAGTTCTGGTTCTTGCCCTTGTGATTTGGAGCAGACGCACCCCACCCCCAGCATCCTTAAACACGCAGCACCCCTATAGATAGACTGTGACTCTGCCCCTTAGCTGTTTTGCAGATGGCTTTGCAGCTTTCCCCTGGATCACTTTGCTGCAGATTCACCAGATTCCTTGGCAGGGGATCTAGGTGGGACCTAAGAAAGGGAAGATCTCCTCTTTTAGATAAAGACCACTCTACTGCATTAGGCAGATAGCGCTGTATTGTAAACAGATACTTGCATACATCTGCATGTACAGCATCTGTCTTATACTAATGCTGTTAATCAGAATGAGCTTTTATTGCCAGTTGAAAATATGCACAACATAAAGTAAATAGAATAAATATAGAAATACTCAAAGCACAGATAAATGTAACATGAATACAGAAATCTTCTATAGATGTGCATAGGGAAAAGAAATGCACAGGATTTGTGATAATGTGCATGCATGTAAAATATGATTTAATTTGCATATTGCGTATGAGATGTGTTGCACAGTGGTATTATTGCACATGATATTATGCAGAGTGGTAAAGGAATGGAAAATTGCTTAACCTTCATGTTCTTACAATCCTGTATGACATTATTTCTTCTGTGGAACACAAAAGAATGTATTTTAAACAATGTTTCAACTGTTTTTCTCTATACAATGAAAGTCAGTGGGATCCAAAACAATACTGGACCTCATTGACCTTTATTGTATAAATATATATTTTTTTAAATGTAAAAAAATAAAATAAATTCAGAACCATAACAAAAACGGTATCTGAAAGGGCTTATCAGTCGGGCTCGAACAGGAATCAATACACTACCGTTCAAAAGATGATGTTTTTGATAGAAGTCAAGTCAGCAGCCTTGATTGATCTATAGAATTGTTTAAAGACAACTACAGGACTGATTTAATTTAGTTTGTCACTAGAAAGGCTATACTGGATACTGGATCGGAATTTATTTGGAAATTGCTGTCAGTATGTTTGTCAATCCTGTAAGCTTCAGTTTAGATCTAGAACACACATTTTAGCTCGATTTAGAGAGTGCACTTGGTCCAATCAAATTTGCATAGAATATTAATTTGTCCCATACCTCAGATGCCAAATATGCTCTGTGGCCTGCTCTCAAAAACAGTGAAATCACAAAATAAAATGCAGCCCCAGTTATGATACGCAGTAGCAATTTTCAGGCCTGCTCACAATCTTGGCAAGAATCATACCACTGGATCAAGGCAACCATAGACAGTAGATGTTAGTGATATATATATATATATATATATATATATATATATATATATATATATATATATGTATATATATAACTGTGATACACATCCTTTCTGAATAAAAGAATTAGTTCCTTTTTAACAAATCGGGAATGGCTAATGTTATATTAGGCTTATTTGTTTAGATCAACTGTTGGTTTGGTATCTGGATTGTTACTAGGCGCTCCCACTGCTTTACTGTCAGACTAACAGAGTTCCTCTTGTCTTTCTTCAGTTTTAGTTTGGCATTTGACAGTCCACTTTAATTAGCATAACTCAAGCCCAGGTAATATTATTCCAGAATAATGTAAATTTGTGCTAGCTTGCCATTCTGAACCTGATGAATAAATTTTGAAAAAGTGAACTTGCGTGCCGTGACTGTGTTAAAGAATTGTTACTGTTATGATGGTGTTCATCAGAACCATGGCAACCATCAGCTAGGATTAATGTGATACGTGAGCTTGCACACAAGAAAAGCACCGGGTAGGAAACAAATGAGACAGAAATCAATATATTCATCCTGAGAGAGAATGAAGATGTACAGAGATTCATTGTGGATTCTAATGACAAGTGTGTCCACTCTTCTTCATTTCCTCCAGTGACAGTTTTGAGATAATTTAGCTGTTGTTACATCAATGGCTTGACATGATATTTCTTTCAATTACATTTCTTTTTCAGGGAATTGAGAAGTTATTTTTAAATGAGTTTTTTTTTAATCTGTTTCTATTTTTTCTATTTTGTTTGTAGCAATTTTATTTTATAATTCATATATTTAGCTATTGATGACTATTTTAGCTAACAATATTGTTGCAATTGTTCAGTGTGTAAGTAAAGTGCATAATTTTTGTCCTTTCCCATTTTAATATGGGATTAATAAGTCCCACAAAAAGTGTAAAATGTAACGGTTATATTCGGTTCGGTTTTATTGTCATTGTGTTTGGTTTTCCCTGCCTGCCTTTCTAGTTAGTCTCCGTGGTTGTTAGTTAGCTCTACATCTGTTCTGTTTTACCTTGATTACATCGTCTGTGTATTTAAACTGTTAGTTCACCCAAAAATGAAAATTCTGTCATTAATTACTCAAATGTCTCAAGACTTTCGTTCATCTTCGGAACACAAGTGAAGATCTATTTGATCGGAAAGCTTTCTGTCCCTACGCAACTGAAACTTCAATATCTGCAAAAAGTTCATAAAGAGATTGTAAAACTAATCCATATGAATTGAGTGGTTTAGTTCAAATATTCTGAAGAGACTCGATCACTTTATATGATGAACAAATTTAATTTAGCTTATATATTTACATGTAAACATTCATCAACTCGCACATCAGTTGTGAACGGAAGCTCAGGCATGTTTGCTTGACACGTGCGAGAACCAATGAGGTTCATTCTCGTGTGAAATGCAGCACGGTTGAGCTTGCTCTCATGCATCAAGCAGGTTTGGTTGAGCTTCTGTTTTTGTTCGCTGCAATGTTTATATGTGAATAAAAGTGTATTACATCTCCTGTTATAATTTTACATATTAGTTCCTGTTAGATTTATTAATTAAAGACTGTTTTTGTTGTATTTCCTGAGCTGTGTGATTATTGCAACTACCCGTTTGCTTACACAGACACAATGATATTATCAAAAAAATTGCTCCTTTTAACCCTCCCAAACAGCCTAACACAGCAACAGTAGCTCAACCAAGGGTGTGAGTTTGTGCTAGGGCAGTTTGTTTTGCTGACCAATGGTAGGCAGGGGGAGTGGCCAGGAAGTTGCAGTTTTACACTTTACGAAATTACACACTTCGGCTTTAAAGGTACAGTAAGCGATTTCAGTGAAACACTATTGATATTTGAACACACCCCTACCCAAAAGAAACACACCCCTCCCTTCATTGCTCCGCCCCCAAAATAACAAACACACTATGCAACACGTGCAGGCAACCGCTAACAGCTGCTGCATCAGACAGCTTACACAAACATGGATGAATCAACTGTGATTCAACAAAAACAACAGCATACAATAGCAAAAGCAATGTTACTATTATATCGAGCAGAAACCTCTGCATCCGTTTTCTCTCCTGTTCTCTGACGTCTCTCCAGTGCTGGAAAGCCTTTTACAGTATTAACAGGGGTCCTAGCCCTTGCCTGCAATAACCCTTCTTCTTCCAATTATATTCCTCTGACCATTTCCTCTTTGGTAATATGTCAGCCGTCTCTCTCATATCTCGCCATCTCTCTCACTCCTCCCCCATCATGAGCGGATATACCCCCTACAAGAGTTTTTTTTTGTTTTTCTCTTATTTACACAGCCTGGACTATGTTAAAACACATTTTTTTCAACACACACACACACACACACACACACACACACACAGAACAGACATCTAGCAAATATTCGCAAATTTTTTTGTTTAGGTGATGATTTAAATTTTCAACAGCATTTCTCAGAAATCACTTACGCACTTTAAGTTGTGTTACGCTCTTGGGACTAATTTTACTTAAAGTATATGGAGTGTTTTTACTTTTAAACATACATTTAATACATTGTTTTTGTCCTGGCAGGAAGATGAGGTGGTGCTGCAGTGTGTCGCCGCCATTCAGAAGGAGAATCGCAAATTCTGCCTTTCAGCAGAGGGGCTCGGCAACCGCCTGTGTTATCTAGAGCCCACATCAGAGGCGAAGGTAAAGCTCCGTGTGTTCTGAGAAACTAATCGCTGCTTCAGTATGCTTGAACCTCTCTAAGCAAACCACAATGCAGATTGAAGTAAAACAGTTTATGAAAAGCAGCTTTAATTTAATGGTTAGACAACTACAATATACAACTGCATAATGTTAGAATTACACAATCTGATATGCTTTATGTATGCAGATTAAGAAATACTTAAAAAAATGTGAGGAGACTTAAACATGTTCGAAGATATTTGCCTTTGATATGTTGTCCTATAGCAATACATCAAATTAATGGAAAGAGATTCATGTAGTTGAAAACCATGGCAACAGCAATTGATCCTAGTGCTCTGCACCATATTTTCTATGCATCAGGAGGCAAGGCAGTGGAAGATATGTGGCCATCTCTATGGTTATGTGCAGTGTCTACTGATGATGATCTTTCCGTTATCATATAAAGTATTGGTCTTCTTCATGCATATCAATAAATGAATCCTTATAGGTTTACTTGAAATGGATGAAATGGATAACCCTCAGTGACATTGAGACATCTACTGTAATTGCCTGAGTGACAAAGAAGATTAAACTGTCAGCCTTTGCCATCATTCTTTGCCATCACCCTGGTCTATACATACATACAGTATATACATACACATACAAAATGTTTAAAACCATAACTATTTTATATATATATATATATATATATATATATATATATATATATATATATAAAACATGTAATACACATTTAGCTTAGCTTTGCAAATACAAATATTTTCGTATATATGCGGGCCGCCAGAGACTGTAATTAATGGGAGACATTGTATATACAAACACTATTCATAAATATAACTGTAATAATTTATATACATATAATCAAACATAATATATTATTAAAATATTTTATAAATATTATTGCATTGATTGTTTTTATGTAAATAATTTTAAAAAATAGAGAGATTTTTAACCTTACTGAAAAGAGATATAATACCTAGATAGTATTTTCTCTTTGTTGTTTATGGCTACAGATGACTTTCCTCAGAGGCATCTGTCACGCCACTTAGCACATTCTCCCCACTCAGATATCATATTAAGATCCTAGAGGTCACAGGTCATCATAATTCATGGCTTATTTCTCCATGCAAAGTTGGAAAGGGTTTATAAAGTATACATTCGGTAAGACTATACATGATTCCGACTGTAGTAATCAGAAGGTGACAGAATGTTCACTTTCTCTGGATAGCTGAACCAGACAGTCAAGGCGCTTTAAATAGCAGCTGATAAACAGATGCAGGGTGGGAGAAGACTTCTCTAGACTAAGGGTGGAGCTCACCACTTGCCCATGTAAATCCTCGCTGACCTCTCAAGCTAATTCTAATCAACATGTATTGAAAACAAAACATCTATTTAGGCCTAATGAAAGACTTGTAAACATAGCCAGTCTACAAGTTATATGAATTTAGTCATAATCAAAAGTAAGCAAAAACACCCACTCTCTCTCTCTCTCTCTGTCTCTCTCTCTCTCCACAGTATTTTCCTCCTGACCTATGCATCTGTAACTTTGTGCTGGAGCAGTCGCTCTCAGTGCGGGCTCTACAGGAGATGCTCGCCGGGCAGAACGGTGAAGGAGTAAGTAAACAAATCACAGCGATTACAGGGTTATTATACTGAATATACAGTTATGCTTGTACATCAATAAAATGTCCTATGCATTTTAATTTAGACAATATGTCATGAATAAGTCACAGAAAAGAAAGTCATATTCTTGGCAGAAATGCTTTTCATTGCACTGTTATGGAAAGTTATAGTAGCTGGAAAATTATATACACTACAAATCAAAAGTCTGGGATCAGTAAGATTTTTTTTTAAAGCAATTAATATTTTAGTCTTTGATTAAAGATTATGAGTGCACAGATAAATCATTTACAATAAACGCCGGAGCATTCTGTAAAAAAATACGAATATTTATTTCATGCAGGCTTTAAGCAGTACAAATGGTTTCAACATTGATTATAATAAGAATTCCAAATCAGGATATCAGAATGATTTCTGAAGGATCATGTGACTTTGAAGACTGGAGTACTGATGCTTAAAATTCAGCTTTGACTTCACAGGAATAAATTAAATTCTAAAATATATTAACAAAGAAAACAGTTATTTTTAATTGTACTAATATTTCATTATACTACTGTTTCGTTTATATTTTTAACAAATCAATGCAGCCTGAGCACAAGAGACTTCTTTCAAAAACATGAAAAAATCTTACAGACCCCAAACTTTAGTTACTTTATTGCCAAAGCTATCCCATTAGCTGTAGTCCATTAGTTCTGTGTGACCTCAGGTTCTAGAGACCTAAGTGATTATGAGTGATGACATTGATGTTGTGTAGTACTGACCGCAGATAAATCACAACTACAATTCACACTGGCAGGTTTTATTTGGAGAGTTCTATGAATTTTCCTCAGTCCTCTGATGCCAGAAATTACTTTGCATTTTCAATATGATAGCTATGCAAATCCATTATCTCTTAATCATTTAAACACCATCTTACTAACAAATGCAGGTGAGGTGTGTATTGTCATAATTGGATAAAATACTGCCATCCTTTTAATGCGTAGTGTCATACCTCGCCTTCTGCTGTGCAGAGACTAATTACACTGCTCCACATGTCTATTCTGCTTACAATAGAAATTGAAATGAAATGTTTTTTTTTTTTTTTTTTTTTTTTTTTCTATTTTGCATTTATATATTTATTTTAATAGAATGACTTCACAAATATACATTTTGTTTAAGTTATTTCTGGTGTTTTTGCTTATGGGTTGCCTCATCATTTGGCAAACATTGAGTTCATCATATCCAGTATCCAACCAATTTCAATATTTGACTTTTAGAAAAAAAAAAAAGTAGCAAGAGTGGGTATAATAATTAATTTGATTTTTGGTGAGACATAATGAACTGAATGTGCTGAAGTGGCGAGGGTTTTCCAACTGTCTTCTTTAATCATATCTGTATCTTTGTTCATCATTGCAAGAATCCTGATCATGAGCAATGGGTATGTTCACAATTTGTTGACCAATGAGTATGCATGAATGTCAATCCAAATTATGTAAAAAAAAAAAAAAAAAAAAGAAAGAAGAAAAAAAAAGATTAACTTACATAATTACACCTACTGCTCCTTTTTAGCATCCCAACCATGTTTCATTAACTGATTTTTAAGTGTGATTTAACTCATGACATAACCCTACTAAAACAGTTCACAATGCTAACCCAGTCAGAGAATCATCTCCTTTACCTCAGACTCGTCTCCTTCTTTCTATCTTTTTGTTATATTTGAGACTGTAAATATGTTCCTGTAGCCCAATGAAGATACATGAACTTGTCAAAGCTAGAAGTTAGTGGCCCCGAATTATGCAAATCCCAAAATAAAATCTACTGGCTAAGCATGTTCTGCACAGGGCTATTTGAATGCTTTATTCGCCCTCCCTTCAGCACAAAATGGCATGCCTAATATTTTATTTTATTTCATGCTTTTTTTTTTTTTTTTTTTACTGCAGCATTTTGAAATGAGATTGCCACAGCATATATTTTATTGTCCCAGTACTGTCTATCTGTGCTAACATTGTCTAGGTGAGAGCGAGTTCTATGGGAGAACCATTGTGCAGCAGAGTTTCTGCATAAAATACTTCACTATAAAGATCTCTATCATGTCATTTATGTAATGAATTAAGTGTTTGATACACCTGTCATGAAGAAACAAATGCATTTTAATGCCTTTTTTGTATTGATTATTTGTAGTTTGAGATGTGAATTGTGTTTCTTCTTGCATTTGAGCTCTAACACTGTCAAATTTCAGGAGTACCAATGACGAGGAAATGATCTGGAATGCTGATTCCAGAATGAATGTTTATTGACACAATGAATATGCATTTTTATTTATTTTTTTGGTTTCTTCTTTGTATGCTTTGCTTCTTTTTCAGCCTAAAAATAGTACATCATGCTACTTAATACTACTCTACCGTTCAAAGTTTAAAGTCAGTAAGATTTGTTTTGAAAGAAATGAATGTTATTCAGCAAGGATGCATTAAACTGATCAAGAGTGACATTAAAGACCTGTAAAAAATCTGTTTAAAATAAATGCTGCTCTTCTGAACATTCTATTCATCCAAATTCTGAAAATATGAAAAAACAATATTAAGCAGAAATTTGCAACATTGATAATAAGAACACCGAAACAGCATATTGGAATGATTTAAGAAGGATCATGTGACAAACTGGAGTAATATGATGCTGAAATTCAACTTTGCCATCACAGGAATAAATTATATTAAAAAATGTATTTAAAAATGTATTCAAAAATTGTTTTGAATTCTAATAATAGTATGTATTATTGCTGTATTGTGATTAAATAATGCATAAAAGTCCTACCAACCCCAAACTTTTGAACGGTAGTGTATATTCTGTTAACATTTATGCATCAAGATGGCTTCTTGACCTTTTTATCAACAGTCCAGAGATCTTGCCATTTTTAGTAACATAGACAGTGAACATAGTAGTTGGATTTACCAGAAAGAACAAACTGTAAAGTTGCAGTTTAGTGCTAAACTGTACAATATCACATTGACATACAGCAAAGGACTGTTGTGTATCATCTGTTATTTCAGTAAGACAGCAGGCATACAGCAACAGCTGAGAGTAGGGAACACAAGTTTCAACTTTCCTCTTTGTCAAGTCATTCGTTTTTGGACTGCAAGTGAGGGGTTCAAATGGTGTTCAAATCTCAAACGGGTCATGATTATGATAGAGTAGTGAACACTGTCATCGACTGCAGACTAAAACATGAGCTTTACCTGAGGTACTACATTATACTTCTATTTAACTAAGTGAAACATCTTTTTCCCCAATGCACTCAGAGGCTTATAAGACGGGTAAGTATATTTCTTGTGGGCCGTTTTTACTTTTTCATTCTAGTTTTTTCCACGCCCTCCTCACATTTCCTCATCTACGGTACAACAACGAAATTTTGTTTTCGTTCAAATTTCCATTTAACATCCGTCCAGCATGTTCTTCCCAGTGTCAGTGTTTTCTGTTTCATTGACTCCTAACTTTATTTTAGCAGTGACCATTCTTTCCACGTCTCTGAACCTTGCCTTGAGTGTGCTAACAGCATTTTACTCTCTCTTCTGTAGGCAGCACAAGGAGGTGGACATCGGACACTGCTCTACGGTCACGCTATCCTCCTTAGGCATTCCTTCAGTGGAATGGTGAGAATGCGCCACACAAATTGAAGCCAGTGGGGAGACGGATTAGGCAGCCTGTCACAGCTTACAGCTCACACAACTTCATGATCAATAACTCCCAACAGTATATTGGGAGAGATGGGGATGAGTGAAAATGCTTTGACATCACGACAGGATGGCTTATGTTTAAATGGGATAATTATGTGTTTATATTGTTGATAAACATTAACTATGAAGCTTGAAGCTTTCTTAACTCGCCTTTCTGGAGGCATTTACCCATAATGCATTGATACAGCGTATGGGAACCTTATTTGTCAGGATTTTTTAGTTGAATTTACACTTGTTTCTTTATTTTCACACAGTATCTGACATGTCTGAAGACTTCCAGGTCTCTAACAGACAAATTGTCTTTTGATGTTGGCCTAGAAGAGGATTCAATTGGTAATAACATCAGTGTTATTTTAGTGTTATTTATGTACTATTACAGTATTTGTTCATATTTTAAATGAGCTTTGGAATTTTATATTTATATTTTAATTTTAATTTTAGTTTGTGATAGATAGTGATAGTATATTTATAATATTTTTTGGTTTAGTTTTTTGTCATTTTAGTAGCTTAAAATTACACTTAAACTTTTTGTTTCGTCTATTTTGTTTCATAATTATGTTTCATTTAGCTGCCAAAGTTTTGTAAGCTTATCTTTTTTTTATTGTGTTTTTAATTGAATTTATTTTTATTAGTATAGTATTTATTTTAGTATTTTATTTTATTTATTTCAATTAATGAAAATATTTTTAAAAATTTTAGTTATCAATAACATCACTGAATGACGTCTCATTTAAAATATGCAATGCTCTGTATAGGAATGCTTCAAGGGACTGAAAAATAAAAAATGATGACACAATTTTCTTTTTTTAATGAATCACCGCTTTCTGGCCTCTTTCTGGCTCTGATTGACATTTGAACTTTAGGTAACAGATGCAGTGCTAGGACAACTTCCCAAGCTTTGAAAAGAGATCCAAAATTACACATAGATATCTTACTATTTTTGTGTATTGTGTCACCCAGAATAGAGGAACATGAATATCCGTATCAACATCTAAGTTTGCAAACGCCTAAAAGATCTTACAGGCTATCTCAGTTCATCATGTTCAAAGTTTGATTGAATCATTGACGGCTGTAGGACACTGATGAGCTATTTCTTGATTTGCATCTGGTCAGTGTCCTTTAACTGATGTTTTGCTGAATCAAAGGGGAAGCTTGTTGGTGGACAATTCACCCAGCATCCAAACAGAGGTCAGAGGGTGAGAAAGTGCGCATTGGTGATGACCTCATCTTGGTCAGCGTGTCCTCTGAGAGATTCCTGGTGAGTACCTGTTGTGTTTGAGGTTAAAACAGCAATGCGGCTCCATACAACAACAAGCCATAGTGACCATGTTTTTCAAGGCCCAGTAAAACATAAATAGTTATTTTAACCCATGCAGTGTTTTCCAAGTCTGCTGAAATTATACAGTAGCTTTATGTGAGAAACAGACAGACTCAATTTTGTTTTTGGGGTCTACTAGAATAGGTTTTCTTGCTTGAATGTTCAAAAGACACATTATTTTGACATATTTTACATTGTTCCAAGACCTCTCTTCCCAGTCTGTCAGTAATGCTCTGTTTAGCCTTATATAAGCCCCTCCTTCCAAAAAACACTTTTATTGGTCGGCTGTACAAGTATGTTGTGATTGGTCAACCTCTTCTAGCATGTTTCAGATATGTCACGCCCCTTACCAAACCACTTTCCAAGGTTCGATTTAACCAAGCCTCACCTCCTTTATTCTGCTCTGCCTTGGGCGGAAATTATTTAAATGAGAAATATTGTGACGTGTACATTCCCGAAAAAAACCCTCAAGACTACAGTCGAGGCAGGGAGTTTCAGGGAGTTCAGAAACAGCACTTACTGATATAGATAATTCCCTTTGGAATTAGTGGACTTTGTGCTTTGTAACTTTGCAGACATTTTTAAGTGAAGAGATGTGTGACCAAGTATGGTGTCCCATACTTGGAATTGGTGTTCTGCATTTCACCTATCCAAGTGCACACACACACAACGTTGAACATCCACCTGGAGCATTGAGCAGCCATTTTTACTGCGGCACCCGAGAAGTGATTGGGGGTTAGGTGTCTTGCTCAAGGGCACCTCAGTTATGAGTAATGAGAGTGGAAGAGAGCGCTATTCAGTCACTTAACCCACCTACATTTTACCTGCGACCTTCGTGTTGCAAGTCTGACTCCCTATTTTTCATGCTCAAACAGCAACATTACACACTAAAGAAAGTAAAAAAAATAAAAAATAATAATAATAGCATAATAGGTTTTAAAAAATAGGGTGTTTTAAAACCCAAAAATCAAAATTATCCCTTGATTTACTCACCCTCGAGCCATCCTTGGTGTATATGACTATCTTCTTTCAGACAAACATGATCTATGATACATTTAAAAATATCCTTAGGTTAATATCCAAGGTTTGTAATGGTTGTGAATGGGGGCCCACGTTTAAAAAAAATGCATCCATCCATAAATCCATCCATAATCAAAGAAATCCATACATACGGTACCAGAGGGTTCATAAAAGCCTTTTGAAGCAAAGGGCTGCATTTTTATAAGAAAATATCCATATTTAAAACTTTAAAAATTCAAATAACTAGACGACCGTATGTACATTGCATTGGTACGAAAAACCTTGGAGGGCTTTTTAAATATATCTCCGATTGTGTTGCTCTGAAAGAAGATACCTAGTCATATACACCTAGGATGGCTTGAGGGAATAATAAATTATGGGATAATTTTCATTTTTGGGTTAAGTATCCCTTTAATGACGTTTATTAATGTTTAAAGTTTTTTTTTTTTTGTCCTTACGAACTGCCAGTGTATAAACAAGTTTGAGTGATCTATTCTTTTAATGAACTCAATGTTTAAAATTTCCCTAATTTCCCTTTAAGCAATGCAAATATGTAGTACATTTACCGATAGTCTGTTGTAAAAAAGAAAGAAAGAAAAAGTTATGCCATAATTTCTCATTATAATTTCATTAGTGTCTGGTAAGATGTCTTTGGCAGATGTGCTGACAGTTAATATACCTCTTTCATGCAGAGGGAACCCATCAGGTTTAATCAAGGAAGTTGTCATGGTGATGTGCTCAGCCTGCCAACAGAGCATTGAGTTCCCCTAGATGTACAGGAGGAGAATGGATGCTCTGAGAGAGAGAAAGTGGTTTTACCCCATTTATGGCCCACTTTTGTCTTGTTTCGGACTTATTGGATTATATCTGAAAATTATTTGGGGTCTAAAATCCCTAATAAGAAAAAAGAATAAAAAATGGTGGTCTAACAAAATACACTATCTTTCAAAAGTCTGGAGTTGTTAAGATTTTTAAAATGATTTTCAAAGAAGTCTCTCATGCTTGCCAAAGGCTGCATTTCTTTGATCAAAAATTTAGTAAAGATAGTAATATTGTAAAATAATACAATTTCAATTCTTTTCTATTTTCTATTATTTTAATAGTTTTTAAAATGTAATTTATTTTTGGTTCTCAAGAAACATTTCTTGTAATTAATGTTGAAAACAATTGTGCTGCTTGATATTTTTGTGAAATCAAATCTTTGTAGCATTATAGATTTATTTACTGTCACCTTTGATCAATTTAATGCACCCTTGCTGTGAATTAAAATCTTTCTAGCATTATAGACATTTTACTGTCACTTTTGATCAGTTTAATGCACCCTTGCTGAATGAGACTGTCAAAAACAGTAGTGTACATTTGAACAAGTATAAACAATATACACATTACATAAGACCTTTCAAAATTCCTCAGAAATAATTCACCCCTGAAAGTCATTATTATAATTTAGGCACTGCTCCCATTTGGTTCTGGTCAGTTGCATTGTTTTTGTTCTAGCTATGGATTAACTAAAAAAAGCCTTTAAGTCCCTTGGAAGGGTTGGGGAGCTGCTCATGCAGAGAGGTGGTGTTCTGGAAAAAGCAGCCACTGTTTGTATTTTCTAGACAGTAATCTTTTAAAAACAGATTTGTAACTAAGATGCTGACAACACAGACAAGGCTGGCAGCATCAATGCCACATGGCAGTATTTCTTTTTCTGATCTCTTTCGCTATATCTCTTTCTCACTGTCTCCCTTGCTCAGGTTTGTTCAAGCACAAACACGCACACAAAGTTAGTATAGTAAAACACTTGTCTCTTTTGCAGCACCTCTCCATCTCTAATGGAAGTATTCAAGTGGATGCTTCTTTCATGCAAACACTGTGGAATGTTCAGCCTACCTGCTCCAGAAGCAACGTGGCAGTGGGTGAGTTAAGTTAATTCTGTGTGCTTTCATAAATCTTTTCTCTATCTGAGAAAATCTCTCTGTTCCCTTGTCTCTGTAGGATTTCTTTTGGGTGGGCAAGTGATGCGATTGTTCCATGGGCACGACGAGAGTCTCACAATACCAGGATCCGAACAAAGCGAAGAGCAACAGAGGTCTGTCTGTCTGTCTGTCTCTCTGTTTGTCAAACCATATTGACAATTTCTGAAATTGGCATAATAGAAAATATCCATCCATTGATGTGATGCTAAACTCTTTATCTCCTATAGAGTGGTGAACTATGAAACTGGTAAAGGAGGGTCCAAGGCCAGGTCTCTATGGAGATTGGAGCCTCTTCGGATAAGGTAAAATCAAATGCACACTTTCTTACCTGCTTGTGTTTACAGACCTACACACACACACACACACACACACACACTATTGGTGTATATTGGTGCACCTATTCATCATTTCATAACTTTCATATATATTTTTAAACAAAACATTTATTGTTTTTAAGCGATTTTAATTTTGAGGACTCGTAATGTCCTCATAAACCACATTTACGTTGTTATGCCAGTGTAATACCCATGTTATTATTCAAATTTAGTTCCTCATAAATAATATAAACAAGCACACACACACACACACACACACACACGCACGCACACACACCCTTTGGGCTGAAACTGCAGTAAATTTTTGATGCCTCAGACTTGTTTCTCCTCCTCTGTCTTTTCCAATTATGCCCAAAAGGGTAGTTCAAAGTCAGGTCAGTGAGCAGTGAGTGTAATCCATGACAATCGACAAAGGTTTCCTAATCTTCTGCAAAGTCCTATTGATTGATCAAGCATTAAAATTGTTAGCATCACATATTTGAAAACTTCTTTCTTGAATTATAGTTGGAGTGGAAGCCACATCAGATGGGGTCAGCCCTTCCGCCTGCGCCATCTCTCCACTGGTCACTACCTGGGCCAGGCAGAGGACAATGTCCTGATACTGCTGGACAGAGAGAAGTCTGACACCACTTCAACTGCCTTCTGTTTCCGGCCAAGCAAGGTTCGAACATATATTTTAAAGTTGTCCATTTATAGAAATTAGAAGTTAAGCTCAATTGACAGCATTTGTGGCATAATGGGGGTAGTCGTGGCCTAGTGGTGAGGGAGTTGGCCTTGTAACCTGAAGGTTGCTGGTTCGAATCCCATGCTGGCAGGAATCGAAGGTGGGGATTGTGAATAAACAGCACTCTCTCCACCTTCGATACCACGACCACGAAGTGCCCTTGAGCAAGACACCTAACCCCTAACTGCTCCCCTTGTAAGTCACTTTGGATAAAAGCGTCTGCTAAATGATGAAAAATGAAAAAAAAAAAAAAAATGAAATAATGTTGCCACAAAAACTTAATTTGTCATGTCCTTCCTTTTTTAAAAACAAAGCTACAATCTGGGACAGTTACAATGGAAGTGAATACTCAATTGTGCATGCACAAGATGTAAACAATATATCTGTTATCATCTGTTATCATTATATCTGTTAACACAAATTTATTGTGAAAAATAAATGCTAAAAATAATGAGAACAACTTCATATCTCAAATAATACTCAAGTTTTAACTGAAGAATTAAGTGCATTTATAAAATTATAAGCTTCAGATTTCTGCTTTTAAATTCTCAAAAGAATATCCACAAGCACTTCCATTGTAAGTGCCTCACCGTAACCTTTGTTTTAGCTTTCAATTTTTGTTTGGGCTAATAAACATTATGCCACAAATGTAGTCGATGGAGCCAGTAACATTCCTTATATTTAAAAGAAAATGAGACAAATCAATGACTTTCCGAGTTAAACAGCTTCAGCTGTTGGACAAACTGACTTTATTAGATTGAAGCCCTGCTGGTCAGTGCTTTGACTCTGTAATTGCTACATCTGTTTCCAAATTACTAATCCTCAGTGCATTAATACTGTCTATTGGAGTTTCATTAGCCTTGCTCTGCTGCATCAAGCCCAGCTGTCTATTTTATCTCAATAAAGTTTACGCATGACCACATGACAATGAGTTGGCACAGTAATGGCAGGACTTGTGCGATTTGTCTTTCCCTTGGCAGGAAAAGATTGACTCCAGTCCAAAGCGTGATATTGATGGTATGGGGGTTGCAGAGATCAAATATGGGGATTCGGTCTGCTTCATCATGCATGTGTCCACGGGCCTGTGGCTGTCCTACCAAGCACCTGACGCAAAATCTTCTCGCCTGGGACCACTGAAGAGAAGGGTGAGAGATAATGTCCTTGTGATTTTTTTGTCCTAATAGGCTGAAACTATCACTGAGCTCCCTCTCCAGGTCAAGCTTAAATGATTGCAACGACTTTGAATGACACAGACATCTTTTATGACATCATGTGCTGTAAGTTATGATCCTGTTAAAGATTATGGGGCTCACTGGATGGTCTAATGTTGGCTCAAGCCTAACCGCAGTGGCTTCTGTGTAGAGTGTAGGATATACGAGGCCATGGTTTAAATGTGATAATGAGGTAGGCATGGTGACAGTGTTTTTGGGGAGTGGTCAGGATTACACATTCACATGGACTGCACATCTTTCCAGCGTTGTGGTATGCAACTTAACTCTGGGCTAAAGGCCAGAAAAAGCATGCCACCTTTACGCTCAGTCCAGGGGGCCAAAGTCATAACTTTGGTGACGCTTGAGTCAATTTTCACTTCAAAAATATTGAACCAATATTGAATTTTCTTAGTTTATGAAGTCTACTGGACAGACTCTGATTTTCCTGTGAGGAGGAGGTGCCAATTTGAAGATAAAGCCAATAGATTTGATTCAAAAACCCTTTTGCCTCAATGTGGCCACTGAAATCAACATAGTGGCCTGATCCAAAGCACTGACGTTGACATGAAAAAGTGGCTTCTTGAGCGTCCTGTCCAATGCTAGATTAGAAAGGAACTGATTAATACAGTATGACAAAAGAGTCTGACAGTGACATGCTTAGTGTGATGTACCATTCATTTATAGCAACACTGGTGATGCATCAATACAGGATTTAAAATGGCCAATGCTGACACAGATATGTACAGAGCAGGGTGACCTACATAATCTGATGTAGTGTGGTGCACAAAACTCTAAGGGACATTTAAAATCTGGGACTCCAAATTAAATTAAAAGTTGAAAATTAACAAAACTACAGATTGAAATAAATTACCAATATTTAAGATTCTAGGTGCAGATTGTCAGATGTTCATTATTACGCAAAAATGACAAATAGTAATACATCGAAATTATTATTTTTTTAAAATAAAATTAAAATTGTTATACTGATACTATAATTTGTGATGAAAAATGTATAGAATTAAAAAATGCAAAATGAACTTTTGAACCTTATATAACTGAACTGGTTTGTCAGCTGTTTTACTTTTCAGACAGTTTTGATGTACATTTACGATGTGTGCAGGCTGTCCTGTCTCTTGAGGGCCATATGGATGATGGGCTGACTTTGCAGCTCTGCCAGCACGAGGAGTCCAGGGCGGCTCGCATCATTCGTAATACCACCCGCCTCTTCACTCAGTTCATCAGGTACAGGACTCAAAGTCACTGGGCTCAAATAGTACAATAGAAATGTTTGGTGTCATTTGGAACAAGAATACCATGAGACTAGTTTTTACTAAATTCTGAATCCTTAATATTAAAATATTTAAAAATACGATATAATTATTGAAATAAATATTAATCACTTTAATATTATTATCCTATCTTAGGGGTCTGGATGGTTTGAATGGAGAAAAGGCTACAGAGGTGACTCTGCCTGTCTGTGAAGTGCTACAGGCCCTCAACGACCTCATTGTGTATTTCCAACAGCCTGACTCTGAGCTGGAACATGAGGAGAAACAGAGGCAGCTTCGATCTCTCATCAAGCGCCAAGATCTCTTCAAAGAGGAGGTTGAATACAACTCACGCATGCCTTATTAGATTCATGATTATACTATATACACGGTGACACTTATTATGATTATTTTAGGGAATGCTAACCCTGGTCTCACACTGCATTGATCGGCTAAACGTGTACAACAGTGCTGCTGAGTTTGAGGAGCTAGCTGGCGAGGAGGCCGGAGAGGCGTGGAAGGACATTCTCAACCTCCTCTATGAGCTTCTGGGTAAGAATTCAGTCACATGTCCACAGCCTTCAGCTGTTCACAGAAGGTGATGATGGAGAGACATGACAGTTATTAAAGGCAGTTAAAAAGCAATTCTATTCTCTTTTATCACCTTGTTGTTGACTCTCAGCCTGATTTATGGAGGGCAAACAAACAGTTAGAGAAGAAGGACCTTCAAGATATTAAAAGTTCAGATCGAAGCAAAATTGCTTCAGAAATCTTATATGAAGACCATTTTTTTCCTGTTACTTTTTCCAATTTTTTAATACTGAAGCATTTTTGATACAACCTACATATAAACAGAGTGCTGCAGGGATTACTTTATTTTTTTTTTTTTGTAGGCCAAACCAAAACCGTTACCCTTTTTCTAGTGGAAAAAATCTCAATAGGATTTTTCTATTGGCTTTTGGATTATTGCAGAAAAGAAGCTCTGTGATCACAAAAGTTGGATTTTAAAATCTTCACAAATGAACACAATTTTTTTATGAATTTTCAAGCCTAAATATATTCGGCAGTGGTAAAAAGCTAAAGTTAAATAAACAAACTACGCCACAGACATGATTTCAATGTCACCACCAGTGTTGGAGAAAGTAATGCGTTATACCTTAAAAAGTAACTAATTACATTACTTTTTATGGAAAGTCACTTTTTTATGTGTTACATTATTTTTGTACTTTTTCTGTCCTGAGCTGTCTTTTTCAGACCAGCTTGCTTATATATATTTTTAATTACAATTAAGTGTAAAAGCCTTTTCGGAACAAATGCGGAAATTAAAAAGCAAAATGAAATAGTGTCAGGATGAAAGAAATCAAATACATGCCTTTACCAGGCACAACACAAACATACTTTTTAGCTACATTAATTAAAAATGCAACTCAGATATTTTGTTTAACTTTAAAAAGTAATACATTACTTTACTCATATTTTTTTTTTAAGTAATCTGATCATGTAACGTGTTATTTGTTTCTCATTATCTCCAACAGTGTTCGTCATTATTAAGTTTTTGACAGTTTGTAGATTTTTTATTTAAAATCTATAAATTATAAAATTTTATTTATAATAGTTTTAAGTGTAAACACAATGAGGCTGTAAAAGAAGACTAGTGTATGCAATATTTTGGATGTTTTTTGTGTCGTAGAGTAAAATATAAAAATATCTTAAAATATAGCTAAAAGATCAAACTGGAGGTCTTATTTTGAAATTTAATAGAACAGAATCTTTAGTTGTTGATTTTTGTTTGAAGCATCACATCAGGATCCAGTGAGCATAAACACTCTCCTTGGTTCTCCTTCACTGGCTTGGCATTTATCAGAGCCCCCATCGAGGCTCGCTCTGAATTTTGCTCGCTCAGAGTTGCTGAGGTCACCCTCGAGAGGGGTCGTGCAGAGACTGTCTGGCGAACAGCAGCGTGATACATTAGGCTAGTGACAACAGCCAGTTTTTAACGGCTTTATATGGATGCATTTGCTGCCTCAGGAAGTAGCTCTTTTCAGGGTGTTTGGGCTTCAAAACCGGCAAGACATTTTCCCAAGAAAGTGCCTTTAGCGCTGGGGTTGAGTTTGATTGATTGCTCTGAGAAAAATGGTCTAGGTTAGGATTACTCCTATTTAGTATTTTACACAAACACACAGCAGAAGGTGCTTTCATTTCAGAACATGAGCATTCAGGGGGGAAACCTTGTGTGAGGATAGTGAAAGGGATTTGTCTAGGTATATAGGAAAAACAATGTAACATTGAGCTTATTGCCATCGATTTTTGTCCATTAGCCGCTCTGATTCGAGGCAACAGGACCAACTGCACACAGTTCTCTCGCAAGCTGGACTGGCTAGTCAGCAAGCTAGAACGATTGGAGTCCTCATCAGGTAAATGCCACCATACGTCAAATTAGACACATACATTAGCACTGATTATAGAGGGGTTATACATTAACCAGTCTGTCTTACGTAGCCATAAACTGACTGTTCCACCATCAGCATCTGCACATATATCAATGGTTTTAGCTTTAGCTCTGTCACTGCAGTATTACATGGGATTCATTACATCATGTGAACAATTTTCAGTATAAAATCAATAGTAATTTGCTTATACAACTCTCTGCTATCTGATTATGCCTTTATCATTCCTTGTGTTTACTGCAATGCAATATTAATAAAGCAATTCTATTCAGGCATTTTAGAGGTGCTTCATTGTATCCTCATTGAGAGTCCAGAATCTCTGAACATCATCCAGAAGGCCCACATCAAATCCATTATTTCTCTGCTGTACAAGCATGGGCGCAACCACAAGGTCAGCATTTGCTGTTTTTACAAACACACACAAGCACAGATTATGGATGTATAAAGGATGTTGCTGACCATCCAAAGTCTTTAGATAGAACTTAATACCTGCAGTCCGTAATACTATAGATATTATATGAAGAGCTGAAAATGCAGTTTCATAGATAAATCGGTCAGATTTAGTGTGAATTTCTATATTATGGGGGAGACATACACTACCGATCAAAAGTCAGCAAGATTTTTAATGTTTTTGAAGAAAAGACTCACCACATGCTCACCACAGCTGCATTAGTTTGATCAAAGATAACAGTAAATAAAATAAAACCATTTTATTTTCAAATAAAAACAGTTTTACTCAATTTTCAGCAGTCATTTCTTCAGTATTCAGTGCCACATGATCCTTCAGAAATCATGTTTATATACTGATGTGGAGCTCAAGAAACATCTCTTATCACCATCAATATCCAAAACAGTTGGGCTGCTTAATATTTTTGTCTGAAATCATGATTTTGTTATAATTCTTTGATGAATAGAAAGTTCTAAATAACAGCATTTATGGGAAATCGATCTTTTTTTGTAACATTATTAGTGTTTAATTAAAAAAAAAAAAAATGAAAGAAAAAAAATCTTCCTGACCCCAATTGTTGAATCGTAGGGTAAAAATTAGCTTAAACTTCGCAAGGTGCAATGGTGCAAACATCCAGACATGTTAACAAGGGGCAGGTGTTTCTGCTGGTGTAGACCCCTGCTACTTGACTTGGGAATTCCTCTGTCTTATAAAATGTGGGTCATGTAAACTCGTAAATTCATTCTAGGAGCTGCACAGCATGTTACGTTAGCAAACACACTCAAGTGTGCACTTGAGAATATGCAGGCACAAGACCGTAAAGTTGTACGTAGGGAAAATGTCCAGTATGAAATGTGTTCAAAGCAATGAAACAACAGCATTGTTAAAATGAATCCCATACTCCTTTGCAGATTCTAGATGTTCTCTGTTCCCTATGTGTCTGCAATGGTGTGGCTGTGAGAGCCAATCAGAATTTCATCTGTGATCACCTGCTTCCCAGGAGAGACCTGCTGCTCCAGACACGTCTGGTCAATGATGTCCAAAGGTAGACAAACCAATACTACTACTACTACCCCCCCCCCCCCCCCCCACACACACACAAATACACATGAACAACTTTTCTTATTCAGAAGTTTTTATTTAATTTATTCCCGTGATTGTTAAGCATCATTATTCCAGTCTTCAGTGTCACATGATCCTCAGGAATCTTCTAATCTAATCTAATTATTAATTATTATTAATTTATTAAACTTACTATCTTCGAAGTTGAAAGTAGGTGTGCTGCTTAATATTTTTGTGGAAACTGATACTTTTTTTTCAGGTTTCTTTGTATTATAGAAAGTTGAAAAGGACATAATTTATTTGAAATAGAAATCATTTGCAATAATGTAAAAGGCTTTACTGTCACTTTTGATCAATTTAATGTGTGCTGGATAAAAGTATTGGTTTCTTTAAAAAATGTATACCAAAAACTTTAAACAAGATTTTTTTCTAAAGCAAAATTGTGTTATAAAATAACACTTGTATTTAGAGAGTGTCTTAAAATTGTATTTAAATTACTTTTACTCAGTTGTTTTTGGTCTATTCTTGTTTTACGTGTAAATTTGTAGATTTGTGAACAAAACATGTTTTATAGATTTTTTCAGTGTATATTTTACAAGATCACATGACAAAACACAAATTAAGACAAATGCATTTTTAGTGAAGCTGACAGTCATTGTCAACGCACAAAAATATATAATTTGTTAATAATTTATGTTTTTTTTTTTTTCTGTAATGCAAATGTGATCTCTGTTTTTACAGTATAAGACCCAACATCTTCCTGGGCATGAGTGAGGGCTCGGCGCAGTACAAGAAATGGTACTTTGAGCTGATCATCGATCAAGTAGACCACTATGTGACCAGTGAGCCGACCCACCTTCGTGTTGGCTGGGCCACCACCAAAGGCTATGCCCCATATCCTGGGGGTGGAGAGGGTTGGGGAGGAAATGGTGTGGGTGACGATCTTTACTCCTACGGTTTTGATGGGCTTCATCTGTGGTCAGGTACATTTAAGGCTGTTATACCCATGTTTCTCTCTAGCTGATATAATATGACAGTCTTTGAAATACGTATATGAACGTGACTCATAAATCATTTCTGATAATCTTGTTTGAGCAGCAGTCTTCACATAAATCTACTAAATTTTTTATTCTCTCCACGTCTGATAGGGCGAATCCCACGGGCCGTGGCCTCTATCAACCAGCACTTGCTGAATTCAGATGATGTGGTGAGCTGTTGTCTGGATCTCGGAGCCCCCAGCATGTCTTTCCGAATCAACGGTCAACCCGTTCAAGGCATGTTTGAAGACTTCAACGTAGATGGCTTCTTCTTTCCGGTCGTCAGTTTCTCTGCAGGGGTCAAGTGAGTTTCTCCAATATAAAGTGCCCAACACTGCTGATCTGTCGGGTTGAGTAACAGATGCATAAATAGCAAGAAGGAATATGGTAAGATTTACAGTATATATAAATTTTAATATAAATAAGGACACAATCCTGCAATTCAAAATGTTTGTCTATTATTTTCACTTTGAGCAAAGCACTACTGAAATGATTGTGCAAGAGTAGTTCTGTGTGACAAATGAACCCTTTCTTCTTTCGCTTTATGTTCAATCAACAGAGACAGGCCATTACTCTTTTGACTTCTCAACCAAATCCAAACAAATTAAGTAGCACCAAGACATCATTGGACAACTCTGTGTTGCTATTAGGATTAATGAGGTAATTGACCATGAATTTAAATGCTGTCTTTCTTTCTTTTTCCTCAAGGGTCCGTTTTTTGTTGGGTGGTCGCCATGGAGACTTTAAGTTCTTGCCTCCAGCAGGCTATGCACCATGTTATGAAGCCCTGCTCCCCAAAGAAAAGATGCGTGTGGAGCCTGTGAAGGAGTATAAAAGAGACGTGGAGGGAGTGAGAGATCTGCTGGGCACCACAGAGTTCCTGTCCCAGGCTTCCTTCATTCCTGTTCCAGTCGACACCAGCCAGGTGAGATATTAAAGGGTTAGTTCACCCAAAAATGAAATTTCTGTCATCGATTACTCACCGTCATGGTGTTCCAAAAGAGTAAGACCTTCATTCATCTTCGCAACAAGATATTTTTGATGAAATCCAAGAGGTTTCTTACTCCCCTGTATACTGCAATGTTATAACCACTTTCAAAGGCCAGGAAGGTAGTAAAGACATTGTTAAAATAGTCCATGTGACTACAGAGGTTCAACTTTAATGTTATGAAGTAATGAGAATACATGTTGTGTGCAAAAACAAAACAGAAAAACAACTTCTTCTCTTCCCTGTCTGTCTCCTATTCTGTTGATGTAGTGTAAACAGTGCATCGCTTCCGTGTTCTACATCAGAATTCCGGCTCTGTATTGCCCAACGCTGTACACGTGACTCAGGAGCTGGCCAATAATGAGCCGCCATTCTGATGTAGAAGCCGGAAGCGCTGCATTGTATTAAAAACACCAACAGCATAGGAGACTGAGCGGGAAGAGAAGATGTTGTTGAACCTTTCTAGGCCTTGAAATTTGTTATGACATTGTTGTGTATAGGGAGGTCAGAAACTTTTCGGATTTCATCAAAAATATCTTAATTTGTGTTCCGAAAATGAATGAAGGTCTTACAGGTTTGGAACAACATGAGGGCGAGTAATTAATGACTGAGGTTTAATGTTTTTGGGTGAACTTACCCTGTAACTCTAACGTTCAGGACAGAAACAGGAAGGATCACTCAAAGACAGGAATGTCGTTTTTAAAGTTTAATGCAAAACTCAGAATGGCACTAGGGAACGGAAAAAAACAAGGAAACATTGACACGATTATGACAGTAACTGAGTAATTCACCATATTTTTCACTCTTTTTCACCTGTTCTCAAGCTCTGCTACGGCTGCTCAATTAATTCAAGATTAATCAAAGACTGAAATGGCTAAGTCTGATTATAAAATGAAGACAAAGACTATGTACAGTTGTACTGTAAAATTAAAACTGCTCTTTTGTTGTTCTTGTTGCTGTCTTGTGACCCAGATTGTCCTGCCTCCATATCTTGAAAATGTGCGGGACAAGTTAGCTGAGAACATCCATGAGCTCTGGGGCATGAACAAAATAGAGCTTGGCTGGATATACGGCAAGGTAGGAAAACATTTTAGACGACTATGAAAATACTAAACAGCATCATTAGAATTTCTCAGCAAAAGCAAGATCCTCTCTGTATGGCACAAGCTCCGATATCAAGATAATTTCTGCTGTGTAACTTTAACTACTGGAGGAACTCAGAGGAGGATAATTGAAAATGTCAACCTGAATTGAGAGTCCTAGGCTGCAGCCTAAATGAATATTTAAGCATCCCGAGGAGCTACACAGCAGATGGGCATGCAGATCTCATTTTCAGATAGTAGTGGCAAAAGGGAAGTACTTTGATCTGGTTTTATTTCTTCCACTGATCGTTGCTGGAGAGTAACTCCAGAAATTGCAGAGCACGGTGGAAAAGCACTCTGATATATGACAGAACTTTGCAGTATTACAGTAGTTAAGACAATCTTAATGAGCAGCATGCTGTCCAAGAGCGTGGCAGATAAAAGAATTATGGTTGAGGGCTGCCATTACTCCTGAGGCCAGATCTTAGCATTTATTAATAACAAATATTTCAAAGGCCCAGCTGGTCTCTGATTAATCAGATTTTAATAAGACTTTGCTGGCTCAAGGTGGCATTGTTGTGAGTGTGTGGGGTTACAGGACAAGAGCAACTTGGCAAGCACAATGCCACTTTCATTATGTCACCATTATTCAATCCTAAACGCTTTAGCCTTCTTTCTCGCATCACATCAATCTAAAGAGTCATGAATTAGAGAGTGGTATTAGTTTTGCTGTATCTGACTTAAATCTGTCCTTGCTGATTTATTTTTTCACTCACTAATTATTATATATATATTTTTTAGGTTCGAGATGACAACAAGAGACAGCACCCTTGTCTTGTCGACTTCTCTAAATTGCCAGAAACAGAAAAGAATTATAACCTACAAATGTCAACTGAAACTTTGAAGTGAGTATTACAGCAATGTCCCTCATGATACATACTTGCATATACTGTAAAAGGCTGTAGTTTGGAACTTGAATATTAAAATTTTGCATTTTATGATTATTTCCTTTTTGCATTTATATGCACGTCAGTAGATATTGATAGGCTGTGCTTGCAAATTTATTTAATCCTAAACAGCCTCTAGACTCAAGATTATTTTGATTGAAATGCAATAACCAGCTAAATACCAAGTTATTCTTTTTCAGGACCCTACTTTCTTTGGGCTGCCATGTTGCACAAGTCAATATAAATGCTGAGGAAGACCTGAAAAAGATGAAACTCCCCAAGAAGTAAAACTAGCACACATTTATAACCAAAACCGTAAAATAAATGAAAGTTTGATTGATGAATGTTTTAATATTGTGAAATATTTTTCTTGTTTCTGCTTTAATTCCTTCCCCACTTGTATCGTAATTCATTTAAAGCTACATGATGGCAAATGGTTATAAACCTACACCATTAGACCTTTCTGATGTGAAACTGACACCTGGTCAAGAGGTTCTAGTTGATAAACTGGCTGAAAATGCTCATAATGTTTGGGCCAAAGATCGCATCAAACAAGGATGGACCTATGGTATTCAACAGGTAAAAATGTCCTTATCATTATTCATTAGATATTATGTTGACTTAAGCACAATGACAAACAAACCTGTTAAGATTGATTAAAAGTAAAATGAACATGTTTTTCCCCCGATAAAGTCTTTTGCAATAACGTCTTTTGCATTTTATTTAAAGGATTTGAAAAACCGTCGTAATCCACGGTTGGTGCCATATGCTTTATTAGATGAACGCACTAAGAAATCGAACAGAGACAGTCTCCGAGAGGCCATCCGTACTCTGGTTGGATATGGATATTTCATAGACCCACCTGATCAAGAGAGTGAGTTTTAATGCACATACAATCTTTGTTGGTACCCTTCCATGAAAAAAAGAACCCACAATCTTTTCTAAAATAACTGACAGAAATTGTGACATAAAAAATATTGGAATTCATCATTGTTTAATTCATATTTAATATAAAAAAATCATTTGCAGACTTTTTTTTTTTGATTCAACAAAATATTTTAAATAATAAAACAACTGAAAATGGCATTAACAAAAATGATGGTACCCATAACCTAATATTTTGTTGCAAAGCCTATAGAGGCACTCACTGTAAACAAGTAGCTCCCATTTAGACTTGTGCACCTGTCAACGGACGTAGGCCCACTGTTCATGAGCAAACCTCAGGTTTGATAGGTGCCTTCACCAGACTGCATGTTTCAATGCTTACCATAGGTGTTTATTGGATCAGGACTCATAGAAGGCCACTTCAGAACAGTCCAGTATTTTGTTCTCAGCCATTCTTGGGTGCATTTAGCTGTATGTTTTGAGTCATTATCCTGTTGGGGGACCCATGAGTTGAGACTGAGACAGAGCCTTCTGACTCTTGGCAGTACATTTCAGTCCAGAGTGCCTTGATGGTGCTTAGACTTCATTGTGCCCTGCACAGATTCAAGGCACCCTGGACCATATGCAGCAGAGCAGCCTCTTCTCTTTGAAAGCTTAATTTTTCCGTCTACAGTTTATGTGCATTGCCAAAAAGCTTTAGTTTTGTCTCATCTGTCCAGAGGACATGCTCCCAAAAGACTTGTGGGTTGTCAATGCGCATTTTAGCAAATTCCAGTCTGGTGTTTTCATGTTTTTCTTTTAACAGTGGAGTCCTCCTGGGTTTTCTTTCATGGAGCCCACTTTTGCTCAAAAAGCGACAGATGGAATGATCAGACACTGATGTATCATGACCTTGGAGTTCAGCTTGCATATCTCAGGAAGTTTTCCTTGGCTCTTTCTGTTCAATTTGTGGTCAATTTTCCTCTTGTGGCCGTGTCCAGGGAGGTTGGCTAAAACTGGACCTTAAACTTCTTTACATTATTTGGTCACAGGAGCATCAAGCTGTTTGGAGATGCTCTTATAGCTTTCGCCTTTAACATGCTTGTCTATGATTTTCTTTCTGATCTCCTCAGACAACTCTCTCCTTTTCTTTCCATGTTCAGTATGGTCCCAAGTTCAGTATGCTGTTCCAAGTTCAGTATAGTTCCATGTTCAGTATGCTGTTCCATGTTCAGTATGCTGTTCCATGTTCAGCATGCTGTTCCATGTTCAGTATGCTGTTCCATGTTCAGTATGCTGTTCCATGTTCAGTATGCTGTTCCATGTTCAGTATGCTGTTCCATGTTCAGTATGGTGCACACAATGAAACTAAATAGCAGAGTGGCTGATTTTATCCATTTAAATAGGGATGACTGATTACAAGATTGAAGATGTGTGAAACTAATTAATAGTTTGTATGAATCACCACTATAATACAATTACTTGTATTTCTTTTCTAGGGACACCAACAAATCTGTTGAGACAATTTTACAATATCTCTGTAGAAGAAACAAAAATTGATATCTTTCACACTTTCACACTTACTCAGGTTTCAGAAGGAATGATATTTTTAATGAGCTGTAAGGGTACCAACAAATTTATATACTACATATATAGACGTGGACAAATTTGTCAATATATATATATATATATATATATATATATATATATATATATATATATATATATTAATGCAATAAATAATTTTATTCTTTAGCTGCTCACAATGGAGAGAAGGAGGGCATAGAATCCATCCGTCTCTTCCGTGTGGAGAAGACCTATGCTGTGAAGACAGGGAAGTGGTATTTTGAGTTTGAGGCGCTCACTGGAGGCGATATGCGGGTGGGCTGGGCACGGCCTGGATGCAGACCTGATATGGAACTGGGACTAGATGACCAATCCTTCGTCTTTGATGGCTACAGGGTGATTATTTGACACTGTCACATTCTTCTGTTATTATCTTTTTATTTATAGTGGTACAAGATATTGAGGATTTTCAGTGTGGACTGTAAACACATTCAAAATGTACTGAACAAATTTTTCACAAGAATCTACATTCAGTAGGATCTTCCATCTGATCAGAAAATAAACTAATAATGTTTGCTAATAATGTTTTAGTCAATAATGATACATGATTCGAATAGTTGTGATCTAATCCAAAAATTCCTCCCAGGGCCGCCGGGTGCATATGGGCAGTCATTTTTTTGGGAGGACGTGGAATAAAGGAGATGTGGTTGGCTGCATGATCAACATGGAGGACAAATCCATGATATTCACCCTGAATGGAGAGATCTTAATCACCAACAAGGGCTCTGAGCTATGCTTTGCTGACTTTGAAACCGAAGATGGTAAACAGACAATAATCTTCATAAAAACAAAGCCCATTGGTTTTCAAACCAACCTTGATAATATTGACACAAACTGACCTTTGTCACCCCTAGGGTTCATTCCAGTGTGCAGCCTTGGTCTTTCCCAAATTGGTCGCATGAACTTGGGGAAAGATGCTAGTACTTTTAAGTACTACACTATGTGTGGTCTTCAGGAGGGCTTTGAACCCTTTGCTGTCAACATGAATCGAGAGGTCACCATGTGGTTCAGCAAACGCCTGCCTACATTTGTTATTGTGCCAGAGGACCACCCCCATATTGAGGTACGGTTATATGTTGAACTTGTGGATTATACCCTGGGACTGTCTTTGAAAATACTGGGAGAGTTTCTTCAAATGGCATCCCTTTTTGTTTAGGTTACTAGAATAGATGGGACCGTGGACACACCTCCGTGTCTAAAGGTTACACACAAGACATTTGGTACCCAGACCAGCAATGACGACATGGTCTGTTGTCGTCTGAGCATGCCTGTTGAGTTCCACTCTGGCCCTCGTAAGATCACTGATATCAATGAGGTGATCGCTGAGGGCCAAAGATCCAAGAAGGAAGATGGAGGCAAGATTGATTATGGCAGCATTACAAAGGTAAAAAAAAAGAAAAGAAAAAATATTATACTCGAGTACATTACTTGGATCTGCAGACCTTTGTTGTTTGTGAAGCTAACTCTTGGTAGTGTTAACACCATACCTTGTCAACACTAACCCACTACATTTGAGAATAATAAAAGAACCTTATTATTGTGCTTGTTTGACTTTTGATGTACATGTACTTGTGCTCTAGTACTTCTACTCTGTGAGAGTGTTTGCCGGACAAGATCCATCATCAGTTTGGGTGGGCTGGGTAACACCAGACTACCATTACTACAGCAAACATTTCAGCCTCAACACAGTTCGCACCGTCACAGTAACACTGGGAGATGAGCGGGGACGTGTTCATGAGAGGTCAGTTGAAGTCATTCCCCTAATGAATACCAAAAGAAACCCCATCAATGCAGACTGCTGTTTCATTTTCACACAGTCTTTTTCACACATCTCCAACATATATTAATAGCTTTGAAATGTTGGGAATTTTTCTTGTGATTGATGCTCATTGTTGTCTTTCTGTCATCTCTCTTTATTCAGTGTGAGGAGAAGTAACTGTTACATGGTCTGTGCTGGCGATATTGTCAGCAACTCCACAGGCCGTAGTAACACTGATCTGGAGATTGGCTGCTCCATAGATCTTGCCTCTGGCCTGGTCTCATTCACTGCCAATGGCAAAGAGCTGCCTACCGCATACCAGGTAATCGCAACTTCTAACTTTTAACAAAAAAGGAAATACTCGCTAGATGTAAGTAACATACAGAACTTAGACTGTTAATGCAATATAGTAATGCAAACAAGTATGAGCTCCATAATCTCACTCTGTCATACTATGTATATGGGACAAAGCCTGATGTATCAAATATAATACTCAACACAAACTTTTTTTCATTACCATTTTGTCTAAAAGTTCAATGAACTGATCCATTAAAAATAAGAAAAACAAAGATTATTATTTCATATGTCAGACCTTACAGGGTTAAGCATTTGGAGAGTCAGTTGGGTTGAAAGTGAGACTTTCCTGAGAACCAGTAACAGCTATTGCAATACAACATTAATGAAGCCCTGTGCTCAATCTAGACTTAGTTTGCCTCAGGCTCTGATTTTGAATCAGACTCACAATAGCAATTATTTAAAAGCTGTATAACATCTGAGCAGACTGGATTTAAATTAATAGTAGTGCAACACAAGTAGTGTGCAACTCTTGCTTGTCCAAGTAGAGCAAGTAAACTATAATCATAATGAACTTCATTTGCTTTCTACCTTCTTAGGTTGAGCCTAACACTAAGCTCTTCCCTGCTGTGTTTGTTCAACCCACGAGTCCTAACCTCTTCCAGTTTGAGTTTCCAAAACTCCCAGTAAGTCTACACTATTAATGTATTCAAGTTCCTCTATTTCACATATTTTTAATTTACTGACACCTGCATCAATCGTCACAGGATGCAATGCCCCTGTCTTCAGCCATCTTTAAGAGTTTACAAAGAAACCCAGAGCCCCAGTGTCCTCCTCGGCTGGATGTCCAGACAATTGTGTCCGTGCTGTGGAGCAGAATGCCCAACACCTTCCTGTCTGTGGAGATGGCCCGTGTGAGTGAGAGGCATGGTTGGGTGGTGCAATGTCTGGAGCCCCTGCAGATGATGGCCGTGCACATCCCAGAGGAGAACAGGTGATGCATTACTCATACACTCGGTTTTACACATTGGCAACTTCGTGATCCTGGTAATGTGACCTTTCATTGAAATAAATCCCCTTAAGTGCTTATTTGGCTCCTTACTCAAATGCCAGCTGAGTTGGATGATCTTAACCTACTTCCTGTTTCCCCCACCATAGGTGTATCGACATCATGGAGCTGTCAGAAAATGAAGATCTACGGCAGTTCCATTATCACACTTTAAAGCTTTTTTGCGCCCTTTGTGCTCTGGGCAACACTCGCGTAGCTCACGCCCTCTGTAGCCATCTTGACCAATCGCAGCTTCTGTACACCATTGATAACCAATACCTGACTGGTCAGCTACGAGAAGGCTTTTATGATGTCCTCATCAGCATTCACCTGGAGACAGCCAAAGAGGCCCATCTAATGATGAACAACGAGTTTATAATCCCAGTGACGGATGAGACAAGAAGCATCCGCCTCTTCCCCGATGACTCAAAGCGTCACTCTCTTCCTGGAGTGGGCCTGAGCACCTCACTTACCACTCGCCTCAACTTCTCCCCTCCGTGTTTCATTGTCACCAAGCGCGATCAGCCTCTTTTCAGCCCTCAGATCCCACTGGGTATCCTGAAGGAGAAAGCCATCAGTATGCTGACGGAAGCTGTGCAGGGTGGAGGTAACCACATTCGAGATCCTGTTGGCGGAAGTGTGGAGTATCAGTTTGTGCCGATTCTCAAGTTGATTGGCACACTGCTGATAATGGGGGCGTTGACCAGCGAGGAGGTGAGAACCATTCTGCTCCTCATCGACCCCAGTGTATTTGGGGACAGTAAGGAGGAGGAGGAACAGACAGCAGTTGCGGAACAAGGAGCCGAGAAAGAGGAGGCCACCAGTAATGAAGAGAAGGCTGTGGAGGCAGGGGAGGAGGAGGGTAAAGACTCCAAGCAGCCTCCCAAAGGTCTTCTGGAGAAGAGCTTGCCCGAATCGGTCAAACGCCAGGTGAATGACTTGTTACCTTGTTCATGATGACCTGTCATTTGCTATGCACATCATTTTTTGATTAATGTCTATATAATGGTAAACTTCATTCTGAAAAAGATGTTTACATGCTATTGGAATATGCTTGCTCTTGATATACTAATAATTTTGATCAGAAATGTAATCATTATTTAATCATTTAAACTAATTTATTCAAATTTTCTTTAAAATATATCAAGTTAAAGTAAAATGAATTAACTATATAAATAATAATTAAAAAGCTAAATTAAATCTTCTCAAAGCAGTTGTCATTGTTAAATAAAACTATTAAAAGTCATTTTTGGTCATTTTAATAGAGCTGAAATTAAATCTGACTCTGCATTTAATTGAAACAAGTACTAAACTTGCTAAAACTAAAACTGTGGAAGTGAATATTTCTAACCAATTCTTCAGGCTTTTGACCTCAACTCTGTTACTCTCCTGAAACATCTAAAAGATATATGCATTTAAATGAAATGGGTTCTGTTTGTTTATCATACAGATGTGTGAGCTCCTGCATTATTTCTGTGACTGTGAGTTGAAGCAGCGCATTGAGGCTATCGTGGCCTTCTCAGATGATTTTGTGTCCAAGCTGCAGTACAATCAGAAGTTCCGCTACAATGAGTTGATGCTAGCCCTCAACATGTCAGCTGCTGTCACTGCCAAGAAGACTAGAGAGTTCCGCTCACCTCCCCAAGAGCAGGTTGGCCTTCATTTTAGACCCTTATAAAGCCACATTCTTCATAAAACATAGACGTTAAATGACTCTTAAACACTTTAATGACAGACTTCAGACCATCTCCGATGTCTTCATCACACGTTGCGCTAATAATGTGTTTCTCTTCACTTCCTTTGTTGTGTAATTCTAAATATTCAGTTTTGATGTTTATGAAACATACATAAATGTATATAAAAGTTTTTATTATACAACACTAATGACAAGCAGGTACACTAAGTTAAGGAATTTTCCTCCTGCTGTCATCATGTTTCTTCTCATTTCTGAATGCAACTACACTCTTTTAGATGGAAAAGATTGAAAACAAACACCTTGGCATCAGAAGCTATTTGGCTTTTCTTTGAATTTGTAGAGCAAATAAACCAGTGCCAAGGTCTTGACCTTGTTTTCTTTTGATTTGCGCTTAGTACACTTGCAAAATTGATTCAGTATGGACGTTTTCCAGAATTATTCCTGTTTACTTTTTTTAATTACACGTCTGTTTCGGTCACTGAGAAGAGGCATCTTCTGGACCCACTCCATTATTCTCAGAGCCATTGATCAGGACAGCTTGGCAGAACCCTATTTAAAATACACACCACATCTACTAACTGAACCTACTTTAGCCCATGTGCCCATCATAAGCCCATGTTGGAAATAAACTTGTCTGTCTCTGTAACCAGGGCAACAAAAAGGTTTCTAACAGATACAGCTCATTTCCATTAGAATGTTACATAACTTCCGTGAAAGGTTAGGCTTATGAAATCTATATTTCATGATCTATCATATTTAAAATAGAAGACAGAAATGTATTTCAGATTACTTCTGACTTTTTGTTTTGAAGTGATGCTTTTTTCCCTGAAGCAGCATATAATTTTTCATTGCAGATAAACATGCTGTTGAACTTCAGTGCTGGTGACGATTGCACCTGCCCGGAGGAGCTTCAAGAGGAACTTCAAGGCTTCCATGATGACCTTCGACTACATTGTGGTATGTGTTTATTCATTCTTTCCATTGTCCACCTCCATTGTCACCCCATATTTCTTTCTATATAATTGAACTGTGTCGAAAGGTCAAATCAGTTTCAAATTATAATTTATACTGTATGAGCTTGAGGAGCTCTTGCAGTTTAATTCCATTTTAATTCTACTTCGATGAATTCAAGTTTAAATTAAAAATCTATGACCTGTTTGTGTATATATGCAGGCATCCCTATGGAAGAGGAGGAGGAGGAGCAGGACACATCTCTTAAAGGCCGCCTGATGTCCTTGGTATACAAGATTAAAGGTCGTCCTCAAAAAACTGAGGAAGAACCAACTGAGCAAGAGCAGGCTGCTCCTAGTAAGGCTCTTGTCAAAAACCAATTCTTCAAACATTTTTGATTTCTTCCTGTTTTTTATGCCCTTTGTTCTACTGTATCTGGTTACAAAGACTCTAAACCACAAGACGGCACGAAAACTTGTCATCCGCTTTTCAAAATGCATGTGAAAAATCAGCTGATCCTTTGCGCGATCGTGGCCAGAAGTGCTAAGTTAATTCTGTGCTACTTTGATCTAATATTAGAATTTTTTTTTAAATGTTGAAGATTTAAGTAGCAAACGAGAATCGCTAAAATTATTGAATATATTTTGAAACAAATGTCTTCTTAATGGTTTTCAGTGATGGTTTTAAAGCAACAGTTTTTCATAAACGGAAGAATATGTAAAAGTATGGAATTTGGGGTAAAAAGTGTCCCTGCTGTTGGGGCTGAAAGGAACTGGTATTAGTCCAAAAGGTCAGATGATTAGAAATTTAATTCTACTGTGTATTTATTTATAACCTAAAAAATGAAATGCAGTCAATATTGAGCTGCAAATAAGCATAACAGGGTATTAAGATGGCAAGAATATTAACATAGACTTAAATCATTTTACCAGCAATGGGTGGACAGGTAAGTATTAAAATGGATGTAATTTGCTGATGTTGGATAAAAAGCGCCAGTGCTGCACTCTTTCTTGATGAGAGGAGTATGTGATTAGAGCAGCTATTCTAAGAACAGCATACATGGGCAATATGTGAATAGAAAATATTAATAGATTTAACGACATACACTAATGGTCCTAACATATTAAGCATGACTAGAGCAGAGGTCTGAAACCTCTTTTACATGAATTTTTAATTTAATATTAGTAACAGTTACTATTCAACCTCACTCATTTATTAGTATTATACTATAAGCAAGATAATACAATACACCAGTTCACTAGTTATAGCAGTTTAGTAAACCCAAAAATTCTGTCATTATTTATTCACCCTCATGTTGTTCTGAACCCGTAAGACTTTCGCTCATCTTCGAAACACAAACGAAGATATACTTTTTCTGTTTTTGTCTCCTCCAGCCAACCTGAAGGAGCTGATATCTCAGACCATGGTCAGCTGGGCTCAGGAGTGCAAAATCCAAGACCCGGAACTGGTTCGCAGCATGTTCAGCCTTTTGAGGAGACAGTATGATGGTATCGGTGAGCTGCTCAGGGCTTTGAGGAAGAGCTACACCGTCAGTGACAAGTCTGTAGGGGACGCGATCAACCTACTGGCCTCGCTGGGCCAGATCCGTTCACTACTCAGTGTCCGCATGGGGGAAGAGGAGGGCCAGCTTATGATTGACGGCCTGGGGTAAAATTTCATCTTCCAGTCTTTACAAGGTTTACATCCTACTGAAGATGCACAATATTTCTGTACCATACTAGTTGTCAGCCGATATTAAGAGATTTTTAAATGGTCGATATTGATATTTAATTGTGCATTATCATTTGCCCTATTTTTACTTTTAGATTTGCAGTCATCTAATACTCACTTAAAGTTAATTCAAAAGGTCATTAGTATTAACTAACAAGGACTAACCATGAGCAATACATTTGTTACTGTATTTGTTAATCTTCGTTAATGGTAGTTAATGAAAATACAGTTGTTCGTTGTTTGTTTGTGCATTAACTAATGTTAACAAGATTTTAATAATGAATTAGTAAATGTTGAAATTAACATTAGCAAAGATTAATAAATGCTTTAGAAGTGCAGTTCATTGTTAACTAAGGTTGTTAACTAATGTTAACTAATGAACCTTATTGCAAAGTGTTACCATTTTTAAAAAAAACTAATTATGAACACTGTTAAATGTAATCTTAGGCAAAGTTCAAAATGAATATCCATTTTTCATACTGTACGTTTTAAAATGATTGATTTCTGTTTTTACTGTGTTATTTTAAGTGTCTTTAAGTGTATTTAATTTATTTAAATCATTTTAAATTATAATGATAAATTATTTATTTAAATGCATTTAAAATGATTGATATTTATTTTTTACTGTTATATTTTCAATTTATTTAGACAAAATTGTACATAATTTTAATATCCACCATCATCTTACTGCATCGGCTAGAATTTTAATATCAAAGCATCCCTGCATTGTACAGCTACATCCTATAAAGTGTCTCTCATATTCTTGCATTCAGGGACATCATGAACAACAAAGTGTTTTATCAGCATCCAAATCTGATGCGTGTTCTTGGCATGCACGAGACAGTAATGGAGGTCATGGTCAATGTGCTGGGTGGAGACAAGAATAAGGTACCCATACTGCCTCAAAAATGCTTTTTCTATAGTGAGGTGCACTTTTTATATTCTGTTGAAGTGATGTTTCTTCATACAAGTTTATTCTGTCCATTTCATCAAGAGGTAAAAAACAAGACAATAGACTTGAGATAATACTGCTTTTTATGATCATAATAAGATCCCATGACTTATTTGGACACTTGTGTGTCCAGACCAAAGTCAGACCTTCTTAAACTAAACATGATATCTTGAGGCATAACACGTAGAACATAGGCAAACACAGTACCTACAGTGCCTTGTGGCTAACAGTTTAATGCCTTCTTATGCTTAGGGATGGCAATAGGGCGAAAGCTAAGACAAGGAATGGGTCGCTTCTCATGCCAGACCTTTTTGGGGATTGTCGGGAGTCTGGGATGTGAATTAATACCACTGACTATGTCAGATATGACATTGCCACAGTGTCTCTCATTTCTGCTTGGCAGCCTCATTAAAGAGGCCTGACGCAAAAGGACATGGGTTCCAGGCATGTAGGATGACCATATTCCCTGCTCAGATGAAGTACAAAACATATTTGCTTGTATTCACGGTGGAGCCTCTCGTCTCGTATTTCAGTCTGGTTTAGCTGTCTCGGGGGTTCTTTCGATATCTCAAGTATGTTACATTACACACATTTAGCCACAGTGTGAGGACACGCACGCAAAAAAGATGAAAGATTAATTTGAAGTGTGAAGGAAATGATCTCCATCTGTGCAGAAGTAAAATGAATGCTGTTTTTAACTCTCAGGAGATTGCCTTCCCCAAGATGGTGGCCAGCTGTTGTCGCTTCCTGTGCTACTTCTGTCGCATCAGCCGTCAGAACCAGAAGTCTATGTTTGACCACCTGAGCTACCTCCTAGAGAACAGCAGCGTGGGGCTGGGTAATCACACACACGCTCACATAGTTCTTTTGGGATGCAGGTCAGGCAGGGCTGAATCACAGTGCCTGTGTTGCCATGTCCACTCATTAAAATGACTTTGGGCTGTTTGATTCTTAGTTTGTATTATACAAATACAGTCATGTATTTAAGCTTGCTGTGGGGTGCAAAAATGCTGGACTGCATAGGGCCGCAACTTAAAGGAAAGCGCCAAATGTTTGTTACTTACCTCCTAAAAATGGGATAGTTGCTATTGTGCTCCATTGCACAATAAAGGCCACTATTAGCACCTCACCTCTGGTTTGAACCACAATCTGTGTATCATTATTAACCGCTGTATTTATGCCTATGTGTTTATTATGTATATATTTTAATTTATTCCTGTGATGGCAAAACAAATTTTCAGCAGCCATTTCTCCCATCTTCAGGGTCACAAGATCCGTCAATATTCATTCTGAAATGCTGATTTGGTCCTCAAGAAACATTTCTTATTATCAATAACAAAAACTGTTGTGCTGCTTAATATTTAGAAGAAAACAGAATACATTGTTTTTCAGGATTTATGGATCAGAAAGTTCAAAAGAACAGCATTTGTATGAAATATAAATCTTTGGTAACTTAATAAATGACTTATTTTGGTAACACTTTACAATAAGGTTCATTAGTTAACAACATTAGTTAACATGAACTAACAAGGCACTGCACTTCTACAGCATTTATTAATCTTTGTTCATGGTAATTTCAACATTTACTAATACATTCATGAAATCTTGTTAACATTAGTTAATGTACTGTGAACTAACATGAACAAACAAGGAACAACTGTATTTTCATTAACTAACATTAACAAAGATTAGTAAAAACAGTAACAAATGTATTGCTCATGGTTAGTTCATGTTAGTTAATGAACTAATGAACTTTATTGTAAAGTGTTACCCTTATTTTTGCTGAAATTAATGTGTCCTTGCTGAATAAGAGTTTATGCAAGTTTATGCTACAAAAAATCATATCAATGAAACAGGCCAATCTCCTTGATCCATAAGCACTCCCTAAAAACAAAACCGCTGCTTATGCTGGTGCAGCATCTCATTAATTTCAGGCTTGTTTTATCAGACCAGGTTGCTTGTTTTTGGGGCAAGATCTGGCAACACTGCACAGTGTGCTGTTTTGACTGTGAATAATAGCTTGTGCAGCTGAGAGCACCTTACTCTGCAGGAGTCGTTTCCTATAACGGCACATTAATGAGCAACTGAAAGCCCACTCACCTTTATAGTCCTTATCACCCCAAGATCAATGACAGGACAGAGCAGATCAGATGAAGATAATGCCACAAGCTACAAACCAGGGTGTGAAGCATCCATAAATGTACAGTTTTATGTTAACATATCTTCATGCTGCAGAGTTAGTGTTGTGCATCTGCTGTTTTAGTCATCATTTTTAATTTCAGTACTATAAACTCACTGATTGGAATACAGAGCTTCTGAACCCAGTTGAAATCAGATATGCTGTCAAATATGCAGGAATTTATTATTTAAACTATAAATTATAGTGATTATATAAATCAGAAAAAAATGAATATAACTATATATTTCCTAAATATATATTTTTCTATAAATTATGTTAACATGGACAAAGGGGGGAAAGAAATTGCCAAAAAAAAGTAAAGACTGCCATCTGCTGGTGATTGTGCCTTATTAAACAACTTCTGTCCCTCCTGGCCATTGGTTTTTTTTATATCTCTCCAGCATGCCCAGCCATGAGAGGCTCAACACCTTTAGATGTAGCTGCCTCCTCTGTGATGGATAACAACAGTTTGGCTCTGGCACTAGAGGAACCTGATCTTGAGAAGGTAACCGGTTACTACAACATCAGAATTAATATAATTCATAAAAAATGACACATAGTAGGGTAAAGAGTAAAATTGAATATCATTTAAAAGCTGATATTTTGATGCTTTAGTTTTGGTTTTGATGGTTCAGTGTGAAGAATAGACCTCTTATGTGTCACCACAAAAATGTTGGATGAAAAAACAAAGGCACCCTAGATTAACTTCTGATGGTACACATTTCTGAAAGATGACATTCACTGAGCTTTCACACAGCGAGGATCAGACTATAGTTCTTGTGATTTAATTGATGTATTGTGTTGCAATGCCTAATACAGTTTCCTGCCAAATGGTTGCCAAAAGCCCATTTTTAATGTCATTTGGATTTCATTTTGGATTCTATCCATGTGTATTTCAGGTGGTTACATATTTGGCAGGATGTGGGTTACAGAACTGTCCAATGCTCATTGCCAGGGGATACCCAGACATTGGCTGGAACCCAATAGAAGGAGAGCGCTATTTGTCCTTCCTACGGTTTGCTGTTTTCGTTAATGGTCGGTACTTTTTACAAATAATACTTGTTTTGGATTACTTTTTGTTTCTCGGTTAAATCTTCTTTTGTGTCTGTTCTGGTCATCTCAGGAGAAAGTGTTGAAGAGAACGCTAATGTCGTTGTGAAGCTTTTGATCAGGCGTCCAGAGTGCTTTGGACCTGCTCTTAGAGGAGAAGGAGGTCAAGGTTTACTCGCTGCCATGAAGGAAGCCATCAAGATCTCAGAAGATCCTTCTTTAGACCTACCCAACCTACCTGAAGGGGTTGCACCAACGTAAGTCCATTTAATTCTTCCATCCGCCTGCATAATTTGCCATTTTATATTAGGTTTGATTTGAAAAGGTAAGTTGTAGTTGAGATGTCCTTTGACATCACGAATGAGTGAGCTTGATTTAAAATGAGCAAGTCTGCTCTTTGTTTTGACAGGGTTGGGGAGGATGAAGAGGAGGAGGAGGTCGCCCACATGGGCAACTCTATTATGTCCTTCTACTCAGCCCTTATTGATCTTCTGGGCCGCTGTGCACCTGAGATGCATGTGAGCGCTTCTTTCTGCCTCATTTTATTGATTTACAAAGCTGGGGACAAAACTTGCAGTTTCCTTTAGTATGGTGCTGTTGAACTGTACACAGCCTCACTTTAATATAATACCAATGCTGTTTTACAGCTTATAAACAAAGGCAAAGGTGAAGCATTGCGTATTCGTGCCATCCTCCGTTCCCTAGTACCCACTAAAGATTTGGTTGGAATTATCAGTATTCCACTCAAAATGCCGGTCGTCAATAAAGGTTTGTACAAGTCACTAGATGCCTTTGAAAGAGTCTGAAGACATAATCTCTGAAACTCATTATGCGCCTAAGATTGATTGACGCTATTACTCTTTCAATGTCATCTTCATCCCTACGTGTCTCATTATCTGTGCTTCTTGTTCCATAGCCATTATAACGCTAATGTCTTTTTGTTTAACTCTCTCGTTACTTAGATGGCAGTGTGACGGAGCCAGATATGAATGCCAGCTTCTGTCCAGAGCACAAGGCGCCCATGGTGCTTTTCCTGGACCGTGTCTATGGTATTGATGACCAAAGCTTCTTGTTGCACCTGCTGGAGGTGGGCTTCCTGCCAGACCTACGAGCATCAGCCTCCTTGGACTCGGTAAGGGTGCTCTGCGGAGCAAAACAGAAAAAGTTGCAAACATAAATTTATCATGCTTTGTGTGAAAAACCCCAAAATGTTCATGTGATGTCATCCATCTAATATAGTGATTCAGCAGAAGCAAAAATTAGATATGAATGTTAAAAAGAACTAATTTAACCTCTTAAATTAAATGATTGCTATAAAATTAAAAATGTATTTAGTAGTTTTCCATTATTACAGTATTAAAATAAAATGATAAAAATGTAAACATACAACTCAGTTATTTGATTTGTTTTTCGTGTTATTTTTTGCATTCATCAGGAGGTGCTCAGGACCACTGAGACAGCCCTGGCCATGAACCGGTACATTGGATCCGCAGTGCTTCCTCTGTTGACCCGCTGTGCTCATCTGTTCGCTCACACTGAGCACTATGCAACGCTCGTTGACTCTACGCTTCACACCATCTATCGCCTCTCAAAGGGCCGATCACTCACCAAGGCCCAGAGAGATGCTATTGATGAATGTCTGCTGGCCATCTGCACGTAAGAAACTCTGAAAACCTTCAGCTAGGATGGTTTCCTTGGCTCCTTGAAAACTCCAACTGCATTTTCATACTATAGATAACACTTAATTAAAGCTTAGGTATCATCTGATGTTATACTTTATACTTTTCATTTGATATTTATGCTTTCTACAGGCATCTGCGACCATCAATGCTACAGCAACTTGTGCGCCGTCTTGTGTTTGATGTCCCACAACTTACAGAGTACTGCAAGATGCCCATTAACGTACGTTTAGTAAACCACATATGTACATACACTAGCATTTAACGTTTAGGGTTGTTAAGATTTTTTTAAATATTTTTTTACGTTTTTGAAAGAAGGCTCTTATGCTCACCAATCTGCATTTATTTGATTAAAACAATAATACTGCGGAATATTATTACAATTTAAAATAATTGTTTTCTATTTCAATATTTTTTATTGTTTTGAGAATCATGTGATCCTTCAGAAATCATTCTGATATGCTGATTTGGTGCTTAGAATCATTTTTACCCTTTCCTACCTCCATTAGTCATTCTAATAAGACCTTAAGAGGTAAATTCACTAAACATAGTTTTTCGGCACAAAACCTGCATCTTATTCACTAACCACATTCAATTTTATTAAGGGTAAAAAAATAGCACTGCAACATAACAGTTTACATAAAGTCACTTTCATTGTTTTAAATGCAAACGTGACACATTTCGATTTAAATTACTATGTACGTTCCTCCTTATTCACTAAATTTGTTGGTGTAATAAAAATAGTGCAATTTAAAAATATATTAAAAGAGATGTTTGTGTACATTTTTTGTTTATCATATCAGCAGTGGTTCATCAAATGATGGTCAAATGGTGGAGACGGGCATTGTACCCAAACAAATCCAAACACAAAGTGTAGTCAACATACTATGGAAATTTTAAAGAGCTAAATCAAGTATGCCAGGACCCACTCTGACCCACAAGATGTATTCCATGCTAATTGCATTAAGGGCATATATTAACTTGTCTTCATCCTTGGTGAAAAGTTCCCTCTCATTACAGTGAGGTCACTCGACTCACAGCTGGACTCATAACGTCTGTGATTTGACAGCTTTACACACCCTGCTAACAAATAGAGCATCTGGTTTGCACATTACCTTATGCAACTGTCAATATGAGCAACCACAGATCCTCCTACTCGTGAGCCTTTGATAGGCAGGTGTAAGCAGGTCATACTCTCCTCACAATTTCACCACCTTGTCTCTGCTGGCAGCTGTCTCAGCCCATCATAACCCCCTTTCCACAGGGCAGCAGAGTGCCTGGCAGACCATACAACTTATAATATCAATATAATATCAACCTTTATTCTTGGAGGGTTGTTTTACCCAAAACAATACTTGTGCAAGTTTAAAGTATCCTGAATGTTGACAGCCATATCCACATATCTGTTTATCCTTGCAGCTTTTGACGAATCACTATGAGCAGAATTGGAAGTACTACTGCCTGCCAACGGGACTGGGCAGCTATGGAATGGCATCAGAGGAAGAACTCCACCTCACCAAGAAACTCTTCTGGGGACTTTTTGATGCTCTTTCTCAAAAGGTACAAAACAAACTTCAATATAAATTAGAATTAATAATATTATACCAATTATTATAAATTATTATGCCATAAACATGCATTAAATAGGGACCAAAAAAGTTTGAATCTGGAATTCTTCAATTTTTAATTGTTGGTCAACGTACACTTCTGAGGTCATCCCGTCAAGTCTCACTGTTTTTCAGCGTTTTAAATTAAGTTGTTTTAAAGGGGACCTTTAATGCCCCTTTTACAAGATGTAATATTAGTCTCTGGTGTCCCCAGAATGTGCTTGAAGCTTTAGCTCAAAATATCCCACAGGTCAATTATTAAAACTTATCAAATTTGTTCCAATTTGGGTGTGAGCAAAAACACGCCGTTTTTGTCTTTGTCCCTTTAAATGCAAATGAGCTGCTGCTCCCGGCCCCCTTCCTGGAAGACGGCGGAGCTTTAACAGCTCATGCTTCAGTTGCTCAACAACAACAAAGCTGGAGAATCTCATGCAGCCAAAATGAGGATGGTCAGCAAGTGTTCATCCTTACATTGTTCAAACCGGAATCAGACACTGATGGAGAGACTCAGGAAAAAGTTACAACTTATAGAATGCATCTGGACGCATTGAATTGACAATTTTTTGTGAAGCAGTTCAGCGTAAAATGACGGCATGGTAACAACACTCTACTACAACAACTCTTCCGCTTCTCTAAATTAACCCAACATGGCCTCGCCCCCTTTGTTGCGTGTTCTCGGGGGCAGGGTTTATGTAAATTTTGGGGTTTGTGATGTCACCAACCCTGGAAGAAGCTCGTTGTAGTCCTTACCAGCCATTTTTTGTAGTCCTTAAAGAGTGATTTTTGTAAAAGAAAATATCTCCCTTTCACTTTACTTTGAGCATCGTAACTTTGCAGATGTTCTTTATTCTCAAACAGTAACATTACACACTAACTAGAGTTAAAAAAGTGAACTCATGATCAAGGACCCCTTTAAAAAAAAATTTAAAGCTGTGTTAATTTTAATACAATTCAGCTTTTAAAAATCCACCTAAATTTTGGTAGGAATATTGGGAAAATCTTACTATTTGTGTGATTAAGGAAGTATGATTAATTCTGTTAATTATTTTTAATTATATTATTTTTATAGAATTAATAACATTAATTTGTAATTGAAGTTATTTTCACTAAATTAATTAATCCACAAAGATATTATCAAACCTTCCTCTTTGACTCCATATTCTGTCTTGCAGAAATATGATGCAGAGCTTTTCAAAATGGCCATGCCGTGCCTGAGTGCTATATCCGGTGCAATACCACCTGACTATGTAGACTCCAGCTCTGGTTCCACATTAGTTAAGCAGGCCTCTGTGGATGCGCAAGGCAACTTCGACCCCCAGCCTATTAGCACTGCTAAGTAAGTACCATAGAAACACTAAAAAATCGTATGTAAATTTCCTTTCATGTAAACTTTTATATACTGTTTTGTTTTTCAGCATCTCGCTGCCTGAAAAACTAGATTACATTGCCAGCAAGTTTGCTGAGCATACTCATGAGAAATGGTCCTCTGAGAAGGTTGGACAATGTTAAAACTCATCTCATTAATCTTGCATGTTCTATTGTGTCACTAGAGCTCTTCTTCTGTTGAAGTAGACAAAGGATGACTGCTTGTTTTTTCTTGTGTGGTGATAGATCGCTCTTGGTTGGTCTGCTGGAGATAAATTAGATGACAAATCTAAAACTCATCCGCTTTTGAAACCATACAAAGCACTGAGTGAAAAGGTACACATAAAAACCAAGTCACATTCTTCTGTATTGACTCTTTTTGCTAACATAAATGCAAAGTTTAATCTACTCCAATCCGTCACTTTATGTAGGAAAGGGAGACTTATCGCTACCCTGTGAAAGAGACTCTAAAGAGTATGTTGGCAATGGGATGGAACATTGAGAGGACCAGAGAAGGAGAAGCTATGTTCCAGCAAAGGGAAACAGAAAAACAGCGCAAGATATCAGAGTCCTCACAGGTAACAGAGGGCAGAGTTTCTTTCTTTATAGTGTCTATCAACAAATCAATGCATTTAAGACATTGTGTTGCCTCTTCTTCACTTTAAAGGGTGAGTTTAAACCAGCCCCGCAAGATTTGGAAAATGTTATTCTATCAAGAGAACTACAGGCAAGTCTGAATCAAATTGTTAAAAACAATACGCATGTCATGTATTGTGTATTAAACCGGTAATCATTTCAATAGGCAATGGTTGAAACAGTTGCAGAAAATTACCACAACATTTGGGCAAAGAAGAAGAAAAAGGAACTTGACAGTAAAGGTGATGCTTTTCTCTTGGAAATAGTCTGTTTGGTTCTATACAGTCCCAGGTGCATTGACTCATTGTGTGTTGTCATCGAAAGGAGGAGGAAGTCATCCATTGTTGGTACCGTATGACACGCTGACAGCGAAGGAGAAGTACAGAGACAGAGAGAAGGCCCAGGAGCTCTTTAAATTCCTGCAGGTCAATGGATATGCCATCAGCAGGTCAGTGTACTAACAAATGTTGTCTAGTATAATGAGAAAAAAAAAAATGTATTCAGCATGGATGCATTTATATATTAATAATGTTACAAAGGATGTATTTCAAATAAAAGTTGTTCTTTTAAACTTTCTATTCATCAAGAAATTCTGAAAAAAATGACCACGGCTTTCACAAAAATATTAAGCAACAAAACTGTTTTTAACTTTGATAATAATTTAAAAAAATTCTTGAGCATCTTGTTTTACAATCTGGGTCTTAAAGGACTGTATTACGGAAGTTTGCAACAGTTTGTGATCCCTTTATTAATGCTTTTTTTTCTCTATGCAGAGGTCTGAAGGACATGGAGCAAGATTCCTCTTCTATGGAAAAAAGGATTGCCTATAAGTTCCTCAAGAGGCTCTTGAGTTATGTAGATTCTGCACAGGAGTTCATTGCCCATCTTGGTGAGCAAAGATAATGAATATAAACAATTAAAGACTGATATGTTCACAAACATAAAAAGTTGATGAGTTGTTTTCTTTGCATAACATTTTTAGAGGCTATGGCCTCCAGTGGGAAGACAGACAAATCTCCACATGATCAAGAGATCAAGTTTTTTGCCAAGGTAACTTTTACCATATGCAGAACAGTCATAAAACTTCATATTTCATTAGTGTTAGAGGCTTGTTTTTAATAGGTTTTTTCTCTTGATCGGTTAAAACACAGGTTCTGCTACCCCTCATAGACCAGTACTTCAAGAACCACTGCTTGTACTTCATGTCATCCCCCAACATCAACCTTAGCAGCAGTGGCTACGCATCCAACAAAGAGAAAGAGATGATCACCAGGTGCTGCTGACAAACAAAGCCAGATTCTGTTATTTAGAATGAGACAATATTAATCTGTTTAAGTTTTCATCAAGTTTGTCCTGAGAAAGTGCAATAATAATAGATAATTAGTTCACTTTATTATTTAGTTTATACATAATACTATGAACTTAGTATTAAAAATTTCGAATCTATATAGGATACAGTATACCAGAATTCCCATTCTTTCATTGTATATATTGAATTCAGTAAAGAATGGAAATCTTTTTGTACTTTAACTTTTTGAATCTGAAGGCTCATTGGCTCATGTGGCATTATGGTACAGCACAGTGTCAACTGGTTGCACATAATATAAATTCAGTATATCAATTTCGTCATCTGGGTGTTTTATCAATACTTTTCAATCACATATCCTACTCATTTGGTGTTTTCTGTTTTTTAAAAAAAATTATTGTATATTGTGTAGCAGGGAAGTGCCAATATTTGGACTCAAGGATTGTTTAATGTATAGTCATAATAACTTAAATCATTCCTCCTTAGTCTTTTCTGTAAGCTGGCAGCCCTTGTCAGACATAGGATTTCTCTCTTTGGTAAGACATCTCAAAGAATTCAATTTTTTTTCAAAAATGGCATACCTCATTTCACTGATTTAAGATGTTTGTTCTTTCAGGAAGTGACTCTACCACCATGGTGAGCTGCTTACACATCCTGTCACGCTCGCTGGACTTCAGGTAGTGAGCAAAATCTCAGTGCAACATGAATCAATCAATGGTGGGTAATGTCTCAGCTGTTTTGATCTGACTCTGTTCTTACCGTAGGACTGTGATGAAGTCTGGCTCAGAACTGGTGAAAGCTGGTGTTAGGACGTTCTTTGAGAATGCAGCGGAAGACCTGGAGAAGACTCTGGAGAACTTGAAGCTGGGAAAGTTGGGTCAGTCACGCACTCAGATGAAGGGCGTTACCCAAATCATCAACTATACCTCAGTGGCCCTGCTGCCCATCCTGACTGTTCTTTTTCAGCATATCACCCAACACCAGTTTGGGGCAGAGCTGCTATGTGAGTGAGCTTTGATGTTAGTTCTCATGAACTGGTTCTTTTTAGTGAATCAAAAACATACAGTGCAACCAGTGTAGCAACAAAAATGGATTTGCATGCTTACATCAGCTTCTTTGCTCTTAAAATGATTCCTCAAACACTTTCCCTTGTGTGTTTCAGTGGATGACATTCAGCTGTCCTGCTATCGCATCCTGACCAGCCTGTACTCTCTGGGCACTGGCAAGAACATCTATGTGGAAAAGTACAAAAAACTTTATTTTTGAGGGATTTTTTTTTTCTGAGGGAACTATTCATTTCTTGAAACTGAGACCACTGTGTTGGGTTTTTACAGACAGCTTCCCGTGCTGGGTGAATGTTTATCTACTTTGGTTGGAGCCATGCCTGTTGCTTTCCTGGAACCACACCTAAATATGTACAATCCCCAATCTGTCTTCAACTCCAAGACACCAAGAGAACGAGCTAGTGAGTATATTTGGCAGGATCTGAGATTATTTTAAATCATTTCAGAATTCAGTAAGAAACCATACAATGAAAATATGGTTCATTTGCAGCCAATTATAATAGGCAAATTGGTCTTTTGATGACAACGGCATATTTCTTTTTCTAAAGGAAATATATGATTTGTAAAACTCCCAGCCTTAATATGGAATGTATTACAGTTTTGAGCATGCCAGACACCGTGGATGAGATGTGTCCTGAGATGCCTCATCTAGATGGCCTAATGAAGGATATTGGTGACATTTCTGAATCTGGAGCACGCTATACAGAGATGCCCCAGGTCATCGAGGTCATCCTGCCCATGTTGTGTAACTACCTGTCTTACTGGTGGGCAAAAGGTCCAGATAACTCCCCACCTGATGCCAATTGCTGCACAACTGTCACATCTGAGCATCTTAGTCTCATCCTGGGCAATATCCTCAAGATTCTCAATAACAACCTTGGCATTGATAACGCCCCCTGGATGAAAAGACTTGCAAGTGAGTTAACTTGAATTGGAAATGATGTTTTGATACAGGATGATTGCAAAATATCAGGACGATTCTCAAATATCTGTTAACTGCCTCCTATGTAGTATACACCCAACCAATCATTAGCAAGGCTAGCGCAGATCTCCTGAGAGCGCACTTCCTGCCGACTCTGGAGAAACTGAAGAAGAAGACAGTGAAGATAGTGTCTGAGGAGGAGCTGTTGAGGGCTGAAAGCAGGACAGACACTCAGGAAGCTGAACTGCAGATTCTGGATGAGTTTGCTGTTCTCTGCAGGGATCTGTATGCCTTCTATCCAATGCTCATCCGTTATGTGGACAACAACAGGTATTTATGCCATGACCTAAGTGCGAGCTGCCAAACTTTTTCCAGTTTTGGCTTTCTTTTGTTATTTATTAAATAAAAGTCCTATTTCTAGAATATAGAGAAAATAAAATGTCAGCTTTCTAAAACAATGACCATCTCTCTTTAGATCCAAATGGCTGAAGGAACCAGATTCAGATTCAAATGAACTTTTCAAAATGGTGTCAGAGATTTTCATCCTTTGGTGTAAATCTCATGTAAGTTCTCTGTATTGCTCCAAAGAATTTCAAAGACTTGCAAATATTTCAAGATTTCCAAAAGTTGTTTCTGTTCTTTGTTCATAGAACTTTAAAAGGGAAGAGCAAAATTTTGTGGTGCAAAATGAAATTAACAACCTGGCATTCCTTACTGGAGACAGCAAGACGAAGATGTCAAAGGTAAGTGTGTTTATGAAGTAATTGTCAGCTATAATAAATTAGACCCAAAAGCTCTGAGCTAATTACATGTTTTCATGAAAACAAAAAGCTATTATAAGAGCTATAGAGCTATGAGTTTAAAATATTGCTTTGTGAAACCAGTCTGGAGGTCAGGACCAAGAAAGAAGAGGAAAAAAGAGAAGAGGAGAGTTGTACTCCATCCAGACTTCCCTCATTGTAGCAGCTCACAAGAAGATGCTGCCCATTGGCCTGAACATGTGCACTCCTGGAGACCAGGAGCTCATTTCCCTTGCCAAGATCCGTTATAGTCTGGTGAGTGTATGTCTCGTTGTCTTAATTATGCTTTATAAGTGATCTCCAACAAGCCTAATAATGTCTCCCTTCAACAGAAAGACACAGATGATGAGGTTAAGGATTATCTGAGAAAGAACCTCCATCTTCAGGAGAAGGTCTAGAGAAACAAATGCTAACATATATGATTAAATGCTGAAATGTTGACATTGGCTTATTGGTGTTTCTTGTCTCGGCACAGTCAGCAGATCCAGCAGTGCAGTGGCAGCTGAACCTCTATAAAGATGTCATGGTAAAGAGTGAAGGACCTCCAGACCCAGAGAAAAATGTGGAGAGAGTTCAGGCCATCACCGCTGCTGTCTACCACCTTGAGCAGGTACAATAGGCATAAAAATGAAATCCAACCAATCCACCTAGTCCTCATCATTTAGCAACCTTGTTTATTGGATAACACTTAACAGGTTCAATTTGTTAATTAGTTATAGTATTAGATATCATGAACTAACAATAAAAACACCTTAACAGCATTAATTAATCTAGGCGAAATTTAATTTCTACATACTCTATGCTTATACATTTTAACTTTTTTAAGCAGGGCTGGGAAAATGCCATTAATATCTAATGTTTAACACATTGTTCATTAAAAATAATTTCCACACCATCAGTTTTTTCACTTCCTGAAGTACAGCAGTAATGCAAATGTCTTTTCGTTACATTTCATTCACACTATTTGTGCACCTCTCACAGCTTTTAGTCACAGGTTGTTGTAATAAGTTTAATGTTCTGTAATTGTTAATAAATGATAATTTGATAATTTCATAGTAGGCCTACGCAGTAAAAAGATGCCATTAAACAAATTTAATGTAAAACTGTTAAATATAACAAACTGAATATGCAAAATACAGTCTTTATGTCATTTTTACGTCAATTTGTAGATTAAAAAAAAAAAATATATATATATATATATATATATACATAATTTGTTACATTTATTTAATGCTTTTCTGGGTACTCCAAGCGCTTTACATATGGAAGGGGGGAATCTTAATTGATCAACAACCCTAATTTTATTCATTTTATTTTGTGTCATAAACAGACACTAACTATGAGCAGTTGTATATCTATAAATTTTGACACCATTTGTGATTTGTTTATCCATGAATGTTGTCGTGATCTTATTCAGTGAGCCTGTTTTGTCATAAATTTTCATGAACCACACTGGGAAATAAAACATTCATTTATGTTAAAATATTTTATTTCACTCTTAGGTTGAGCAGCCACTTAGGAACAAGAAGATGGTGTTTCAGAAGCTGCTGTCAAAGCAACGAAAGCGTGCCGTGGTGGCATGTTTCCGCATGGCACCACTCTACAACTTACCAAGGTATGTCCTCGGTAGCCTTTGTATTAAAATTCCAACTTTGCAATATACATTCACAGCATTCAGCATTAACATGTACTGACTCAATGGACATTAGATACTTCTGAAAGTTTCCTTGATAGCTATTCCTTCCTTCCAAATGCATTCTGTACTCCCTCTAGTGCAGGGGTCTCCAACACGTCGCTCGTGAGCTCCCTGTAGCTCATGGCCTGATTGGAGGTTCTGTAGCTCGCCAAGGCAAACGTTTCATCCAGTCAGAGTGAGCTAATATAGACAGGCGTTCTGCCCCCTCCAATGCAAATCAAGTATTTATTTGACATATCGGCCATGAGGTTATTTTTCATGAACATGCAGATGTAATTACAATACAACATAATACAACCAATAAAGGGAAAAGCTATAGGGAAGTTTCAATCAAACACATCATAACACTTACACGGCAAGGCAGGATTTCGCTAGAAAACGTTGAGTGCATCTCAATCAGCTTCCTAGTTCAGTAGTCAGGGCACTGATCAGGGATTCTGCCATTTTAAGGGCTGTTGGAAATAGTCATCATTGTCCCAAAGTGTAGTGAGCCAGGGTCCTTACTGTCCTTACCAGTGCCCAAATTCCTGTACACGGTATACTGATTCAAATTCGGGAAGCTAGGGAATTGACTGAGATGCAACCATTGTTTGAATCAGGGTGATTAAAGACAGCGTTCAAGCAAAGAAAAGGGAAAAAACCATGCTATTTTCACGAGGAATGGGAAAGTGAGTTTTACTTAGATGTGTGTGGCCAATTTGCGTTGTTAGCAACAGTAATGGCTTGTTATACAGTAACTGGAGCCTCTTGGCTTTTCCAGGCAAGTTGCTCTTTTAAAATTCAGGACAAATATTACCATTTCATATTTAATTGGCATTAAAACTTCATTTCGTTTTTCCTGATCTGAAAAATATGTGGTAAATATTGTTGAGAGAATTATATGAAAGAAAGTATGACTGTATTATAGGAATGTATCTCTAAAGGGGGAATCAACTGTCTTCAGAAAGGTTTTTATGGCATTTGCTTTTCATCTTCCCTCTGTGTAATGCCTAATAAATTAGCTTTTATAAGCGCAGTGCTGCTTTGTTTACTGAGGTTACTGGGGTCACAGGTTACAGCTCTATTTCTGCTCTTCCATAAGAGCCACCAACTGTCAAGAGAGTGCAATTACATTTTTATTCAATCTGCTCGGAAATCTGATCAAATGTTAGTAGTTAATTTTATCCGGAAAATGGAATATACGCCAATGTGCATTTTAATAATCTCAACACTTCGGATGATAAGGTAGCCAATGTTTATGAATTGTTTACGGAGCAGATAAAATGCTTATAATTAAATTTATTATTTTGATGTTTTTAATAAGGCTTAAATGTGACGTTTATCATTTTATAAAACTTTTTTCAATTTTCTTTTTTTCCCCATCGTTTTTTATGTTATTATTTTAATGAAAACAAAAGTGCTGCTAATTTATTTGTTTGTTGATTTTTGACATAAAACTTATATATAGGGTATAATGATTCCCTCACATTTTAACAATACCGTGATAACCGTGATCATTTTTGTCAAAATTTTTTTTCATACTGTTTCAACTTCTACTTATGATGTGCTATAAAAATAACCATACAGTATAATATGCAAAGTACTGTTTTCCATAAAGAACCGATTCTTTTCTCTGACATTAAAGGGTGAAGTGTATACAAAAACTCTTTCTGGTGAATATCAGCTGATTGTTCATTTCAGAGTTATGATTTATAGAGATACTTATGATTTAAGTATTGTATAACATGAGTAGCTCTCAGCCACTTTCATTTTTAAAAAGCAGCTCTCAAATGAAATGAGGTTAGAGACCCCTGCTCTAGTATCATTCTGTTTAAATGTGTTTTTATTGGTGTTTTTCCATGTTCCTTTCTTCCTCCTCCTAAAACCTGTCCCTTTCTATTGTCTCCATAACACACTTCAGATACAAAAATAATAATTACTTCCTGAATGGCTATCGGTACGTTTGGCTGGAAAAGGTGTACCATACCTCCAGCTTTGACCGTCTGTTCTCCATGCTAACGGTAATGTGAGACTAAGAGAACTCATGATCCCAACCTCCTCCTCCTCCTCCATTCTCCAAGCTAAGGGCTGAGCACAAGCATACAGTTAGCGCCGCCACTCTGAATGGTCACCTTCCTATTCCAGTGGGTCTCTTAACTTTATGTAGTAACAGGGTGGGTGGAAGGTTCTTCGCCTGGAGAGTTCTTTGCGATAAGTATTCATACAGCAATGATCTTTTACATGGTAGCTGTGCTTTCATGGACGTCCTCATTAAGGTGACCAGTCAGATCAGGCCATGGACTGTACATCTTCCTCCCACACCACAGAATGCACCTCCTTCCCTCATCTTCCTCTTAACCTCCCTCTCCCCCCCACTCCTCAGGCATCGCTCAATTAACCTCTTCCTCAGTGGCTATCAGAGACTTTGGATAGAGACAGAGGAGTACTCCTTTGAGGAGAAGCTAGTGCAGGACCTGGCAGTAAGTACCGGGCTGGCATCAGCGCTGCCCCGTGTGCTGTGTGTGCCCGCTGGTGCCTTCTCGGCGGCCGAATGCTCTGCGGCCAGCACCGTGCCTGCTCAGGCGCGGGAGCACGTCTCTGCCCGCCTCATGTACTCATCCTGGCCTGTGTTCAGCTCTGCTGGTTACGTGACACACTACCGACCGAGGCACAGCAGCCAAGGCATGCATGATTTTCGGCTGAGCCTCAGTCCCCGCCATCTCACTAGAAAAGCAGTCCGTTTCAGCGCAGCTGTGGTAAGAGGGGCGGACGTTCCCCGCGACGCTCCGCTTTGTTCTTTGGGTGTCGTCTTTCTTTCGTAAGTCTCTGTTGTGAGAGTCGGTGGCATGTTCACCTCATGTAGAGATCATGTCTCAGCTAAAGTTTCGTCTGCGGTCTAAATCGATCCACCTAATTTGTGCGTCTTAAATAAGGATATATTTATTCATTATTGAGCTAGAATATTTTCAGCAATAATGAAATATTTAACATGACCCTGGAATAAATTTGTATTATTAGTATTAATGGTAAACACTGATAATTGGGCGCTCATTATTAAAATCTTGTGAAGACACCCTTTTAGTAATAAGTAATATTTGTACATTTACATCAGTATGTAACATTTAACATACACTGCATAGCCATTTCCATTGCCGTGTGTCTCCATATGAATTTGCATGTTTATCCTGAGCTGGTCATTGGTCCTTGTGTAATTCTGGAGCATCCATCCAGACCCCATTGACCATGCTCAGACCACTATGTCATCCGAGCAAGTGTTTCTCAGCTGAGGCCCAGTGGACGTCACGGATCCAACACATTTAACCCAGTTGTGCAGCACATCTTATCCAAGTAAAGTTACATAGCAAAAGTTTCTTTCTTTCTTTCTTTCTTTCTTTCTTTCTTTCTTTCTTTCTTTCTTTCTTTCTTTCTTTCTTTCTTTCTTTCTTTTCTTTCTTTCTTTCTTTCTATCTTTCTTTTCTTTAAAATGTTGATTTAAAGTGGCTTCACAGGACCTGAACAGAGAGACACTGATCTCGATTACATTTTAATGTGTTTTTGTGTAAAATAACTGCATGTCTAGTTTAAATCCGGAGCTCCTTTTCACAAGATCAGGATGCAAAGTATTGGAGTCCTAATGCTGAAAATGACTTGAATGAAACTAATTTGCATAAAGTGTCATGTGTTTATTTCATGTTTATTCTCAGAGTGAGGAGAACAGATTTCATGTAGTGTTTTACTGAGTTTTTTCATGTATGTGATTGTAATGGTTTGATTTGTAACATCTAGAAGTTATTTGTTCAGGGTTGTGCATCATTTAGAATTGAGAATTTAGCTCCTAAATTAAAAATGTTAAGCAAGAAAGTAATTATAATTTGATTATAAGGAAGTAGAATTGGAATTAATTCATAGAAATTCATGGTACCCTTTTATACATTTTCAGTATGAATTGTACATAAACATGATCACACACGCAAAATGAGATATTTCCAGAAATATTAGATAATGACTTTAATGAATACTTTATTTGCCAGACTGCTATGATTTACCTGTTCACCATGTAGTGATCTGCTCTTGAACATTTTTTTGTTCACATAACATATCAAACATATTTTGATGAAATACCTATGTTGTGTGATTGCGTTGAATTTCTTTGTATTGCAATTCAATAATTTCCTTTTCTTGTAATTCCAAATTCCAATTAATCATCCCTTGGGACATGGTCAATTGAACTCAAATTTGCACTCATTAATTAAAAGGGAGCTAATTCTTAAATTCTGAATATAGCAAAACACTGGTAATAGATCAGTGGAGCATGCTTTGAGTGAGAGGGTAATTGAAGTGTCACAGTTAGTTAGTTAGTGCATTGTTTATTTAGATTTTGACTTGTGGGTGTGCTTAGAAGGTGTCAAAGAAACCAAGATTTATAAAATTAGACCTCTGATTATAGCAAAAAGTGTACATATTTGCTCAAACAGAGTTAGAGATCAAGCTGGTGATCAGCAGATTGTGGAAAGTGCAGTGTTTATAACTTCAGTGGCTCTTCCTGCAGAAAAGTCATATGACTGTGGTAGAGGAAGAAGAGGAAGAGGAAGCTGAAGTTCAGCCAGACCCTCTTCATCAGCTCATCCTTCACTTCAGTCACAATGCTCTGACGGAGAGAAGGTGATGTTTTCATATATGTGCTGTAAAGTATATAGAAGTAAATACATATTCATTCAATACTGGATAAACAACTGATTGTCTTCCTGTTTTTGCAGTTTCCTAGAAGAGGATCCTCTCTATATTGCATATGCTGACATGATGGCAAAAGTCAGTGTTGTATTTAATCAAATGAATCCTTCTAAATTCTATTGTAATTGTTTGTGTCAATATTCAATCGACCAATATTTTATTTTACAGAGCTGTGCCGAGAATGAAGAAGAAGAGGAAGAGGAGGGAAAAGAAAAAACTTTTGAGGTATTTAATTCCTCAATTAAAAAATAAATCATATGAACAGGCTTCCATATGTGCCAAGCATGGTTTACTACAGTGTAAAATACTATTCAGTGCACACTTAACCAATGCCCATTTGGCCAAATATTTGCAACCGTTGCAAACATTCACCTGCAACCACCTGCATATGTCTTTGACATGTCTGCATTTAGAAATTTTTGGCTCAGTACATTTGACACACTTTATATATACAGCTCTCAACACTACTATAGACCTTGATCCCTTGCTGTAGCCCTCTTTGGGGTTTCCTCTAGACCTGCTTTGACAACCCAAAATCGGAAGGTTGTTGCATGTACTATGATCCTGGCCAGATGGGCTTTCCTTCTTAAGTGGTAGCATGCTTCTCACCTGACACATGACAGATGGATACAGGACATTTTTTTACTGTATTGCACTTGAAAAGTTAAGATGCTCCCTCTCTGGCTCACTTAAATCCTTTTATAAAACTTGGAATCCCATTTTGAACTTAGACATAAAAGGCCTACCTTGCTGTCTGGTTACTGGCAATGAATAATATTTGTCAGCCAATAGAAGGAATTTATTTTTTAATTTTATTTGACCATTTCTCTTTGTTTGCTTGATTCTTGTCTATTTCTTGTCAATTATCTTGTTAGTTGGAATGGGGAGATCATGGAAGGGATTAATAATGAACTATGTCTTACTGTTTACCTTATTGCCACACACCAATACAAAGATTTAGAGTAAAAATAATGCATATGATGTTTCATCATCTTTAAGCTATAATGTGGTAAATTGTAAAGCTTTTGTCCTTTCTCACAGGAAAAAGAAATGGAGAAGCAGAAAATTCTTTACCAGCAGGCCAGACTTCATGCCCGTGGGGCTGCTGAAATGGTGCTGCAGATGATCAGTGCCAGTAAAGGTACACACTTCTCTATTTCTGACCCGCTTTCACTCTCTCAAAAGTCTTAATCTATTTGATTTTCTATAGCAGCATTTGTATGATTGCAGGCCGACTTGGTCCTATGGTGACTGGCACCCTTAAACTGGGTATTTCTATCTTAAATGGAGGCAACGTTCTTGTCCAGCAGGTAAAGAGCTTGGCTGGGCAGATCATGTTAGTTTTGTCCCACAGAGAATACAGAGCTCAATAAATACTTTTGATTTATAATTCTTTAGAAAATGCTGGATTATTTGAAGGAGAAGCGAGATGCTGGCTTCTTTAAAAGTTTATCTGGATTAATGATGTCTTGCAGGTGGGTGTGAACACAGACTTGCACTGATTATCCATTATGCCCTACTGGGATTAATAATTTTGACTGTTTCATTATATCTCCGGCAGTGTGCTGGATTTGAATGCATTTGAAAGGCAAAATAAGGCAGAGAGTCTTGGAATGGTGACTGAAGAGGGGTCAAGTAAGCCGATAAGCTTTATTATTTTCTTTATTATCTGCAATTTTTTAATGAATCTCATGAGTAATTAGTTAATGTATTTGATAACAACATCTACATTTACTGCTATTATACTACAAAACAGACAGATAGTTTGGTGTTTATGTATATTCAGAGTATATTGGCCTTTCTTAAGTACTGTACAGGATTGTAAGTGGTACCAGTTCTGGTCGTTTGTTTGGCTAGCTGGCAAATGCTACATCCTGATAACTTTGTGAAGTGCATTGTTAATGTGTGTACATGGATTCACTGCAACAGTGGAAGTTGCAGTATTCTTCTCATGCAGTGTCAAATGTGTATGGGATGCCATTAACATTTAAGGTTTTATTATCCATTAATTAAAGGGCTTCATCTTCAAAGGTGAAATGAAGGACCACAGTGGCGTGATGATACTGTGCACAAAAATAAGAAATGTCAACATTGATTAAATGAAACATTTATTTATTATTTTTATATATATTATTTTAAAAATATATAAAATATATGTAATCCGTCTAGATCAGTGGCTCTTAACCTTGTTGGAGGTACTGAACCCCACCAGTTTCATGCGCATTCACCGAACCCTTCTTAATGGGAAAAAGCGGGGCGTGTCATCACGAATAATATGAGTCGGGTGTGTGTCTTGACCTCCGCCGAACCCCTGAGACTGACTCACCGAACCCCTGGGGTTCGCTCGAACCCAGGTTAAGAACCACTGGTCTAGATGTTTGCAATTTTTTTTATTTTTTACGATTTTTCTTATTAGATTATAATTACCATAAATAATGAGAGTAATATTGTCCAGATTTTAAAAACTTAAAATAATATTAAATTCAGTGGAACAAAAATTTCATTATTTAGTATGTTACATTTTATTTATTTATATTATTATATATATTTATAATATATTATCATATTTATATTAATTATTTATATTATTTATTTATTTAATTTAAACCATATCGAAAAAGTATTTTATACAACTAGCATTTTTGTCATACAACTTTATACAAAATATGTCATAACCCTAACCCTTGTGGTGAAATTTCTTGAATGGCTTTATGAGTTTAACCTAATATCTTTATTTTACGAGTCATATTGCTGCCATTGGCATCGGATATCATATGAAAGGCATCAGATATCAAGTATGATACAGAATACAGAACATGATTGAAACCACTGCACTGCAAATAATACTAACCTTTGTTAACTACTGATGTTGCAGGATTACTCTGTACTCACTACTAAGCTTTGCCGAATCCCAGTGAATAATTTGCTCTATGTGTTGCACAGTATGTGGTCCAAATTTAGTTGCATTGTTATGGATTGCATCTAATTAAAAACCAGAGGTCTTAAAATCCATGAAACACGTCTGAAGTCTTTCTCTGCCTACATCTGTAACTGCATGTCCATTCTCTCACTAAAAGTTCAATGACTCTTCTTTTTTCTTTCTGAAATTCAATCTCTCTCCATTTGCTTATGTCTGCTCTCTTTGTTTGTTTTCCATCATTTTATACTGGATTGCAGTCAACATGAGAGAGCGGGGTAAATAAAGTTTAGCTACTCATTTCTTAATGCTGTTCCCTGGCATGTTGCCATTTCTCTAAATTTTCTTCTTCTCTGCTACTAGTGATATGAATGCACTACTCTTCAGTGCTGGCTTGGAGACTAATGCATGCTGTCACAGAATTAAGATTGAACTAAGACTAAAGCCAGGCTCATTTACCTAACCCCCTACCTAACTAAACTAGTTCACTCAATGGGAATATTTTGTCTTGTGAACATTATGAATCATCTGTACTCATACTTTGTTGAAAAAGATTAATACATGTTAAAAAAAAGGTGTACACTCAGCTAAAGATTAGGCCACAGCTACAAAATGAGCAAAGAGCTTTGCCATGCTAAGAATCTGGGGCTATTTCACAAAGCTGGTTCTTCACTTGACTAACTTTCACAAGTATGACATTGTGTAGAACATAATAAATACAATAAGTTCTCCTCTGTATGTGTGCAGTATATAATAATTCAAATCTACAAAATATGGCACTGTTATTGTCAAGTTGCAGTATAATCTGTTTCTATCCTCTGCATATACTGTACACCATCCTTGTGAAAGTTACCTCGCTAGCCCAGCTTCTTGAAATTTCTGCCATTTCTGTGTATTAATCGACAAGCTTTTCTTTTTCCAGTCAGCTCTTGGGATGCAGTTGCGAGCCTGCAATCTAAAGCTCCTCATCCTAAGTGAAGCACCTCCAAAATATGTGCTAGTCACCTGCTTGCTTGAGAATGATGTAAATTTGTTATTTAGTTTTGCTTTAACCATATGGACCAGAAATAATTACATTTCTCTGTCATGTTTTAAGGTTCCAAAGTACTTCAAAATGATGAGTTTACAAAGGATCTATTCAGGTTTTTGCAACTTCTGTGTGAGGGCCACAATAATGGTAAGACTTGTAATTTCTTGTAAAAAAAAAAAAAGAGAGAGAGAGAGAGAATATATATACAGGTGCATCTCAAAAAATTAGAATATCATGTAAAAGTTATTTTTTTATGTAATTTAATTCAAACTATAAAAATTAAATATATTCTAGATTTATCAGACAAAGTAAAATATTCACATTAACTTTTTTGTTTTCATTTTGATACAGCTTGCATAGTCCATATATATATATATATATATATTCTCTTCTTTAAAAAAAAAAAAATTATATTTTAGACTATATATAGGATTAGTATATATATATATATATATATATATATATATATATATATATATATATATATATATATATATTCTATATTCTATATTTATATATATATATATATATTTCAGTTTAATGCTAGTAATATCATTAATTAATTAATTAATTAATTCATATTTGTATAATAATTATGTTATTTTTAATTAGCAGCAGTTAAAAAAAAATTCATGACCCATTCTAACTGGCTAGTTAGTGTTACCTCACATTAAAATGAACACAATGTTACTAAAAAACAATGGTTTGATGGTTTGTGAGGCATTACAAATAAATCAAGAAGGTTTTCACAGGAAAACCACCTATTTAACTATGCTTCACTGCCTATTCTTTACTATTTTCTTTTTTCAATTTTAAATTCCCTCAACAGATTTCCAAAACTTCTTGCGGACCCAGACTGGAAACACTACTACAGTCAACATCATCATTAGCACTGTGGACTACCTATTACGTCTACAAGTAACACAAACTATATACATATGCAGATGTGTTATATATGAGAACATTATAGCCCTGAATCCTCATGATTCTACTCAGACTTCAGTCTGTGGTATTTGTTGTGCTTGTTTTCACCACCAGGAATCTATAAGTGATTTCTACTGGTATTACTCTGGGAAAGATGTTATGGATGAGGCTGGGCAACTTAACTTCTCCAAAGCTTTGGCAGTTGCCAAACAAATCTTTAACTCACTCACTGAATACATTCAGGTAATGCATATGCTCTACACGAGCGCACCAGCGCCATGTTAGATTTCAGTGGATGGATCACATAATACTGTATTTCCTCTTTTTAGGGACCTTGTATTGGGAATCAGCAGAGTTTGGCACACAGCAGGTTGTGGGATGCAGTGGTCGGGTTCCTGCATGTTTTTGCCAACATGCAGATGAAACTGTCACAGGTAACGCGTCAGGGCACCGCTAATGTTTAGCTCTTACCAAAGATGATGCTTCTTAAAATATAAAAATATATTATCTATTTGTTTCAGGATTCTAGTCAAATCGAGTTATTGAAGGAACTGATGGATTTGCAGAAGGATATGATCGTCATGATGCTATCTCTTCTAGAGGGTGAGAGTGTATTAGCCTTTCAAACATCACAATGGAGCTAGTGAGAGACTAGTAATGGTTAATGCATCAACTGCATGTTACAGGTAATGTGGTGAATGGAACTATCGGTAAGCAGATGGTCGACACTTTAGTGGAGTCTTCCAGCAATGTGGAAATGATCCTCAAGTTTTTCGACATGTTCCTCAAACTGAAGGACCTCACTACATCTGATAACTTCAGGGAGTATGACCCAGATTGCAAAGGCGTTATATCAAAGAAGGAGTTCCAGAAGTCTATGGAAAGCCAGAAGCAATACACACAGTCTGAGATCGAGTTTCTTCTCTCCTGTGTGGAGGCAGATGAAAATGACATGTTCAAATACGAGGAGTTTGTGGAACGCTTCCATGAACCAGCCAAGGACATCGGCTTCAACGTGGCCGTGCTTCTCACTAATCTATCAGAACATATGCCTCATGATTCACGCCTGGCCACCTTCTTAGACCTGGCTGAAAGCGTGCTCAATTACTTTGAGCCGTACCTGGGCCGTATTGAGATCATGGGCGGTGCCAAAAGGATCGAGAGGGTTTACTTCGAGATCAGCGAGTCAAGCAGAACCCAGTGGGAGAAGCCTCAAGTAAAAGAGTCCAAACGGCAGTTCATCTTCGATGTGGTCAACGAAGGTGGCGAGAGCGAGAAGATGGAGTTATTTGTAAACTTCTGTGAGGACACCATCTTTGAGATGCAGTTGGCCTCTCAGATCTCTGAGCCGGATGCCGCAGAACGACCTGAGGAGGAGGAAGATGAAGAGTTGCACAGTCTACTTGAGGGTTTGTCTGAGGAGGAAGATGCATCTCTTGAATCGGCCTCAGCCTTCACGGCTGCTTGCGTCTCTGTGAAGAAGAGTATGACTAATTTCCGTCAAATGCTGACATTTAAGAGTATGAAGAAGCAGTTTAAGAAATTCAGGAAGCTAACCATCAGAGAAATGATCACAGGGTTCTTCTCCTTCTTCTGGATGCTCTTCACTGGATTCTTCAAAGGCATTTTCGGTATCATCTTCGGGTTCTTCCATATTATTTGGTCCTCCATGTTTGGAGGGGGTCTTGTAGAGGGAGCTAAAAACATGAAAGTGACAGATATTTTGGGTAATATGCCTGATCCAACACAGTTTGGGATCCATGGTGATGTACTGGAAGCAGAAAAAACTGAGAGCAGTGAGCTGGTGGTGTCACAAGATATGGTGCAGATGGCCGGTGCTGGTGCTGAGAAGCTGGAGCCAGATATGGTCATGGATCTTCTTAATCCTGGTGGGAAGAAAGAAGGCAAGCATGGAGCAGAACCCGGTCTGGGCGATGTCTGTGAAGTCTTGACTGAGACTAGTGCCCCTGCAGAGAAGAAGAAAAGCCAGGTTTGTATCTATGTATAGACCTTAGTCATTGTAGACACCAATGTAGACAAACAGCCATTGTAGACAAAGCTGTTTTATGTTTTTGTCTAGTGAAGGGTGTTTGGACAGATGTTTTGTCAGCTGAACAGTTGGCATGTTTTAAACATCAGCACAATAACACTGGACTTCTATCCCTCAGTCTCAATTTCATTCCCGTTGAAACATAAATAGGGTGCTTCTCAGACTTATTTCTATTATTTTAGTATTTGAATCAAATGTGATGCACTGCAGTATTTCATACAATTTGTAGGCTTGCCAAAGTATGTTGTTTTTTTATTACGCAGAAAGTACCAGCAGAGAAGCCAGAATCTGAGCCAGAAAAAGCTGAGTAAGTTGACTATGGTAATAAGATATTGTCTTATTTCTTTGTCAAAATATTCTGACACGGCGATGTATTTTAGCACCGAGAATCAGGAGAAAGAAGACAAGGCTAAAGAGGAAACACCTGAGGAGCCAGCAGCAGCAAAACCAGCTCCAAAAGCCAAACGTGGCTCATCAAAAGAAGCAGCTCCAGCTTTCATGGCCAGCTTCTTTGCAGGGCTTGAAGTCTTCAAAACCAAAATGCTGGTAAGAAAAAGCTTCATTCACATTTTTAGTTCAACTTCTTTGTCCTGTAGGAAATGTTGTTTAAGTGGCAAACATGACAAATTGAAGTTTACTACTTCTCTTCAGAACTACCTGGCTCGTAATTTCTACAACCTTCGTTTTCTGGCTCTGTTTGTGGCCTTCGCCATCAACTTCATCCTGCTCTTCTATAAGGTGCCTTGCAAATACCTTTTATATTAACTTTAAATGTGCTTATAAATATGAAGTGGACATTTTAGACTAAAAAACATTTTGAATTGCCTATTTGGTCATTATATAGTTGCTCTCTAACACATTTGAATATTGTCACTATCTAAAGGTGACTGGAGATTTCGATGATGAGGAAGAGGAGGAGGGATCCTGGGGTGGAGAAGAGGAGGAGGGTGATGAAGATGATGAAAGATTGGAATACTTTATTCTACAGGAGAACACTGGCTACATGGCTCCCACGTTGACTTTCTTGGCTATACTGCACACGGTCATCTCCTTGCTCTGTGTCTTTGGATATTACTGCCTTAAGGTTTATCCCGATTCCTCTAGTTTTGTTATATTTATCAGAATTAAGAGAACGTCAAAGCCATGTGCTGCACAACAGTGTCCATGTATCCTTGTTTCCTTGTTTTCTCCTCACTGTAGGTTCCTTTAGTCGTGTTCAAGCGGGAGAAGGAGATCGCTAGGAAGCTCGAGTTTGATGGTTTATATATTACCGAGCAGCCTTCTGATGATGACATCAAAGGACAGTGGGATCGTTTGGTCATTGCGACTCCGTAAGAAACACTTTTGACGTTCTCTTGGGGCCCTTTTTACACCTGGTTTTTTAATCTGCCTCTTTTGTCCACTTTTAACCACTTATGTTCTGATTTCTTTGAGGTGAGGGTCTATGGTTGGGTAAATGTATGAACTTTTTCTGATCTTGTCATCTACTGGACAAAGTAAGTTCACGCAATTTACATATAAGGAGGCGACGAGCTGCAAGACAATGTCAAGCGTGGTGAGTGCGTGTTAGAAATCAGGAATGGTGAGAGAACATTATGCTTGGTACGTTTTTCGTCTCCAAATCAAATTTGGGCCGACAAAGTTTAAATCCCGTCTGGCTATTGTGCTTCCCATCATGTTTATGCAGTAGGTCAGTAGGCGAAGAGTAGGCGGTCTTTTGTGGCTGTTCGAACGCATTCGACCATATGAGTACCTACACTGTAAGAGCAATCCGGTTGAATATGTTTTCAACAACCTCTGGAAGTGGTTGAAAGTGGACAAGCTCAAAACATTTTTGACCACGTTTACTCCTGTATTTCTTGTCGTCCACTTCTGATCTGATCGACCAAAACACATCTTAATAGTGTTAATTCAGGTGTAAACAGGGTCTTTCATTCTTACGTTACAATTAGAATACAGAATCAGTGTTTCAAAAATATTGTTTTTTTTTTCTATAGCAATTGTAAGTACTGTAAACAGTGTGCTTTAGCACCACATACATACACATACTCCACATCTTTTGTAAGATAAATTTACTGCCACTTTTGATCAATGAATGCATCCTTGCTCAATACAAATAGTATTAATTTCTTTCAAAATGAAAGATCTTACTAACCCGAAACTTTTGAATGGTAGTGTTTTTACAGTGGCATGGAATCATTTGGAATAAGTTGATATTCTATACTAGAATTTACAATAATTATGCATAAAAAAATGTCAATCAACACAAAGAAACATTTTACTTTTCAGTCAAAAGTACAATGCAAAACTATTTTAAACAGCATTTTAAAATGTATTTTAGACTATAAGGAGTATTTGTAACTTAAATATATTTGTCATTATATTCCTTAAGAGCATCCGTTATTTATTGTCATGCATCTGTTAACATCCATTATCACTGAATTTGACTATTTAGAAACTAACTCACATGCCTTTCAGGTCCTTCCCTAACAATTACTGGGACAAATTTGTTAAGAGGAAGGTAAGCAGAATCACTTAATAAACTTGTCATGTTACTCATTTATGGTGCTTGTATTCAGTGAACTGAGTACATCCAATTTTCATCGTCTCCTTTAGGTCATCAATAAATACGGTGACTTGTATGGAGCCGAGCGCATAGCTGAACTCCTGGGTCTGGATAAGAGTGCTCTGGACTTTGATCCCACTGAAGAGGCCGTGGTGAGGGAAGCCTCCCTGCTGTCCTGGTGAGCTGACAGCACCCAAAAACATTTGGTTTTAAGGAGTGTTAAAGTATTCAGTCATATTTTGCTTTCAATTGCAGGTTGAGCTCAATTGATACCAAGTACCACGTCTGGAAAATGGGGGTTGTGATGACGGACAATGTGAGTACGGTTCAGATTTGAGAACGTTAGGAAGATTATCCTATTCCAGGACAATGACATTTTGTCTTTCATCTTTAGTCTTTCCTCTACCTGATCTGGTACACCACCATGTCAATCCTGGGACATTACAATAACTTCTTCTTTGCCGCTCATTTGCTGGACATTGCCATGGGCTTCAAGACCTTGAGGACCATCCTCTCTTCTGTGACTCACAATGGCAAACAGGCAAGTGTCATCCAGCAGGGGGTGACTGCAGAACAGCTTTACCACCAAAATTCCTCAAATCTGATGAAAATACACTCTTGATTTGAACAGCTGGTGCTGACCGTGGGCCTCCTGGCTGTCGTGGTCTACCTGTACACTGTAGTGGCTTTTAACTTCTTCCGCAAGTTCTACAACAAGAGCGAGGATGAGGATGCGCCTGACATGAAGTGTGATGATATGATGACTGTGAGTTTAGGTTTTGTTTTGAAAGGATCTCTGGGCTTGAATATGGATTTATTGTAGTATGTTTTTCAAAAGTACTATTCTACGGAGCTCCTAAAGGAACGTGGTGATCTGAGCAAGAAACTTTGCTTTGTTTGCAAAGAATTCGGCCAAAGAAAGTTTTGTAAGCAAACTTTTTAAGTTTTTTAAGGAACACAAACATTTTGCGAGCAAAAACACGTTTCTTGGGGGAACGTAAAACATTTGTGAGAGAACACAAAAGCATTGGCATATTCCATCCATATTTCCATCACTATGTCCCTTTGGAGTCTCCCTACTATTCAATTAAAACAAAAAATGACAAAAAATAATAATAATAATAATAATAAAAAAGGAAACATTATTCATAAAAAATTATTTATAATATAATATAATAAAATATTATTATTTTTTACTTTTGTATTTAATTAGTATACTCCTCCATTCAAAAGTTTGCAATCAGTAAGATTTAAAAAAAAAAAAAAATTAACACTTTTTCTCATCAAGGATGCTTTAAATTGATCAAAAGTCACAATAAAGACTATAGTGTTACAAAACAATTCTATTTCAAATAAACGCTGTTCTTTTCATCTTTCTATTCATCAAGAAATCCAGAAAAAGAAAACTTATCACGGTTTCCTCAAAATTATTAAGCAGCACAACTGTTTTCAACACTAATAATAATAAAATATGTTTTTTATTAGCACCAAATCAGCATATTAGAATGATTTTTTAAAGATTATGTGAGACTGAAGACTGGAGTAATGGCTGCTGAAAATTCAGCTTGGCCATCACAGGAATAAATAACACATTTAACAATATTACTGTTTTTACTGTATTTTTGATCAAATAAATGTAGCCTTGGTGAAAAAACATCTTACCAGCCTCAAACTGTACAGAAGTGAACTGAAGAATATATATACACATATTTATATTTGCCTAAACTGCTTTGCTTGAACTAAAACAAATCCCATGAATCCTCAGTGCTACCTGTTCCATATGTACGTGGGTGTGAGAGCTGGCGGTGGCATCGGTGATGAAATCGAGGACCCAGCCGGCGACCCTTACGAGCTCTACCGCATTCTGTTTGACATCACCTTCTTCTTCTTTGTCATCGTCATTCTGCTGGCCATCATTCAGGGTACTGCTGCTCTGCACTGATTTACATCCCTCATTAAACTCTTTACATCAACACTGCTCTTAAATTGCAGCAAAACTACCCAACCGATCATAACTTCACTCAATAATAATAGCGAATGCTTTCATTTTTCAAACCAGGTTTGATCATTGATGCCTTTGGTGAGTTGAGAGACCAGCAGGAGCAGGTGAAAGAGGACATGGAGGTGAGTGCTGTCACACGTCCTCCTGTGAAGTCTCAAAAGAGCAATCTGTTCCTGTTTTAACGTCTTGTCTTCGGTCTAGACAAAATGCTTCATCTGTGGAATCGGGAATGACTACTTTGACAGAACCCCGCACGGCTTTGAGACCCATACCTTACAAGAGCACAATCTGGCCAACTATTTGTGAGTAAATCCTCTATATGACATACTACAAAGTACAATATGTCACCTGATGACAACCTTTGCATTGTTAGAATGCTTCCTTTATAAATGAATAAATACATCTAAATATTCAAATATTCCTTTTTAACAGATTCTTCCTGATGTATCTAATCAACAAAGATGAGACTGAACACACTGGTCAGGTAATCTGCTAATCTAATAGAAATGAATGGAATATAAGAGTTCAAAAGTTTTTGTAAGAAGTATTATGCTCAACAAGGCTGTTTTTGTGTTTGGATTAAAACAGTAATATTGTGAAATATTACAATTTAGTGTTATTTACAGTCGCTAGGACAAATATCTCAAGATGTAGAGCAGGTTTTCAGAGCTCTTCAAACAGTGATCACAACATCAGACTGTGAGCTAAACTGGATCATTTATCGTTGCTTTGGCACAAAATGCATTCAATGTTTCAAATTACATAAATTCTTTTCTCACTAAGATACAAACACAGCCAAAACTACGTACCTATAGGTTAATTTGCACGTTAACATACTCTTTTTAAGAGTTAAAACTTGAATTCAAACCTTAACATACTACAACTGAATAAGACAGTAATTTGCTATATTTTTTAGAAATACCAAATTGAAATGCTATCAAAACAATTAGATGTAACTGAACACCTACACAGGTGTTAGTCTTTCAATGCCATCTGTACAAAAGGGGAAACTCTAAATAGTAGAGTGTCATTCTTGTTTTGAAAAGAAATTTTATAAAAGAAAACATTACCTGTTTTAGGATGTTGCTTTATGAATGACAGAGCCTGTTTGTTGGGTGACAACCTTTGCTGATGTTGTGGAAGAAAGACTAGATTTGAGACATGTATAAAGTGTTTTGGTATTTTTAGTGCATTTTGAATGTGAAATTACTGTGGAGAGCTGTGTGAAGAGGGACCTTAAGTATTGAGAAATATTTCCTAGCGATTGAAGATAAAATTTAATTTATCCCTGTAATGGCAAAGCTGAATTTTCAGCATCATTACTCCAGTCTTCAGTGTCACATGATCCTTCAGAAATCATTCTAATATGCTGATTTGCTGCACAAGAAATATTTATTATTATTATCAATTTTGAAAACAGTTGTGCTGCATAATATTTTTGTGGAAACCGTGATCCCTCCCCTGATCCCAAACATTTGAACAATAGTTTAATAAGTTGTTCTTATTTAATAAATGATATTCTCACATTACTTCTCTATCCTTTTACTACAGGAGTCGTATGTTTGGAAGATGTATCAGGAGAGGTGCTGGGATTTCTTCCCTGCTGGAGACTGTTTCCGGAAGCAATATGAGGACCTGCTGGGCTAGAGGACATACCGTTGCCCTCAGTCCAAATATGAGAGAAATCGCATGCTCCAACCTACATGAGCTCCTAATAAAAATGGATTTCCGGATCTTATGTAGGTTGGACACATCCTAAACTAGCTCTTATCAAATGCTGCTCACTGATTTATCCAATCAAAAAAACAAAACAAAAAAACAAACAAAAAAAAACCTCAGCTGTTATACCGAGAAATCATTGTGAATAAGCCAAAAATATGAACTCAAATACAACATTGATGAAAAAAAGAAAAGAAAAAAAAAACAAAGAAAAAAAAAAAACACGTAGCACACATTGCCAAATTAAGACAAGCCATGTTTGATAAGAAAAAAAAAAACATGGTAAATTTCTTCATTTGCTTAACTCACAAATGCACATGAACTTTTGTGAGATGAGATGTTACCATATGTATGTTTTTGATGTGTTGAATGAACGTCTACACAAATATGCACAAGAATACCTTCTGAGTGCCAAACACAAATTATGCCTGTTTGATTTAAAAACAAACAACAACAACAACAACAACAAAATGTGAAGAATGTGCAATGCCTTTAAGGACAGTAATCTGACTGACGGAATGAGAAATATAAAGGCCATCTGCTTTAGTCCACTTGATGTTTCTCATACAGAAAAGTGCCTTATGACAAGAGACTATGCAAACGTTTGGTTCCCGCTCGTATGTTTTGCTAGTTTGAATTTTAGTTTAGACTCACTGACAGTCTCACCTAGGTTGCTAGTTTTGTAGCTTTAGTTGATGGTTCATTAGTTAAGATAATCACAGCTTTTTTAAGTGTTTGGTTAAGGTTAAATAACTGAAATCGTGTCTGCCTGATCATTTATGAAGTACGATTGCAAAACAATGAAAATCTATATTCAAGGACAAAAATTCTTAAATTTATTGAACAGTCAATACTGTAAACTGCTATTGTATGGCCATTTGTATGTATGTAGTGGCTTTTGTGATTTGCATTTATTTTGAGCAGAGGGAACGAAAATAAAGTAGCCAATGCAATAAATCCCAGCTGGCCATAGCTGCATTTAATCCGAATGCAATCCGAGTCAAATGAGGAGTGAGAACATGATGCATCCGAGAACTGTTAGATGGCATTACATCAGTATTTTTATGAATAATATATTGAGGAAGCATTCTAAATTCCACATGACTGAATTAGTCTTGGCTATTATAAGACTTTATGAAGTGTCACAGTATGATGTACACGTCCACACAGATTAGCAAAGCTGCATGTACTGATTTAATCCACAGCTGTGTCAGTCAGCAGGGAGGAAAGTGCTTCTCTCAGGTCAGGAGATCATGCTGTCCAGCCAGTCCTCCAGATCCTCCTCTGTCACTTCCTGCCGTGCAGGTTCAGGTTCACTCTCCACTTCTGGTTTTGTCTCTTTCATGACTGTTTGATCTTTTCTTTCTTCTTCTTCCTCTGAACCTGTAGGGATGAAAAAAACACCAAGTTCAGGAAGCTACTTCGAATCTATAACTTGCAAAGCTAGAAGACTGATGCACATAAAGCAGAATCTAAACTCAAGACAACTTTTAAAGTAGTAATCAGATAGTAGCTAACAATATTGAAATATTTAAGTATTATGTGTGACCCTGGACCACAAATCCAGTCTAACGAGTATATTTGCAGCAATAGCCAACAATACACTGTATGGGTTAAAATTATCTTTTTTTTTTTTTTTGGTCAAAATTCATTTGGTTATTAAGTAAAGATCATGTTCCATGAAGATATTTTATATAAATATATCAAAAATTTATTTTTGTGAGATAATATGCATTACTGAGGACTTCATTTGGACAACTTTAAAGACTATTTTCTCAATTTTTAGATTTTTTTTTTGCACGCTCGGATTCAAGATTTTCAAATAGTTGTATTTTGTCAAATATTTCGTCCTATCCTCACAATCCATAATACATCAATGGAAAGCTTATTTATTCAGCTTTCAGATGATGTATAAATCTCAATTTAAACAAATTGACCCTTATGACTTGTTTTGTGGTCCAGGGTCTCATATGTGTATCTTCAGAGGATATTTTCATTCTCCAGTTATAGAATTTATGTAGAATTTTACACACACACACACACACACACACACACACACACACCACACACACACACACACACACACAAAAAAAACTAAGCTATATATGGGTTGGTAATTTTTAAAAATAAGTCTCTTATGCAACAAGGAAAAAAAAAAAAGTACAGTACTGTTTTGTATTTGAAAATGAAATTTATTCTTGCATTTTCACCTGTCTCCAGTTATTAATGTTGAAAACAGTTGTGCTGCGTAATGTCTTTGTGGAAACCATACGTTGATTTTAGTTTTTAGGATTCTTTCAATACAAAGTCAAAAAGAACAGCATTTATTTGAAACAGATTTTTTTGTAACAATTTAAAAGACGTTATTGTTTTTTTTTTTATCAACGTGTCACTGATAAATAAAATAATTAATTTTTAAAAAAAAAATTATATAAACAGTAGTGTAATTATTTATAAAGTGAAAAACATTTAGCTCAAAAAGACTGGTATTAAAATAATTTGGCAAAATTCAGCTTGAACTGATTTACATGAACTGTGAAAATGTCTCACTAAATTTAATCTGATTTCCAAACACTACTTAGTTACAGTGAATCCGGAAAGTATTCACAGCGCATCACTTTTCCCACATTTTGTTATGTTTCAGCCTTATACCAAAAGGGATTAAAATGAATTATTTTCCTCAAAATTATACAAACAATACTGATAATGACAACGTGAAAGAAGTTTGTTTGAAATCTTTGCAAATTTATAAAATAAATAAATATATATAAAAAAAAAATCCCATGTTCATAAGTATTTGCCATGACACTCAAAATTGAGCTCAGGTGCATCCTGTTTCCACTAATCATTCTTGAGTTGTTTCTAAAACAGAATTGTCATAGACACCAGTCTATATGAGGTTCCACAATTCACAGTGCATGTCAGAGCATAAACCAAGCCATGAAGTCCAAGGAATTGTCTGTAGACCTCAGAGACAGGATTGTATCGAGGCATAGATCAGGAAAAGATACAGAAAAATTTCGGCAGCATTCAAGGTCCCAATAAGCACAGTGCCCTCCATCATCCGAAAATGGAAGAAGTTTGGAACCACCAGGACTCTTCCTAGACCGGGCCACCAAGCCAAACTGCACAATCGGTGGAGAAGGACGTTAGTCAGGGAGGTGACCAAGACCCCGATGCTCACTCTGACAGAGCTCCAGTGTTTCTCTGTGGAGAGAGGAGAACATTCCAGAAGAACAACCATCTTTACAACACTCCACCTATTAGGTCTGTATGGTAGAGTGGCCAGATGGAAGCCACTCCTCAGTAAAAGGCACATGACGGCCCACCTGGAGGACTCGCAGACCATGAGAAACAAAATTCTCTGGTCTGAAGAAACAAAGATTGAACTCTTTGGCCTGAATAGCAAGCGTCATGTCTGGAGGAAACCAGGCTCATCACCTGGCCAACACCATCCCAACAGTGAAGCATGGTGGTGGCAGCATTGTACAGTGGGAATGTTTTTCAGTGGCAGGAACTGGAAGACTAGTCAGGATTGAGGGAAAGATCAATGCAGCAATGTACAGAGACATCCTTGATGAAAACCTGCTCCAGAGTGCTCTGGACCTCTGGGGTGAAGGTTCATCTTCCAACAGGACAACAACCTGAAGCACACAGCCAAAATAACAAAGGAGTGGCTACGGGACAACTCAGTGAATGTCCTTGAGTCGCCAAGCCAGAGTCCAGACTTGAACCCGACTGAACATCTCTGGAGAGATTTGAAAGTGTCTGTGCACCGATGCTCCCCATCCAACCTGATAGAGCTTGAGAGGTCCTGCAAAGAAGAATGGGAGAAACTGCCCAAAAATAGGTGTACCAAGCTTGTAGCATGCATCATACTCAAAAACACTTGAGGCTGTAATTGGTGCCAAAGATGCTTCAACAAAGTATTTAGCAAAAGCTGTGAAAACTTATGTACATGTGATTTTAATAAATAAATTAGCAAAGATTTCAAGCAAACTTCTTTCACGTTGTCATTACGTGGGCTATTGTTTTGAGGAAAATAATAAATTTAATCCCTTTAGGAATAAGGCTGTAACATAACAAAATGTGGAAAAAGTGAAGCCCTGTGAATACTTTGCAGATTCACTGTAATTTGTTACTGAAAATTCCTACTTTTCGCTAGTTAGTTACCGTACGCTCAACACTGTTTAACAAAAATTAACAAACATACACCAATTCATGTGAATACCTTCTGTTGAGGTGTTCAGCACATCATCTGTTGTAGTGTGGGATTCAACTGAAGAAAGTTCTGTGACGGGTTTCTGCAAGCTGAGGAGAAGGTCGAGCTCCTGGTCAGCATCATCTGTGGCAGTAGGGACGGATGTGGAGACAGAGAGTGACCCTGTGGTACTTGAAACAGGTTTTACACTGCAGGAAATGCCCAGACCTGGCTCCGGGCCTGCCTGAGGAGCTTTCAATATCGAGTCAGTTCTGTGAGGGACTGTCGCAGGCGGCAGTTCAACAGGAGTCGACACCTGAAACATAATGAAGCAATAGTACATCACACTTCACTAGTACAAGCATTTCATTAAAAAAAGCGCAATTGATCTACCTGAACAAGCTCAGCCTCCAGGTTCAGTCTCTTGTGCAGTGGAAGCTCTTGAAGTGACTGAGTTAAAGCTGGCAGGTCTATAAAAAGAGCTGGAATCTGGACAGGTAACAATCAACCATGAGAAGATATTTCCTCAAAAAAAACCTTAATTGCACTGGACACATAAGTAAATCGTAATATTTAGTGACTTGAAAAATGACTGATCATGCACCTGATTTTTTGCCAGTGAGTCCATCTCCCAGTCCTTCTCATCAGAGAACCTGAACTGTGTGAAAGAGTCCCCTAAAACAGATCAAAATGCAATACATCGGATTATGCAATGTGAGTCGCCAGCTAATGTACTTGTTTTGCTGGATTGAATTCTTTTCTTGTGAAATTATTGATGTGTAAAGCTTTTTTATTACCAACTACATTATTACATTATCAATAAACTCAAAACTCTCAAATTATATTTGACAGTACATTTATGAATCTTATTAATAATTTATTATGAATAACAATTGATAAGTGATTTAATTCAAAAATGAAAACCAACATTATAATAATGCAATGATATAACATTATTAAAATGATCCAGTTTTAACAAATTTCATTGAAAACAACACTGCAGTTTTTATTTTATTTCCATTTTAGTAATTTTACTACTCCAATTTAAACCGATTTTATTTTAGTTGCCAAGGCAAAATTTCACCTTCGTTTTTTTAAGTTTAAGTTTTCCCATTTAATATTTGTATTTGATTTTAAACTTTATTTTGATTAATGAAAAATAATTTTTAATAGTGTTCATAAACAATAACTGCTGTACTACAGCTCTCCTTCGAAGACCCAATTGCTGTAACAAGAGAATTATTAATCATATCTTCTGCTTTGTTTTCAATTCCAACCGGCACATAATGACACGGCCAAGAAAAACAACTCTGGGATCTGCACACTCAGATCACAGCAGAAGCTGAACGTGTGTCATCTTTTCAAGTCATTTTCACCTTGACACAAGCCGCGTGAAATCTGAGGCGGCAGCAAGTTGGGACAGCTGAAGAAAGAAGCCATGGGTCTGTCATGCTCAGCTGTCCCAGACAGGGTGAGGAAGAATAGCAGGCGTCCCACCTCAGAAACACTCTTTCAATTAACACACACTTGCCAACTGCAGTTGGCTAAACTGACAGGGTTGATACAGTGCAGAGTCTCAAGGTCAAACAGCGGGATCCTCCTTCAAAAGCGAGCATTTTGGCACCAAAGCCTCCATGCAAAATCCGTTAAAAAGATGGACCTTAAAGATGGATTTTGTCTGTGTACCATCAGAACTGACGTCACAGGAAACCAGATTTCTTCTAAAGCTGAGCAGACTGCCAAGTACGCAGTGGTTGATGTCATCAGTGTAGAAAATGCTGTTGTGAATGACTGTGGAGCTGTGGACAGGAGGAGCCATCCAGGCAAATTTCATCACATTGCCTTCACTGGCAGTGACAGCACCATGGAAACTGCTGCCATAACAATGAGCAAATGTCCTGTCAGCATGAGCGGCGAGGGCCAGCGTAGCATTATCAGAGCGAGTAGTGTGTGGTTAGCCAATATAACAAACCAGCTGCATGTGACATACGTACTGCTGTGTTGCATTAATTCGGTAAAGACACTGTTTGTAAAAGTGAAACAGTGCAAGAATAACTGAAGAATATATTATATATATATATATGGATACCGTTTAGGTATACAAAAATGTTAATCGCATATGTAATAATACCGATATTTAGCTCTACAGCACGATTGCATGCATATTTCTTTTAATATCTCAATTGCTCAATAAAATGAATGCTAATGTGTGATGAATGCTGAATTACTTTCACCTGAGCAGAAACAATTATAATTAAAAACAGTTTGCCCAATCATTTATTCACCGCTCATGTCCTTTATTTGGACTAGGAGTGCAAAATTAAAATTGTATGAAGGAATCAATTTATTAATTCAAAATAGAATATAAACACATGAATAAATACATTGATGAACAGAAATCAATATTCAAATGGTTAATTTAATTTATGCTTTAAAATGTAGTTAAAAGTAGCAGTAAAAATTATGGAAGCCACTGAATAAAAAATAAAAAAGGTAATTGCGACTGTTTTTCCTCACAATTGTGATTTTAAATTGCACAATTAGGAGTTTTTTCTCAGAACTGTCATATAAACTCGCGATTACGAGTTATAAAGTCTGTTTCTTAGAATTGCAGGTTTATATCTCACAATTCAAAGGTCGCAATTCTAACTTTATTGAGAAACAATAATGAGAAATCGCAATTCTGAGGGAAATCTTTTTTATAAGCCTCCATAAAAATGACTCCGTACAAACTAAATTTTCACTTTTCAAGTGATTTATTAAGATGTAATAAATTCTTTTCCTTAATCCATTTTCCAAATGATTATATTGTTTTTTTAAAAAACAAGTAAAAAAAAATGCCATTGTACAGTTTCAAACTCTCAAGGGCAGTTGTGGACTAATGGTTAGAGAGCTGGACTTGTAACCTGAAGGTCATGGATGGATTTAAGTCTCAGTATCAGCAGGAAATGTAGGTGAGGGGAGTGAACGAACAACACAGCACGCTCTTCAACTCTCATTGCCCACAACTGAGGTGTCCCAATCGCTCCCCGGGCACCGCAGCAAAAAATGGCTGCCCACTGCTCCAAGAGTGTGTTAACTTGGATCATGTCACTTTTGCTTTCAAATGAAATGGATAGCCAAAAGTTGACATTGTGCATACCTACTCTTTAGTGACAAATAAGCAAAGAACTCAGCAAGATAAAAATGGATGCTTTACTTTGAAAGGAAGAGCAGTTGTCAGCTCTGGTGCAGTGCTGGCACAATGTCAGAGTGGCAGATGTGTGTCTCTCTGCAGGCTGGCGTCCTCTGACCCGCTCTCTCAATGAGTGAGAGCAGCGGAGCAGGAAGCCACGCTACAAGTACAGGTCATTTCCTCCCAGAGAGTGGCACCAAGTATGCAGCCTGCCAACCCCAAACTGGCCAGTGTTCTTTGCTTTTTCAAGGGCCCCAATAAAACACTGATGACACGAGGACCATGAACCGCTGTGGACCCACAAGCCCAGCACCATTAAACCGAGCACGGGCCATTCACTGTTAGTCATTAAATGGCACTTAATGCAGCGAGGCTACAGCCCTTTGGAAGAAGCTGCTAATTTGCTTTGTCGTCACGGCTCTTGAGCAAATCATTCCTAAGCCAATTACCACAAAGCAACTCGGTAACGAACTGAACCATCAAAATAAATCAGTCTGTGATGATTGCAATTAAAACATTTCAAGCCAAACAATCAAAACAATAAGGCAGTTATTTACTATATGCTTCAACATAGCTGCCATGGAGAACACCAAAAGTTTCCTATTAGTGTCTAGACTTGAAAGGAAAGACTTTGTGCCGTTCAATCACTTGGTTCATTTGAAAACACAACTTTAAATGTAACACTGCTTGGCAAAACGTGTAAAATAAAAATGTTTTCCTTCAGATCATTAAAAGTTTGAGCTCTGCTTTCGGTTTTGATCAGTCAGCGTGAATCGTGATACTGAACAAACTGTTGCGTAACCTTCAAATCATTATGTTTATAAAATGGTCTGAGCATCCTATGTCAGAAAAGGGGGAATAAAGCACATCTATTCAGTTAAATCACAATTGAACTGACTGGGACTATAGCTGTGTGGTTTCAACATTGCAGAAAGTGACAAATCAACACTTATTTTGAAATAGCGGCTCTTCGAATTGGCTATGATCTCTAAATACTTCAATGTATACACATGCATATTTTAATGATACATTATCAATTATATCTTAATGTACATTTTTCTCTTTAAATGTGTTTTTACAGTGAAAAAGAAATTACTCCCTTTTGAAGTCAACGGTTTAACGAATCAGGACATCATAAAATCATCTGGTCCTTGGCAGATCTTAAAATTAGGTAAGTACAAGCTCAGACTACTACTTTTTACTGGTAACATAAGATATATGCCATTATCAGGACTCACAAATATTCCCCCATTGCATTATATAGTAATTTAATGTAGTACTGACACTAAAACTCTGTAAACTTGAATTTTTTCCCCTCACACAGTAATTTCTATTTCAGGTGAACTATACACAATACAGATTGTCACCATCTACGATACATATTGTTGCATTTTTTTTATTGCTATATATTGTAACACGATATTTTGTTACACCTCAAGTGAATGATGCTAGTAATTTAGAAGCACGCCTCTCCTAAGGAGACTGACATTTGTCCTTGAGGGTTGAAAGTGCATCTGAGCCATGATGGCCCAACCCCAGGAATGAACGAAAGGCAGAGATAAATCACCAGGCCCCGTGCCCCGGGACCACAAAGAGCAGAGGTCATCCGGAGTGCTTTTCTGAATCCATCTTTCTCTGCAACCTGAACTGCACTACTGCACATTTTTATCTAAACACAAAAGCCACTCCAAGTTACATAACAACTTTCATTGTGTCTCTGTGTGTTTACTTTCTACAAGTGGGGCCTGTATTGCAGCTGGGACGTTGGGCTGAGCTGATCATTGGGTTAGCAGACAGCTGTGGCTCATCTTAATAAGAGATTTAGAAGAGTAATTTATTTCCATAGAGATGAATCAACCACTCACTGCGCTACTCTTGATCAAAAGAGATGGTTTTCTCAATGATGAGAGGAGGATCACCCTCAGAAACAACTAAAAAAGCAGTCAATATTTAAGGAGGAAAATATTTTATAGAAATTAATACAAGCATTCCATATAATACTGTAGGCTATGGTTTTCTGAGATTTGTAACAAAAAACAGTATTGTGGAAAAAGTGCTTAAAATATTAAATAAACAAATCTATACTGCTTAAAATAGTAAATTTATTGTAAACATTCAGATCTGAAATACTTGATATAGACTAATTCACATCATTCAAAACCAAATGCATTTGGACCAGGGCTAAGCGATATATTGATTATAAGTAATATTATTGCAATATCGGTGGTGTATAATTTTTTAGTTATATCGCCCAGGTCTAATTTGGACTGCATTCAATTTCAAAACCGACTTTTGACACTGAATCTGAATAAGCCAATCCATCTTGTGAACACGAGTACCATTTACACGGCATATAAAAAACCTGTACAAAATATCTTGAAAGATTTCACTTTCATCTCTTATGAGAGACGTCCCAACCACAGAGGATCCAGATTACAGAGGAATAAACTGAGGTATTTGAATGACACCCATTAAAAGCATGCACTTCCAACCAAATACCGAAGGACTTCATGCCCCAAATATCAACACTGCCCCAAATAATGCATCTCTGGGCATACATGAACTCAAAAGGGACAATTTCCTGGCAGCATTATAAAACAGATTCATTGGGGACAAAATATTAGATAATTCAGACTATTTATAGTCAAAAGCTATCATTACACAACCATATTTATGCAAAAGTGTCACTTGAACCTTTAACCTGTAAATACGGTTTGAAAAAAGTCTCCCATTTTCATGTGACAACAGGGAACAATCGCCACAGGAAACACAGGGAGTAAGTTATGGTGAACAGATGAAAAGATACAAAAAAACAATTTGGAAACGATTAGAAATATGTGGCCTCTGTTGCTCATCCCAACATTCATAAAGGAGTCTGTAGGATACAAAATGGTTTTAAAATAATGAGCGGTCTCATGCAAATCGCACAGGTGTTATGGTAACAACAGCAGAGAGGGAAGAGAGCGAGTGTGAAGAGAGACACGCACAGTCATTAACAGAGTGGTTGTTACTGTTACACATTATTATAGAGATGACATTCTGATACTCCGTGTGGGTGCAAACGCACACCCCCGCACCATAATTACTGTCCAATGCTTGATGAAGGGGACTACAGTCACAGTATGTGCGTGAACAAAAACACTGGCACGAAGCACAGGTGCTCAGCACTTAAGGTTGCTCCAGCATTCTTCCAGAAACAGCACTTTGTGCTGGAAAAAAAAAAAACAGATGTGTGTGATTACACATAGTAGGATGTAGTCAACATCCCTTTTGCATACTTTAACTTAAATTAAATCAACTAGGCTCAAATTCAGAAAAAAAAGTCTATAACTGATATCCAATAAATCAAAAATAGCAACGTATGTTTAGAAAGTACAATCCGGTTCAAACGTTGGGGTCAGTAAAATTCTTTGGTAACACTTCATTGACATTAGTTAATGCAGTGCTTCCCAAACTGGGACTTATCTTATGCTCAGCAAAAAATACAGTAAAAACAGTAATATTGTGAAATATTACAATGTAAAATAACTTTATTTTTAAAAAATGTATCACTGTGAAGCTGAATGTCCAGCAGCCATTACTCCAGTGTTCAGTGTCACATCATCCTTCAGAAATCATTCTAATGTGCTGATTTGGTGCTTGAGAAACCTTTTCATTATCATCAATGTTGAAAATTATGTTGCTTAATATTTTTGTATGAACTGTGACATATTGTTTGGACTCTTAGTTGAATAGAAAGTAATTTGTAACATTATAAAAGACTTTACGGTTAACTAAATACTAGTATAAGAAATACTATCTTTAAAAATAATAATAAAAAAAATGCTTAAAAACAATAAGAGTTCTATGGTAGTTAGAATTCAATGGCTGAGTTTGTGCAAGATAAAGTAGGTTGTTGCTTGCCAACAATATGATAAAGAGAGACAATCTAGAGAGCTGTGGGCCCACCAGGGTGCAGTCATTTTTGGAGGGTCCAGCTGGTGAAACTGCCAGTAGCAGGGCCACAGGTGGAGATCCAAGGAACTGAAATAAAGGAAAGCAAGTTGGGAGGGGGCACGGTTTTCTACAGGTGCAATGTCATTGGTAATGAATTAACATCTCTTTCCTTCTCTGCAGGAGCACAGATATGTTGAAGTGCAGTCAACAGCTAAACAAGGTCATGCAATTCAGGCAACATTTAGTATTACTTTGCTGCTCTCACTGTCAAGTGTAACCTGAGTATGTAGTGTGTAGGGCTGAGTTGTGTCTGCCGGCCATCTGAGACCCAGAGGAGACATACTACGTTAGGGCAGACACACAGATGCAGGCGAACACACCGGGGCTGTCACTGTATATCTATGCCCTTCATTATTAGTCCTCCTCCAGGGTACGTGATACGGCTCATATCCTCCATTATGATCTCATTATGATCAATAAACTTGGAGGCCTGGAAATCCTGCCCTACATGGCACTATCTTACATAAGCCATTTCCTGTCAACCTGACTGTACGACTTGAAGATGTGAGATCGTGCTGCTCCAGCATCCCACTGTGGCATTGTATAAAACCACGTGATGGTTGACATAAGGAAAAAGTGTAAAGAAATGACCCTGAATTGGTCTATCTTAACACAGACACAACTCGCAAGGGCACGATGTCGTTCATTTCCTGAACATCCTGCACTCTTACCAGTGCAACTCTGTGCATTGAATGTTTTTTTGTTTTTTTCCCATTGATCAAGCAAGGCTTCCTTTGATGTAAGTAATTGCACTCATGCAGCTGTGACAGCAAATTTTGAGGGGTCATCTTGAAACAAAAATTAAGGCTAACTTCTTAAAATAGTGTAAATGCAAAAATAAATGAATGAATAAATAAATAAATATACTACCGTTCAAAAGTCGGTTTGATTTTTTTAATGCTTTAAAAGGAAGTCCTTTATGCACACCAATATGCACCTTATGCATTATTTTGATCAAAAATTAAGTAAAAACAGTAATATTGTGAAATAGAACTACCATTTCTAAAAACTATTTTATATTTTAATATATTTTAAAATGTTATTTACTCCTGTGGTGGCAAACTTTCATATGTGAATGAGCACAGATTTTTGATTACCTTAAAATCAATTCACCCGGCACCTTAATTTGTAAAATTGTAGAGGACCATTTTACTTTGATTTGAGCTGAAGTAGCTCCTATACAGTCATTAAATGACCCTCTTGCTTCTGTATTTGTAGATAACCGATCCTCTCCACCCACCCACTTGCTCACAGCCACACTATCTGTGTCAAAAGAGAGTAATTAATGCTTCCATTATTTTTCAGTGAACATCATACCACCCTTTCACACCCCCCCACAATCTCCAGCATGAGCATGAACGGTCTAACCTTCATCCCCTCATTTCTGCTTCGGTTCAGCCCCCTGCTCTTCTCCTCTTCCTCCTCCCATTCTCGGCGTCTGCCTGTTGTTCACTGCCCCAAATCATGACGATCATCCCAGCCCAGAGGGAATGACCTCCTCCCAGCCATTCACATCTGTGTCTGTCAGAGCATCCACAGGCAGCAGCACATATTCATCCAAAGAAACAGCAGCAGCAGCAGCAGCATTTCCCCGTCATCCTCCACCACCGAGAGAAAAGGAGATGCTTAACAATGGACTTTGGCGTGGTCGTCACAACTTGAGTCAGAGCTTTTTACTTTAATTCTTCTTTATGCACCAATAACAGAGGAGAATATTTTACGACAACTTTGAGGATTATATAATTAAGAACGGGCTCATGACTGGATGAAGAAGAAGCATCGAGACACTCGATTCCAAAGAGTGATGGTGAGAGTTCCCAAGAGAGGAAAAGGTTTGGAATGGGTGACAGTGTGTCCGAGCCAGATCTGCAGATAGAGTTCGAGGCTGAGAGATGAAAACAGTGAGTACTGAATACATCATCTTTTACAGATAATTGGTCAATGTAGTAATTACCATTGAATTGGGCAAATTAGGTCAACATTATTAAAGACAATAGATATCACTCACTGTTATTCTAGTGAATTCATTGTGTTTCAATTAAAATGTTTAAAAAGTAAAGGGATCATTCATCACGTTGAATTAACAAACCCACATGTTGTTTCAAACATATCAAAACTTTCTTTCTGCTGTGGAAGAGAAAAACATATATATATTTATTAAAAAAAAAAAAAAAAAAAAATTAAAAATAACTGTCCATACAATGTCAAAAGGGTTCAATTTTGTTGCTTTTCCATACAGGTTTGGAATAGGTTTGGAGACTAATGTCAAATGATGAAAGACATTTAATTTTGAGGTTAATTATCCCTTAACAAACATTGTTTGTAATGATGTTATTTTAGGGGCATCCCAGAGTTCCACTAAACTGATTTAAATTGACAGTAAAAAGGAGTAGCCTATTTGTGCTGGGGATCACCTACACTATGCACCAAAGAAATGTTTGCAAAGAGTAAAATGACCAAATAAATGAATATGTGCTATATGATGTATATTCAGTGTAATAACCATGCTTTTCAATTACGTTGAATTTTTTAATATTAGTTAATGGATTAACTATCATAAACTAACCATGAACAATACTTTTACAGCATTTATCAATTAATATTTTTTTTCTGCCTATACTTGTACTTAAACATTCAAGTTGTAAATCAACAGTAATTAATGTAAAGTAACTAATAAAGGCTGTATTAAAATATTCATGGTACTCAATGCATTAACTAATGTTAACAAATTGAACATTATTATGTAAAATGTTTAATATTATATTAAATATAATAATAATAATAATAATATACCATTGATATTATATTTGCATGCACTATTAGTTTTTACATTTCCTGTAAATACAATATTCTAAACTGCGCTGACAACACAAACCCCTTACCGAAACTAGAAATCAATGCAAAGCTAATATGTCTGTGTTTACAAAATGTTTAAATATTCTATCAACTTAAGCGGGAAATTGTGCCCTCTTTAGAGAGATCTCCAAATCAATTTCATCTGAAGGAGATCATTATTACCTTATATTATGAGGTAGCAATTACCACATTCTTCCTCATAGTGGATTTTCAAAGCAATGCGAGTTGCAGTTTTGTTCGGAGACAAAAAGGCTTAAGCAATGTCCTATGATGCTGGCCCTAGCAACAAGTTCACCACTACAGTGACAAGGACTGGATGATGCCATTCAAGTTTAAAAATGTTATTGAGAGGTTCTGACAGATCAATCTCCAATCAGATGTGAGATTAGACTAAATAAAATTACCCATCTGTGTGACAGTAATATGTACAAAAAAATGATTGCATCAGAGATTTGCTACAGCATGAAGCCTCTCGGTGAACAGATCTTCAATTATCTGACAGTGTTCTTTACAGTGACAACCTAAAAGATATGCCTTCTAGGGACCATAATTTGACATATACATAAAAGATCAGTGCAAATCAACAGATAACAGCAATCTTGCTCCTTATGGAATATTGTCAAACAAACAGATTGAACAGTACAAACTACCATGTGGGCGACAAACAGGTGCAAGCACCTGCTGTCATGAAGAAAACAACTCATCTGTTTTAATGTAATCTGTGTAATTGCAAGTTACAGGATACAGAATTATGGAAATTAAAAAGTTAAACGTGAGCATAAAATTACTAAAAACTAAAGGGTGTTTTCACACTTGAGTCCTCTTTAAAAGAACCAAACTCAGACACCTTTATGTGGACCAAGAGGTGAACCAAGTGAAAAAGGACCCAGTTCTCTTTACGTTCACACTGTTCGTGCCACTGAAAGAGGACTCCGATCCATTTTTGGTCCACTTAAGTCGGAATGCGGTCTCAGACCTCTTTGTGATCACACTTGCTTTTTAGATTTAGCCCAGTTATGTTTGATGGCTGACCCTGTGGCATTCAAAATTTGATCCCATTCACTTACACTGTATGTGCCTCACTAACAAAGATATTTATGTGTAAAGATTATTATCATTTTGTAAATCGAATGAGCTTAATTCCAAGGCCCTGTTTCCAACTGGCATTAAGATGCGTTTTAGTCGATCGGATCACAAGTGGACGACACTAAGGTGTAAACGGAGCGTAAAATGTTTTGAGCTTGTCCACTTTCAACCACTTCCACAGGAAGTCGAAAACGCATTTGATCGGATTGCTTTCGTAGTGGAAAAGGCCATGTTCAAATGGCCAACAAACACCGCCGCCTACTGACCCATCATGTAAACAATATGGGAAGCACGCTAGTCAGATGGGATTTAAACCAAAAATGTACCAAGCACAATGTTCTCTCAACATTCCTGATTTCTAACACGCACTCACCGCGTTCAGCCGGTCTTGCGGCTGTCAGAGCAGAAACGAAAGCTGTTTTTCCATGTAAAAAAATGGAATAATCAAATAAAACTGCATATTCTTCACTGTATGAATAAAACATGCACTGATTCTACTGATTCTCAAGTTAGGCTGCAGTCACTTTACGAACTACATTAATGCACGGATCCAATATACTGATACACATACACGATTTCTTTCACAGAAGTTTACATTCACTTAGGACAAAACCAACTGTGCACATTGTGTGTTTTTGACACTTTAAACGCTAAAGAGAATTTAGTTTAGTGTACGTGCTGTGACAGCTGGTTTTCTGTGCATGCATTTTAGGTGTGTGCGTTCCTAAAACCACATACCAACATTTTTAAACTGGCAAAGCACATAGTCGCGTATCTACAGTTTGGAAGCGGTTGAAATTACAACAAACAAGTGTTCACTGTGAACAAATAATTTGTAGAGATCTGCCAGAAGAAGCAGCCATGATGAACAAACCATTTGTACAGAGGCATCACATGACCAAACTACACTGGAATTCACAAATGGAAAAATCAAGCAAGCCCGGGATGATGTGTTCACAACGGACATTTTTAGTGAACCAAACTCCCGAAATGGTCTCGGTTAGGTTCGAAAAGAAGCAACTGTGAAAACACCCTTTGGAAATAAAAACGTTGTCATTTACTCACTCCCATGTAGTTCCAAACCTGTAGAACTTTGAAGGTGACTAAATATTGACCATTTTAATTTTAGGCAAACTAATCCCTGTAAAGAATTCAGATTATGTTAAGATTTTGGTCATTTGTGAGAAAGCTCAAGGGTAATTGTAGGGTGTTCCTGCACTTTTTTTCCACTCCCTGGTGAAAGCTGAATTACACTCATTTGGTACCTAATCAGTCTGTTACCACCACACACACTAATCAGGGCCTGCTGGCAGAATCATAATGAGATAAAGGACAGTAAGTTGAGTATCGCAGGGGAGGTCAGGCAACTTTGAAAGACATGTGGAGCCGAACAAACCGGAACAGCCATCTTTCTATTTATAACTTAGCTGAAGTCATTATATTACAATATTTGACCAAGAGGTGTGACCATATTTATATATCTTGCCAAGTCAAACAAAACTTGCAAAGACCTTTTTCATGGTTACAATATAAAACACAGAAAAGAAGATTCTTCATCAAAGCAGTCAAGTTAAAGCACTGAACCATTTCTTTTGTTGTTGTCATATGACAAACAAATGGTGCTGTACAACCACATCATGATGCAAAAGATGTCCTAAACAATTCCTGAAGTCATGGATACAATATTCGTTCTGGAGACCAGATACAAATTCCACCCACATTCACAGGGATCAGCGAGTTTGAACCTCTGATGACTAATCATAAATGTGCAGGGAACAACGCAGGAAAAAATAGAGAGCAACAAAACAGATTAAGTGCTCCAATTTTGTTTGGAGTACAACTTTCGACCACCACAAACAGAAACAGGTTGCCACTAAAAAAATGACATTTCCTAGCTGGTAAGTTTGCACAGATAAAACACAAGAGATAAATAGTCTGTCTTTTGCAATACCACAAGAGGCAGTGCAATGCAGCAGTACTTCACTGTCGTAAAATTAGATGACACAAATAAAACTCATGAATATCAATGTGCCTTTCGAGGAAGCAGATTAGGGAAATGAGAGGCAAATTGAGCAACGAAAATTCCCTCAAGAGAACAGCATAATGGAAACTTATTCTGCACTTACAGAGAATTTAGGCTCATTAAATCTGAGGTACAAACACATCTGTATTGGTTCATTTTGAATAATTAGACAGTCGTGTTAACGACCTGCCCATGAACAACACGTACAATCACTGCATTCACTGACATAAATAAAAGGAACTGCGCAACGGATCAAATCTCGTATTGCTTTGGCTATGGGCATTTCCTAAAAACCCATTACATCAATCTCCATGTTTTAACTTGCTTTCATTCAAAACTTTAGGGTCAGAAAAACTTTTTGAATTTTTGAAAAACGTCTCTTATGCTCACAGAGGCTTTTCAATTATCAGCATCATTACTCCAGTCTTCAGTGTCACATGATCCTTCAGAAATCATTCTAATATGCTGATTTGGAGCTCAAGAATATTTCTTATTAAAATCAATGTTTTAAAACAGTTGTGCTGCTTAATATTTTTGTGTACACATATTTTCTTCGGGATTCTTTGAGAAATAAAAGTTCAATAGAAAAAGTAGTCATTTAAAAATCGTACTAACCCAAACTTCTCATTCAGACACTCTGTGAGTGGTAAAGGTCGCTCACTGTGTTATTTGTAAACATGGCAACAACTGTTGCTCATGAGATGAGTCCTCGGTCCTTCATTAATCAGATCCAATCGTGCAACAGAAATAGAGCTTTGCCCTTCTCGTCGCCTTTAGTACCTCAATAGCGCACAGCAGGACGGCTGGTTAACACCATCGTTGTTCTACATTGATTTTGGTTTTGATCTCCTGCCTGCATTAGCCGTATCAGAGGCACGGGGGAAATATGACACAGATTTAAGTGGGTAGTATGTCTTACCAGCTGAAGTGAGGAGGACATGATAGTCTGTGCCTCTTTGTGTAGGAACATCTTCATTAATTTCCTTTTTCTCAGATTCCTCATAACGGTCCCAGTTGGACTCAAGCTTTCGTCTAGAGAAGGTGTTGTCCTCCTCCGCTTCCTCAAAGTTTTCTTTGTCATCATGGTCATCTTGATTCTGGAAGGATGACAGTGAGCAAGCATAACACAATACATACAATGAAGAGCTACATACACATGACCGACTAAGACGTTTTGAATGGTTATTGATGCTAAATGGGTTTGGTTTCTAATAAATTATTAAAACTGTTTTAAAAATTACCATGGTAACCATCGCCAACACATTGTAGTACAGTAATGTTACTACATAAATTAAGCTTATGATTATTTTTCCATTAATCTTATTAACAGTGTCATTCTCTTAATGCTTGTGACATTATTTAATTTTCACATATTTAATATTTATCTGTGTTTAATATCAAGAAGCCAGTTTCATAGTAATCATTACTGTAATTATGGCATTATGTTGTACCGGTAACTTTGGTATTTCGGTTGAAATTATAGTTGTTTTGGGGTGACACTCACTCGTCGAAACTCTCTAAAGTCTGCAGGAGGACCGAACTCGCGCCCTCTTCCTCTGCGATGATCCCGTTTGCCTCTTCCACGATGGTGGCCCCCTCTTCCGCGACCCCTGTGCTCTCCCGAACTGCCGTTGTCAGCCTTACCTGCATCTCCTCCTCCTCCTCCTCCTCTTTTCCAATGACCACCGCGTCCCCGACTATGTCTACTGTCCATAACTGAATATGACAATTAGAACTAATACCGAGGCTGTAATCATGTAACACCACAACAGTTGTTACATTTAAAAAGAACCCTCCGCTTCAGTGGAGAAACGTTCCGCCCATTCAACTAGTTCCGACTAATGATGAATCCGAGATTTTTAGTTCGCAAATGTGCATCAAATACAAAGTTTAAAGGGGGTAGAACAGTATGAGTATCAGTAGTATCAAACGTAATAGACCAGATGTGATCCCATGCTGTTTTGTCATTCCTTTGCATTAGGGAAAGTAAAAGGCAGTTGTTTACATTGCAAGTTATGCTAAAGCTATGTTTAAAAATGCAAAATTAGTCAATGTCTAAGTAAAGATGCTCTCATTTGCATAAAATTCCAGAACGGTAATCTGACCATTGCATAATAAAGCCATTGGATGAAGCCCGGTTCAAAATTCTTCTTTCATTTTATTTTAGATCTTTTTTTTCAATCACTCCATTGATCAGAAAATACTGTCAACAGCCAGAGGAATAAAAAAATGTTTTTCTAAAAAAACAACCAAAATTATATTATATTATATATATATATATATATATATATATATATATATATATATATATATATATATATATATATATATATAATGTGAATGATATATTAAAAACCTTGAGAAAATATATAATAATAAAACTTCAAAGTTTAGTGTATGTGAGTGCTACCAAAATTCAAAATTGTGATTTCTGTATCAGCGCATGAGAAAAACATGACTAACATTGAGAAAACAGCCTACATAGCCAAATAAAGTGTCATAAATTAACACTTAAAAGTGTTTTTTGGATGTTTTCTTTTTTTCATGAGTCTGAAAGAAGAAATGTGCATGAAAAACAACACTTTGCCTGTAATGTCTTGCTTTAGAAAATCCCATGTTTCATTATGAAGCTTTAGTGGAAGCTACTGGTTAATTATCCTGTGAAGTGTTTGGCCTATCTTAAAATGTTTTGTTTATAGGTGTCAGACACACACATTCAATTTGTATGTTTAAATTTTCTGTTTTATTGAAATGTTAAGTCTCTTTATTTATCTTTTCAGATTATCCATTGCCAAGTGAGCATGAACAATACAGTGCAACTTTCATCAAGCATTTACTAACCTGTCAGCAGTAACACAATGGACATGGACATTCAAAATTTAACTGCAAGTGGAAATGTCTCTGCTGCCCTGTCTGCCCCATACAGTCTGTTGGAGGTCATAACCATTGCAACAGTGTCAGCTGTTGTGAGTCTCATCACAATAGTGGGGAATGTTCTGGTGATGCTCTCCTTCAAGGTCAACAGCCAACTTAAGACTGTTAACAACTACTACTTACTCAGTTTAGCTTTTGCAGACCTAATTATCGGCGTGTTCTCCATGAACCTGTACACATCCTACATTCTCATGGGATACTGGTCTTTGGGGAATATAGCATGTGATCTGTGGTTGGCCATTGACTATGTTGCAAGTAATGCATCAGTGATGAACTTGCTGGTCATCAGCTTTGACAGATATTTCTCCATTACAAGACCACTTACCTACAGGGCTAAACGGACCCCGAAACGCGCAGGCATCATGATTGGCTTGGCCTGGTTGATATCGTTTATACTGTGGGCTCCACCCATTCTGTGCTGGCAGTACTTTGTTGGAGCGAGGACGGTTCCTCCAGACCAATGCCAGATCCAGTTTTTCTCAGAACCCACAATTACATTTGGGACAGCCATTGCGGCCTTTTATGTCCCGGTATCCATCATGACAATTTTATATTGCAAAATCTACAAAGAAACTGAGAAACGCACAAAGAACTTAGCAGAACTCCAAGGATACCCATCGCTAGACAGCTGTGAAAATTCTAAAGCACGAAAGCCAATACTACAATGCTTTAGCTTTAAAAACAAGAGGGACGGGACACAAGCGTCATGGTCTTCATCCAACCAGAGTTACGTAACTAGGACAACGATGCAGTCTGATGACTTGTGGACAAAATCCGAGCAGGTCACCACCTTGAACAGTTACACATCCTCAGAAGAAGACGAGCGGTCTGTCTCTGAGATGACCCCACGAGAATCTTTCAAGAACCAAGAATCGACACTCAATAAAAATGGACAGCTGGACTGTTACGAAGACAGCAAATATCTGAGTGATCTTGCAAAATGCTCCCAGATGAACAATAAAAAATGCATGTCATACAAGTTCAAGCCAATCCTTAGTGACATCACTGCTTTGCAAGGTAGTACTGAGGCTGAGAGAACAAACTTAGATCATTGTCAGTCCTCAGAGCCACAGGCTCCTTCATCCACGTCGCCTTCAACCAAACCAGAAGATCCAAACTTGAAGATCCAGATGACCAAACGTAAACGAATGGTCCTTATCAAGGAGAAAAAGGCTGCGCAGACTCTCAGTGCCATCCTTCTGGCTTTCCTCCTCACCTGGACCCCGTACAACATCATGGTGCTCATCTCCACCTTCTGTTCAAAATGCATCCCAGTGTCCCTCTGGCATCTGGGCTACTGGCTCTGCTATGTCAACAGCACCATCAACCCTATGTGTTATGCCCTATGCAACAAGACCTTCCAGAAGACCTTTTGGATGTTAGTCCTCTGCAAATGGAAGAAAAATAGAGGAGAGGAAAAACTGTACTGGTCTGGTCAAAACCATTAAATACTGAAGAAACATGATGGTGAACATTAAATTAATTTTAGTTTATGCTGTTCATACAGTGTCATTTTACTATATTATTTCTTATATTCTTGGCCATATTTCTTGTGTAAAAACATTATCAATAATATTTATTTTAGCTTTTTTTTTTTAGATAATTCAACATTTTTACACAGCAGTGTGTATTTTAATATTGTGTAATGTCTGAAGGCTCAATTGGCGAGGACAATACAAAGATATGTACTGTGAATTTTTAAATTATTATAGATACAAAAAAACGCAACGTTCATTAAACGGTTAACTTTTTGCAATAGAATGATTTTAAATATGTATTGTACGCCTTGGTCATGTCAGTGACACTGCATGCATAAAAACGCGTATCTGGTGTGCAAAGCAATGTTGTTGTATTACGTTTGCAGACCTGGACAGTGTTAGATATGGATCTTTAGATTCTGGCGCTGGCAAACCATCACTTCTGTAGAGAGATAGTAGAGACACACAAACGATTGTAGCTTCACCGGATGGAATATCCATGATATTGCAGAGATTCCAATCATGTGATATTAAGCAAATTTTAAACATTTCTACAACATCACCGATATAATCCCAATGCGCAGTGGCTCACATTAAATAGAAAAATACATATTTGTGGTGCCATGAACTCACTTGAACATTAAACATACATCACATAAGAACATTTATGGATGTTAAATGGCTTTTTTCCCCATTCATGTTGTTTAAGAAGTCTATCTTTGTGTTGTGATGACATGCCATTTAATTTGTGAAATAAATGTTTTAAGATGACATTTACCCAACTAACTGAAACTCCATCAGTCTGGATTTGGCAAGGGTTCCATCTTCCACTAATGTTTTTACTCAAATTAAAGCTTTACAACTACCCACTGAGTCTAACATACTTGCAACAATTTACCGGTCACTTATCATGAAAATGTTCATCTCATTCTCCACACACACATCTTACCATGCAAGCATCATGATGAGAAAAGTAGGCAAATAAGCAAGATGTTAAGGATATTTCCCACCAAAGTTTATTTCCATTCAGTTTAAATAAGTTTATACTTCATAGCTTAAATCTTACGCATTTTATATCTTCATTCACAGTCTTGTACAAACCCAACAAGATATAGTAAATATTATAACCTAGAAGCTTTATTTCAAGTAGTTATGAAACAGAAAAGGGATCAACGTCACCTCCTCGGGCTGGTCTGAAAACACACAAGGCCGTCACTGCAAAGATGGTCCCTCAGATTTTTTTTTCCATCCATCTCAACCCTTAAGCTCAAGTATGCTTTTGAAATATCCCAGAAAGCTTGTGACAAACTGAGCAAACAACTACATACAGTGAGTACTAACTTCTGCATATGACTATCAATGCAGCTATTGCATCAACCCAAAGCACTCAACAGCCACAATATGCTAAATATTACCAACTAAATCTTTAATTTACGCTTTTATTCAAGTCGTAACGGAGGTGGAACTGCATTGCCCTTAATAATTATGAGAAGGAATCATATCTGTGTGATGAATCTTATACGCAGCAGTAAAAGCATAGACTACCATAATGTTAACTGCATGACAAGATATTGAAATGTTTCAAAAAAACTGAATATCTCGAGCTAACATTCTCCTTTTGGAATCTTGACCAATCCTTTACTCATTCTACATTTAAAGTTAAAACATACCATTTAAACTCTACTTTTTATTTTTTTTAAAAACCAAAAGATTAATTCTTGCTTTGCTCCATCTGTACTGGTCTTTTCCATTTTAAATGTTATGTATAGTTTTCAGTGTATCGTTACCTTGATTAAAAATGATCTGATTATTAACAACGCATCTAAAGAAGACAATTAAGCGTGGAAAAGTAGCACAGTGCAAACACAGTCCTGCTTTGTCAAGCATTTCAGTTGAAGAAGAAACTGTTCATATATTTTAAAAAAGGAATGAAAAAAAAAAGTAAAGAAAACCAGTAAAACGGTGTTAATGAAAACCGACAAAAATGATCCCAAGTACACGGCACTACCTCCTCTTCAAAGCAACACTTCTGCTGCCTTTGTTCCCTCCGCCAGACTTACTGGACCCTTTGGAGAACAATTTAGTCATAAATTCAGAAACATCTGGCAATTCTGGGTTAGGGTTCAACATATTCATAGATTGCTCCATTTCCTGCAAGAAGAAACAGAAAGAATTAGTATGAAGAAATACACTGAGGATGAGGATGTCTGTTTAGCGTATAATAATTGTAAATATGTTTTGGATTACCTTTCTCATTTCAGGATCATTAGTATTTACCACCTTTGGGAGGAGGACGATGATTAATAAGGGAAGGACCATCATCATAACCTAAGGACAAACAAAAACATTTTAAAAGTGAGATATTAGAAACCATCAGCAACCCATTTTATGGATAAGTCATACTATTATAAATGGCTGTGAAAATGTGCATTTGTAATACTGCCAGCAATAAGGCTTAGCTACATTAGATGATAAATGATACATATAAAGTAAGAATGAACAATACTTCTACAGCATTTAGTAATCTTAGTTAATGCTGACGTCAACATTAACAAAAATATGTTTAGGATTAAACATTGTATCTGTTACATTAGCTAATGCACTGTCATGAGAAACCATGACTGTGTAATTTCCAGTCAAATCACAAAAAAATACAACCAAAAGCACCTGGAAAAAAAAAATGAACACGCAGAAATCATATGCTCATACCATTGGGTTCATCAGAAAATCAGTCCACACCCAGGTGTCCCGACTCATGAAGTATTTGTGTGAACCACTGGATCTGATCTGAAGAGGGTATGGCTGTCGAATAACTTCAGAGGTTTTGATGTAATTCACCAAGCGTGCCCTGTGGTTCAGCAACAACTTCATATCAACAGAGGGCTTCATGAATGGACATATTAGAAGGTAGAAGAAATAGGAATGCTAGATACCTCATTTTCCCTTTGGAGGTAATGTCCACCCGAACAGGATCAAATCTGATAGATGGTGATACTATTTCAACCACATATGAGCCAGAGGGAACATCGTTGACAGCAAAGCTCCCATCAGTCCTGTAAGGAGAATTGATGTGGTTGAATGTCATCTTGGCAAAACCTCGTTTAACAAAGACATGTTTAGAAACTCTTAAATCATCCAATCTTAATTGATCATGTCCTGCAATAACATTGCATATAACCTGCACATTATATTTCACAATAACACATTAGGAATAGGAAGACGGATTATAACAGAATGCTTCAAGCACGACCATTATAATTGAGATTATTAGTGTCATTTTTGAAACAAGCTGACGTAAATCGCGCGCACACACACAGTTTTATTTACATCGCTCTTTTTGACGTTAGAATGGCTGGAGATATAACTCACTTGAAAAACCCAACATATTCCTCGCCCTCCACCAGAATTCGGGCTGTGGAGATCCAGTCTTGTGTTTTCACTCCAGAAACAATCGCTCGTCCTTCAATTTTGAAACGGTCTCCATTTGACGGAGAACCTGCTACAGGCCCCGACTCTGCGTCAGAAAAACACCATGACAACGCAAACAGAACCTGCAACGCTACATATACATCTAATAAACGTTTAATGTATTGCATCGTGCTTTGTCACACGATATATACGATTATATTGCACAATATTTCACTACGCGTCAATATGGACCACAGGAACTCAGCTGAAGGATGTAAACGGTAGGCGGAAATCATTTAATGCAGAGACCGGAAGAACATGTCACATGATTGAGGCGGGGCTTTTGGATGGGAGTCCGAGTCCTTTTCGTCCAATCCGTTCTTTGAAGCACTTCATGCTGAATAAATGATTTAAAAGTATATTATTTTACATCATGACATTGAGGCGCATCATATTAAACGCTCCTGTAAAATCATATGTAGACACATAATGTCGTTTATTTAGTTGTATTTGTTTATTTTGTAGTTCATTGTCTGCCAGTTCAGTTTGTTGCACACGTGACATAATTCGCGATGAATGTAAACTCAGATTAGAGTGTACTTGATAATTTATTTAAAACCTAGTACTTTTTGAGACAAATAAAACAATTATAGTATATTTAAAAATAAGTTGTATTGTTTGAAGTAACTTATGTTCAGGGCTGGGTAGGTTACATTTAAAATGTATTTCACTACAGATTACAAAATACATGCTTTAAAAAGTCATTTGTAACGTATTTCGTTACATTACTCAAGTTTAGTAACTTAATCTAAATACTTTAGAATACTTTGGAATACTAATAAGTGTGGAACAAACACAAAAAAGGTCATTGTGAGTTTTTATCTCACAATTTGGACTTTTTCCCTCACAATTGAGTGATATAATGTTGCAATTGTGAGTTATAAAGTCAGAATTATGAGATATAAACTCACAATATTGAGAAAAGTCAGATATAAACTCGCAATATTGAGAAATTATGAGATATAAACTCACAATATTGAGAAAAGTCAGAATTATGAGATATAAACTCACATACTAAATTCACAATTGCAAGAAAAGTCAGTATTGCAAGTTTATATCTCCCAATTCTGACTTTTTAACTTGCAATTGTGAGTTTAAATCTCGCAATTCTGAGAAAAAGAAGTCAGAATTGTGAAATAGAAACTCACAATTGTGAGGGAAAAAACTAATTGTGAGAAAAAGTTGCAGTGACGAGTGAATTATAAAATGACACTCAAACAACTATCATGAAAACAGTGGAAAACATGAAACTTAACTCCGCTTTTTCAGACTGTCAGAGTCAGAGAATCACCAATTGCTGTTTAAATGACATTAAAATTCAAAGTAATCACTTTGGTAATCTACAATACTTTTCAGAAGTAACTGTAATCTGATTACCACCCATTTAAAATGTAACTGTAATGAAATAGTTACACAAATTTTGTATTTTAAATACGTAACTAAGTTACTTGTATTTCGTTACTCCCCAACCCTGCTTATGTTTGGCCTCTATGGCAAGCCATTGACTTTTATTCTTTTTCAGGATATGAATTTGTGATATAAACAATTAGATTTTCACTAGTTAAAATGTTAATTCTTGATATCAAGAATTACATTCCCACTAGTAACAACGATAATTCTTGATATCAATAATTCAATTTCCACTAGTATAAACTATAATTCTTGACATCAAGAATTGTATTTTTACTAGTGAAATCTCACCATTCAAATTCAATTGTTGATATCAAGAATTAATTTCTTACTAGTTGAAATTCCAGTTTCACATATCAGGAATACAATTCTTACTAGTAAAAATGCAAATTTCTGATATCAACATTTACATTGTTACCATTGCAAATGTCTATTCTTGATATCAACAATTGAATTGCTACTAGTAAAAATGTTCATTTCTGATATCTGAAAATGAATTCCTGATATCAATATCATTTCTGATATCTAAAACAGCTTTCTTACTAGTAACAATCACATTCATGATATCAGAAATGAAAATGTAATTGTTGATATCACAAGCTCATATCCTGAAAATGAATGAAAGTCAAAACGGCTTGCCATATGGCCTCAACAGTTATCCGTTCTCAGCTCGACAACCGGTTGGAGAGGTTTAGTCAGAATCTTTCAGACCGGTTGTGTGAAACATCTTTGAATATGCACTTATGTTATAATATTATATTAAAGTACTAACAACTTTGTCAGCAAATTTTGTTTTTCTAGTATTATTCAGCCACAATATTTTCTCTCACATTTCACTTTCCTTGTGATTGGGGTTGTGCCTGCACAGGATCAATGGTTGGGAATTTTTTCTTATCTTAGTTAAATAGTATGTAAAATGTAAGTATTCATTTAAACTTAAAGGTGAAAAAACATTCAGATTGTGTAAATTTATTTGAAAGTTCATTAAAAGAAAATCACTATGTACACATTACACTCAAATATCCATTCATGATCAGGCAATGGACAACAAACATTAATAACTTAAAACTCCTGCAATTCAAGTGCATGACTGAAAAAACATCTAATAATGGTACACTTACACAATCACATCCACTTAAGCAGATTCACACCATAGCACTACAAGTGCAACAGTTAAAACTTCTGCTTGGCACTTCAGTGAGTCGCCTGATTCCAGAGTCTCATGGAGTTGATTATGTGCCCCTAAGCAAGTCCACTTCAATGTGAAGCAGTCATTCAAGTGCCTGCAGGAAGAGTTCCTCCTCCAGTGCTGAAATCGGAGTGTCTGAATTGTTCAGTTCATCTATCCCCAATTCACCACAGCCTACCGAGCTTCCGATTCACCAGCTCCAAGCCGATCAAAGAGCTTAAAATGCACTAAGAGACATAGTGGTTTCCTCCTTAGCGTGCTACACTGACACATCAGCGCAGTTGTGCCACATACGATTCTATAACCTGTGAAAGAAAAGGACGAGAGGACCAGTAAGAGAAAAAATTCAAACTGATTTTTTTTAAAGTTGTTAATTTTTAGTTCACTAAGCACTTCACCTTTGCCGTTTCACCTACAGCTCCTGGAACTGAGCTTAAATGACTCTTGCCCTCCCACAATTCAAGCAGCATTGCCTTCATTGCCTGAACATTCCTGCGAATTGGAAATATGTTCAGTTACACCTCTCAGCAAACATTTATTAGATGTTCTGCCATTTTATTTCTGTATATGCATATAAAAATTAAGCACCTGTCATTTGAACAGCCATCATGCAAGGTTATATTGTTTGTGGAAAGCTCAGACCACCAATTTTTAACGATAGATTGAACCCAGTGTAAAGCTACGATGAGGTGTCTGGAAAAGATTCAATAGTTTAAAAGAGATGAGTTCATTTGGACAGAACTTATAATGGCAACAGAAAGCAACAGATATATATATATATATATATGTGTGTGTGTGTGTCTGTGTGTTTGTATAAAAATATCAAAATACTTACTCTTCATATTTAGTGTTCAGAATCATTTTTACTTGTGGTAAAAGGTCAACACAACAGCCTATTGAAATGCACGGCTGTTCTTCTTGAAGACTATAAAGGGAGAAACTGGTATTAAACAACATATTCATCATACTTATGGCATGTCTATTTAACGTCAATGACAAACATTGAGTTTACATGTTGTGAAACAGTTTTAAATAAACTACCTTTTAGTAAGGACAGGCAAGCAGTCAACAAGCACCCCTGTGTCTTGTATTCTGGGGAAAAAAAGTTAATTAGTTACCATGGTAACCATTGATGACTCATAAAATGTAGAATTGCAAGCATTAATATGCCAAAAAAGTAAAGAAAAAAAAAAAAAGGCAATTCATCATACTGTAAAGACAAATCTATAGATATTTGCAATATTTCATTTACACTACTGTTCAAAGTTGATTTAATTTTCATGTTTTTGAAAAGTCTTTTATGCTCACTAAGGCTGCATTTATTTGATCAAAAATACAGAAAAACTTGGAATATGATTACAATTAATACATTTTAAAATGTAATCTATTCCTTTAACGGCGAAGCTGAATTTCCAGTAGCCATTACTCCAGTGTCACATGATCCCTCAGAAATCATTCTAATATGGTGATTTGCTGTTCAAGAAACATTTCTTATTACCAATGTTGAAAACCGCTGTGCTGCTTAATACTTCTTTTTTGACCATGTTAGTCTGTTACCGTCACCTATGATCAATTTACACATCCTTGCTGAATAAAATAATTAATTTCTTTAAAACTTTAATTGTGTATACAAGTGTATATTTGTGTAATTTTGAACAGTTACAGTAAATGTCAAACTGCTAACCTGTTCAAGTATGCCACAAGTTCGCTTGCATTTTTCCGCCAAAGTGTCAAAGCAACATTGAGTCTGAGATTCCTTCCAAAGAGCACATGAGTCATTGCTTCGTGGTCCTTTGATAACTGAAATTCAACAAATGATTAAGTAAATACAAATTTCTGATAGATAACACCGTCATGACTGATACCCATAAAATAGTAGGAATAAAGATCCCCAATAATCATCATCACAGGTGGGCATTCATGAATAAGAATCAACACAGAAGTTTCCAGAACACCAGCTTAGAACGACAAGAACATAGCCAGCACAAATATTAGCATTAGCATTCAGCTTAACTCACCTCAGTGAAATAATCACTGTACTTGGAGCCAGCTCCTGACATTTTTGAGGCGTCTATTGAGTTCACAGGGAACCCACAGTTGTCACTGTAAAGAATAGCCTGCACGTCATCGGCGCAGGTCAGTTCATTTTCTTTGTTTGCCATGTCAGATGTCCTGCTTGCGGTGGGCGATCTCCGACATACTCTTGATCCAACTCCGGATTGACGCGTTTTCTTCTTGCTAATCACCGCTCGCTTCGCCTTGCTGTATTTGTGCACACAACGGCCCACTGGAAATCTGTGGGATGGAGGATAAAACATGCTCATACATTGAAAATGTTTTTTTTTTTTTCTTTTTTTTTTTTGTAATTTTCCCATGTGAGCTTCTCAAACCAAGGAATAACACAAAATGTCATTGAGTTTGCATTTGGCCCAAAAACATACCTCTCTTGATCGGTTTCGTCCTTATGTGAATAATCCACCTGAAAAGAACTAACAGTTAAAGCTAGCAATAGCATTACTAAAGGCCGAAATAAATCACATGACTCTCAAAAACATACATATTCATAAATTTTTGCATCACACACTAAACAACCGAGGATCACACACTACCAGACTTTCAAGCTATTCCGAAAACAAACTCGCACAGAAACATGCGCCTCAAAAACCCAACATCAAATATTTTTACTATTCTCCAACTGGATGGAATCATAGTTGGGCTAGGGTCTGCGACCATCAAACAGGTGACTTGTGACTGCCCGAAATCTGCAAACTAGCTCTGGCTTTCGGCAACTAGAGTCAATGTGTTGTTCAGACTGCAAATTGGTGCAAAAGTCATGTAGGGCAGTCCAGTCTTAAAATGGGAAAAATTGACCCTTCGCATACAGTTTGATTGACAGGCGAGCTAACCAATAATAACCCTGAATCCGCCATCTTATCCAACAAAGCAGCAGGGGAGTAGCCCACAGTAGATTAACATGGGTTAACTTGAGATAGTGTGTAGTCACGTCTTTCCGCAGTTGAAACAACATTCCTTCTGCTGTTCATTCATGTTTATTTGATGCTATAAGTGAACTAGTATGAAGAGATGATCCGTTCACGAGCCGTTTGAATGATCTGTCTCGACACATTAAGGGGACACTATACGGTATTTAGTGTTTAAACTGCTTTAAAAAATTACAATATTTTAAATATGAAACTCTTTCATACGTTGACAGTGTCCTCTTTGATCCGCGATGTATTTTTCACTGCGAGAGAGCATGGGTTGTCGGGCATTGCAACAGGGGGCGGATTTGGCGAAGGGTCAATTATTTTGGAAAACTGGTAATTCAGCCCTATTTGTCCCACCAAGCATAAAACAAACAACTGTCAATTTTTTTTAATCGATTCCTCTTACCTCCCTCATGTTCTTCTCATCTCCAGAACGAACCATACGTTTGAGAAGATCATGGGGCTGGGCCTGCTTGAGCCTGTGAACTTCTGCGTTACTTCCAACATGACTTCCAGTGGCCATAATAAGGGACTCTAGAGTACAATGGCAAACAACACATTAGCTGGCACAGGATGCATGATGTTGTTAAAGCAAACAGCTGCAGTTTGTTTGCTCAAAGCCTCGATTGTGTAGCATCTATTTTAAAGCGTATAATCAAACAACTGATGTTCACTCAACTTTAAAATATGAATCTTTCGCCATTGTTAGACAGTCTGGTACAGTAGCATATGTTGCATATGGCTTCATCTTAACCAGCTGAAAATGAATTCCTACAACGTTCAGTGAACTTTTTTGTTTATAAAACAAAACATATAAATAACCATTAGAGAAAGTTCTGTATATGTTATCTTTATGTTGTCACAAACAAAAACTGCGTCCGTTCTGGGAAGGTTAGTTCTTTTAGCTACAAAAACGTTTCGTTATGTTTTCAAGTGCTGCGTCACAAAACCTCAAGACAACATTATGTACACGTTATGCACAAGTTATAACATTAATTCCATAGTATTCTAAAGCATATTTTACCACATACAAAAGAGAAGCTTTGTTATTTTCAAACGCACGTCTTACCACGTCGCACGTTAAGCTGAGTCAGAGAAAGAGGACGCCTCTATGAACCGTTTGACGCCTCTACAAACCGAACTAATAAGTTTCAAAATAACGAGCTAATATTCCTGGTAAATGTCTGGACATCTGTCAGACGGAGCTCGAGGCCTCCAGTCTTATGACGATGCTGTTTAGGTTCAGGTCTGTTAGCGCTAGCGAGCTAATTAAGTCAACTACACTGTGACAAACAATCAATAATCTGTGACTAAATTGCAAAAGATAAGTCTAGAGATTAGTCTACACTCATACTGGCCTGTGCATATCAATGCCGTTGATGAAAACACACCAGATAGCTAGTTGCTAAACAAACAAGTCAGGCTAATCACCTGCTAGCAAACAAGGACTTGGCACGTACAAAACATACAACTTGTACAACGTTCTCAGTCAATCGTAATTTGTAAGCACCCACCATAACATTGTGTAAAGTTGTGTATGCATCCTAGAGCGCGTTATAAATCCGAGAGCATATCCATGCACGACCAGGAAGAAACGGGAATTTGACTGGATCTCAGAGGGAAGGAAGAACCATTCAAATAATTACAAACTTGAAATGCTGGGATGGGAGAAGCACCAGAGTATTGAGGGTTTAGCGACATCTAATGGAGCATAATGGAACTGCGCGGCTTTGGAAAACAACATTTCAGTAGGTTATTATGAATGCAAGCATCACAGTAAAAAGTCAACAGAAATTGAAACAACACAAATGAAATTATGAAAAAGGTAAGAAAAAAAAATTCAAAACTATTTGCAAATGCTTAGCAATATCTCAAACTAACTTCATGAGGCGCATCCAGGATTCAGTCCTGAAGGAATTTCCATGCATGCCGGACAATTGTTAGCTGTGTTTCCTTTACAATTACAGTCCAACACATCCATTTAGAATCAGCGGTTCTCAGTCTTTTTGACTCAAAGCCCCCCCCAATGTCCAACATAATATTTAGAAGGCCCCCATCATAGGCCTATATAGGTAAGATATTTCCTGTATTTTTGTTTTAATTATGACAAAGTTTGCTTGTTTCAGACTTTTTTATAAATATAATCTGGGTGCACTGGCTATATTACACTAACCACAATTTATTCTGTGATTCTCTAAAATTCAAGAATGGTATGTTCTTCGATAAGAACAATATTATACAAGTAAAAGAAACTTAAGCTGAAGTTTGCATCTTGATTTTATGTTTTAATTAAAATTAGAGTTCGAATATGTTAATATATTAATAATAAATTCTAAATGTAAATGCTTTGTCATCCTGTGTCCCCCTCATTAAGATCCACTGTTTAATTTTAATAAATAAAAAGAAACATATAATATTGATATTATAATATTGAAAAGAGTGACCAGAATATTTAATATACTGTCGTGTTCCACAAGCAAGTTCATGTGGATCTGGAAAAACACGGTTCACTCCTTTTGTGAACTATCCCCTTAATAAGGTAAAACAAAAGGCATGAATCAAGACATGTTTTAACAAATGGGATCCCTGGTCTTTAATTAAATCTGTTTTGACTTGTTAATGTCAATGCGGTCTGAAAAGACATCTGAAAACTCTCAGCATACGCCTTTACATTCATCAAATCTCACAAATGTCTTTATATAAAAAGGTCTTTAAGATCATGATCAGTATACTTTTTTTTAAAGTGATGCAGAACAAAAATGTTTTCAGAAAAGATCAAAACATCAAAAATAAAGGTCCTTAAGAAATATCACCGTAATGCCACTTTAATCTTTAGGATTGATGCTTGTAAGATAATTTTGCATCTCATGACCTTAATTTCAAAGGAGTTAACAAAGGTGATGATGACTAACATGGCAAACAGTGCTGATGTGATCATTAGTTCACGAAAAGCTCCATGAAACAACAAACTGGAATCAAGGGAAACATAGTTATTGTGATGTAAACACTTAAGAGGTTTGAGGTCAATCATACTTCAAAAAAGTACTGCAAATTTTAGATATAAATCACATTTCACCCAAGCTTATTCTCTTACTGTAACTTTATCAACACGACAGAGGTTAAAATGGATTTAATACTGTAAATATTGCCATTAAACTACATCCCTGAAGGATATAATGCTGCAGACTTATAATATGAATGCAGGAAGATTTATGAACTGAACGGAAATGTTTTCGAATGTACAGAAGCAGCACGCCGCCAGCCATAATTTTTTATCAATCTGCTTTCAGTTCTATAATAATTTCTGAAGTTAGGCACAAGAAATCAATGCCATTTCTTGAAGAATGTGTCATGGAAAACAAATCTTACCACAGTTCAACTAAAAAAGCGGCTGAACTGATGGGGGAAACTGAATAAAATAGCCGACATTAGGACTCATATTCAGACAGCCACAAAAATTCACCAACATTTCCACCATTATTTGGGTTGTGCCTTTCAATAAAAATAATTATAATAGTTACTCTTTCAAGAGTCACTATTAGGCTGCAATGATAGCTACTATTTCAATATGTGTAAAAATAGTCTAGTCTTAAAAAAAGGAAAGATAAACAGACTTGACTTCTTTAGTTTTCATTGGAATGAAAATGGCAGACACTGGGGAACAAAAACACATTCTTCACTGCACTTGCTTAAAACAAAATATTGGAAAAATGACATTTAATTGACTTGAACATATGAGATTTTACTAGTTTAAAAAAAAAAAAAATGAAATGTACGCTTCCGTTCAATGATGAGTAATTTATTTATGGCAAAACTGAATTTTCCAGTCTTCAGTGTCACATGATCCTTCAGAAATCATTCTAACATTGTAATTTGAAGCTCAAGAAACATTTCTTATTATTATCAGTGTTGAAAACAGTGATAATAACAGAAACCTTGGTGCATTTTCGGCATTCTTTGATGAATAGCAAGTTTTAAAAAGCACATTTTGGATGCATTTTGCAGAAGCTTGAATTTTAAACACTTCATGTACATTTTGTTTCTGTTCATGCATTCCCTGGAAATTGAACCCATGACCTTTGTGTTTATAGTGCTATTATTGTTTATTGCTGAGCTTTATTAATTAGTCTATAATCAGTCCATGTTACTGTAATCAAGGTTGAGTTCTGAATTCTGAAGTTTCCTCTTGCCGTAAATAAATCCTCTGGTCTGTTTTACCACTCAATCTTAATAAATGAACAGGATGTAATCAAATGGACACAGACTGTTGGATCCACATTTTTCTCAATTTTACAGATGTTATAACCACATATTATTTGCAAGTGATGATATAATGGTGATATAATCTATGAAGAAGGTGACATTTGATATATAAACTATTCAGGCTTGCAACATTTTGTTCCTTAAATGGACACCTAATCTCTGATCTTTTGCAAATATGACTAGGCAGACCTCCACCTGTGATATAACATCTGAGATGAAGAGGGGAATGGGTCCGACACAGTTACCATCTGTTCTTCTCTTCATCAGATTGTTGAGATCACTGAGGTTTTGGGACGATGGCTCTCATTTCACCTCTAATGACAAAACCTGGGATCAGGCTGATGGTTCTTGCTTATATCAAAAATATGAAAGATTAGCTTCATTATGACTTTACAGACAAAATCATATAAAGCTAAGAAAAGCAAAGAAAGATATCTGAATACTTATATCTTATACATCAGAGAGAGTAGATAATATATTATTGATTTGTCTGCTAAAAATAATTTACTTTTCACTCATTTATACAGGTTGTTTCCTTGTGCTGACTTACAGGATTTACATTCACAAAATAAACATAAGTCCTTATTTGAGATCTGGATTTTTTAAAGATATTTGCTGGGTGGTAATCACACTTTTTTGTATGTCAGACCAAAACTAACACAAACTGATGGAGGATAACTGATTTCCAATACCTTCTGGGCGGCTTTCAATTCCAAAACACTACTTTCATGCAACCACCAGATGGCGATATGAAGCTGTGAAAACTCAAGTGTATGTGGCTAAGCTGTTATTTATTAGCTGTCTGTCTGTCACAACTCAATCTCAAATGTTCTTCTGTGGCGAAACCATCATTTTAGTACATACTGAAATTTGTTTGAACAAGGCAATTCTAACCTCAAATTATCATTAGTGGTAGTTTAACCAGCCATCTTTTGCATCTTCAGACAGTCTCTGACTCTACTAACCCTAATATAAACTTTGACCTCTGAACTCATTCTGCTTGGTTAACCTGACATTACATCTGACCTAGCTTAGAATAAATACACTTTATGGTCAATTCAATTCTCTAGTTTTTCCTCTACAATTGTGACATCTCAAAGTTCAAGCAGGTTTCTCAACAAAAGGAAACCTGAATATATATTCTGGAAGTGCATCACATTACTCACACTATTGTGTTCATATATCAAGCATGTAATTGGAAAGCATTAAGGGCAGTATTTACTTCATCTGGCGTCCTGATTGGCCCAATGGCTGTTTGGATTTCAGGTAGCGTTTGCAGCCATTTTCTTTAGACCTTCATGATTATGAAGAGTTCATTGAGTGTAGATCCATCGGGGGGCATGTGCAGGAGCTCCAGTATGGGTTATCTATGTCCGACATACTGGAAGCATCTGTAAACAACCCATATACAGACACTTTGGAGTACTGTGTTATAAGCAGAGTTGGGGAGTGACGAAATACAAATAACTTAGTTACGTATTTAAAATTCAAAATTTCAGTAACTGAATTTCATTACATGGGTGGTAATAAGATTACAGTTACATCTGAAAAGTATTTTAGATTACCAAAGTGATTACTTTGAATTTTAATGTCATTTAAACAACGATTGGTGATTCTCTGACTCTGACAGTCTGAAAAAGCGGAGTTAAGTTTCATCAACATTTTAATACTTTTAAGAGGGATCATGAAAATGTTGTTATTTTTATTTAGTACTGTCCTGAACAAGACAAAATGACTGAATTTATATATAAAAAAAAAAGACCAACAGTCAACTTAACTGTCCTGTCATGACCTGGATGATCCACGACTGTTTTCATGTTTTGTGATAGTTGTTTGTGAGTCATTTTATAATTCACTGTTCACTGCAGCTTTTTCCTCACAATTAGTTTTTTTTTCCCCTCACAATTGTGAGTTTTCATTTCACAATTCTGACTTCTTTTTCTCAGAATTTGAGATTTAAACTCAAAATTTCAAGCTATAAAGTCAGAATTGGGACATATAAACTTGCAATACTGACTTTTTCTTACAATTGTGAATTTAGTATGGGTTTATTTGTCATAATTCTGACTTTTCTCAATATTGCGAGTTTATCTCATAACTCTGACTTTATAACTCACAATTGCAACTTTATATCACGCAATTCTGAGGGAAAAAGTCAGAATTGTGAGATAAGAACTAACAATTACCTTTTTTGTGTTTGTTCCACACTTATTAGTACTCCATAGTATTCTAAAGTATTTAGATTAAGTTACTTAACTTGAGTAATGTAACGAAATACGTTACAAATGACTTTTTAAAGCATGCATTTTGTAATCTGTAGTGAAATACATTTTAAATGTAACCTACCCAGCCCTGGTTATAAGCATGTGTACTGCAGTTTTATGTAAATGTGTGAAAACACCTTGATTAAAAATATAGCTCACCTTAACACATATTGTTCAAAAACAGTACTTTACCTTTCTGGATCAGTCTAATTCATAAATCATTTAGCCCAGATCAGTAAACTAAAATGATTCTTTCATGACTCTTTTAACTTCTGTCTATTTCTCTAACACAGTTGTCATATGACTTTAGAAGATTTATACTGCAACATAAATATAGCACATGCATGGCATAGACCACTTTTGGTGCTTTTTTCCCCACTTTTGGACTTGACAACCCCGGCCCTTTTTTATAATATTGAAAAGAGTGACCAGAATATTTAATGTACTTTCGTGTTCCACAAGCAAGTTCATGTGGATTTGGAAAAACACGGTTCACTCATTTTGTGAACTATCCCCTTAATAAGGTAAAACAAAAGGCATGAATCAAGACATGTTTTTACAAATGTGATCCCTGGTCTTTAATTAAATCTGTTTTGACTTGTTATTGCGAATGCGGTCTGAAAAGACATCTGAAAACTCTCAGATCAAATCTCCAAAACCATACAACTCACTGCACATTTGAATATATATATTCAAGCTAAGACCAGACAATATAACTCTGTGTGATGAAATTAGAAAAGGAAGTGCTGGAAAAACAGCACTGATGGTAGGAAAACAGTGATTGTTTTTCAGCCAGTATTTGCTGTGTGTGGGAAAATTGACAGGGCTGAGATTCCAGATCCTGACAGGCTGGCCAGACTTTCTCCTCTCTGCAGGGAGGTAAGATGATACCTCGAGTGGCGTATGAGACTTGACTGCAAATTTACAGCTCATCTGCCAACATGGAGCAGGGATGTATTCATCATGGTGCCCATGGACTGAAACTTGCCACTGCAGGTAACCTGTGCCAAGATTTACTTCATCTGAAAGAGACGAGACCAGCATATTGTTTTTATGCAGTCATATAAGTAATGTATGAAAGCTGGTTTCCGCCTTAAAGTAAACTAAAGGCAATTGCGACTTTATATATCTCTCTCTGACTTCAATGAAAGCCATACAGGATTGGAACAACATGACTCACACCAAAAATGATAACTATAATTATAACTACATTAGTATTCAATGGACAAAAATGTTTTGTTTATTATAAAGGCCTGTCCACATAAAGGATGATAATTATATCGATAACTTCCTCAAGCAATGACTTCACAAGCAGCGTTTGCACATTAATCATCTACTGAAATTGATTGACTTCTGAGAAGGCATAACGGTTTAATGATCTACTACATTAAAAATAGAGAGACCTTTGGTGATAACTAACCAAATATTCGATTCCTACTATAGTATTTTGTTTCCTACTATATTTCTCACTAGCAATGACATCAAAAGTGGAAAATATTTGTCAAAAACATACATTTACACACAAACTGCCCACCAAATGCACCTTTCAGATGCCATATTTATTTTGTATGCTGCCTTCAAAAATCGATCAGATGAAGTTATCTCAAGTTGTTGGATTCAGATGAGCCTTGATGCCTTCCTACCTTGGAATGCATCCTTTGAAGGCAGCCATAAAAGATTTTTCATCATTTTTGGTGTGAATTGCGCTTATTGATAACAACACAAAGGGATTGAAGTCACTTTGAGAATTTTTTTTTCCCCAGGTGATGGAGGATAAAAACATTGACAGCCAATCAAAATCCACCTAAATTTAAAGAGCTTGAGCATATAGCACATGTATAATAAACAGAATATTATTATGCGTTTGTGTGGATGGTAATACATTTATCGTTGTAGTCGACTTCATTTTTGGTGGGAGAGGGAATTATGCATGCGGTCTTTTCATCCGCTGATTCCTGATGTCAATATTTTGCTTGAAAAAATGCTCTGAAAGTGATTCCAAATATATAGTTCTGTGTTATTATCATTAGTTGTGGTGTGGACTTTCCTATTCTCATAAATTTATTATAATTTTACAGTTATTGTTATACTATTTATTTTTGGTGTGAACAGGCCTTAAATGATGATAGAATTTTCATTTTTGTGTGAAGGCAACAAACACAAAAGATGCTTTTTTTGTATTCACCTTTTTGAGCAACCCAAACACTGGAGTTTGGCCAAATAGCACATATGTCAGCATTTTGAATCACGTGCAGATTTGCGTATGTATTGCGCAGGCTGTCCTGCTTTATGTACAGTTTCCCTGGTGTAATGAATCGATAATGTATTGTAGATTTTCACAAGATGGTTTACTTCCTGGCTGTGCCAAAGTTCCTCAGAGGACCCTGACATCAAACAGCTGCACATTTTCATATGATCGCGCGAGTGTGCTTTTTCACAACAAATTACATTTACCACAAACTTAGAGAAAATGGTTTCCATTTGGCTGTTCGCAGTCCACCCTTTGACTCATGGCAAAGGCCTTAGAAGCATGATATCCGATGAGCTAAGAATGCCGATTGATTCTTTACATTTTTGCATTTGGCAGATACTTTTAACAATAGCAACTTCATTTAATATATATTTTAAAAGTCAGTGTGTTCCCTGGGAATCAATCCCATGAAGTCAGTGTTGTTATAGTGTTATAATTATAAATCATTTAAGTGTTATCAGCCACATGAAGAAGAACTTTGTCAGGTAATATTATAAATAAGACTAATTATCCTAATGCACCTCCTTGTATAGTCTGTGTAGGTCGATCAAAAGCATGAACGTCATTAAACCTTCACCACGTTTTCGTGGGAGTCCTGACGAACACAAACTGATCCAGCTGTAGTCTGAGTGGTACCAGAATCACTCTGGGAGTACTTTCAGAATTTCAGACACATTCAGACCAATAAATCTAAAGCAGATTCATAAAGGGCCACCAAATTGTCAACAAGCCCTGAGGCCACACGCTAAGCAGTGAGATTCTACCCCAGCAACAGTTCATCTGTTCTTCCTTTTTCATGGGGATCCAGGCACTGAGTCAGTCTTTGGCTGGCTGCTCATGACATCACTGTCATATTTCATACAGAAACCAAAGTGACAGAGCGAGAAGAAGCCTTAAAGTTCAGAACTGAGGTCCAGAGTCACAGCTTTGCAGTATTTATTTGGGTTTTTTTTTTGTTGGTTGTTCTCATTTGCCTTGCAGACAAAAGACACATCTGTGTAATGCAAACATTTCAAGCCGGATTTTTAACACTTTTTATCACAATTATGAGAATACTTTGGAAATTAAAAGAGATCACCGAAATTTTAAAATTCTGTCATGAATTTGAAAGACATCCCTCCCTATTTTAGCTTATATTACTCAGAGCAATGTCTGAAACTTGTATTGTGAGCACTTCCTGTGTCTATTCGCCTCTTCATGTTGAATCGCTTGTTTGTTTTACTCACTTGTAAGTCGCTTTGGATAAAAGCGCCTGCCAAATGAATAAACGTAAATGTAAATGACATGTACATGAAACCCCACATTCTTATTTTGAAAAATGTTGGTACACAAATACTTTTGATTACCATTCTGTTGAATGAACATTTTTTTTAAAAGTTTTTTTTAGACACCAAGCATTAATAGTTTCCTTAATACTTGTCCACTAATGCAAGAAAAAAAAAAGTTTTTGCCATCAATTGACCCTTGGCAAAGACCCGCCTTTAGTTACTGTTGCTTTGTCCGACAAGTCATGCGCTCTCACGCCACACATCATGTTCTCATGCAGTGAAAAATAAATCCCGGAGCAAAGATGACACTGACAATGCGTCGACAGACAAATTGAAACAGTTTCATATTTAATAAAAAGTTTAAACAATACCGTACAGTGGCTCTATAATGTGTCGTGACAGATCGCTGTAGCTCCTTCAATCAGCTCGTGAACCGATCATCTCTTCATACTAGTTCATTTATAGCATCAAATAAACATAAATGGACATCAGAAGCAATGTTGTTTCAACCGCAGAAAGACGTGAGTACACACAATTTTCAAGTTCAAGTTAACCAACATTAATCTACCAACTCCCATGACTGCTTTGTCAGACAAAATGGCGGATTCGGGGTTATGATGGGTTAGATCGCCTGTAAATAAAACTGCCAGCAAAGGGTCAATTGTGTATTTGTTTTGGCTATGGTTTTATTTCGTTTCCAACTTGAATGCATGATCTTGGCTTTCCAGGCCCACTTGAAGGCAGAGAAGGTCAGCAAATTTTTCTCTGGAAGTTTTTTAAACATTGAACATGAACCATTTCCATAAGTTTGGATTACTAAATACACCTGCTTTTATGTGCACAAAACTGGTCACATGTTCTCCGAGAGTTTCCACAGAAATCTGAAAGTCAAACAGGGACATGAACCATCATTCATCAACGGTGAAGAGCTACTGCTGGTATTGTTTAAATTATAGTTTCCCAATTCCACTTTGTTTGATTATCCAAGAAAGAAGAGAAGGATCTTGTCAAGTAATCACGTGCAGCCCCACACTGGAACACACTTGACAAATTACCCTAAAAAACAAAACTAAATCTGTTGTTATGCACAAAGAGAAACTTTGCCACGATCCATTGACTAATAGTGTACGTTTCCTTAGCTTTGACTTCAAGGACCATACTTTTCCCATCACTGTGACAAATTTACATCAAACCACTTCAAATAAACTTTGACGGATGATTCGATTTAGCAGCACAATCAAGCCATTTTTCCTTTACGTCTGTCATTAAGGTTAATGTGATCAAGGCAGATAGACAGACAGGCGCATGGGAAAATATTATAACGACAGAATATTTGAGGCTACTTGTAAATGTTTGAGGCAATGTAAACAGCAATGCACGTAATTCACACACACTGGGACAAATATTGACTAACACTATACTCCCACACACGCTCATACAGCCAAAGAGGAAGCTGGTGGCTCGTTCCATTCTGATTACACACAGACATAAACTTGGACCCTCACACGCTTATTGACTCCGGCTGGAAAGGGTTTAATTCTGTACTGGTGTCTGAGTACATGTATTTAATATATGCACATTCATCATAAGAAGCATGATATCGCATTGGAAGCTTGAACTTATTACATTTATAATTACCTATTTTGTGCAGTAAAGTGTCGACTGAGAGACCAGCACAGAAGCAAGACCTGTGCAGCTGTGTGGTGGCAGCAGGGTCCCATTCATTTAGAGTCTGCCAAGGTGTACATATGTTTTGAAAGTGTTTCATTACTTGATAGTAATACATTGTAAGAAGTTGGCAGGGAATTAGCAGTTATATCTGCCATTCAAAGTTAAGAGCCTTTAATGACATGCAACAAGTGAAACTAATGTAAACAAAACTAAGAACAAACACAGCTTAGTCCAATACAGTGATGGGAACAATCACAACATGCTACGTGCTAATAGCCTGAATCTCAAAGGCAATTTTGTTTCCCAGAACAGTTCAGCATGGCTACAATCCCCTGTGGAGTTGCAAACATCTAATGTGGAAAGTGCAGAATGAGCTACTGAACGTTAGAATGCTGTGAAGAGGCAGAGCGTGTGTGGAAAGCCGGCCTCCCTCTGCGCACAGACATGATGTGTGTGATTTATGAATATAGCTTAGATGGAGAGGAACATAACTATATGAATATAGCTTAGACAGAAAGGTAATCACTCTCTGTAACTATTCTTTTTATTATCAAAGTAGAAAACAGTTGCTGCTTCATATTTTTGTGGATCTTTTTAGGATTCTTTGACGGATAGAAAATTCAAAAGAATAATATTTCTTTAAAACCGTAATAATTCCGACATTATTGGCCGGCTTCACAGACAAGCTTAGTCCCAGAGTAAAATCCATGTTTGAGCTGTATTAAGTATGTCAGTGCCATTGTTTTATCTCAAGATGCAAACCAGAAATGCATTTTTCTAAGGCACATTTATAAATGCCACTTAAAGGGTTTGTTCACCCAAAAATGAACATTACCCCATGATTTACTCACCCTCAAGCCATCCTAGGTGTATATGACTTTCTTCTTTAAGATGGACACAATTGAAGTTATATTAAATAATGTGCATGGCTCTTCTGAGCTTTATAATGGCAGTGAATAGAGGATGAGATTTTTTTTTAAGCCAAAAAAAGTGCAACCATCCATCATAAAAGTAATCCACAATCCACACCCATCATAAAAGTAATGCACAATCCACATCCATCAAAAAAGTAATCCTCCGGGGGGTTAATAAAGGACTTGGGATTGCTTTTGTGTAAGAAAAATATCCATGTCTTGAGGGTGAGTAAATCATGGGGCAATTTTCACTTTTGGATGAACTATCCCTTTAAGTGTCTTAATTGAACTACGGCCTAATCGTGGCTTATTCTACCCTTGTCTGTGAATAAATGTCTTTTAATGTGTTCTTGCTGAACACATCGGTATCACTTTGGTATGAGACATACATATTGACTATTAACTACGACTTTTGCCTCAAACTCTTAATTTACTGCTTATTCATAGTTAGTAAGGTAGTTGTAAGGTTGTTGTAGTGTTTAAGTTATTGTTAAAGTTATTATGAACAGTAGTATATGTTTTTGCCTTTGAGGGCAGTGTTCCATGTGAACTAATTGTATCTAATTAGCAACAAAGCCCAAGCTTTGTTATTTGAGTCAACTTAAACACCAACAAATCATTGTCCTTTGAGCCTGTACTGGTACCTCTATCCATAAACATTGGGAATTATAAGACATTCAAAGCATGAGTGGAATGGGGGGAATCCTCTTGGCGGCAAAGGAAAGTTTCTGCCATCAATGTGTGGCAGAATAAAAGTCTGTAAAGAAAAAAATAAATGGCAAAGAGAACAATTTAGTGACACATCAGAAAGATGATAATGTACCTTTTTGTAAAATATTTGTGAAAAAGAATTACACCACAACTACACTTATTCAGGCCCAAAAAATTATAGACTTTTAAATTGATGCTGCTACAGCCAAACTGGCCTTCCTGGGACTTTTACACACTTTAGAAATTAAGGTGAAAAGATTATGCACTGTCTGAAACAGTATCCAGTTCACCTCTCCGAAGGTCAGATTCCAAATTCCTCCTGAAGCAGAGCTTTCACCCCTCCCCACCCCACGCAATGCAATATTTCAAGGAGAGAGCTCAGAAAGGGCTACACAACAACCCATAAAGTGGGTGTAAGGGCATAGATTTTGCATGACATGAACAAATAAAGACCTTTTATACGCCATAACATTGGGATTTGTTGACTTTATTTATATCTATGACCTGATTCAACATGGTTCACCGGATTAGACTTTAACTTACCCATTTGTAACAAAGAGAAAAGTGTTTATAACTACAATTGATTGACACCCGAGTAAATATATCTGGTGCCTGATATTTGAGAATATTGGGAAAAATGAAATATTTTGGTAAAATACATAAATAAACATTAAATAAAAATCCGTGGCATTCATATCCTGGAAGAAATGCTGGGTTAAAAACAACCCAAGTTGTTGAAAATGGACCAACTTTATTATTTGCAGTATTACTAAGAAACAACATCATTATTTCCCCTCATCTTCAGCATTCTCAGAGTTAAATGTCATGAAGCAACGTCAAAGGAATAAAATATTCTTTTTTAGTAAATGTATGCATCATTTCTGCTGGAATTTTGTTGATTCTCTTCTCTTTGCATACATATTTGGCTCAAAACGTAATGAAATTCTTGTCCGTCTCATCTTCAGGACTTGGACGAGAGATCTGTCACAAATAACACAAGCAACACAGTTAAAAAAAATAAATAAATAAATAAATAAATATTTTTGTGATGAAACCGAAACTGGACCCCTTTTAATAGTGAGGGTGTGATGAAGCATGTATACTGAGATGAAACAGAGAGGTCATCTTGGAAAATATAAACACCTCTACTCAAATGCCTGGCCAGAAACAACACTGTCATCAAAAGAGATTCCAGAGACAGTAGGAAAGATCCACATGGCAAATCAGCGATGTTTAGATCTTGCTTATCCTTCACCGCACCAGAATTCTCACCAGTTGGAAAACTCCCTTGAGATACCACTAATGTGTGTTGTTTGGGATCAAGGAGACTGTATCGAGCAGCAAACAGTCTTCCATAAACTCTCTCTTCCTGGAATCTAAGTCTGTCTTAAATGAGTTGGCTTTGGTAAAAAGGAAACACATTACTTGCAGATTTTGCTCTTTCAAGTGCTGCTTTGGAATACCATCAATCCACACGCTCATCGTCTTCGTTCTCAACGTGCCACAGTGTTGGGGAAACTCCATTACAAAGAGTTCCTGCGGGTATCTCAGAGGATCTCAGTTACTCCATTCCGCAAATTCTCATTTCAAAAACTGTCCAACCAACTGTGGAGGAAACAAAATATGAAGTAAACAGGACAACTAATGCACAAATGTTTCTGAAGAATGAAAAATATATATATATAATAAAAAAAATATGCAACTTAAATATAACTAATTATTAAAGTTCTCCTACAAAAAGTTTCTATGGATCTTTTTTCTTCATTGTAATAAAGACAATTTTCAAGTTGCTTATGGTATTTTCAAGTCATTGCATGTACGAATTGCAATGTACAATGCTTTTTTTATTTGCTTTTTTTGTTTTACCAGGTACTAAGCATTAGGATTTATTGAGCTTTTTGCTTAGACTGGCCAGGTTTCCCTGCACAATACCTCTCTCTGTTGGCCACTGTGCTCAAAAAACAACCCTGAACTTAGACATTTCATCCCTGTCCAGCAGATATGCAATGGGCCCCATCTTGTGTTGCTGTATAATTTTCTTTCTGCACGATACAGGTCCACAGATACACAACTGACCTCTTCCACTAATAAATTAACTTCTAAACATATCACCTTCACTGCCAGCCAGGGTGGGTCAATCGGACTCGATGAGTGAATCTGAGAACAGAGGGCCCCAAGGTACTAAAACGCGGTGTCTGATTTTGCACTGTTAGGCGATGTTATTTTAGCCGGTGTTTGACTTTTGCGGCTGAGGCTAGACTTGTTAGTTTAGGTTCCTGCCCTTCTGCCAATGTTGTTAGCCATATTCAGAGCCACCCTCAACATATTAGATGACTTTTTGCTACTTAGCTTTTGAAAATAACATGGCAGAGTGTCCCCCACCTGAAGTGTTTTGCTCAGAGGAGCATCTGATTCCACTCTGAGGTGGAAACTTTGGCTTCAAATGAATCTTGCTCTTTTGATTGAGCAGCATGGAAATGTGTTTGACTTGCTAAATGAGGAGGTTCACTAGCGCATAAAGCAGCATGGTGATTTTGAAAGTGTGCATCTATTCTGCCCACAGTTATATAACAGACAATTAGCTTGTGGTTTCACTCAGCCACAGCATTCAAAGGGCACCACAGTGAACGAGAGAGGATCATGTCCTTAACGTTTGTCTATCTTTTGAAAAATATATATACACAATCAAGTGCACATAAACGTCTTAAAATTATCATAAAAACTGACCCTTGAAAAAAAAAAAACATGCAATATATTAACCTAAATCATGTATGTTTTCAAACGGGTCCAGGGACCCACAAAATAAAAAAATAATAAAATAAGATATTCAGTAGTGAGCTGAAAGACAGAGTGTTCAGTACCACAAGAGTTTAGGCCTTGTGAACAATACCATTAATCTGTGTGAGGAGTGACAGCAAGTAATGTATGAACAAACACTCAGAGCATGACCTCTGACAAAACAGGTTAGTGTGCTTCCTTTTTGGGAACTCGCACTAAGGTACAGAATTCTTTTTACTTATAAATGGCTCACAAGGTGTAAATCTGTGCAGTACTGAACACGCTCTCTTAGCTCACATTGCAGTTCTCTGTGGTGTTAAGGCCTGAGCACACCAAGAACCATAACTATAAAAGACACCGATAACTACATCTATATTAGCATCCACACCAATACACAATAACATTCTGTTTATTATTAGTGTATTCTAGAGTTACGCCGACTGTTCTTAAAGGCATAATATGTACGATTTTTGGATTTCAATATCCAAAAACCACTAAAACAGTGTTATATATTTTGTTGACTTCTTTACTTACATTCTCCCAAATGTTTCAAAGAATGTTTAAATCCAGAGAAAAAAGCAATTTTAACCAGGACACGGACCGCACATCATACCCGCGTTACCCTCGTTTTATTTTGTAGAAACCATGGAAACACCAAAAACACTTTAACATATTATGTGTTTTATTAGACCAGTGAGCAACTGTTTGGATAAATTCATTGACTGAAAAACCTCCACAGTAAGTCTTACTGTTTAAATCCCATTTTCTTGATTTACTGTGAGTACCATGTTTTACCATGCCTAATCTGGATCTAGTTTACTGCAGTGTGCGACAAGTGTCAAATAGTAGCCAACATACAGAGTAGCACAATAACTTTCAACACACAAATGTATTGAATATGATAAAACAGCGCTGTGTTACCACACATACGTATGAATGGAAGTTGCATAAAAATACTACAGTAATGTTAATAAATATTTAATATATTAGCTAATCCATGAATATGATTTCTGCCTGAGTTCTGTTGGATTCTTTTCCACTGGCTGTAGACGTGAAGACATGATTCCCATGATTCCGTGAAATCCAGGCATCATCAAGCTACGCCTTTGTTTTGAATAAGCGACCTCTAGCAGCAGAAATGACATATTGTGCCTTCAAGATAATTTTTTTACTATAAGCTTGCACTGCAGTTATGATGCCTGTCATTTAAATGCTCAAGATCATTATAGTCGGGTGGATTCTGATTGGCTGTCAATGTTTTTATCATTTATCAACTGGGGAAAAAACCCTTCTAAAAGTAATTCCAACGATATTGTTCTTCTATGTCATTATCATTATACTTGTGGTGTGGACTTCCCATTTCTCAAAGAATTAGAATAATTAATAAACCTTAAATCATTTTGATGCTTGACAGGCCTAGTCTGTGAATGAATAAAAGTGTAGGAAACTGAACTGATCTATATGCTCACACACAATTGCCACTTATGTACTGAAAACTAATACAGGAAACCGTTGGGATTGCATGAGAAGGAAACCAGTGCTTTTATAGTGTACCCCAGTGCTTTTAAGTATATCCCATCAACACCACAAGAAGGTAAAGAATGTAGTGTAAGCAGCAAGAAGTAATAAAATGTAGGGGCAGCAACAAGGCAATTCTTTGTACACACAGCTTACCTAACAGTGTCCTCTCCACATGATGTGGTATGGTCCCGAAAGGTGTTACTAAAGTGTTTGACATATGAAACCCTACAAAACATAAAAACATCACCACCATGGTGGGGCAGAGGGCCGTTGAAAGGTCCCCGCTCCAATCAGTTCGACTCCGGCATTAACACCTCATTGAGTTGCCAGTGGGAGTGACTGACACCCAACAGGAGGGAACTCTGTGTGAAAGCACACACTGATCATAAACATCATCTCTAGTTAATAAAAAAAATGCTTATAAGCTTTATGCATCATTAAGATTCCCACAATGAAAGGCAGGAAATAGTGATAAACTGAAAAGGCTAATGGCAGCTGATTATGTAAGTGTTCTCTGTGCAGGAAAAGGTCCGGAAAAGCGTGCTGACTCTTCTGAACTGATGCTACTGAAAAGCAATCATGCATAATTATGGCACAATTTCTTAATCAGTTAGGCTTTTAACAACATGGTCCTAATGTCATGTTCATAGTTTTAAATCCCAGACTTTTCAATGTGGTCTCAATCTAAGACAGTTTACTAAAATTACTGTGAATAAGAGAAACTGCAATGTGCAGTATGGCTGAATAAGTCCCATCTTCTAAATAAAAGAGCCAATCGCAAATTGATAAATTCATTGTGTCACTGTTAGAAGCTCCGGTTCCCATAAGAGTGTGCTGATACGCATGCTCGGGACTGCATGCAGCATTGGCTGAATCAACCAGAAATGCAGGCATTTTAATGCCATTTTAAGCATAAGAAACAATATTTATGAGACAGTATATGTCTGATTTAATTGCTGATTTGATATGTTATGTAAATGTGAGCTTAGCAATTTGGGGCATTCAAGATCAACTCCTGTCTACTAAAATGGTGAAATTCTGAAACATTCGGCCATTTTCTCATAAATCAGATCTTAACTGTTAGTAAGAAGGGGGCAGTGTATTTTTTTTTTTTTTAATAGAAGTTCATTTCTGCCTCAAAAGTAAAAAATGAAGTTATTTCTTTATTTTAAACTTTATCTTATAATTAAAGTCAATGTGAAATATAAATTCACTGTTGAGAGATATAAAGCCAGAATTATGCAAAGCAAAGTAATAATTGTGACATTAAGGCTTGGTTCCACAGACAGGGCTTAGAATAAGCCAGATGGTAGAATTAAGTAGATTTTATCTACTGCATCTTGAGACCAAACAATGGCACTGGCGTATTTTAAGTTCCTTTTAGTTAAAACAGCTAAAACATGCATTTTAGTCTGGGACTATAGGCTTAAGCCTTGTCTGTGAAACAGGGGGTGAGTTACATGCTTCCAAGTTTTTCCTCCTTTTGGTAACGTCAAGACTTTAGAATATTAATGCTTCGAGATCATCAAATTTACGTTTTAATAGAGGGAAGTATGTTTTATAGGCCCATTATCCTGCTATTTTGACATAGCTATTTTGGCTATTTGTAAGCTGAAGTCTTTGAAGCTGTTTCCTGGTGTGCGAGACGTTGAATTGCAGTCAGTTCTTACTAAGGGAGTAATTTAGCTGGGTATCCTCCCTGCTCCTTAAGGTCTCCAAACTATCAAGGAAAACCTCCAACAGTGAGGTCTGTGGAAAGATCATATCATCATTTTGAGCTTACTACAGTTTTATTTCAATTTTAATTTTTATATAAATATTCTTAACAACTTGTAAACATTTGTTCAGTCTCATAAATCCATTTTTATGTCGCATTTTGTAGTTCTGGTTTATGGTGTTTCTAAGTGCCTGCTTTTCAGGACTGTGCTAAAGCTTTCAAGAGACAATGTTTTCCATTAATACGATGTTTGGAAGACCCGCTTGGCATGTGGTCATTACTTTCATCGGCCAGACGGGTCAGGGTGACTGGCACCTCCTTTGCTCTGGCACTGTCTGTAGGAGTAAGAGATGGTTCAAAGCTGCATCCAGGCACAAAGGGGAGACTTGTTCCCCACCACTCACTGACCTGAGACCAAATATGAAGCTTTCACAGCCTGCAGGGGAGAGTGAAATCAAAGGCATGATTCTGCCACCTTCGCAAAATCTTGCATCAGTGAACGCTTGGGTCAGACGTCACCGCTGAGAGAAACCTTGGCCAGAGGTAAAGCTGCACTCTTGACAAATCCTCTTAAGAAATCTGTAGCCGTTGGAAGACAAATAAGAAACTCATGGTACATGGCTTAAAGGATGTGCATGAATACTGTAAATAAAAAAATAATTTTTTGTAAAAGCCAAATCTAATTTGTACCATGATTTTCTTTTAAAAATGTTTTTTTGGTCCCACTTTATATTAGATGACCTACTATGTTCTTGCATTTAAATTAATCATTTGATACGATGCACTTATTGTGTACATACATGCTCTTACATTGTACTTATATTTTAAAAATACCTGCATGTAATTACATCTGTAATTAATTTCATTATCATTATATTATAATTACACCGTTGACCCATCCCTTACACCCTTAAACCTATCAATACCACCAAACCTGTCCCTAACCTTATCCCACCTGAATAGCAGCAAAAGTTTTTTGCAATACATCAAAAAAAAATAAATAAAAGTACAGCGTACTTAGTGTATTCAAATTGTAAGTACATAGTAGTTAAGGATATCTACTATAAAGCGGGACCATTTATTTGACATATTTTAGACAATTAAATAGGAAAGAAATCATTGTACAATTCGTTTTTCACATTCAATGTCTAAAGATTTTACCAGATGGAAAATTTTACCTACTTTTTTAGGCTTTTAAAACTCTAACGTACAAAAAAGTCTACAGTTTTTGTTAGCATGCTAAAGATCAATACACCCTCAGGGAAATTGCATCTCTATTCATCTTCTTTATTTGTTATTTTAAAACAATTGCTTTAGCTAAAAATAAAATTTAAGGGATACTCCGTTCAAAAATGAAAATTCCCTCATCATTTACTCACCCTCATGCCATCTCGGATGTATGTTAGTTTCTTTCTTGTGTGGAACACATGGAGACTTTAGAAAAATAATCCATCTCTGCAAGTCTATAAAATGCAGTTGGATAGGAACCTTCAAAAGCCACACAAAAAAGACACAAAAGAAATCCATACCAACCTAATTGATGAATTAAAGGTTTTGAATGGTTTAGTTCACCAAAAAATTAAATTTCTGTCATTAATTACTCACCCCCATATCGCTCCACACCCGTAAGACCTTCGTTCATCTTTGGAACACAAATTGAGATATTTTTGATGGAATCCAAGAGGTTTTTGATTCTCAGGAGAAAGCAATGTAATTGCCACATTCAAGGTCCAGAAAACTAGTAAAGACATAATTAAAAAAGGCCAAGTGACTACAGTGGTTCAACTTTAATGTTATGAAGCAACGAGAATACATTTTTGTGCAAAAACAAAACAAAAAAGAAAGTCATTTACATCTGGGATGGCATGAAGATGAGTAAATGATGAGGGAATTGTTATTTTTGGGCGGAGTATCTCTTTAAAACATACTTGACTAATTGGTTATATAACCAGATCAGTTAATTTTTTCTCCTCATACTATCAGGGGTATACCAGACAAGCCAATCTTAAGACACTTAAAAAATACCAGAGAAGGCATGCAAGAAGATGGGAGACAAAATCTTTATATTTATACACCATAAGCATCATTCATTCACCCATCCATCCATCCATCTCTCCCAGCGCACACATTAATCCAGAACATTAGACTGTCAGCTTGAATACATTGACTACTGCATGTGTCAACAGGGATCTGCTTGTCTTGCCCACGGAGCAGCTGAGATATACATGACCTGACACTCACACAGAGACTCGTCTGAATGCCTGGAGAAAAGGGAAGAGAGGGAGTCAACAAACTTACATGAGGTCTATGGCGAGGTCACAGATTAAAGAGGCACCCACCGGCCTCAAATGGGAGTAAAACTGTAAGTATGTGTGATATGAGGGTCCAAGCTGTTTCAACAGAACAAGATCAGGTGTTGAAATTAATTCGTCTGGGACCGTCTGCCTTGGTGGAATGCAGTGTTTGCGTGTTTAACTTAAGCCTGGGATTTCATGTCTCTTCAGATGTTTCTTCAAATAACAAAACATCTATGCAGGTAAAAATAATTATTTGAGAATTAATCTCTTTGTAGCAATTTAAAGGCTGAGAAAGTGAGAACAAGGCTGAAATGCACACAGAACAGTCACAATGCCGTACACACCATCTAAGGATTTGGAAGAGCTGAAAAAACCTGGCAAGTCCTCAAAAAGGCATATCTGACTGATACTGTTTTATACATGTTAGGTTTTGATCTGTATGATGTAAACTCTTCAGGCTCTTGTTGGTTGGTGCAGTGCTACAATCTGGAAAGATTACAATTGTACATACAAATCCTTTCCTGGCAAAACATTCTGGCAGTGCAACCAATTGAAGGTATTGTTTACGGTCAACAGAGGGGTTTTCCTTGGCCATTTCATGTAGGATTATATGAGATATCAAAGAGTCCCTGAACAGTGTGTACCTGTACATAAATTTCAATCTCGGGGTCATTATCATTGTCACTGGGAAAAATTTCTGGAATGTTATTTCCCCTCTGGCCCATGAGGCCAGATTACTGCCGCCCTAAAGTGATGCTCTACATTCTCCCTACAGATCCTGTGAGCTTTTGAAGAAAAACTTCAAAAACTGGAGAAACATTCCTCACTTGTTATTGACTACAATTAGATGAGAAGACTTCTCCTGTCTATTGGTCCTTAGCACGCATTTGGAGGAGAAACAGAGACGCTTGCTGTCTCAGGATTGTCGGACCAGTGCTATGGAAATAAACCGGCTACAGCGCTGCTGTCACTTAAGAATGAACAAATATTAAGGATTGAGCTCCAAATCTGTGTAACTATCTAAAATAGAACTCCAATTTCCCACACCAATCACTGGAATAATCTTAACCACAGCCCTCTGTCTGCAATCCTGTATCTCTGTCTGGCTTCAACCATAAATGTTCTGGCATTAAAGGAATAGCTCAACCAAAAATGAAAATTCTGCCATGCTATTGCGACTGTATGTTTTAAACATATTGAACAATGTTGATTTTTAACTATACAGTATATTACAGAACAACACTAAAACAAAAATGTGGCAAGTCTTAGTTGTAAACTGTACATGCTTGATTCACTAAAAAGGATCGAAAAGAATCGATGAGTCATTAATTTGAGACTCAGATTTCACTAGCTCCGCTCGTTGTGTTCGATTCACTAAAAAGAACCAACTCATACTGAACATTGTTCTGTAATCAGACTTCAATTAGGTACACTGTATATTTTTAATTGACACACTTTTTTTTTTCATTTACATCGCCATGTACACTACTGGTCAAAAGTTTTAGAACACCTCCATTTTTCTGGTTTTTATTGAAATTTATGCAGTTTAATGTCTCAATGTACTCTGCAATTAAAGCATAGAACAAATAAACTATTGGAGATAAAAAAGAAATCATGGAATTGTTTTGTTTAACAAAATTTAATCTAAATTTTTGACTCAAAATAGCCACCTTTTGCAGATATAACAGCCGAACACACTCGTGGCATTCTTTCTACAATGGAAATCAAATATTGTTCAGAAAGTTCTTCCCAACACTGTTGCAGAAGTTCCCACAAATGTGTTGCACTTGTAGGTTGCTTTGCTTTCACCCTTCTGTCCAGTTCATCCCAAACCAGCTCGATGGGGTTTAAGTCTGGAGACTGTGCTGGCCATTCCATGATTTGAAGCCTACCATCTTGTTCTTTTCTTCTAAGGTAATTCTGACATAACCTGGAGGTATGTTTTGGATCATTTTCTTGCTGTAGGATGAACCCCTGACCAACTAGGCGTATACCAGAGGATATTGCATTCACTGCAAAATGCTGTGGTAGCTGTTTTGGTTCAGGGTGCCACTCACTCTGAGCAAGTCGCCGACTCTGGATCCAGCAAAAGAGCCCCAGATCATCACACTTCCTCCTCCATGTTTGACAGTTGGTGTCACACACCGAGGAACCATCCTTTCGCCTACTCAACGGCGTACAAAAACCCTGCGTGATGAACCGAAAATTTCAAATTTCGATTCATCACCTTCTTCCAGTCTTCAGTAGTCCACTGGCGGTGCTTCATGGCCCAGGCAAGCCTCTTTTTCTTATTTTGCCATCTTAGCAATGGCTTTCTTACTGCCACTCAACCTGTCAAACCTGCAGCTCTAAGTCTTCTCTTCACAGTTGAAACTGAGACTTGCTTACTTCGACCAGTGTTAAGCTGTGCTTGAAGCTGTTGTCCTGTGAGCCGCCTATCATACAAGCTGTTGACTCTCAGAAACTTGTCTTCTGATTCTGTTGTGGCTTTGGGTCTGCCAGACCTCTTCCTGTCAGAGTTTCCTCCAGTTTCCAAATGCCCTTTGATGATATAGGAAACTGTACTCACTGACACCTTGGCTTTCCTTGCAATTTCTCTAAAGGAAAGACCTACACTTGTAAGGGTTATAATGGTCTGTCTGTCTTCCTTTAATTGCCTTTTTCTCACAATTATGAGAGCAATATACTACTTCCTGCGGTACAATACTGTCCAAATAATGCTTAAGAGGGTGTAGTAACAGTCTGTTCCAACACCGCTTTTATACAGACAGAGGGTTTGTAAGTAATCAACAAAAGTTGGGACACCTGTAGGAATTTTTAGCATCAACTTTCAAGGCTTAATTTACTTCCATTGCTGCAGAACAGCTGTAAGTTGTTAACCCATTACTTGTTTCCTGAAAAAGGCCTTTTTGGTATAACTCTGAAATGTACATTATTTTTCAGTTTTTGGTAACCTAAACGTTTTTTTTTTAACCTCTGGCAGTTTACCGCTTACCTTTGTACCATTTCAGGTTATTAACTGGACTTGAACTGCTTAAATTTCAAGAAAATTTGGGGTGTTCTAAAACTTTTGACCGGTAGTGTATGTTTTATGATTCACAACAAAACAACCAAATTAGAAGAGTCACTCGCTTAAGAATGGGACTACACTTGTCACAGTGAGGGCCCTATCATACGCCTGACGCGCCAACCATTTTTTCCATTCTCAAACTAGCTATTTATTAATAACCCTTAGTGCCCTAAGACCAACGCGCTCAGAGTGTTAAAATAGGGCCCTGTATGTTTTTGATTTACTAAAAGAATCGGCTCATAAGAATGACTGTACACAAAGTAGATTTTTGATTCACTAAAAACAACCAAATCCTTGAGTCATTCTCTAAGAAGTCATTCTCTCAGGAACTGGACTACACTGGTCACACTGCATGATTTTGATTTATTAAAAATAATTAGTTCAAAGGACTTGTTTGGGAATCAGACTACAGTGGTTCCACTGTATGTTTTTGATTCATTAAAAAGAACTGGCTCATTAGAGTCATTCGTTTAGGAATCAGATTACACTGGTTCTACTGTACGTGTTTGATTCACTAAAAACAGCCACCTCATAAGAGTCATTCACTTGGAAATTGAACTACACTGGTCATACTATATGCTTTTTATTCACTAAAAAAGGAAATCACTGGTCATTCTGAACATTATTCAGTTCTATTTAAAAAAAAAAAAAAAAAAAAGATTAAACCGCTTCCGAAAACGGCAGACTTTTTTTTCCCTTGCTTGATACATATGGGTGCCTTTGGGAAGAGATAACATGACTTTTTAGAGCACTGTTTTTCCACTGGGCCAAGAGTCTTTTGATAGATGTGTTTGCATAACTGGTCTGTCTGTGGTGTTCGAGCGTCTGAAAAATCAGGCCAGCCAAGGAAAGTAACACAGCTGCAACTGCTGGCCCCCTTGCTTTACATTAGACCTTAGGCTATCACAAAGATACCTTTATGTAGAGAGCCACTGAGTTCAAGAGAAGGAGGGAGTGCACACTCTGTGAACACAACATGTCAGAGTGCAAGGATGAGAGGTAAGTATGTTCAAATGGAAACGTGAAGGAGCAAAAGGTTACATTGCAATGCTATTTAGGTACTTCACATTTCCAGAGAACTATTTGGGAAAAATATACACATTTCAGTTTAAAATAGAAAAGACACTCAAAGTGCAGCACCACAGAAGCAGGAGGAGCCCTGACATCTCAAACAAGAAGAGTTAAAAAAATAATTCTCTGCGTAGACTGTGACAAAAAAAAAACAAAAAAACATTTGTTTGTGATGGATCAAGAACACACTGAGAAACAACATCAAATGGAAGTAACCACAAGGGTCATGTAAACATTTTCAATCAGTCTCAGACAGAGAAAAACAGTTTTATGGACAGAGTATTCTTTCCTGGAATAAGTGTGTTTTTATTCACTGAAATATTAACACACACACACACACAAGAAGAATACCATGCTAATTCCTCTAACTTGAAAATAACCTCAATCAATTTTATTGCGTTTTTGAATTTCTTTCTAGACTTTACACATCATGAGAATGACCAGATGTGGACCAAGCTTCCTCTAGAGGTTTAGGCGGTTGAAATTGATATCATCCAACAATCTAGTGGCCACTGGCAAAATATCAGCAGTCTGCCACCATGGAAATCTAAAGTCTTTAGTGAGAACAATGAAGCAGGTCTCTCTTCAGGTCCGATCTCAGATTTCATTTCATTGTCATTTCAGTCATATGTATACCAGTCACTTCATTGTCCCACCTGCTGAAATTCTGAAGTTATGTAACACTCACGGCAGCTCCGAGGGCTTCAGAATTGGGTTAATTCTCAGTGCCTTTCAGGGATACTTTCAGCGAAGATAAAGCTGTCTGTCAGCAATGGGCTTTAGGGTATTTCCTGTAAAATGGTCTTAAGTTTAAAACGCTCAAGTTTAGATGACAGCAATAAATCATGGAGTTTGGTCTGAACTATTTATAAACCAAACCATGGTGGCATCTTAAAAGATTGTGTATATGTGTACATTTTTCTTAGTACAAGTTTAGGAGAATTCCATAGTTCTGTATATTGTTTTTGGCAAAACATGCTACCAATTTTATATTCTTTGATTTGTGAAGGTGACCACATTTGCGGTCACCTTTAGTTCCCAATGTAAAATTAAATTAAATCGCTCCGTAAAAAAATCCGTGAGTCAAATTTAGAACTAATAAATTCCTCATACCCTCAAAGAATCCAGTCTATAAAAAAATCGGACACTCTAGCAGTCAACTAGCGCAACTATCCAAAAACAGCCTATAGTTACCGCCTAGCAATCCCCCAGAACGCTCTAGCAATCGCATAGCAACAGCCTAGCAACTATCCAGAACACCCTAACAACTGCTTAGCATCCACTCAAAACCCCTTTAAAACTACTCTAAACTTTCCAGCAAGGTTTTCTCAAGTAAACAAAGTTTGTCTCAATTTTCGATCTAGTTTTATATTGTTTTATATAGTGAATGATTAGTGCACATATACGAGTGTTTTAATCAACATTAAAATGTATGATAGAGCTTGTGGCTCCCTGTCGTTTGACTCTGACTTTACACTACACAGCTCCACAAGACAATTGACCCTTCGCTGGCAGTTTGATTGCCATTTTGTCTGACAAACTAGTCAGCATTGTGAAAGCACAGTATTGCTTCTGCATACTACAATAAGTTCTGTATACACAGTACAAACTGAGTATGTGCAAACCTGGCGTAAGATGAAGTAGCCAGTGTTTACTGTACTGATGCAGGCCACACCAACATAAGTCATATTTGCAGAGGCTGCTGTATGGAGATGCTTCCCAACTTCAGCCATACAAAGGTCTCATTCTGTAGTGAAGTGGAGGTTCAGGAATGCCCACGGAAAGGTATTAGACAGCGGACATGTAAATATTTCCACATCGCTTCAGTTAAACTTCCTGGGGGCAGTTTTCCTTCACTCTCAGCATTCGGAGGAAATGAGTCCTGGCACAAACTATGGAAGTGAATTTTCTGTGGAAAGGGCTAGGGGATGCTGGGTTTACATAAGTTTAAGAAACATTTTAGAGAGGCAGACAGAAATGGATAAATGTAGTAGGATGTGAAGAAGTTCAGGTGGATGATTCTGAGGATGAGTCCCAGGCTTTGGGCAAGGGGCCAGTGCAGGAAAGCCACTGGTGTGGACATACGGAGAAAAGTTACGTTAGAGAAGGAGGAGGGCCTCCATGTATGAAAGGTGCTTCATAAACTTTGTAAACCTAGAAGTCTTCATCGCTTATTTTTTCATCAGCTGACTTTAATGATGAAAAGGTGGGGAGAACTTTGTGGGGAAGCCGGGGGAAGTATCCTCACAGACACTTCTTTATGCGTTTCACGCACCGATGCGCACCTGCAGAGACACACATGGTGTGTCAGTGGAAATGCACTGAGAGCTGCAGATAAACATGCAGCCACAGAGTGCCTGTGTTTGGTTGATCATTGCACATATGAAACTCTGTTTATTGAGCCAATCGCTCCTCTTGGATGGAAAACACAAGGGTAGTTCATGAGGAAAATTAGCAGGAAAGTAAAAAAAGAGCATATGTTTCCTATAAAAGCATCAAGAAATATGACCAAAAAAGAAAAAAATACGGCATTGGCGCTTTGGAGTTAGTTTTTTTTTTTTTTTTTTTTTTTTAAATGGACATTCATTTAACAGTTCTTCAAAAGCTGGTCTACTGATAAATGCCATTCAGAGGTAAAGTAACTTATTTGATGTATCGTATGAAAAAAAAGCCATTCATTCATTAATTTGGGCTATTCATTATGACATAGACAAAGACAATACTACTATATTTGCAAGCATTTAGATCATTAATGATGATGACGATTAAATGGTAACACTTTACAATAAGATTCATTAGTTAAACATTAATTAATGTATTAACCATGAGCAATACATTTGTTAGTTAATGAAAATAGTTCACAAATTGTTCATGTTAGTTCACAAGATTTCAATGTATTAGTAAATGTTGAAATTAACATTAACAAAGATTAATAATTGCTGCAGAAGTGCAGTTCATGTTAACTAATGAACCTTACTGTAAAGTGTTACACAATTAACAATAATAAAAATAATAATCATCGTTTTTAGATGGCCACAAATGTATGCACTGTTAATAATAATAAATATACAAATTTGTGACCATCTAGATTATTATTGTTATTAGTCCTATGTATTATTAATAACAATGATATTATTATTATTATTATTATTATTATGCAATTAGCAACAGCAATACTGTCCAAGCTCTACTAAAAAATGCCTTTCCAGTCATGGTTGCAAAATTTCTATGTGAAAGAATCACAATATAGTGAAGTCTTAGGGCCTTAGACATAATGCCAGGCACAAAACAAACTTTATTACTATTAAAGCTAGCAAACCATTCAAAAACATTCATTTGAAATGCCTTTTATTCTGAAACATTCAGCTTTCTCTATCCTACAACCATTGATGTGACCTAAAGCTAGCAAACTAGATAAAGTAAACAACTGTTTAAGAACATCATTTAACATTTTAAAATATTTGACACCTTTAATTGTGTATAGTCTTTCACATGCATCGAATTCATTTAATGTGCGTTCATGTGTGGTAACCTTTCAAATGGGCCTGGCAGCATGGTCGTTAAGCACAACAAGAGATTGTCTACTGAATATTGATGAGGAGCTTGGCAGCACCATAGGCTGGACACCAATACTAGGGCAATGTTAGAGCTCTAAAACACGTGGACTGTAATATTCTGGCATTATTTAAGTTACAATTTCTGTCTTGACGTTGCCAGGTGGTTGAGGGAGGTCTCACATAAGGTTTGTTTAACCATGTTTAAAGACGTCTATCTAAAAAGATTATCCAGAATCCTGTTATGTAAATATCAAGTTCTAGTGGGTGGTAGATTGATCAGATCCACTCTGATGGCAAACCTAATGTTTTGACACAAAATTTAAGAACCATCTTGTGGTTCATGATCACGATAGACCTAAGAACTTGTCTTTGCATAAAATGAATGGATGATACCTCCCAAATCAGATGCAACTTTTACTTTTCCCTGAACTTCAATGGAGCTTTTCCAACAACATCATCACCACCCTTCATTTTTGAGGGAAGGCCATAATGTACAATAATGACTGGAGTCATAGAAACTCTCAAAAGAAAACACTCTTTCAGACACGTGTAGAGAAATCAACCTCACGTGAGGAAAAACAGAGCCGTAATACTTTCAGACTATTACAGCACTAAATCATATTTAAGCTCAAGAAAAGTGATTCTTATGGGTATAACACAGAAAAACACTTTTATCATAAACATATAGTACTGAGTCATGGTCACCTTTCACTTTCATTGTATGGAAAAGAGCAGCTTAGACATTCTGATAAATGTGTCTTTTTGTGTTCTATTCAAAAATGAAAGTAAAACAGGTTTGAGATAACATTAGGCTGAGTAAATGTTGACAGAATCTTTTTTTGAGGGTGAACTGTCCTTTTGAAGACTGTTTTTAAGATCTTTGAGATATGAAATTTGGGCTTGATGTTTCAACTAAAATCATAGTCTGTGGTCAGAAGAGATGAGCACCCGAGTGGAGGCACGCGCAGACAGCATTAATTCAGCAGAAACAAAGTAAACATCTGTAACGTGACTAACATGCGTAGCCTCAAATCTGCTCTCTGTGGTGCTCCAGAAAAAGCATTTCTTAGCAACTGTCAAAAATAAAGCTGTTTTCCAAGCTTTACTGGAAAATAAAATAAATGAGTCCACCATCACTGCTATATATGACAATAGAAATACACTAACGTTCAAGTTTGAGGTGTTTTTGAAAGAAGTCTCTTATGCTCACTGAGGCTGCAAAATTTTAAAAACTGTAATCTTGTGAAATATTATTACAATTTAAAATAGCTGCTTTCTATTTTAACATATTTCAAGATGTAATTTATTCCTGTAATGGCACGTCTGAATTTTCAGCATCATTACTCTGGGCTTCAGTGTCACATGATAAGAAATCCGGAATCATTCTGATATGTGGATTTGGTGCTCAAGAAATTTCTTTTTATTATTGATGTTGAAAACAGTTGTGCTGCTTAAAATGTTTGTGGAAAATCTGATAATGTTTTTATCAGGATTCTTTGTTGAAAATAAAGTTCAAAATCCCATCACATTTGATCAATTCAAAGAATCCTTCCTGAATAAAAGCATCAATTTCTTAAATAAAAACCCAAAACTGTTGAACGGTGTTGTCCAAGAGTCTGAAACTACCTTAAAAATCCAGGATTCAAAGTCAAATTTAAACCTATAACAGAATGTGAAAACTGAAAAGATTTTTCTCAAAGAATTTATGTAAGGTTCCATTTCAATTTCGGTTTCTTTTTGTGATTCTGATTTTGCAAGCTTTTTTGTACTAACAGTCAAATGTTCGTGCTCCCACGGCACAAGATGGCATTGAACCATTCTCAAATCATGAGAGCACGGTCATTGGGTTTTTCACAAACTTGTGAAGTTTCTAGCAACTCGAGTCTTGCTGTCACTCAATCAAAAGAGGGACTCTAAAAATATTACAATATGAAGTCACAAAATTCTACTTTTTACTCAAACTGATAATATAATTTGCAAAGGGAAAATGTTAAACACCTAGTTGCACCATATCACTATATGTAAGAGGTAAATAGGTAAAAGTGAAGACCACTTTACTCAAATCTCAGCTGGGTTTCTTTAAATAGTATTAATGTGCCCATAAACCGACTATTACCTCACATTCAGAGCTTTTCGGTTCACGTTGACCACAAACATGTGGCTGACACAGCGGGTCTAGCTATGTGAACACTGTGTGATTCCAAACCCTGTGCACAACACAAATTCATATCAGCAGTCATCTGGTACTACGTCAGAAAAATGGTTTCCGAATATAAAATGTCTTGTGGATCATTTGAAAAATGACAAAGACTGAAGGAATTAGGCTTGTACTCATTTTAAATCAGATGTTTATGGGAAAATCTTTTGATTTCATTGCTATCATTCTGCTTGTGACACCAGAGACGGCTCACGATGAAACGGGGTGCAAAAATGAAAAACTAATGGCAAATAGGCAAGAACAACATGTGATTTGTGCATGGAGAGGACCAGGAAGATTTAATTCAGCATGTGGAATCAATTCACTCAATCATCAGTTCACTAGTGACTGTAATTACAGCCACAGGGAAAAATGGATAAGCTTTATCATATGTAGAACAATGTCTTCTTGTGGAAAATTGGACAAATAACAACTCCAAGGAGCATGTAACTGTCATAATATAACAGAACATACTGTATATAAGAGAAACAAGATACAACTGTACTTGATCTCTGAATCCTTCCACTGAAGACTACAGCTATAGTTTAGAAAGCACAAACACCTAAATGGAACCAAAAAGTTAACCAGTATTAATTAATCAGTTTTAAACTTCAAAAATTCACAAATCAGACTTCTCTCAAATTAATAAGAACTTCTAAAATTATTCAACAATTTATTTGAAACAAATTAGATCTATGCAATGTTGCATGAGCATAACATATTAAAAAAAAAAAAAAAAAAATGTACAAAAGGCCCATTTCTGAGCAACACACAGAGACGTGCCTAAATCTCAATTAGTGTTTCAGAACAAAACTGTTGAGTGAATAATTTAGCGATTTATAAAGGCTTGTTTTGTTTCATTCATTTCATTCCTAATGAATCAGTGTGTTTGAACAAAGATAAATGAAAGATTTAATTCACTCATAAAATGTCTCGTCGCTACCAACTGGTGCAACTGAAAAATAATCAACTTTTACTGACAAAGTCAGTCTGGAACAGACAAATACAAACAATCGTTATGTTTCTATCCACTTCATGTAAAGTTTGAGACATCGCATTAAAAAATAAAAAATAAAAATTCTGGATGGAAAAGTCCAGATGCGAATAAATTGGAAACATGGAAACATAGCTACTGAAAAGTCCCAGTGCTGTTATTTCAGCACTCTTTAATAAAGATTTTCAAAGCAGAACAGCTTTGATTCTAGTTGATCTTTTTGGTAATCTCGTTGAGAAGGAAAAATATCCTTCAAGGTCTTTCACTAACCTGACCAGTTTCACAATGAACACAGCCTGACCCCATGTACTGAGGAAGGGTGTGTCAATGGAAGGATATACTGCAGCAGAAGCTGGAATATAATGTGGTCCTTTCTGCGCCACATACCAGTGGCTTTAATTTTTGCTAAAGAAATGAGGCAACACAGAACTTCCTATATCACGCTTGGCTGAAAGTACTGATGTCATTCCCCTACTGTAAAAAATACTGGCGTTGGGTTTCTCATAGAAAGTTAGCTTCTGTCACATTGGATGTAAACTAAGAGCAATTAACATTTTCAAGCATATTAATATTCAAGCTGAAAATGTAATACCACGCTCAGGCAACTCTAAGCTCTGGTGGGATATTTAATGTTACACAGTTTTATGAATTAAGAAATCTGGTACCCCATCATAGCTAAACTATGTGGGTTTTGGGTCTAAAAAAGGCCTTTTGGTTTGGGTTAAGTCAGGGAACAGTCAAAGAAGAATAATGACCATCTCTAAAGCTGTGGTGATAATAATATCACTTAGAATTTTTATTTATTCCCTGCGGATTATTAAATCTGTCATTTAGAGGGTCTGGTACCATACGTGTATACCGGCTTGTCGCAAAAGGAGAGAATATCTATAACTCTTCACATAATTTCTCAAGCAGGTCTGCATGAGACCATTTAATATGGTTTTCAGTCAAATTAGGTCATTATAAGACTTATCCTACAATATTTCTAATGTCGTAATTCATGACCTTATTTCCATTTAAAGAGAATCAGCTGAGTGTATTTCATCATGGCTGTGCAATAAATTCTCTGTGAATATCAATTTCTTTGGCTGGTTTACGCCATTGAAAAAAGCTCATCTACAAACATGATTTGTATGCAGTTCTTTCTGTCACTGTAAGTCTGTATGATTTCTAGTTCAAATGATTCATGAAATAATGGTCTAGCAGTACATGAGCTCTGATACATGAATCACTAGCACTACATCTAAAAAAAAGTGGGGGGGAAGGCAAACACAATTTAAAAATAAAATTATGAATTACAATTTTTGAACATAATATCCTCCTTTCACCATATTTTTTTAAAAAAAATCTAAAACAAAAAAGAAACACCCATGTCCTCATGTCCAATTTTGTGAGCACATTAAGTGAATATGATTTTGATGGTTCAATGACATACTTAATGCTATATTCTTATATGATTTTTTTATAATAAAGATTTAGTTTCCAGAGAGTCCAGATAAAATAAGTTCTCAATCAATCTTTATCCCAACTAACCCTAACAAAATCACATTTTTAGATGCTATCAAGATACTGCAGAGGGTAAATCTTGTTCATTCATGTTAAACTTAAAATTTCACATACATTCTATATAAACAAACCCTTGTGTATATCAAAAATGTAGAGAGACAGCTGTTTCTTCTAATAAACAAAATCACATTATATTTTTCCATACTTCAGCACTTTTTGGAAATAATCAGTTGGGAACTTCAGTTTTACTATCTTCATGGTACAAGGTAAGTAATAAGGCTTACAAACTAAATATTCACAAGAGCCATACGGTGGAGGTTCATGGTGAATAAAAACCCCTTCCAATAAAATATATGTGCGTGGGGGGACAGGAGAGTTACTGGAAGCAAGGCAGCAGGGAATGGAAAGAGAAAACGGAGACAGCATTAATGAATGACGGGTACGTGCCAACAATGGTCCATATTCAAGCTTGGAAGACACAGCAGGGGGAGCAGATCCTGTTATATATAGAGTTGTGGGGGGCTAGCTCAGTGACGTAGGACTACTGAGTCCATGGTTAGTCTTAGTTGAAGAATTTACCCCTTTGTTGACAATTAAATTTGTATACAATATATTAATAATAATATTAAATTACTACATATTATAATTATTAAACAAAAGTATTTCTATGAATATTTAATATATTACTTTATTTTAAAAAATATATATTATTAGAGAACATATGTGCAATACTTTAATATTACTAAATAAAGGTGGGAGACATTTTAATATTTTCAAAACATATTCTATTTGAGATCAAACAATAATTGCCAGACTGTACTGGATGCCCATAGACCAACTTTAGCTGCCCAAAAGTATGTATAAATATTTAAAATGTTCACTATGAAACTTTTGGCACTCTAGAGGTTAAACAAAACTGCATGCATCTGTAGCCAGAGTTTCTATGCGAGTCACACAGGTACCGGGATACTTCACGGCAGTTGGCATCCCGCTCAGTCTAAAATAGCCTGAATATAAACACTTATTATAGGTATTCCATAGTGATTTATGATAAGACGAAAACACCGTTTGGAAGCTAGATTCATGATGTACTCGGACATTATATACATTTTGTAAACAAAAAAAGTTAAATAAAGCATCTTTAAGACATGAAATGCAGAGAGAGCATGGAGAAAACTCATGCTTCAAGGGTGTGAGTCGTGACCCCGACATGAAAAAAGTATATTTCAAATCTTGTATTAGGATGCTGCAACAAAGAGAGAGAAACTGGTAATAATGCTATAAGCTCCATGACTTTCAGACTACTGGATAATAGAAGTTGTACCAGTTGCTTAAGTTATAAATTATATATGTGTGTGTGTGTGCACATGTAAAAAGTCTTTTTATTGTTTTAGTTTTAGTCAGCCTCATGTCATACCTGATTCATTTCTGCAAATCTCCCCTAGAGAGTGACTGAAGGACAAGTATCTAAGCATATTGTCTTGCTTTGTCCAGTCCACAGCCTCTAGTATCCCTTTCAGCAGCGATGCAAGTACACCAGCAATTACATAATGAGCGTATAAACTGCAAAAAAGAAAAAGAGAATAGCAAGAAGGGCTCGGTTCCATGCCACTGGGCTCCTCACATATGTCCTGTAAGAGAATGTCTGGAATGTCCTGAAATCTCCCGATCCAGGGGGTCACCATGGGAACAACATGGCATCAGTCCAGCTGAGAACAAACAGAGCAGTTATTGTTCTATTACTCAGCGATCCGCTGACCCCCTACAAACACACACAGACACTCATATGCAAACAGTAAAATCCAACAATTTGTTTTCGTTAGGAGGCAATGGTTTGTGCGAGCAGCAGCTCCCCATGGGATGCAGGTGATGATAGCTGGAAGATCAAATTCATTGTCGCATATTATAAACCAGCAGCTCGTCCAAAACCTTTGTTAAAACTGGCAGCCTTTAAGAAGAGCGAGAGACATAAAACCATAAAATGATTATTACAAAATGATTAATTGTGTGCTGTGGTGTGGGTCTTTTCTCACAGCTGCCTTCGCAAAACTATATTTTGGATAATTCTCACGAATGATGTCAAGAAAGCAATTTAGTCGTGATGTATGAGTCCTGCAGGAACACAAGAGACAAAATGCACATAGTTAAGAAATACCAGACGCTGAATGAAACAAATATGCCATCATACAAAATGTATGATTAACTTGTCAGCTGAAATGACATCAGACCTTTCTCATGGTCACAAAATCTCAGTGAACTTTATCAGTAAATCTGTTGTTTTAATGGTAAAACTCAGTTCAGTTTGTTAACATTGGATAATGCTTTACCTATCATGAACTTACAATAAATATATTGTATTACAGTATAGTACATTAACATAGATTAAGTAATGCATTAGGCATCATGAACCATTTTGTTTTTCACAGCATTTCTTAATTTTAACAAGTTGAATCTCTTTAAAATCAAACAAATGCCTTTTATTACATTTAATCTGACGTTCTTGTATTTTTTCTGTGTGATTTATGTCTCTTTTTTGCAATGGGGCCATTGCATTTTTACGTTACAATACAGCACATACATCAATGACGGTTTTGTGAAAATCTTTTGATTGCAGAGCAAAGTTTGTGGAAGCATTTTGTGAGCATGAAAAATATATATAAGAAGCAACACAAACAGAAACATAAACTACTATACAAAGAGTCACAGTCACTCTTGGTTAAAGTTTTGTGCTATCAAAGGTCAGTGCTTCAAACACACCCTGACATCATCTAGACTGGTGGTCCAGACCTGCGACCACATGGCTGCTGATTAACAGAGAAATCAGTGACTTCACTCTCCCTCTGGACATCAAACTCATTTGTGCTGCAGTATAATTGCTAGCTAAGAAGACCAAGTACTCCTACAGACGCTTGAGAAGTTAAATTTAACAGGTGTATTTCTTCGGCTGTTTAGTATACGTCCCTCCCAGATGTAGTTTTTATCAGGCCGTTTGGGTGGCCTTTACCATGTGCAGCATGAACACTATGAGAACTGTTCACTGAAATATGCTAATCTGTGGAAGTGAGTGATATAGGTTGTCTTCAGTGTTTTTAGGTATCTATTTATAATATTTGTGAGTAAACCTACAATTTACATGCATATATTTCTTTCTAAATCATGTCCAATGGTTAATAAGCAGCCAAAATGTATTAACAAAAATGGATATCCTAACTGGCAAATTGTTGCTCATTCTCAGCCAGGTCACTGAGGCCAACTAGATAAGTAATTTGTTAAAGAAATGGGCAGAAGATATAAAATGCTATTTAGCTAAATTGCCTTACCTGGATCTCTATGACAAGCAGCTTGTGGTGGAATAAAAAGAACATGCTTACCTGAATTTGTGCCCTATAATATGTAATGGTTTATTAATTCAGGTCTCAAGAGAGTCTTTAACCTAAGGGTAATAGAATGTTTAACTTAAGGGTAATTAAATTTAAGAGTAAATTCTATCCCACTAAATGACTCACACAGACTCATGGTGCCTATTAAAAACCTGTAAATGACTAAGCAAGAAATGCTCACAAATTCAATTTCTCAGACATTTCACGTACATAGTGATTTGAATTCTATAGCATTATCATTTAGCGTTGGCAGCAAGTAACAAATGGTATAATACTTACCAATAAAATGTGTGGCACAAATTGTGGTCATAAATTGTTGATGGTCATAAATCTTGTTGACAGATGGTTTTCACTCCTGGTTTTGTAGTATTTGTATCATACTTATGTCATCATCTGCATTTGTCCTGAGCTTAAAAAAGAAAAAAAAATATTATTATTATCAGATGAGATATGGCGAAACAAAGTTCAGTAAATTTTTTGTTCTATATATGAACGGGCTTCAAATTATGCTCAGTTGAAAAGTTGTTAATTATGATTTTTTTCTCTGCATTTAACATTAGGAGTAGTGAGTATTGAACACATACACTTTCCGGTATTGAGAATCGAACCTGCAACCTTCAGGACGCCAGTCTGACTCTAACCATAAGGCCACGACTACTGCTATTTTGTCAATTAGATCGAAAAATGTGAAAAAGCTCATAGATTTATCCATCCATAGACCCTCCCCATGAAGAAATCAGGACAGAAGTGGTTGAAAGTGAAAAAAGAGAAGGATTAAAACACCAGGTGCATCACCCTCGTATACTTGTGATCCAATCGACCAAAACGCATCTTAATACCAGGTGTAAACAAGGCCTCAGAGGCACAGAGGCTTGCAGTCTAAGCACAGATAATGCAGCCTTGAGAATAAATGGAAGCACATTTAAAACTGGAGACAGGGAATGTCTTCTCCTTTACTGCTTTGCAATGTCACTGGCATTATTTAGTTCCAAAACTAACTTTCCCCTAATGCTTCTTTTTATTTGCCAAAATGTGAACTTGCCGATTACAGAGCACCTTAACTATTAGTCTAATCATTGGGTTTGAATATTTCTCTTCTTCAACTCTCCTTTCACCCTAATATAACCTACACACTTTCCCTTAATCTCTATAGTTTAAGGTTGCATTTGACCTGAGACCCATCTCTCAGCTCATATTCTCACTCTATGGATGAACGGACAGATTACAGACTTGTTTAGAGGAGATATTATCTCATGCAAGGCTTGTTTGGCTGAGGTGTGAAACTCACACTGGTTCCCCCTCAACTTCAGCAGGGCAGTGACCTCCACTGGCCACCCACCAGCACACAGAACAGATCGCGTTTGTCAAGGTTTCATTCCTGGGATGGGACGAGGAAGTTAAGAGCCACTCTGTGCGGTCTGAGAACATCTATTTATGGCTTTTAACCTAAGCATGAAAACGACCAAGACTGATGCGGTGGTGTGATGTTTCAGAGCACATTCCCTTGACTCAGGAATGCACGGCAAAGGGGCCCAACAATTTTTAGTCACACTTGAAAGTGAATGATAAAATAAACAAATGTATACTCAGGATACACCACAATAAACTAAATGTCATTTTAAGAATACTTTGTTTCTTTAAAAACATACCTAGAGTTATATAAATGTATTTCGAGTGGAGCCAAAGGTTCAGGTTTCAAATTTAAACTATAAATAAAAAGCAACATTACAGCAAATATTTTGTATTTTGTTATATATATATTTTTTTAAAATAATTAATAATTAATAACAAAACTATATATATAATTTTTTTTAATAATAATTAATAATTTCATTTATTCGCTATCCTGACGTTCTAAACCTGACTTTTTTCTGCGGAACATACAATATATATATAGCGAATAAATGATAACAGAACTTTTTTGTGTGTGTGTGTGTGTGTGTGTGTGTGTGTGCGTGAACTATTCCTTTACTCTTTCCCAGAGAAATTATGTTCTAATAAACACACATGCACATGTGAAGAATGCCTTACCCACTTATTAGTTTAAATTCATCTCTTACATAAACATGGCCATTATGGTTTACACCAAATTTTAAATTCAAAACAGGACATTTATCAATCATTCCCTGGAGAGACAACCACAAATGCAAACATTTGGTAATTGGGAAAACCAGAAAGGTTCATGTTAAATACTTTTGTACCTTCAAAATAAGACTTGTCTTGCGTAATATTTGTGAGAAGGAAAATGAAAATGTCACTCTCGATTATTATTAGCTATAATGGCTACAGACTGGAGGGTATTACACATAATTGCTAAACATATGCTACAAAATCCTACAAACACTGTGCTGTGGCTCTGATTTACTCTGAAGCTCAGACTGTTTTGTCATACCTTATGGACAGACAAGCCACAAAGAATCTCATGAAACTGAAAAACAGCTCCAGCATGAGTTCATTCATCAGAGGCAGATATGCAATACACCATTAGACCTGACCATGATTTGATGAGATTTCCGTATTTACTTCAAGATGCTACTTCAAGACAAGATTTAATGTCTTTGAACAATTTGTGTTCAAATTCCTTGTGGTGCACGACATCGTTTTGTGTTTATTGGCCATAACCCTTAATAAAATGTAACACAATGCAAACCAACTGAATTTTTGAAAATGGGTTTCGTGCTTAAAAGGATAGTTCACCCAAAAATTAACATTCTGCCATTATTTACTCATGTTGTTCCAACCAATTACTTTGTATTGACAGAAGAAATGAGATTGAGTAAATGATAAAAGAATTCTAATTATTGGGAGAACTATCCCTTTAAGATATTGTAAGGACTTCTGTAGTACTTCAGCTTTTACATAATCTGTGACCACAAGATCTATTCATTCATGTGTGCATGTGAACAAAAACCCACACTCAATTTTAGTTTCCTCTTGTATGACCAATCTTAACTGACTGAATTATTTTTCTCTGTCAAGTGATTGTGCAGTTTTTGGATTGAGAAATAAACTGAGTTAAATTGAAAACGTAACATCAACATCAATTTGAGTCCTGTCAGCTGACTGTGGACCTCACATGGTGGTTCACTCTTTCATTAAAGGTGATTAATGTGGATTGTAGATAATTGTCTTCACCCTGTTCTTACAGTAAGTATGAATGAAAGGACCAGTCAACAGTACTTGCGCAAGATTAGATCAGTTCAACTATTATTAAGTGATATTATTCATTATCTCCATCCAGAGTCATTAGACACACTGAAAAGTAAGCAATCCTTGAAGATCTACTGCAGCTATAAGGTCTTTGAAAATGTAAAGACTTTCTCTGATGTTTAAGTATAAAGGGTCAGATTTACAAACAGCTTGCACCAGCGCAACCCCTCTTTTTGCATTAAAAAACTATTGTTAGGATTTCAAACACGCAGTGAAAAATTAGCACTGAAAAGGCATGAACAGGGTTACTTTTGTGGCTGATCTATTGCATATGCATTTGTATTAGTTTCCCTTTCAGATGCAAAATTTACGGGAGGATAGTATTTAAATAAATCATGCAAGGTGATTTACTAAGGTTTCCGCTAGTCAATTTACTGGTACTTGCGCCATTATTTAACACCCCAAAAAAGCGTGCATTAAACGCTAATACCCACATCGCCATGATGACAAATGTCTAACTAGTGAAATGTGAAACACTAGGAAGAGAGAACCTGAGCCCCAGTGGAGCTCAGGTCAAGATTGAAAAACCTCACGAATGTGTGCGGCGAGGACCAGCCGGCCGCATCACAAACGTCACACAAAGATACTCCGGAGAGCAGAGCTTTAGAGGCAGCCATACTTCGGGTTGAATGGGCTCGAACTGCCAAAGGGGAAGGTAGTCCAGCCGATTCATATGAGAGTGAAATAGCCTTGACTATCCATTTACTCATCTTCTGAGATGCTGGGGACCCTGTGTTAGGGGCCCCAAAACAAACGAACAACTGTTCCGTCTTCTGCCACAGGGCAGCTCTGTGGATATACGCATCCAACGCCCGTACTGGGCATAGCAGGTTGTTGTGTTCCTGGTCAGAATCCCAGAAGGGAGGAGGACAGAAAGCCTGCAGCACTTTAGATCTGGCCACATTGGTAGGCACCTTCGGAACATAGCCTGGCCTCGGGTGGAGAAAGGCTTTCACCATCCCGGGCGCAAACTCCAAGCATGACGGGGCCACCGACAAAGCTTGTAAATCCCCTATTCTCTTAAGAGACGTAACAGCCAAGAGAAATATAGTTTTAAGAGTTAAAAACTTGATCAGAAGCTCCTCAATGGGCTCGAATGGGGCCAGGGTCAAGCCTTGGAGGACCAAGGACAGGTCCCAAGCCGGCCTCAGCCTCAATGTGCCACGAAGGAAACGTGTAACTAATGGGTCTCTTCCCACAGATAAACCACCCAAAGGAATGTGGTAAGCAGCTATGGCCGCCACATAGATCTTTAATGTGGACGGGGATAGCCCTGCAGTGAACCGATCCTGCAAGAACTCCAGTACTGTACCAACCGGGCAGTTAACAGGGTCAAGCTGGAGGTCACTGCACCAAGAAGTGAAGAGTCTCCACTTCAAAGCGTACAGTTTTCTCGTGGAGGGAGCTCTGGAGTGGAGGATGGTATTCACGACCTCAGTCGAGAGACCAATGCCTATGAGCTGGGCCCCCTCAGAGGCCAAGCCTTCAGTTTCCACAGTTCTGGGCGGGGTGAAAGATTGAGCCCCCCACCTGGGACAGAAGGTCCCTCCTGACGGAAATCTCCCAAGGAGAGCCGTCCAGGAGAGCGACAATGTCGGAGAACCATACTCTGCCCGGCCAGCGCGGGGTGGCACGGGGCTCCCAGCACGGGCCCTTGGGACAGGAACCAAGGTTTCTTCTACATAATCAGAGCCCGTAAGCTTCGCCGCGTGACTTTGATTATGCGAAAAGGATTTCCCCTCGGGGAAAACACTTGGTCCTGAGCCACCACTGCAAAGGTCTCATGTACAGCAGGCCAAAAGGTATCATGTTGGACGGCGAGTGACTGGCCTAGCTTTATCCGGTTTAATCTATGCGAGCAGGAGACAGACGCGCCTGCGTCGCAACAGAATCCCAAACCACGCCCAGAAAAGTGGTGCTCTGAGCTGGAGACAATGCACTTTTCTTTGCGTTTAACCTTAACCCCAACACTTTCAGGTGGGCGAGAATGACATCTCGATGCCGAACCGCCACCTACCCCGACTGAGCTAAAATCAACCAGTCGTCGATGTAGTTCAGTACGCGGATACCCTGTAGATGCAACGGTGCCAATGCTACATCCACACATTTGGTGAAAGTGTGGGGTGATAACGCTAGAACGAACGGAAGAACCCGATACTGGTAAGCTTCGCCCCCAAAAGGGAACCTCAGGGACTTCCTGTGTTGAGGAAGGATGGAAATATGGAAGTATGCGTCCTTGAGGTTTATCGTGACAAACCAGTCCTCGGACCTGATCTGTGACACGATCTACCTCAACGTAAGCATTTTGAACCTGAGCTTCATTACTGACATATTCAGATGTCGCAGGTCCAAAATGGGACGCAACCCCCCGTCCTTCTTCAGAACGATGAAGTAACGGCTGTAGAAACCGCTGTCTCTGTCTGGAGGGAGTGCATGTTCTATGGCTCCCTTTCCCAGCAGAGTCTTTACTTCTTGTTCCATTACCAAAGCCTGCTCGGGGCCCACCACTGTGGGTAGGACCTCCATAAATCTGGGCGGGCGAGACCCGAACTGAATGGCATAACCCTTTTCGATTGTACACAGGACCCATTGAGAAATGTTTGGCAGTGGTTTCCACGCTGCCAAATACTCTACTAAGGGAACCAGCCTCTTGAGACCGGCCTCTGGTATTTCTTGCACAACCAGTCTGGTGTCCTGTAACGAGGAACCGGCAGGGAACACCCAAACTGACTGCTCTGAGACCCTCCTTAGAAGGGGTGCGCAGCCCAGTGCCGCTACGTTGCCGGGCGGACACTGAGCTACACGCCTGCTGAGGACTGCTGCGCCCTGAAGCACCAGAGGTGGCAGGGTTGGCGGAACAGCCCCCTGAGGGCACCGAAGAGAAGCGGGCACCGTAAGCAGAGGTGAACACCGCTTTTCTCCAGACCTGATACTGATGGCGTCAGGACCTCTTCCCCACAGCCTTCCTAGCAGTAATGACGGCCCTCAGGTCCGTCTTACCTGTAGGAGGCTGGGGCTGAGCGCGCTTCCCGGGTCCCTTTTCTTTCTGTGGGGGAGCCCGAGAAGCCACTTTCTGCTTTTGTGTGGCACAGTGTGAGGAGCTGGCTTTTGTAGCAGGATGGGGCTGCTGCCCGGAGTACAGAGGGCGGCGGGGGAGGAGCTTCTGGAACGCTTTGAAGCTTCCTGAAACCTCTACACACACTCTAAACTGCTGCTGTTTCGCCATATCAGAAAGATAGAGAGAATATATCACAGACAACACCAAATAAGGCACACGTTTCACAAATAGCGCGACTGAAGACACAGAAGCTGGCGATCACTGTTTTCAGCGTGCTTTATAGTTCCTGGTTCGTGACGTCACCCGCCTCTGACGTCGAGTCACACCATTGGACGGATTTCAGATGTGCTTCATCACGCACTCACACTTCCTATTGCGTCAAACTTTCGACGCAGCTCGAAGTTCCCTAGAAAGGGAAACATTTTGTTATGAATCTGTTCCATTGTCCTCCATCCACCTGCCACTAGATGTCGCCCTCCCATTTCAAGGACTCTATCATTCACACTACATCTCCCATAAGTCCCTTATGTTGATTACGGCCCAGCTGCAAACAATCTAGTTCACTATTTAAGTCTGTTCTGTTGCGTTCTATTTGCGAAGTCTTGTTAATCCTGTAACATTTCTGAGCACTATCCTTGTCTTGTTTTGCCAGTTTTCAGATCCTGCCTGTGTCTTCATTCTGTTGTTTATCTGCTTGCCTTTTTGACCTTAGCCTGGATTATTTACTACGAGCTTGCTTTTCCCTGTTACTACTGTTTGCTGTTGAGTTGACCATTGCCTGTATGACTACATTTTGTAAATAAAGCTGCACTTGGATTTCAATCCGCTGACTCCGTGTTACACATATTTGGAATTGCACTTTCAAGCTAATTTGCCCCGTTTAGTAAACCTGGCCCTAAATGTTGACTTTAGTCTAGTGCTGGCCGATCAAAGGTATTGTTGATTACCGTTTTGTGATTTATGCTGCTGCTGTGATGAACACTGATATAATGGTGCTTTAGACTATATTTAAGTGTTACAATACATCTATGCCACAGATATATTTTTCTCCTTCCTTTCTCATCAATCTTCAGTTCCTTAGACTGCCTTGCACCTCTATCATAATGATAACCACACAATAGCGCTATAAATCATATTATATCAGGTAAAATAATCTGATGCAAAATGTATAGAGGTGTAATTCAGCAATATTTGACACTCAGGCCTGAGGTCATTTTTTTGCCAGACAGTAGCGAATTATGGGGAAAAAAAACTGAAATATGAGACTATGCAGAAACCTTATACATAAACAAAATCAAAGAAGAAAGGAGCTCCTTTTTCTTGCAAAACAAAACACTTGAGATTCCATTACCTTTGCTTTCTTAACATCTAAAGAGCTTCCATCAGAGACTGCTTCCATCTTTTCCTAAATTCTTCAGAAATTCCTTAGGCAACTGAGTGAAAATATACTGAGGAAGACAAAGACCTTTCCACAATTTATTATATACAGTAAGATTATATCCACTGTATTAAATATTATTATATAAATATTATTAAAACAAAATCCTTCAGCTTACAAGAGAAATTTATGCAAGAAAGACATGAGATATAAACTATTTTAGCTGATTTATAGTTTGTTTCAGTTCCTACTAAATATCCGCGCTTCCTTTCGGTGACAACTTAAGCTTTTTAATCATCTGAAGGCTGACACGGCACAGGAGATAAGAATGGCACGCGTGTGAAGCTCACAGAAAAGTTCAGGAAGCATGTCAGCTTGAGACTTATCAAAGTGAGTTAAGCATTTTTGCCTGATCCAATATATGACAGCTCCCAGACACAACAGACAACTGCCTGTGATGAACAGTTTCTTTTTTATCTTCTTTTAGACCATTATTTCACAGGAGTTGTGTAGTTCATAATGAGATGCTTTTGCTTTGCGAGTTCAGTAAAGTAGTGTATGAAAAACCTTGAGTATAATTTTCTCTATAAATGCATGTAAGGACGCACATATGTTTGTTCAGGGCCTGAGCCAAAACAGCACTAGCAGAAAAAGGAAAGGTGTGGGTAGAATAAGAAAACACTAACTTTAAAAATGGACATGGGCCCTGTTATTAAATAACACCAGCAGGGGCCTTATTTATAAAGACACATGTATAAGCAGCCAACATGTGAACTTATGATAATTTCCTGAATGTTCCTATGAATGATTTAGAACTATTTAGAAGCACAAACAAGTGGCTGAAGGATAATGTTACGGCATTTTTGCTTGTCTCTGTATAGATTTGTTTTATTATTATTATTATTATTATTATTATTATTTTAATATTTGTAGTCTTCTAATCTGTCCTAAAAAGTGCTTGACTTCTTACAACTGGCCAAATTATCTCATAGCCCTCAAAATTAACTGCACAAATACAGCATAAATAAAAATTACAGATAAGTGGAGAAACACTAACGTTCAAAAGTTTGGGATCAGTAAGATTTCTTTTTGACAGAAATTCATTAAAAAAAGGTTCATTAAATTGATCAAAAGCGACAGTAAAAATATTATTTTTATGAAATATCTTTATGAAAATAAAATTGAATCTGGCTTTATTGCAATCTAGAAATGCACTGCAGCTAAAGCCACATACCTGACCATGTTATATTTCAAATCTGAAGATAAGTCGAGATCTCTGAGTTTTATTAAAACGCATTTAATTTACTGTTATTAGTCCTGAGATTTTGCCTCACTTCCGGCTATAGCGGTATCCCTTCTAAACACAACCTTCTTTCCAAAGCGCTCGGGCTCCCTTGGTGTCTGTCGTTGCTATGCAACTATGAACTGTGCTCTCCACGACGATGAGGAAGTTTCAGCAAAGGATTAATTGATTTTTAGCCCTTGCATTAGCTTTAATACTAAACATATTAATGGAGATGTATAGCTATGTTCAGCTGTTCGGCTGAGCTTTCGATGCTTTGTTACGTAAAGGTCAAAGCTGATTTGTTGGTTCGTCCATTATGAGTGAGCCTGCCACGGTCCTTCATTTGAAATAACAAATTTGAACACACAAAAGACGTGATATATGAACGGCCCCTAAGAACACATATTGATTAACAGCCTCTAGGTGTGTCCGAAATCACGTACTGTGCGAGTAGGTACTACATTTGAATTTGAACTTACTTTGCGACCATTAAAAAAAGAACGTTCTATATAGTATGAATGTGGGTAGTATGACTGAAATCTGGACATACTACATCCGTCATATTGTCATTATTACGTGACCTACCACCTCCATGCATAAATCCGTGGCCTCATGGTAGAGTAAAGTGTCTATCAAAAGCGCACTTCACAATTTTGCTGGGAGTACTAGGTTATCCAGGTGCTTTTTGCCTATTGTTTTTCGAATACTATGAATTCGGACATACTACTCTTAGGTTTTTCACATTATATACTTCTCTACTCTCTATAATGGTCACTATACGATTTTTAAAGTGAAAAAGAGGTCAAAAATTGAAGCAAAAGAAATGTCTTTTAAAAACAAAAACAAATATAGCTGCAAGCAGCGATGACAGGACCAAGCCCTGGTGGCACCGCCACCCTGGTGGCTTCAGGGCCCCTGTGCATGATGGGCAATATGTATTTAAACTGGGTAAATGTATAAGAATTACGTCAAGATATAATACTCTTCCTGTTCTCGAACACACCCAATACGCTGCTGGCAGGCGAGGCGAGGGCACTAACAATGATGCTAAACACTGCATTCTCTAGCAGTCGTCAGTGCACAAAGCCCACTAGCTGTTACACATGCAATGCGAGAGTGGATGTCTGTTTATCACAGCTGACATGCAGCAAAATGGTTCACAAAAAATTCACAAGAGTAAATACAAATGAGTGTCTGTTGTCACCAACAGCACAGCAACTCCAGACAATCAATAACATTCAAGTCACATGTGAAACAGAATCAAAGCAGCCTCCGCGTCGGTTTTCAGGCCTTCCCGCTTAGCTTTCTCCAACGCTGGAAAGCTTTTCTAATATTAACGTGGGTCCTAAAACCTTGCCCAGTCATAAACGTTCATTCCAGTGATATTCTTTTGAGGTCTTTTGTATTGCTTCTCATCTCTCATTGCAGTTAGTTTCTTTTTTCAAAATCCCTCTTGCTCATTCAGTCTCCTCGACCATTATACGCCCCCTAATGCTGACTGGTTACATGTTTGTTGTTGGTGTCGGCCTGACTAACCGAACAGTGTTTTTGAAAAACTCCGTACCCCACCTTTAATGTAGGCTTAGATTCATGGATCTGATTGCATGTGTGCTTTTAAACGAGGCCCTGGAGCATAAACAGATGCCCAGTCTTACTCATGAGCCTGACAAGATAATTCACCACATCTTACAATGAACAAAATGCACCACCATCCCCAGAAATAGTTCTTTTGAAAGACAAGTGGGCTCATATTTAAATGCATTGCTTACCTACTCTGTGACGCACTACTGACACATTGATAGGGGAAAGGATTGGCCCTGTGTGCCTGTGACAGTGGTGAAGGCATGTGTTGACCTCGTTTGACTTCAGAGTTTCTGACAAACAAACGTGTTAAGGGTTTGTTGCTGAGTAACGGAGCTGTGAGAACATGCAAAAGATCGCGTGGTCTAGACAGAAACACAGGGCAGGCCATGCTTATCAAAAGTACATTTATCTTGTTTCAAGGAAATTCAGTTAATTTTAAGAAAAATATTAAGAAAATCGTAATTATTTCCCTCCTTCTATAATTATTTCTTTATTTCAATCTAGACTTATCTCCACAGTTTTGTGGGGAGAAAGTAGATGAGTTTATTGCTGAAGGAGGGCAGAATGTTTAGTCCTGGCCCGTGGTGCTGACAGTGTATCTCAATCTGGTCATTTTTGGCTGGCATCCCAGACAAAGGTCTTGGTGAGCTCTCAACTTCTGTCATGGAGTCACCAGGACAAAAACAGCGCCAGTTCGTCTGCTCTGTCTGACTGAGCCAGTACCCATCGTTTCAATCATTCCCATGAGTATCAGACACATACTCTTTGTCTCACACATATACGGGCCATAGATTTGTGTAGAATGGGGTGTTTTATCAGTATTAAAAGAATATAATATGAGAAGAAGACTGTATTGCTACAGGTTGGTACAAGTCAAGTTAAAGTCACCATGAAATCAAAATGGAAAATTCCAATATTTATTATAAATTATTATCCATGCATATTATTTTTCTTTTCTAATGACATGTTTTTGGCACGAGGGCAGGACAACCTGTTACTCACATGAGATCACAGCAATAGCAAACCCCAACAATCTATTCAATTCCACATGGACAAAATCAAGTCCTGCCCTACATTTTTTTTTTTTCTTTTAAGAGACGTTTCTCTCTGATGTCACAATATGGGAAAATAAGACTATCACAACTTCCATTTCATGCTGACTTTAAACTAGCTTTAAACTTTAAGATTGCTCTTAAACATTAAAAATGAAAGACTGTGGTTTTAAACTTTAAAGGGGTCATGAATTGAGAAATAAACTTTTGCTTGAGCTTTTGAAATATAAGAGGTCATCATACTATTAGAATATGCTGTAAGTTTCAGAACTGAAAACTTCCTTGTTAGTCAAATAAAAGCTTTTATTGATACCAGCCCCAGCGAACGACTGATCCTGGAATGTGCATATCATAGATGTGAAACGCCACCTCCACAGAAGAAAACAACACCTACTTCCTCCTTGCAACATTAGCCCCGCCCAGTGGCATGTTGGAGATGGAGATGAGGAGGAGAGAAGAGTGATACAGGACAAAAATAACGTTACCTTTCAAAAGATCCTACTGGTAGGAATATGGTTATTTATTTTCAACAATGTGAATGTCACAGTTGAGCTTTATTTATTTGTATTCAGTATTTCACTGGGGATTCTTTGGTAAATCAATCTTATTTCCACGCCGGCTTTGCAAACAGACTTTTACCGTATGGACTCGACTGTAATGGAACAACATGTAAGTAACTATTAATTCTAATGCCTGATATGTAATGATTCATGTACAGTTAGATGTTCTTTGTCTATTTGTCAGTAAATCAAACCTAAACAGTCAACTTCACATTGTTTCTCTTAGTAGGATGAAAATAATCTGTTATTTAAATAGTGATAGTGATATATATATATAATGTTATATATAGAAAATGATCAAGGAAGACTCCCCTTACAATTGCTGGAGCTGTCAATCAAACAAGCGAGTTTATCAGTGATTGAATTCTGGACACGCACCAAAACTCCCTTTTTTTTTTCAACGAATCTCTTAGTTACATTGTATTTGCACTGTTAGTTACAATGAAAGCATTCGTTAGTGTGCAGAAATTGAGGTGCAATGACGAAAACACTGCTCAACAATATGTCTGTGATCGGCTACAATGTTTATGACAAGCTTTCATGCCACAATCTATGGACATACTATCAATGCCATAGATCTAAATGTAATGCAACATTTTTCATGATTAGTGAACCTTGGGAACTGTAACAGTAAAAATGTGGTAAATGTTAGGCTAATACTTAACTAATACTAGCTATTTCAAATGGAAAGATGTTAGCCAATCATAGCAGTGGGCATTTGCAATGAAGTCTCAAAGCAGACATGCCCCTTAAAAGCATTCAAATAAGAGGACTAAAATCAGTGTAGGAAAAATGCCTTTTATTTCTACATGATGACAATTTTTGATGTAAAAAGCATACTAATATTATAAATGCACCCTAGGAAACATAATAACACAATAAAACCCTTCAAGATGGCTCATTAAAGTAGTTAAAAGTGGTCAGGTGCTTCTGAAATAAAAATAAAATACATTAAATAATTAAACACTAAAAATTATGATCCATTTATACATCTAATGTTTTTCTACTGAATTTCACCATACATACCTCCCCTTTGGATTAGCAAACACCAAAGTATCACAATATGCTCAAATTACCAGCTCAAGTTTAATGTTCAAATGAAACATACAAAACAAATGAATACCTTCTCAAGCTTTAGATCACTGGGTTTGGTGTGAAGAAGATGCCAAAGGGAACAATTATATTGCTGATTATATTCACTCCCTTTCATGGTTGGCCACTAGTAAAACATAAACCGAGTCATCCCAGTCAACAAACAAGCCATCAGACAAGATCAAGGAAAGGACATGAGCCAAAGGACAACGTCTGCACATACTGCATGTGAGTCAAGAGAAGCAACAGGCACAAACCATGAACTCTGCAACTAGATTCCCTTGAACACCATGATTATTCCACGCAAAATGTTCCATATTTTAGTGGCACGTTAAAAAAAGCTGTTCATTTTTGAGTCATCAACCAACAATGTGGAAATGTAAAGGAAGTGCCAAGAACATTTTAGCAATAAAATGATGCATTTTACAGCGAAACCTCTAAAGAGAAACATAGAAGATTGCGGTTTTCTGACTGTTAATGCAGTATGTTCAACCCTGAAGTCAACAGAAAGCCTGTGAGATCAGATACCTCATGTCAACAACTCTTTATGTGCCCTTTATCAACACAGGACAACTGCTGATATTATAAGGGAAAGTGGGGTAAAATGTGTTGCTCCCCTTATTCTAACAAACTTTGTACATTTTTGGTCATGTGAGCATATGTTTAGAAGTCATAAATGCATGAAATGAACATGACAAAGGGTACAATAGTTTTAATTCTTAAATCTAGATGGTAGATGATTTTTATGGCAAAGAATAGTTATCCAGGTGAATACTGAGTCGTTCAGGGACGGCGGGGATATGATTTTTTTTGTAATGTTTCTCTTATGCTCACAAAGACTGCATTTGTTATGAATACAATAGTTACAGTAATATTGTGAAATATACAATTGAAAATAACTGCTTTCTATTTTTATAGAATTTAATTTCACATGATCCTTGAGAAATCATTCTACTATGCTGATTTGGTGCTCAAGAAACATTTCATCAATGTTGAAAAATCTTGAAAACAGTTGTGCTGATTATTAATGTTTTCGTTGAAACCCATGCATTGTTTTAAGATTACCCATGAATTATGAAAAGTGAAATTATGTGCCATATAATTAGAAATATAATAGGCCAATAACATAAGTATAGTGTAAAAGGGTTAGCTTGTCATTTTATGAAATGTATTTTAGTGAACATATCTTGGCATCCAGCCATATGTTAAAGCCACATGTGCCTAAAATAAAGCCAGAGACTGCTGCACTACCTTTCTACACCTGCTTTTGAGTTAATCTGCTCAATCTGACATGGACATCTGCTCACAATAGGCCAAAATTATGCAGCTCTTCCAAAGAAGAGGTCCCCATACTGGATAAGGACCTTTGTTTAAGAGGAAACAAAGTATTCACATGCTGATCTCAGGTTTGTCTATAACGATTGTAAAAAAAAAAACCCACCAACACCAACTTGTGGTAAGAGACCAAGCAAACTAAGCTATGATGGACATGTAGAGACTTAGAAGAGATCTATGTGCACTGCCGGTATAATACAAATTGGTAATATAAATCAGTATTGTTCATGAAACAGTTTTGCATTTCAGAAACAATAAATATTATATATGTATATAAAGTCTAATACCTTGAAAAAATTATGCAATGTATAAACATGCACCAGGTAGGATGGTACCGAATTTAAACCTGAATGGTGTTTCCTTAGGCCAACACAAAGCTCACTGGACTAATAGGTGTAGGATTTTTACTGCCAGGTATATGGTCTTGTAAGGTTGTTTATGAGCAAACCTCAGACTGAAAAAGCAGGTCAAGGTTATGTTTAGTTGACCTGAAATGATTCTTCACAGGGGGTACAACTGGTGAAATATTAAATCTGAACTCTCCGATACGATGCTAGTTTATGATTTGTCAGAAGGCTGGTTGCTTGCCAATGAATTAATGTCTGAATACTTCATTTTATTTTAACTATGCTTTTAAACATGTTAAATCGATCTTTATTGTCATGAGAGTCACTTAACTGCATCTTTTAGTCACTTGAATCACTGAACATGAATGCAAACAATATGATGCTTCGGATGGGATATATTGGGTATAAGACAGGACATGTCTTAGCCAATGTCACAAAAGAGTGCCCTAAGCTGTTAACATGTCAGACTAAACCTATAGCTCAAGACAGGCTTTATATTGTCAACACACAATGTTCCCTATTAAACCAAAAATATACATTACATCAATCATTTATTACATAAAACATCAAAAGTATTCAATTTTAGACCTCTTTTCCATCAACAAGAGCAAAGGTGGGATTTGTCTTTCATACAGTACAGTCAATGGTTTTTCTGTGCAGTGAATATCAAACTAAATGGTCCAGCAAGTGGCGGTTCAGAGGGTATGCGAGACAGAAACAGACAGGTATGGCAATAACGTACAACACAAACATATGGCTGCTATTACATAAAGTGCACCGCTGAGAAGAACTCCACAGACAGATGCCAGCTTCAACCATGTGAATTAGCAATTAGCGGTGCTGAGTGCCGAGTTCAAAGGCTACCGTCTGGAAAGGTGTGGGATTCTGTTGAAATAAGGAACGGTCTGTGGTAAAATGCTTCTAGTAGATGAAAACTACTACCATAGTGCTTCCGACCACCCAAACTTCCAATAAAGGTTCCTTTCACAGTAGTCTTCTTGAAGATACTATCACCAATATTAAAATGCAATACGATTTTAAATGCTACAAGTGAAGTTTTGCTAAAGAATACATTTATCTGTTTTTAAAGAAACTTTCAGTGAGCATTAGATGATGGTAAAGGTAAACGAAAATTTCTGAATAAATGAATACTTCTATTCAGAAAGGATGCATTAAATTGACAGGAAATGTTACAAAAGATTTCCATTTCAAACAAATGCTGTTCTTTCCAAAAAAAAATAATAATTATAAAATAACACTGATGATAGTAGTAAATATTTCTTAAGCACTAAATCAGCATATTAGAAGGATTTCTGAAAGGGTTAGTTCACCCAAAAATGAAAATTCTGTCATTTACTCACCCTCATGTCGTTCTAAACCAGCATGACTTTAGTTTATCTTTGGAAAGCAAGTGAAGATTTTTTTGATGAAATCTAAAAGCTATTTGTACTTCCATAGACAGCTTCTCAATTGAAACTTTGACCCTTCAAAAAGTTCATAAAGAGATTGTAAAACTAATCCATATGAATTGAGTAGTTTAGTCCACATTTTCTGAAGCGACTTTTTATGATAAAAAGATTCAATCTAGGCTTTTACTTGCATATAAAACATTGATCAGAGAACTTACACAGAAGCTCAACCGAACCTGACTGATGCGCGTGAACAAACCTCTTGCAGAAGCTCAAACGTGCTGCGTAACCCATGAACCTCACTGGTTCTTGCATGCTTGAGCTTCCATTTATCACAACTGATGTGTGAGTTGATGAATGTTTACATGTGAATATAAGCTCAAATTAAATCTAGTCATCATATGTGAATGTCTATTCACATATGATGACTAGATTTAATTTGAGCTTATATTCACATGTAAACATTCATCAAGTTTTACAATTTCTTGTTTTGAAGCATCACAGTTTCAGTTGAGTTTGGCTGTCTATGGAGGGACAGAGAGCTCTCAGATTTCATCAAAAAGATCTTCATTTGTGTTCCGTGGAGGAATTAAAGTCTTAAGGTGACGATACACGGGGCAACTTTTTGAGCATTGTTGCAGAGCGATGATGCTCTGGCACTTTCACATTGAGAATGCGCAACAAATTTCTATCAAGATACTTTAGATCAAATTTTGTTTCCCATTCTCAATGGGAAAGTGACCAAGCATCATCACTCGGCGACATTGCTCAAAAAGTTGCCCTGTGTATCATCACCTTTATGGGTTGGAAATGACATGAGGTTGAGTAATTACTGACAATTTTCATTTTTGGGTGAACCAACCGTTGAAGGCTCATGTGACACTGAAGACTGGAGTAATGGCTGCCTAAAATTCAAAAATTTATTTTTTCTTGTCTCTGATAAGGTTCAAATACACCTCTGGTACTGTGAAACACCTGTGTTCCACTTCTGAGAATGAACTGTCACCGCATAAAATGTCTGTTTGGTCTTCAGAAACATCAGGCCTCCCAGGATATACTGTAATTCCATTAAACACAGCCAAGTGTACATTGTGGATTTATGGTCTTTAACGGCATTCTGGCATTCAGATCTTCAAACAGATGATATTCTGAGTAAAAGACACAATAAAACTGCCAGTCCAGGGACCTGAAGACGTGAAAGAGAATATACACTCTCCAAAGAACACAAAGTAAGCAATTTGCTTCTATTCACATGTTCTTTACCACTGAGAGCACACAATACATGTGGAAACTCATGCTGCTATTCTCAGACTCTGAACCACAAACTCGCAGGCTGGAGTTGTGATTTCTGAAAAGTTTAACATCCTGCACATGTTGCAGACAGTGTCTTTAGATCTTAGATAGCCATATAAAGTAATTTAAATATAATTCTGTTATATAGAGACTAGAGAGCATTTCACCTGATTGTTCATGTGTTACTTGTAAACTAGCTGATGAGATTTAAAATAGGACAAATAAGTCTTTGTTCCACCAAGAAAGAACTGATGCCACTGGACTCTCACAAAAAAAGACAATTTTCATAGCCACACACTTGCATCCAAAGCCAAAACAAACACACAAAAAGGAAATTGCTAGGGTCTATATTTCAGGGTAATTTGCAGCTATTTACAGACAAATGACTTCCAGCACCCCCTAAAGCGTATCTGAGAAGCTCTTTCTGAACTTCTGGAGAGGAGGACTGTTCAATTACAACAGCGTCTCAAATCAAAGTAAATAGCTATTAAATTTAAGATGGCTTTTAACACCAATGCTGTTCCAGTCAATGCCAAATGCTCAGTTACATACGGCTTAAAGATATGTCCTTAGTCAAGTGTCAGTCTTGGACTACACTCTCAAGTACGTTCAATCGCCAAGCACAAAATGTCTGTGGATGGTCATGTCTGATTTCCAAGGAAAAGTGACTGTGTCAGAAATCAAAGACAGCTGCCTGCTCTGTCACATCTACATTATCTAAATTGACTATACACTGCTTGTGAAAGCAGGGTTTAGCAGTCTACAGATTACACTACAGTCTTCTCAGGAAATGGATCTTAAGGCCTGATTGCAACACACAATCTCAATGATTCTACAACAGTAAACAGCACACAAGTGATAATCCTAAAGTCCACAAGGGTTCACAAAAAGGCATTAGTTACAAAGATATTTCTCACTTCAGTGATTAGTTTTCTGAACTGTAAGTGGTGACAGCATTAAAAATAATACATTTACAAAAAACTTGACCAAAAATTATGACATAAAATATATATGAACTGTTTAAGATTTTGCAATATTTCTTGGTCAATAAACAAATATGCTATAATGTGACAGTGACCATGTGAACAAAAACACTTTTCAGCTTTCAATGACTCACATTTGAGTTCAACTTTCAGCCAAACGTTGGCAGAACACCGAAATAAAAGCATTGTCACATAGGTCTATACAGTTTATGCAAATAAATCTTCAGCTGTGCCTTCACAGGAATACAATTAGATTTTAAAACCTATTAAAAAAGAAAACAATTCTATAAAATTCTAATACCATTTCACAATCTTATTTTTACTGTATTTTTGATCAAATAAATGAAGCCTTGGTGAGCATAAGTATGATTTGAAATAAATAAATCTTACCCAAAACTAATGAATGATAATGAATAATGTTAATACAGTAATTCAAATAAATAGTAATACATTTGAAATGTACAGACTACAGACATCTTCAATAGGTTTATTCTGCATTTTTGTAGTCTGATTCACACATTCTTCTCCAGTCTAGGAAAGGGATTTAATGTTACCATGCCTATGCACTGAAACAGCACCTGTTGTGAAACTCACTAGTCATGTTATGGGAGAGGGGAGGACTTTAGTCAGATGAGAGCAAAAAGTGAAAAGAAGAAAAAAAAAACATTTACCAAGAGAATGAACCCATTTTTAGCACATTGTCAAGACAACATGGTAACGTTTTATGGACACAGACAAGTTGTGGTGGAACAAAGCTGATAAGAAAATTGTCTACAACCAAGACAACATTCCTTCAAGAGAATATGTTGCCAGTGGAGGAAACATAACTTAAGTTTCAGCAGGAACATGCAGATAAACCCACTTTAGAACATTGTGCACAAAAAAAAAAATCCTTGAAATCAGAGAGAAAAGCAAAATTTGATATTTCTTATTACCTTTTAATTCTCATGTCTGAGTTGTATCCAGACCATCTGTTCATTTTTTAATACCATTAGATCCATTACATAGTAGCAGGAAAGAGAGGCGGGTGAACTGAAAGCATTACTCTCCATCCACACGTCACTATTTTGATTTTGATCGGATCACACCAGGAGTGTTGAAAAGGACACATTCCAGCAGATCTCACCAAGGGTGAACTGAAGAGCCGCTCTCTGCTGTTAGTCCAAAGCCTTCTGTTATTAACTTTATCTGTGCCGGAGCTGCCACTGAAATATTTTGCTCACAATGCCCTCAGGGATAATTCTACGATAGCATCTGGACCTAATTAACCCTGCAGTGAGTGCGGCCACATTACAGGCTTGAGTGACGGGGCTTTCAAGGCTAACACATAAATGCTGCTTCTGGCTTAGGTTGGGAATACTGTGTTCGAATATCAGAAATACAACAGAGATCAAAATCTTGTCAATAAATTTACTCTGATGCTATTTTTACAATTAACTCTCTCCAAATGAAAATGAATTTCATCTGTTATGGAGCAGGACACTTGAACCACTGACAATCAAAGCAGACGGTAGTAGACAGTAGTAATGTATATTTTTGGACCTGTGTTTCTTATTTACGCCACAGAAGAACATCCAATCACTTAAGACAATAGTGCTGTAGTATCCAAGCACAAGATTTTTGCACTCAACTCAACAGAGGCAAATAATTGTGCGTTCTGCAGAACAATATCTACTCTGTTCTACCAATCCATCTCACAGTCACATTTTCCTGCTTGTCAAAACCTTTGCAGGACGAACAGGTCATGATTTGCCGTCAGGGCCTGTGTGCTTAAACCGTGAACTCTTTCTGTCTCTATCTGGCAAAGATCGCGGTACGACATGTACATATTTGTTATTAGTCATGTCAAAAAGTGTTAGGAAACAGACTCACAAGCCAAAAGCAAAAATAACCTGGGTCTCTACACTCAACTATCCTTTCTAAATAAATGCAAAAACAGATCAGGCAGATGAATTGCCTAGGGGCATGAGACCAGTGTCTGTTTATCATCAGAGTTCAATTCTTTGGTCGGTGTGAAAGTGGTTCTCTCAACTCCACCAGTGAGTGTGCATCACAGTTGGTATGAACACGATCTATGGGAGTATAAAAGTGATAAAAAGAATGAATGAATAAAACAGTAAATCTGGTAAAATCTTCTCATCTGGAGTCTAAACAGCTGCCATAGTTGAAATAAATGTGAAAACAGACTGAAAATTTCCAAGAATTTCACACAAATAACAAGTTCATCACTGTTTACATTAAAGAATGTGACCCAGTAATACTTAAGATTCTATAAGAGAACATTTGTTAATGCAAGAGCTAAGTTTTACATCATTTTTAAATCTTGGCTAATGCTAATTTCTACATCCACTATATTGTTCAAATGTTTGGGGTCAGTCTAATTTTTTTATTATTTCTTATGCTCACAGAAGCTGCATTTATTTGATCAAAAATACAATTAAACAGTAATATTGTGAAATATTATTACTATTTAAAATAGCTTTTTTTAAATAAATTTTAAAATGGAATTTATTCCAGTGATGTCAAAGCTCGATTATCAGCATCATTACTCCAGTCTTCAGTGTCACATGATCCTTCAAAAAATCATTCCAATATGCTGATTTTCAAGAAACATTACTTATTATTACCAATGTTAAAAAAAAAAATTCTGCTTAAGATTTTTATGCAGTCTATAATACATTTTTTCCAGGATGATTTCATGAAAAGGAAGTTCAAAAGAACAGCATTTATTTCCAATATAATCTTTTATTACATTGTAAATGTCTTTACTATCACTTTTGATCAATTCAATTTGTCCTTATGGAATGAAACAACTTTAACTTTTAAGAAGTGTTACTTATTCATAAATTAACTGACATAATTGTATATGTATTATGAACAAATAACAAAGCAAAACAACAAACAATGACAATTCTTATCTATTAACCTTAACCTAGATTAATTAATTTGGCCAAACAAAAAAAAAAAAAATGTTAATTCATGATACTGTACCTCATGCATTAACTAATGTTAACAAACTGTACTTTGTTGTAATGTGTTACCAGGGACCCTTGGATCATGACCTATAACAATCCCTTTAATTGTGTATATGTTCTCATACCTCTACTGAATAGTTGGGGTGTGGTAAGAGCACTGGCAAATTTGGCCAACATCACGCGGAGTTAAAATCCTCTTACAAAAACTGTGGTGTTCAGGTCTGAACACATCTGTACAAACTGCTAAAGATTTTAGCTGTTACCTCATACACAGCCTGAAAACATACCAGGTAAATTACAATATAAGTTTGCAAAGGTGTGGTTCTGACAACAGTACAACAAATTATGTCACTGGCCTTATCAGTAGTGCCAGGAATACAGTCAGAGAGGAGTTCAGGATAAAAGGTGTGCTTTATTAAGAAGCCTATGCACAATCTGTGCCAACACTATTCCAAAAAAGGTCCACGGATTTCTGTAGAAAACTCTTATCCATTCCTTATTGCATGTATTACTATTTACTATTTGTTTTATAAATAATGACTAAATTCATCCTCATAGCGATTCATACACCAACAACGCACCTAATAAAACAGATCAATATAGTTAGTCATGATGCTTTTTCGTCCTTCTTTCCTGTTGCTTCATACAAAAGAAAAGCATCTGTTTTCTCTGGGAAAAAAACCCCACTAAAGCTCCTTTACTGGGTGTACGGAAGTGTGACACTCAATGTCTGGAATGTCGGGTACACGGGAAATTCCTTAGAATTAAATCAGAAGTACTAAATGTTCTACATTTCAGTCAATGTCAACAACAAGAGAATGACAATAGTATGTTTCCTGGCATTTCTGGACCCCATATGAGACAAACAGCTGTATTTTCCCTTTTAAGGTAATTCCCTTTTAATTTTGTAAACCACCATCTAATGATAGGGGATCTTTGCAATCAACATGCGAATTCTCAAAAAACTCAAAATCAATTATATTTTGACTCTCTCTCTCTATAGAGCATTAATTTGATAGAAACTGATATGCCATTTTATATCAGGTTGGCCTTGGAAGGATCTGAAATCATAATCAGGCAATAACAGGGCTACAGAGCATTGACTAAAGGAACATGACCTGACAACCCCTTTGAATCTACCTGAGCTCGGGCGGACGGACATTCTGTTCCCTATGGCTTTCTGTGCGCATGCTTCGAGAAGAACGCGCATAAGCAAAGTATACTGTGTGCTTCGTATACGCACGTAAATGGACAAATAGCCTACACAAAAAAAAATGCTGTAATACTGTTTTGGCAAGTATACTCGTAAACACAGTCAGTTGTGTCTTAAGTGAATGTAAACAGTTGAGAAAGAAAACATGTGTGTAACAATATATTTGATCCGTGCAATGACAGTAGCCTTATAAACCTGCTGCAGTCTGTTAATAATGTCTCTCACTCCTCTTGAATGAATAACTTTTGTAGTTGTAACAAGGATTAGTCTATTTTTAATGTATACAGCAGTGTAATTTCACATTTGATTACTTTATACTTTATTGTTCCTGTTGTAGGCTATTACTTATCTGAATACTACTTTTAGTACAGCTTCCTGAAAAACCTAAAGTACTGTTTATATAATTAGTATTTATGTTCTTTTGTATTTTTTTTGGTCTTTTTTTCCCCCTGTAACTCATGTGTTCTTGTTTACTTGTCTTCTGTAACTTTAATGACCTTTTACTTACATTAGCTAACTTAGTATTAGTTTTTGCTGAAGTATCGATAATTGTAAAATTTAAAAATAACACGTCATGAAATGAGACTTTGATCATATCGCCATGCAATCATGATAAATGATCATGATTTCAATATTGACCAAAATAATCATGATTAAGGTTGTGTAAAAACAGAAAAAAACTGCAATAAGACAGTCTAACCTTGTTTTTGTACTGTAAATCTAAGTGGCTTTACAGGGAACAATAAACCCATAACTTGTTTTTCTCACCGGATACGATACAAACCGATTGAATGGATTTGTTCTCAATCTTGATGCTGCCTGCATCTCCTTCTTACCAAACCCTAATGCTAATTGCAATGTCTTTGAAACCACTGTGAAGCTTAAACTTTAAATCAGCTCAACATAATCTCATCATCAAAAGTTGTGACTGGCAGATGACCCAATAGCATAACACTGTTCCACATTCAGACTTGCTTAACCGCATGAATGAGAGAAACAAAGGGCCGTCTGGTGGACCTCCCAGCCGTTTTGACCGGAATGATCCTCAAAAAAGGGGTTCCTCCATTCCACGAGCGTTACGTAACATCTGTGCTGCTTCGGCGCAGGGTCTTGTGTGCAGCAGGCTTCAGTTTATTTTAACAAGCTCCCGTCTAAGAGCCTTGATTGGCATGACACAATAACAGTAATTAGTAAATCATGTGGGTGGCCTGCAAGAACGAATCAGCTGTAGGGTTTAAATATTCCTCAGACGTTTGTATTAAGGCATTTTCTCTAAAGCTCCGATTATACACACATATAAAAGACAGCTAAATAGAAAAAAGCAAGATCTACATACAACTCTGTAAACACACACACACACACATTAAATTATCAATTATAGGGTCGGTCACACTACACTTTTCATTCCTTTGATTTCTATTCATACACATATTCTGGAGATTGGAAATAAGCTCATGCATAGAATTTCACTGCATTCCAAAGTGTAAGATTTGTGAACTCTCATGAACGAATTCTTATCATATATCAAACTTTAATGCTGCATGGCTTGCAGTAGAAAAAAGTGGAGTACATTTGAGATTCATTATTATTTCATTATTATTGAATTATGTTTTTACACATGATGCTGAACAGTGTGACATTATATTATGACTGAAGCGGAGTGCGAAGAAATTTTGCATGCTCAAAAACTTAAGAGGGCAGGATATGTACACAACTTCCTCAGAAGGCATTCATTAAATATATCTTCACACAACTGGAAACCAAAAAACAAGGAATTATTTTGAACATGCACTAAAACACGTTATATTGATACTCATGCCGGAACAGACTAAAACAAAGCAACTCAGCCAGCAGAGTGGGGTACTGTAGGCCGCTCTAATCCACCTCAGTATTTTAAACAAAGGCTCATCTCTTCAGAGAAGCACTCCGTCTGAGAGTAGTGGAGAGAAGAGAGTCACAGGATCTTACCAATGTCAAAATAAGCTTGATAAGTGTTGAGAGCTTAGTATCAGACCATTTACATCCACCTCCATACTGAGAACAGAGCCACAAAGCCATCCAATGGCACTAATTTATGGGTCACCAAAACTTTCCCAGGAATCAGTGTCAGAGGCTGCACCTTTTACCCGCTCATCACCTCACTCGGGCTTGGGTTACACCTGTCTACACATCCTCACAAATCCTGAGAACTTCTATTGCTCTCATAGCCTCATTGTTCTTTGTCTGAGGGCAGAAAGTTGACATTGTTATACTAAATATACAGTATGCTATGAATTATCTTTATTTATTGTGCATGCGTGTTTTCTACACCTCCGTTTCTATTTAAAAATGTGAAAACCTTTTATAAATACCTTTTACAGTCTGGAAACTACAGCATGTAGAAAGTATTTCATTTCTAAATGAGAAATAACAAAATGATCACTTTTATTATAATAGAATAAAATAAAAGTTTTATTCAAGAAACTGTTTTATTTAAAAAACTTTAATCAATTTAAAACTTAGTAATGTACTTATGTCAAATATAGCTACTTGAACCAAATAATTTACATCAATTCAGAATATGTAGTCTTGGGCTGTCACAATATCGACTTTTCACTACACTATTATTGTGGACAAATTCACAACAATGATATTGATCTATTGAAAATTTTTTAAAGACATTTTTAAACAACAATTTTGTACAGACATTTGTTATAAATAACAAATAATGCTATTGGTCAACTTAAAGGGTTAGTTCACCCAAAAATTTATATTCTGTCATCATTTACCCACCCTCATGTCTTTCCAAACCCAGAAGACTTTTTTTTATCTTTGGAACACAAATAAAGATATCTGATTAGTGTATATATTATATTAAATCGGATTGCATTATATTATAAAGCAGTCGTGTCTCTTCTGAAAATTCAGAATAAACTGCTCAATTCTTACGGATTAGTTTTACAAACTCTTTATTAACTTTTTGACGTGTCAAAGTGGTAGTTGCGTGAACTGTCAATGGAGAGACAGAAATCATTCACATTTCATTAAAAACATCTTCATTTGTGTTCCAAAGACAAACGAAAGTCTTTTGGGTTTGAAACAATATGAGGGTGAGTAAATGACAGAATTTACATTTTTGGGTGAAATAAACTTTTAGTCTCCAACTGTTTCATTTGTGTTTTCGTACTTTTTTTGGCCAATGAATAACACTCAAAATGCAAGTATAGGGAAGCAGAGAGAGAACCTGTAACTATAACTGTACAGCGTTAAATAAAGAATTCACCTGTGTCAAACAGGTGTCACTGGTTTGGATTATTTACTATATTATGTATTTGATATATGTGAAGTATTAACATGATATTGATTTTTTTTTTTTTTTGAGATCATGGTCATCGACAATAACAATTATGTTGCGTTACCCCAAAAGTGCACCATTAAAGACAATTTAATTTGTTGAAAATTTGCCACAAATGAAATGCGTAAATCATTAAAACTATTTTTTAGTGTAACAAATACCTGCAGAAGATCATTCAATAGATAGCAAATGAGCTGCGAATACCTCTGCTAAAGTGTGTACAATGTTTCAGTTCTCAAAGGGGATTCTGTTACACATCATCTCACATGCTTACTGATCTGTGGCATCATTTCTTACGTCAGATCTTTGCAGAGGCCCTGAGCTCTCCATGAGAAGTAGCCTGAAATCTTCCACATGACTTGGAAATGGTTGGTTTTTGGAACCCCACTGACTGTAGATCACATCTTTCCTCCAAGAGGCTGGAGGTCAAAAGAGAAGGATTAGCTTTTCAGCTGTTGTTGTATGGCTTCAGTAGAACTGTGATATAGTGCACGAGTTATAGGGACTACTTTATAATACCTTTAAGTTACTTTCTGAAGCTTGAAAGAAGAAAACAGTTAAAAAGTTTGAGCAACACGAGGTTGAATAAATTACAGAATTTAAATTTTTTGGTGGAAATCTCTCAAATGCTACCCATTTGGCATTAAGGAATACTATTTCCAGTAACCTCTACTCATTTAAATCAAGAATACTATCTCAACTGTCATTGATGAGCAATGCCGGTTTCACACCAATATATTAATGATTCATAAAAGCTGAATCACTGTCTAGCCATCTGAGATTTTGGTATAAAGATCAATTTAGGACCATGATTTATCAATTCACCATGAGTATATATCAGCACCATTTGCTGTTTGCATTCACCATCTGATAGAGATTTTGGACTTGAAATGGTGGCAGACTTAAGCGGATACACCTTACTAGGTCTTATGGTGTCTTCCCAATACCATCCAGACTGTATACTTGTGAAACATTAGCAGGGAAAGTTCAAGACAAGCACATGTTAAACATCCAATTTTAGAGCGACTGTGTCTGTGCTCGAGTAAAACTGTAGCAGGTGGTTGCGTGTAGCTCATTTTGTTCGGCAGATGTTTTGAGAATGACAGACACTCTTGGGCATCTTTGATTACGGCAGTCTTGAACAACCACTTTTATAATAAGCCTGAAATCTCAAGAATTGCACCCATGACACGGACAAAGTTTCATTGTGTGCATTAGGCCGAGGCCAATCCTTAGCCTCGAGCGCTAACACACCCACTCTCCCAAATCTTATTTCCTTTCAACGTGGTTGAGTGAAAGTGGAACATTCCAGACTGCCAGACTAAAAGGTGAGAGAGCACAAGCAGTAAACACACTGTCACATGCTCCTGCTTCTTCCTGTCTAACCCTCTCTGTTTTCATTTCGACTCTGTCCTGGACCAAAGGCCAACGGAGAACCAAGTCCACGAGTCGGCGCTCAGCAGAGCGCAGCTGGAGTTTTCTCACTGCCTACCCCGAACAACACCGTTATATAGACATCCAACAGCTTGTCTGTCAACACAGCTCTGTTTTCCTGAGAACCCTCACTGCTTCATTGCGGGACCACTGAAAAAAGTCACTTCCTGTGTAAATATGGATTTTAGAGATCTGTAAAGGGAAACAGACCTCGAACAGGAAATTCTGAATAACTTGCAATCAACCTCATATCCCCTCTCTCATCCGATTAACGTTTTTAGCATAGCATTCCTTTCTTTGAGCACCCATTTGACCTTCGTGTGTCAGACGTGTATCATGGAAAAAAATACTATCAGACTCTAATTTCTCCTTGCTTCCTGTTATTCGGAACATTCCATGAACAAACTTTGACAGTATCAGCGCTGCTAATGAGGCTCCACATTTGTTTTCCATCGCTTTGATGCTAATGGTATGCAAAATGCTGACTAATGACTTGTGAGCATTGTTGCTTTATACAGACATTGCCAATATGAGGACCACAACGGACAGATGATTATGGTAAACGTAACTAGTGCGAAACTATAGGGTAGAAAACGAATGCAGGTAAGAATGGCAAAACGGCCCAAGTTACCTGAAGTCACCCTATGAATAATGGTTATTTTATTCACTATATCCTGGCACTTCTTGACTGCTTTTTTTCCTTCAATATCTGGTCCAATTAATCCATTTTAAACCTAATAAATACAATGCAGCTTAAAAATTGTTATGTATTTGTTTTAGTTTTATATATACTTACAGGATAATATGCTCTACCGTTCAATAGTTTGGGTCAGTAAGATTTTTTAAATGACAAAATAATAACAGCAAGCAAGCAATAAATTGATCAAATTCCAAGTGGAAAGATCTCTGCCGGCTGTAACTGGGGTTAGGGTAAAATGTTTTGGCTGGAATGCATGGCTCTGCAGTCCAGTTCTGTGTCTCTGTTATGCAATCCCATGTGCTTCTCTCCAACGTAAAGCATTTTGGTCAGTGTAATGAAGAGTTATTGAGAGCTATCAGGATCCTTATCACCATTGCGCTCTTTAGTAAGTTAGTGTTTAACCCAGTGTTGAACAATTGGCCCTACAGAGAACTGTAGTACAATAAGATGCTTGTATAAAGAAACATTCAATACCAACAACCTTATAAGATTATTTTAATGTCCAGCAGCTCCCATTTTTGGAATTGAAAACTTTTTTCTAGCAACTGTTTCCAAGAATATTGTGACCACATCAGAGAAACATTCACGACTGAACCCCAGGAACAAAGTGCTACTGATTACTCTACTTAATGTGGGTTGTTTTAGCCACACCAAACTATATGTAATTGAATGAAATCATTTATGTTAGGTGGAAAGAAATCTGTTTCTGCCTAAATGCCTGTTAGAACCTGCGGTTCTCAACGCCACTTTAAGATCTCATTAGCCAAGCCTTGTATCTCAAACATTGCTGTAACTGTGGTGTGCTGCTGAGAGGCTACATCATTTGTTTTGTGTAGAAGGCAAGCTATTGCACTATATAGCTATTGAGCCCTATTGGGTCTTTTAGGCCATGTTATGCCAGCAAAAATCCAATTATTTGCATATCCAGATTTTATCCAGATGGGTTTTTGAAAGTCTAGACTGCCAAAAAACGCATGAAATCGGATTTTTCAAATCTGATTCAAACCACATATGGAGGAAATTCCAATCAGATTTTTACAGATGCGTCTCAGTCTGGATGCTCTGGCTACTCAAATCGGATTTCTTTAGTGTCACTCTTAAAAGAGACACACAACAATGTCAACACTGGTGACAGAAATGCTGGTATTATTATATAAAACTATTCATACGTTCATGGTATGTCATAATGTATGTGCAACTCGACAGGGCACAATTTGGAGAGCAAGATGATGCACCTCCATTTTTCCTGCATCCATTTTGAAAGCCTCATCATATAAGTGGGTACACAAATGTCATTACCAAAGCAACCCATGAAGATAGGTTGGTTATATCTGGACACACAAATCTTATTTGATCACTTGCAATTAATAGTGTGGACAGTCTGCTTGAACAACCTGATTTGCCTGCAGTCTGAACATAGCCTTAGGTCAGAATCTGTTTAGGCCAAGCCACAGAGTCTTCCTCCATCATGATCTTACGATTGTCTTTATCAATCCCAGCAATGAATGAGGGAACAAAGATGGAGACTAAACACATGTATACCAAAACAAATATTTCGCTGAAATGGCCGCAATCCAACTGGCAGACAAAGTTTAAGAAAACAGTAGGTGCAGACAGACGTAATCTGAGCGGCTCTGTCAGGCCATGTGCCTTTGTCTCTGCTGTGGTTTAAGTTATCCGCTTTATCTAGTCAGTTCTTCATAAAACTAATAGCTTTATAAAGATTTATATTCCACATAAAAGGAATGTTTCACCCCAAAATTTAAATTCCTTCATCATTTACTCACATGTCGTTCCAAACCTGTATGAGAAAATTACATTTTTCATATTATAAATGATTATTATTGTTGTTTTTTTATATAAAATATTAAGGATTAAAAGTGTATTTAAAAAATATAGATATATTCATATAATTTATCAGTATAAATATTATTATGATGGAGAGAGTGGGCTAAGATGTATATAGTCTAATAAAATGTGCACAACCTAACTCAATTTAATGTGACCGTTTAAAATGAGACAAGAAATGCACATGAGAAAGTGTATCATTTATCTTGATAAAAAAAAAAAATTTGTTCACCATTTATAACATTATTTTTCTTGCTTATTGATGAGTAAGCTGTGTATAAAACACTGTGCATGAAAGCACAAATTTTCATGGCAAAATATTAGCCAGGAATTATTAAATGAAGCACATATATGGGACCGCTTTCACAGACAGGGCTTAAACAACGCCAGGATTTAAAAGCACTTAAGTAGCTTTTAAAAACATCCCTTAGAAAAAAACTCTACTGGTGTGCATCTTGAGACAAATCAATGGTACTGATGCATTTTAAGATATGTCAGTGCAAGTTCCTTTCAGTTAAAACAGCTCAAACATACATTTTAGTCTGGGACTAGCTTAAGCCTTGTCTGTGAAACCAGGGGAAAAAATATTCTTTAAAAACAGTGAAAACATTTAAATAAAATTCTACATGTCTTGAATAATTTTCATATATTTTCCTGCTTGTGAAAAAGAAAATATAGACATTTTCATCTGCAATTACTAGATATGAGAAGTAACAAGTGAAAAGTTTGCCAGGTAGACCATTAGTCAGTGACCAATCATGTGTTCAAGTGGAAAGAAAACCTGCCAACACCATGTCTTGTCATACTTATTGATGATAATGAGGGTTGGATCACTGACTCAAAGCTGCTATAGAGTAGAGACCCTGACCCTTTTTGTCGACTCAAATTCAGGCCTCAGGAAACAACTCTTAACATAACCCAACAAATCAATGTCAAAATCTCTCTCTCTCTCTCTCTTTTTTTTTTACACAGAACATTTAGTTCTCTATATCACCCCAAGGCAATGATCAATGGCATAGAAACATGCTCTGGCCTCTCCGGCATAGTCTCCATAAATGGCAGACACTGACAATAAATCACTAAAAGGCTGCTTTTTACATCTGTTCTGCCTTAATATTACAAAAATGTATATCAAAGATGCCTTGAGGGCGCTGTCATCACATGTTCTGTGATGAGCCTTACGGGATCGAGTACTCCTGGCATGCGGTAGTAAAATTAATCATTAAGCCTGTGAACATGGCCATGAATATAGCTTGTGGCACACCACATTCATACCAGAGTCATTCTCCACCCTCCAGTGATGTGCATGTGTCTCTCACCTGCAATGCTCCATCTGTGCCCTGTTTGGACGCTTAAATGACTTCAAATCATTTCACACTTTTAAAATTCAACAGCTCTCATGTTTTGTCTGCTTGCTGCTACGTGCAGAATTTGCATATAACAGAGTCAGACATTGCACAGACAGACCTCACAACAGAGCTAAGCATCAACAACTTCCTGCAAAATTTTACCACAACAACAACAACTATATATGCTGGCAGCTGGTACTGCAACGTGACTTACTATACTTCCTGAAGCACCAAAATACTTAAAGATTAAAGTAAACAAGCCTGAAGGCATGGTTTCACTCACTCATTAAAACCACCAATACCTCAAACCCGACTTGTCCACACTGGCAGTGAGGGTGATGATGATGACTAATGCATTTACCTATTTTTTTTCCCTGACATGGCAGGTTATCCGACCACTGATTTTAAGAAACATCTCTTATTAAGATCATTGTTCAAAACAGTTGTGCCATTTAATTTTTTTTTAATGGAAATCATGATTACTTTGAGCATTCTTTGATAAAGAAAGATTTATTTTAAATATTTTTGTAACAATGTAAAGTCTTTACTGTCACTTCTGATCAATTTAATGTGTACGTGCTGAATAAGTATTTATTTCCTTCAAAATAAATAAAATAATAAGGGGTAGCGCACATATACACTTGTGGATTTATTGACAACCTCCAAAATGTCAAACTGTTTACATATGTAAATATTTGAGGGGTAGTGTACATATAAAATATGGATTTAAAACTTTACATATGCACACATTGTAGTTATTCATCCTTTGTTATTTTTATAAAATATATCTGCATTGTTATATCTTTTCTATCATATAAATATTTGAGCTCCTAACCCTTTCAAATTAAACTAAATTATGGTCTTTTCCTCACATTATTATGACTATCATGGCTTCTCCAATGTGATGGGATTGAACATATTTAATATCATTGATGAAATAAAGTCAATCTACTTCATGATTTCAATGCTCAGTGAACCAAAAAGGAATCATAAACATGTACGTCTCTAAACTAATTTGAGCATAAAAAGTCAATGTCAAATATGTCAAATGTCTGCATACAAAAATTAATGTACAAATTAATACTAATGCGATCAGGTTGAAAATATATAAGGAAAGTATATCAAAGAACAGTAAATGTTTGAAAAAACTGTATGCTAAGAAAAAAAAATGAAGTTCTTCACAAAATGATTTTAAGTTACTATCATCCTGGATTAAAAAAGGGCTACCATGCTGGAAACCGGGGAGATCAAAAGGCTACTGTTCACCCAAACCCATTGAACTTGGACTTGCATCACTTCTTATGTTTTGTATAGTCATTTCTCATCAAAATACTTTAACCACTGACCCCTAACTGTGAGCATTTATCTGTGCCGTTCAACCATTTCCTTTTTGAGTTAGTGGAGTCCACCAGAATTAAGCAACAACTCAAGCTTGAAGGACCACCAGCTCTAACTTGGCAGAGAAACTCACAGGTGCCCTGGTACATCACACAGCCGAATGTTTAAGCATATCAGCATATTAGAATGATTTCTGAAAGATCATGTGACACTGAAGACTGGAGTAATGTTTTTACTGTATTTTTGATCAAATAAAGGCAGCCTTTTGAAACCTTAAATCTTTCCGACCCTAAACTTTTGTATATGTATTGTACACATTTCACTGTATTTCAATACAATAAGGTTAAGTATGAATACTTATGAGATGAGCCCCAGATTTTTTAAAATCATTTTAATAGAATGAATATCACTCTAAACATGAGGTTTTAAGAAAAAGACTTGGAATCCTGGAGGCATGTGGTCAGTACTACGCGTGGTATCCAGATGAGTGCATTTCTGTGAAATAGTGAGGGGGTCGGGCTTATCGTTTCATAACCAACATCTACCCCACCTGACATGCTATGTTCCCTCTCACTGCTATTTCCAGCACACTCCCTGACCTCGGTCCAGAGCAGCTGGAAGTTGACTCACCTGCAGTCGAGGGAGGGAGATATTGGAAGACAGTTGGGAGGGAGGGGATTCCCAGCAAACTTGCAAGGATACAAAACACCTATGACAAAGCCACATGGTAAATTCACCTTTAGACAAGGACGAACGCAGATGGCAGACATTCCAGACATTCCTAGCCGTGCCGGTAGATCCTCTTTCAGAGTCCAAACCCCATATTATTTTTGCTTGTCTTGGCCATTTTCCTCCAAACACTCAAGTATCTTCTGGGATATCTATTTTGTGTTTGTTCACACTACCGACTTTCATCTTCCCATTTGTATGCAAAGAGCACATAACAATAGAAGCTCTCATTTACAAAGACACATGTGGACCACATGTGCAGCTCCTCGATCCCAGCTTGTACTTCTCAGCTGCTCTCCAGTCTCTAATCACTTCCTAAACAAGGCCAAACAGAGATCTGGCTGTTAATGTTATCTAAATATTGGTCTTCCCCTAAACAGACCATGCTCTCCAACAAGCTCTTCACATCACTTGTAAAAGAAGACACTTACTGTAATTCCGCTGCCTCGGTTTTCGTAAAGTAGGAGGCTGGAAAGTCAAACACGGTGACCATGGTTCTACAAGAATAATTTACTTAAAAATAAATATTGTGTCCATTTACTCAATGTCATGTTGTTCCAAACCAATATGCTCTTATTTCTGTTTGCATTTGTTGTGTGGAATAAAAATAAATTTTTGAAGAACATACACATGTTTTCCAGATGACAAAAGGACAAAAAAAAAAAAAAAAAAGTAGCCCTTATGAGTCATTCACTATGCCCATTATTCATTGAACATTAAATGTAGCATATTATCATATTATCTAAAAAAATAGGGGCGGTGCAAGTCATATAAATAATTTTTAGTTTGTTTTATTGGCCATTTCAGAGCTTGACAGCAATGTTCACACCGGCACAAAAATTAGGTTAGATTTTTTAAACACAATTTGTTCAGGCCATTGCATAAAAAATAAATAAATAAAACTGCAGATGGGTTGAATCATGAAAATGCAAATTCACTCTTGCTACGTAACTTTTCATTTCAGACTCTCGCTTGTCACAGAGAAGAAAGTAAACAGTATTTACGTATTTTCAAACACCATGGGCAGGTGACCAAAATCGCAACTCTCAGTTTTCTTCGCAGTGGGATGGAAAATTGACAGCATTGTGAAGAGCCATTTATTCAAATTAAAAATATTCATCATACAAACTTCCCACACCAAACATTAATCTAGGTTTGAACAGACCTTTATCATGAACTGTCATTATATGTTATGTACATGAAGAACATGTACATTCTATTAAATGCATGCTTTTGTGTTCCACAAAAAAAAAGAATCATTGAACGACATGCATTTTCATTCTTGGGTGAAGTATTCCTTTAAATATCACAGAATTTGTTAAGCCCAAAATATTTCCTGTGAGATTTCTGAAATCAGCTTTGCACGTCTTGACTGTAACACATATCCTGCATAGCCAGAGTACTTATGTACTTTGGTTGTGAATGGCAAGTTCAGTCGCATTATGTGTACATGGCAGCCAGACAAACAATACTTAAGTCACCAAGACCTATAAGCTTCACAGTAGTTAGCACAATTTTAGGCCCTCTAGCATGACATTTTGAGGATTATCCCATCAGTGTGCAAGCACAAGACATCAATTATGGAAAATAAACCTCAAATAACAGGTCTGAACTTACTGCTGTTGGTTGTCACTCCTTACAACTTGACTTGGAGGCGTTATTTCGACTGCCACATCCATTTACCTGCGCGAAACAGAGGCTGATAAGCAAAACACAGACTAGATACAGAAAACTGCTGCTGTACTTGACAAATATAACATTTAACACGAAATCTGCCAGCTGTCATCAACAAACCATTGCAATTACCATACGAATTGTTCACTGAGTCGTATCAGTGAATTCTTAGAACCGAGTCTATGGGTCTGGCACGATACCCATGATTCAGATCAGCAATCCGATTGAACTTTAATTGAATCAAACAATGGGTGAAATAACACGCCACTTTAACTGTCGAATATCTTATTTTAATAAACAGCATTTCATAAAAAAATGTACAAAAACCTTTTTAAATATAACTGAAACTCAGTACGCTCAATAACCTTGTTTTCTTCAAGAACCACGTCATGAAGCAAATGAATCATTGAATCAGAATCATTGAATTTGAAACGGAACAGTTTAGGGTTTTCGATTCCCAGCTGACCCAAGTCGTGCTGAATTTGCATGTTATTTCCGTGTTAGCTGTTTTCATGAGATTTACCATTTAGTTGAATTGGAGACTTTAAAAAAATATATAATAAATATAAAATTTATATATATATATATATATATATATATATATAATATATATATATATATATATTATATATATATATATATATATATATATATATATATTATATAATATATAAAATAATATTAAATTTACTTTACTTAATTTAAATTTATATATATTATATAGTTTTTTTCCCATTACCTACAAGCATTTATTAATGAAAATATCTTAGTTATTTAGAAGTTAGTTAGAAAGCTTTAATAATCCCCATAGAGGGGGAACTTATTTGCCACCATTTTCCTACTGTATATCATCTGACCAAGACCTCATGAACTGAAAAGGTAATATTATTTAGTTTCGGCTATTTAGGGATGAAACGGTAACAGGTGTTGTGCCCAATTTTGACTTCCTATCGGGGAAGATGTATATATATATATACACCGTATGAATATTTTTTAATAACAATACACTGATTATTTCGGTCACAATAATCATGATGGCCTATAAAATGTTGATAACTTGCATCTCCAGAGATATTCCTCTGCTAAGTAGAGAGGCAAGAATAGAAAACTCTAGTTGATTTAGTGGAGCCACGTGACTGACTATTGAGAGGACAAAGTGAGAAGATTTTGAAGGATGTTCCCGTGATTCAATGGCAAACAGAAAAATAACCAGGAGCAAGACAGCTATTCTTCCCATAAATATGCCCAGATGGTGCACATGTGCTTGTGTTGTGTGTCTTGAAAAAGTGTCCAACCAACATAAGGGTCTGGATCTGTCCAGTATTTTATTGCCAAGTGACAAAAATCGAAGTGAAAATTACAGATGTTAGAAACCAAAAAGGAAATCGTTAATATGTGCAGGAATTTAATAGAATGAAATTTTATTGTAGAAAGTTATTGGGTATATTCAAAAAACAGAGGTCTCGGCAGGCTCTTCGGCTTCAGTACAAAGGATAATATCTAGTGTTATTAAACAATTACATAAGCCAGCGATTGCCACAGTATGTTTCCTAATAATCGTATTTAATATGAAAACAAAATGTACAGGTTCATTCAATCGTGGGTGTTCGTAATGATTATGTCATATAGTACTTCAAGTACACTGTGATTTTTTTTTACTTTAAGTTGATATTAAACAGACTTTTTGAAGGAACACTCCCCTTTTTATGATAGCAATTGGCTTCTCAGAGAATTATATTTGTTACATATACATTTATTTCTATTTATACATAAAAAACCGTTAACAATTTAACAATTAAAATATAACTTAGAAGGCAGGATTTTTAATTGCAACATGTAAAATTTCTCTTTTTTTCCAAAAAAAAACAAATAAATTCACACTTTTTTTGACTTTTTGTTGTTTTGTATCTTGTTTTGATTCACATTATATTATTGTATTACATTATATTTATATCACTTTACATTTATTGGTAACACTGTACAATAAGGTTCATTAACATTAGTTAATGTATTAACTAAAATGAATTAACCATGAGCAATACATTTGTTACTCTATTTACTAATCTTTGTTAATGTTAGTTTGTGAAAATGCAGTTGTTCATTGTTTGTTCATGTTAGTTCACAGTACATTAACTAATGTTAACAAGATTTTATTAATGTATTAGTAAATGTTGAAATTAACAAAGATTAATAAATGCCGTAGAAGTGCTGTTCATTATTAGTTCATGTTAACTGTTGACCCTTATTGTAAAGTGTTGCCATTTTATTCATTGCCATGATCATTACATGGCAGTCTTGGTCAGACAAATTGACATACTTAGGTGTCAAAGACTGTAAGTGAGGCACAGACCTTGACTGCTTTTGTGCTTGGAAACCCAAGCAAACATGACCTCTGTGACTCCACACACTACAGGAGAGAAGGAAAGGACCCCTTGTCCGTTTATGACTCTATTAAGAGTCTTGGAGAATGTCCAGATTTCCATATAAAGTTATAATTTGGCCTGTTACCCTGCAGGCAAGAAAATGAAACTAATTTGTGGCTAAAGAGAGGTTTCACGGAATGGGCTCAATTTGTTACAGCAGTGTCAAGTCTGCGATTACAGCCAGGATAGACAATGGCATTATGTAATCCAGAAATCCTGCCAGCCTATCATGCCGACAGTTTTAAGAGTCTGGCTCAATAAAATATAAGATGAGAAGAAAAAGTTTCTAAATAAGAATAAAAGTTTAAGAGTTTTATAGCAGGCAAACACATCTTCAAGTGTTCAAAAGTAGCAAATGTCCAACCATATGTCAGCTGTCTCCTGTGGTCTGCTTATATCAGGACAGCTTTTTTATAATTTCCTCTTTGTTTTCTTTGGGAAGTGAGTCAGGAGAAGTATTTCAAGATATCAAAAACCACTAAGAAAAAATATCATGGTTGTGTTATTGCTTGGCATAAAAAAGGGTCAATATACGCACATCCAAAGCATCTTGGTCAGGTGCAAGATCTAAAAATTCATCAAATAATCCAAAAAACTTTTTCTTTATTTAGAAAAAGTTCAAATAGGCATCGATTATAGCCTACTTATTGAGCTGTTGCCTTTGTATGTGTGTGTCGGACGAAGGTCTCTGAAAGAAACGTTTAAACTTTTTCTAAATAAAGGGAGAAACACAGTGTGCAGATCTTTTTTGGATTATTTGTGTTATTGCTTGGCAACAAAACATTTACTACAGTTTGGCCACTAGTTGAAAAGGACAGAACAGTATCTGGATCACACTCTTCCTTACACATTTTTTATAGCTAATCTAGGCGCTGTGAGGTTTTTATCATGATGTTTTGCATTATTATAATAGCTACTTAACAATTCTGAAATATTTGCTTTGTGGGAGTTCCATAGTCGTATGTACACCACAGACCATTCTAATAGCATATCAAGAGTGTCTGTATAAAGCATTATCAACTCAGCCAAAAAAATATCCAGATGGCTACACTGAAAAATTCATTCTTAAAAGTAATTTAATCTCATAAATAAATGAAGTGATAAAATGTGGCCAGCATGTACTACTACAAATGACCATTTCAAGGAAGTCACTGATGCACAACTGCATATGAGATGAAATACGGCATTGTGATTAATATTTGTGATGAGCGTGATAGTGGGTCCTTGAGTACACAGTGTGACCAGAGGCATGAGGACGTGGAAAAACGCCAAGATTACGTGCTTGGCAAGGTCAGATTACAGGCAACAGATATAATAGCCTCGGTCAAGAATTACTACTGTCGTAAAAAAGACTAATTTATTACAGCTTTGTGTTCTTAAATGAGAAGCATTCCACTGATGGGTATCCTAGCAGAGTCAAAGAAATGCTAAAGATGAACACTTCTGAGATGCCACTGAGGGCCTACTTGACTCAACCTAGTTTGGGGCTCAGCATATTCACTAGAATTAAGGTTTTCAAAAGCCATGGACCCCCAAAAATAAGATAATGAACTTACTACACTCTCAAAAAAGTACAAAGCTATCACTGGGGTGGTTATATGTATAATTTAGGTACTAAAATGTACTCTTAAAAAATGTTGGTACAAAATATATCGTTATATAACAGCTTTTGTTCCTTTTTTTTCACTGACTTTTAGAAATTGTTCAGTCTTACAAATATCTTGGGATCCATTTGGACAGAAAATTAAATTGGAAGTAGAGTGTGATTGTGTTTAAGAAGGCCCAATCGAGATTTTTTTTTTTTTTTTTTTTTTTTTTTTAGGAAACTAAGATTAGTAAAATGCTGCTTCATGTTATCAGGGAATCTTAGCCAGTGTTTTGTGTTATGCCATTCTCTGTTGGGGAGGTACTGTACATGACAAAATGGGATAAATAAAATGATAAGGAAATCTGGTTCAGTGATTGGCCTTACCCCTGATTAATGTGAGGTTATTGTTGGAAATAAAAAAGAGCAAACTAAAAAATGTGTTATGAAGATCATCAACAATGTTCTAAGTGGACTAAAAAGTTAATTTAGTGAGAGACTGATGATGCCTCAGTGTTCTGAGCGAAATAGAGGGTCTTTTATTCCTGCTGGAGTTTTTAAATCAAGCGTTATAATTATTGTATCGAATTTTTTTAATGGTGGCAAATGAGTTCCCCCTCTATGGAGATTATTAAAACTTTCTAACTAACTCTAAATAACTAAGATATTTTCATTAATAACTGCTTATAGGTACTGGGGGAAAAAAACTATATATAATATAAATATATATATAAATTTAATATTATTTAATATAACATAAATAAATTATCTGAAAAATATTTCTATCTCTATATAAAACAATGTCTGTCAATAAAATAAAATAGTCCTTAATCTCATTATTTAGTTTTATTGTATTTATATATATATATATATATATATATATATTTTTTTTTTTTTTTTTTTTTTTTTTTTTTTTTTTTTTTTTTTATTATTTGAACTCTGTGGCCCCTCTAGCACCTAGCAACAGACCTCAGTTTGAAAACCCCTGTACTCATGACTGGTTAGTTGTCTATTCTCAATAGAGAACATTGTGCTACACACTTAACTTTGTGCTCATTATGCTCTGTACTGTGAGTTTAAATAATAGGTCATGGGCATTTTTTTTTTTTCGCTGACATTTTTTAGATATGTGAATGGTCATCTGCTTTGTGAAGCATTTTGAAAGCAAGAGACATGTTTGTTTTCTGCACAATAGATCAATTAAGTGAATGAAAACAAGATCCAGCTGAATACACTGCTGAAGAGAGACCCAGCAAAGCTTGCCAATGACATCCACCGGGAAGGGACCATTAGACACACAATGCGTGTATGCATTTATGTGCCACAGTGTGATGTATTAGTATGACTAAGACACCAAAGCAAAAAAGCTTTTTCTCTGCATAATTCTCTACACATTTAGTCTCCCCAAGGATATCCTTGAAAATGTTGCATAAAATTGTACATTCTTTGAAGACTTCACATTGTGGCGTACAGTGCTTTCAAAAGGTTTTCAAAAAAAAAAAACCCACATCAATTCAATAAAACACATACCAAAATCAGATTTTATAGTGAAAATAAGTAAATAATTAATCTGATTCAGCTAAACCTCTAATCAAATAAAAAAAAAGTGCATTGTTGCAATAAACCATATGTCATTTCTCATTCCTGTGGGTGAATTGCACTTCTCATCTCATATTGAATGTTACCGATTAAAAGTGTGTGTCACATTTCCGCATACAAGGACATTTGCACAAGTCATGATGATATGAAGAATCCAAAGGATTTTCCTTATACAAAATGTTCTTGAAGCAACAAACAAGCAAATGGTGAAACTTTATAAAGTGCCTAGGGACTTTAGAAAACATGAATGTCAAAGAATGATATAAACAGAAAAAAATCAATAGAAAAAAGTGAATTAAAAGAATAAATGCATAAAACACAAAAAGTAATAAAAAATATATTGTCAAATTATAGTTCTTTAATGTTTATTAATATGACCTTGTTGACTCCACAGTGTAGTGATGATGAGCCATCTAGGTGTGACTTGCGTTTGCTTAACCTAAATGTCGAGGAATGTGTGAATGGATGTATGGCCTCCTAAAGAATTCCAATGTAGTAAATGATCACAGGAGTCATTAAAAAAGGGGTCATTAGATCAATGGGACTCGCGGTCAGTGAAACCTTTTTGGCGACAATATTGCATTCATTGAAAAATACGCTTTTTATTCTCCATTTGCTACTGACAAAACCCATTGCATCCATGGTTGCAATTGTATTTACAAAAGCAAAGCTGCCTTTCATAGAATGCAGATGGTAGGCATGAGAACACAGTGTGCTGGGATTATTCACTGAGACGAATGTCTATTTTGGATTAAATCTTCAGGAAGACCCCTCATGGACAGACACAATGCTCCAGCTGTGCTCTCGCTCTCAAAGGGTGGGACCACTTTTTTCATCAAAATGTCTTTAATAAAGCTGATGAAAGCTTGGCTGCCCCAAGAATCAACATGTTGAAGGATGCATGCCTTTGGGGAAAAAATGCTATATCCATGGCGAAGATCTGAATATATTCGCTACAACTCATTTGTCTGTTGTTGTGTAGACGACGCTCGTTGTCCAAAAAAACAACAATTTGATCTAAACCTGTCGTGACAGCACATGTGCTTTAAAAATGTTTTCTCACGCATTATTCATTACACCCCTTCCCACAGCTCATCGTTTCCTCCCAGACACGGCAGGAAGGATAAAAGAAAAAGATAGTTTGACAGGGGAAAACCACAAGTGATTCTTCAGAATCTTTTATCTTATTTAAGCTTGGCAGATGTTCAGAAAGTAAGTTTTATGGCTGAGTTTATTTCATCCTCTCATGTATACAAACATATTTCTGTCCACAGAAATACATTCTCACAATGGGAATTATGGAATTGACAGCGAATTGGTGAAAAGCGTCGAGAGAGTCAAAAAGTTCATATGAATGCAGCAGCCAACTGCTGTGAGGTTTAGGTTTTGACGTCTGTCGTGCATTTTAAAATCTGCCAAGTATTCTGGTTACTGATGAATTTCCTGCATAAATATTGTTTAACCATATTTCAGGTTATCATATTTACATACGAACATATTTCAGATTATTCAGATTATTTTATTATAGGACATAAACTACTGTACAACCACAAGAGATGATCATATCTTCAAAACAAAACAAAAAAATGCACTTTTATATATCAATTGGCTCCCCCCCCCCCATATTTTTATTAATTAGCATAGCCAATATCAAATAAAAACTGCATATAACACTTTCACTTCGCTTTTTCACTGAAGCCAGCATTCTTATCTAATAACCTTGCCTTGGTCTCCAGGGTGTCTCTGTTATGTCAGGTATCTCACAGTGTTAGATCTTCAAGTCATAGTAACCCTTAGCAATGACATAAATACTCCCATGGTTTGCTGATAGATAAACAACTTTCTTCCATTATGTATACTGTGCAGCCAGAAAACAATGAAACGCCTAAATATTGACAGAGCAACGATATCAGAAAACAAAGGTCATCTTAATGAAAGCTGCAGAGTTTAAAAATGCTGTTGATACTGTGGTGGAGTGTAATATATCACTGAAAAATTCCTGTCTAGGAAACCAAATCTTTCAGTGTTTCAGTGCTACTTCAAAATGTTTGCCATGCTTTATTGCCTCACAAGAGACAATCATATTTCCAAAATTAACTTGCTAACATTAGGAAAATGTCTCTTTCATGACACTAAAATACCAGATTTTGCGTTATTGTCTTTCCATTTCTTGAAAAATATTGTGCTGTTCCATTTCTTTACAGCCAACTCCTACTATAAGTGTGATTTTTTTTTTTTTTTTTATAAGTGATATGACCCTAAAGGATGCCAAATGCCACATTTGTCATATATTTCAGCAAATATATTTAATCACTGAGAAATAAATGTTAGATAAACAAAGAAAATATCATAAAAAAAACAAGCACATTTTTTCAAAAATATAATTATCAGAGGGCATGGATTCTGTGCACTTACTCATCAAATACACACATACTTACTGAATTAGTAGCTAGCAACATGTTTTGGGGAAGAAAAAAAAGAATACAGCACAAGTGTGTACCTGAGTAAATTATATCGGTGTATGATTACTGTGAACAAGGTTGACACCCCTTTACGCCTAGTCTGTGCAAGACATGAGGGAGATTTCTGGCTAATTGCGTGTTTGTTGATTCTCAATGGCTGGGCCTTGGGATGTCAAACACGTCTGGGCTGGTATTTCCAGAAAACAGTTTGCAGGACAGCACAATTCTGAGTAGGTATGAACCCAGGGGCAATTAGAGAAGTGACTCTGCACCATCCCACTGAAACAACAAGCTTCCAATCTCCCACTTTTGAAACGTCCCATCGGCTGAGTCAAACAGGATAAATAAAAGTGATGTTCCGTCTGCTCCTCTGAGCCTGGAATGACTCAGAGTGTGTAAATGTCTCCTAGGATATTTTCCTATAGTATGCAACGATGCCAGGAATGTGGGCATGGCAGGTGAACTTCCAATATCCCCAAATATGGGTGGTGCAGTTATGTTTATTACAGTTGGTACTTTGGGATTTGAGTGTTTGTGTATGTATAGGTGGACTCGTATATCGAGAGGAGATGGCTTAACATTCCTTGCCGATTCATGTTAAAGTCACCATGAAACCAAAATTGGTTTCATGAAATGTTGCCGTATTTATTATCAATTATTTATATGTGCTTTAATCTTTATTCAAAATAACTTCTCTCCTTTTTACAGCAATATCTTCTCTAATGATGTGCTTACTGGTGTGAGGGTGGGACAACCTGTAACTCACATGACATCACAGCTATAGCAAACCAAACAATCCAATTGTTTCAATTGTTCCAATTCCCAATGGACAAAATCAAGTTCCGCTCTACATTTATTTTGTTCAAGAAGCTGTTTCACTCATTTATATGTCAAAATAGGGAAGAAAAGACTATCACAACTTTCGTTTCATACTAACTTTAAGAAACCATCATCACAAACATAGATCATTTCTTTTTACAACAGTATAGGTTAACATAATAGACACTGGAGCGAACCAATATTTTCTCATAGTACATACTGCTGCATATTTCTTTTGGCTGTGCTGCAGAAATCCTTTTGAATCGTATAATAACATACATTTTTAAATATATATATTTATTACCAAATAAATAACAATTAATAATAATAATCAAATAATGATATTTATTAGAATGATTAAATTGCTAGATTAATTAAGAAAATGAAAGAAGTTTAAAATGATGCATTAACAAATGTTGCTCAAATGAGATTGAGGTTGATTAAAGGATATTAGGAAACAGTGTATGCTTTTGTCTGGTTTGATGGAGTCATTCATGGCTGTCTACGTCCGAAAACATCACTGATGCCGTGTGTCTGGTTTGGTAGTGATAAGATCATTGACAACAGTAGCAGAATGATAATAGCTCTTAGGAATGATGACGGCATGTGGTCTCCTGCCGCCTGGGTCAACAAGGTCGAGCTTCTGTCGAAAATATACAGATGTTTCCACTTCTCTGGGAAAGTTAATGCTGCGATAAGTAACTAACAGATGAGAATTAATCAGTTTGCCAGAGTGCGATGATGTCAAGTCCATTTTTAAGTTACACAAGTAAGGAACAGTCTGAGCAAGACTGAGTTTTAACTACATCCTGAGAACAGACCACAACACCACTGAGGTCAATAAACTTCTGGTTAAGAAATTATTGATACAATTTGATTTTGCAAAAATCTAAAATTTAAAAGCAGGTGCTCAATCAAAGGGTCAACTCAAAAAAATAACAAATTCAAACCGCGACATAAACTTGACTTTATTTCTTTAAAACAATGACGTTAATTAAAGTTTATATTTGTCAAGTGAGTGTTGCACCTTTTTTTTTTTTTTTACAAATTACAAATGTATGCTTAATAATATTATTTGTCTCTGTAAATGTCTACATGTTATTATGCTTAAGCATATGCAAATCAGAGATGCCAATCAGGCTACCGTGCAATTAACGATCGAGACTGTTATGTCACAGCGTTCCCTACATTAAAGAGCCTGATGTTCAGACTGGCCAAATATGGTGTGAATCTTCAGGAGTGGAATGAAGTGGCTTGCTCTCAGGCAACCACTGCAAAATTATTCCGAACATAGTGTGTTTCTTTTATACCGCTAACTAGACTCAGGAATGCAAATTACATTGTGCATGGAAACACATTAAAAGGCAGCTGGCACACTGTGACCTTCTGCTAGAGATGATGGAACAGACGCGGAAAACATTCTCTGACAATGAAAGATATTTAGCTGCTCGCTCAATACGAGGACCTGTGGAAACAAATCTCCTTTCATCTGTGAGATCTGGCCATGATCCCGAGTGTCTCTGGTCTAATGGCTCTGCTTTGATATTATACAGGTGAAGTGTGGATTACTGGAACAGCTGCACAGGTGGTCACAGTCCATCCTGATTCTACATCTGAAACGCTCCAGCTGTTTTGTTCTAATTCAAGGATGAATTACTACGTTGAGGCTCAAAATAGTCATACAAAAAAGTATATGAAAAATATGTAGTCCAAATCTGCCTCTTTAGTTAATGATTCTGTGTGGCCTGTGACCTTGCTTAGAGATGAAATCATATGAACATGCCATTCAGCTGATTCAATGCTCTTCAACACAGCTTTTCCTGCACATAACTTGCTGAGAGACATAAACAAGATGCTTGAGTGTCTCTGAATCAACACTCCAATGCTTGGCTGGTCTCAGACAGAGGATGTTTTCATTCAGTATGGAAAGGTATTCCTATTCCGTGTATATATTTAACAAAATATATTTATATATAAATATTTATAATACATGCATGTGTGTGTTTTAATATATATATTATATTAAAATATATATTATATATATATATATATTAATATTTAATATACACTACTAAACTTTTTTTGATGTGATCAATCACGAATAATCATTTGACAGCACTAATATACATTTATATATATATGTCTGTGTGTACATGTGACAGTATTAAAACAATATTAAATACAGTATGCATATATACATTAATTTTTTGTACAAATACAAATTAATATTACACATTTTCTAAAAATGTAAGTACACATAGACTATTGAAAATATCTAATTATTATTTTCATGTCTTGAGATGATTTTGTTTTATTGGTTTATCTACTTTGGAATTCTTAGGTTAACATATTTAGAGAAGAAACATGCTTTATTTATACACATAGAACTCATAGTTTATTCTGTTTGGAATAAACATCTCAAAACCTTCTGTAACCCCCTCAAACCATCCACTTCACAAAAGTTATCTAAGTTTTTGAGCATAAGTGTCCAAACAAGCTTACAAATAACCCCCATGGCATTTTCTGCAAAGAGGCAAAAAAGGTTGCTGAAATGGTGGTTGTGCAAGGTTGTTTTTAAATCTTGAGGAACTGCGATGAGTAAGAACAGGACTGAAATCACCTTCACCTGCATTTATCAGTTTGGGATATTTGCTCAGTGTGATGGGTCATATCTTACTCACCTTTTTCCTGGAATTGTGAAGGCCATGACAGCTCAGACATCATCAAGACATCTGGAGCCATATTCACGAAACATCTTAAGGCTACGAGTAGCTCCTAACTTGCCGATTTAGGAGAAACTCCAAAAAACAATGGGCATGTCAGTCTTAATTTTAGGACTTGTAAATTTGTGAGTATTTCACAAAGCATAGTAGTGCTAAAACTAGCTCCTAAATCTGTGAAACGTTACACTAAGACCACATCGCAAACAATCCTAATCCACCTAAAGACACTGTACACCTGTGGCAGTTGTTTTCACTAGTTAACACTTACAAATGATCAAATAGAGCAAAAAAATATAATAAGCGTATCCAAGGAGATCGAGGGCTTGAGCTTGGAATTCAGCCCAAACCCAGAGTTCTCTCCTGTATCCCCACTGACAGTGAGCAACAGGGTGGTGAAGGGATGCAAAAAACTGCATTTATCAGTTTGGGATATTTGCTCAGTGTGATGGGTCATATCTTACTCACCTTTTTCCTGGAATTGTGAAGGCCATGACAGCTCAGACATCATCAAGACATCTGGAGCCATATTCACGAAACATCTTAAGGCTACGAGTAGCTCCTAACTTGCCGATTTAGGAGAAACTCCAAAAAACAATGGGCATGTCAGTCTTAATTTTAGGACTTGTAAATTTGTGAGTATTTCACAAAGCATAGTAGTGCTAAAACTAGCTCCTAAATCTGTGAAACGTTACACTAAGACCACATCGCAAACAATCCTAATCCACCTAAAGACACTGTACACCTGTGGCAGTTGTTTTCACTAGTTAACACTTACAAATGATCAAATAGAGCAAAAAAATATAATAAGCGTATCCAAGGAGATCGAGGGCTTGAGCTTGGAATTCAGCCCAAACCCAGAGTTCTCTCCTGTATCCCCACTGACAGTGAGCAACAGGGTGGTGAAGGGATGCAAAAAACTGTCGTAACTATAGGTGAGTCGGCTCCCTTCTGTGTATATTCTCTACTCCAGCTGATTAGATAGATTGTTTGAACACGCTCCTCCCAAACTTTGAAGAATTCAAGCAACAAATGATGTTTTATGAACAATCTCTCGAGAGGCTGACAATTAGCTATACTAGTTTAATTAGTGACACTTAGCCTACTTTTTTTAAAAGATTTATTTGCATATGGCAACATTTTGATTAAAAAAATATTTATTTGAATTATGGCAACATTTGTATTTTAAAACCTTTAAAACATTTTAATGTGGAAGCATGATACCTCATTCTACAAGATTAAATCGCTGACAGAGACTCCTCCCCCTCCCCCATCAGCCAATCACTGTGTGTATATAGTAAGCGTGTTGACATCATCCAAAGCAGCGAGGTCAGCCCCACCCTAACTCTTACCTATTCTTAGTAAAAGTTTGTCTCAGCAGCTTTGTAAATAGGTTTTTTATTCTTAACTAAGAACTTTTACTGCTATTTAAGAGAACTCTTAGTGGTAAGGTAAGATGTTTTGTCAATACGGCCCCTGATGATTACTGTTCACAAGTAAGCTTCAAAAGAATCCAGAAAATATACATAAATTTGTGAAAATGGGATAGTTTTGGAAGGATTTTTCTAGTCAAGTCTTTATTTGTAATGTTTTACACCGAATGTAAGCAGCTGTCCCATAACTGGAATATTTTCTCCTTCACCTTTGCAGCCGGTCAACTCAAGTTCCACAGAAGCTGTTAACTTAGAGAAGTTTGTGTGCGTCATTGGGAGAAAGTATGGTTTCCATGACAGAGCTTTGGAAGCCATTTAGCTGAGTTATGTCGCAGACGCTCAGACTGACAGCATCTCTTGAGACCTGGTGCCATATAGTGAACACAATAGGCCTGCATGGCCACAGGGCACAGAGGGTAAACACAAAGCAATGATGGACCTTGTGGCTGATCATCAGTTACGTCTGTCTAGAGGTCTCTGAGGTGAGGTTTATCCGCCTGACCCTCCAAATAATACATCTAGCACCTCTGTATGATGTCTGCCAGGATCATCCAGATTAAACGTCAACTAACTTCTACAGCTGCTCATGAATGAGACATTCATCAAAGGGAAAAGCAAAAATGCACATTCAGTTGAAGTAGTGTCTTCATTCCTGATATGTTTCACTGAAAAATCAACAACCACCAAGGTGGGCATCAGGTCTAAATATGTCTGCATACTTCCTCTTGCAAATCCTTAGATAGTCCAAATAGACTGTTTTGAGTAGGTATGGGAGCTGGTTGGCTGGTCTCCTTTTACTCATTTTAACTATGCAGAACCATTAGAAGGAAAAGCTCCATATCTCTCTCCTTAAAAATGTGCATTCAAACATTGGATAGATTTTCATGAGATTATATTAGACAAAAACAGTCACGCTAGTCTCTATATGGGAACGATAAGGACTGAAAGGTATGGTATCAAAATTTTCAGACTTTTAAAATGTCTAATGTTCTAATTATTAGAATAAGTTGTATCGTTAACTTTTACAATTCTTGTAATATCTTTGGGTAAATAACAATATATTCAGACAAGAGTTGACTATAGAGGTGGATTTGAACTGAAATGCTGACCTGACTATTTTTAATAAATGTCAGGCTGCGGCAAATTGTCAGATGTGTTTTAAATATTATAAATTTATACAAATGTACAATTATTAAACATTTATTTAATACAAATGAATCATTAAACATTTATTAATTACAACACTGGTTTGTCAAAAAAGTTGTTTCGCATTTTTTAAAGTCGACAGTTGTCTTAGTTGTGAAACTGCTACTCAAACAAGAAAAATGTTGGACAGGGCTTAATCTTTTTCTATTGGAAATCGATTGGATCATCGTGGTTTGCTATTGCTGTGATGTCATGTGAACGACAGGTTGTCCTGCCCTCGTCATCAAAGAAGAGAAGTCGCTGTGCACCGATAAATCATTTAAAATATATACTTAAATATTCCAGAAAAAATAAGAATTGTCCACTCATGGTGACTTCAAGGTTACGCTTTTAACAATTTTGTGAATTGTGTTCCATAACTAATTTCAAGTGATTTTGATAAAAAAAAAGTCTATACTATTTCATGGCAGGGTAATAATATACCACCCCTAACTTATTTTATATATTTAAGCTACTATAACATAAAAACAAAAGCAACATTTACAGAAATCACCCTTTTAGGAGAACCAAGTGCTCAAACAAACACAGAACGGCCTCTAGCGGAGAGACGTGTTACTGCAGCCCTTTCCTCACGAGCATCCTATCAGATGCTGCGAATGGTACCGAGCGCTCAGATAAATCGAAACACTTTCTTTAAATCAAAGTAGCCACTTGGACATGAAAACGTAGCTTTAGTCATTCATTATGGATACCTTACAATCCAAAATACAATATGTAGGCTGCACAAGGGTAGGATAGAGCCTTCAGTGCCTTCATGAAATAACAGGAATTATTGAATGACAACGAGAGAAGCTGAACGTGGAGACAAAAAGAATCAGGACTGCGGCAAATAAAAAGACACTAAACGGAAGCAGAGGTCATAAAAATCAAAAGTATGTTTATGGAATGTGTTCGTTGGAATGTGGTGCGTTTTCCCCTCATGTGTAACTCAGACGCTCTGTGAGGTAACGCAAGCTCGTCCCTTTTCCCCTTCAGCTCTGATTGGATGAGACGCGTGCTCTGGAATGCCATGAAACTATTTAAATAGCACTTTGTTCTCTTTAGTGATAGTTAGATTGACCACTCTAACTACAGCAAAGGAACACCGAATGCTGTAGATCGCTGCTAAAGAGGGAAATCGTTTCTTTATTTTGAAACGACATTTCATTGACGCATCTTAGGAATTATATCACTTTTCCCTGGATTTGCTACTGTTTTTAACGCTTGGAAGGTGCGTTTTTCTTATTTTTAATTGATTGATCAGCTTGCTTAGGTTTCTTTTGCTTCAATAACTTATACCTTTATGATTTTCGATAGGTAAAAGAATAAGTGACGAAATGAAGTCAACTGCAATCTTTTTGCTACTGATGCTTTGGAACTGCGAGAGCGCGAGAGTCGCAGGTGAGCGAACTACAGTAAACCAACTGATGGAGTTCAGCGTTTTCTGAGTTTCTGAGTGTTGTGGTTTATGGTATAACTATAGGAATAATTAATAGTCACTTGTTAATTATCGCAACAGGGTCAAGGGGTTTTATGAATGGGTTTATTTTGGCTTGCTATCATTTATCCCAGTGCTTAACAAATAAATACATTAAAATAAAATAGCGATTACATTTTTTTTTTTTCGTTTTTATAAATTTATACTCAGACTACTGCTCTTTTGAGCGATGTTCTTAATTAGCTCAGTGAATTACGAATCACTTATTACACACTAGAATACCTGAGTTCGATTCCCACCGAGGGCAACTTCTCTTTCGTCTGTTTTCACTAAGTCGCTTTGGATAAAAGCGTCAGCCAAATGGATTAATGCACTTCAGAAATTTTTGACCGCTGAATTGACCAATCAAAATCAAGTATTCTAAAGAACTGTGTAATAAATATACGTTACAATGTAATGATGTTTCTTTAACTTGTGAATTCCTGATAGAGAGTCGAGACGACAACAGTGTTTATGACCTGTTTGAGCTCGTCCAAGTGCCGCGGAAAAACCACGGGGTCACCCTGGTGAAAGGCGACGACCCGTACAGCCCCGCCTACAAGATCCTGAACCCCGACCTGATTCCCCCGGTTCCCGAGAGCGCCTTCAGGGACCTAATCGATTCCATTCACGCCGAGAGAGGATTTCTGCTCCTGGTCAACTTCAAGCAGTTCAGGCACACGAGGGGAAGCCTTCTGACCGTGGAGAAGAATGACGGCTCCGGAACCGTTTTCGAAATCGTTTCCAACGGGAAAGCCAACACTCTGGACATTGTTTTTTCCACTGAAAACAAGCAACAGGTCGTGTCCATCGAGGAAGCGGATTTGGCGGTGGGACACTGGAAAAACATCACTCTTTTCGTGCAGGAGGACAGGGTTCAGTTCTATGTGGGATGTGAAGAGGTGAATTCAGCGGAGCTCGATGCTTCTATCCAGTCGATCCTCACTCAGGAGACCCCGGGGGTGGCGAGCTTGAGGATCGGCAAGGGCGCAGTGAAGGACAGGTTCATGGTGAGTGGACAGTTCACTGTACGAATCTTCTTGCATGGTAAATGCAATGAGAAGCATTAATTCACTTGTGGATTTTTAGGGGGTGTTGCAAAACGTGCGATTTGTGTTCGGAACCACACTGGAAGCGATTCTGAGGAATAAAGGATGCCAAAACTGTAAGTGTACTGCAAAAACAGGCATATGAATCAAGATGATAAATGCAATTTTTGTCCCCATGTCGGTTTTTCTTACATATGAAAATAATATGATAATATAATAATATATGTGAATATTTTTCACTTTTACCAAACTAAAGAAAATAACAGAAAAAAAAACATCATGTGTGCCAATGAATGAACAATAGCATTATAAGATAAAGACTTCAGCTTTTTCCATTAATTTTTCATTTAACTTTTCCATTAACTCAATAATTTTTATAATGTACTTTAAGCCACCCGAATGCCCTTTCCTCTTGCAGCAATTATGACTGATATCATCACTCTTGACAATCCCATAAATGGATCCAGACCTGCAATCAGGACTGATTACACTGGGCACAAAACAAAAGGTAATCCTTCCTTTTCAGTAATTCATACAAATAAAAATAATCACGTAAGTTGAGAATGTGAATGCACTTTTAAACTTTGCAAACTGCAAATTTCTCCAATGTAGATCTGCAGATGATTTGTGGCTTCTCATGCGAGGACCTAGCTGGCATGTTCAAGGAACTGAAAGGTCTTGGTGTGGTGGTGCAAGAACTGTCCAAAGAACTTCGCAAAGTGGTGAGGAGAAAAGTGGTTGTCTGTAGATATACTGAACTTGTGTAGTGGATGTGCCGTAGATTAGCATGCTCCACGTAATCACGTGCCAATTTCTGGTTGGTTTTCCAGATGGATGAGAAAAACATGCTCATGAATCGCATGGGTATTCATGCTGGTGTCTGTATTCACAATGGAATTGTGCACAAAAACAAAGAGGAATGGACGGTGGACGATTGCACAGAGTGCACTTGCCAGGTAAGAAGTCAAGACCCTACAGACATGTACCTGTTAGACTCTCAGAGCTGCCTGCTCTGTCATTAAGTCACTAATTTGTGTGTTGGCGAGATGGGAGCAATGTCACTCTAGGTGCTATGATGCACAGTACTAGTCTTAGTCTTGCCCATTATGGCAGACTTAAGCTGTGTGTATCCATTTCCCTAAACTATCTGGCCTCTAAGTAAAAATGAGAAATGGATGTAACTAAAGGAATACCGTCAACTGAACAAAACCTTATAAATTAAATTCATGATATTTGTGTTAAGGCCCGGATATACTTCATTTTCAGTGTTCTGCTCCATCTCACACAGTTGACCTTTCAAATATGCGGCCATGAGCGCAGAAAGACGTGTTCTGCGCATGCGCACTATCTAGTGGACTGTTGTTTTCAAACGCTCAAGTCACTCGCACAGGCACTGCTGTACACGGACCAACTGCACAGTCTCAAAAATTGGGTTGTACGCGGATGAGGTGTGCGAACCCTCCTTATGAGGAAAATGATGTCATGCGGACGGTGCATGGATGGCTGAAGTATACTTTGGGCTTTAAAATATATACATGCCTTCAGCCTAGTTTCTCTGAAATGCCACATAATATCAACACAGAGGAATATTTACATGCCTAATTACGCAGACTTAACCACAACCTTGTTATCCACTTTACTTAAATTAAAATTGTAATGTTGAATGTGGAGTTGCACCACAGCCAGAGGCTATGGTTTTTAATGCCAAATGAACCAGTTGTGGCAGATCCTTTAACACATGATTAATGAGAGTCATTTTGTTAACTGTAGAACTCTGCAACGGTGTGCCGCAAGATTTCATGTCCTCTAATCCCGTGTGCAAATGCCACAGTGCCCGATGGAGAATGCTGCCCTCGTTGTGGAACCCGTAAGTGAAACTGAACTACTTCATAACAAATTTTAGACATTTGTAATTGTGATCATTTTAATAATATAATTTAAATATTGGCTATATATACCCTAATTTTCAAAATTTTAGGGACATTAGATTTTTTTTTTAAAGAAATCAATACTTCAGTAAGGACACATTAAGTAATAAAAAGTTTCAAAAAATTTCTATTTAAATTTAAATCAAAGGATCAAAAGAATTCATCACAGATTCCTCAAAAATATTAGGCAACACAACTGTTTTCAATATTAATAATAATAAGAAATATTTCTTAAGCACCAAATCGACATGTTAGAATGATTTCCACTCATGTGACGCTGAAGAGGCTGCTGAAAATTTAGCTTAGCCATCACATGAATTAATTACATTTTAAAATATAAATTAAAAAAAAAAAACAGTTATTATTGTAATAATATTTCACAAATTTGTACTATTTTTACTGTATTTTTGATTAAATAAATGGAGCTTTGGTGAGCATGGCTAGAAACCATGTGCACAAACTAAATGTACAAGCAAAAAAAAAAAAAAAAAAAAAAAAAAAAAACTTTTGTGTAAACTTAAACGTATTGTAAACCAGGCAACATTTTGACTTTTAAAAGCTTTTGTATTGAAAGAGCTGTTGCTACCCAAACATCTGCAGTCATTGTTGTGTCACACAATACTTCAACTGAAGTTTAACTAATGAATGGAACACTAGAGCTTTGTGCATCACTGAATCGCTAAATGGCCATAATTGTCTAAATTGGTTAAAGAGAGGTGGAAAATTGGTGCTGTTTGGCAGAGACTCAAAAATGAAACGGCATTCTCCTCACGTCTTGAGGCCTTGCCATGCATAGCAAGGATTTACATTAATATAAGCCTTAGTGTTTGAACTTATGGCATAATCAAGGGTGTTTGCAAATACCATTTCCACATTTGGAGAAGGACTCAAAGGTATCCCTGTGCATTAAGTACACTGACATTTCCCCAGCATTCCAACTGCTTGGTTCATGCCAGGGTTCCCTGGAGTGCTCTGTCTCGAGCTGCCCAGGCTAAATTGAGTCCATTAAGGACCGGTATTAAAAGCTTTTCTCCATTTTGCTGCTTTAGAAAGAAGGAATAGCTCTGCTATTGTTTTGTTTTGCTCTCTCGACAGCGAGCGACTCCGCTGAGGATGGCTGGTCCCCCTGGTCTGAATGGACCCATTGTTCTGTGTCCTGTGGAAGGGGCATTCAGCAGCGCGGTCGCTCTTGCGACCGCATCAATAACAACTGCGAGGGCACGTCTGTGCAAACGAGAGACTGCTACCTCCAAGAGTGTGACAAGCGCTGTGAGTGGTGTCCAATGACAATAAGTGTTTATGGTTTTTCCTCACAGTTGAGGGGAAAAGTAACCCTTTGCATCTTTCATTTTCAATAGTTAAGCAAGATGGCAGCTGGAGTCACTGGTCACCCTGGTCCTCCTGCTCGGTCACCTGTGGTGCTGGCGTTATCACTCGCATCCGTCTCTGCAACTCCCCAACACCTCAGATGGATGGCAAAGATTGCCAGGGTGAAGGTCGGCAAACTGAGAGGTGTGAGAAATCACCATGTCCGAGTAAGTGAACACCGTATGCAGTGTCAGATTTTTTTTTAATTGAAAGGTATATTTGTCTCATTTTTTATTGTATATCTTTTCATAGTCAATGGTGGCTGGGGACCATGGTCACCCTGGGACACTTGCTCCGCTACCTGTGGCGGTGGCGTCCAAAATCGTAAGCGTCTTTGCAATAGTCCAGTACCCAAGTATGGTGGCAAAGACTGCGTGGGAGATGCAAAAGCCAGCCAGATTTGCAACAAACAATCCTGTCCAATTGGTGAGCTTAGTGTCACTCAACCCTTCAGATGATACGAGTCTGTGTCTCTGAGTCAGATCAATTACTTATATTCTTTTCCACAGATGGATGTCTTTCAAATCCATGCTTTGATGGAGCCCAGTGTACAAGCTTCCCAGATGGCTCTTGGAAATGTGGAAAATGCCCCAATGGATACACTGGCAATGGAATCAACTGCAAGGATATCAATGAGGTGCAGTCAAAAAGTCAAATCAGTTGTCTTAAGTCACAAGAATTTACTTATCACAACATTTTAATCTAAGGTATGAAAAATGGATATTGAGATATAAATATATATATATATATATATATTTATATTTTTTTTTTGCAAAAATAAATAATTTTTTGAAAAGAAAATTATTAATATATCACGTATCCAACTTTTCAAAATGTTTTCTTTATTTTAATTCTTTATACTCATGACCTTATGACTAAAATGCAGTGAGATGCGGAAATCTCATTCTTTTTCTCTTCATTGCAGTGTGAGGAAGTCCCTGATGCCTGCTTTGAATTTAATGGAGTCCATAGGTGTGAGAACACAGTGCCGGGCTACAACTGCCTGCCATGCCCCACTCGCTACACCGGCCCACAGCCGTTTGGTCAAGGAGTGGAGGATGCTGCTGCCAAGAAACAGGTAAATGAAAGAACACAGAAAGATTACAGATCACCAGCCTGCACCTGCTCATGCACTGAAGAACACTGACTGATTTATCTCTGCTGCAGGTGTGCACACCTCGTAATCCCTGCCTCGATGGAAGCCACGACTGCAATAAAAACGCTCGCTGCAACTATCTGGGCCATTTCTCAGACCCTATGTACCGCTGTGAGTGCAGACCTGGCTTTGCTGGAAATGGACACATCTGTGGAGAGGACACTGATCTTGATGGCTGGCCTAATGCTGATCTTGTGTGTGTCGAGAACGCAACCTATCACTGTAAAAAGGTTGGCATTTAATGGCTTCATTTGTTAGTAAAAACAAAATACAAATAACATTATTGTGGCTGTTGTTAATTTTCATATGCTACTTTTTTTTTTGAAGGACAACTGCCCCAATCTTCCCAACTCTGGGCAAGAGGACTACGACAAGGATGGAATCGGCGATGCTTGTGATGATGATGACGATGACGATGGCATTCCTGATGACAGGGTAAAAATATAGTTGTAATACTGTCTATATATTCCACAGATGCTCAATCCACTCAAGAGAATATTTGTACATTTTGCACAGTGTACAGATGAAGAAAAAAAACTAAAGGCGGCCAAATTTAACAGAGCTTACAGTTTGAAATTCAGACTGAGGTGTGAAAAAATAGTGCTGTGTAAAGTAAACTCAGTTTCTCTTGGAGACTAACCTCAAATTCCACCGAAGAAGTACCTTTCTGAAAGACCTGCAGTGTATCTTGCTAATCCAATATTATCCTTGGTCCAAATCCTAAAATAAGGCTCGCTTTTATCGTTGCGCTCCTCTAAATAGACCTACACGGCCGCAGCCAAATTACAAGCCTAACATCTAAAAGTAATAACCTTCGTGTGAGAGGGCCCTAGGAAGAACTGCTTTGCCATATTTCTCCATCTGAACTGTGGTCTCTTTTAAAATAGGACAACTGCCCACTCATCTTCAACCCAAGACAGTACGACTATGATCGTGACGACGTGGGAGACCGTTGCGATAACTGTCCGTACAACAGTAACCCAGACCAAACTGACACCGACAACAATGGTGAAGGTGATGCCTGTGCTGTGGACATTGATGGAGATGGTACGAAATTGCTCTTTGTTTATCCATACATGGACCATTCCTTGACAAACCTGTCCAGAAAATTTCCATATTTCGCCCTAATAAAGAAATAAAAGTAATGTTATTTTGCATAAAGAAAATAAAGCTCTTTTTTTTGCATTTTTGTGTCACATTTTCAGGATTATGTAGCATATTTTACCCCAGCAGTCCTCAATACCATAATGAATCCTGATTTTTTTTTTTTTATTAAAATGACTAATATTTAGTTTTAAATTAAGAATAAATTATTACAAGAATCTTTTATTGGCATTATGGAAATAAGAATTTGAGAACAAAAACTAAGCAAAATAGAATTTATTTCCTTCAGTTGTGGAGTATGTGAAATATGACATGGATATTTTTTGAACAGGTTTCATGAAGAGTCCTCACTTCAGAATGTATACTTTAGTGATGCACGTCATTCAGTCTTCACCATAATATCATTCTTTTTGTCAGGTATTTTGAATGAGAATGACAACTGCCCATATCTGTACAACGTCGACCAGAAAGACACCGATTTCGATGGAGTTGGTGATCAGTGTGACAACTGCCCTCTGGAACACAACCCAGACCAGGTATGTATGTGTGTGTATTCGAGACTTCGAATGAGTGAGTGAATACTGCAGGTGTTTTCAAACCATTATATAATCCTCAGAGATCTATGTGCTGTTCAGCTCAGCTGCAGAGCCGCTGCTAAAAAAATACCCAGAGGGTAGTTGCAGTCTTTACTAAGCTATGTATGGGAGGAGTAAATCCTCTTTCTTGAAGCCAATGCCACACAATAAAGCACTAGGAGGCTTTTCATGGACACTCACTAGCGTTCAATTAACCCAAAGGATATGTGGAGGTAAAGAATGGTTATTAGTGAGGAGTGAGAGATTTGCCGTTGGGTTTATGCATGCCCTGTCGGCACTCAATCCCTGCGGATCACACCTGTGCCATGGTTAACTGAAGAGAAGGAATGCACCCCTCCTTTCCTCATTAGACTCTGAAATGTGTCTGTGGTAGTGCCAAGCTTCAGGAACATGAGATCGCTTTTTGAGAAATCCTACACAGATGGGCCAACTAGGAAAGAACTTTGTGCCTTTTCGAAAAAGACTCATTCTATTGGAGATATTTTAATTAAGAAAGCCATAGAGATTCACTTGAAAAACATTGGCACTTACTGATTCTGCACTCTTACTCCAACAGCTCGACTCTGATGCGGACCGTGTTGGAGACAAATGTGACAGCAACCAGGATATCGACGAGGACGGTCACCAAAACAACCTAGACAACTGCCCGTACATCCCCAATGCGAACCAGGCTGATCACGACAAGGATGGTAAAGGAGATGCCTGTGACTACGATGATGATAATGATGGCATCCCTGATGACAAAGACAATTGCAGATTGGTTTCCAATCCAGATCAACTGGATTCTGATGGTCAGTTTAGCATCTGAAGATTCATAATTACTGCATTTATTAATGTAAAGATTTGTACTTATGAGTTTAACTTATCCATTTGTAGGCGATGGACGTGGTGATGCCTGTAAAGATGACTTCGACCAGGACAATGTCCTAGATATCTATGATGTGTGTCCTGAGAACTTTGACATTAGTGAAACCGACTTCCGCAAATTCCAGATGGTACCTCTGGATCCCAAGGGCACTTCTCAGATTGACCCTAACTGGGTGGTTCGTCACCAAGGAAAAGAACTGGTTCAGACAGTCAACTGCGACCCCGGCATTGCTGTTGGTACGTCTAGTCTTCAGATGAGCATAGAATTCAAATTTCACCCTGGCAACAATAAAAAAAATACTGGGCAGTGTGTAAGATATAAAGTAATATCATAAACGGAGAAGAAAAATCCCAAACAGTACCATAGCTGGCAAAAACAATCACTATTAATGAAATGAAATATTTTGGTCATTATTTGTGAATTAAAACAAAAATAAACCAAATATGCTGTCTAAAAAATGAACTAACTAAGACAAGCTTAAAATATGTATAATTATACAAATACAAAGAGTAAGCGACAACAGAATTCTGACCTGTTTATCCAAATTTCTTTAAAGGTTTTGATGAATTCAATTCCGTCGACTTCAGTGGAACATTCTTCATCAACACGGAGAGGGATGATGACTACGCCGGCTTTGTTTTCGGATACCAATCCAGCTCTCGCTTCTACGTGGTCATGTGGAAACAGATCACACAGACCTACTGGTCCAGCACACCTACTAAGGCACAGGGTTACTCAGGGCTGTCAATCAAAGTGGTTAATTCCACCACAGGGCCAGGCGAACATCTGAGGAACGCCCTCTGGCACACCGGAGACACTCCAGGACAGGTACGTTTCACCAAGCTCACTGTGACAAAATCAGGATTGAAATCTGTCATATGAGTACCAACATTTTTATACTCGATTCATTGCAGGTGCGCACACTGTGGCATGACCCGAAGAACGTGGGATGGAAGGACTTCACTGCTTACAGATGGCACCTGACGCATAGACCAAGAACTGGACATATAAGGTATATTTGTATATCCCCTGAGGATATATTGTTATTGGTATAAATATTTGTCCTCTGAGGATATTTTAATGTGCTGACAAAATTTTCTTTACAAATTTCAGAGTGGTCATGTATGAAGGCAAGAAAATCATGGCAGATTCTGGCAGAATTTATGACAAAACGTATGCAGGCGGAAGACTGGGTCTCTTTGTCTTCTCACAAGAGATGGTGTATTTCTCAGACCTCAAATACGAATGCAGAGGTGATTATCAACACATCGCATAGGCATCCAAATAAATGTTTGCTTTTATTTGCATACTCGATATTGACACTTTCCTTCTCTTCATTTTCAGATGTGTAATTGCACAGTCAGGAAGTTTATCAAAGAATGCACCTTTCCATATAAATATGTATTCCGGGCAAAGTCCAGGGACAGATTTGATGCTACTTGTTCTGCTCACACACTGGTGGAGTGACAAAGCAAGTGGTCAATTTCAATGTAATTGTCACTGGTTTGGATAGAAACCGAGTGGCTGCCGATTCAGAATATCTGGACTCCTCCACCATTAGCAGGTAGAGCAGAAGAACGTCTTCCTCGCTTTGCTTAATTGGGAAGACTGAGATCTCTCTCTGAAAAACCTCATTCGGCTCTGTGTGGGAAGAGCTCCCAACAGACAGCTATGCACTTCAAAACCTTTATTCTCTCTCTCTCATGTGTTTTCATGCTCTCTTCCTGAAAAGATCTCCAAATTATGGCTACTTTAGAGAGAGCGCAAAGATTACTATTATAATATTCAGTATTTTATCAAAACTTTAAACCAATTTCTTGACTAGAAAAAAGCAATGAGAATGTTTAAGATATTGAAGCGATCAACAAATTGTTAAACATTGTATAGGTTAAATAATATTATTGTTGTTTTTGCTGACAGTCTAAGCAGGGGATTTTTAAGATCTGTCATTCTGTCATTTATTGATTTTTTTTTTTAATCTAAATTTCTGTTTGTCTCAAAGTTTTGCTTAGCAGAGGCTCATCTTAAGTGTAATGTACATTCATAAAGGTCTGGCGGGAGATAACTCATGGTTTAGTGGGCATAGTTTTCTCAGGGCTAGATGGTTAAACCATTTTAACAGTACATTAAAAAATGGCATAATGAAAGGTTGTATGAAGAGCAATTGGACAGACACAGGATTGAAGATTCTCCATTACAGGAAACGACTCGCCACATACGAATACTAGATTACCAAGTACTCTAGCCTCCTTCTCAAATAAAATGTGAGGTTTTATTTGAGATGCTAATTTCTAAGGGAAAGTTGAGTTCAAGTCTTTCAGACTTCTATATTTATGTAGCACTTACAAAATGCATTTCGTGTTTTGGCTAGACTGTGCTGTGATTTTGCTTCAAGAAGAGGGTCTTTCTAAAGATAAGCCTCGTTAAAAAAAAAAACAACAACTCTTTCAACATTTAAAAGAAAAATAAACCTTCATAACCAAGGGCCTGTCCAATGCTACTCATCCAAGCCTGTCCAGTCAAGAAGCATTCATTCATCCATCACTTCCAAAGGAGACGATCTTCTGACCTGTTTGCCTTTTCTGTAGAGAGAGAGATAAAGTAAAACTTTAATGTACAAATATTACCTCATTGCTGTTTTGTAATTTGATCAAGCAAAAGCTTTTAAATACTTTTTCCTTTGCTTAAAGAAAACAAATTGGTTGCCTTATTGCTACTGTAGCACAAGATGTAAATAGTATATAGAACAAACAGCCAGCCCCACATCCCAATGGAAAATAGAGTAAAACGGGAGACAACATTTTTTAGGAATACATCTGCCAGTGCCTCAATGTCCAGTCCTTTTTTTTTTTTAAAAGTTGATAAATTATTGCTCTATTTGTTGTCTCTGTTTGTAAGACTGTTTCATATGTGTGTGTGTAGATAAAAGCTATTTAAATAATTTATCATGGAGTGCCACCTGAGAAGGATGCATTTCCATCTGTATAAACAGTTTGCACACTGACGTGAGGATGTTCTGTTCTTCATTGTTTGTTTGTATCTTTATTGTGTTGTTATTTTTGTACAATTAGTGATGCTTGACTGTAAACATTTTTACTTAGTTACACAATGCTATTTTTACATTATAGCAATTATTTTGGTACATACTTCAGAATAATAAACAGATGAAAGACATTGTAAAACGGATGTTTATTGGCTCCGGCTGCTTTTTATTACTGCATATTTGTGTCTCATGAGATTTTAGTTGTGCAAAAGCAAGTCTAAATGACTGAAAGTTTCTGTGCATGGCACGAAAGGTCAAAGTGATTATAAAACAAGTTCATAAAGGGCATCTTCGGCCCTAACATGTGCTTGAAACCCTTAAAATGATGCTCAAAATAGATTATGTAGACCAAGGTCAATGTTTGTTCCAGATTGAAGGCTGAGACAAGTCCACCTTCTTTTTCTGAAAACAAGCATAAATGTCTAAAGAAGAAGTATGGAATGTTGCAGCAGCGCCTCTCCTCGGGGTTAATCTTCTAATTCCTCACTCGCCTGTGGGGAGAGCGTGAACCTCCCTGACCCACTGTGTGGCATTCTGGGTTTACTCAACACAGATCTGGCTGATTTAGTGCTCCTCTGACAGGTGTGGGTCTGTAAACACATTCATATCACACTGGCCAAGGATCAGAGAAGAGCTCAGGGTTACTGTGGAGATCCAGAGACAATCTGGGCACAAGATTGGAAAATTGGGCCTTTGTATTCATTGTCCAAAATTCCAAGAGGCAAAAACTGTAAGAGCGACCTTAAAAAGATGTATATCATGGAGATGATCTGCTTTCTGGGAACTTTAAGTCTACTTCTGAGTGTGCTTTTTGGTCGTGTTCCATAACTTTCCTACAATGTGTTCATGGTGGTCAGGCCTCCCATTCATATTTATGACTTAAATAAACGTGCAATAAAAATAATGTTGCTATATGAATAGAAACTGTAAATTCAAAATGTCTGAGGTACTGTCTGGTTATATATAAATCTTGAGGTTGTTTTTTGAGGCAGTAAAAAACTGGAATACTGTTCTGTTCAACACAGGGAGGTTTTGGTTTCTATGTTTGAATTGTTTTTAAATTTAGTGCGTGTGCTGATTTTTAATAAAACAATGGAAATTTCTGCAGTAATTTAGCCTGGCAAAAGTCATTGTTTGTCACCAAAATGATCTGTGTGGTTTTTTTAAATGCGTTGCCATATATATTCAAACATAAATATAAAATATAGCATCACAGGAACATTGTAGTTTGAAAAAATAGTTTTGGGTTGTAAGATTTCTTCTTTTTTTTATGGGTTTTTATGGGTTTCTCATACTCACCATGGGTGCATTTATTTGATCAAAAGTACAGTAAAAACAATAATATTGTAATGAAGGGACAGTCAATGGAATGGGATCCAATTGCAAGCTTTATTAAAGACAGTATTGCGATACCAGGCAGGATCAGAAACCAGCAAACAGTAATGTAAGGGGATAAGCAGATTTGTAATCGTTTAAAAGGCAGGTAGATCGAGGCAGGCTGCAGGCAGAGAACAATCACGAAACGGGCAGACAGGCAGAAAACAAGAAAGGGAAATCAAACATGGTAAATAAACGCTCGGTAATGATCACTATAAGCAAATCAAGACTTCGCAATTGTGTGTGTGTAGAGCTTAAATAGTCCGGATGATAGGCTTCAGATGGCTGCGGTGTTCAGTGACAGTGTACAGGGCTTCTGGGAAATGTAGTGCGCAGGTGTGAGTGAGTGTGCGACAGTGGATTGTGGGAAGTGAAGTCCAGTGAGTAGCAGTCCTGGAGGGGAGTGCCCTCTAGTGGCTGTCACAGGCACTCCCACCGATAATCCTGACAAATATTATAAAATATTATTATAATTTAAAATGTTTTCTATCCTATCCTATCTTTCTGTTTTCTATTTTAATATATTTTAAAATGCAATTTATTCCCGTGATGGCAACGATGAGTTTTCAGCAGCCATTACTCCAGTCTTCAGTGTTACGTGATCCTTCAGAAACATTTCTTAATAGAATTGTTGAAAACAATGCTTAATTTTTTTTGTGGAAATCATGACACATTGTGTGACACCAGTTTGAACAGAAAGCTATAGCTATTGTGGATTTATTGTGGTAATTTTGACCATTTAGTTGCTGTCTAACAAAAGGAAAAGTGTGATGTTATTCTTACATCTGTAATGTCAAGCTTCTTTTCAGTTTGAATTGCATAGTGCACGGCATCCCATATGTTTATTTAGAATGTACAATAGCATGAAATGTCTATTTCAAGGTGAATGTCTACTGTAAACTGTCTGTGGCAAAAAGGAAGCCAGAGACTAATAATTTACTATTCATTAAGGCACTGGCACAAGATGAGAGGCCGTGCGGGAAGTTGAAAGGAAGTAGCTCTAGCTTTTAATTTCCTGCAGTGAGCGCGTCTGCTAACTCATGGTTAAAGTGGATCCTGTAATTCATGCAGCTCCCACTGTACTGTATCAGTCAGCAACAAACAGGGGCAAAGCTGCTATGGGCCTACATGTGAAAATAAAACAGCCCATATGATGAATTATGACTTTCATGCTTATTTTTCAAAGTGAAAGGTGCAGGAAAAGTATATAAACTCTTGGTTTTACATAAGTGAATTTAAGAATCACAACATTATAATGTACAATATAAGAAAATTAATATTCATTTAAAGATTACAATTATTAGCGTTAATAAATATTCATTTTCGTAAGTGTAAGATGATGACAGAAAAGATTATTTCTTGTCTCTAGTTTTTATGCCTGATAACATCTGGCAAAGGGACTACCAATGAAAATTTACATTCATGAATGTTGAGTAATGTACACTGTTGAAAGTGTTGTACACTTTTTGAAATAAATAAATAAATAAAAATCTAAATCTATGACTGAGTATGAGCTATTGCTATCAGAAATGAACTGATATCAGAAAATTAAAAATCACTGGTATTTGATATGATACTGATACATCATGCATCCCTAAATAAATAGAATAAAAAATCTATGGCAAATTCAGTGGTTATCATCAGTGTTATTTTAGTATTTATATGTTTATAAATCTTTTGAATTAGCATTTATTTTCATATTTTCAGTTTTCAATCTATGTTTTAGTAGCTTTGATACTAACTTTTATCATTTTTATTAGTTTACGTCACCTCAGTTTTAGTTTTAGTTTTAGTTGTTTTTTTTTTTTTGTAGCCAAGTCAACCTTTCTAATTTCAAGTTTTTTAAGTTTGTGTTTTTTATGTAATATTTATATTTTATTTTATTTCGACTTTATTTCCCTTAGTGAAAATGATTTTTAATAGTTTTAGTTAACAATAATAATACTGCTTCGTATATGTTTTCTTGCAACTGTGGTTGCCATTCCACCAAAGGCGGCCTAAAGTTAGTTGAATGCCTATTTTAGTTTCAAAGATCTCAATTAGCCACAGACGCTGGATGCTAATTGTTCAAAATGTGACTCTTGAGAAACAGAGTATCTTAAAAAGATTTAACATGAAATGATGGACTGTTAGGACTGAATAGTTACTGAGAAAGGAAGACTGAAGCTTCAGCAAGAGCATGCCGTTACAGTTTACAACCACACGCTGCCCTCACAGATGTGTGAAATATCAGGCTCCCCTGCCATGTGCATACATCCTTACTACTGACCGTGCACTCCTCCAGCCCGCTTGACATTGCGTGAGAGGGGATGTTACACCAGCTGTTTGTTTTTCCATTTTGTTTCAAGCACAGGAAAGGCTGGACAAGGTTGTGACATCATATGCTCGCTGTGTGACAGACAGCTGAGAAGCATTCCTGGTGTGCAGAGATCGCCACTTTCAGTCACCCTGAAGAGAAACGCAAGTCATAAATGGACACATTCATTCTGGCCTGACAGAACAGAAGAGCTCTCTGTATACCTACTTTCCATAGCATAACACAGTTTGAGGAGTATGTTATGACACACATGTCTCTATTAAAGTCAACTGCATCTCTTTAAACAGCATCAGGTTTCACAGCCCCTACAAACACACAGTAGTACTCACTAATCATTGCACAACACTGGTCACATTAGATGCTCTGTATAAACGCTAGTAAAGGTAATATTGAATAACTAACGTTTTAGATAAAACATGGTCAAGTATTTCGTTTATTTTGACACCTGCAATGGAAATAGTTACAAACGAAGCCTCCACAGAAAAATCAACCACCGTGTGTCGGACTGACAGACGGTTGTAAATGAATCAATCTTATTGAAAGTAGCAACGGTTGAGTAAATTATTCAACGACTCGCTTATAAAGTGAATGAATCAGTGTTTTGGACGAATCAGTTGAAGGAATGATTCAATGACTCAAGCATTCGTTTAAAAGAACTATTCGACTCACTCATAAATACACTACCTACTGATGTATTGATGTAGCGTTTTCTTGTCATGATTAAATTTACGTTGTGCAGTTTGTGGGGTTGTCTGGCACAGTATTAAAATAAAATGATTAATTTTAGGATTAATCACTTAGAATAGGCTATTACATTTCTGAAATATGATTAATTAGATTCATTCTAATGATTCATTAGAATAATATTTTAGAATGATTTTAATCATTTGTTAACACCTAAAATAAACGGTAGGAGCTCCTAGTTACTTTTTTAATTAATTGTCCACAAATTCAGGACGAGGAACCAATTATTTAAGCTATAATTTATTTGCTATTAGGCTATTTTTTAATTAACCAGTCATAGAAAATTCCATATTGATCAACCTTCTCCTCTAGATTATTTTCCATAAAAGTTGGAAAATATATAGTATATGTATAAAATACACTCACCTTTGACTGTTCAATGAGTTTAGTCAAGAGAGCAAATATTCAGATGGTACATGTCTGTGACGGCACCCTAACATGACCCAAAAATGAGCCCTGTACCAACCACCCCAATCTCCTGTGTTAACAATGAGTTGATTTAAAGTCAATCAATTTAACTTTAGCAAACTGCCTTCTGATGATCTGCAGTAGCACACTGGGTGAATCACCTCAGAAATGAGATTCCTTTCTGTTAATTCATCGGTTACCTAAGCTCTGAAGCAGATCCTCCAGTGTTTGAACTGAGGTGCCGTGTATTCATGAGGCCTGGCCAACTTACAGTGTGCACTTCTTCAGCACCCTTCTTAAGTGACCACCACAGACAGCTGAGAGATGTCTCTCTGCCACAATATTTACCCTGCAAATGTTTTGGTTTCCATATGTGCAACTGATAGAGAATCTCACTGTATACTTGTTTAAAGCTTTACTTCAAACGAAGTAAATTGAGTGTAAAATTGCTAAATTTGTCCTCTTGATTTACCTGACAGTTTTATTATTTTTTAATTATTATTTTACTATTTATATTACTAGTATTATTATTATTACACATAATTATTTTATTACATTTTTTAATTATATTTATATTATTTCACACCTTTTTTAATTGTTCACTCGTTTAAAGGTTTATAGGCACAAAATGTAAATTTTCACCGAAAGAGGTCGCTTATTCAAAACAGAAGAGTAGCTTGATGACGTCTTGATTCCGCGGAATCATGGGAGGTGTTGTCTTCACGTCTACAGTCGGTGGAAAAGAATCAGGATGGGACTCGAGCAGAGATCATGTTCATTACTGTAGTATAAAGCAGAGCAGGGCTGAGTGCTGTGCAAGCAGAGGCACAGCACAGCATATATTATGCGGCAGTCGCCGCTTCCGCTTCTTCCGCTTCTTCCAGTCATGCGTATGTTGGGTAAAGCAGCACTGTTTTATCATATTACGTACATTTGTGTGTAAAAGTTGTTATAGTGTTACTCTGCATTTGCTTGGTGGCTACTATGAGACACTTTATATATTTAATATTAGGCATGGTAAAACATGGTACTCGATGTAAATCAAGAAAACACGATTTAAACAATAATATTTATTGTGTTGAGCTATATAACATGATTAGTTTTCTATATCTAAACAAAATGTCTAATTTCTAAACAAAATAAAACCGGAAACCGAGGGTAATACGGAATATGAATGAAGTCATTGAGACACAACGGACGGATATGGTCCATGTCGTTAAAATTGCTTATTTCTCTGGATTGAAACATTTTTGTAAACATTTGGGATAATGTAAGTACACAAGTCAACAAAATATGTACTGGTTTTTGTACATTTTAATCTAAAAAATTATTACATATTGTGCCTTTAATGCAAAAAAGTAAAATTATAATTATGATATTATATTATCATAATTAAAATAAAAATTTTATTATTTTTTTCATTGTTTTATATATATATACATATATAATTAATATTAATAAATATACTTTATAAAAAATGTATGTGTAATATATATATACACATACTTTTTTTATCAATTATATTTCTCTGTTCATTTTTTAATTAGTGGAAGAAAGGAAGAAATAAACATGCTAAGACTTGTTCTATTTCCAGGGCACTTTCAACCATTCGGTATGATACTAAAGAACAGAGGAGCAAGTGAACAAACATGAGGGCTAATATTGGGTTGCGCACATCCCTATTTCCCGAGCACTCTCTGCGGGGCCAGACAAAAGGCCCACAGAAATGTGAGCCTGCGGAGTGCAGGTCTCTTTGCCTCAGATGCATGAATGAGCTCCTTTAGAGAGTGAGGCTGGAGCGAACACCTCTCAGCAACACATAGTGCTGAACGAGATAAAAACCACACACTCTCACACACATAATCCTCCTCAGGCTCTGACTCGCACAATGAACATTAGACCTATAACACTGCCAACACTTGCTGCTCAGCAGCTGTGCCCATCTGATTCAGTCGCTCAAAGGAGAATGCTGCATATCCTACTTTAATATGAAACCAGAGCTTTGTCCGAACAGCTACTTTACTGAAACAAATACTTGTTGCTGTTGTAGCCACTGTTCAAATCAACACCATCTATTGATCCAGTTTCTCCTATACACTTAGTGGGAACAGGCACTGAAAGAGAATAGCGCAGCTTTTGTCCCCGGTGTGGGAAATTCCTGCTGATTTCACCAAACCCCAGAAAACTGCCCACCAGGTGAGAGCTCTATAGAAAATTTGTCAACAAACTCTTTGTACAAGAACACCTGGTTTATGCATGTTTAGACATTCAAATCAGTGTTCATTTCACTACAATATTGGCCTCAATAAGACTGTTTTTCCTCACAGTGGAGCGTGGCTCATTTTTTCATCTATTAACCCCTTAGCATTCCCGTAAAATTGCCTAAAATGCCTAAAAAAGGCATACCCAAAGTAAATTGCACGCTTTTCTTGAACCATGCATGTTTTGGTCTCTTTTGCACGCTTTGGTATGTGTACTGCAGGCGGTATAGAGAAAAGATAGCAGATTAATTTATACAAAAATATATTTAAAGGGAAATTCATACATACAATGACTTGAATTCACCTTTTCTATGAAAAGCATTTTGATTTTCTTCTAAGTCATAAAGTAAAAAAATATCAGGGATACAACTGTCCTGATTTCATAATGAAGAAAAAAAAGAGTCATTCAAAGAATTCCAATGACATGACATTTTTAGAGTTTTTATGAAACCAAAATGTTTACATAAAGTAAATTTCTAGGAACTTGGCGCATAGGTTTTTAAAATACTTTTCTTTTTCTTTATCTTGCACACTCTTATTTGTCTCTGACCCAAGTCTCCTTTGCAAAAATCCATAACAATCCATAACAATTCTGAATGTGGCAGTTTGTCAACTAGGGTGTTATACAATATACTTATATAAGACCACAAAGGAAGAGGATAAAATGTACATATCCACTTCTGGGTTGAAATCAAACAATCGTTTCTCTGGTGACACTCCGATAATTCACCTTCTGAAATGAGACCGAAGTTTTTGCAAAGTCTCCATCAACCCTGTCTGTGCTCACTTACAGTCCCACATGAGCAATATCACACCTTGATCTAAGACATCTGCGCACACATTCCTGCAGCTCGCTCCCAAATGGAAATGTTTGAAAGGAACGAATTGATCAAAACAAGAGGCCCATATGCACTCAAACATTGCATAACATGAGAATGTGAATTCAATTCCACTGCAGAACCAGGGTACCTTCATTTGCAAAGCTTTGCTTATCATTACCCCCATCATCCAACTATCTATCCAAACATAGTCAATCTATAGAAATGATCTCATCCGCTCGGTCTCATATCACACACCTGTGGCGGATAAAACAGAATGTGGGATGACAAACATTTAAAAAAATCACAAGAGCATTTGGATGTTTTCGCTAAAATTGCATCAATTTACTTAAATCAACCTGGCTTTAAAAACACTGATCGCTGACAGCAAATGATTTCAGTACTACATGCATGTTGCACATTTGGCATGTCCGAGTATTAAAGAGAATTTATGTGTTACAGCCCTAATTTGTGGTCAAACTATGATATTCATCACTGAGAACAAAAAGACAACTGCTGATCACATGTTACAAAACCGCCACAAACCACAGATAAAACCCTTTCACACAGAGATCAGCTGTGTATTTTTGCAGATTTTCCAAAGCCTGTGATTACAGAGCTAATTACCAGCATTCCTTGTGGGCTACTGTTTAGAGACAGCACAAACACTAGACACCTTATTCACAGCTTTGAGCGGTTGCTGCACTTTTTAATGCTTTACACAGACATTTTAATGCTTTAACTGGGTTGTAACTAACCAGGACAAAACAGCATAGTACAACAATTCTGTTTGCTCTGGTTTCTTGTCAATATGCATATTTATCTATTGCTTATCTATTATAACAACTATCCTTATTAATAATAATAATAATTATTATTATTATTATTATCATTATTATTATTATTATTATTATTATTATTCAATCCATACTAAAGAAAAGTATGAGGCTAATCATAGCAGCTCTTTGAAAGCCTCAGCATTGTTTTTGTGGGAACAGTCCCAAAAATGGAAAATGTCACTAGCTAAAAAATCTCAAAGGGGGAACATTTCACTCAAGTGAAACAATCAAAACATTGTGAGCCCAAACCAGTGGCAGAAAACATTGAGTCTTATTTAAAAAGCGTGTTGGCTTTAAAAAACTCTAGAGCTGGCCAGCGATGACAGAGTCCAGGATACCCAGACAAATTTATAGCACAGAGCTTTGAACCACCTTGAGACTATCAGAAAAATACCAGTGCATAGTATATTTTGTGAAACAGCTTACTGGAAACACTTGCAAAAAACTTTCATTCTATAAATGGAACTTAATCTTAGGTTCAAATAACCATCAATATTAGAAAGAAATAATTCTGAGAACTAAAATGTTCTCCAGTCACTGAAGAGTGTTTTATGACCCGTAATTTGACAGGTCGCTTGCTCTGTAGATGCTGAAAATGAATGTAGTTCTGACATATACAAGTGTTTTCCAATGCCTCATACAACAGCAGGTTACTTTCCATGTAGAAAGTTATTAGTGTCAAATGTGACAAACACTTCAGATACACATTTTGGGGCCCATATGATTTGTAGTTATTGCTCTGTGATTAATGATTGCTGAACCTGCAATTAAGAGAGGAGAATCCAAAAGCTATATAGCAAATTACAACCTAAACACCCCGAATGACCATAAAAAGACTCTAATCCTGGTATGTTGTTGAGCTGATGCAGTCAAGAATGGGGTTGGCTGGTTGTTTATATGGTTATGAGTTTTACTATTGGACTAAGCTTGACAGTTGTTCAAGGACCACCAAAGGATGTTGATTCAGGTACACAGCAAAATCCCGGCCACTGTAAAAGGTCAATATAGAATCACTGGCAGCACAGCTGCATGCAAACAGAAACAACAGCAATTTACTTGAGTCTACTTGATCCGTGAGCCAGACAGTACAAATACACAATTGCATGCTTTCTATTTTTAAGTTTGGTGTTATAAATGACATAAAAGCCCTCTAATTACACTGTTTAGAATATTTCAAGCGTTCCACTTTAGTAGCTTTTGTAGAATTATCTGCACATGCATCTTAAAATTAAAGAGGGTTTTTTTTTTTAGTCTAGCCAACCACAACACAAAGTGATTTTTTTTTTCTCTTCTGTTCCTGTTGGAAGGTTTAAAGCTGCAGTGTGCTGAACACTCTTTAGGCCATACAGCTTTAGTCAAGAAAACAGTCAGACAAAAGAGTTTTTGATTTTATCTTTACTTGCATGTCTAAACTGTCAACAAAAATTCTAATTGCCTAACAAGAAATATCTGTAAATAATCTGTGTGGCCAACATAATCTCATTACAAACACATAACCATTCAGTTTTTAAGTAAACCATATTAATGTAAATAAACTCAGCAAAAAAAGAAATATCCATTTTTTAGGATACTGTGCTTCAAAGATAATTTTATAAAAATCCAAATAAGCTTTACAGATCTTTATTGGAAAGGGTTTAAAAGTTTTTCATGCTTGTTAAATAAACCATAAACAGTTTGATTGCACATGCACCTGTAGACTGTGTTGGGGGTAACGCATTACAAGTAACCTGAGTTATGTAATCAGATTACTTTTTTTCAAGTAACTAGTAACGCATTACTTTATAACCAAGTATCAAAATATCTAAAGTACTTTTTTAAATAAGTAAAGCAATTTTGTTTTCCCATTTACTGACTGACAGTTCTCCAGTCCCCATGTTGAGAGAAATCGTGAGTATCGCTTCCTTCACATGCTATTGGAATTATTGTAAATACGAGTCTCCTAGGTAAAAATTGCACATGAACATGCTCTGATGACGTGTTTTCCACTGGAAAGCTCAGATTTTGATAACCAAATTTCCGAGATGGGCATGCCATCAACTTTAAACGTTATGTGAATGAATAAAAACAGTTAAATGAAATCTCAGAATATTGCACAAACCTGCAATAATTAAATATATTAAATTAAACAAATGTACTGTATGTATTAATAGCCAATGTCTTTGCTGCAGACTTTCAATAATCCAGTTCAACCATACTATTAAGCAAAAATGACTTTAGATAAACATCACATTTGTGTTTTATTTTATAAAATGTTCGTTGCTGATGTAAGAGTGTTGAACTTTCTACTCCTGTGTCCTATTCTTCGGTGGTCCTGAATGACAGCACAGCTGAAAGGTTTGTTTGAACTGCGCCCTCTACTGAACAGGCATGAATTTGCATTTTCTGAAGTGTGAAAGGACCATAAACAAAGCAATAAACTGCAATGTACAGAATAGAAGAAGCCTAAGACAGGGACGATAGATTGTCCTTGCAGTGCCAAACCACATGTAACCATATAACCCGGCCAGACATCTTTGAGAACTTGCAAGTGCCTTGGGAGTGGAGTTACATCTCGCATCCAAGAAATGGCAAATCTGGTGCAGTCCATGAGGACGAGATGCACTAGCAGTAGTTAAAGCAGATACTGACTGCTACTTTTGATATTGACCCTCACTTGTTCAGGAACTCATTGTTCCATTTCTGTTCTTCAAATGACTTGTGTTCATACAAATATTTACACGTCAAGAAAAACAAGTTAAAAAGTTTGCTTTTTGATTTTTTGCTGAGTTTAGATAACTTGCCTCATACAAAACATATTATTCCCACTGACATTTCCTCTTCACTTTCATTGGAAAGTAAGCAGATGATAATTTTCATTTTCAATGAATATATCCCAATAGATCTTCTTCATTCTAGACCTCTTTTCTCCTTTGTTGCTGTTTACATGCTGTGAAGGATGTTCAAAACATGAGTTTACTCAGATTACAGTCATCAGAAAATCTTGCGGCCTCTTATGAGGTTGAATTTTGGTTCTTTACAGATCCCAAATTTAAATCATGGTTAGGTTTAGAGTGTGGTTAGGCTTAGGAAAAATACGCTTCTGGAATGCGAATAGAAATTGGTCAGTTGAACAATTTGTTGCAATGGGAGTAAAACTTATCATCTAGGTAGAAAAAAGCCCACTCGTAACTTTATAAATCCCTTTGATACTAATATTTAAACAATTCCAAATATTGTTGTGAATCAAGTCACTTTTAAATGTATAATTAGCATTTCATACCTACAGTTTCACATGAGCCTCCATAAATTATTCTATTTTATTTTAAAATATAAAGTTTTTTGCACATCAATTAAGGCATTGCACACTAAACAGTCTATTCTAATCACAATTGATTAGAAAATCTGGAAAGTTTAACAAACATCTGGCACTAACCTTTTCCTTTCAATATAAATTTGCAGCATACGATCACAAAAGTACATTTTTTCCCTTCAACACCCTGATAGAGTCAAATAAATGTTTCGTCCAAGTATGCTAATAAAATTGTAGAATTCAGTTATTTATTAGCAACAAAGCAGCCTGTGACAGCAACAATAGAGAGCACAATAAATCATCACAACAAGTCCAGCACTATGACATATAAGTCATATTCACAAAATGACAACTTGCAACTAATGCACAGTCTGAGAACTCATTTGGAATGGAATTATTATTATTGGTTCCCAAAGGGAGCAGAAGAAATTAACAACAAAACATCAAGGAGGTTCCCAATTAAAGGGGAAAGGAAATGACAAAAACAGGCTGAATGCTGGAAAGCTCCGGTTCAGCTAAAAACAGATTCTGTTAGTGTATTTTTTCCTCTAGCCTTCACACTTATTTATGTGCAAGCCTTTCTAGGGAAGCCCTCAATGCCCTGGACGACTGGTGTAATGACAGCGTGGTTAGAGACCAGGCCAACACCACCAAACCACTTCACCAATAAAGCCAGTCAAATTTTGCTATTCAAAACACAATAAATAAGAGATGCATTTAAGAATCAAGAATTTAAATAAACTGAAAGATAATTATTGCAATCATTCATAACAAGATATAAATCCAGGCCGGGCTGCCTCTCATATCTCCTTATTAAGATTTAAAAACACTTCCTGTTGGAACTGAGGGATTATTGCAAAGGTCATGTCACACTGGCAACAGTAAAATCCGATTATGAACAGACTGTACAGACTGGCCACCTTACATTTTAACAATTACATAAACCTCGAAATCTACTGGAAACCAAGAAAATGCTCTATCAGGCTTCTACAATAAATACACCAACACACACACACACACACACACACACACACACACAAAAGCTGAGTATTGCGCAATATAAGATTATGAGCGCTTGAGCGATAATTACATGATACGGAACCATATTTTGTCTTTGTTGCATAATTACAGTCACTCAGTAAGAATGTGATTTTTGCATCATGAAGACTATGTAAAGCCAATGAACTAGATTGACATTTCAAGAAATAACCAATGCATTACATGACTAGAAGAGCTGCTTCTTTGTTTTGCTCTTGAAAGTCGTGGAACGGCCCACACCTACGCTTAAGCATGCAAAGGAAAATCACAATTGAAAATCAGCCTCTATATGTTCATTGTTCCAAAAACATTCCTCATTTTGAATCTTGGCAACCAAACCTTTTGGAAGCCACATCAATTGTGCCCAATCTCAATGTCATAGAAAGTGGCCTGGAGTGAGGCGGGGCTCAGCTCTTCCCAGGGGACCCCAGTCAGCCGAATATTGGGTGAATACAAAAATAACTGATTTGACGGCTGATGAATGAGACTAATGAACCTGTGGATCATCCAATTATGGGCTTTTTAAGCCAAAAAGGCCATGAAGTGCTACCAAGAGGAAATGTAGAGGAAATTTGGGTGCTATTCCGAGATCAACTGAAAGAAATATAAAATAAACAATATTTTCTATTTTCAATAAATTATATTTTCTATAGTTCTTTCAAATGAATTGATCAAAGTTATAAACATAAAAAAGAAAATGTAAAGCTTTTTAGCCTTTTTTCCCCCTTCTTTTATTAGTTTGGCATAAATAATAACAGGAAAATACATTTATATTTTTCAAATGTACAGTATATATTTTTAAAAATGCATGTTCATCCAAAACATCCCATATGTTTGAAGCATTAAAATTTATCACTGTTTTTTTTTTTTTTTTTTTTTTAGGAAATAGCATATTCTAAATTTAAATGGTTGGGTTTCTCAACCAGTGATTACCAGCACCACTGTTGTAACTATAGAAAAGGCATACTTGGAGCAAAATATTTGAGTCAAACACAGGTTGATTACAGCCAAACATTATTTCATCGTGTTCTTCAGCATGCTATTTTTTTCTCTCTTTGCCAAGAAGAAAGGCTAAACCGTTCCATTCCTTAATCTGAGGGTCATATTTAGGCGACCACGATTATAGCCCTTACGATTCCATATAAATAGCTGATTTAAGTAGGAGGATTTCACATTGGCCACAAATTTCCCCTTTATTTAGTGAAGCTTCCGTCATGCTTCTCGCTGACCCTCCATACAACCTTGCTGAATGTTCAGTTTCAGTTGTGCTCTCCGGTAGTAACCACACTGCGAGAGGGTGTGTAGTTTGGCATAAGCTAGTTCCAACACAAAAGAATAATAAACGCTCAGTGAACTTCTGCAAAAACCAATTGTGTATCAACTCTATTGTGTACCTTTTCTTGTAGTTGGTGTACTTTAAAAAAAAAAAAAATGAGATTTTGAAAACGTACCATGGAAAAATAGGTGGCACAGCAGACATTTTTGATGTGGTTTCTTTGGTTTCACCTTTCTGGAGACTGTTGCCTCCCTGCTGATTTATACCATCCGGGTTTCTCACTCTGCCAACCTGCTAATTGTTTCAGGCTTCTGATGATCGTCTATCAAGGTGAAAAATGGAGAAAGTAAGTCTCTATCCAGATTGAATTTACGTAGGCAGAATGTAAAGTCTAGTTAGGAACGGTTTAGATCCTCATGTTAATATAGAATTTGCACCCATTTTACAGGCTCATGACATTTGATTATAAAATGCAGCTCTGTGTTTTACTAAAACCAGGACACTCCAAGTGCGTTCTGTGTACAGTCTTCATGTTAATTTGGATACAGGGCAAACAATATAAAGCAGAGAATAAAGAATATACTGCAGTATATTAACTAACACAGTAATATATTAATCCAAAGTATACTGCTCAGTCGCTCCCCGTGGAGAAATTACCACAACATACATATATGGCAAGGTAAGTATGAGGAACTTAAATGTCACAAATGTCTTCAGGACAGAATATAATACTGAAAGCACATTTACTGTAGCCGTACTTCCATTTCAGTCTTATTGAACACAAGTGCTTGGACCAGAAGAGTTTGGACCAGTGCCACTTTGCATCAGTATGGCAAATGGTTGTGCTGCCTGTTGTAAATTAGACCCATTAGACCCCTGGCCCAGACTTTTACAAGTTTCCTTGCTATTCTAACTTTTAATGAGGTGTAAATACCTCAAAAAAATGCAATCAAAATTAAAACTTAGAAAAGCTAATTTGTTGCATGTTGACATTGTCTTCAAGTACATTTATTATGATCTTGAAATGCCAAGTGTAATATCAAAGTGTCACACTTGGTCATAGAATGTGAAAAGGCTTCTTACAGTCATTCAGAAGGCACATTATGAGGATTTTGCCAGAAAGTGGCTCAAATGCTAATCTAGAGTCTAAATATTTCTGAATGGAAGCAGAGAGGTCACAGTATGTTTCTCTGGGTGGGTTTTATTTGATTCCTGGGAGAATGTGGCCGGTCTGTGCTTTATTCCAGAATGGAGGAAAGCAATAGCTTATCTGGGAACGCCTGGCATTTCCTCTGGTCTGGGCTCCATCAGAAACATTTCTACAGACAGGGATGACTTTCACAAATAGCTTGCACTGGCAGACTTAGAAGAGGAAGAAAGACGTGCTCAATTTTCCTAAAAAGAACCTAAAGAACAACAAGTACTGATTTCCTGGTCAAACAGTTTGTGAATCCAAAGGTCTTCAAATTACATAATTAAAAGATGTAATAAAATGATTGAGGTTTAAATGTAATTGCACAAAGGAACTTGCTTGAGTACTTTCATCAACATAATACGTTAAACAAACTCCAAATATTGCCAAAGAAATGAAACAAACAACTAAACACTATCAATCGACAAAAATGTTTTATTACTTTGGGGGAAAACTTCTCAGATAAACATCAAGGTCATTGGATATTAATGCAAAGCAGTAGCACAAAGTGAATGATTAAATACATAAATGGTGACTAGTTATAAACTATCCAGATCATCTTTGGCAGTCTGTTTATGTGTCAGCTCGATCTTTCAGAGAGGAATCCCGTGCTGTGGGGGGAGAATCTCAGTCCCTTAGAGGGAAACAGTAAATCTCAGGGCCTATAAAAAAGTAAAGAGGTATGGTAAACCTTCTCCTCCATGACCTGCAGTTCCACCCACTGAAAGTATTTCACATTTTATTTGCACCTGGTCTGTACTCTCTCCTTACAATCTGATGCCTGCGTCTGGTCAGGAGGGACTGCGGAAGGGTGTGTGAACCCTGGATGGCAGACAATGGCGTAAATGCATAAAAGTGGAAGTTAGGTTTCTATACCAAAAGAGTCACTTTCCTCATCTAAGAGCCTGAGACATTTAATAGTCCATGTAAAAAAAGAGACAAGAATCCATCTCCATCTCTTTTTTGCAGACTCTGACAGACAAATAGATATATTTAATCTGAATTAAGACCACAAGCCACTTAGTGTAGGTTACTATAAAACTGAACATGGCTTAACCATGTCTGTAAATTATAGGTATTACATTCCCATCTTGAAACATTTGATATTTAAAGTTCTCCTGTGCAGGCATATAATTTATCATTTGTGTCCAAGGGTGGCTGAGGGTTCATTTCCACAAAAGCAGATACCAGAAAGAAATAAAACACCCGAAAATGAAAATTTGTCATCATTTAGTCAACGTCATTTAATTCCAAACCCGTATGACTTTTGAGAGTCAGCCATTCTTTTCTATCAGTGAGAACGAGGACTGGGCGGTCATGCAAAATGCTGCATAAACCCACTCAAAATGTGATTTGGCCCAGACAGTGCAATCCTCAAGGGTGGTACCTGGTTTGCTATGTGGAGAACTTGTGCACTGAGGTTCACCTCAGGCTGGAGTCTGGCACAGGGGAAATATATTCGGCGTGAGCTGAATATCAACACTATACACCTCAAACTAAAAGAAAGCTGCTCTTTATGGCGCTTGCCACGTGGCGGAAGAGTGGCTGCCATTTATCAAGAACCTAGCAAGCCTAAGAATGCAGGAGCTCAGAGTGAGCCAGACTGCACTGCCCATGCCTGACAGCTTGACAAGTGTTCGGCCAATCCTGTGGTTTGTGCACCTCTGCGTCAGTTCAGAACCGGTTGACGAGCAAAAGAACTTGGAACAAACACCGCTTAAGACTGTCCAAATAACACGGAGTAAAATTATAGTGCAGGCACTCCTGATTAACTTGATGGATAGGGATTTTGTTCAGGAACTGTGCGAATAAAGCCAATAATAATATAATGAATAATATGCCACCATGTTTGTGGCAGGCCTGTCTTTAAAAAAAAAAAAGAAAAAAGAAAGAAAAAGTACCCAAAGTATCATTTTTCTCCGAAACAATGTTGTTTTAATGACATACTCACAGCATCTGAGATTCATAATTTCTTCACTCCAGAAGAATCCACCCAAAGTAATCCCTGGCAACAGATAAAATATCATAATCATTCAAAAAGACTTTAATGAGACACAACAATGACTTTTGGTACAACCTAAAACTGATTTAGAGTCATCAGAAACAGAAATGTCACATCCAGCATAACATAAAAAGTAAATCAGTTAGCAGGCAAAAACAAGCCATAAATGGGATTTCACCAACCTTTATCTCATCTTAAAGTTGAGAACAGACCTGACAGAACTGACTAGTGTCATTCAGTTCATAAAAATGACCAAATTATATTCTTAAGTGTTTGTCAAATACTGCATAACATGCCATTCTTGATTATTTTTGCAGACACACATTTTTGCAGGTGTACTGCATCTTTTCATTAATGAACCATTGCCTTGAGAATGAGAAATGAGAATTGAGGAAATGAGATTAGAGGACCTTTGCATAACATTCACTCTGGCCACACATCAGGCCATTCATGGCTCTGAGGTGGATGTAAGTAGATGACTTCACTCCCACAGAAGCCATTAAAGCAGCGGTAATAAAGATACGGTATTTGCAGAGCCAGGTCTGCTTCATAATGATATTTAAGCCTTTTGGAAGTGATCTGGAGAATGCTTCAAACTAAATGACTGCATGCTTTTATGAGCAAGGCCGAGCGTCCCGATGTAACACAATGCTCCATGAACTGTGAGAGAGACTGCGCTCATGACAAGCAAAATAGTTCACGTGGACTATTGGAGAAACTTAGAGGAACAAGCACTAACCTGTGACTGAAGCCTTTGGATCAAGTGAATGAATATTATTGGGGCTTTCTAATGTCGAGGTGGAAATTAAGGGTTTCAGACAGATTACTGACTCAAATTTGTCATAGACTGGGCTACAAATAAAAAGAAAGAACACTACTTACATGCCAAGTGAGGACTGGAGCAGGAACCAAGAGCTGCTTTGACTTTAAAATGTTTTACTGGAATCTTTTGAAATGTCACAGAACTTAATGTGGGTAAACCAGTATCCATTTGCAAAGACAGAAAAAAATCTGTAACATTATTAGATGTCAATTGATTGAAATGTTGGCATGTGATTGAGCTTGAGGTTTGTTTGTTTGTTTTTTGTTGTTGTTGTTTTGTATTTATAAAGGACCTTTTTTTTTTTTTACATTTTCAACTTTCTTTAGTGTGTAATGTTGCTGTTTGAGCATGAAAAAGGTCTGCAAAGATATAAAGCAAAGTATACTTCAAAGGAAGTTACTCTCTATATTTCTGGATTTCTAGCATTGTTTCTGAAAACTTAGTCTTAATTTCCTTCTTGTCACAATATTCCTCATTTAAATAATTGCCGCCAAATGCATAAGCAAAATCAAGGTGCGGCTGCCAGGATGATTTGAATCCCGGAAAAATGAAATACACTCAAAGTGGTTGACCAATCACAATACACTGATCCAGTATTCCATGAGTGAAGATTTGGTTCCACTGATCTATTCACATGTATTTAGTAAATTAGTAAATGATGATCATAATTAATTTTATCTCAGAAACCCCTAACAAAGGCTAATGGTGGTCATCAGAGCACACATATAGAAAACTGATCAAAACCACAGAGAGCTAATCCATAGTAATGTCCTGTCTATTGACCGGTGAACCATTTTAACAAGCAGTGTTTATGCATTTACATTATACCAATGAAATTCAATGCCAGGTTTATTAGCCTGTCTCTATGCTTTGCTTTAGTAAGGCAAAACTGGCATTTCACATTGGTTGACGGATTATTTTTAATCACAAAATTAAACAAACAACAGTAACCAAGCAAGGTAATTCTGTTGTGAAAACATGTGCAAAAGTTTCTGGAAGAACAAAATCCCATTATTTTTAACAACAAAACTTAAACCTTTAAAGACAGACATACTGTTAGCTACAAGGTTGTTATTCAATGGTATATGCTTTTGTTGAAAGTATCATTTTAAAATGATTGTGCTTAAAAGCAGAATTCTTGGTGAAAAAAAAAAAAACATGACCCATGATTCCTCAAAGAAATATCCACCAGGGAACCAACACAAGGAAATTGTGCAAAAAGATTTCTTTAGCACTAACTCACTCCCATGAATCACTGCAAATGACGTAATGGAGTCACTTTCCGATTGTCATTTGCGATGTTGATTGATTTATTGATTGTTGCTATTTCCCTCACTTAAGACATTAAATTCATACTCAGGCTTGTACCTTTGTCTTTTGGTCTGACTTTTTTGCCTCAAATCAAAATTTGTAATGTTGAGATTGATTGGTTTAGTTCATGGCTTTTAAATCTTTAACAAAGACTTATGGCAAAAATATTCCCTGAACCAAGGTCACTGAAAAGTAGGAGGTCACACTATAGCCAAAATTAATATAATAAATCAAAAATGAAAAGACAGAATGAATAAATAGTCTACTTTGTGTGCAAGATGACATATCGTCACAAATAATCACATCTACGCTGTTACACGTTGATGAAATCTGTCCGGATGTGACCCCCAAGTCATTTTTAGAGCATCAGAAAGTAATGGTTGGGTCCTCGGCGGGTGCTTCAGCTGAGGGCCCCAGGAGACAGACGCCACTGCGGCTTTCCCCCACACTCCTCTCTGCCAGACTGGCCCTTAGCAGCAGCACCCAATCCAAAATAGCACAACAAACCACCCACAAATACTGAGTGAGAGAGAGCTGCACCGCACTGACAGATGTTTCTCAACGCAGCTTCTAAAAGCCTGTTCTCAGTTCAGTGTGTGTGGTTAACCAGCCCAGTAGGGCCTCTGCCTGTTTACTAAAGATCTGCAATGGATAATTCAAGATTTAAGCCATTTCTTTGGTGTTTCGTTACTCTTTGATGCTTTCAATTAAGACAACTTTAAGCTCAGCTGCCCATATCTCAAGTCTCTAAAACATCTCAATCTCTTTAAACATTTTTCTCCCAAAACCACATTAAGAATTCAAATACAGGAGGTTTTAACTGGTTCATCAATTGTCAGTGACACATGTGGTCCTGAGCCTATAGGTTTTCATAAAAGCAGCAGATGTTCTTTCAATTGAGTGACGAAAAACTAGGGTCAATACAGCGAGTCAGCCAGAAGTCCAGATGACCATGAATTCACTTTATTACTTTATTGTTATGATCAGAGCCTGGAACTTCAAGAAGGTGAGGGTTATTTGTTTCGACATGAAATGAGTTAGTGATGTCAAATACTTGATCTTGGGGGGCACTTCAAAGAGGAAAAGTATTACTTTCTGAACTTCTTGCGGCGCTGGAATGCATGGGTTAAGAGCAAGGACATCTCTAGATCAAATCAAAACCACAGAATGTCTTCTAACAGGTTAAGCTGAAGAGTGAGACACCCTGATAGCCTCAACAAAGAATAAAAATAACCCTCAACAGGTGCATAACAGTAAATTTGCAGTTGTATTTTTAAAAAAGCAGCAATGATTTACTTAGTCACAAGGTATTCTTTAAATAAATTGAAATGATGATATTCTCTTGTCAACACCAAAACACAAAAATAATGCATCCCTCCTGTTTACCCCAAGCAGAGCTAAATAACTAGAAAATAAAAATATGCAACAATAATTTAAAGTTTAATCTTTATTGATGACAGCCGGGAAAGCTTTTTGCGTATCCACATGAGGTTTCTTCATCAACCTCAAACTTCATTGTGAATTAGACCTTTAAATCAGACTCAAGCAGTCACCAATTTATTCAGTCATTCACATTTCAGTAAGGAAGTCAGCTATGACTCAGTAGGCTATGGGCTGCGTTTCTCGAAATTTTTGTAAGACTAAGTAGATTGTACAGACCATTGGTGCAAATGGTTACTATGATCTTAGTCCCACGATGCTTTTGAGAAACAGCCCACTGCTGCTATTGGGTTCACAACTGATTTATTTTCAAGTACGTCAAATTCAAAATGAACTGGGAATCATTATTGCAATGTGTACTTTAGGCTTAAATCAGTCTATATTTTGTTGTATAAATTATTAATGGTAATTTTTTTATTAAATTAATCATGATAATCTACTTTTTTTAGTATATATTTTTGGTTATTGTTTAATATATTAGGTCCATTGTATAGTGGAATTGATGGGAAGCTTTTTTGGCAGACATGATGGAACCACAAGATTTTACTTTTTTTAACCCCCAAAGAGGAAGAAATATTCTTACATTGTCACCTGTTCTGTTCTGGGTTCCCAGTTCAGTTTCCGATGTTAGTTCATTTTTACTTTGTCCCAGTTCATCTGTTTTCATGATTTATCCTTACGCGTTACACCTGTGTCTAGTTAATTATCCCATTTAGTCCATAGGCTGCGTCCGAAATCACATACTCTCAAGTAGTTGCTTATTTTGAATAAGTAATTACTTAACAACAGCTAAGTATATTCTAAATATAAGTGTATGTAGTATGAATGTAATTTAGACATACTACATCCACCATGCTGTCATTGTCATGGCATACAGCATCAGTTGTGTCGCTTCACTGCCATTCGCAAATCCTCTCCAGTGGCCTCATGGGATAGTAAAGCGTCCATCTTATGCGCACTTCATAATCTTGCCAGAAGTAGTAAGTCATCCGGGTACTTTTTGCCTACTCTTTTATGAGTATTGTGACTTTGGACATACTCCTTTTGTCACACACTGTCCCAATTCGCACACTATCCATTAATAGTATTTGAAATTAGAATTAATGTCCCAAATTGTATCATGTTGAAATGAGTGCTCCAAAGATACCCAGATGGTCAGATCCATGCACGCACCAATGGCTAATATTGGCCACAACCCATTGAACATTGGATTAGAACTACAAACATGAATAAAAAGTGTTAAAAGCAAATATGGTGAATGTGTGAGTCAATTTAAACAAGCTGTGATCTGCCTGTCAGTGAAATCAGTGAAATGTGTAAAGGCCTTTTTTTTTCCTCTGCTTTCTGAAAAACAGCAGTGGTTACTTGACTTATACTTTCATATATTTAATTACTTTACATGCTCCATTGCATGAGACTAGATATAGCCTATTCCCTAAACATCAGGTCAGTGAAAGCATGAAGAAAACCAGGTGCTTCCATTGGTACATCTTGTCCATTTCAACAAGGAAAGAAATGCTTTGAAAAACAGCCTTGGTCAAAGTACTCTTCCTGCTGTTAAGAGCAGGTCGGAATGTGACATTACTTCAGCTGAACACAAATTTTTCCTCTTCACTTTTAATTCTGGTTATGGTTGCACGTGCATTAGTCTTAAAACTCGGTCCCGATCAATCTTCCAGGAACTACTGGAAATAGTGAGTTAATAATTTAAGGAAAAAGAGGCTGCAGTATAATCATATTGAAACTAATGTGCAAAATCTGAGCAGTATGAACCCAACATACCTGATACCTCGGTTTTGTGGAAGCTCGACCTAGAAAACACAGATGAAACCCCATCACCTTTGGATCATTCTAATCTTTGATTGGGAGTGGATTCCTGGCCCCTGGTTTTAATATTTGCTTTCAGAAATAAGCTTTTGGTTAAAATCACTCTCAATATGAACAGCTGGGTGAAAATTTGTTCTTTATGACTCTAGAAGAAATATTTTGCCTTTAACTAGCAGCAATAAAAATGACACAAATGGAGGAGATAACATTGATAAATGTGACCCAGTCTTTTACGTGTTTGAGGTCCTTGTGTGTATGTATGCTGAAAGAAAGAGATGATTGTTGGGCGTTGTTCTGTGCATATTGATGGCTTTTAGGTACCTGTTTTATGTCATGTTTGGTCTTCTGACTCACTTCTGTTACTGGTTATTATCTGAACAACTATTGCCTATTATTCTGTTCTGTTTGACTTTTATATGGCAATACATCCGGTACAGCACTGGATGCATAAATGTTTTTAAGCCTCATTCTTGTTATTAAGAACCTTTTGAACTCTTTAACTTTTGAAAAACGAATATGCCTGGATGGTAATTTAAGGAAATATTTTTATAAAAAGCTTTACCAGACATTCAGAAAATCTGGTCAAGCATAAGCACTTTATTAATTATACCTAGATTATTTACATAATTACAAAGAGCTAGATTTAGCCATTTAACGTTACTCTCACTGAAGGACTGCCACTAAAAGGTTTGTTTTGTTATAAATGTATGTTGTTTTTCCATCAAATGGATCTTCCTGTGTATTCTTACTAAATATTTTTTTTGGAATATATTTATCTCTGTCTGTAATTTAATATTTCATAAGACTATAGATGTTTTACCAGTGCGTTACTCTTATTTGGGCCGGCTCAAACAGTCGCTGAAGCTAACATGCTAACATGATATCACTCGCCATGAGCGCCAAAATAAAAAAGTCAATAAAATAAATAGGATGATTATTATAACGAAACTGTGGTAGAATGATGAAAAAAACGAAACACTTCATGCACTCTACCGTCTCAGCTTTACATAGGCCTAGTGGAGCGGGAGGGCTATCAGACTCCAACGTTGGATGATAAAATAACCATAAAAAATTATTACCCTAAACGATTTAGTCATAGGGTTCAGTAGGCTACATAGTGCATAGTCATTTGGGACACAACTTCTGATTGGTGAGATTTTCTGTACAGCATCATGGGTGTGTAATTTTTTTGTTTATTTTTAACCATGAAATCCACTGTTTTTTAAGTTGGGGTTAGGGTTGTCTGTATATAATGTTTTAAGTACCCTAATTATTAAAAATAATTTCCTTACATAGAAAATGAATGGAGATTTTACTTCGGTAACCCAGGTGCATCCCATGTTCATTTAAATATGTGATATAAAGACAACTTACCTAATATCAAATATCAAAATGAAAATGTAGCCTACTATATAACCCTTAAATCTGCAATATCAGGGACAGATGGATATTTCCAAGGTTGTTGATTCACGGCAAGCATCATATTCATAGCTCTATACTCTTGCATGACTTCCAATAGTATATACTTAAAGCTAAGAAACCTATTCCGATTTATTGGGTTAAAGACTGTTGTTTTCAATCAAGACGGGCAACAAAAATGTTGTTTGTCATCAGGTCAATGGCCCGACTGTACCCAACCGCCTCAAGCTGTTTCTCCCTCTTTCACCCTCCATTATTTGAGCTCATTCTTTCCATTAGTCATTCCCACTAATTAAAAGAAAACTCTTGCCCATCCATGAAGGAATCATCTGTGGATGGAAAGCTGTTTCATTGGGTTGTACAATGCTCAAAGTAGAGCTGTGTAAACCAAAGTATGAACTCTGAGTTCAAAAAGTTGTTTTTCATCGAAAAAACATGGCCATTTGTATGAATTTTGAATCAGACCTCCAAATGCAAGCTATGCCCATGTCCCCGAACTCTGGAAAATGCTCAGCAGTTGAGTTCAAAATTAAGTGGTTGTGGTGCAAAGTACAGTGTAAGCATTGGCAGCTTTGAACAATAATGTGTGTTTATTAAAATATGGAAGCTAGGAACATTTACGGTTCCATGGCAGTGAACCAGTACCTGAGTTTAAACAGGCTCACCAAAACTGATCCCAAGCCAGACACCTAAAAGAGATAGGCTGCTGCACAAGAAATATGAGAAGAGATGAAAGAAAATTCTAAAGAAACTTGTCTTCTAGTCAAAAAAAAAAAAAAAAAAAAAATTAAAAGCCTTATGGTTGCATGGTTTTTAAGTGCTAAATTCTGACATCTGCATAGAAGAATGTGGACCAAAAAAATGAACACTAACTCTCAGTGTATCTGAACTCACTCATATTTAGATCTGCAATGTATAAGTTCATCTTAATTTTGCTCTGGACAGAACAAATTCATTTAATTAGATTAAAGTGTTGACCTCAAAACTAAAAAAAATGCCATTCAAATCCCAATAAACTTGATGAAGTGCAAAGTCAGCTTTTGTTCAGTTGTCAGATTTACAAGGGAATGAAGTGAATGGTCCAAAGGCTGTTCTGATGCTGCGAAAGAAAAGTCAGATGGCAGGTAACAGTGCAAGTTTAAAGGTCTATATTGCTTTTACAAGCTAGCTATATTACTTTTTCTTGCATATATCATCCTCAGCAGTAGCAATACAGTAAACACATAGCCAATGAAGTTTAATGCTTTACAAATGTAAGTCGAACAGGGTTATTTTTACGCAATTTTACCTGACTTTATTCAGTCAAGCGTGTCTGGGGTTGGGGGTTAACGTAGGTTGTCAAGGGTCTTTTGTGCATCAGTTTATGTGTGAAACAGTAAAATATCAGTAAATCAAGTGTACCAGTGGTGCCTGGCAGCATTATAAAAGGAATTCACATAAGAAGACTGTTTTGCGATTGGACCGCCAGGTTGGCTAAATGGAAATTGTGACTCACCTTTGTGGACAAAGTAATAATGTGGGAATGTTCTTGAGGAAAGCTCTTGAGGAAAATGAGCTTGGTTTTATGAGGGGTTCAAGTGCAGACAGTGAAAGAGCTCTACAGGACAGCTTCTTCAGAGACAACACATCATGCTACCTGTAGAAACGTGACTGTTGTGACCTTAAACACTCTACATTGACTCAAAGAATGAGTCACAGACCAGCTATGCAATAAAGCTGAAGATAAAAAACAAATGTCCCTCGTTTTATGGTTCAGGCTTTTTTATAATTAATAAAATTGTCTTTTGGAAAATATCAAGACTCCATTAAGTTCTTCATCTGAGAAGTCATCCAAATACATGATATTGGAAGACTGAAGAGACCCTTAAATGATCTCCAACCTTAAGAAACCGTATAAACAACGATGCAGTCCAGAAAACGTAATCATAAACAATGCAATATTAATGACTCATACAGAGATGATGTAAATTCTTTGTCCATGACATTGAGGATGGCCGACTCAGTAGTCTACACTGTGTGCATCCGTCCTTATACTTTAGATTGAAAATGAATCAATAACAATGAGCTCACACAGTTTTTGTTATGACTCTGATAGATTGGTCCCATCTGTCAGTATCGTGACAGCCTTATAGGAATTGGCGCTATTGTGCTTCTGATTGGCTGATGACAATGGAGGACTGCTAAAGAAAATTTGGCAAAAGAGACATAGCGTAAATCACTTGGCAGTCACACTGTGAATTTTCTAGTCTGTTTAGTTGCCTTTCCCTAGGATTCATTACATCTTATTGATACCAGTGTAACTCTAATTTGACCTACTTTTAGTTTTTGCTTTTTTTTTCAAACTATTAAATGAGCGGACAGCATTTTGAATTAAAAAATATAGTCATCCTTTGCTTGCTCTGCTCAAAACTTGCCAGGTCTTGTGTAGTGTGGATTGCAACACAACTACGGTTCGTATTTGCATAACTGCAGTTCATATTTGGTAAATGACAGCTCTTGCCCTTGGTATGTTAAGATGAAAGAGTTATTATCCCAATAGGCTAACCTTCGAGTGCTTAATGCCCATCTCTAGCCTACATTTAATTTTGTTTAAGCCCTTTAAAAATAATTTCAAGGCGTTCAATGGTTAAAATTGTCTTCAGTTCAAGCCAAAGGCTGCTATTGATTTCCAGCTGAATGGCTGGAAATCAATAGCAGTTAATTGTGATGATATTGTGATCATTTAAATTAAACTTACGTTTCACCTTCGGAAACACGTTTTCTTAATCTTGATGAAGATTTTTGACTGGAGTCATCTGTTTCATTGAGCTCTGAAATGGGAAAAGTTATAACCATATCCATTTAGTATAGAACTGAATTAGTTTGATTAGAAACTGCTGTTGTTCTTTGGTGTGAGTCATGACAAGCTTGAGCTGTTTATATTTAAATGTCTTTTATGGATTTTGTGGGTGCCTTAAGCATGTAGATGGTTGTCTTAGAGCATACTAATTAATTTCACAACATGTCAGTCTAACCAAATACTTTTTTTTTTTCTTATGGCCAAATTTTCTTAAGTTGCACTGCCCTCTAATGCAAGTAAGAGGAAGTACTGTGTGACAGCTTACAGAAGTGGACACGTGACAGACAAATAACGTTACAAACTAATAAAAGTTCATTTTTAATTCAGTGTTCATTAATGAGCCAAATTCCCAATTAGGCTTGATGAAATCCAAATTTGAATTTAATTTCAACTTTGCTCTTCTGAAAATGCACAAAATCTGCATGTGTTACATTAAAAATGACAGAATTATCTATCTATGCAAACTAATTATTATTTTCAGCATATGTTCTGTGCAACACATAAAACATGAACAACATGTCATTCAAACAAAGTGATTTATGTTAAGTTAAAAAAAAGAGCTTGAGCTAACAGAGAGAAAAGGAACTCACATTGACAGAAATTGCAAAAGAAGCTGAATGTGACAAATAAAATTCTCTAATTTCCCCAGATGTTCTATGTTATTAATTCCTGCAGCTGTAGATCTCCAAAGGTTGTGGTCCCTATACTGTGCATGATATAAAAACGTTGCATACATCCCCATTTAAAGCAAAAGCATTATGTTGTTTCTGATGAATGATGTTGAATGCCTGATGTATTTATCAAGTGGCTGTGTGTGGTCCAGGTATCTCAAGCCCTCATTGATTTATGGCTCAAAGGGTGGCTGCCTCAGCAAATGTAATCTACAGAGCGGTCCTGGGTCACCCATTCACACTGGATAATAGTGTTTACTTAACAGTCATCACTGGCTGAGGAGCCTTTTTAAGCAGACAGTCATTTTTCAAAACACCATAATCACAAGAAGAACATTGCCTATGTATATTTTTGGCTACGGACACAGGCTTCATTCTTCCCTGCTACAATTTCAAAAGGGACATCTAGTGCATTTAGACTTCATGAAAATATGCATGCAGTGGATATTCTGTCCTCTGGCTCTACTTTGAGGAGGAAGCCTTAGGGTTTCATTGTGATCCATGCTTCCATACACTGAGGTGAATAATGAGGATGAGGCGCACATGGTTCGCATTCTCTTGATTTTCCCATACAGGATGAGAGCAAACCAATAAAACAGAGTGTTAAGTTCCTGTCTAGCCATTGGTCACACAGTTGCATAATAGAGATTAAATGTATTATACTTGACCCTGTAGATATTGCTGCTGAGATATGTCAATCAAATTCCCCAGCATTATTCAATATGTTGTTAAAAGATTACTTCAAGCTCAAATGCATTGTATCTTCATTTAATGTGCTGGTTTTGCTGAGAACCCTTATGCCAGTGGTGTCCCTGAATCCAGATACTTGAGATGTAATGAGGATGCTTCATGTTATTGCCTTCGAGGCACAGCAGATCATGCCGCAAGTTGCTGGTGGGCAGGCAGAATTCATATGGGCTCAATTCACTCCGAGAAGACACTTGACTAGGAGTCTAAAGCCGTGAGCCTCCATCAGATGCGGCCAATCCAGCTGCTGAGATCTCTTGAAAAAGACTGACATCCTCAGGCCAGGGGCCCCAGCTGGTCAGTGTGCTATTGATAACTCTGCAGAAAGCTGCCATGGAGCACTCGAACGATATGCTATCATTCTAACTGCACATTAGATATTATGTTACTAGATATCAGCTTTCTAAAGGTACATTCATAAGCACATAAATCACATGTAAATAACGTAGGATAAACTGATTTAAGTCTTCAAATAAGTTTAATTTAGTAGAAGAAGTAGTATTATTAAAGACTGATTTCCCTTGTGGTGAATATCAAGTTTTTAATGTTGTTTATATGTCTATGTGGAGTATTTTAGATATGCTTTAAGACAAACCATGTGCAAAATTCATATGTCAACACCCTTGCTGAGTATTGCTGAGTACAGTCTCAAACCCGTGGTTTAAAATCGCTGGTGTCTGTCTGTGACGTAAAACTACCTTGTAACCAATCAACGTGCTGACGGGCTTTAGCATATCATTAACAGGGGAGTCTCGAGAGAAGCCAGGTTATCCCAGTATATTTTTCTGTTGATGTGAAAAATCATGTAGATTTAGCAATATGGCATTTGTATGATGTATATAACGATATTATGATGAACTATATGCCTTTCTCCACTGATGTTCTGAGTTGTTCAAAGCGTTTGTAAGAATACTGATCGTTAGCAGGCAGCTTCTGACTCTGACATGGCAAACGGGAACATGATTTGTGTAACATTAGCAACACATTATTAGCTGTTGGATAACATAGTCAAGCAAAAGGCTAATCTCATTAATTGTTTGATTGACGGGCGATCTGACCAATCATAACCCCGAATCCACCATTTTGTCTGACAAAGCAGTCAGGGAAGTTAGTAGATTAACATTGGTGAACTTGAACTTGAAAAATTGTGTGTACTCATGTCTTTCCGTGCTTGAAACAACATTCCTTCTGATGTCCATTCATGTTTATTTGATGCTATAAATGAACTAGTATGAAGAGATGATCGGTTCACGAGCCGCTTGAAAGAACTACTATACGCTATTTATTGTTTAAACTTCTTTTAAAAATTACAATATTTTAAATATGAAACTGTTTCATATCAACTGCTTGTCTTTCAACATGTTGTCAGTGTCCTCTTTGCTCTTTGCACAGCGTGAGAACATTGTGTGGAACGAGAGTGCATGGCTTGTCTGACATAGCAACAGTAACTAAGGGGGCGGGTCTTTGCGAAGGGTCAATTACCGTTACGTGTGCGATGTTGTAAAAAACGATACAATGTGCTGCATTTAGTAAATTAAGCAAGTTAATCTCTGAGCTGGCGTGAGCGAGTGGGGTGGGCTAATTTGCATATTCATTGATCCGCTTATACTAAATGAGGTAAGGGTGAAGAGTTACATTCAAGCTATTTTAAGGCATTAAGCATTTTTTTATAAGAAAAAACATTTAAATGTCATTTTGGTGATGAGTTTTAAGGGATAAAATTATTGACTACAGGGGGACTTTAATATTATTATATTAGTGTATTTGAAATTAAGTCAACAAGTAATAATGGAAACATATAAAAAATATTAATAATAATAATAATAAATTCAAAAATATTTTAAGAGTCTCTAAAGTTTGAAATTGCTGTATGCTTACTCAAGTGCAAGCAAAAAATAATATGACCAGCCTCTGTACAGATTTAATATCAAAGTTGACATCAGAGACATTATTATTTGAGCTGTTTAATGAAAGCCATTGGAAGAATGCAACAAAAAGCCAGGAAACTCTCATCCAATTAAGTCAACCACTGCATGGCACAAGCTGGGTTATCAGTTGCTAAGCAACTCTAATTAAATAAACCCTTGCCTCCAATTTTGAGGTATTTAGTTTAGCTAAATTTGATAGAAATGTCCTGCTTCTATCAGACAATTTAACGAATGCTTTGGAAATCATGGCATTATTTAAAAAAAAAAATTAAAGTGCCAAGTAAATGGATGACAATTACTGAAATTGACAAACAACACTTTCACTTGACCTTTTTATACATTCAAGTGTTGTGGAGAAAAAAGCACAAAGTATTATGTTAATTCCACATACCCGTTGTGTTGTAGCTATAGAAATCCAAGCTAGCGGTTTATGGATTTAGAATACACATTAAAACTTTAAAACACATCAAGACATTTTAATTAATGACACCAAAACTGGCATATGGGGGAAAACACACTGCCCTTTTTAATACGTTTTTTCTTCTCAGTCACATGCAAGTGCTTAATCTTTAGCTTTTCCTTCACCATAAAAGACGATTAACTCAGAGAAACAATGTTTCTTTTTTATGAATTGCGTATAACGAGACATGCTTTATAATAAATACGGGTCAGTTATTAAGGAACTGGTCACTCAGTAGAACAGATTTAATGAACCACAACCAAATAGGCTTTAGAGATTTTCTGAATATTTCAGTTTTAAAACAATGTTCCTTTTTGCATTGTTTTTCTAGAATTTAAGTATTTCAGTCATAGATTTTTAACAACCCAATGTTTATACAGCTGCACATATACTTTTGGAAGAGAAAGGCTTTTTCAAAATAACTGATTTGTAAGAAATACAAATACAATAGAATTAGCCTGAGAATGGCCTGACTTTTGATGAAAAGTCATAATTAAATGAAAGTGTTGAAGAATTATAACAACAAAAGCCTAATAAAAGCCTGTGAGTCACAATGCTTGCGTATAGTGTGATTAAACTATATTGTTCCAAACAACACTTGTCAACCAACCTCTAAGCAGAGGATGTCTTCTCATTGTGTTTCACACCATAAAAACAATAAGTCTGAGGTCTTTGTTTTCTAGCAGGAGAGCCATATCCCTCCACAGATGAACGGATAAAATAATTCATAGTTGCGTATTAAAATGCATTCTGTTTCCCACCAAGCAGATCTACATTTGCAAATCTTGATAATAGCTGACCAGAGACAAGGGCTGAGATTTGTTCTGAAAAGGTAAATATGTAGAATCTGAACAATTTTCTTCCCTTTTTTTTTTTTTTTTTTTTTACCAACAGCATTATTGAGTGTTTATGCATATAAACCCACATTGGTTTTCCATTACCAACAAATGTGGCCATGGCAGCATTTTAATAACATTGTGATGGAAATGTACATAAAAGTTTATTTATATACTTGAATTGTGAATAAATTAGTTACTAGCTAGATGTTCAAGCTATTTGAAATCAATTATGTTGCTAAATAAAATGTGGGCAGTGGGGTGATGTTTCAACAAGTTGAGCAGGACACATTAGTCACATTCAAAACAGCATGGCCATATCTACATAAAAACGATTGCGATTAATTTTATTCACCATTCCAACAAAACGAATGTCAAACAAACCATGCCTACCATATGGTGTTTCTTGCATTTTCTTGTGAAAAATCAATTTCCTTGTGAAAATTTAATTTCCTGTTCTGTCAGAAAATGGAGATGAACGATTGTCTATTAAATCGCCCAAAAAGACAGCAAGAAAGTAAACTCTACCTACTTCCCACTGTAAACGTAAACTCTCCATGAGTTCTCTCCTTCATTGTTCTGCACCCACATAGAAAACAATGCCAAAATAAGTTCAGATATAAAACAGACAGTCCTTCTTCTTGGCTTTTTGTGATTTGGTCCATGGCACTCTGTGTTTTAGGGGTCCACATTAGGGAAGGTACTAACTTTATTGTTTCTACTGATGCGTCTCTCAGACCGAACTCTAGGCTGCTTGGTCTGGATCAGCTCCTCTGGTGTGTTACCCAATGGAGGCAGGAGTCTTTTCTTACTGTTCCTGGTTTCAGGCAGCCATTGAGGAGGCAGCTCAAACGGCCCAAAACCAAACTGTGTTGCATCCTCGGGGTCGGTGGGAGTTAAGGGGGCGACCTGCGAAGACGAGTAGGCACACGACTGAATAGGAGAATGTTTTGGTAAGACTAAGCCCTCTTCTTTAACCCCATCCCCTGACTGTGGCTGACGCAGCTCTCCTGCCAGCATTCCATTTCCACCCTGTCCCTCATCTTTGTTTTGGAAGTTGGCGGAAGCCACAGACGAAATTTCATTCTCATCTTCTTCATCCTCATTTGGTCTGAAGATCTGCTGTTGGCCGATATTGAACATCTCAAGGAGTTGACTGCCAGAGCGAACCACAGTCTCACCCCCTAGTGGCCCTACCTCAGCCAGGCCTCCAACACTGACCATGTTCCTTCGGCTATAGCGTCGATGCAGTTGTGCTAGCATATCGAGAAGGCAACGTCGCACAGAACGGTTTACTGTGAGGAGGAACAACGGGTTGGTAAGGAGAGAGACCTTTGGCAGCCACATAGCAGTAAGTTGTAACCAAGACGAGGCTTTTGCAGCCCCTAGCATTGCACGGTATATAACCAGAGCGGCGTAGGGAGTGCTGCAGAGTGCAAAGACTAGGACGATAGACAACAGAGTGGCATGAAGTTCAGACTCACGCTGGGAAACATATGGGATGGAAATGCTGTTCTGAGGGGTCCGCAACGCTGCGATGATCACTTTCTTCTTCTGGCTGCTGCTTAATGCACGGCGGATTAGTGTCATGGCTAGAAACACCACTGCTAGTGGTAAAATAAGTGTTGTGATGCTGTATGTGACCATGTAAACCAAATGTCCAAGCGATTGGCCGTCAGAACAAGACGAGGTGGCGTAGACATCCGTCACATTGCTTATGGCGAAAACAGGGACACTGGCCACCACGGCATGCACCCAGATGTAGATGACCAGGTCTCTGGATTTGGCATCTGATATCTTCCTCTCCAGTGGATACAACACAGAGTAGTACCTGAAAGTGAAAGAGAGGGACGGTTACATTTATATTGTCTATCATTGATGCAGCTTACTCTTAGTCGATGCAGCGAAATCTGCGTTGGGAACCGCCGATCGCAGAGTTTTAGTTAAATGTATTTTGTTTTTTAATGGAAATGAAAGCTCTAGCGCATGTTCTGCCAGGAAGACTCAAATGTTACGTCACTATGAGTTTAGATCCAGCCAATCATTATCAACACTTGGAGTATATAAGATCAGTACTAACACATGTCTGAGTTCGCAGATACTGACGTTAACCTTTACCTCCATCCTCCCCACCACCACCAGGATGGGCCCTGTCCATACCTCCCGGAGGTCGGCTACGCCCCTGCCTTCATCTTTAGGCAGGAAATGCAGAGTCTGCAACCCTCAGGATCTAAGCTATGGACGGGGCCTACGCCAAAGAACTTTCTTACTATATTTGCTTGCTGATTGTTAATAAATATCATTGTTACGTTATCTTACCTCCCGAGTCTTTCTGGTAGAACTGTTTCTAAAAAAGAATGGTTGGTTCTTTGGTCCCCAGTGCATCTACCAACCCAGAAAACGTGAAAAAGGACAACCCAGTAACTTTGTTTTGATAAACCTTTCTCTGCAAGCATTTGAAAAAAACGAGCCGCTCAGATTTCGTTCCCCTAGTGACCTAGGAAGGGGATGTTATAATATTTTTGCCCCTTAATAATATCCACCCACGATACCGCCATTTTCTTTTCGCAAGGGAGGCAAAGCTGCAGGTGAAGAAAATGTAAGTATTTTGAAGTAATGCAGTGTGTTTCTTCTGTTCAGGCAGCTCCACTTTCCGTGTGGTTTCCTTTAGCCTCCATACGTTCTATTACTTTATGCTAGCAAAAAACAGAAGTTGTGTTTGACAGAAATGTGTCTGTGTTACTAATGCATTTGCACAAAAGATTAATATGAAGACACATGCTAGCCGAAGAGTTGAATCAACTCCACAGCAACTACATAAATTATCCACTAACCACTGAGAAACATCCAGTTGCATTCTAAAAGTTGTAAAAGAGTCTCTTGATCAGTGTCCAACTCCGGGTTGAACAATGTAAGGCTGTCAATGTAATCGTCATTTTGGCTGCGTAAGATTCTCCAGCTTTGTTGTTGTTGAGCAACCGAAGCACGAGCTGTTAAAGCTCCGCCCTCTTCTGGAAAGGTGGCAGGGAGCAGCAGCTCATTTGCATTTAAATGGACACACAAAAACGGCATGTTTTTGCTCAAACCCAAATGGGGAAAATTTGACAAGCTATAAGAGACTTATATTACACCTTGTGAAAAGGGGCATCTTAGATCCCCTTTAAGTCTCACAAGCATTAGAACATACAGTAGTAAGATATATTTGATAAGCTAAAAAGAATCAATTCCTTTTACAAAAGAATGATTTGCTCGGGAATCGGTTTGACAACACTGGTTGCTCTGAAGAGTTTTGATTTGATTTGATCACTAAAAAGAACTCTCTCATAAGAGTCAACTATTTGGGAATTGGACTAGACTAGCTGTGCTAAATGCATTTTTTGGTTCTGATTCCGAATTAGAATTGCTCGTTAGCTCCAAGCCCTAATTGCCTCAATTACAAAGCCTTGATACTGTTTAGAGGACTCAATTATTTGTTATAATAGCACAGTTAAAATGCCTTACATGTGTGCAAAAACATAGATGTATTTTATTAATTCATAATGGAAATCCCAGAAAATACCACAGAAAATCAAAACAGATCTACAAAAATATGTTCTGTGTGTCAGAAAATGTGAAAAAATGTTGCTATCAAGAAAGGCTTCTGTGCTAAGCAAAATAAATTATTCAATGAATTGATAAAGGGTCTGGCAGAGAAGGTTGCTATGGAAGCGCTAGTCTGTGAAACAGCTGGTGCCCATGGGTTGAGTGCAACTGTAAGAGTTTCCAGATTTTTTTCATCAGATCATTTAACATATTATTATCTTAATCAATTGTTTTAATGACTGTCTGGTTGAGACTGATAATAGTGACGTCAAACCAGAAACAATTACACTTCATTTACACAAAAGATGAATACAAGCATATCCACTGACTCACCTGTCCATGGCGATGACAGCGAAGTTTAGCACAGTGGCGGAGCAGAAAAGCCTGTGTAGGAACTTGATGGTTTTGCACAACAGGAGTGTATGAACCCATAGGCAGCATAGGGGACTGGCATTCAGGGCTATGTCAAAGGGCACACACACCAAGCCAGCACAAATGCCAGAACACGCCAGGTTCTTGATGAAGAGATTTGTGACAGACTTGAAGACATTGGTGTAACAAGTGCACCATAGCACTGCAATATTGCCTGGGGAGAAAGAGATAAAAGGAGAAAAGGTTGAAGGTTCACAAGCCTAGGTCAGTATTCAAGGACACAATTCAATGTGCAGCCTTCATCTCATTGTCTACTGTAGTTCCCATGGCAATGAAGGCTGCAAGCTAATTTAAAGGGGGAACACATTGAAAAGCCTGATTCCTGCAAGAAACAGTATGTCATTCTTATGTTGTTATGAAGGACAAACAAGCCTCACAGCACACATTTGCTGAAGAAGCTAAATCATAGCATGCACAGGCACGTTGAATCCAAGTGATTGCGATATTGAGATGTTCTCTTGAGTTGAGACACCAGGTTTATTGGACGTTAAGCTCAATTGAGTAAATTTGTGGCATAATGTTGATTTCCATATATGGAAAAAAAAATTTCATTTGTCCCTCCTTTTCACTAAAATAAATAAATAAATATATATAAATATTAATAAAAACAAATTTGCCATATAAAGTGATGTACTTACATTGGAAGTGAATGGGGCTAGTCTGTAAACATTAAAATAATTGTAGCATGATTAACAAGATTTTAATGTGAAAGTGACACTTTTTGTATAAAATTATAAAGTTTTACTGCCATTGCAAAAGAACACCTAAAACTTGTAAATGTCTTTAAAGCTTATTAAAAACTGTTTAAAATATTATGTATAATATATATATATATATATATATATATATATATATATATATATATATATATATATATATATATATATATATTGTTTAAAAACCTTTAAATAAGTTTTTATGTAATTATGTTTCACATTTATGTTTTTAAATCCTCCAAAAAATGGGCCTGTTCCCTTATGCCCTTTTTTTTATATTAATGAATGGATTTCAGGTTGAAAATCAAATGCTCCAACTTGTACTGAACCCTGAATATTCCTTTAAACACATGACAACACCGCTATAAGAGATAAGCATTTCCAAAGCTTTTCCATACTTTCTTCATACCATAGATATGCATTTAAAACACTCAGTGAGAGTATGTTAAATGTTTCACTTGTGGCTAAATGAAAATGAAACTTCATTCCAAGTGGAAAACCAAGATTTTTTTCTTTGAAGAAATGATGCACGGGCATCAGGAATTCACACGCCTTGACTTGAAAAGGACCCTGAGGTGGCTCTCACCTTGGATGTTGATGTGAACGGAGCACTTTTGTGACAGGTGCTCTGGCTAGCCCCATTATTACGCTTGACACACTTTCGGAAGGTGCATCTTTTTCACAAAGATCATGACTTTCATCTTTTCCCATTACCATGCAGGTGTAACGGGCAAAGCACAGAGGAATCCATCTGCAGCTGCCTCTGTGTTATTACCCTGGTGACATTTAGAGTGCACACTGACATGCCGGACAATTGTCCATTTGTTCCCAGAGGTCTCCAGAAAGTTTGTGGTTAACAATGGTATTTAGACTTCACAGGGGCTCCATTAGTGGTTTCTCAACTTTTTCTAATATGGTTGAGGATTCTGAAGTGTGAAAATGGATGGTAATTGCCCTTTCTGGCATTCTGACATCTTCAAACAACTAACTTAGCTGTAATTATTATGTTTAATGAATCTTAATCACTATCTTAATCAATCTTAAACAAGTGGCACTCTCAAATCTTGCCATGATAGAAAATGAACATTCTGTCATAATTTACTCATCTTCTTTTTGTGTTCTGTAGTAAAAAAGAAACTGATACAGGTTTGGATCATGGAACTATCCATTTAAAGTTTTTGTTTGAAAATGATTCAATATTTATGCATTTTACTCTTTTACGTAATATTGAGCTTGAATGTATAAACAGCTAACAGATACATAAAGATACATGTTATTGGAGTATCATGCTATCAGAAAAACAACTGTATTTTTACAGTATTAACTGTATTAAGCGGTTTGCTAAATGAATGTCAAGGATAAAACTTAAGTGCAATAATGACTAACCCATACCACAATGACTTTCTATAACTAGTTATGACAATGAATGTTAGAAACATAAAATTACCAACTTTTCTGAAACTTGAGCCCTAATCCAGTGCAAAGACAAATCTTCAGATTATGAACATTTACACTAAGTATTCTGCAGCCTTATTAGTCATGTGATGTCTAATTTGTTTGAGTCTTACAAAATTGCCTCCCTTTTGAAAAAATAAACAAACCGAACAAAGGGACATTACTATAATCAATGCTAAAATCTCATTTATTCAGAGGAGGGCTCTGAAATATTTTTCTTCCTGCAAATCTCGCATCATTTCCACCGGCACAGGATCGTGTGAAAACACATTAAGTAAGATAAGATTATCAATCGTGTTCCACAGCACCTAATCTGTGTAAACAGCCTTCTGTGTAATTTGGCTTTTTCTGTCCTAAGCATTATTGTCAGAGTGGCTGCCGTGTCGTAAAAATTCTCCTTAGAAACCTGCCATGTGACATCACACTGATTGTAGAAACATTACTGCTTGTATTGATTGAAGCATGAATGAAGCCATCATAAAACAACCTCTAGTTTCTTTGCTCCTGATTTGTCACATGGTCAATGGCCTCTATATGTGATAATCATGTTGCTGCGATGTGTAAGAATTCACAAAGTCATCTCAACACATTTTCTAGGAAACATCTTGGGCATGGCGAATCATTTAATTAATGCTATTATCTAACACATTTTCTCATTTTTAAAAGTTTTGCTTTGAGTGAAAACAAGTGCGACTGCATAACTGTCATCAAAACTATTTGAATCTCAGCAAAAGTTCTCCAGGTGACTAATGATAGTGTAAAAATCTATAGAATAATAGAGATGTCTATATACTGTGGATCAAGTTAAAAGTCAACTCACACTTGTGATTAATTGTATTTAGGAAAGACACTAATATTACTGCATATTATAGAAATACATGCAGATTAGAGAAAGGAAATGATAACTGAGCTGAGGTAATGTAAAACTGCACTTCAGATATGCACTTTTATGGCAGGGAAATACATTCAATAAGTTATGAAAGAGAAAACAAGTTATTTTGAGCAACACCAGTAATACTATAAAGATAAAAAAAACCAAACAAACATGTATTTAATTCCTCCCATAAATTCCCATGCTTTGACCAAGCACAAATTATTCAATCAAAGGCTTGCGATGGGCATTTTTCACACTATAAATTGTGCATTTTAATATTTTGAGTTATTAACACTGAAAAATCTTGATTTCTTTTATATATATTTAAGTTAAAAAAAAAAAGTATTCAAGGAAGAGAGTTCAAAATGTGAGCCTGTTAGTTAAATAATGTTTAAATAACTTGATTTTTGTTTTTTTAATCAACACCAGGGTTTACAGTGTACAGATTGTGAAAGGAAAAACTTGCTGCAGCAAGGACAAATTACAACATCTGTGCCTCAGTGAATGAACAGCCTCTGTTTACAATTACAAAAATATCTCACCTGATCTGAATATATACTGTAACATCTACTAAAATGAGAATGTGTAGCCTATGATCATGTTTGGTAAATTTTCACATTCCAAATATAATGTGCACCAATTGTAATCTTAAGAGTGGATATCCATTCAGATATACAGTGCAAAATAGGCTCATATCGGATAATACAGTTTATCACATCAATTAAGCAGTTAGATTGGATTGTTTGTTTTATTAATATACATTTAGAGATTAGTGCGGTCCCCATACATTTGCTGACGAACAGCCCAACGTTTTCATTCCCGAGATTGTATAGGCTACTTACCCAAAAGGGAGCCGATGAGGATGAAAACTTGAATGGTGGTGGTGAAATCTTTGTAGGCTCTTTCTTGCGCGTGCAGGATCTCCTCCAGCCTTGTCACTTCTTTATCCTGAGCATCACCCCACAGACCCACCGGAGACGACGCGTTTAGGAAACCCAGGTTCGAGGCGTTTAAACTTGTGGTTCCGTTTTCTGACAGAGGAAACCAGCTCTCCGCGTTTTCCGCCTCCATCATCATTCATATCTGAGGCGCCACTATAATTGTTTGGCAAGGGTCTCGCCGCGCGCGCGTTATGGTGAATAGTGCTGGAGCGTTAAGATGTCGTGTCCATCATGATTAACACGCGAGTTTTCTCCAGTTTCTCAAAATGATCGAAAACGTGAAACATGTTGGAAATACGCTGATCTTTCCGAGCATAATATGTCCCAGACAGGACTGCATATTGCAGATTATCGCTAAACAACAGCCTTTTCAGAATCACGGCTATAAAAGGGCATGATTTTGTTTTCATAGCACAGATCACAATGAATGTCATTGATGGAGCGATACGGTAGTGACGGCGACATTTACGCGCTCGTGTCATGCCACATCACTCAACTTCATTTCACTAGCCGTGGAAATAGACGAACATGGTATGAAATAATGCGGGTTATACGCAATATTTCGAGAGCATTGGGTTAAGGAAATATGTAACTGTATGCAGATAATGACTAAACAGTGTATGGTAAGCCATTCGACAACACGATAGAGAAATTACCAACATACCCGTATGAGATCGTTATGAATGAGAGCCAAATCCAAGTATCAAAAAACGAGATTTTGGTAAACGCGTATCACGCTAACGTGTCAGTGTGTGATCTGACTACTCGGTTTTTAGCGAACAGGCTTCACTGAGAGTGACAATAGCGCTTTATTTCTTCAAATGAAAGGTGGGCGCTTACAATAAAACGTCACCGCATCCGTCCGTTACGGCGTCTTCTAGAGGCGCGTGAGAATTTGAACGCTGCAGACATAACACTGCACGCGAACAAGGGTTTTAACAGAATCCTCTGAACAGATACGGCATTTTCAGAGTTGTACTTATTGTGAATACTAGTAAATCATTTATCCAGTGAGCAACACCAACATATAACCTACTAAATCCTCAAATTAGCCGCCTTTGCCGTGTCTACTGAGTTTGGAAACCTTAAGAACAGCTGAGGTATGCTATACTCACACTGGATTTTGTCTACGTGTTGCTTTAGTTTGTTTGGTTCTATAATAGGAAGGTCAGTGTTCCTTGTGGTCAGGGGAAATTTTAGAAAACCCATGAGGAATTTCTAAAGCCTGCATGAAATGAGACCTTGGCTAGTTGTCACACAATGATGTTGTCACAAGGAATACTGCCTATCTCTGTAACTGTAAGGTTTTCTGTAAAAATTCTAGTCATGTCTTTTTTTCTAGCCGTGGTTTTGAATGTTTCAATGACCTAATCTTAAATATTTGTGAATTTTACATCTTATACAACAGCGATGCACATGCAGTTCCAGCGTTGTGATTTAGCAGCAAAAGGCAATAAACTATTTAAAATAATTCAAAATCCAATCAAGGTTTTCGTTTCTATATATAGGATATCATCTGTGATAGATAAATATTTTTGATTGTGATTTATGGATACTGCAATCAGCAATATTATTCTCAGAACTAGATAGCATCGTTTAGACATAAAGGACTTAACTTATGCTTATAAATCCTAACATTGTCCAGTGACTATTTTTAGACAAGTAAATCATTATATTAAAAAGTTCATGAATAGAGCGAAAGACCTCTGTACCTCACATAAAATGCTACAGGCCTTATAGAAAACAAGAACATATTAGCTGGCACCCGACCCTCATCTACTCATTACCATAATATAGATTTTTTTTGTTGTCTGTCAAGCTCATTCTGCCATCCATATCTGTAATTCTTGGTGTCTTTATCTGGGGAATAGGGTGGAAAATATTCTTCAAATGTATTCAACATAATTTTTTGTTACCAAATTATGTTTCTGCAAAACTGCAAAGGCTTTTCCATGTTATTACCATTATTTTATTCAACATTGGACAATATTAATATTAAAATAAATATTAGAATTATGATATGATTCCCCACACAATCATCAATTCATGGGAATGTCATGTTATAATAACAGCTCCTATAAATAGAAAATAAACCTTTTCCAGTTAATCAACATGGAAGAACTCTTAAGAGCTTCCTCTGAAGTAGTCCAGGTTAAACGACAAGCCCCGCTAGAGTGTTTCCTTATCATAGTGCTCTCCAAATGATTTGCAATAAGTACCACTGGAGATTTGATTGACAATCAAGTTTTTTTTCTTCGTGGCAGAAAATGTCCCCTTCGTATTCCAGTATTTCATGCACAAGGTGCTCCAGCAGTTTCTCCATAAATTCGTCCTCGTCTACATAGATGACATTCTTATTTACTCCCGGAGCTTGGGCGAACATCGCCAGCACGTTGCGGAGATCCTGGCCCGTCTGATAGATTTCGACCTCTTCCTAAAAGCCCTGGGAGGGAATTCAATGTTCCCTCAATCCTCTGTACAACTCCTCGGCTACAACATCAGTCACCAAGGTATCCAGATGGACAAGGGGAAGGTGTCTGCAATCCAGTGCTGGCCCACTCCTACCATCATTAAAGAGCTCCACCGTTTCCTGGATTTCTCAAATTTCTACAGACGTTTCATTCAGAACTACAGCTCCATAACCAGTCCTCTCACCAACCTCTTGAAAAATAAACCCCAAACTTTGTCATGGTCTCCAGCAGCCACTGAAGCTTTCAACTCCCTCCGAGGCCTTCACTAGTGCTCCACTCTTCGTAAACCCTGATCCAAGCAAGCCATTTACCATAGAGCTAGACGCCTCTACCACTGGGGTGGGTGCTGTCCTATCTCAGTAGTAGGGGATGCATCGACTGCATCCATGTGCCTTTTCTCGTAAACTTAGCACGGCGGAACAAAACTACGACATCGGCAACCAAGAAATCTTGGCAATCAAACTGAAGCACTTGAAGAGTGGAGGCATTGGTTGGAGGGTGCGCAACACCCCTTCTTGGTCCTTACTTATCACAAGAACCTTGAATATCAACGAGATGCCAAAAGACTCAATCCTCATCAGGCACGCTTGGCTCTTTTCTTTACAAGATTAAATTTCACGATCTCCTTTCGACAAGGTCTCCAGAACGTAAAAGCAGATGCTCTTTCATGATTCTGCACATCCGAAGAATCCTGTGAAGAACCTGAGACAATTCTGCCTGAGACCAGGATCGTCTGTCCTATACAGTGGGCTCCTAGCTCGAATCCTTCCTCCAATACCTTCTCTGCTTTTCACCTGGTTGTCCACAAGGAGTTCAATTTGTCCCTGAACAACAACACACATCACTTTTTCCACTCTGCACATGCATTTTTGGGCACTGGCCACCCAGGGACCAATACTACCCTCTCGGTGCTCAAAGATTGCTTCTGGGGGCCCACCATGGCAAGGGATGTGAGACAATTCGTCCTAGGATATTCAGACTGTGCCATGTCAAAGTCCTCGCCAACTACCATCAGGCAAACTCCTACCTCTGCCCCTTCCCAACCGGCCTTGGTCACACCTAGGGGTAATTTCATCACTGACCACACAACCAATCACAACGTGCACCATCACCAGAGTACTGATCACACACAGCTGCACCTGATTTACACACTTACACACCATAAATGCACACGCCTCACCTCTCATTTGTCCGGTCTCATTCATCGATAGAGGACTCGCGTTAACGCTTCTGAGGATCTCAAAAGGACTGTATCCTACCGCTCTCCATTCCCTTACCTCCAATATCTGCTCCATCGTTGTTTTCCTGACAGAATTCATTATCATTTACATTTACCAGTCTATGCAAACTTACCTGTTCACATGCCATTCTGCAAATAAACACTACTTTATTTCATCTCTTGTGTGAGTCTCCATTCCATTAAACTCATCAAATTTGTTTACTTTTAAACACATCAATTGAATATAAAGTAACCGATCTTCTGCATTCATCCAGTGAGTTTGGCTTTCATGTATTGGCGTATGTGGAATCATGGCAATTATACTACCATAAACTGGACAGGGATAGTTCACATAAAGAGTAAAATTGTCAAAATTAACTCACTGTCATGTTGTTTTGAACCTGCATGACTCTATTTATTCTCTGGAACATAAAGACTTTCATTGTGAAGACAAAAAAAGTCAAGGTGTCATTCAAAATCATCTTGAGGGTTGAGATTAAATGACAGAATTGTTATTTAGGAGTGAACAATCCCTTCAAAATGTATAGTATTGCTAAATATACTGTAATATTTAGTGTTGTGGCACAGAAGTGTTATTTTGGATTATTGGTTTGCTAATAATCAATTGTAAATGCTGATCGGTATTCAATCAACCAACACTTTAAGGTTTGATCTAAATCAAAATAATGCAAATTAGACAGATAGGAGGTGCGAATCAGCGTTAGAAATCAACCAAAAGTTATAAAATAATTACTAAGAATAATTACATAAAAAACTGACATCTCAATATATAATTGTAGTTTATTGTGTAAGGTGCTCCAGTGTGCGTAAGGTGCATATACAGTAACTTGCTTGTAACCAATTCCCATAGTTGCATTTCTCCATCAGTCTTTACCCTGATGGAAATGTTATCTAGACATAAACATTCACCAGGAAAGTAGCAGAGGCTGTGTAATAAAACAGACCTAGTGTAGGCATACTGACCGAGAGAATGCAGATGAACTGCACTAGTACAGTAAAAATTAAATTAAAATAAGTGTCAAGTTTTAATGTGAAAATGCGGCACAGCAGTGAGAGTACATTACAGTTCAGATTTTTTGAAGTTAATATTTTTGTTCAGCAGATACTTTCAATTGACACAGTACATAATTGTACATTGTTACAAAAGATTTCCATTAAAAAAATGCTACTCCTTCCAAGAGCTGTGATACAGAAACAGACATACTATTTTGATTTTACAAACAATTTCTCCATACTTTGTATGAATGATATAAATATCAGTAGATTTAGAAGAAAAAAAACATTGTAACAAGTTTCATTATTTTTTAATACTTGATAACTACATTAGGAATGAAAGTCAACATTATAACTGGATGTCATGATTATGTACTGTAAATGCCCTTTTTCTTACAGCATAGATCTGCAGTTGTGATCTGTAGCCATTAAGTGTTTTTTCAAAAAATTCACCATCCTCACCCAAGTGTCCAACTGTGCTTCTGAATGAGCTTTAGGTTCCCCGCCAAAATAAACCCCGTGGTTAGCTAGAGCATGATAAGTGGCGAGACAAAAGGGCATATAAGGAACCTCAATAAAGTGACCCGCTTTTTCATACCTCACCAGCTCGTAGTTATTCTTCCCGTGTGCTTTCAGTCTGTCGCATGCAAGTTTTGCATAATAGGCACTTGGCCAATTCCTGTCAGCTTCTGACATTATAAACAGGAAGTAACCAGAGGCACGCTCAATGGGAATAACGCTAGGAAGGTCTTCTTTGGACATTGGGTCATTCAGGACACCCATAATATCCAAAAGACCTTGCGGTGTCATTTTTGCTTTTTTAACATCAAAAATGAGGGCTGGAATACAGATGTCTTTGTAGTAGAGCGGAACTATTGTATTGGCATTGCATCCATTGATCCAAATAGTGGCCGATATACCGGGCAGGAATGTTGCCATTGACAAAGCGAGATCTCCACTCTTTGATATGGACACTAGGCCAATTTTTTGATCTTTGACCTTTGAATAAAAAAAAAAGACACTGGAATTGAATTGGTTATTCTTATAGATCTTATAAATTAACTTCATTTTATTTTGAGATTATAAGAACAATAAGGGACGCACATGAATGGCTATACACACCAACCTCTGGCTGTTGCCGCAGGAAATCTATACCTTCTTCAAAGTACTCGAGGTGAAATTTATCAGCTCTTTTAGGTAAATCTTGGTAACCTTGGAAAGCCAAAGCAAAAACGGCAAAGCCTCGTTTCGCCAGCAGAGCTGCCCTCAACTCAAAAGGACCTCCTCTAAACACATTTGTATCCAAAATCCCAGGAAATGGTCCTTTACCTGAAAATTAGAACATCATTATTAAAAACTTCATTAAAATAATGGCTATCATGGATTTGTGATTGACAATAGGAGACCTTTTCAATAGTGTCAAGCAGGGGCGTAGCACGTCCCCCGCACTTTTAGAAACAGGTGATTCTATCCCCCGCCTTTTTTTTTTTTTTTTTGATCCAGCGCCAATATTTTCGCCTGTGTTCCCTGATTTGTTACTTAGACTTGAGTGAACTAACATTCAGCCAATCACAGCGTGAATCATCTCTTGGGCGTGTCTGTCATGAGCTTCAAATCTTTTGTTGCTCTTGCGAATTTTCGTTCGTTCAATTACTTTGCTGTTTGGCTGTCTGGGGTAAAATGCACCCCAGAAAAAAGCAGAGAACGATTACATCCTTTTTTCAAACACACACTGTAAGTATGTGTTACAGTATGTCGCGACGACATGAATCACACGATAAAGTTTCAATGTTATGATTTAACCTACTGTAACATAGTAAGACGTGTAAGACAACAGAACCCGTACACCACCATACAGCTTCCTCCCCCCCATCCCCCCCAATGGCTGCTACGCCCCTGGTGTCAAGCAACAGTTACACTGCACTTCTCAGTTTTCACCACAAGGCGCTGCTAAAAAAAAAAAATATGGCAAAAACATTCGCATGTATTTCGCCTGAATATATGTTAATTTTTCGCATTATAATTTAGAGTTAGCTTAATTTAAATATTTTTAATTCATCGTGCGGCCACTGCTATATGCACCCAGTCTTTGAGACAGTAGTTAATACAGATCAAAAAACTGACCAGGAGGCATAAAAAGAGTTCCTCTGATCCTGCCTTCGGTGACAGGAATTCTCCGCACACCATCGCTCATGCAGTGTCTCTCGTTTGTTACTTTGGCGATGACTTTATCGTCACTGACACATTCAATGTCGACGAGAACAGGTCGCGTCACGTCCGTTAGTGCAAACTTGCAGCTCACAACATCTGCTTTTAGTGCCCAGAATAAGCCCATTGGTTCAACTCCGGTAAAGCTTCCACCAAGAGAAGGGTCGCGCTTCAGGTCAACTTGACCACTGCTGTCCGCTTGGTAGGTGGCCGAAGCCTTGAATACAAGTCCATTTGCATCGATGGTTTTAGAGCGCAGATTCACGCGTTGTTGTGGATTTAAGCCACTCACGGTCACGTGCACTGGGTCTTCAAAAGAGCACTTATAACTGGGCAAAAGCCTAATGCTGACCCCCGAACTGTAGTGCATTTTTGCAAGAACGTTTCTAGTGACAGGGGTAAATACATACTTCAGCACTGAAAACATCTTGCCTGTCTGATAACTGCAGCAATATGTTGTTGTTGCTGCCCTCTAGTGTTCGGACGGAGTCTCTTTTAGTCCACAACCCGGAAGAAAATCGAAATAAACAATTCACTGCAGAAAAAAAGTAATAAATCTGATCCTATTGTCACATTCACAGATCCAAATATTAAAATTCTAGACCTCTTTTTAGGAAATTGAGCAATTAGACTACATCAATTAAACTGTATAAGAATAAAAAAGCGAAACATAAAAACAGTCTGTTTACCTTTATTTTTCCAGTGACATGTAATTCTCAAAACTTGCAATTTTTTCCAGTTTACACTGATTTTAAACACTGCAAATAAAACAAAGGCAAATGATAGTAGAAAAGAAAAAAGACCATGAGGCACAGTTTAAAAACACAAAAGGGCAAAATAAGGTTGGCTATAATAAATTGCAAACTTCACATATATTCACTTGGTGGCTTTTTGTACAGAGTCTATAATACTATAATTATAATAATAAATAACATATATATATATATATATATATATATATATATATATATATACATATATATATATATATATATACATATATATATATATATATATATATATATATATATATATATATATATATATATATATATATATATAATTAAATAATTTTTATTTACTATGTAGGATTTCACCTGTGATATATTGTAACAAATATTTTGTAGGCTAGTTTTGTAGGCCTTTTCTTCAACCTCAATTGTCAGTTGGAATCAAATCTGATTTAAGACTTTAAATTTGATTTCCCTCAAGTGATTGTGATTTATGGATCCTGCAATCAGCAATATTATTCTCAGCACTAGATAGCATCTACTAGTGTTGTAGTACTCGAGAACAAATTTCTTGAAGGTCTTGTCTTGGTCACGGACTTGGGATTTTATTTCAAGACCGGTCAAGACCACAACTGCAGCTATATCGCTAAATTGCCGTTGTATTGTCTGATTTCTTTGTTAACATCATTAAATTGATTGGATGTAAAACTTCCTGCTTCAAATGCAATCAATAACTTATTACATTGTTCATGATGTGTCAGGTCAGAACTCAACAAGAGATTGTGTCAAAAATGTCACCAAAATTAAAATAAATGCCCACAAAATTCAACATATGATTTCAAAAAAGCACTTGTATAAGTTCTTTATATTTATATTATAACATATGATATAATTAAGCAATATAACAAAAGGGAGTTTTCACAACTATGCACACAATTGCAGCCGTGATATTCTTTTTCTTTTTTTTTTACAAATGTTCAATGAACAAAAATTTATTTTTAAAACATTAATCTCAACATTATTTATACATTTGTAATTGTACCAATTCAGATGCAACTTCTCTTCCCGCTCTGCAGTGTGAAGATGAATTTTGTTGTTAGTGATTTCACTTGAGTGGTAACAGCTCTATATATTGTAATTGTAATTACTGATTAAATATAAAACATTTCTCAGGCAGTAAATGCAGATCTCTCAGATGAATTTGAGGAGCGCTAGTCTGGTCTTGGACTCAACCCTCAATGTCTTGGTCTTGTCTTGGACTCGACACACACTGATCTTGGTCTCGCATTAGAAGGTCTTGACTACAACACTAGCACCAGCCATTTAGACATAACAGACTTTACTCATGCTAATAAATCCAAACATTGTCCAGTGACTATTTTAAGACAAGTAAATCATTAAAAAAGTTCATGAACAGAGCGAAAGACCTCTGTACCTCACATAAAATTTTTAAGGCCTTATAGAAAACAAAAACATATCAACTAGCAACCAACCCACATCTATTCATTACCATAATATAGATTTTCTTTCTTTAATTTTTGGCAACCAAATGATGTTTCTGAAAAACTGCAAAAGGCTTTTCCATGTTATTACATTATTTTATTCAACATTGTACAATATTGATATTAAAATAAATATTAGAATTATGATATGATTCCCCACACAATCATCAATTCATTGGAATGTCATGTTATAATAACAGCTCCTATAAATAGAAAATAAACCTTTTCCAGTTAATCAACATGGAAGAACTCTTAAGAGCTTCCTCTGAAGTAGTCCAGGTTAAACGACAAGCCCCGCTAGAGTGTTTCCTTATCATAGTGCTCTCCAAATGATCTGCAATAAGTACCACTGGAGATTTGCACAGAGACGATCTCATCAAATTTCAGTTTTCTTTTAAACACGTTGATATCCTCTGCATTCATCCAGTGAGTTTGGCTTTCATGAATCAGCGTATGTGGAATCATGGCAATTATACTACCATAAACTGGACAGGGATAGTTCACATAAAGAGTAAAATTATGTCAAAATTAACTCACTGTCATGTTGTTTTAAACCTGCATGACTCTATTTCTTCTCTAGAACATGAAAAATATGTTTTATAAACCATTTGATTTTCTAAAATAATGAAGAGGAAAACAACCAGCTTTTTTAACCTCCACTGAGGGTGAATACGTAATCGAGCGTTCTTTGAAATGAAGGCACCAGAGGCTGTGTAATAAAACAGATCTACTGTAGAAATACTGACAGAGAATGCAGATGAACAGCACCAGTAAAGTGTGCATTATGACGTAAAATTATTAAGTTATAATGTAAAAATGTGGCACTGCAGTGGATTTTTTTTAAAGGATGACTATGAAGAATTTTACATTGTTACAAAAGATTTCTATTTCAAAAACATTCTGCTCTTCAAAAATAGGTTGTTGTTTCTACAAATATATATTTAACAGCATAACTGTTTTCATTCAACATTGATAGCATGTTTCTTATCACGTTCAACATCAGAAATATTTCTTGAGCACCAAATCAGCATATTAGGATGATAAAGGATCATGTGACACTGAAGACTGGAGTAATGATGCTGAATGGATGGAGAAATTCAGCTTTGCCATCACAGGAATAAACTGCATTTTAAAATCTATTAAAGTAGAAAACATTTTAAATTGTGATAATATTTCACAATATGACCATTTAAACTGTGTTATTGATTAAATAAATTTAGCCTTTGTGAGAAAAAGAGAAAAAAATTATACTGGCCCCAAATTTCTGAACAGTGAAACACTTTCTAACAATTTCTCCATACTCTGTATGAATCATATAAACATAAGTAGATTTAGAGGAAAATAAACCATTATTAATAGCTTGATCATTTTTTAATACTAGACAACTACATTAGGAATGAAAGTCAACATTATGACTGGATGTCATGATTATGTACTGTAAATGCCCTTTTTCTTACAGCATAGATCTGCAGTTGTGATCTGTAGCCATTAAGTGTTTTTTCAAAAAATTCACCATCCTCACCCAAGCATCCAACTGTGCTTCTGAATGAGCTTTAGGTTCCCCACCAAAATAAACCATGTGGTTAGCTACACCATGATAATTAGCGAGACAAAAGGGCATATAAGGAACCTCAATAAAGTGACCCGCTTTTTCATACCTCACCAGCTCGTAGTTATTCTTCCCGTGTGCTTTCAGTCTGTCGCATGCAAGTTTTGCATAATAGGCACTTGACCAATTCCTGTCAGCTTCTGACATTATAAACAGGAAGTAACCAGAGGCACGCTCAATGGGAATAACGCTAGGAAGGTCTTCTTTGGACATTGGGTCGTTCATGACATCCCTAACATCCATAAGACCTTGCGGTGTCATTTTTGCTCTCTTAACGTCGAACAGGAGGGGTGGAATACAGATGTCTTTGTAGTACAGCGGAAATACTGTATTGGCATTGCATCCATTGATCGAAATAGTGGCCGATATACCGGGCAGGAATGTTGCCATTGACAAAGCGAGATCTCCACTCTTTGATATGGACACTAGGCCAATTTTTTGATCTTTGACCTTTGAATAAAAATCAAAAAAAGACACTGGAATTGAATCGGTTATTCTTATAGATCTTATAAATTAGCTTCATTTTATTTTGAGATTATAAGAACAATAAGGGACGCACATGAATGGCTATACACACCAACCTCTGGCTGTTGCCGCAGGAAATCTATGCCTTCTTCAAAGTACTCGAGGTGAAATTTGGCAGCTCTTTTAGGTAAATCCAAGGCAAAAACGGCAAAGCCTCGTTTCGCCAGCAGAGCTGCCCTCAACTCAAAAGGACCTACTCCGATCACATTTGTATCCAAAATCCAGGAAATGGTCCTTTACCTGAAAATTAGAACATCATTATTAAAAACTTCATTAAAATAATTGCCATCATGGATTTGTGATTGACAATAGGAGACCTTTTCAATAGTGTCAAGCAACAGTTACACTGCACTTCTCAGTTTTCACCACAAGGCGCTAATTTTAAAAAAAAAAAAAAAAACAGAATATGGCAAAAACATTCGCATGTCTTTCGCCTGAGTACAAATTAATTTTTCGCATTATAATTTAGAGTTAGCTTAATTTAAATATTTTTAATTCATCGTGCGGCCACTGCTATATGCACCCAGTCTTTGAGACAGTAGTTTCTACAGATCAAATAACTGACCAGGAGGCATAAAAAGAGTTCCTCTGATCCTGCCTTCGGTGACAGGAATTCTCCGCACACCATCGCTCATGCAGTGTCTCTCGTTTGTTACTTTGGCGATGACTTTATCGTCACTGACACATTCAATGTCGACGAGAACAGGTCGCGTCACGTCCGTTAGTGCAAACTTGCAGCTCACAACATCTGCTTTTAGTGCCCAGAATAAGCCCATTGGTTCAACTCCGGTAAAGCTTCCACCAAGAGAAGGGTCGCGGTTCAGGTCAACTTGACCACTGCTGTCCGCTTGGTAGGTGGCCGAAGCCTTGAAAACAAGTCCATTTGCATCGATGGTTTTAGAGCGCAGATTCACGCGTTGTTGTGGATTTAAGCCACTCACGGTCACGTGCACTGGGTCTTCAAAAGAGCACTTATAACTGGGCAAAAGCCTAATGCTGACCCCCGAACTGTAGTGCATTTTTGCAAGAACGTTTCTAGTGAAAGGGGTAAAAACATACTTCGGCACTGAAAACATCTTGCCTGCCTGACCACCCTCTAGTGCTCCGAATGATTCTCTTTTACAAAACCCGGAAGAGGATCGAACTTAACAATTCACTACAAAAAAAAGTTTTAAATCTGATCCTGTTGCTTGCCAGTTGCCACATTCTCAGATCCAAATATTAAAATTCTAGAAATTGAGCTATTAGACTGCATCAATTAAACTGTATAACAATAAAAAAGCTAAACATAAAAACTTCCATTCTTTTTATTTTTCCAGTGACATGTAATTCTCAAAACTTGTCATTTGATTTCAATTAAACACATTTTTTTAAACACTGTGAATAAAACAAAGACAAAATGATAGTCAAAAAGAGAAATACCATGAGGGACAGTTTGAAAACACAAAAGGGCAAAATAAAGTACCTACATAATGCATAAAAATAATTGACAAACTTCACACACATTCACTTGGTGGCTTTTTGTCCGGAGTTTATAATACTAATAATATATAAATAAACTGAAATCATTTTTACGGTAAATTGTGAAGCACCCCCATATGTTGCACACAATATGTAGCTCCAGCATTGTGATTTAGGAGCGAAAGGTCACAAACTATTTAAAATCATTCAAATCATCAAAGTTTTCTCTATACTATATGATATCATCTGTGATAGATTGTAACAAATATTTTGTTGGCTAATTTAGTAAGCCTTTTCTTCAACCTCAATTGTCAGTTTGAATAATATCTGATTTAAGACTTTAAATTTGATTTCCCTCAATTGATTGTGATTTATGGAACCTGCGATCAGCAATATTATTCTCAGCGTTAGATTGCATCTACTGCCATTCAGACATAACAGACTTTACTCATGCTAATAAATCAGAACATTGTCCAGTGACTATTTTAAGACAAGTAAAACATTAAAAAAGTTCATGAACAGAGCGAAAGACCTCTGTACCTCACATAAAATTTTTAAGGCCTTATAGAAAACAAAAACATATCAACTAGCAACTGACCCTCATCTATTCATTACCATAATATAGATTTTCTTTCTTTAATTTTTAGTAACCAAACGATGTTTCTGCAAAACTGCAAAGTCTTTTCCATGTTATTACCATTTTGTTCAACATTGTACAATATTAATATTAAAATAAATATTAGAATTGTTAACCCTTTTGACCTTCATTGTAAGCACAAAAAAACAGTCCGGACGTCCTTCAAAATCATCTTGAGGGTGTAGATTAAATGACAGAATGATTATTTAGGAGTGAACAATCCCTTTAAAGTCATATACAGTGGGGAGAACAAGTTTTTGATACACTTCTGATTTTGCAGGTTTGCCCACTTACAAAGCATGTAGAAGACTGTCATTTTTATAGGTATTCTTCAACTGTGAGTGACGGAATCTAAAACAAAAATCCAGAAAATCCCATTGTATGATTTTGAAAGAATTAATTTGCATTTTAATGCATGACATAAGTATTTGATCACCTACCATCCAGTAAGAATTCCGGCTCTCACAGACCTGTTAGTTTTTCTTTAAGAAGCCCTCCTGTTCTCCACTCATTACCTGTATTAACTGCACCTGTTTGAACTCGTAACCTGTATAAAAGACACCTGTCCACACACTCAATCAAACAAGACTCCAACCTCTCCACAATGGCCAAGACCAGAGCACTGTGTAAGGACTTCAGAAATAAAAATGTAGACCTGCACAAGGCTGGGATGGGCTACAGGACAATAGGCAAGCAGCTTGGTGTGAAGGCAACAACTGTTGGTGCAATTATTAGAAAATGGAAGAAGTTCAAGATGATGGTCAATCTCCCTTGGTGTGGGGCACCATGCAAGATCTCACCTCGTGGGGCATCATGATCATGAGGAAGGGGAGGGATCAGCCCAGAACTACACGGCAGGACCTGGTCAATGACCTGAAGAGAGCTGGGACCACAGTCTCAAAGAAAACCATTGGTAACAGACTACGCCGTCATGGATTGAAATCCTGCAGCGCACGCAAGGTCCCCCTGCTCAAGCCAGCGCATGTCCAGGCACGTCTGAAGTTTGCTAATGACCATCTGGAAGATCCAGAGGAGGAATGGGAGGTCATGTGGTCTGATGAAACAAAAATAGAGCTTTTTGGTCTAATCACCACTCGCCGTGTTTGGAGGAAGAAGAAGGATGAGTAAAACCCCACGAACACCATCCCAACCGTGAAGCATGGAGGTGGAAACATCATTCTTTGGAGATGCTTTTCTGCAAAGGGGACAGGACGACTGCACTGTGTTGAGGGGAGGATGGATGGGGCCATGTATCGCGAGATCTTGGACAACAACCTCCCTCCCTCAGTAAGAGCATTGAAGATGGGTCATGGCTGGGTCTTCCAGCATGACAACGACCCGAAACACACAGCCAGGGCAACTATGGAGTGGCTCCGTAAGAAGCATCTCAAGGTCCTGGAGTCTCCGGACATGAACCCAAAAGAAAATCTTTGGAGGGAGCTGAAATTATATTGCCCAACGACAGCCCCAAAACCTGAAGGATCTGGAGAAGGTCTGTATGGAGGAGTGGGCCAAAATCCCTGCTGCAGTGTGTGCAAACCTGCTCAAAAACTACAGGAAACGTATGATCTCTGTAATTGCAAACAAAGATTTCTGTACCAAATATTAAGTTCTGCTTTTCTGATGTATCAAATGCTTAAATGTCATGCAATAAAATGCAAATTAATTACTTAAAAATCATACAATATGATTTTCTGGATTTTTGTTTTTGATTCCATCACTTACAGTTGAATAGTACCTATGATAAAATTACAGACTTCTACATGCTTTGTAAGTGGGCAAACCTGCAAAATCGGCAGTGTATCAAATACTTGTTCTCCTCACTGTAGTATTGCTAAATAAACTGTAATGTTTAGTGTTGGGGCACAGAAATATTATTTTGGAATATTGGTTTGCTAATAATCATTTGTGGATTCTGATCAGTATTCTATCGATTTTACTCTTCACTTTAGGGTTATTTCTAAATCAAAATAATGCACATCAGACACTGATAGGAGGTGCAAATCAGCATCAGAAATCAACCAAAAGTTATAAAACAATTACTAAGAATAAATAAAAATTACAAACCAACATCATCTCAAAATATAATTGTACTTTATTGGAAGCTGCAGTGTGTGTAAGGTGCATATACAGTAACATGTTTGTAAAAATGCTCATGGTTGCATTTCTGCATCACAGTCTTTAAGTTGATGGAAATGTTATCTAGACATAAACATTCACCAGGAAATAAAATACTGAAGAGAAAAACAACCTGTTTTTTTACCCTCCACTGAGGGTGAATATGTAATCAAGGCTTCTTTGAAAAGAGAATGCAGATGAACAGCACCAGTAAAGTGTGCATTATGACTTAATATAAGTGTTAAGTTATATGCAAAAATGGGGCACAGCAGTGTGAGTACATTCATGTTTTTTAAGAAACGAATATTTTTGTTCAGCAAGGATGCTTTAAATTGATAGTGACAATAAAGAATTTTACATTGTTACAAAAGATTTCCATTAAAAAAAAAATGTTGTTTCCACAAATATCTTTAACAGCATAACTGTTTTCATTCAACATTGATAGCATGTTTCTCATCACGTTTCTCTTTCATTCAACATCAGAAATGTTTATTGAGCACCAAATCAGCATATTAGGATGATGAAGGATCATGTGACACTGAAGACTGGAGTAATGATGCTGAATGGATGGAGAAATTCAGCTTTGCCATCACAGGAATAAACTGCATTTTAAAATCTATTAAAGTAGAAAACTTATTTTAAATTGTGATAATATTTCACAATATGACCAATTTTGCTGTGTTATTGATCAAATAAATTTAGCCTAGTGAGAAAAAGAGAAAAAAATTATACTAGCCCCAAATTTATGAACAGTGAAACAATTTCTAAATGGTTTCATTCTACAAACAATTTCTCCATACTCTGTATGAATGATATAAACATAAGTAGATTTAGAGGAAAATAAACCATTGTTAATAGTTTGATCATTTTTTAATACTAGACAACTACATTAGGAATGAAAGTCAACATTATAACTGGATGTCATGATTATGTACTGTAAATGCCCTTTTTCTTACAGCATAGATCTGCAGTTGTGATCTGCAGGTGCTAAATGTTTTTTGAAAAAATTCACCATCCTCACCCATGCATCCAACTGTGCTTCTGAATGAGCTTTAGGTTCCCCGCCAAAATAAACCGCTTGGTTAGCTGCAGCATGATAATTAGCGAGACAAAAGGGCATATAAGGAACCTCAATAAAATGACCCGCTTTTTCATACCTCACCAGCTCGTAGTTATTCTTCCCGTGTGCTTTCAGTCTGTCGCATGCAAGTTTTGCATAATAGGCACTTTGCCAATTCCTGTCAGCTTCTGACATTATAAACATGAAGTAACCAGAGGCACGCTCAATGGGAATAACGCTAGGAAGGCCTTCTTTGGACATTGGGTCGTTCATGGCATCCCCAATATCCATAAGACCTTGCGGTGTCATTTTTACTCTCTTAACGTCGAACAGGAGGGGTGGAATACAGATGTCTTTGTAGTAGATTGGGACCAAAGTATTGGCATTGCATCCATTGATCCAAATAGTGGCCGATATACCGGGCAGGAATGTTGCCATTGACAAAGCGAGATCTCCACTCTTTGATATGGACACTAGGCCAATTTTTTGATCTTTGACCTTTGAATAAAACAAGAGATGTTGGAATTGAATCTGTTATTCTTATCAATGTCCCACTGTAATTAGCTTCATTTTATTTTGAGATTATAAGAACAATAAGGGACGCACATGAATGGCTATACACACTAACCTCTGGCTGTTGCCGCAGGAAATCTATACCTTCTTCAAAGTACTCGAGGTGAAATTTATCAGCTCTTTTAGGTAAATCTTGGTAACCTTGGAAAGCCAAAGCAAAAACGGCAAAGCCTCGTTTCGCCAGCAGAGCTGCCCTCAACTCAAAAGGACCTCCTCTAAACACATATGTATCCAAAATCCCAGGAAATGGTCCTTTACCTAAAAAATTTAAATATCACAATTAAAAACTACATTTGACAGGCTTCATTAAAATAATGGCTATCATGACCTTGTGATTGACAATAGGAGATCTTTTCAACAGTGTCAAGCAACAGTTACACTGCACTTTTCAGTTTTCACCACAAGGTGCTACTAAAAAAAAAAAACAGAATATGGCCAAAACATTCGCATGTATTTCGCCTGAATACAAGTTAATTTTTAGCATTATAATTTAGAGTTAGATTAATTTAAATATTTTTAATTCATCGTGCGGCCACTGCTATATGCACCCAGTCTTTGAGACAGTAGTTTCTACAGATCAAATAACTGACCAGGAGGCATAAAAAGAGTTCCTCTGATCCTGCCTTCGGTGACAGGAATTCTCCGCACACCATCGCTCATGCAGTGTCTCTCGTTTGTTACTTTGGCGATGACTTTATCGTCACTGACACATTCAATGTCGACGAGAACAGGTCGCGTCACGTCCGTTAGTGCAAACTTGCAGCTCACAACATCTGCTTTTAGTGCCCAGAATAAGCCCATTGGTTCAACTCCGGTAAAGCTTCCACCAAGAGAAGGGTCGCGGTTCAGGTCAACTTGACCACTGCTGTCCGCTTGGTAGGTGGCCGAAGCCTTGAAAACAAGTTCATTTGCATCGATGATTTTAGAGCGCAGATTCACGCGTTGTTGTGGATTTAAGCCACTCACGGTCACGTGCACTGGGTCTTCAAAAGAGCACTTATAACTGGGTAAAAGCCTAATGCTGACCCCCGAACTGTAGTGCATTTTTCCAAGAACGTTTCTAGTGAAAGGGGTAAATACATACTTCAGCACTGAAAACATCTTGCCTGTCTGATAACTGCAGCAATATGTTGTTGTTTCTGCCCTCTAGTGTTCGGAGTCTCTTTTACAAACCCGCAATCGAAATTAACAATTTGACCTTGCCAGTTGCCACATTCATAGATCCAAATATTAAAATTCTAGACCTCTTTTTTGTGAAACTGAGCAATCACATCAATGAAACTGTAGAAGAAAGGCTAAACATAAAAATTCTGTTTGCCATTTTTTTTTTTCCAGTGACATGTCCCAGTCAGTGCATTTTTTTGGCAAAGATTGTGGCCCAAATAAACTGCTGAGGTGTGGCCCAGATAAGTTTGTGTTTGCCGGCCCAGAACTGGCCCACATCTTTTTAGCCAGATCTAAACCAAAAGAGGGCCATAACTCAACCAGTAGTGAGCCAAATAATATAAACAAACGTAGCCTTATGTTATTCTGGTATGGCAAAGTTCTGTAAACGGGCTGATGACCCTTATGTGGCCCACATATGGCTGAAAACACCAAAAGCCATAATATAACAGGTGTAATTTACTACAACTTTTTTTTTATATCCATCAAACTGTAAATCAAACTGTTAAACACAAAAATCGACTGAGTCTTTTTTTTTAAAAATGTTATTAAATATATAATCTTAAACACAAAAGGAGTGCGCTGATATTGATATGGTAATGTCTCACCAATCTTTCTCAATCACCATCTGTAAGAAAATGTAAGAAAAAAATAAATAGATTTGTATAACATAGTATCATACATCAGATATTATTTAAAACATGCACAAAGGCCTATTTCATATTATTGTGAATAAACATTACAAAAATTGGCAGCACTTTAGAATGGGCCAACTTGCCTCAAACTGCTAATTCACTGCTTACTAACCTAATAGTTAAGGTAGTTGCTGTAGTATTTAAGTGTAGGTATCATGTAGGATTAACGGATGTAGAATATGGTTGTGCTTTATAAGTAGGCCTACTAATAAATAGCCAAAATGCAAGCTAATTAATCCACTAGTTAAAAGTGAGAATTTTTCCCAATACAAGCATTAGCCAAACATTTGTTTCTAATACACAAGACACACAGTAGCATGAAGAAAACATTAATTTAATTGGTTTCCTTGTCTTTTAAAATGAAGACTACTCTAGTAACAGGCTATTTTTAGACCTATAATACTTCACAATATACTTAATATTAATAAAAACTTTCAAAACAGCACTTGCCTGAAGTTATTTAGAGCTTTTTTAAGCAAAGGCGGTTGTGGTAAAATGAGAGCAGAGAGGGAAGTAACTGAAATAATGGAAATATCTGCATTTAAATAGCTGCCAGTCACAAGTTTAGAAATCCAACAATAGGAGTTTAAGGGAAGATGCAAAGCAACCAATAGCATTGTTGAATAGGCTGAGATGTGGACTGCCACAGACCTGCTATACAGGTTACATGTGTTTTCCCAAGTATGAGCCAAATGTTAACCATAAGTTAACATACTCCATGGTTTCCGACAACTAACCCACATATGATCCGCAGTTGTGTGTGGTCATCTGGACCACATACCTCAATACAAATAGTGAGCCAAAAGAAAATCGCCTCCAATTCTAAAGCCACGGCAAAATATATATGGCGAAACTTTGGCCCACCTGGACTCAGCCATGCCATATCTAGGCCAGATGTGCCAGCTATCAGCCTCATTTGGCCCAAATGTTCTTGCTATCTGGGGTAATTCTCAAAACTTGTATTTTTTTCCAGTTTACATTGATTTTAATTCTCATTTTTAACACCGCGAATAAAAGAAGGAGAAAATTAAATGAGAAAAGAAAGAAGACCATAAGGGACAGTTTAAAAACACAAAATGGCAAACGGCAAGTGTTGCTCGCAGCAAAGTCATATGACCTCCAGCTCCACCTCTCCGGAGCTCAATGGTGGAGCTTAACTTGTTTAATGGGTGGAGAGATAGGGTTATGGGTTGGGTTAGGGTGTGGTTGGACGATGCGGCTCCACCCATCACATCCACAGTAGGTCGAGAGAGGGGGAGCTCTTGGTTATACTCCACCCATGGGTCCAGGTTACCTACAAAGAAATAATTTGCAAACTTCACAAATATTCACTTTAGTGTCTATAACACTAAAACAATATATAAATAAAATAAAATAGTGAAACCAGAATTACATTTTCCCTCAATCATAAACCTACTGGATATTTATCAGTTAGAAGAGAGCAAATGTGTCAATGGCCCAGGCAAAATTATTAAGTATCAATTCGTTTATATTGCAGTATGCTAGTCTAAACCAGACTCATCGGTGTTAGATCGCATCCCCTCCTCTTCCACAGCTGATTTCGCATGAACTAGTAAGCCCCGCCCCTCTCGCGTACAGCCGGTCGTCATGGAGACGGTGTGAGAGCGAGGCCGCTGGTGGAGCTCGAAGCTCTTTCCTACTGTTGGGAGGAGGTACTGCGATCTGGCCCCGCTGGCTGTTCACAACCTTCTCGTAGACGGATGATCAGATCGAAAAGGGCCGTCAGAATCTCAGAACATATTACATACCAACACATACCGCGTTTACAGTAACCCTGGGATTTCCATTTATTCGAAGCAGCTCCATGGTGACCCAATACTGATTTTAAAGAGGAGGGCATTCACTGGTAAGATGTCTTTTTTGCGCTGTGAAGGTTAGCTGAGCTACGAGTTAGCTAAACACGGTTAGCCACTCGGGCTCTTTAACATCACTAGTTAGCATAAAAGCTAACAGATATCGATAGCCAAATAAGTCTGTACAGTCTGTGTACTTGAAAATAGAAATAGTAGCTCGGTAAGTTCTGATTGATAACGACTTTAATATTCATACGGGGAGCTATTCCAGCCCTATAGCTCGCTAGTGAACCCTAATCCAATCAAAAGCACTGTTCCGTTCGGAGCGATATGTCTTGTTTTTGTTAACGATAAGACGAATATTTGCTGTATATGTCATTCCTATTGTCCTTTGTCCATTATCTGGCGAGTTTAAAGTGGAAATGTGGCTGTTAATTAGTGTGTCATAACGCGATTACTAAAGTCGCTAGTCCGGCGATGCGGACAAAGCCTGTTGTTAGCTTCCTATTACCCATAGGCTGCCATTTTACTTCACTAGACTGTTAAATATCTGTTGTGTGTGTGTGTGTGTGTGTGTTATTAAACGGCTGTTTTTGTTTTAGACACATTGACAAGTAAATTCTTCAATGCGTTACGGTATTATTTCGCTCGACAGCGGACCTCGTTGTAGTCTTTTGTGCCTGCGGTTTCTTCCGTTGTGTGAACATTTAAAGAGTTAGTCAATATGTAATTGTAATATACATCTTGTTTTTTTCTACCCGTTGCTAAAACTACATGTCGAAACATTGGACTCCTTCAGGCGCAAATACATACGCACGCGCACAAGCACAAAGCGCTGTGCAGTAAACAGTGTTCTCATAACAAAACTTATCGAAAAGTGAGAAACGACCTCAGCGTTTATTACTTTAGGAAACTCAACCGCGATAATTAGTGATTCATCTTTGTTTTTATTTGATTGCAGAGGTTAATATTGTTGTGTTCACTGTAGTTGGAGAGCAGGGTCTCTTTGTTGTACTTGTTGTGCTCTCGGAACAGTTGCACGTGTCGGCGCGTGTGACTTTAAAGCCAGGACATACTGGGGCTTATTTCTGTCTTACATAGAATAACTACGTTGCCATGTCCCTCACCGCACTCTAGTTGTCTCCAAATACCTTGCCTGTTTTTTTGTTTTTTAATAAGAATGTGCTGCTTGTTTTTGCAGTGAGGCGATATTGTGAACAAGATTAGTGTCATCTGCCCACGACTAATTGCTTTGTAATTTGCTGGTATCTCTATTTTGGAGCCAGCACGCATTAGCCGTCGCTTTGTTTTGTACCACTTGTAACCCAACTACAACTTTACTGTGCTTTTGTCAGTAGCATGTCTTGACTTAAATGTGATGCTTCGTGTTGAAACTTGATCAAGAGGTTGTTTCAATGTGATATCATGTGGACGAATGTAATCGTTGCTTTGAAAAACTTCCCTTCACAAACTCTTGTTGGTTCCCTATGGATGATCACCTCTTCCTCATTGCCTTTTGTATGCAAAGGTGTAAATATAGTAGCTGTGTGAGCCAACAAAAGGCCTTTTCTTTACTGTCATGCAGCCTGGACTCTTCTTGCCAGAATGAATTTCACTATTCTCAGCTATGTATTTCTGTCTTTTTCCCTTTCTCTCTCCCATATTGTACTAAACTCCCTGGAAGGGTTCTGTATTTGGATTTTTCTTGCTCAAACCCTTTTATGTTTGATTTTGAAGGCAGCTTTGGTATGATGAAGCAGGAACTGTGGTGCCACGTTACTTTTGGCATCTGGCCTGTTTTGTTGTTTTGCTTCAAATAAAGGTGACCAATGTGATAGGATTATAGCTTTCTAATGTGGTTAAAACTTTTTTTTTTACCACAAAGTGGTAAAGAAATGCTTAAGAAAAAGAGAGCTCTTAAAGGGACAGTTCATCAAAAAAAAAAATAATAATGGTGTAGTAGGTGATCTGGGAAATGCTAACATTGAAAGTATACGATCCCTTTACAAGACGGCGTTAAACTACCTCGTCTCAAAACACATTGCATTACAATAATTACCAACGTAAACAACTTGGAGAACTTGTAACTGACTGCTGCAGTTTATTTTTGGTGTATATGCTGTTGACATGGATACCCATAATTCTGAGTCTGATCGAACCGCTCCGGTTAGAACGTCACAGGTTGCCATCTTTTAATTAGGGTAGCTATGGTGTGGTTGGATGAAAATTTGATGGTCCTATATCTTCCACATACGATATATAGCCGCTTTTCCATCATCGGGCTGAACGTTTCTTATTGCGTAACCGTTCCATTCTGGGCCAGCTGGTACGGTTACCGTATCATTTTACAATGTGGGGCTGATAATTGCCACTCTTTCGAATGTAATACAAAAGCGTCAGTCGTTGCCTTGGTTACTGATGATATGAGATGTAAATAACAACCGCATTATGGAGGATGATCAGATATCCTATGTGCCAACTTCAGTTCACGCATTCTAACAGCACAGAATTCCGGGCCGAGAACGGTTTGTAATCGTGCCGTACCAGGGTCCAGTGAAAACTTATATTTATAAAAATGCATTTAGACCGTTTAACATAGTGATTGCTATCAGGCTATGAGGAGACTTTGAACCAGTATTACAAAAAATGTTTCTGTAGCGAATCACCTATTACACTTTTAATCAGTTACTGTTGTTCCAAATCCATAAGATATTTGTTCTACTTATTTACAAACACAAATTAAGATATTTTTAATGAAACGTGGGTGATTTTAGCTCCAGTGAAAGTCATGTTGATGCTTCAAAAAGTCCAGTTTTGCTTGCTTGACTAGCAAGAACCAATGAGGTTTTTTACTCGCATCAATCAAGCAAAATTAGAAATTCCGTTCATCATTTGATGTGCTCTAATACGCGTGTTGATCAATGTATATATGTGAATAAAAGCCTCAGTTAAATCTGTTCATATCTCCTCTTGGACTTAGATTAAACTTGATTCATGTTTAATCTCCTTATGAACTTTTTGAAGCATCTAAGTTGTGGTGTAATGGACTTTCAATAGAGGAACAGAAATATCTCAGAGTTTTAGCTTCATTTTGTGCAAACTCGGTTCTTGAACAGCTTGTGATACGGTAATTTATCTGTATTTGGGAAAAAAAAAATCCAGGCAGTTGCTCTTGGATATTTGTTTTATTAGAATAATACGCTTGCTCGGGTGGCCATCTGTACACCTTAGTCACTTTTACTCAATCTAGGCTGATTTGCTGCTTTCTCACTCTGGGATCTTGTTGGCACTGAGCATTTCGTTGCTTGATGTTCTATTGCACCAGTCTGTTTGGTACACGAGACAGCAGGCGAGCTCTTCTCTGCCAGTGGGATGTGCGTCACGCTCCTTGTGCTCCTTGGGCACCCTAGTGCTTCTCCGGAGCTAGGAGGAGAAAGGTGTGGTGGCGGTGGCAGATTGGCGTCACGTGGAAGCAGTAGCTGCACCCTCAGCATCCTGTTTGTTTCTGGGACTTGTGCACCCCATGTTTTTGAACTTAATCTGCCTTCTGCACACACATATTCTTTTGGAAGAATGCTGACAAATGGCTTGTGCTTACTTAGCAGCAACGTTACACCTGCTCTCATTTGTGTGATGGCCGAGCTCTTGTTTTTTCCCTAAGTGCATATTTGCTAATAGGTTTAATATGTAATATAAACAATGCCATACACCACATGGATACCCTGCAGCATATTTTCCATATTTTGTTGATTATTATTATTATTATTATTATAATAATAAACTACAAAATGTATTGTGATATGAGCAATTCAGTTCCTCAGTTCTCACATCATCCATTAGTTGAGAACGTTTTTAAACAAACAATGGTCTAAAAAGTGAAAACATTATTAAACTGCGATACGCTCTGTTTTTTACATGATTTGAAAAATGTGTGGGATTTTGGGAAATGCATTTAAATACAAAACAATAAAAATAAAAAAAAAAGCTAAAAACATTGCAAAATTTGTCAAATGCAGGTAAAAACTATCCTTGGCCAGTAAATAATGCTCACTAGTTGATTCATAACTGGAAACTTCAGCATTAACTGGATGAAATCATGTCGCAAGAATGATGATCTTAATATAAATATTAATAATGTGAGGTATGTGTGAGTCACGTTTGTTGAGTGGCTTAGATGTTAAATTCCTAAACCCCCATTTTCATTGGGATTGAAAATACGTTTAATTTAAAATACTTTTTTTAAATTATTTCTACATATTTTTATCCTTGAAAAATACAGTTTCATGTTGGTAAAAATGGCCAATTCACCTGCTATTGCCATGTAAGTCAAAAAGGTTTTGATTCTTGGTATAATACTTTGAAGTCTGTGGAAATCTGCTTAATATTTGGTGGAGTTCTGCGAGCACAGATTCCATGCGAGTGTGATAGAGGACTCATAATGGGTGTTGTAGCTTTCGCTTCTGGTTTGCATTTAATACACTAACTACCACTGTAGTAATACTTGTGTGTTTGTGTCATCAGGTTCAGCCGGAGAGGACTCTTGCTGCACAAGCAGTGCTGAAAGATGTGCAATGGAATGGTAGCGTGTGAGACGAGAGACTCGCTCGCTCACAGGGTGGCTACCACATCCCTGCTGCTCCTTCTCCTCGGCATGCTCCCCACAGGCCAAGCTTCAGGTTAGATTATTCACAAAAACCTCCTCCATACTCCCTCTACACCTCGACCTTCCACTGCCGTCCACTCTCACTCTTTAAGCATTGATATTTAAAATGCTGACAGCTGCCACATTGATTTTGTAGGAAGTAAAATGTCCTTAGATTATGAAATATGCAAAGTAACTTGCCGAGATGGAAGTGTCAGGGAATGATTTTTCAATGTATTATATTGCGTTGGGTTTCTGCATAATTCTGAGTCACAGATGGTTTACAGTGGGTCGGTATTGTCTATTGGAATCCATGATTCTTAACGTCAAAGACAAAGGGTTTTGTTCTTTTCTTTGTATCGCTGTCAGTGCTTTGATAACAGAAATAACCGTTGGACTTAAGCTACGGGATGGAATAAAATGAGCATCATTTCTTTGTTTTCAGTCGAGCATCTGGGAGGTGTTAGTGGGGGCTGGGCACACACGTTCGCTCTTTCTTTCTCTCCACTGAGGGTGTGAATGTCTGTTGCCCCTGTCTGTGAGAGTCTCATCCAGAGTCTCCCTCACTAAAATAGATGTATATTGTGCTCTACGTGGCAGATTTGGCCTGAGAACTAAGACAGATGTCCATGTTGACAGGCTGTCAATGTGTTGTTTCAAAGACTTAAGTGTGAATGTGTGACCTTAGTTACTTGGGCACCTGTGCGTGTGTTTTTATAAAGCCTAAGTTATTCTTTAATTCTGATGGGACTCATTTTTAGTCTGGTGAGGTGCCTTTCTGCAAAATTTCTGGGGTGCTGTTGACACCCAACGTAAATAGCCAATGAAGTCAACAAGGGGAGGAATATAGTACAATTATTATTTCTAAAGTAGAAATATATTACTATTGTAACAAAACTGTGTTGTACAAATCTTTCCCACCATTTCAAATCATCTTTCCACAACAATGTAATGTGAATGTGTAAATAGTGCACTGAACAGACAGTGGACTAGGCTACTTATTTAATTCAAATACTGTGTGTGTATCTAGTCCATTTGTTTTAAATATTTCAGTACTGATATGTATTGAAAAATCATGAAAAATAAGTATTGTTTATTTCAGTAGGTTTTATGATACACATGACCCAATCCCATCTGAATTGTTACTTGGAAAAAAAAGCCATTTTCTGTTAATAATTGTAACTCAACCGTCATTTGGAACACGAGTCCAATCTGAATAGCATTTAACTCCCCGTTCCCAAAACCACACGGCATCTGCACTATTTCCCCTTAACAACATGTGAACGCAGCTCAATGAGCAAATGAGTGTCTCTTGCTCTTATGTAATATGTGAGTCATTGCAAGCGTTACACTTGGAGATTGAGGGATGGTGGGATTGGGCTGGACTGCTGATCCCATGTATCGCTGCTCACATGTATGGCTGCTCACACGTGTTCAGCGTGAATCTAGTACATCGGCTGGAAGCTACGTGTTTAGCCCTCCCACAGACCAAGCAGCGGACAGAAGGGATGATTTTTCAAGGTCGTCCGATGAAAGTCTGTTGATGATATTGTGCCATATTTTTCCATTCATCCACCCAAGCATCCATTTTTGGTCTTTCCATCTCTTCAGTGTGCTTAAATGTGAAGTAATTTCATTACTACTAGTGGCAGAAAAAATAATCAGGATTAAAAATAAAAAAAAATTTCAGACAAGCTGGTAGTCTGACAAAATTTTAAACTATTAGTAAGTGCAAGTGTTGCTTTGCTACAGTGAAAACAAAGTGATTTTAATTCCATTTTGTGCCACTACTGGTGCAGAAATGGTGGCATGATTCATCCTTAAAGGGTTAGTTCACCCAAAAATGAAAATTCTGTCATTAATTACTCACCCTCATGTCGTTCCAAACGCATAAGACCTTCGTTCATCTTCTGAACAGAAATTAAGATATTTTTGATGAAATCCGAGAGCTCTCTGAGCCCTCCGTAGACAGAAATTTAAATGCCACTTTCAAGTACCAGAAAGGTAGTAAAAACGTCATTAAAATAGTCCATGTTACTACCTTCTTCAACCTTAATTTTATGAAGCAACGACAATACTTTTTGTGTAACTTTAAAACAACTTTATTCAACATTTTCTTCTCTTCCCTTTCATTCTCCTACACTGTTTTGTTGTATATATACAGTCCAGTGCTTCCGCATTCTACATCAGAACGCCGAATCGTGGTAATTAAATTACCGTGGTCTCGGAGGGGTCAGAGAGCTCTCGAATTTCATCAAAAATATCTTTACTTGTGTTTTGAAGATGAATGAAGGTCTTTCGGGTTTGGAACGACATGAGGGTGAGTAATTAATAACAGAATTTTTATTTTGGAGTGAACTAACCCTTTAATCTGAGTTTATGCAGTATGCTGAGTATAATTTGAGGAATACTTTGTTTAATTTGAGAGTTAAAGGCATTAAAAATATTTCAAATAGAGTCTCATGACCGTTTGTAAGTATTTTATAATTTGGTGAATTAATCACGGTATAAATTTATACTATCTCACTTATAAGTTTTTGAATAATCTACTCATGATCATCAAATAATCAAACAAATAATAAACAGATGTTTTGTTTGTTGTTTGCAGAGTATTCGAGGCATGAGTATGTTTTTGCTTCCACCAAAAAAGGGATATTTACAGAATTGTAAAATAAATGATCTGTGGGGTCATTTGAGCTGAAAACTTTAGAGACTCATTTTGTGAAAACCTGAGATTTATAGTACATCTTGTACATCTGGGCATAAATGTATAAAATCAACCTTAACCTTGGATCTTGATCTGTATTTGTTTGACAGTTGTAGACTGTGTTGAAGGAAGCATATGAGGCTTCTGAGTAATGAAAGAGGAACCTCAGATGTGTAGAAAGATGATGGTGACATAGATCTATAGATCAATATGTACGTGCTTTTGTAAGCTAATGATTCTTTACAATAGAAATCCACAACTAGTGAACTTCCATTAATGGGTTTTGCTACTCCAGTGAAGACCATCGTCAAACATCAATACATATGACTGGGAGCAAATCCCCACTGCTAAGTTCCAAATGTTCCAATTGTTCCAACAACAATTTGTGGAATTCGGTTCTGCACATACTTTTGGCCACGTGGCTTGATTGGCAGGTCATTAATGTCAGGATAGGACCTGCAAAACCACAGTTACAGTGAATTGCTTGAAATATTCACTGAACAATGTCATTTTGAGGTAAGATCCACAAAGCTTGGATACTAGAAGCAGATCCTTAACAAAATGTTTCTTTTTAAAAGGCTTGGCTATTGAATCGCTTTATTCACACATGTGTCTAGAAACAAACAAGAGGAAGTGGCACAGGAAGGCAACTACAAAAAAAACTTACTGTGCTCAGGGGCTGATCTTAGGGTTTCTGGAGCTTGACTCAGCCAACGTTATTTCAGAGTGTGAGATTGAAAAGCATCTCCCTAAAGGCACACAGCTGAACTCACTCTTTTTTTTACCACTAGGCACATTGTGAATTAGAGGAATTTCCCATGTTACTCACTTCTTACTCTGATTTATTACTATAACACTTCCATATTTTAGCTAGTGTTAATTCTCACCTCAGCAAAGACTGTTTTCAAACAATTATGACCTGAAAGACATTGGCTGGCATGGTGAGCTAACATACATAAATGTGATGATTACACCTCAGCCATTGGGAATAATAAAAAAGCAGAATTAAATTGATTTTTGCAACACATTGTTTAATGTTGATCGATTCTTTTCAGGTACTTTCATGCGCTTGCTAAAACCATTAGAGATATCACTTGACAAGAGGTTTGGGGTTGGCAAGATTTTAAAACAAGTCTCTTAAAGTCACCAAAGCTCCATATATTTGATCATAAATACAGTAAAAACAGTAATATAGTGAAATATTATTACAATTTAAAATAACTTCTATTTTTTAATAACATTTTATAATGTCATTTATTCTTTTGACGGCAATTCAGCAGGATTTTCAGCAGCCATTACTCCACTTTCAGTGTGAAATTAGAAATCATCATCAAATTATCAATGTTGTGCGGCTTAGTAATTTTTGGGAAGGTGAGATACATTATAAATCTCTTTATTGTCACTTTTGATCAATTTCATGTGTCCTTACTGGAAAAAAAGTATTATTTCTTTAAAAAAAAAAAAGTGCAACCAATTATTCTCCAAATGCAGAAGCAGCTTTGTTTTGCTTCAGGAAGTGGTTTGTGTGGGTTTGAGAAATGTGTGCAGATTAATCTTTGTACCCATCATTACCAGACGGTAAATTTCCCAATAAAAATGTTTGATTGAGGCACATCATGTGAAAAGGAAATGAGAACAAGTTTTGTTTATATCACATATTTCGGTTGCACATTGTAGAGAAACTTTAAAATAGTTACAGGGCTGACCTGATTCTTCTTCTTTGGAAAATCCGTGTGAAAAACTAAATGTCTGCTTAACTAAGTTTTGTTTTTTCCTTCAAAGCTTACTTGGTATTATGCTTTAATATGTTGCTAGTAGTACAGGTTTAACAGATGTTGTCCAGTCCATAAATTTTATGTAAAGTGTTTTATATGATGTTTCTGTGGGTGTCAAATCATTTGGGTTAGGAATGTTAGGGCTTGTGTCTCTTGTGTTCATTGTGGGAAAAAATAGTGTTCAGTAGTCGATGAGGACATGCAGTTTTGTGCTCTCAGTTCAGTGTCGTTGTAGTTCACAAGACTAGGATTTCCCATTTGCCATTTTATAATTCAGCAGGATGCAAGTGCCTCTCTTGTGACCATGTGTGCTCTCGATGAACACTAGATGGGCATGAGTATTGGAGTACTCGAAAGTGATAGCGACGCTCAATCACGAAAACGCAGGATCGTAAGATTAGACGCCTCTCATGGTTCAAACAAATAGGCCTGGACAACAAACTCAAGGTCCTCTTCTCCTATATCAAAATCCTCCTACATTTCTCTTTAAAAATGATTGTTTTAGACTTAGTTACCTTGTGCATCAAGTCAGAGGATACTCTTCCGCTGCAAATCGACGCATACGGCCATCTGTCGAAAGCTAGTTATTATAGATAATAAAGTTTTAAATATGGATATATTTCTTACAAAAACTTTATTATCCCCCTGAGCTGTATAGATGACTTTTATTATGGATGGATGCATTTTTTTTGCTTCAAAATGTAACAACCATTATAAAGCTTGGAGTAGCAAGGATATTTTTTTAAATATATCTATAATTGTGTTTGCCTGAAGGTATATAGTGATATACACCGAGGATGGCTTGAGGGTGCGTAAATCATGGGATAATTTTAATTTTTGGGTGAAATAGCCCTTTAATAATCTTATATAAGATGTGTTTGGTTCAGTTTATTGTCCATTTCAAACACAATAGCATGACTGAGTTTAAAGGTTGATGTCTGATTTATCATAGGTAGAAAAGGGCTATAATATGAAACTGTTTATGTGACATTGCGAATGTAAAAATAACATTTACTCCCCATTTCTTTTGCTGATCTATTTGCTCACATTTTCGCTTGTTTGTAGTTTAGGAACTACAAGTCAATATTTCAAATATTCATTACACATCAGGGAAATCACACAGTTTGGCCCACTGGGGCTTATAAAACCCTTTCTGATCCTGCGGTTGCCTTCAATGACAATACTCTGGTGGCACTGGCCCTTATGGTGGTTTGATTATTACAGAACCCATATCTTTCCTTGTATAGCCAGATGAGACACAGTTACTGATTGACAGTAAGGCATTATGAGGAAGTAAAAAATAAAAAGTGTCTAACAGTTCCTCATACGAGGAATATCCTAGATTCTTTCCACCAAGTAGATATTTAAATAGAGTTGCGTAAATATGGATTATACACTGTTGCGTAATTTCCTTCATTTCAAACTTGTGTTGGGAAGTAATGGAGAAGCTTTCAAGCTTCATAAAGGATCTCCAACCAACTAATATCCACCTTTTCAACGTGTAAGAAAGTTATTTCCTGTGAATGTATGTGTGAGACTTCTGATTTATTAGTTGCCATAGGTGAATAACTAGAAGTATAACAAAGTGCAGTACTGAACTCCCAATTAAAGTTGTTTTTCACTAAAACCGGATCGGATGTCTGATTCATGAACAAATCATTCTTTAAAGTTGAATATTTTCAGTGAATTGCTTGATCTGGTTGTGTTTGTGAATCACAACATGAGGTAAACTTTACGTTCAAGACCTTTTCAATTACATTTTTGACCGGTATCAAATATTTTAAGGTTGCTGTTAAGGTTGTGTTTTGTATGTTGCATGTTGAACCGATACCTTGGTGGTTTGGCTCGTGATGTGACTGGCGTGAGATTTGAAAAGTGAAACTGTTTACTGAACTCCATCTGAGAAAACAATACTCCACCCTTTTTTGCTTAGCGTTCGCCCCGGCCTTGCTTCAAAATAACAAACTGCACCATCTGTTTTTGTGGACGGTGTTTGATAGCCATTCACTGTTGACCCTCTAAGTCGCCTAGTCACGTTTAAACAGATGCCCTTTTCGCACTCAAGTTCCTTGTAGCCATTAGCCAGCACAATTGATGTCAGCACCTCTGAGCACAGCTGCTGGCTAAGGATCCTTTCAGGCAGCTGACTGGCAGCAGCTTTTGCTCCTACTGCTTGTGTGCACCACAGAGGCTCCAGTCTGTCATTAGCTGTGGGCCGAGTGCATTCCTGGAGTGGGTGAGCCAAGGCACAGCAGATCCCGAACACAAGAGCACTGTGTCTAGAGCCATCCGCTGATAGCAGACACAGCAGGGGCACCGGGTGCCCCCTCTCCCTCTCCATTTCCTTTTTTTTCCCCTCTCTGTGAAAAGGAGAGGAGTTACTTGTGCCTTACAACTGTCCGAATAGAATCAGGAGGGTGCAAACACCCATCTGCCACTTTTCACCGTGACAAAGGCTAGAGGAACAATAGAGTCTTCCTCTGTGGCTTCTGTCAGATTGTCTCTCGGTTTTCCCTCCTAGTCGATTTAGTTTGTGAGGACGAGCTGCTTAAATCAGTCAACTGCCGACCTCGGGGTGTAAATGGGCGTAATAAAGAACACATGGAGCACGGGTTAATGCTTTTGTTCTGTCTCTCAGAAGACAGGCTTCATTTAAGGCTCTTCTGCTGTCTGTGTGCGGCAGGGTGTGATGGGTCCACATGTTCCAAAATAAAGAGATACTATATGTTATAGGGATGCATTGGAATTAAAATTTTGTCTGATATTGATAGGTGTCATTCATTTATTTATTTTTCATCTTTTTTTTTTTTTGTTGTAATGTCCAAATATCAAAATTAGTTATTTCAGGAAATTAAGTCAGTGCCATCGTGGTTTTGGGCCAATATTAGACATTTTTAAATTATTATTATTATTATTTTTTAAATAATTTTGTTATTGCTTATTTAATTGTGCATGCTCATTTTACTTACCTTTGCCATCATTTAACGCTCAAATAAAGTTAATATTTAAAATACTAATAATTTATAACACTGTTAAATGTATTCTTTTGTCAAAAAATTTTCATGCTGTTAATTGCAATGTTTTGATGTCTATGTTCATTTGTAGCAATTAAAATGATTGATTTTGTTTAAAAAAAAAATAGGCAATGGTATCAAATTTTAATATCCATTTATTGCTTAAAATTATTATAGGTCTTTTAGTGTTTATAAATTATGTAATTGTTATTATAAATTTGTATTGATGTGTTTGCCTACACTACACCGTCTCTGTAAATAAAAAAAGTTCAAAATGACAACGTTTAACAGTGTTTAAATTAGGGGTGGAATAATGGTTCTTGGTTAAACAAAAAAAAAACATCGAAACGTTTGGTTCTCCACCCACGGTTCGGCGCGCGCTTGCACCGCGTGTCATCCCAAACCTGATGATGCATCTATAATATGGTTTGTTGTGTGAAACAGACAGATGGATTCGGTTAGTATGTTTCAGTCGATGGATACGCATTCTGGTTTCCCAATATGTTACAACAGCGATTATCAAAGAGTCAAAGAGCCGTATGCTCTTGTCATTTACGCCGTCATCACCCGGGCGTTGATGGCATGCGAGCGCAGGTGAGACCTGAACAGTTCACGTTGCTATCTCTGTTTAAACTTAACTCATTTAAACCTTGCCAGTTTAAACATTCAACCGTAAGACGCTGTGAGGCGATTTGTGTGTGCACTCATCCAAAGTGCCTACGCGGAGCTGTGTCTTGCAACTGAACAGACGAAATTAACACAAAAATTAACTTGCTCGTCCATACTAACAAACATAGTAGGTTATGTCTTGAGAGAAAAACGAGACAGACGACGCATGTGTATCAGTGTCAGTGTACTGGATCTTTGAAGTATGTCTTAAAGTGACAGCAGACTAATATTCCTGCTCTCTGTGTTTTTAATGTTAATCAAAAGACGAAGAAATCATTCTTGACTGAAAAGTTTAATCTTTATTTAATTCATTCAAAGAATTTTATATGAAATGTTATTTTATATCTGATTACTTTATTCAGTTTCTGTACCTGAAAACTACTGTTAGATACCTGAAAAACATTGTTTAAGTTGTTTGTATCTCTCATGCAATTATTTGTGCTGTTTCTTACGTTAGATTATTTGATTTTACTTACTTTTATTTGACAATTGTCCTTTTTTTTTTTTTTTTTTTTATGTAACATAGCACATACCGAAACCGTGAGCCTAACCCAGCAATACAAACCAAACCGTGACTAATCTGAACTGTTCCACCCCTAGTTTAAATTATGGTGCCGAGAGATGTTTTATGACGATTTTACGATGTTTGCTTGTCAATAAATCTTAATGAATCTGTGAATTCAGGCATTAGATGTTCAAATAGTCATGGTTTCATTCTGCTTTAATCCAGGGAGAGTCTCCTGGATGTCTTGTCAGGGCTCGTTTTGTTTTAGCAGCCAAGTTCGTTTGTTTCAACGGTCTTTTTTTCTGTGTTATTAGACATGTGCGTGTGGAAACTCATTCCTCTCTCCTCTATCCCTGCAGGAATAACACCCCTTTCACTGAAACTTTCCTAACATCCCTTCCTGCTCGGCCGTGAGAGGCTGTGTGTGCGCTTTATCTCTCACAGTCAGCTTTTCCCATCACAGATATGCGACGCCCCTGCTGTGTTTCCCTTTAACCCTTTGGGTCTGCTCCAAGCACATGTGGGAACAGTAAACCCAGACATGTACGCTCACACATATCAACTCATTCCCCCCTTTCGCCTGCAGAAGGATTCGTGTCGTCCAAACCGCGTTATGTACACAGAAACGTGAGACTCGAGTATCTTGCGGCCTCCTCTCTCTCTCATGCAGCGTTTTCTTACAAGATGGAAACCATATACTGTTATTAGCCCTTTGAGAGCCATTCAAGACATGTTTTGTCACGGGTGGGTCTCATATCTCGGCAGCTGTGGCTTGCTTGTTTCGTCGACAACATCAAACTTGCAGTGCAATAAACATGTTGGCTGACACCACTTGATATCTCAGGAGGTTTGTAAAGCAGGTTTTGGTGGTAACTGTATTAAGAGTTCAATGAACAAACATTTATTATGAATGAATCACCATGTGAGGTTAGAGCAGGGCATTATGGTGGCAGAAATTTGTCAGGTTGTATAAATACTGCCATACCGTAAAAGTTTAGGGTCAGTAAGATATTTGTTTTAATACTTTTATAATACTTTTTTATTCATTAAAGAATCCAATTCCACAAAATATTAAGCAGCAAAACTCTTAACAATATTGCGAATAATAAGAAATGCTTATTGAGCACCAAATCAGCAGATTAGAATGATTTCTGAAGGATCATTTTGATTAAGCATTTAAAATTCTTACTTTTGAACAATAATGTATTTTTCAAACCTGTGTTTATTAGTTATGTAATATGTTAATTCCGTTTTGCTGTGTGCATAAGGTGGAAAGTTTGTTTACTCTTATTTTTTATTTCTATTTATTGATTTTTATTTTTGAGAATGTATGTTCAATTTAGTTTTAGTATAATTTAAAAATGTATCTTTGGAAATTTTCAAGCTAAATTAATGCATGCAGGTTGTAAAGATTTCACATTTTATAATGGATTGTATATCATTTTTTTGTTTTATTTTTGTAAAATGTATTTTAGTTTCAGTTTTACAGTTGTTAGTTTTTATTATAATTTCAGTTAACAAAAAGTGAATTCCGTAAAACGTCAGGTATTAGATAAATGGAAACTGTTTCTGTACTGACACCAGATTTCTTATTCAATCTCAAATGAGATTGTTTTTTCGCTAGAGGATTACAAATAGACATTACCACATAGTTGTGTAATATTTTAGGCCTGCATTTCCACCGAAAAGAAGTCATGATATGCTGTTGTTGTGATTATAAAATGAATCATGTCTTGATTTAAAGATTTTGGTCATACCAGCCATGCACGTAGTTAGGTTTATATCTGTGGTGGATCCTCCCTCCTTGGTTTCTACAAATTCCATAAATGGGGGAGAGGAACAAATCCCCCTTCTACCATTTACTGACAGCTTGTTTACAATCTCAGGGATTTGAATTAGGAGAGATGAGGGGAAAACAATAGAGATGAAAAAAACACATCAGACCATGTCATAAGGAGATCGCCAACAAAAACATATTTACCAGGGGGGATTTTTTTTGAGACAGCAGGGTCTAATCCATGCCTGGACCGCTGGGTTTTGGTCTCACTGAGCAGCTGCGCGCTGCAGTGGTCAGTAATGTGATCCGCTTTAGACCACAGCCATTTGTAATGAAGGATAATTAGAATTTCGTTTTCCTGTAAATCCCTTCAGGTTTTTTCTTTCTTTCTTTCTTTTGGGTGCTGCATCAAGGACAGATGGAGGGTGAAGGCTATTCAGGACCATGTGTTTGACGTATAGTTTCATTGTTGGATTTCACCTCTCTATCTAAAATTAGGTGTATTTTAGTCAGATTAATGGTGTTTAGGATCCAGTTATAGAGTGCATCAGGAAATTGTGGTAAATTTGATCTGCTTTTCGAGGCTAGTCTAAATTAACCTAGTTTCTTAAGAAACTTCTGCTGGCCAAACAGGTTAATTGGGATTTAATTTGGAACATCAGTACATATTTTTGGATGTTATATTTTCTGACGCATAACCCATCCCATGTGATACTCCTAAGATGGGTATCTCTTTTGTAGAGTGTACAGTCCCAGTCCAACTTGTCATAGCAGGCCTGGGCAGCCGTCATTTACAAACATTCTTCCGCAAATCTTGAAATTCTTTTCATATTTTCTCTTGATGGAGCTTAGCTCTCAGTGACGCATGAACTAACGATGAAATGAGAACAGTTAATACTATTGTTATATTTTGCGTTTTTATACTTTTTTTTACAATTGATGTATATTTTTACACTTAATGTTTTATTATTTTACATTTAAAAGACAGTATGGGACATGTAATTGTTTCTATATATTTTAAGATTTGAATTTTAAGCAGAAACGGTACACTTTTTTTCATACTTTTATCATTGTTATGTACGGCGAGTATGGCTCATCCACTCAGAATCAGAACTTTCCATTACAAAAGTGCATTAAAATACAGATCATAGACTCCAACAAAAAAACAACTGCTTACAGATGTTGAACATGTTTGATATAATGGATTGTGAAGCTTTGCATCTGTGGTTCATATCCTGAATGTTTCTCTGATGTCAAAACAGAAGAGATTGAGCTGTATGTCTGAACTCTGAGTCCATAATCGGCTGATCGCAGCTTTAGAGCATGTTAAAAGCTCAGATTAGAGAACACAGTGATGGAGGTGGTCTCTCCAATCAGACCCTGTTTGTTTGAGTTGTTGTTTTCTTTCTTTCTGCTGGATAAATGTAATGAGAGGATAGACATGTTTACTTGTTTCAAGTGATGTATTGTGTGAATAAAGCTCCGGCTCAGGAAATGTTTTTTTTTTTTTTTTTCCGCTCGTGTGAGAAAGACGAAGAAAATAAGAGGGAAAGAGATACCACTGGCTTTATGCCATTAAGCTCGAGGGCAGAAATGTAGTATTCCGTTATGCTTTTCAAAGCTGGACATAATGTGTGTGATCTGGGGGAAGTTTTTGTTAAATTGAGGATGTAATACCAGACAGCAATATGAGAATAAGATCTACTTGTGTCCCCTTTTTCTCTCTGACACGTATTGAATTTTAGAGTTAGTGCAAATGAATTTTAGGGCACTTTCACTCCGGAACTTTTGGTGTGAGCCTGAGTCCTTGTGATGTTAGTTCCCGACATTTTGAAGCAGCCGTAAAGTGGAGTCACAATTAACGTTGCTCTGCAAAATGTAGTCATTTAAATTGGAATCTGTGTTATCAGGAGTTTCATATGAAGGTCAAAAGTTCCCCATGCTGATTTCGCTCATGTTTTGTAACTATCAGACGATAGCCCTCCCCCTCCACAATGAAAGGAAAGCTGCAACAGTTGAGTTCATGAAGTGTCCAGCATTCCACAGTTTGGTTTTCTCACTTTTCTGTTAACTAAGTGCACCTTTGGGGTATTTGAAGTGAAGTGTCTTTTTGGAATTTTCAGTGTGAACACGCTACACAAACTAATTCATTCTACAAAATGGAATGGAATAATGCACAAGTACATGAATTTGGAACACACCTTTTGATTTCAAATTCATGAGGACTTTAGCTTTTTCTTCAGGTTGGATTTGTTGTACTAAATGAACAGTCCGTAAGTGGCTTGTATCATTAATTAAATAACTGTTTTTTTTTTTTGTGCCATTTTTTTTTTTTTTTTGTCCACCCAAATCAGAAAATAACTAGTGTATTACACACAAACCGTAAACGAAACAAAATAATAACAGTGATAAGAAAAAAGAACTATATATGCAGTACGTTCTTTATAACACTGTGGAAAAAACAAACAAATATCCAATATACATCAACATATGTGTATATATATATATATATATATATATAACCAAGGTACTTCAATGGTTCTTCCCACATTTTATTAAATGACAAGTTTACCCATATGATTGAACCTAAGTTTTTCTAAAGATATAAGATCCTTTAGCATAACTAGGCAAACCCTATATAATGGAGGGCTATTTCCTCCCTTGCCAACATCATCTACATAAACTGTCTGTACTGCAGTCAAATTGAAGGTCACTACAACAGTAACAGGCCCCAAGAGAAATGTGAACTGGTCAGCTCTTTATTTTTAGTTGAGCATGATGGTTTTTATGCTAACCTCTGCTCTTTCTGCCCCTGTAGGTTGTCCCAGACCGTCAGTTGTGCCTCATGGCCGTGGGAACCTGACGGAAACAAACCGCGGCTCTTTCCCTGTTGGCACACTGTTGCAGTACAGCTGCGATCCAGGATACACGCTGGATGGGTACAGCATCATCACTTGCACCGTCTCAGGCCACTGGTCCTCTGACCCGCCTCGCTGCATCAAAAATGACGGTATGTTCAGTTTAACCCTCTCTTTGTCCCCGATCCTGTTTTTTCATCAGTGTCTCATTCCACGAACCCTAAGGCAGTGTTCACGTCATGTTGGAATTAGGAATTTCAAAGTTCTAAATTAATATGAAAGCTCTGGTTGTTTTCAGCCACACTGACTCTCAATCTTTTTCCAAATAGTTTGTCAACCACCGAGTGAGCCGGAGAACGGAGGATATAACTGCCACCCCTCGCCGTGCCACAGACTAACCCAGGGTACCGTGATTGAGTACTTCTGTGATGAGGGTTACGTTCTGAAAGGAGGGTACCAGTTCCGAACCTGTGACAATGGAGAGTGGAAATCGTCCATGCAGATCAGCTGTCACTCTGTGCAAGGTACGTCACGCAGCAGCGGCAGGAGTTTGATCCACTGTCATGTTATACATGGGGAGTTTTCCTCTTTTGTAAATGTTGAGGACAGAGAATCATTTGTAAATATTAAATTAGAATCACGTAGATAGCCGTTCATGCTGTTCAAGTAAGTTTAGTAAAGTTTTAGGTCCCAGAGAGCAGCATTTAATCATCGCCTATAATGTTGGACAATCATATTTCATTGTTTTGGAGATTCAGTCACTGGATGCATGTTAAAATTTTAGAGAGCTCTAAAAATTGAGATGAAAAATTGTCATATGTAAGGTGTGGCTTAAATGTGTGTTTTTTTTTTCTTCACACAACTTTACTACTTTATTGAAGTAAATCCCATGGAAAAAAACCATCTTAAACAGCTCTAGGTGGTTTGCTTGTTTTTAGAAAACAGCTGGTTTCCAAGCATAACCTGGTGAAATCAACCAAAACTCTAAAACCTCCAAAACAGGCCAGGTTAAAGAGTTTAGCCAGGAGGGTAAACCAGCTAACCACCTTAAGCTTGTTTAAGTTGGCTTTTCAAATATATCTCGTTATATATTTCCACAAACCTTGATTTACACACTGCAGTGACTCAAACAAAAGTGTTCTCTTCTAGGGGAGGACCAGCACTCTACGCTGCCCATGCCGGCTCTGTCTATTGTGGCCTCCACCGCCAGTTCTGTGGCCCTCATCCTGCTGCTGGTGGTGCTGTTTGTTTTGCTTCAGCCCAAACTCAAGTCCTTCCACCACAGCCGGTGAGGCCCTGTCTCTTACTGAGTCTATCTTCTTCAATGACTTTTGTTGTATTTTCACAAAGAATAAGTTTACAATGAGTTCTTATGTGAATCTAAAAACGTAATGGAGAGAATGGAAATGGTCTTGAAAACCTAAATGCTTCAAAAAAATATGAATGCTTCAAAAAATAAATAGTGGAAGCGTATTCAGACACTTTTGGATATTAAAAAAGGATACTTGATTTAATATTTGATGTTTTTCCTTATAAGTTTGGGGTTGGTTAGATTTTTTGTAAAAAAAATTCTTATGCTCACCAAAGCAGCATTATTTGATCAAAAATACAGTAAAAACTGTAATATTATGAAATATTTTTACAACTCAAAATAACTGTTCTATTTTCTTATATTTTAAAATGTTTTAAAATTAATTTAATTACATGCTGAATTGTTTTTGTAACATTATAAATGTCTTTATAGTCACTGCATTTAATGCATCCATGCTGAATAAAAATTTGAAAAATTCTACTGACCCCACGCTTTTGAACTGTAGTGTGTGTGTGTGTATATATATATATATTATATATAATTACTATTGTGTTTTTTTTAATTCTTTACTATTTTAATCAGTATATTAGTGTGTAGCATCTTAAACACTGTACTTGCAAAGTGTGTTTGAAATGCCACTTGGTTTGATATTTTATTATACAGTACTTTTAGTACTTTTTCAGTCATTTTTGCTACCACTGAATGCATTGAGATGGTTAAAAAACATTTTCTTGAAGTGTTAGAATATGTACTAATTTTAGTAGCATGCAGAGTTGAAGTCGATCCCAATTCCAACAGTTTGACATGATCAAATATGGCACCTCCCCTATGGCGCTGTTGTTCCAGTAATTTTCTGTTGCGTAATCACTAATCAGCCCACTGTGATGTAAGCCACAGGTCAGGATTTGATACCATTTAAGCCTTACTTTTATTCTTTTATCTTTCCTTCTCTCTTTCAAAGCAGCCGGGAGCAGGGTGTTTCAGGACAGCCTACCTCCATCATGGTGGAGGGCGTTCAGGTCTCGCTGCCCTCCTATGAAGAGGCTGTATACGGCGCAGGCGGCAGTTCCGTGCCGCCCTCTGAGTCCCGGGTTCAGATCGTGCTGTCGGAGGGTCCGCAGGCAGAGGGTTTGAACGAACCTCTTGAACAGCCTCAGACGAGTTACAGTTTCCCCTCCACCTCGACTGCTGCGCCCTTGTGTCACGCAGAGACTGTATTGGTTCACCAGGTGCCCTCTTCCTCCTCTCCATCATCCTCATCCTCTTGCTCCTGGGCTGCAGAGCAGCCTGGCGCCGCTGCGCCTCTTCACCGCAGGCAGAGCAGCGAGAGCAGCGATCAGCACAGCTTGCTTTCAGTCACGTCTGCCGAAGACTATGGTGATGGTGAGTGAACTTGCAAATCCAGATGTTGAGGTGATGTGAGGTGAAGTGTCCTTGATAAAGAAAAAAAAAATCTTTTAAATTTTTAATGGCCCTATATATATATATAATATATATATATGTATGTGTTTTTTTCCTTTTTACAAATACCATGTATTATTAATTTATTTAGTATTATTATAACTGAATAACACTTTACTACCTAAACTGACCTGTCATAAAAAGGTTCAATTATTTGATATTTTATGCATGACTTTATTTAAAAAGTGAGCTATACTTTTTTGATGTTACAATACTCATTTTCATTTCTATGCCTAACCTTATACCATCTTTGTCTTTTCTTCAGATATTCCATTGCTAAAGGAAGCCTGAGTCTCTGTGCAGTCCCCCCTCTCTCTGTCATCGCTGGCCAGCACTGTAAACCCCTAAAGCTTCTCACCAAACACTTACCCGACAGCCAACCTTCAGAACGCAGCATTAAATAAGATCCGTCAGCTGTCCCTCTGCCAACAAATCCCCCGCCCCTGGGGTCTACAAGTTGCGTGGCCCCCATGGAGTCTGGCAGCTCTCTTCACAGGAAGAACCTTTGACCGGACAACCCCTCAAAGGGATGCGCAAATGCTCAAGTTTTACACTTTTCTTGCAGGTGCGCTAATCAGTTGCACTCACGGGCTTACCTCGTCATGGCGAGGATTCACTAATTACAAATGAATGCATTCAGATTACGTTGTGGACCTCTGCTCCGTCAATGACTGTGACCTCTTGTGAAGGGGAGAGTTCAGCAAGGATTTGCTAAGCCAGGCCCTTTTCTCTTTGATGCTGCATGTTCTGTGCAATTTCTATTCTCTGTTTCGTTCTACGCACGTACACACTGGAGCACGGCACAACCGAAGCATGACGCATCGCACCATCACTTGTCCCTTGTGCGAGACGCAGGGTTGAACTGATTTACATTGTACTGTATTCAAATACATGCTTGCCTTTTTATTTGTCAAGAAGTACCTGTGCTGTGCTCTGTGTGTGTGTGTGTGTGTGTGTGTGTGTGCGTGTGTGCGTGTGCGTGTGCGCGCGCGTGTGTGTGTGTGTGTTTCTGATGCCTGTGTGACTGTGGCTGTTGTGATTCAAAGAGGGCTGAAGTATCATCTAGGCTTCTTTTCCCCAAAATAGGAAACATTTTCAATACCTCCATTTTCTAATCGAGATGTTGTTATTTAACTAGGATGGATGTTCCTTGTCTACATGTCTGTTTGTCCAAAGTGAGGGTAATATACTTTCAGTACTTTAAGATCACCGTTTTCATTCAGAGAAATAATTCAACTTTATTTCTTCCTTTTGAAAGCAAGTATATCTCTCTCATGTTTACGTGTTGCACGCACAAGTAAAGAATTTTTTTTAAATCATTTGTATGTTCTTTTAACCAGATGACTTGGTTGGGTGTGGACTAAGTTCATTGCTGGGCTGTACCTTATGAGCTTTTACTTGGACTAATAATATTTGTAATATAATTTAAGCAAGTTTAATTCCCTTTTAATTTGTTAAATGAAAGTTAAACCACATATATTAAATTTGTAGGCTTTGCAAAGCCAGCTGTGGCATAGCTGACATTTTAAAGATGAATATCAAAGATCGAAGCACCTTCTATTGAGTTTTCTTAATAAATAAAAGACTAATGTGCTGCTAGGATGGCATTTGTATAGAGAATTAATCAGATATCCCATTACATCTTAAATAGGTTGGGATGTAATGCACTGCATAGACTAATTTTGATATTAAATATTATACTGATTATAATATATAATATATATATATAATATATATATATGTTTAAATAGTTATATTTTTTAATATTGAGATGAACCTATACAGTGCATATTCAGTTTTTTTTTAGTTTTTTTTATTTCTATTTTCAAATGCAGCTCCAGAAAATGGCCTTGTTCTTCACTCATCCTGTTCTTTTGGCAAATGGACATTTGAAAAACCAATGAATCTTTTGTTTGTGTTACTTTTAGTTTGCGTTTTACATCCTTGCCCATTGAACATTGCCACCTCATGTGTATGGCCCCTGTGCGGTTCACGTGAGATTCTGATGTTTGTCATCATGCGTCATATATATTTGTCTGACTGACTTTGGAGAGAGAGGGTAGTTTGTCTGTCTGCACATCCTCAGTTTTGTGCTCCTGACTTGTTTTTGTAAATCAATTTACATTTTTTTTCATGCAAACTGAAGGCAAAATATTACTGCTGCCTTAACTTGTACATTTCATACATTTCTCACTTTGTAATCATGTTTCTTCAGTCTCACTGGCTTTATGGTAATTTGTCTTCAGTTTCCTTATGGCCTTACTTTTTTTTGCTATGCATAAACATTGTCTTGTTGAATTTCAGACGTAGGGTTTTACTCCTTTGGAGGATGTGACATAAGATTGTCCACCCGAACTTCCTTGGAATCTTTTTTTTTTTTTTTTTTCTTCAGTGATTGTGAAATATGAACCTGATTTTCATTTATTTTTGTTTTATCAAAGGATGTTTTTTAAGTTTAAAAAAAGAAAGGACGCAATTTTAAAAAAAGAATATTCAGGATGTGTGGAACACTGTTGTACGGTGTTTTTCTGCAAATGTAATTTAAGTTGACTCATCCACCCACCCAATTCCCCATCCCCATTACACCCCCCTTTTTTTGGTTTTCCTTTGTACATTGCTGTGGGTGTGAAGATAGTATTTTAATATTTGTATAAAGTTTAATTTAATTCTACAGTGTGTATATAACTATTTCTAATTAAAGCTTTCATTTGAAGTGCACAAGTGTTTTATTTTTGGTGAGTTCGGTGCTTTTTATGCTATCGTTCACTATGAATATTTTTAGATATATATCCATATTGTTACATGACGTATGTGATATTAAGTATTCATTTGTGTCCAGGGTAAAGTGTCGATGCCCTTAGTAAGTAATTAATGTTGTGCGTTAATACCATCTAGTGGTGGAGATTTGTAAGTAAGTAGCAATAGGAATTCATTTCTGCGAATCGGTTCTATTGAACAATTGTTTCAAAGAACCGATTTGAAAGAACGATGCAACTATTGATTCCATGACGTGATCCCGGCAGTTTATTACGTTTTCTAGTTAAGTTTTTGTAATTTATTGTTTACAATTTATTTTGTTTTAGCCATAATGGAGCTCATTGAGAAACTAAATGGTTCACCAGATTTTTTATGTGAGTCGGACTCACAAAAATAGGCGGTTTTTCTTTCAATGAGTCGAAATTAAAGGCTATTCAAACGATTCAGTCTGATTTGTGAATCACTCAGGCTGGTTTTGTGAACCGGTTCAACTGGTTTATTGAAAGAGCCACCGATCAAAGTATATTTGATACACTGAAATGCAGTGTATACACGCCATTTCAATTATAAAACGTATTTTATGGCCGTAATAAATATAGCCAATCCGATTATTTTTCAAAGTTTAAAAATAATAAATATTGGCACTAACAATGACACTACAGAATGTTCCGTCTCTAAACAAAATCATAGGACTACTTCCATTTACAGCATTACGTCTGACACGGTTTTAACTAATTTATTTATTTCCACGTAGATAGCCACATAATGCTTTAAATTATTGAGTATACTGTATCTGTCAGTATACAGTAAACTGATCTCCGATCAGCGTCGCGCGTCGCTCGCATCTCTTCACTGACTCCATTTTGTGTGAAAGGATTGTTCGCACAGTCACGATTCATTCAGAGGAGAAACATTACAAAAGGTTTGTACACGATACAGTGCATCTTTCCATCGTCATAATCGTCTGAATTCAGCTTTTAAGAGATGTGTTGTTTAACCGACTGTTTTGTGTAGCGAATCGCCAGTTAATGAGCTTTATTTGGATGTGGGTTGTGGTTCTTCTTAAAGGCCTTTAGCCTTCGTCGGTGTTTGGCGCGTGCAAAATAGCAGCGTCGTATTACGGTTGTTTTTATCCTTGTTTGCATTTGTTTTTATCCTTGTTTGCATTTGTTTTAAAGAACATGAGCGGTTGTCGTATTTTCATCGGTCGGTTAAACCCCTCTGCCCGGGAGAAGGACGTCGAGCGGTTCTTCAAGGGTTATGGAAGAATCAGAGACATTGACCTGAAAAGAGGCTTCGGGTTTGTGGTACGTTTTGCCTTTAATAAAATTACAGATATTGCAAAAACATTCTGTTTGTGTTTCATTGTAATTACAGTGATTTTTAAGTGTCATGCCAATGTGCTGTATATCAGTGCTTAACCTCGATAATATTAATAGCACATGGGCTGTGTTACAAAACCTAGTGAGTGTCTACAGGGACAGCGTTTATAAGCACTTGAGGTGATAGAAATGCACGTAACGACGTAATGCTGTGTGTGTGTGTGTGTGTGTGTATATATATATATATATATAAAATTTATTTAAAAAAAAATCAGATATATTGATTAAAAATTATTAAAATTCTACATTTATTTGATCATAAAATATCTTATTTTCTATTTTAATATACTTTAAATGGTAACTTATTCCTGTGATTGCAAAACTGCATTTGAACAGCAGCCATTACTCCAGTCTTCAGTGTCACATGACCCTTAAGAAATCCGTGACGTCTTTACTGTCACTTTTAATCAATTTAACATGTCCTAGCAGAATAAAAGTATACATTTTTCTTTAAGAATTATTCATTGTATTGACCCCAACCTTTTGAATGGTGGTGTATTTAATATTGGCATAAATTGCTGTAATTAACAAATGTTAACAAAAATGATTGATATATATATATATATATATATTGAAGTAATTTTAATTGGAAAAGTAATTAGGAAAAATAAACTAAAGCATAAGAATGGAGAAGCATCAATAATCCTCTGCAGTGCAATAATATTCGTATGTAAGTCTTAAATGCTTATTTTTTGCAGGAATTTGATGATCCAAGAGATGCAGAAGATGCTGTTTATGATCTTGATGGGAAAGAGCTCTGCAATGAGAGGTATAAATTAAAACGGTGCCTGTTTGTGCACTGATTTTCATAATATATAGTTTCTAAACAGCCTTAATTACCTCAGTAAGCAAGCAAGCAAAAGGCAACAATGGTAAGGAGAAGCTAAGATGTTTAGATAGAGGAGAAGAAGCAGCCTGGGAGGGAACTGAGATTTAGCTGAGGCTAATGCATGTGTAAGAGAACTTCTTTTTTCCTGCAGAGTGACCATTGAACATGCCCGTGTCCGCCTGCGTGGGGGTCGAGGTCGTGGGGGTGCTGGTGGAGGTAGTGGGGGTGGTGGAGGACGTTTCCCTGGTCGGTATAGTCGTGGCTCCCAGGACAGCCGAAGGTAGGGGTCACACTTTGCTCATGTTCTTTTTTTACTATTGCACTTTAACATTTTAATGTTATATCTGGCTTGAGTGCTTTTTTCTTATTACTTAAAGAAATGAAAGCTTAATTCAGCAAAGATGCATTAAATTGATCAAAAGTGACCGTAAAGTCATATTTGCACAGGTAAGATTGTGTAAACATACTAAGTTCAGTATTTTCCAGAAATCGAGTCAATAACTGTTTCACCCGTCAGGAACCCTCCACCAATGCGCACAGAGAATCGTCTCATTGTGGAGAATTTGTCGTCAAGGGTCAGCTGGCAGGTGAGTGTTCATCAATTTCCTGTCATGTTTTGGGGAGTATTTGTATTCCCAAACACTGCAAATAACACACAAAAAAGGATTCCTTCATAAATCATTAGACTATGTAGAGTTTAATTAATTTATTACCCAATTAAATGTAAATCAATGGCAGAAGTTGTCATTCTGAGATTACTTTCAAAGTCAAGGTCATATAATACTGAGGAAACAGTAAGGTTAAGTCTCTGTTTTAACCAATTGTTCACCCCTCTATTTACCAGCCTGACTGTTGTGTCGTATGGAAGAGCTCGCTAATGGTGGAGTTAACCCCTACAGGGTCCCTCTCTCTGGTTAAGCCACTCCCATTGTGTCCCACGCCTAGTTGACCTCCGCCGATCGCACGAGAGCTCTCTGTGAGTGATGCCCTCTCGCTCTAGACGCAGCGGCTGCCGCTACAAAGCGCAGTTTGTGACGGTGCCGAGCTGAAAGAGAGAGAGAGACAGAGAGTGAAATCGAGAGATCGAGAGAGAGAGAGGGGCAGAAAGAGAGCGAGAAAAAGAGAGAAAGAGAGCGAATCTCTGGCTTACGCAATCAATCGAGGGGTTCGGTAATTTGAGAGGCTTCGATCGGTATACTCACCCACCCTGCTCTCTGGTGGTCCCACACACGTGGCCGAGGATAAAACAGCCCGATGGGTACGTTCCCAGGTATTAGTCTATAATCTCTTCCTCGCTGTTTACGCTCGGTGCCCTTGAGGGGACGGCACAAATAGGGTACGATCGATGGAGGGAGGCCTTGTGCTCTACCACACTGTATGCACTTGTGTGTTGGTAAGAATGCATTTGCCATGTAAATGTACATTTTACTAAATGTGGGGCCCTTTTTTTACGAGCCGCTCCACATTGTTCCTCTGCTAGTCTGAGTCTTGTAGTAAAGGGGTCCGGGAATGTCACAGCATTGCAAGCCAAAATTTCCCTGGTCAACATTGTTCCCTTGATTAATAGAGCAACACTTTTGGTTCTAGCGCTCTTTAGCTTTGGCGATCAAACACAGAAGTCTTTGTGTTTGCCCATTTCAGAAGCCATGGTTGCCATCACAAACTTTTGAATAGAGTTTGGAAAGACATTGAATTGAATTCTCCTCTTCGCTGCACACCATGTTGTGATTTCTAAGTGTCCCCTTGGCTTCGCTTTTTGTCATTCTTTTCTAATTACTAATCCAGAACATTATTCTACACTTTTTGTTGGTCACAAATCTATCCGTGTGCTCCGATTTTCTTAGCCTCAACGTCATTTGAATGTTTTTTTATGTAGCATATTGAGCAAGATCTGAGAGGTTCTCGGACCCCAACTTTGATAGTTAATTTACCTTGATGCTTCATAAAACGTGTAAATGTGCTCACCTAAGTTACCTAGCTAAATCAAAATGCTGCTGTACTGTGTGTAGGATTTAAAGGATTTCATGAGACAAGCTGGAGAGGTTACTTTTGCAGATGCCCATCGGCCAAAGCTTAATGAGGGGTGAGCTGGGTATTTTCTTTCCTGTTACTCTCCCAGTGAAGTGTTGTTGTTTTTTTTGCATTGAATTCAATCAATTACAGTAACTGTAAATATATGTGATGTTAAATGGTTGAATATCACAATGAAGGCAAATCATGGATTGAATGTAAATTGATACTTTTTGGCTGTAATGCTTTTATCTTTCCACAGTGTGGTTGAGTTTGCCAGTCACAGTGATCTAAAAAATGCCTTGGAGAAGTTGTCTGGGAAAGAGATCAATGGAAGGAAAATCAAACTTGTTGAGGCATCCAGGAAAAAGTGAGTCATTCTTGTTTTTTGCTGTCTGCTAATGTTTAAAGTTTGTTTGTTGTTTTTTAAATGCGTTACTAATGAAAATACTTGCAATTTGTAATATTATATATAACACATAAAAATAAACATATATAAAACTAAATAAATATATGACTTCTACCATTTATATTAGGTTATTATTACTAATATTTATTCAATGTCATTCAGATGTTTGGGGCCAGTAAGTTGTTTGTATTCTTTTAACCAAGGATGCATAGAATTGATAAAAATTGACAGTAAATGTTCGTTACAAAAGATTTCTATTTCGAATAGGTGTCGTTCTTCTGAAATTTCTGTTCTGGAGAATCCTGAAAAAATGCATGACGGTTTCCACAAAAACATTAATAATAAATGGTCCTTGTGCAGAAAATCACCATATTAGAATGAATTCTGACTGAAGATTTGGCTTTCCAATCTCAGAAATAAATTACATTTTAAAATCATTAAAATTAGAAATCAGTTCTGTATTTTTCACTGTATTTTTGATCAAATAAATGCAGCCTTGGTGAGCATAAGAGATAACCACATAAAATTCGTATAACTCCAATTTCTCTTGCTTTCTCTTGTCCTGTAGATCCAGAACTCGGTCTCGTTCAAATAGCTCATCTCGTTCTCGTTCACGAGGACGTTCCGCATCACGTTCTCGTAGCCGTTCCCGTTCCCACAGCCCCAAATCACATAACCACTCAAGAAGTCGGTCCCGTTCAGCCAGCGTTTCTCCTGTGCGGCCCAAAGAAGCAGCACGTGCTGAATCAGCATCCCCGCCGACCCCAGCTCAGCGCCCCCCGCCGTCTCGTTCCCCGTCCGCGGACAGCCGTCATTAGACGCCGCTGCGCTGGGTGCTGAGGGAAGCGTCTGTGATCAGGCACTGCAAGAGGCTGATGAAGTTTATAGCAGCAATATTGTCCCATCTTTGGTCAATTTAGGTCCCGAAAGTGGAGGGATTTCCTCTCTCCATGCCAGGAGTTTCACAGCACAGGCTCTGTTACTAATTTAAAGGTATTTGACAGGAGAATCAGTTTAAATCAGGACTAGACAGCTATATTTGGTGTCTGTTTTTTTTTTTTTTTTTAATTCGTGTCTGAAATGTTTATTTTTTTGTGGTTGTAATTTTTTTTTTCACTACATAGAGTGAGGTTTGATTTCTGTTGAGAGATTCTTTAATTCTATAAACATATTTTTGGACAAGCCAGTAAATATGATTGTTTTCAGTAAGTTTGACCCTTTGTTGTGTTCTGAAAATTTGTAATTAGGGGTTTTATGAATAATGTAAATTGTTTGTAACGTAGATGCTTGAATTATAATGAAAAAAGTTAAAGAATTATGAGTTCCCTTCACGCTGCATGAATAAAGAGATCTTGTTTCACATTTGTGAATCTCTGTATTATATACCAGCCTATTCATATGTATGCATTTGATTTCTTATTGTGTATACACATTTTTATTGGATTTTTTTTTTTGTACGATTAAATTCTGATTTTTTTGCAATGCATATTCTCTCCTTTTTTAACAAAAGAGGATGAGATCTTAATATGCCATATTTCTGGTGTATTATATAACTCATTCTTCTGAGTATTTTTGGTTTTGTTTTACAGTGTGTGAAGATCAGAACATTTTGAATCACTGTCAGGTTTTGTCTGGATATGTTTTGATGTTTTTCATTCATTGGAAGCTGTAACATTATCTTAATTAAAAACGATTTTGAACATTTATAAAGTTTGTGTAGCACTGTCGAAATGAAATAAATTCCCCGAAAGCTGTTAATAATGGAGTCATTCATCTGAAAAGTCCAAAACATTATATATTAGACAGAAATGTTCATCAAAAAATGTTAACTACAGTACACATTTATTGCTAACATGAAGGTATTGTAATTTTACAAAAAAGTTACAATGATAATTGATTTTGAAAAATGAAGCATCAGGCTACTTCAAGACTCATTTGTTCTCTGTATAATTTTCTAGGGGTTTGATATGTATTGAATAATTTTATTAAATCATTTTAAAAATGGCAGCTGAAAAAGCAGTCACTTTAGTGCTGTTGTGCAACCACAAACAATTGTACATGGTGTTGAAACTTTTCACTGATGCTGTTGTTTTTCAAGGTGGAAGAAAAAGTTCATTCTTCTCTGTGCACCCACTGTACTTTGACCCCAAATTCCTTTTCTTTCTTCATCTTAAGCACAACAGCATTGGTTCTCAACCTTTTTTCCCAGTGGTTACACTATGGTCCATATGACGTGATCAATGAAAACCAATCAGATTTAATGTTATGGTATTGCCAGATAATGCCATTATACCTAGATGTTGCACACACAGAAGAATGGCAGAAAATCGCCAAATCCAGATGTGTAAAGTTTGTCACATCATTCCCAAAAAGACTTGAGGCTGTAAAGGTACTGTAACTAAGTGATTAAGGGTTTTAAGGGTTAAGGTTTGAATATTTATGCAATGTACTTGTTTCAGTTTTTCCTTTTTTAATAAATTTGCAAAGTTGTCACAGATCTGTTTTTTGCTTTGTCATTATGGTGTGGAGTGTAGATTGATGTGGGAAAATAAGTAAATTAAAGTAGTTTACAATTTAAAATCTTTTGTAATGCATTTGAAATTTAAAATGTAGCATTTTGTGGAAGATGTTTTTATTCTATTTTAGATGGCATTACATTACCAAAAAAAAAAAAAAGGTTCTCAATAAATAGTGTATTCTTATCAAACCCTCTATATGACAACATGGCCTGCACTTACATAACCCGGATGAAAACAACTACTTCTACAAGAAAAAAAAATACTCCAGTTCTTGAATGTACTAAAGTATGAAAAGTTCAGTTTTATTAGGGTAGGACTATAATTTATTGTATTATTTGCATGGCATTAAAACACGCATTAGTGTTTTGGTTATGACTGGATGACAGTACAGAACAACAACTAGGTTCTACAGTCAAATTTGTTGTTATGAGCCGTATTTCAATGTAAGCAAAAATCATTTTAAAACTGGCCATTCAGTTCTACACCTACTGTTTCATCTATTTACTCTTCTGACTGGAATAAAACCATGCAGTGTATGTGATATGTGGTCATAAAAGTGCTTTTTCAGCTTATTAAGCACTGGAGTCCCCTAAGATGTCCCTGTCAGGGGGTACACCACTACTGCACATTTGTGTTTCTGTGTAAGAGAAAACAGTTCATTTTAGAATTTTAAAATAAGTGCTACATCAATGCTTTAAAGATAAAATACATTGGTAAACCTTCTTCTTAGTTTTTTTCCATGTACACTTGCGTATGGGTGCGAATGCACAGCCTTTCAAAGTATACTTCACTTGACTCGTATACGTACACAGACCTTCGACGCATGCGCAGTTTTTGAGCAATCTCTCGGCACGAGTTACAACCAATGTAAATATGTTTGTATTCTTTAATGATAGAGTTGTACAAATGAAGGTATTTTCTAACCTATTCGCACAATCTGTCATTTTATATAGGCTTCCATTGTCTTAGTAACTTGTTTATTGTTTTATGTGTTTATGCAGATTTCTTTGACTACCTTGTAAATCGACATCTCCAGGGCGTAGTTGCAACCTTACGGATAAACCAACACACGCACATGCGCGTTTAATTCTTTTTTTTTTTTTTTTGAAGGGATCAACTTGACGGAAGAGAAAGTGAAAATGCTTCAAAAATCTGGAAGTCAAAAACAGAAAGAGAAAAAAATAAGAGAAGTGAAAGAGGCAAAGGGTCGACAGTATGTTACCAATATCTCACAAGGAAAGGTGGGTTTTTGAGGCCCCAGGTCTCTACGGTTGCATTAGAAAAGTGAAGTATACTAGAAATGTAATTTCATAAGTTTAATGGAGTTTACGTACCTTGGGATGGTCTCAGCTTCTGGATGCATCTGAATAGGACTATGAAGATAAGAGCCTCGACTATCTGGAACATAATGTAGATGACAGGAAAATAATACAGCAGACCAATGCGCTCAGCGGGAAAGGCCACCTTCAGGATTGTGGCACACAGTTGGATGTTCTGACAACCTACTTCCATAGAAACAGTCCGTCTACAACTGAGGACCAAAGGACACAAATAAACATCACACCAATGATAAATGCACTGTGACTGAACAGTAAATCAATCGGTTGACTATCTTGAAAATGGATTTACACCTTTGCCAGATACAATACAATTTCATATCCCAGCAGACATACATACGGTGCATTCATCCTGAACAGAGTGGACAGGATATATCCACTTATGAATCCAGTCAATGGCATCAATGCAGCTGTGGCTATAAGCTGAGGAGAAAGCACTGTGAAGATTTTTCCTCCATCAGATATACCAGCAAGAACACCAATGACAACACAGGAGATCAGCGAGATCATCAACCCAACCTACAGGCCGACAGGGAATGAAACAGGGAAATAGTTGCAGAACATGCTTATAATTCATATAATTTGTCTATCATGCTGATGGCACGTAGCCAGAGAATTATCTGTTACAATACAGCAGTTTGCCTGGTATAATAGTAATAATGTTTTCACAACATGTCAGAATTACCATAATTACAAGATGACAAGTCAGAGCTTTAAAAGTAACACTTGGTAGCCATAGGCTGGAATCTCATAATGACTGTAATTCTATGTCTGTGTTTTCACGTTCCAGTCTGTTTGCGTTGGGGATTTTTTCAACTGCAGAACCAAATGAGTCAAATGGGTGGAGCTTGGCCTAACGAGGTTTAGGGTTAGAGGAAGTGCTGCTCAGCTCCCTGTCTCTAGATGAGTGGATCTTAATTCAGTCCGCCTTTCAGATTTTAGACACACCCTATAAATGCGTAAAGGATTCTGTCAAAACACCCCTTGCATGTGCTGCTGGAAGACACAAAATGGGGTCGTTTTTGATCTACTGCACTGTAATGAATTACTGTAAAAATTACAGCATTATTTTACAGCCGCTGGCTGTTTTTTAATAATACAGCATATTGCTGTAAACTGCAATGCATTCTGGGGTCACGTGTTGGTTTGACTCAAATTTACAGAATATTGCCGTAAATTGACCCTTCGTAATTTAAAAAATACAGTTATTTACTGTAATCAGAGAATACAGGGAAATTCTGTAAATTAAATTACAGTAACACTGCTGTAAATTTTACAGTAACTGACTGGCAACCCTGCTGCCAGTATTATACTGTAAAATTTACAGTAATTTTTTAACAGTGTGGTACTTTTTTGAGCTTGGTCCTGTTTCACGAGCTGGGTATTAACTTTATTACATGTAATCAGATTCCAAAAATTAAGTGCTTGTAAGAATATTATTTTAAATTAGTCCTAATCAGATAGAGTTACTTTTTTAATGGTTACATGATTACATATTATTCCCACAATGGCAGTAAATTATCCCTAAATCATTGATTCTCCCCACTACATCTTTTTTCTTTCTACAAAGCCTAATCCTTATATATGTTCTGGAGGTTTTCCAGGTTTGTAGAATTGCGCACACAGACCAGCCTTTAGTCATGTGACCATCACTTCAAACTGAGACTCACAAAGCAGTTTGTCAACATAGCAGCATTGCATATCTAATCAACTCCTGATGACCATATTAATTATTATTTGAATTATCACTCAGAGTCATTTAACCATCTATTAGTGTCCTTGGAAGGCTTTTGTCTTTCAAACTTTAAAATGTACAAATTCCCATCATTTCATATTAACATGCAAAGCAACATCTCATTCCTTCATTTCAGGGAACCAAAGTCAATGTTATGTTTGCAGCCAGAGATCCATTGGGGATGCAATCAGGCTTCAGTATTTCTAGGAGAAAGCGTTTCACTACGATGCAACATCTCATTCCCTCTAATCAGAGAACCAAAGTTATGTTAGTAACCAGAGATGTTATCGTTCTAAAATGTAAGTTAAAGTGCTGTCACATTTATTGCTGTTCAGCAAATTTTCGCAGGCAATTTCTAGTCATTTCAGTAATACTCCATGGGATCAGGAATTTCACATGATCCTTGACATTGAACAAGGGCACATAGGACCCTTTTTTTATGTGTTCATTATGTGCCATATATTAATCTAGGGAATACAGAACACTGAAACATAAGACCCTGGCAACATAGGAATGAACCCATGATGGTGCCGTTTTCCGAATATCAGCACGGCCGTATTCTGCCGTAACAATGCAAGTGTGTGCACTGCATTGATTTTTAAAAAAATTTTAAAACCTAGAAATTGTTAAAGTATCCATATATGCATTAACACACACCTGGAGGATGATCTTAGAATACTGGGGCACTCTGTATTTGATCAGGATCCCAATACCGCATGGAACCAGGATCAGAATCAAGGCAAAAGTGATGCCAGTGAAAGGAACATACTGCACCAGGTCTGGGAAACCCAGGCTGTACACGAAGAGCAGGAGGGGCATCATAACAAATCCCAGTGCTGTGGAGCACGCAGTCATCACAATACTGGGAGAGAGAGAGAGAAATAGTTCCATTAAGAAATAAAGAAATACTTTGTGCAACATAAGCTGCCTTACATTTTTTTTCTCTAAATTGTAGAACTAAAAACTAGAATACAATTCATGTAACTTAGATACTATATTTAAGATGCACTTTGTAACAAAACTGCATGTATTTTACGAAAGAACACTGTTTCGTTTGTGCTTCGTCTCTGCGAGACTGCAGATGAATGTGGTTCGTTGCACCAGCAAACAAAATCAAAAAATAATGTGATCTGTGCATGTAGGTGCAATATTTAATGCTTTTGTTTTGCATAAAATTTGTAATTTGATATTTTTAAATTAATGACATTTACTGATTCTTTAGGTAGGAATGTAATACTACATTATTAGAAAGGTCTCAGACAATATACCGTGTAATGGAACATTTTTTTATGAAAATGTTTTTTTTTCTTCTAAAAATGAACATTTATTCACTTAAAACATAACTTAAATTGTGTCAACTCTGTCAGATATTTTATTTGATCCATCCAACAACAGTTTAAATTCTAAGTGGAGCTAAGTGATAAAATACATTCTCTACTGTTGAATGACGAGTGGCAAGGCAAAGGTCTTTCATCAACTATATCTTTACTATATCATGCAGGAGCTCAACAAGCAATGTACAATCTTCAACACCGTAACCTGAACCAGTAACCTAACCAGTCGCCGTGAGGAACTGCTGCCCTTTTACTTTCGTTTTATTGTTTGGTTATTTTTATTAAAGTATGTTGAATGTTCGCCGGTTCCCGCCTCCTTCTTCCCGGGTTTTGGCACAAATGTAACAGTTCATAAAGAACGGGAAGAAGGAGGCGGGAACCGGTGAACATTCAACAAACTTTTTCATAAAGTCCAGGCCTGGTCGTCTCTCGTCCTTCACTGTCGCCGCTCCTCTTTTATGCTTCCGGAGCTCCTCCGTGAGAGATACGAGACCGGTGCGCCGAGCAGCTGAAGTTCATTATCTCTCGCCTCACGAGAGAAATTTAATTTTTGGGTGAACTAACCATTTAATTCCACTATTGTCTTTATATAGAATTGTTTCATTTAATGCTCACAAACAGCTGTGGCTGTAGTAAGCGCATGAAGAAGGAGTAACAACAAAACCAAAGTCTTTAAGAAATCCAAAATAAACACTCAGGCGATCGCAGGAGAATAACATAACCATGCAATGCACTGATAAAAGCACAAAGAACAAAGGAAACAGTTAAAGGAACTAGATCTAATCCAAAACAGAGCACACACGTTACATTACAAGTTACATAGTGTACCTTATATCATTTTGGAGTAGAAGGTGTAAATGAAGGTCTTATTGTTCAAATGGGGTAGTTGTGGCCTAATGGTGAGAGTTGGGCTTTTAACCTGAAGGTTGCTGGTTCGATTCCCACGCCGGCAGGAATTGAAAGTGGTGATTGTGAATAAACAGCACTCTCTCCATTTTCAATACCATGACTAAGGTGCCCTTGAGCAAGGCACCTAAGCCATAATTGCCTCACTTGTAAGCATAGGCGGAGTTTGGGGGGGTCTAGGGGGGGCAGTGCCCCCCCAGTCCAGAGCCAATTAATGCCTGTCTTGTGCTTTGAATATTTTTTTTTTTATTACAGAATTCAAATTTTCTCGTTTTATTTGTCTTATCTTATTAGTTCTGTGTATAGAATGAGTAAGATATGGCTAATTAATTTTTAATTACTGTAGCTTTATTACATTCTCCCGCGATTTGTGAATCTCAAAGTATCGCGGTACGTGAGTGGACGCTCTTCTCGTTCTGTTTTACGCGCTGAATAAACAAAATGGACATTCGTCGTTTTTTTAATAAATCCACTACTAAAAGTGTGGAGTTTTCTAATTCTACTTCAACCATTGCTGCTAATACTACCACAGCATTCGAGGCCGCATTAGAGAACAATGCCGGTTCTGCATTAGGTAAGATATTGTAATGTCTGAAGTAGTTCTATGACAGGTCAAGGCTCTGTTTATGAACTTTAATCGGAACGAAGAAGAACACACTGTAATCAGTCCCTCCAGAAAAACGCGATTATGCGATCGTTTGATTTCATGCATAATCAGCCAAAGTCCGCATATTTATGCGGGGGTCACATTTTTTCAAATATGCCGCACTTTCGCCGCATAAATTGCCGATTTCAGCAAGAAAAATATGCTATGATTTCATTTTCGCTGCAAAAAAAAGTCTCATATATCTTAGCAGAAAGTTGAAAATGTTGCGTTTACTTCACACAAGTAAAGCGCCATTATTTTCCCCCTGTTGCCATGGGAACCTTATGAAGTGACGTAATTACGCGACGTGAACGTCATCTGTAAACCCCGCGGTGAAACCATGATGAAGCACGCCAGTAATTCTCATTCGCAACAAAAATAAGCTCAAAAGACCGCGCGAAGCAGTTTCCCAGTGTGTTACATGAAGCTGTATATTAGTAGTGTGTAAAATAATTTACGTTGCAGTAAGAGATTACACTTTGTGCACTGGAAGCACTTAATTTAACAGAAGATGTGTGTTTTGTATAGCTACCTCTGTTAAACAGGAAGCACACATTTGATTTTTTTATATTTTATTTATTCATTTTTACAGAAGTTGAATATTCCTTTTGTAAAGCGACAGAACTTGTTTGACTCAATGTTTTGTAATTTTGAGCCGTGTGTTCATGAAGGTCTGAAATAAAACAGAACGAGAACTTCAATATTCTGTGATTTAGTAATTCTGCCTTTTTACATTAAGGCAGTATCCCGTGAGAACAGGGTGTTGGGGGGGAATCACCTTTTTTTCCTCTTTTGCATCAAAAACCGCAGTTTTTGCAAGTTCCCGCAATTTCGTCGCATAAAATTGCAAAAATATCCCGCATATTCCATCGCGTTTTTTAAGAAAACGTGCCGCATAATCAAGGATTTTTTGCCCGCAACAATCACAAAGAAATCCCGCGTTTTTCTGGAGGGACTGAGTAACAAGCGCACCCGTCTGACACAACTCGCTTTTTTTCGCCGCACTTCTGAACTCCCCGCGTTAACTCTATCACTGCCGATGCAAAACAAAACAGCAACTATAAAGAGTCTGTTCTATTCGCTATTCTTTGTATAAAGTCATTGTTCATTGTAAATGTATTTTATATGTAGAATGTATGATATATAAATATGATATAAAAAAAAATCTGAGCTCGTGGTCTGCTGGCCTGGTAGGTGCCCCCCCCAAGCACAAAAGTGAAACTCCGCCTATGCTTGTAAATCGCTTTGGATTAAAGCGTCTGCTAAATGACTAAATGTTCATGTGCACACAAAGTCAGAATGATCTACTTTTAACGCTAAAGAGAGCAACTTTTAGGGCGAACCAATTAATAAATCCAAGTTTCACATACAGGTTATAGACTTAATCCTTAGTTCAATGAGAGCATTTAATTTGCTTTTATAAAAGTGCCTTAGAAAAAAAATGATTGCTATGCATCTTGAGACAAACAATGTCACTAACATATTTGAAACATTTTTGATATGCTCAAACGTGCATTTTAGTCTGGACTAGCTTAAACCTGGGGGAACGATTTTCACTAATGTTATTAAAGTGGCTGTTATTATGATGTCACATCATTATTATATATAAAATATATATATATATATATATATATGTGATAATATATGAGATAATTAAAATGAGATGCGTTATGCAATAAATTGAAGCTTCGTTAGTACGAAATACATATAAATATAGAAACTTTAATGAGAAAAGCGTTAGAGGATGCAGCAGATCAGTGACAAAAACATCCGTCATGAAAGTAACTGCAATTGTTTAAGTTTTTGAGGGTTTCTAAATAATAAAAACACTGCATAGTTTTAACAAATGAACTCAAATTTCAAGAAGCCTACCACTCTCGGCTACTTGAACATTGTATAGGGTATCTTATGCAAACATCTGGCCTAAAAAAAAAACAAACCAAAAAAACTTGCTGATTGTCACTGATCTGTTATTGCTCAATTGGCATTGCAAATGATTTAAAGGAAATCCATAGATCTTAAATTTTTAGAGCAGATTTCTCAATAGGGTGAAGCTCATCTTTTTCTCCATTATTCTACTATCAAACAGTATTTATTGTCTCAAGAATTACCTGAGGTTCATGTCTCCCTGAAGAGCCAGAGCAAAGATGTTTGAGAGGTTTCCTCCTGGACAGCATCCACAAATTAACACAGATAAGCTCTCCATGAGACTTAAATGAAACTGCTTTGCTAGGCAGAAGGCTGTGAGTGGCATTATAACATATTGAGCCACAACTGCAATCACCAACCCTTTGGGTTTGGTGAGATGATTCTTGATCTTTGAGATCTCCATTGTGCAACCAAGAGACACCATGGTGATAAAAAGAATGACAAGGATGAGCATGTCTATTTTGTCAATGAATGGAGAGTCATTTGGAGTGGTGGAGTTTATATTCCTGTCGAAGCGTGAAAAGTTGGATTCAATGGTTTGATTGGTAGTGAACACCATTTTTGAGATAGGAATTTATTTGATGTTTTTCAGAAGCTGTGAGATAGAAGAGAAAGGAAGTTTAAGTGTAAAATAACACTTAAGCAATGCAATAAACAACAACAACAAATAACAAAGTTTTTCAAGATTGTTAAAAGTATGTTTGCTTTGCAGTATAGATAAATCTCAAGCCTACCTTTGATTCATGTAGTGCTTTAGTGAATGCGTAGGATTCTCTAGAAAGGCAGGTTGTGCAAGGGAGGGGAAAACAAATTGAGGTTTCCGATCTGTCCTCTGATCTAGCGTAGTTTTTTTTCTTCTTCAACTCATTTGCTCCTTTAACCCTTTAAGGGCTAAGCTATTTTCTAGAACCAGAAAACTGCTAGAGCTGTTTCCGTTCACATGATTTACATTTAATATAATGTAATAATTTCTGAAGACAGACAGTTGTTCTCTGATCTGTAAGAAAATAACAGTTATGACCAAACACGCATGTGTAGATTTTGTTTCAGCTTTTTTCACGTAGTTGTTCTAAAAAATTGAATTGAAAATATTTTCATTTGCAACATCCAACCTTTTTCATTCACGTATTAGGCATCAGAAATGTATGCGACCCTGTGCTACCAAAGTGATGGTATTTATTGATTCCTTTTTTACTTTTAGAAAGTTTGCACTTCTCCCCATTTTTTGTTCTGTGGCCAATTCAGTGTTTGTTATGCAGATTATTTCCTTTACAAGTTCTTTGTCATTCAAGTTTCAAAGGTGAAATCTTTGCACAATTCGCATTTTCATGTTCTTTAGGTGTAACCACATCCTGCACAGTGCAGCAGTATATCTTTACTTAGTCAGCAAGGTTAGGGTATTATAATATAATATAATAATATAATATAATAATATAACATAATATAATATAATACAATATATTGTATTGTATTGTATTGTATTATACACAACAGTACAGCGAATACCTCAAGACCAGTTATGTTTTTTTATATTATATTTATATTATATTATATTATATTACATCAGTTTGGACTTTTTTCTTGTTTGCACTATTTCACGCCACTAGTTTGTGTCATTGTGAGGTTTATCACCTCATTTACACCTGTATTTAAGTTCCCTTGTTGTTGATGTTCATCGTTATCAGGTATCGTCAGTGTTATATGTGTGCAGTGCTCTTCGTGTTTGGATTTATTAAAGATCGTATTCTCTCTTCATCATTGTGTTTGTGTTGAATCGTCTACACAGCAGTGTGAGAATTACATTATATTTTATAACAGTACTTCCAATGAGCCAAGCTCATTTGAACAACCAATCATAAACATTTCAACATCCTTTTAATCTAAAAAGCTTATTCTTGTCAGGCATATTCTTAATTAACAGTGCCATCTAGTGTTGTAATATTACTTGCTAAACATTCAATGTCTCCTGAACATAATATGATCTTAAAAAGTTATACTATACTTTAGGGTGCAAGAAAGTTGAATGTAATTTATGTCATATTTTAAGCATTTGCAAGCTTTTATCTTGAATAATGGTGCTTCTTACATTATGAAGTGTGATTAATTGATGGATTAATAAACATACTAAATGATATTTTTTTGAAAATGTAAAGATGCAGAGTTTTCTGTGATGGTTAGGATAATGCGATAGAAAATACTGTTTGTACACTATAAAAAGCTGGTGTTTGTGTGTGTACACTGGCATTGCACTTTACCATAGGGGACTGGGTGGGACAGATTAATCCTGCAGTGAAGCAGAGCCCCCCTGAGGAGGTATGGGGGAAGGGTGCTGGTGGGTCACATAGATTGTCTGAGCTCATAGTTGTGAGCTGTCACATAGACAAAGCTGCTTTTTAAGGCAGTCACCCTTCATCCCGCTTCAAACTCCTGCAGTCCGTTTCATTCTCCACAGCCAGTACTAGCGTTTAGAAAACAGACAATTGGAAGTGCAGAAATGGATCATTACTAATGGAGGTGGAAGATTATGAAAATGACTGAAAGGGGGTTTGCCCTTACATACAATACATTCCCAGTATTCACATCTCTGTTGTGCATTTGTGTACATTATTTGACCACAGTAGGCACAATATGGATTCATAAAACGTGCATATATAAAGAAGTGCAAAAGGAAATAAAGCTATTCCATGAGTAAATGAGAAGTTAGTTGGTTAATGAATGTTTAATTGCAATAACAGCCAACAAAATTGGTGACTTGTTACTTAATATGTCTGAAATATGGGGGAAGGGTGCTGGTGGGTCACATATTATTTGTTCTGTATAAGGTGGGTCAGAGTAAAGATAGGGCAATGAGAACGGGTCAGTGACAGAACGTGTCACTGCACTTTGCACGAGACCCCCTGTTTGGTACTATGACCTTGTTGGGGAGTGAACACAACTATGTGCTTGTTTTACCCTTTTACTGATCCAGCAGCTCTTATAATCCACAGTTTAAGCTCCTTATCTGTAGCACTATTTTGAGTAGAGAGGAAAAACACTATCTGCCTAGCTTTTTAGGGAGTCTGACAGTTGATCTGTATGTTGACTGTTTATTTATAACCTGTACAAGACAATTTAATTTAAAATCATATCTATCAGAAAATATATAGAAGTTATGTGGTCTTATAAAAAAACAGCACATGCATTTGATAATGGTCTGCTTTATTTGATCTAGATGTGTATGATAGGATTATAAAATTTATAGCCTTTTTGGCCATTAAGCAAAATGCATTTTTGATAGTATGCATGTATGTCAGAATGATTGAAACCATTATTTAGGCATTTATAATTTCAAAATGGAAAAAGCTACTTTATACAGATTTAATTTTTGACAATCGCAATCATAACAGCAAAAATGATGTCGTTATTCTCAGAGATTTTGTAAAGAATTATGAGTATTTTTTAATTGACCTCAAGACTAACTGCAGACTTTTACCCAATTTATTTTTAACCATGATTTTGTGTGGTAAATTTCATAAAAATTGAACAAAAAGGCCAATCTGACACCCGTTTCGTGTTTTATTGTTTTTTTTGTTTTTTTTTACAACTTGCTGTGTTTGAGTATCTAAAACATATTAATAAGAAATCAAAATGTAGTATTTCAAAACAGGAATTGATTTAGTTTGTTTTAAACTGTAACCCCTTTTTAGGCTATCAATTTAGTCTGGATATGTGGTTTGTATTATCCTAATAGGTATAATAACAATAACTAAATAAGAATATTAACAATGCACGAAATGTTTATAGCGTAGTATGACTTACAAATATTTGTAGTATTAATAATCAGCGCATTAGTCACAAACAGCACTGAGCACTTTCCACGTGTCTTACTGGTAGCGTGACATAAAATGAACTTCAATTACCATGAGGCATTCCCACCAAAAGGGCTTTCCTTCAACGCAAAGCAGAGGCGCCACCCCGAATTGCTGCCTGGGTGTTGTGGTTCTACACAATAGATTCGTTGTTACAACCACCGACCGCATAGTTCTAAAAAGACAACAAGTCCCACAATGCTTTGCGCCGTAATCACAGACGTGACACGCCGTGGTAAATGTCCGTGTGTAGGCGAGTCACGTGTGGAGAGTCCGTTGATCTCGTTTCGTGTAAGCAGTGAATCTCTCCTGTTTGTTCATTTGATTTGGGCCCCATTTCATGTTGTTTTCAAAACAACATTTCGTGTAATTTTATCTCTCGCGCCGAAGAATGAGCGACAACGATGATATCGAGGTCGATAGTGATGTGAGTATAGTTATTTGTGTTTGTACTCTGCATGTTTGAGAATGAAGCCTCTTCTATTTTCGATTCTTGAGCCTCAATACGAGGCTAGCCTGTTAGCTAGTTAGCCAACCTAGCGTTTGAAATCATTTTCTATCCATCTTAATGAGAATGTTCAGCTAGATGAGTAATTACACACGGGGTCGAGTCTATACTTGTCTCCATATTTCTACACTTGCGATGCTATGTACTAAAACAGTGCATTGCACACAATCAATAGCCAGTTAAGTATCACTCTTACAGCTGTAGCTACAATTGTACTTTCTGTTCTGTTTTCTTACAGGAAGAATCACCGAGATTTCACTCTGTGGTGCGTAATAAGCGGAGCAATTAATCCAGTTTAGCCTTTAATGCCGAAAATATCTTCTCTTTTTGAGATTAGCTACAATTTATTTCCGGGTAGGTACTGAACGGCCGTAACTAATTTGCATCGGTGGACGACAAAACAAGCTAGAATCAAGCCTAAAATGGGTAGATGTGGTGGATTCGATGAACACGAGCAGAGCAGCACACGGTCTGCTTGTTTTGAGTCGGTTCAGGGAGTTCAGTACTCGACAGCAGGGCACTTGCTGCAGGAGGGAGGGACGTGAGCGCAGGGCTTACGGAGAACCGCATCTACAGAGCGAGTGCGCGGCGCGACGCGCCGGAACGCTCGCTTCTTAATCGACGAATGATTTCTCTATAATCGAGCGTTCTAGTGTGTCGCGACGCTAGCAGGTGTACATGGCGTATTATTGGACGATGTCCATACGACGGCAGGGCTGTAATACATGCCTTTCACCCCTATGAGATCTCTTTTTCTTTCTTTTTATCAGACTGTGTGTGCAAAATTAAATATTAATCCTAAAACCTATGGAACATGCAAAGTGTTTTTTTTATTATTATTATTTTACCAAATTATCAATACACGTATAAAATCCTGATAGAAAAGAGGAAAAATAAAACGAAAGTGTATTTTACACACACACACATACATGTGTATATATATGTATATATATATTTTAATGTATGTGTATATGTACATACATACATATATATACATATATATATATATATATATATATATATATATATTAGTCTTAAATATTCTATATTCTGTATTTAAGTCATACAGGTTTGGATCAACGTGAAGGTGTTGATGGTAATGATGTAACTTCAATTTTTAAAATGAAATATCACTTTAAATTAACTTTAAAATTTCCAGTCCGGCCAGTGAATTAAGGTGTATATTTTCTGTCAAGCTTTCACGCCTTACATTACTCATGCATTTTAGAAAAAGCACAATGCTTGTGTTTTTGCCATTATGACGTCACGATAATCCAAAGGCCTGAACAAGTGAACCTGCTGCTTGGGTTGATATCGTAAACGTGTGTCTTTGAAGAGAAATATGTAGTGTAGACATGCAGTTATGGCATAGAGTAGAATAGTTAATTTCCAAAACCAATTTGAAACTGTATTGCTTAGTTTAAATGATGTGACCAATTTAAACTGTTAAATGTCTGTCAAAAATTGAGCGCAGTAGAAAAGGAAATGATACAGTGGATTGAAATGTAAATGTGGGCTTCTTAAAAAACTAAAAAGCCCTGCTTTTTTTATGCATTTGGACACATCTAGGGTTTTTTGTGGGATGAGACCAATGTCTAACCAGAATTATCTGATGTATTTTAAAGTTAAGTGTTGATTCGTAGATTTATTTATTTTTTACTCATTTCTGCACTGGGATATTTTAAAAGTCCCATATGTAACCCTAAACTGTTTGCTCAGCATGCACTCGGGCTGCTCTGTTTCTCTAGAGAATGGGCTTGTTGAGCCCTTCACACTCTAGACTGAGACAAATTTTTCCCTTCATGAAGTTTAACACTATAATAGTGTTTTATCATTGTAATTTTTTCGTCTTCCCAAATAGTAAATGTTTTGATGTTATAAAGGGATAGAAATTCTGACATTTACTCGCATTCATTTCAGTCCAAACCTGCATGACTGAGTTCTGTGGAGCAAAAAGATATTTTAACTGTCCATATGATGGAAGTTAATGCAGTCCAAAATGACATTGGACCTCATTGCCTTTCACTGAATGGACAAAAACATGTTATGTGTTCCACAGTAGAACGTCATACAGGTTTGGAACAACATGAGGGCGAGTAAACGATGATAGATGTTTTGGTTTTGGGTGAACTATCCCTTTAAATAGTGGCTGGTCATTCTTTGTGAGGTGTATCGGTAGGGTTCATAGAGGGATGTTTAAAATAGCACTCATCACAAGCAGATTTGTTTTTATTAGCCTTGTGTTTTCAGTAGTTGGGCTGGAGACACAAGGTCTGCAACGTCCCCAAAGTCCTGTTTGTCTCTCCCTTCTTTTTATGCTGGGAGGAAATAGTTTTTTATCAGGATGTTGAGATCATAAGACAACATGCGTGTTGTAGACTGTATTCCGAGAAACCTTTCCTCTACAATGCTAGTCATTTTGCTTTATTTTATATAATGTTATAGCTTTCATTTTCTGGAGAAATTGCTTGTGCTTGTTATGATGGAATTGTGGAGAAGCCCTATGCAGAGTATAGTTTTCACTATACTTGAGTGCAGAATAACCCTTCACATGTTTAGCAGTCTGTCACCTTGCGTGCATGTAATTCAATCCTAACACTTGCCGTGTACAGTGTCACCTTTTAGACATCAGACAGACAGCCAGTAACACTGTGGCCACACCTCGCCCTTCCAGGTTGTGTGTAGACATTGGAATGTTTTTGTGCTGCACAGTGGCTCTAGCATTTGGATAACTGCTTTCGTTTTGCCCTTTTTTTTTTCCATGGAATGCAAAAGAGGCTCTTGTTAATGAGTCACTGGATTTGAAACAGGTTTTACAGCTGTGCTTTTATGTAATAACAGTGTCTTGGCCAAGCCCAGTGACATTGGACTCCAGTGGCCATGTTGTTTTCTCAGCGCAATGGTCTCAGTGTACTAAAACCCAGGCCTAACATAGACTTTTTGTAGGATAGTGCAATTACAACTTTTTTTTTTGTCCTAGCAAAATTTGTCATATAAAAGCAGATTTTTTTAAATTCTCATTTTAGTATGTCTTAAAAGGTTAGTTCACACACAAATTAAATTTGTCAGGTCATTCCTAACCCGTAAGACCTTCATCTTCAGATCACAAATAAGATATTTTTGATCAAATCTAAGAAGGTGTTTTTATATCCCATAGAAAGCTATGAAATTGCCACATTCAAGATCCAGAAAAGTAGTAAAGAGATTTTTAGTCAAAAATAGTCAGTGTGACTACAGTAGTTTAACCTTAAAGTTATGAAGCAACTTTTTGTGCGCAAAACAAAAATGAGGACTTTATTAAACAATTTCATCTCTACCCTCTTACGCAGTTTGCATTGCAAAACTTCCATGTTCTACATCAGAACCCCGACTTGGAATTGACTGGCTCCTGCGTCAGCATCACACGCATGCATCGTGGTGTTCACATGTACGGCGTCAGCCAATAATGAGCCGGCATTCTGACTTAGACGCGGAAGCTCTGCAATGTGTCTTCAGCGTGAACTGCATAGGAGAATGTTTTGGTTTGGTTTTTGCGCACAAAAAGTGTTCTTGTCCCTTCATAACATTAAGTTTGAACCACTTTAGTCACATTGACTATTTTAATGATGTCTTTACTATTTTTCTGGCTCTTAAATGTTGTAATTTCATTGCTTTCTTTCTATTGGAGAAAAAAACCCTCAGATTTCATCAAAAATATCTTAATTTGTGTTCCTCATGAAGATGGATGAAGTTTTTGCTTTTTTTGGAACACAGGTTGAGTAAGTAATGACAGAAACTTAATTTTGGGGTGAACTAACCCTTTAAATTAACTAAAGGAAGTTATAATTAATTGAGCATTAGCGAAGGATGTTCTGACAAACATAGTCCAAAAGATGCCATAATACAGACCTCATGTTTCTCTGAGAAGTCTCTCAAATGTCATGATCACTTAGTTAAAATGATACAATATAATCAAGTTATTATTACAATTTTAAAGGTCTACAATTAAATGAAAAAAGGTTCGTTAGTTGTACTGTAAATGTTTCCTTATTACTAACACTATTACCCAATGGCACCATGACAAGCGACGAGGCTGAAGCTGCTGTGGTTCTCTCATTGCAGGCAGACAAACGGGCACATCACAATGCGCTGGAGCGCAAACGTAGGGACCACATCAAAGACAGCTTTCACAGCCTTCGGGATTCCGTTCCCGCCTTGCAAGGGGAAAAGGTTGGTAAATGTCATTGGTAAAACCGTGAGGAACACGAGAGAGTTGTATAAAAGAGTTGTTTTTGTTTCTTTTCTTTCATCTATGAACTGTCTACTGTTACACTGAAACTGTTTGTTGAAATGTTTTCAGTTTAAATGTTATGACTTGATTAGCTAAGGATTTCCATGATGTTTTAAGTTGGAGCCGGGGTGTGAATGACAAGTGTTATGAGAATTAAGAGCAGAGTAGATCCAGACTGATTGATGTGATCCAAGTACAGGCATGGTTCCAGGAAGTCATTACTAGGGGAAATGCAGTTTCTCCTTCCTCTTGTCTTGTTTCTAAAATAGAGTGCTCAAGTGTGTAGTAGAAATAACTGTTTGAGCCTTGTGTTAGATCTACGCTGCTTCTATGTATTTGTGCATGGTTTTTGTTCTGTTTTAGTTTATTACAAATTTGAACCACTAGGAATGCATATCATTTGTTATGCAGTACAACATTTATCTGCTGATATTAGAGTTTTTAAATTGAGATTGGATGTTTAGCTTTACTCTATTTTTGCATTTAGATTAAGTTAGCGTTAGATTGGTGGTAAAAGTTAACCTAATTTAGGAACGGTGTTAAATGTAATATTTAGCGAATCTCAAAAGGAATATCTATTTTAATGCTTTATATTATAATGTTGTGCCTCACTTGTTGTTTTTTTTCTGAATGTTTAAGTGTTCCTGTTCAGTCAAATATTGTTGCATTTTAATATCGGCAGTGTAACACTTGTCGGCCATATACCATGAATGTTTTTCCATTTTCATCCTTGGCCGAAATTTCCCAGATTTGTAGCTATGGGAATGTGTCCTGCACACTTAACTCAACGTAAAGTCGCCCCCCGCATTTATTTCGTGCAGGTGTGTTCACATAGGTTTTCGTGAGCCAGTTTCAGTAAACCTCGATTTAAATTCAAAGAGACCAGATGTTTCATTCATACTCAGCCAGAGGGGGCGCTCTCGCAGAAAGTCCAGAACAGACTCATAGAAGTAATAACTTGTGACATTATAGGAAATCCCTTTATATGGACAAGGGCAACCAGCTATCACTGTAGCCGAAAAAAAGCTGAAACATGAATAAACGCACAATTGCAACAATATAACTAGGTCATTTTTTTTGCGGCATTTCTGCGTATTTTCATAGCATATGAATAATGCAGTGCTAATTGACTCAGCCTTTTAGTTTAGAAACTATAAAATATTTTCTTTCTGAGTTATTCTGATAAAAGGCCTCATTAAGTGTTAGAGTGCCGTGTTACATTGTATAAAAACCATGATGACTTCAGTGTTTGTAGTGCATAAGCCAATTATAACATTGTCATTAGGAAAAATATAGGACAGAAATTATTGGTTATTGTTCAGCGGTGTATTTAATTTCTTAATAGAGAAAGGCAAAAAAAAAAAAAAAAAAAAAACCTGTAAACTAGACAACTTGACTTTTGTTGCCCTTTACTTCTGAAATGATGTTTAGCTACCGAAAGAAGAGCGTTTTATTTTTTAAGCTGTTTGTGTTCATTGGGGTTGTTTGGTTGAAATGGGTTTGGGGTTTATGTATGTACAATGAAACTGCATTCCTTGCGTCAAATTCTAGTTTTTCATTTGTTGCTGACAGCAATCTATCAAACAGGCATCCCGAGCTCAAATCCTAGACAAAGCCACAGAGTACATCCAGTACATGCGACGGAAAAACCACACACACCAGCAGGACATCGATGACCTGAAGAGGCAGAACGCCCTGCTGGAACAACAAGGTGTGTGTCGCTGTGTTATGCAAGGCTTTTATTGGCTGCCTGTTATCTGTAGGTTTATGTGCTGAAGGAAAAGCCTAATTTGGCTGTGTGTAGCTCTCTTGTGCCTCATACATGATTTGAAGCAAAAATTAAAGAATGTGTCGTCTTTTATTATTTTCCAGTGCGGGCACTGGAGAAAGTCAAGGGGACCACGCAGCTTCAGGCCAACTATTCCTCTTCAGACAGCAGCCTGTACACCAACCCCAAGGGCAGCGCTGTATCGGCCTTCGACGGTGGTTCCGACTCGAGCTCCGAGTCCGAGCCGGAGGAACAGCGTTCCCGGAAGAAGCACCGCGGGGAGGATAGCTAAATAGCGGATCCTCGGCCTGCTCCACAAAGTTCTCCTCTGAGGGGAGGGAGAGTCACAGCAATAGCCTGTTTCTTGTTGTATTTTGTGTACCTCAATCTCCCCAAACCACCTTGATCAATCTCTTTCAGTGAATGTCAACCCTCGATTCCACGCCTGAAGAAACCTCTTCGCCAGGTTTGCAAGGGCGAGGGACACCAGTTACAGGAAGAACATTCATGGAGAAAACGGCTTGTTTTTACTCTCTCTCCCTCGACAACTCTGTTCGTCCATCTTGTGTCCTGGCACACGCAACAACAAACGATGATTTCAACCCAAAATGAGGCAGCTTTGCAACTTAAGGACTTGATGCTTTTTTTTGTTTTGTTTTTTTGTACCCTTGTCTGCAATCCCTCCAGGTGGAAATTCAAAGGGGTGAATGAGGCGTACAGCTCCTAGCACTGCTAAAATATACATTTTTGTTGAATATCTTAAAGCCTGCTTAGAACTTACCCATAGATGAATTGTCCCGAGTGGTTTGCCTTTCTAAATATTTGTTATTTTTCCATAAAGGAATGTTTTTGAAGCATTTATCAATGTACCCCTTGTTAAACCTATGGGATGAGTGATGCGTTTTGACGTGTTATCGACAAAATCCTTTATTTAAAAAAAACAAAAAAACAACAACATTCTTTATGGGAAGGCTGCTGAGCTTGTGTTGTACTTGTTGTTTTAGCCTGATGTAGTAAAGTTTACAGGTTGGGGAAAAAAAAACAGATTTTTTTTTTTTTCTTTTAAAAATGGGGGTTAAAAAGTGAAAAAAGCATATATTTTGCATCTGTCATCTGAGCCCCCCCCCCCCAAACATGAATTTTATGTATTTCACTCCATATTGGGAATATAAACGTTCCAAATTATGTATCCTCCCCCACAAAGCTAGTCAATATCGAAAGAGTAGATTCATGTCGTGACTTTTAAAGGTAAATGTTCTAAATGTTTATTGGAAATTTGACCGCTGCACACCGCAAAAGATCCATTTGAGTGTGTAGGAGATGTGAGTGAGTGAGTGCGCGCGTGTATCTTTTTTTCCATATTTTCCACTTAGGACATTAGTAAAACTGAGTAGGTCTTTCTTTGTCTGATTCCATTCCATGGAAATTACAGGTATGTTGTACATACTGCCAACAGTTGTCTTGCAAGTTGAGGCCTACCTTTACAATGAGAATATAAATAAAACTATTTTATCCTTTACTTATGCTGTGTGGTTCCTTTATACCAGTGGCTTTCAGCCAATATTTTTTCCAATTTCTAGTGGATTAAATAGTTGAGCTTGCCATAGCTATAAATGTTATGGTATATGGTTATTGATATGTTCATACATTTAAAAAAAAAAAATTATTTATTCCCCCTCATGTATCAAACCTGTATGACATTACGGATTTTTATTAGTATTTTGTTGCTAAGCTAAAAAAAAAAAAAACCTGACAAAAAGTTCTCCATATTATTTATGCGCCGTAATCAAAGTTCTCATACCTGAAAACAGCTTTGTGTAAGGAGTAATTGAAAATGTTCCCATCCATCGTACCTCTTGTACCTAATTTGTAGTTCTGCATAATCAAAGGTACAAATCGGATGTGAATGACCTTTACACACCCTATTTGAATAAATTTGGAATCAGCTGAAATTCCAGAAAATGTCTGGAATCAACTGAAAAAAAAAAAAACACCGTACAGGTTTGAAAAGACATAAGTAAAAGATGACAATTTTCATTTTTGGATGAACTGTTCTTTTAATGCAAAATGAAATGCCATTCTGTTTTTGATATTTCATACCAGCATATTAAGATTAAAAGCATGAATTTTGAATTATTGAATAGTTGTAATGCTCATTAAACAGCACAATGACTAAAAAAAAAAAAATTACAAAATGTAAACTGTACTCATGGATAAGTATCTGAGAGTTTGTTGTACCAAGACCATTTTCATCTTTGACAGTTATATTTGTTTCAGTCATATCTGTCAGCACTAATTAATTAGAGGCCACAAAATTAAAATCAAACGATGGACTGAAAATAGAATCAAACATAATACACCAACCGAGAAATAAAAACAAACTTTCATCCAAATCTTTATTTCTGTTCAGAACCTACTGCCACATGCACTCTGGGAAACGTTTGCCAAAGCCTAAAATAAACTGGTATGTGCAATAAAATATCAATGACTGCATGAAAAACACCTTGCCTAGTGAGTCTTTACTGTTTTCCCTGGCTAAAACTCATAACCCCATGCTGAAGCTGTAGTATATCAGGCCCTCGGGAGTGTTTCGCCATCTGTAGATGCAGTACAGACCAGCAAAGGACATTTGGATACAGCATTTACAGAAGATGCCTCTGCGTTAGGTCAAGCTAGCTCAAATCCCCAAAATTGCTTACAATAGAAAACGAGGAAAAAAAAGTCTATAACTGGTCCATCGGACTTGGCGCAGCTCCCGTCTGAAGTGGAACAGGTAACCGGTGGAAATGTTCAATCGCTTTGGCGACCTTCTCTGGACATATGTTGTAAACTGGATGAGTTGGTGCCTGAAAAGAAGAAAAATGAGAGAATTTAGTTATATTAATACATCATTCTCAATGTGGGTGAATTTTTATTATCTCTTACCAGTCTGTTCTCGTCTCGACCGAGGATCAGCTCGTTATGGAGGTCTCTGCTTCCGAAATGCTGTGCAATTGAGAGTCCGCTCAGACAGTAGCATGTGTGGTAGAAATCTCTAGACCTGTGGGGAATCAATGATGAACTACAATAAAGTCTGGTTTGGTTTGTATATTTAATAAGGACAAAATGGACAGCTGTATTTTTCAAATTTTAAAGTTCAATTTCACTTTGATCCAGACAGTTAAACAAGATAGATGTAATGGTTTCCACTAAATCAATCAAATTACTGATGACATTATTGCAAAATGATACTCTTTCATATACGTGCATGCATTTGTACACGTGTGTGTGTGTGTGTGTGTGTGTGTGTGTGTGTGTGAAGTGGAAGAGCTGTACTCACTTGCCGGGTTTGTCCAGAAGGCCTCCACCAGGATTCTGGCAGCAGAGGAGGATGTATTCCTGCAGGGCCTTTCTCTCAAACATCCAGCTACTCACACTCAGCGTCGAGTCTCCTATACACACGGTAATATTTTCTTCATAGGTTCATTTACCACATATATGACACTAGACCCCAATACATCCATGTTTTGTTTTTCACCTTCTTTAAAAAGAGCCCTGTGGAGTAATGGTAATAGTCCTGCTTGCCAGAAGGAGTAACAGCCATCCACCAGCTTGTTACAGCGGCCTTGAAATCCACCCTCAAAACGCATTTGTTTGCTGGTTACCCAGCGCTAATGAAGGAAAAGGAGAGAAGAGCTTCCAATTTACAGCTTTACAAGTATCAGCATAGGAATATCATTAGAGCTGCTGCCTTATGGTTAAGAAAAACTGGGACTGTAAAACACCCTAATGTCAATGTCTGCCAAAGACCCACAAGATATGCTGATCTAAGCATCTGCAACATCGCAGCACACTGATGTTAATATTTCCGAGCATGTTTAGTGTCCCTGAGGAACCAGTAATGAGACGCTTCTCCTCCGACGTTCAGAATGCACACAACTGACCTTTCTCGCATCTCATAAACCTCAGTTTATTCACTCTAACGGACAGGAAGATTCAGGTTAAATGAAAGGTGGACGTGTAGCCAAAGCAAAACAAGGCAGGACAAAGGACTTACTAACAAGGCTTTGAGATCCAGCATGTGTTCTTTGCCTAGTATGACAAGGGCAGCAGTACCACAGAAGGTGTAGCCTCCATGTGCCTCGAGTCCTGGTACTCCACCTAAACCGCCCTCCCAGTTCTGACAGCTGAAGTTCAAAGGAAAGCACAACATTTTGGTATATATGGGTTGCTCACAGAAATATATTGTGCCGTGTTGTGAGATTTAACTCTTTTAGGGACTGAAAGGTAAATATTGCCTAAAATGTGAGATAAAGCACAGAGAAAAAGTAGGAGATGTGCTTTTAAAAGTTGAACTTCTTTATACTTGTGAATGACAGGCTGTTCTACGTGCAATAGACCTGAAAGACGAGCGCAATGGTCCGTCTAGATTCTAGAGCATGTTTACATAGCAAAGCAATGGAAAAGCAGATCAGTAGAATGTAAAACACGTTCTGTGTGAACAGCTTTTTAGAGTGCAATAAATAAATAAATAAAATGCAACTTTTTAATTGTTTCTTTTTGCATGCCCTGATTCATATCTATTACATTTGAACATTTTAATATACATACACATATGTGTGTGTGTGTGTGTGTCTGTGTGTAAATTCTGCTGTTATCGGTATTAAAATGTTTGTTTTTTTAATGCACAATGTGTTTTTCTGTTCAGCCCTGTTGTGGGTTGACATCAAATTTGGGGGACAAACTGTATATTTATATAAATCACAGAGGTTTGATGTTTGTTTTTTAATTCTTCATCAGTATTTGATTAAGTTTATTCTTATGTTGGCCTTGTCAAGCGTGATAGTTCAGTTCAGCTTTGTTATTATGGTGGGAAAATAATACATTTCTGTCTAAAAGCATCAGAGTACTGACACGGCATAAATCTTCAACCCTGTAACATTCAAATTCATCTTTACTATTTGTGTAAATTAACTATAAAAAAAATATATTAAACATAGTTATATAATTTTCATTAATTGAAATAAAGCTGATAGTTAATTAAAAACTTAATGTTGGCAACTAAACGAAATAAAATAAGTACTAAAATGTTATAAAACTAAAAATGAAATACAAATATCATCTAAATTGAAATATATAAAAAGAAGGAGATCGTTGTGCCGTGCCGCTTATATTTATGAAGCGGTAAAAACGCCCCAAATTCCTGCACCCATAACAAGCCATCTGCGGATGAGAGTCCGAAACAAGGACTGGTGGGACAATGTTGTCATTCTCCACTTTACAGACAATGACTGGAAGGAAAATGGTAACACTTTACTTGAAGGGGTGTGCATAAGACTGACATGACACATGCCATAAATATGAAGGAGGGTTTATGAAAAATGACATGAAGTGTTTTTCACTCAGTTATGTCATTTTTAATGCAAAGATAACATTGTTTGAGATGCCTTTGTTCTGACAACTAGACATAAACCAATACATCATAACCTGTCATGCATTTGTCATAAACATGACATAACAGATTAATTATAAAACTTAAGAAACTACTTTTAGGTTTTTTACTTTTATGGGTTTACATTACATTAAACGGTCATGTGGTTGGTTTTGACACTGGCTGTCATGAGACCATTATAACCGTGTCATTAATACGACCATTCTGACCATTTTTTTTTTTCCCCCAGTGGTACAAATTGAATTTGTCATAAAAAAAGTGTTGATACTAATAATGTTGAAACTAGTAATGTCAAGTTGTCCAGATACTGACATGTTATGATGTATTGGTTTATGTCAAGTTGTCATAAAGACATCTCAAACAATGTCATGTTTGCATTAAAAATGACATAACTGAGCGAATGACACTTCATGTCAGTTGTCATAAACATGCATAAACACACGTGTCATGTCATGTCTTATGCACACCTCTTCAAGCAAAGTGTCACCAGGAAAATTTTAGAATGACACAACAGTCATTTATGACACTTGACACATTCGACAACAACACCAGCTCGTTCCATGCGTCATACGTAATTACGCCATTTCTACATCATTGCACATGCTCAGTTCTTTACAATTTCGGTTTCAATCCGATCAAGTGTGTACATGTCCTCTCGATCGGATAAGAAAAGTTTTAAACCACCCCTTACAATCGTAATTAAATTTGAATCGGATTTGGCCAATTCATTCCGACTGAGATGGTTACATGTGACTTTTTATTCCAACTGTGCTACTAGTAAGATTATTGGGGTCCATGTAAACACCCCATATAACCCTGAATGTAGCCGAACTGGCACATGTTTTGAATAGAGAATGTGGAAAGAGTTACCTGAGAATCCAATTGTGCGTCCCTTCAAACAGGGTGGGAGAGATGATATTAGTGAGTGAAGCCACAGAAGCCGCACAATATGCACTCCTATTAAATCAGACACACAAGAGCAACCCAGAGTCAACAGGCAGACAATGATCACATCTATACGTGTTAATAACCACGAGTTACATTATTAGAATTACACTGAAAGCCTGTAGGACCAGCGGCGCTTGACCTATAGTGAACAAAGAATTTTTCTAGCACTAATCTGTCGGTTGGGTACAGTAAAAGGTCACTCCTGAAAAATGCGTCAGTGTAGTAACATGGAGAATAAAGAGATGCAAGGCAGTCGTGAAGATGCTTCAGGGCATGTTGGAAACACGGTGACGGAACTCACCTGACATCCACCTCCCCGCCCACATGCATCACAAAGGAGCCATCTGGCTGCTTCACAGAGTACAGGAAGTCCAGGAGCTTCTCTCTGATGGGGGAGGGGGAAACAGAATGTGTTACTATGGCAATATGATCCACGCAACATCTGAAGGTAAACAGGCGATAAAACAAAGCAAACATGAAACCTGTTGATGACTTTGTAAGCCTCCTCTGTACCCAGAATGCAAAGGGCGTTGACAGCTGCGTAGGTAGGCGCCAGGTGAGCGTGCTGTCCCGGACCTCCACCAAAGCCACCTGTCGGGCTCTGACATCTGGCCAGAAACTGGCACACACTAGCAGACAACAATCATGGTTGCGACATATTTACATCAACAGACATGTAAATGTATGACAGGAACTAAAAACTGAAGCAAACGACCAGAAATTCACTAGAGAAATCCCCAAATCATGAGGACGACACATTAAAAATCTAGTTTGTCTATATTAAAAACGAGTAAATTAGGCATCACAGCTTTATAATCCGCAGTATGAGAAACGAAAAATCATTTTGAAATGCGTGTTCATTTTTTTTCACATTTTTTTGTGAAATCAAAATTCATTTTTAAGAAGCGTTTTTAAAGATTAATGCTTGTTAGATGGTAAAGTTCATCTAAATAATGATAATCTAAATGTAGAAAAGGGGGGAAATGAGCATGCATAATTAAATTTGCAATACCGACTGACACCAATAAATTAAAATAATCTGGTATGGCAATGATGATACATTGTTATTGCTATTATTATGACTGAAAATTATTCCAATCTCTAATTTGACTGCTATTAAAGTCAAGAGATAATTCGGTTCGGTTGAACTATCGGTTTAAGAAAAAGCATAAACATTAAAGAACACAGAAACATTCATACACTGCTTATGAATTCAACTCTTTAACACTGACTTGAATGAGATTCCTTTTCATTCCAGTCTATTTCAAAGTCATAACCACCTAAGATATAAAGGTTTTAACCCCAGCAGCTATAAAGCGATCTAAGCATAGTTTGCACTGAGAAAGCTTGACGTTACTCTGACATTATCTGGAGTTAAAACCGGGATAGTAACTGGGTAAGGGGACCTAAACACTTGCCTCCATGCCACGTGTACACTGATAATGATGTGGAGAGAAGGGCTGGTACTCACTCTGAGGCAACAGCTGTCGGCACAGGCTCCTCTAGCAGCTCCAGACTATGCAGGATCCAATAGCAGAGCCAAGGCCGGCTGGCATCCAAACACTGAAGCCAGACAACATGCAGATTCAGCAGCCATTACCAGCACTCTTACCCAGAGCTGTTCTGGAACATGGTGTTCTCGTACAAATGCACAAAAACTAGATGCATGGTGTTCTCCCTCCAACCCACTCACAAACACAAGCAATGCATCACATGGTTTTAAAAGTGCAAGGCTGTAGATTCTAATAACAAAAATTCAAATTCTGTCATCATTTACTCACCCTTTTGTTGTTTCAAACATGTATGAATTCATTTTTAACGTCATAGCTAAGTAAATATTGTATTGTCAAAAAAATATTGCTTGGATTGTTTTCTTTTAAGTTTAAGTTTTTGGTACCTTATCTGTCAATAAATAAATTATAATAATTAGTGGTTATTCACATGATTTCAACCAGTATTCATAAAGGAGAATGAAACACTAATAATGTCAGTCTCTGTACATGTTTAATCAAGTATTTTATTTATTTATGTCTGAATTTTTCAGTAGACCCATAGAGCCTCTTGCTCTCCCCTGATTTGAAAACATTATGCTAGACAACATTTTTTCATATTTTATATACTGTTTTGGGTCAAATACGGCTAAAATATGGATAATCCCAACCATTGGGTTCAATTTTAACCCAGCTGTTGGGTTTGTCCATATCTGAGGTAAATTTGGGCTGAAACAACCCAGCATTTTTTAGAGTGTATGGGTCAGGAACTACATGAGGGTGAGTAAATGATGACAGAATTGTCATTTTTGGGTGAACTAACCCTTTAAATGTTTACCTCATATGCATCAGATAGATGGCGTAAACCTTTTTTCAGATAATGATAGTGTTGTTCCCTCAGTAAAGCGGGCCTGAAAGAACAAAGTGTAGAGTCATCCATTTAATCATCTTATTAGAATCTAGCTATTGCAAATTGCTATAAATCATTTTTTGCATTAAAATATCTTATTCACAAAATGACAAATGATCAGTTTCAACTTTTATCAAGATTCATAATAGCTCACTAAAAGGCAACAACTCTTTGTACAAAGCAAGTTCAAAGCACTGAGCTGACATCCCTCCAATTATCCCCATCAAAGGAAGTGGCAGTGTTAAAATGATAGAGTCAGTGAGTCAGAACACAGCCTACACGCAGTACGCTTGACTTCAGTGCTGGCCGCAGAGGTGCTGGGGCACGTCTAATTTGAGGGGATCTCAGCTGAGAGAACAGACCATTAACCCTTGTTCTCTCTCTCCTCTGCTTCTCTCTACTGAGCCAAAGAAAACATTGCATTCATTACATTTGTGATCAGCTGATCAGAGTGACGTATGTTTCAAGTTTCATGTAGAGTAATGTTGAAGTTGAGAAATTAGCTGTATTTTGGTTGCAGGGTTAGTTCACCCAAAATGAAAATTCAGTCACTAAAGGATTAGTTCATACCGCAACTTATTAAGAAAGTATAAAACTTTCGCAGTTCAAAAAGCTTTTGCTACGTCCTTCGTGGGGAGTACACGTTTATGATGGATGGATGTGGATGTAAGCACTTTCTTCATTCGCTCATACTCATTGGTATCGCTCACTGCCATTATAAAGCTTGGATACGTCAGGATATTTATTAATATTGCTCCGATTGTGTTCATCAGAAAGAAGAAAGTCATATACACATTTCATTTGAAAGTGAACTAATAGTTTAAGTACTCACTCCCTCATGTCGTTCCAAACCCGTTGTTCATCTTGGGAACACAAATTAAAATATTTTTGATGAAATCCGAGAGCTCTCCGACTCCTCCAAAGACAGCAATTTAATTACCACTGTAAGGAACTTGAGCAAAAGCAAAACAAAAATAACAAATTTGTTGAATAATCTCTTCCCTGTTGTTCCCAATTGTTACACTGTTGGCGTAGTGAACAGTACAGGCTTCCGTGTTGACGTCTGAACGCCGGCTCAGTATTGGCCGACGCGTGACGCATATGTGTGATGCTGATGCAGGAGCCGGCCGACACTCAGTCGGTGTTCTGACATGGTACACGGAAGCCTGTACTATGTTTACTAAGTCAACAGCGTAGGAGATTGACAGATTGTCTAATAAAGTCGTTCATTTTTTTTTTTTTGCTTAAGGTTAAAACCAATGTAGTTACGTGGACTATTTTAAACGATGTCTTTAGTACCTTTCTGGGCCTTGACAGTGGTAATTAGATTGCTATCTATAGGAGTCAGAGAGCTCTCGGATTTTATCAAAACGGTCTTAATTTGTGTTCCGAAGTTGAACGAAGGTCTTACGGGTGTGGAACAACATGAGTAATTAATGACAGAATTTTCACTTTTGGGTGAACTAACCATTTAACTGTAATTGAACTGACAGTCTTTGGATGTACCATCCAGCCAGCTACACTATCATTCAAAGGTTTGAGGTAAGAGCTTTTTTAAATAACTCTTCTCTATTTTTAATATATTTTATATAAATTTATTTTAAGCATCATTACTTCAGTCTTAAGTGTCACATGATCTTTCAGAAATCATTCTAGATGCTGATTTGGTGCTCAAAAACATTTCTTAATATGATCAGTGTTTACAGCAGTTGTGCTGCTTAATATGTGTAGAAACCACGTCTTTTTAGGATTCTTTGATAGAAAGTTGAAAAGGACAGCATTTATTTGAAATAGAAATATTTTGTGAAACTGTAAATGTCTTTACTGTGACTTATAATCTATTTAATGCATCATTATGTAATTTAAATATTCATTTATTAAAAAGAAAATACCTACTGACCATTAAGTTTTGAACAGTAGGGTATGTAATTATTACTTATTTATGTAAAAAAATATATATTTACCATTAATTGCACCACAGAACCTCATATCATCACATTGATATGATGCACAATAAATGGCATCATCTGAATACGTATCTATTCCCAGAATGACTGTTTGTAGTGCTTACGAGTGCGTTTTCCCACAGTTTTCTCATTGGAGTGTGAAATAAAAAAAAACGTTATCTGGATATGTGGCAGAACAGCTGATGTGCTACTACAACAACTCTTCCAAATGTTGCACAACCTTTGTCCAGCAGTCTGATTACATCAGTTTCAATCACATCTTGGTTTCTAATTTCATCTACAAGTGCTCTCAGTATAGAGGAAATCAGTTCTGAAATACACAGACGTCATGCTGTGGTGGAAGAAGGTGAAAATTAGCTGTACCTAAAGCAAATTTCACTGGCATTGACATTAGGTTTTCATGCATATGATGTGATTCTGCAAAGTAATACAAATGAAAAATGGATACATACAAACTATACTACAAAAAACAAACTCAGCAGGCATGAGCAGAGGACAATCTGATGGTGGTTTTGCTGCTAAATGCATCGTCTATGTTCTTGTACAAAATAAAAGTGATTTCTGTCCGAAAATCAAAACTGTGGATCCTGTTTGAGTTAATGGCCAGAGAAGGCTGAACTTTACTTACTGTGGGGAGGTGTGAATTTGCCGGTAAACACTGTATACCTCTTGAATACTGCATTCAACTTTTCTCTGGATTCAATGATAAAACAGGAAACAAAAATGTGGAGGTGAGATAACCAAACAGAAAATGTGACAACGATAAGTAAAATGACATGCAGACATAAGGATCCACGGTGGTTGATGCTGACTGTGGCTGACATCACTATCTTGTTTAGCGTGTCATACAAAAGACACAAAAATATTCAACTGGCTTATATATTTATTTTGAAAATCATAGAATGACTTAATAGAATAGGATTTGAATATGCAAAATTCTGAGATAAAATAATAATTAAAAAATAATAAAATAATTTAATCATTTATTTATTTATATATATATAATTTTTAATTCATGCATAATGTCAAAAGTCTGATGCAAATTAAATATAAATTTTCAATGTATTGGTGCCAAGATATCTAAATAAATATCACCGTTCACTTTACAACTTCTCTTGGTTAACTGTCAACCACCCATATAATAATGCAGGTCATATATTACAACATAACATTATCCAGTGAAGCAGATTCTCAGGGTAATGTTCAAAAACGTTCATAAAGGGATACTTCACTCAAAAATGAAAAGTCTGTCATTATTTACACACTCTCATGTTGCTATTCCTAACGTGACCCTTTGTTTTGTTTTTTTACTACAATGATGACAACATATCAGTTTTTGGTGAACTATCCTTTTAAATGAATCAGTGTTGTTTAGAGCAGTGTAACAGAACTAAAGGAATAGGTACTGGGTGACGCAGTGGTATTAGTTTAATCATATTCTGCACGTGCAGAACACACAGTTTGATTCTCGGTATCCTTTAGCACAGTGAAGCACATGAGCAGAGAGTAAATAGGCAGTTAGCTCTGCGCTAGTACCAATTAGCTAACTAATACTAAAGAGTTAAGCTCACCTGCTCTTTCGAGGTCACCGTTTGCACGCCATCATCGTTGAAAAGCTCGGAGGAGTGTGATTCACGAAAACATCGCAGAGGTGGAGACGCCTCTTCCATGATAAGATTTGAAAACACATGCACTTAAAGGGAACAGTTTTCCAGCAGAGCAAATGTCAAGACAGCGTGGGCGGGGTTTCCTCGATGGTGACTTAGAACTCAAGTACGGGAAGCCTGAAAGCACATTTGAGGAAGTGGTAGTGATGCGAAGTTCTCCTAAACGGTTCTCTCAAACAGTTCGTTTCAAGGAAACGGTTCCAAAAAGATCCAGTGAATCTTTTACGTCATGACGTAAGACGCATCAGGCCGCACAATACGTCCATTTTTTTGACGTCGATTTGATATTCTTATTTTTATTTATTTTTAATAGGCTACATTTGTTTAAATCATTTCTCACTTGTTTATTTTGTTTTTAATTTGATTAATTCATTCATTGTTTATGTGTGTGTTTTCGTTTCATGTACGTTTATCATGTGGAAGTTTTACAGATTCCTTAATAAAAAAATATATATAAAAATAATAATTGCTTGGCATATTATATGTCAAAAACGTTTAAAGTAAAATGTATACACAAATTGCTTTTATTAATAATTACAATTATATTAATCCCTTGTGTTCCAGTTTAGTGTCCACGATTCAGCTCATACAGAGTCCTAAATATAACTTACTTAAATATAATTTACATTAAACAATGCTAAAATTAATTTAAATCTTCTGGCTGAAAACATGTTTGCACGTTTACATATTACAGCAAACTCTATGTGTGTTTCAAACAGACGGTTACTATCGGTTCAAGTGATTCAAGAAGCTCTTGAATAACCACTTGAATCACTCGGGTTGATTCAATCGTGAACGAATGGTTCAGTCCGGTTTTTTGAACCGATTCTCCTGATTCATCTTAAAGATTCGAACGATTTAGTCACAAATCGGGCATCGCCAATTATAACAAGCCATCATCCCCATGTTGATTTTCGCTATTGACGTGATCAATATGTTTTTGGTTGCCAACAGAAAAACAGATCCGCTATGAATTTATGAGAGAATTTATAAGATTTAATGTCATGCCCCAGTTTTTTTTTTTTTTTTTTTTACAACATTTATATAAGGTTGTAAACTACTATAAATGTATTTTATGAGCGTAGTCTGTGTGTAGCCTATATAAAATCATGATAGGTAAAAATCAGAATCAAATACATGATGTGTACCCGTTATCTCCACCCATTTCCTGAGGTGTGAAGGATGTCGGCATACAGTAGCCCACCGCACCCACCACATCAGCGCTACTGATTTCTGCTCACCTCGACTACTGCTTTATCTTCACAGTCATTCGGGGAATCGGCACGTAAGCACAGACCGGTCGATGGAAAAAGCGAGAAGATGATACTTTGAAGAGGGTGGACATGGAAACCCGACGCTGAGTTCCTTTAATTGTGACCATAAGACACCATGGCCAAACAGTATGATGTGCTGTTTAGACTACTGCTTCTCGGAGACTCCGGTGTCGGCAAAACCTGTTTATTATGCAGATTCACGGACAATGAATTTCATCCCTCTCACATTTCTACCATCGGTAAGAGTGTTACTTTCATGCATCCGTTCAAAGAGTTGCAGAACAAACAGCACATACCGATAAGAAAACCCATAGCAGCGCTGGGCCATTATAGTCTATGAGCCGTGAAAAGAATGGCTTGTGAATTACACCACATAGTGAGACGCATTCACACAGCCTTTTCTTGTTCTTTATGAGATGCATGACTGTATATGTGTGTGAAGTATTTTAATGTTGCATTTTTACACCGCTGTCACACAAACCTAGTAGTGTTGTCCTGGGCTCATAGAAATGCAGTAATCTAAATTAATTTAAATATTCAGTGGTTGCATGAATGGCAGTGACGACAAAGAAAGTGCAGGTGTGTGTTGTTGCATGCTTTCTGTGTCCTGTCAGGCATTCCAACTCACACATGCTGTTTTATGCAAGTACTTTGTTTTGATATGAATTGGAAATCGGGTTTAACTCGATTGTAAGTTTTGGTCTCGTCTGTGAAAAATATTGGAATCTCTAACTCCAGTTTCTCTAAAATGACTATTTTATCACTTAGCAGCCCCAGTAGGGATCATTTTTATTTTAGTTGATTGGATGTTATGAAAAACAAAATTTGGTTTTAAAAAGACATTTCTTACATTTCTTATTTCTGTGTGCTAGGTCTAGTTGTGCTGAAATTACGCCCTGACAACAGTGTATTTGAAGAGAATGAGCAGAAATATTATTTTACAGTAGCTTCCGGAAGTACTTAATTTTATATTTTTCTCTCATATGCATATGGAAATAGCTTTATTGATTGTCATTAGAATGCCTGTTACTTACTGTCTCGACCACAAACCCATTCTTAATACTTTTTAAGTTTACACATTTTTCTCATTCATGCAAACTAGTATGTGATACTTAAAATGTGTAATTGTATGTCTTTCCAAACCTTTATGACTTTCTTTTTGCTACCATGGAAACCATGGAAATGGTGATCTCAAAAAAAAAAGAAACAAAAAGGCTCTTTTCCATGCACTGAATGTGAGTGCTGACCACAATTATCCCTGAGCGATTTCACTGTATGGAAAAGAGCAGCTTGGACAGTTTGCTAAATATCTAATTTTGTGTTCCACAGAGGGAAGAAAGTCATATGGTTTTGGAATGACATGAGGGTGAGTAAATTATGACTGAACTGTTATTTTTGTGTGAACTGGACCTATTATGCCCCTTTACAAGGTGTAATATAAGTCTCTGGTGTCCCCAGAATGTGTCTGCGAAGTTTCTGATCAAAATACCCCACAGATCATTTATTATAGCTTGATAATTTGCCCCTATTTGGGTGTGAGCAAAAACAAGCTGCTTTTGTGTGTGTCCCTTTAAATGCAAATGAAGTGCTGCTCCCGCCCGATTTCCAAAAGAGGGCGAAGCTTCAACAGCCTGTGCTTTGGTTACTCAACAACAACAAAGCTGGAGAATCTCACTCTGCCAGTGACGGTGTTCATCCTTGCATTGTTCAAACCGGAGTCGGACACTAATGGAGAGACGCAGGAAGAAGTTATCTGGACGTTTCTGAATTGTTAGAGATGATTAAATTTACGTTGTTGCTGTGGAGTTGATTCAACTCATCGACTAGCTCCATCATGTTAATCTTTTGTGCAAATCTATCGTCGAATTGACCCTCGCTTGTGAAGCACTCCACCGTAAAATGATGGCATGGCAACAACACTCTGCTACAACAACTCTTCTCTAAAGCAGCCCAACATGGCCTCAACCCCTTTGTTGCGTGTTCTTGGGGGCAGGGTTTATGTAAATTTAACTTAACTTTATGCATTCTATGCATAAAATTTGCATTTATTTTTTTTTTATTTAATCCCAACTTTAAGAGCATTGGATCATAATTTTCACATTGTTGGAGTTTTGGTTCCTTGCCGCTGTTGCCTTTGGCTTGCTTAAGTTGGGGACACTTGTTTGATATTCAGCAGTGTTTTTTGGTATGCCTGAAATGGCGCCGTTGTTGTATGCGAACTGAGCTGAGCCGGACGATTACTTCACTGTTTTCTCCAGTGCTGATATACATAAATTAACTAGAGTAATAACTATTGATCTTTGCAACGGAATCAATAATCAATAATATATGGAATAAGCTGGGCAATGACACCATTTTCTTTGGGAGCTGCTGTGCAGCCAAAAATGATTTACCAATTATTACTGTAAAGCTGCTTTGCCACAATTTGCATCGTAAAAAGCGGTATATAAGTAAAGGTGACTTGACTTGACATTTAAAGTGATAGTTTGCTTAAAAATGAAAATATTATAATCATACTATGAATTCTATAAAAGATGTGAGCATCAGTAAATGATGACAAATTTAACATTTCAATGTGAACCAGTCATTTTAATGAAGCATTTGAAGTGCTGGACTCACACCAACATTTTTATCTCTCAATTAAATCCAATGCTTCATTAGATGTGGAGTGAATGTCAGGCTGTTATTTTGCAAAAGTTCAGGGTTTGCTCTGTTGTGTAGCTCTCTCAGTGTTTCCAAGGGAGCAGATAATGTCAATTGGCTTACTCTTGAAATTAGACATAAGATTCATAACCCCCTCCTATTCCTGATGATGAAATCCCCCGCCAATCAATAAGGAATGAGAAGCCCTGACTCATACCTGCAGCCTGCTGTCTATCGCGCCAGAGTTTATTTAATATGGTGGGATGGATCTCTTTTCGTTAAGTAGTGATGTGATACAGAGCAATTTTTAACTGCTGGATAAAAGCTTTAGTTTGACTGGTCCTGAGAGATGGCTGGCATCTCGCCCTAAAACATGGTTCAATAGGCTCCAGTCCGCTGGGTTATGACCCATATATATATTATGATAGTAGGCTGTCAAGGACCTTAGCGCTGTACTGAAACATTACTCACAGTGGAAGAGATGTCTGTGTGGTCTGAAAGTTAATTTGAAGCATTAGTTTAGGGTTCTTAGCGGTTATATTTGCCTCTAGGCAACATGCTGTCTTGTTAAATTGTTCTTGCTCTTGAAAGCAGCTGTTGTTTGATTAGCTTGATGATAAATAGAAAAAGGTATGAGCTCCATTACTATTTTGTTGATTTCTCTAGTCCATTGTTTGAGATGCTGTCAGCTCTAGAGAAATTGGACTTGTTTTAAATTTGTATGTTCTAATCACCATAGCATATCTGTCTGTTGTCTTTAAAATGATTTCCGTTTCCAATTAGCCACTGTCTCAGAAGGGAGGTGTCAAAGGGATGATTTAATTGTTACAGCTCTGGCACATTATGACACGTTTAATACTCATTACTGTCTGTCGAATGGCGATTAGATTGAAGGACTGCTTCTCATTGTCTTGATATATATGGTGTTCCGAAATCTTATCTCTTTCCCTGGATTAAAAATACTAAAATGGGAAAATCTTTACTGTCTCTTGTTTTCAAAATCTTAGGAAAGTGTTTAATGTTTCAACTTTTAAATATTTGAGTACAATAAAATGTGGATGCTTTTTAAATTGCAGTCAAGTGTTTGTCTGGGTGGGTACTTTAATTTTTGAAATGGAATCTGTACTTCTGCATACTATTGATTGTGAAAGCTGGTTTATCAAGAGTAGAAGCCATTAAAATTGCCCTTGAGATTTGGAGGAAATCTGACCTAAAAAAACATTACTACTCTCTAACTAAAATGGTTTCATTTTCTTAAAGGTGCACTTATTGCAGTTTACTCATCTACTTTATATGAAATAACATTTCACTCTCTTCTGTGATTGCATAATGTTAAACAAGGCTACACTTTAGCATTTCACCGTTGTTTATCGTGTAATATTTATTTTGATTTCCATGGGACGCAAAAGGTACGGTGACGTGACTGACCATAGAACCATAAAACACGCCAAAAACACAACATAAATTCACAATTTTATTTGTGCGCTGTGTTCTTTACAACACATTTGATCAAACTCTCAGTGGCTCTCATCCGTGTTTTAGGTGATGTTTGTTTGAATTATTGCTTAATTCTGCTTAGTACCTCATACAAAACCATTATATACAGCCAGAGAGGACTACGACTGCAACACATCGTCATTTGAACTACTTTTGGTACTATTGTTGACATTTTGGTTATGAGTAGGAGTGGGACTACCGCTTCAAATACAGTATTGTTACTTTTTTCCGTAATATTTCTGTTCATATGGTTTATAAATTCTTTTTATATTCTCTATGAAATGGTTGTTTTGGTTTGGGGCTAGAGTTAAGGGACCTACAATTTATCTATAAAATTGTAAAATTAAAATGGCAATTATACAAATATCTTTATAATATAAAAGAGTCTTACTTGTTTACATTACTTTAGCTGTAAATACTTAGTAATGTTTGCATTTAAATGTTGTCAATACATCCATATTGTACGTTTCAGCATCTATCCAAACGTACCTCCCATGAGCGGACCCGCTCTGTGTAAAACAAAACATCTTGCGATAGGCTTCTGGGAAAATCTCTCTTTTCCAGATAAAATACTATCCGTTTCTTTATATTTACCTATAAACTTTTAATGAGGTAAGAAGAATTACTGTGAACTTGAGGTAAGGCAACATTTTTGGTTTGGTTTCTCTTTTATTAATTTATTTTTTTTGTATTTCATAGCATTGTACTTGTCCTTTCACTACCCATGATTCTGGAAGAGAGAAAGGGAGATGCGGCTCTTTCATCATTTTCCTTTGCCTCAGGCCATCCAATTCAGTGGCTGTAGTGCTGACCTTTCTGTGTCCCTGTTTGACAGCTCAGGGCACTAACATGACTTTATTAACTGCAGTTTGATGAAGAAGAGGCTATGGAGCTTTGTAGATGGCATTAAACTGCATTCAAAATGGCTTTATACTCATGTCTTATTTTAGTATTTCTACTTGCTTTTTCTTTTTCTTTTTTTTTTTTTTTAAATATTTCTACTTGCCATTTGGTTCCAGGCATGGAATTGAATCCCTTGAAATTGAAATAAACTGGTAGTTAAAATCATGTTAGATACATGAAGATACTTTATACAAGCTGCTTAAGTTGTCTCTCTAACAAAGAAATTATTTAATTGTTCCGTTTTTTTTAATTGCATTGAAATCAGGGCATGTAAAAATTGAAGAGACACCCGACTACTGTTGTTTTTGAAGTCATAATTGTTCTTGAGTGCAGAATTTCATTGAAAACAAAACTATTCTAGGAGCTGGAAGGTCGCAGTGGGCCTTATTGACAGAAACTCTATTATTGCAGTTTTGTAGTTATTGTAGTTATTGCTTGCTGTTGTTTTCTTAGATTTTTTTTTGCCTGTCTCAGCTACAGAAGAGAGGTATTTTCTTTCAAGGCTCAAGATCTTATCATTTCACATGTCAAGTTTCATGTTCACCTCATATGTGTCTAAATAAATTGTACTATTAAACTCATTATTGCAATGAAGGAAATTATATTAATTAATCATAAGTTGTTTTTTTTTAATCACAATGAACAGAAGGATCCATTCTGAATCATTTCACTACTTTCATTTGAGCAGATGTTGCCATTTTTGCCATGTCCCAGGGTGCTTCTAACAATAAGAAACTTGCATGTAAATTCGAGGTGTCTCTTCATTCATTTAAATGTTTCAAACAAAACCATTTTTTATTGTTCTAAAAGTTAATCAATTAATATATTTTCCCCCTCTATCTCGATTATCACTTTACATTCTCTTAGTCTTTGCAGTATCCCATATATTACACCATTATATTATATTATATATTACATTATCATACTAAGTATTTGTAGTTTGTCTTGCCTCCTGTTTTATAAAATTACAGAAATTCGAAATCTAAATGTCCAATATCAATAAATGTATTAACGTCACTACCACATGTAAGCTCGCTCCTTATTTCCACTCCAAGTTCTGTCCTGTATATTTTCCTCAGTTGATGTAATGAATAAAAAAAGTGCTGTACCCTTTTATAGAAATGCTTTATTAAATTGCAACAAAAGCATATTTTATTTTCAATAAAAACAAACCCACCAACAGCCTCTCTTGTGGTTCTCCCCATCCTTACTTAGTCTTCAGTCACTCAGCTCTGTACTCACACACCACTTCATTAGCACAGTTCACTTTCACTGAGTCTGATTTGAATGCTTCAGTAAAGTGAATAGTTCCATGAAAGCATTTAAAATCATTATGAAATGTTTTCCTTTTCTACTCCAGGCGTTGATTTCAAAATGAAGACCTTAGAAATAGACGGCATTAAAGTACGAATACAAATATGGTATGTTTTATTTTTCTCTGATGATATATTATTACAGCGTTTGATCGATTGGTTTTGCTAATCCGATGTCTCCATGTCTGCAGGGACACAGCAGGTCAAGAGAGATATCAGACCATCACCAAGCAGTACTACAGAAGAGCACAGGTGACCTTCACACATCCACAAAGACATCTCACTTGTCATATAGTGACCTACTGAGGGATTCAGATCTAATTGAGATGCCTATTGGTGTCCATTGTGTGATAATTGATTCTTTATCAACAGGGCATTTTTCTGGTGTATGACATCACGAGCGAGCGCTCGTTCCAGCACATCATGAAGTGGGCCAGTGATGTAGATGAGGTGAGGCTGTGGAGTTTAAAGAATATTACTGTAACTAAATATAACCTGCTTCATTTTTCTGTCTCTTAATTTAAGTTCCACCGCCCCTCGTTCTCTCTGTTATTCTCAGTCCACAATTTTGCTACATTGCAAAAGATTCATTTTAATCCCCCGATTTAGCTCAATTAACAGCAATTGAAAGTTTTTGCTGTTTCTGTTTCTGCCCTGTTCCATTCATCCGCTTCTGGTTCTGTCCAGTATGCCCCTGAGAAGGTGCAGAAGATACTTGTTGGGAACAAGTCTGATGAAGAACAGAAGAGACAAGTAGCTACAGAACAGGGAGATAAGGTAAAAATATAATACTTCTCTACTGTGCAATGCATCTTTCATTCATACTAACATATACTCCACATTTACTCGTTCTTGTGATAAACCTTATATGTCATATCTTTGCAAATAAACATCGGTTTCAAACATCTTAATCATCTTTTTTTTGCTCCAGCTTGCCAAGGCTTATGGAATGGACTTTTTTGAGACAAGTGCCTTTACCAACCGCAACATTACAGAGGTACAAATGTTACCCTTGTGCTTTTTTCTTTTCAGTATTTCTGTATTTTATCGGTTTTGTTCGTTTTTAAATATTTGAAGTTGTTCATGCAACTTATGGTTCATATTTTTCCTTCCATTATAGTCTTTCACCCGATTGGCTGAATTAGTCCTTCAAGCCAATAAGAAGGATCTTGATTTGTTGGGAGGATCCATGAATGACGAGTTCAATCTGGCTGTTTTGGAGGAGCAGGAAGGGTTGTGTAATGTTAGCGACGACACCCGTAAATCCTGCTGGTGCTGAGGACAGGAAGTGACATTTTTCGGTTGATTTTCATATTTGTTGCATTTATGTTGCATTTACATTTTTGAATATTTTTCAGTTAAAAAAAAAAAGGTTACAACTGTACATTATTTAGTTTGGCTCATTCAAGCCACCCATTCAGAGTTACTCTCATATATATATATATATATATATCTATGTGTATATAAGAACAGGTTGATTTAAGCGTGAGTCATCATTAACGGGATTTATTTAACATGGTTGTATGGCTGGTAATATTCGTTCTTGTGTTATGTTATGGGACTTCATGTGAATATTTACAGATCTGATTTGGCTTTCTATAAAATTCTCTAAAACCTTGAATGCTTCTACTTGACCTTCATTAAATGCTCTCTCAAGGTAATAAATTTATTCTTGAGTTTCTCATGTCAGTGTAACAATATAAGCTTCTTTTCTGTAAAAGCATAGTAAAAAAAAATATTGTCACTAATTATCCTGCTTACCAGTTCTGGTCCACTGTGATTGCAAATGAAAGCAAGGGGTTTTGTCTCATTAATCCTGGGTTATTGTACTAAAATATTATCATTTAATGTTTAAAGCTCTTTTGTTATCAATAATCACTATTTAGCTGACTAGAATAGTTGGAATGTTTCAACTTTTACTCTATAAAGGATTCTGGTTTAACTTTCATCACAGCACGCCAAACAATAATCAACATCTCACCCATCCCAACTTGTATGAAATTTATGCTGAATGATCCGTTGTGATTCCCGGCATTAATGCTGGTGTACATCGCTGCAACGACATGGGTTGTATTGCTAATGATTCAATGTATATTACACTATTGCAGCATTTATATGTGCAAGTGGTATTGTACTATGTTGATTTAAATTAACTCTTGAATAATGCTGATATGTTTACCTGTGTTATCTGAGAACTTGTTTCACAAAATATGTCCAAAAACAATTGGAGAGATTTAAATACGTATGTGGTTATTTATTAAACTGTAATATTGTGATTCTGTTTAGAGGGTCAAACAATTACGAATAAAAATTTAATTATGAAAAGGCTTTTTTATTGAAATAATTTACATTGGATATATAGATAGAATAGTGTGATTTCAGGATATTGGAGATCTTAATAAATTCTCTAAGTTCAACACCACAAGTCAACACTAGGAGGCAGTTGTGCAAAGCTGAAATCCATGCACGGAAATGTAGTTATCCATGGTAAAACACACTGGGGGGAAACAACAGGGACGAAGAATGTGCTTGTGGTTTTGCGTAATGCTCAGAACTAAGAGTAAAGTATTTAGATCATGAAGTCAGTTTTTTTTTAATCAATTTTATCAAGGTCATAATGTTTTCTCAGAACAGAAATGTATGCCTTGATGGTACATATTATTAAGTGTCCTCACAAAATACTCTGAAACAAAATATTCTGTTTGTACTTTTTTACTTGTACTCTCTGTACTCAGCTGGATGAAGTCTGGACAGAGAGAGCACTGATTTGATAAGCAAATTTCATGCCATGTGCTCATACAAATAGGCAGATGCAATAGTAAAATTGTTAATATATATATTACAAAATAAAATCTCAATTTTAGCAAATAACTACATTCCCTATACACACTTTCTTCTGTGTTAAAAAATGATGTATTGATAAAACATAAGGGATAATTCACCCAGAAAGGAAAAAACTGTAATCATTCACTCACCCTCAAGTTCCAAACCCCTTTCTTTCTTCTACTGAACACAAGAAGATATTTTGAAGAATGATGGTAACCAAACAGTTGATGCAATGTAAAACATTTGAGGAAACTAACTCATTTTTTAAGTTAGAACTATATTTTTAAATTAGTAGAACTAATTTTTGTGACAAGTGGGGCGGGGCCGAGAGCCACGGAGGCGGAGCAAGGCCAGTGTGGGGCACCGGCGTCCCTTCACTCCCTGGGTTCTCAGCCTCGCCCCAACTTATCATAATGTTAATTACATAGATAGATAGCAAATGACACATGCTATTATAACTATCAAATGTACTGACGTTAAATACTCGGATGTATATAACCTTACAATATATGGTATATATAGTCTTAAAAGTTTTACAGCCCATCCTCAACTTAACCACATGCTCTCTTGACCACAGTACTAACCCTACAAAACTAATATGACAGAACTGTAAATCCCAACATATCTTGTGCAAAAACACACAAAATAACACTTAATTTCAACATTTATTTATAAAGTCTGACGCATAGCATGCTGGGAATTGGAAATCTGCTGCAACTCAACTCAATTATATTAAGTTCAGCTTAGTACAATGAAATTTTGAGTTCACACAACTTTCTATTAAGTACTATTAAACTTTCAAAATTTCATTTAATTAATTTCACTGTTAAGTTTTACAGTGGGTGCCTTTCAACTGTTTGGTTACCTACATTCTTTGAACAATCTTCTTTTGTGTTCAGAAAAAAAGCTTGAGTGTGAGTAAATGATGACAGAATTTTCAATTTTGAGCCAACTTTCCCTTTAACGTTAAACAACGGTAACAATGAATTATTCTTTGTTAATGCATTAACTAAAGTTAATGATTAAGATCGTATTGTTACCAATTTACGTTGTCCATACTATGAAAAATTACATGAGCCAAAAAACACTTCTATCTTATAAGAAAGAAAGTCGTACAGGTTTAGAACAATGTGAGGATCAGTAACTAATGACATGCATAATTGTCATTTTCGGTTGAACTATTCCTTTAAATGTGCAAAAGATGATATGTTTTATGTTACCCCACTCTCTCAAACAACAGGGTATCACATGCGAATTACTGATGTAAAAATGAGAGTATTTCTTCATTAATAATGTTGGAGTGCCCTGAGTCTGTTTGGTACAGATGAACACACGTGAATGTTCTCATTTTCTACTAAAAGACTCTGGTACTTGCCTTTCATATAATGTGCATTGTGTGCAGAGGATGCATAAGTTAGTTAGTAAATCTATTTAGGTGTCACAGTGTGTTCTCGTAGATGACTCCATGTGTCGTCTCTGAGAGACTGTGTGCCAAGTGGTGCTCCAGTGTCTCTAAATCTGATTTTTTACATCTCTCAAGGTCTCATCTCTGTCATCACTAGTTGCATGAGGGACACAAACACATGATAAAGTATACAAAACGAAGGACTAATATAATGATAGTTAAAATTTAAGAACTGTCAAAGTCTGGAGATTACATGAGGACACATTTGGCTCACATTTTTTTTGCTTTAATCCTGCTATTGTCATTAGTCTCACTCTTGAGTTAAACAAGATTTAATCTTTTCTCTTCACCCTTATTGTCAGAGTTTTGGAATCCGGGATCAAGCTGATTTTGAAAGAGGAGAAAAACAGCCCTTAGCTCCCCTCAGTTTTCCTTTCCTAGATAATCCTGTCATCCCATAACCAAATACTTCCATTCAATTGGCTCCTACCTATCCTCATTTAATCATTGATTTGCTCATAACAAAAAACTTGCCAGGCGCTGAGAGAAATAAACCAATGTATCCTTAGGACAGACGAGAGAAGCGAGAGAGAAACGAAATGTGCTTTAGCATTATTTTTGGGGTGCATACGCAGGCAGCGGGGGCGTTTGGTGAGGAGAGGGGGGGGTCCAGCTTCAGGACACTTCTGCTAAGCACTGTGTTGTCATCCTCCCACCTCACCACACTGTGCTTTCACACCAGAGTGAGTCACGCTGGCTCTCTGAGCTCTGGAGGTGCGCAATGTGGAATGCTAAGCACCCTGAGAGAACTTCACAGAATTCAGACTCTTTCTACTCTGGCTTCTCATCTCTCCTTTATACCTGCTCGGAGATGTTGAAAAAGGCTGAGAGAAAGCTGCTTGATCTTTGTTTCCATATTCAGAACTAAATGTACATTTGGTCTCGTCTTGGTTT